>OW052225.1:69682713-72182713 GCA_932527175.1 Operophtera brumata
TAGTGTGTACTATGAGGAAGGACATGGGATACTTTTTTCAGTATATTTTGTAATATAATTATGTTAATTTACCGAACACTAAAGAACAGTGAGGTTTGACCATATCGAAGTAAGCCAGTTACCCTAAAAATCAACTCACTGAAATGATGTTACAGTAAAACTACATTTTGATTACCTATTTATATTTACGTGCAATAATTATGAATTGTGGTTTATATTGTTATTTATAAACAAGATATTTGAAGATGATATTTTGTTGTTTATTTGCAAATATTAGGAACTTTTTTAACAACTCAAGGATTTTTTACAATGTGAATAATATTTTACCAAGTGTACATCCTGTTTTAACTGTAGTGAAATTTGTATAGATTTTAAAGAAACACTTAGTAAATAGGTGTGTCCTGTGTATGTATATAATATACATAATTTCGTACTGATTTGTTTTGTTTTTATTTTCATTGATTTAGACCCCATTTATTTAATTGATTTATTGAATTAATTAGGGCTAGCGAAGCGAGTTCTGTATATCCCACAACGTATGCATTTTGTGGTAGACTTTACGAAAAAACTATCACACATAGATTTGTAATTTAATATATTAATTTAAATACATGTTTAGATGTGTTATTTATTTAAAAAAGTAAAAAAACTTGCGAGCCCTTACAAAGCTGTGCTTTTATACAATATAACTAGACTTAAAAAAAAAATGTGCAATTACAATTACAGCTAACTTTTGTAAAAAAGCACGGTCCTAATCTTTTACGTAGAAATAACAGAACCATCACAAGGTAAATATCAGGAACATCAAAAGGTAAATAACAGGACCTTCAAAAGGTAAGTAGTAAGTATTTAAAAACCACACTGTTCAGTGTGGTTTTAAAACAGTGTTGACCGAATCGAGACTTAACCCAGAAATTACTGAAAATTCTTCTCCCTCACGATAGCAATAACGTATACTTTTGATTCACGGCGACCGTGTATTAGAGCAGAGGTAGTGTCATATATCAGTGGAAAGATCGTAGGTCCAAAGCATGTAATGTAAACCCACGATTTTTATTATAAAGTTTGTGGTCCACGCTGAAATACTCAATAAAGTCTTACGCGCAACCGTCGTCTACACGTAAGAGTATACCTATTTTTTTTTTCAATAAGTTTTAATTAAATATTCGAGATGTTTACCTATAAAAAAAATGTAATATAATATCGAAATAATGTCTATAAGCCGATGCGAAAGCGCAAGACGAAAATCAAAAGATCAAAATGAAATTTCTAAGTATTTATGTCTGCGCATTAATCTTATAAAAGTTAGAACGGTTCATAGAGTACCTACATCTTATAGTTGTAAAAAACTTGCGCTGAATAATATACTATTTATTTTATATAACATGACTAACATTATAATATGACTATTTATTTTATATAACATGACTAACATTATAATATGACTATTTATTTTATATAACATGACTAACATTATAATATGACTATTTTTAGACTGAGAATACACTATTTATGGACAGCAAACTTTATAGGGACTGGGAATTATTATTCTAGGGTCCAATTTTAATCAATATCAATTTGTAAATAAAATACATTGAGGTTAATAAAGTTTTATTTAAATCTTTGTAAAATTTTGTAATTATTTCTACCTCATAGGATTGTCTGTGAAAATTGTAAGTGCCTACTGAGGTCATAGTATCTAAAGGAATCAGATGATGAAAAAAATATTTAAACTTTAATGAAATTATTTATTTAAGTATTTAATAACTATGTAATTTGTTTTCCCTATCTACGTACAAATTAACATTTTGCGAAATGGCACGTTTAATTATTTTTGGTATACAGCTGTACTTTTTTCAGTTTACGTACCTTATAAATTAACATTAATTTTAATAGTTCAACTCTTCTGAGTTGCACTATTAAAATAAATTGGATTAATTAAATTAGTTGGATTCTTCCAACGATACCGGGTTCGATCCTAGGCTCCGCACCAATGACTTTTCTAAGTTATTTGTGGATTTCCATCGCTCTGTGCTTCGGAGGGCACGTTAAGCTGTCGGTCCCGGCTGTTATTGATTAATAGCAGTCGATAAGCCATATCAGAGGCCTTCGGGCGGCTTGACAAACTCTGACACCAGAGGCCAGCGCTTACCTCATACGAAAAGAAGAAGAACAATTTATGTACAACATGGAATCTTAATTTTAAGTCCTACTTATTTTAACTATCACATCTCTCACTGACCGTACTCACTTATAATAAACTTACTTAAAAACAGAATGGAATATATGAAGCGTCTTTTGAAGTTAAATTCACTATGATCACGTTTGGCTGCCATTGGTCCACTCGCCTTCCATTCTCCACACGGAAAATGCGTAGCTTAACTTATCCTGAGCGAGATACTTCCCGTGGTCGCTGCCCGCGTCGCTGCCACTGTCGGCGGCAGGATCGCTGCTTGATAGGATCTGGTACAAGAACTCTATGTACTGCGTCGCTAGCTGCAGCGTCTGTATCTTCGATAGCTTATCGCTGGGTAAGGAAGGTATTATCTGACGCAAACTCGCGAATGCCTCGTTCAGACTCTGCGTTCGTTGCCGCTCCCTCACGTTTGCCATCACTCTCTGAATCTGCATCTCCTCAAACGACTGCGCTTTCTTCCGCGACGCTTTCGCTCGTTTCCTGGACCGCCTTTGCTCTTCCGTCTCTACTCTCCGCTCGTCGTCTCTGTATTCAATCACCTCTCCTAGCTTCGGAAAATCTGCATTCTCGTAGAAGCTTCGCGCTCTGTCTTGAGAATTGGAATCGTCGAAGTAGAAGCTTCTGGGTAGCTGTCTCTGTCGTTGGTCGATGAACTGTGCGTCGTACGGGTAAGGTTGGTATTCGCGGTCGTCGTTTTCGTAGGTCGGCCAAGGCGGCTGTTGAGGTCGCTCGGAGTTGCTGAGGTCCATGAGTCGGGTGGGTGATGACGGCGCGAAGCCTTGCACCTCGGTGTGTCGCGCGGCCTCTGCCGGAGTGTACCCGTAGTACCTTTCCTCATCCTCTGCGTAGTCGAGGTCTGCCTCACGTTTGATCGGCACCGGTGTGTTGTCACAAGTTTCGTAGTTCATAGTAGACTCGGGAGTCGACGCATGCGTGTAGCGCAGTCAAGCTGCAGTTCCAACTGAATCCTGCGCGGTCCGCCCGCGCGCCCTTCCCTTCATTGACAAGACACAAAAAATAACCACCTCCACATCACACCTCCCAGGGCGCCGCCTCCCGCGGGCCCTGCCATAGCGCTTCGCCCCGAGAGGGACAGAGACGGAGATACCGGAGACGTGTTGATCGTTTTCTGTTTATCTTGTCCATCATCTTTGTTCATTTTACTGGTGGGTAGAGTACATAGGCACGGTTGTGTGGGTAATCGGTCGCCATTAGCCGATCGCATCCGTGAGGCGCATCCTGTGAGATCAGAGACTTCAGTCTTCACTTCAATGTCGTTAATTGATTTTTACAGCGAATCATTTGATATGAATGCTGATCGAATTATAATTGATATTTTAAAATGAAAATTAATTTAAACTGTCGTACTTCTTTAGCAATTATATTTTTGTGGAAGCTGGATCCCGCTTCTTCCGATTCTAAGGTCGTGGGTTCAAATCCCGGTCGTGCACCATTAGATTTTTCGACTCTAAACACATACATGGTGGAAGAAAACATTGCGAGGAACCGGGTTTGGCGTAGAACCGATAATTCGAACGTGACATGCAAGAAAGGACGCACGAATCATTTTACCCCCTGGTTCTTTCACCGTTGGCATTCTTACTTTTTTTTTTATTTAAGTGGTAGGTAGATTTGCTTATTGTTTTTTTTTTATTTTTATTTAAATTGTAGATTTTTGTTATTTAAATTTCAAATCTGTCTGTTTTTATTTTTTATTTTACCAAAGACTTCTGAAAAATGCAGTTCTTATGTAAATAACTTTCATACGTGCAATGTTATATGTGCCTATTTAGAAATAATTTTCAGGGCCACCCCCAGCCTTTGTGAAGCTAGGAAGACAACTAGTAGAGCTTTTTTGTGAAAGAGTTCGTCCGGGGAAGTACCACCAACATACCTATTTCTGCCGCAAAGCAGTAGTGCTCACATTGCTGTGTTCTGTTTGAAGGGTATGTGGTTGCCGGTGAAATTACAGGCACATGAGACTTTTCATCTTTATGTCTCAGGGTGGCGGGCACTGGCGGGTGAAGTGCAATGCCACATAGAGCGCGTCCTCGGACGTGACCTATGTGATAATGCACTGTTCATAGGCAGAGGGTACCGCTTATCATCAGGTGGGCCATCCGCTTGTTCCGTCATTCTAAGTAGTATAAAAAAAACTGCCTGTTACGTTCTGTCGAAAAAGGAATGCATCCTGCGACGCATGAGGTTGCGGGTTCGATTCCCGCCTCGGAACAAATATTTATGCCCTCGCAGATCGCAAATACGGTGTTCAGGGTATTTTCTATGTATAATCAAAAATATCTATCTATGTAATATATTGTATTAATTATATCAGTTATCTACATTGAGGTAATATGTACTACCTCAATGGTTATCTAGTACCCATAACACAAGCTCTGCTTAGCTTGGGGCTGGATAATATTGTGTTGAACTGTCCAGCATTATTTGTTTATTTTAATTAATGTATCGACTTCCATTCCTGGAAATTAAGTTATCACAGCTTTAAGGTTTCCAATTTTTATTACACCATCTTTGGCGCCATACTTTACTCGTTATTTTTTGTCGCGTCGTCCTGTCGATGTCGCCTAAAAATACCCGTGACGCAACCCAAGGCTCCTGTGATCCCACGCCCGCATTATAAATATTTAATTTATATCTGTGTAATAACAAAGGATAATGGTGGCTGCGTTGTGTCTGCTGATAGCTGATGGCTGATAGTTTTACGGGTTATAGGGCGGTGGGACGGTGTATGTATGGTTACTGTCATCTTAGAAGATATTGGTGTATGGGCTGTCCGGCAAATGATAAAGATACCCAGACTACCTAAGCTCTGTTTTTTTCCAAAGGATAATCGCCACAGTAGGTACATACATTCTTCTATTAGTTTTCTAAGTTAAGTAGTTTTTAATATTTGTACCTATTGTTTGGCTTTCTGCGCGCGTTGGTGTATACTGTAAGTGCAGTAAGCAGTTGAATTTAAATAAAATTAAATAAAAATTAGAAACATGACACTTAAATTAAAAAAAAAAAAAAACTTGCTTTTCTCATTCTCTAAAATTGTAATTTTAGCTAAGCGTAGGCGAACTAAAGGGTATTAGTTAGCCTCTAGGGACTAAAGTATTTTTTTAATACATTTTTGTTGTTTTACAGCCTATAAAATTAATGAATCGAACTCTGCTTTTCGATGTTCCATTTTGTTCATATTTTTATTTGAGTTTATTTTTAAATATGGAACTGAAAGCGACCTGCGCTGCTGCACTAGCATTTCTTGGTGATGATCGTTGTATATTATACGTCAGTGAGTTAGTCAACAAAAATAAATTAAATAAAAGGTGGTATTGACGCGAAATCTCTCGAGTTTTTACTACAGTAAAAAATATTACGTTACGTTATTGTTATTATTTATTATTATTTTTTATTTTTTGCGCGATTGTATTGCGAGAATATAAAGTACACTTTATATTCTCGCAATCGAAGTGAAAAGTAGAGTGTTTAACTCTGGACTAAAACTATTTCAAACTCGATTCTACATAACCTCCCGATCGATGTATGAAATGGCTCGTTTGTCCTTTATTGAACAATCTACTGTTTGTATAAGTATAGGTACCACTTGTAACTCAAGTAAGTAGAGATTATTAAACCAAGCATTATTTCTCATAATATAACAATATTATGAGAAATAATGCTTGGTTTACCACGTAAATTGGCATTGGAACACCCAAGCTGCCCAAAAAACGTAAAAACCAATTTACCTACTTTCGAACCGTCAACATCTGGCGTAGGCCCATGGGATCTCATAATTTCGCTTCATTCATAAACAGGAACACCTACTTACCGCTATCTCGTCGGGTTCTCACGTAGAGATAACAGTCAGGTAATGAGCTGATATTATCGGCATACACTGTGTGAAGAACTTCAGGATTTTTACGAGAAATTCAATGAATGAAAAACTTTGAAACTAAAAAAGTCGTAGAATCACAGCTAAGTAGACTTTACAACTCACTTCACAGGACGACCTCTGTGGCGCGGCGGGCGAAGGTTCGCCTGCGACTCAGGCGGGTTCGATTCCCGCATCGGAACAAATATTTGTACGATCTACAGATATTTGTTCAGGGTTTTCTGGGTATTTTCAATGTCCAGCATTATTTATTTATTTACAAGATAACGAGTAGTACTTAGTCGAATAACTGATAAAATGTATTAGGAGAAATAAGAAGGAAAATTTTGTACAAATTCCATTGAAAGTCACATACTTACATAGTCCTGATGACCCCACACTAGGATTCCCTGAGTCGTGGGTATCAGAAACTACGAATACCATGGTACCATAACACCCAGACCCGGAATATATATTTGCAGATCATACAAACATTTGTCCCGCAGCGGGAATCGAACCAGCAACCTTTCGCATCTCAGCCGGCTACTCACCCGACGCGCTACAGATGAAGTTGTTAGTTGTGTATAAACGACAAGCCCCCTTTTAAGTCCGCCTGCACGCATTTGACCGCTTTTTGTTTACTAGGTAATTTAGGTAAAACATTAAAATGTATATGTGTTTTTTTTATTGTTTCCTCGAAGACGAAGTCGTGGATGAGGTAGTTAGTTAAAAATACTCGTATATACCTATATTAGATAGGTACTCTTATTATGCGGAGATGACATATTCCAACCCTAAAAATATTGAAATACTTATTTATAGAAAACGTACCTATTCTAATGTGAGTCAAAAAACATGAATACAGATGTTTTAGGCGTCGTATGATTAACGCCGCTGCAAGTTTATTTGGTTAAGGATTTAGGGCTGCGGTGTGGCCCAGGGTTTATTTTCAATGTTTTTTTTATGTAAGTGACACCTGGTTTAGATAACGAGGTCTAACAAGATTATTTGATGTTTTTTTTTTTTTAATACTACTGAATGACGGAGCAAGCAGATGGCCCACCTTATGATAAGCGGTAACCTCTGCCTATGAACAGTGCATTTTCTCATAGCTCAAGTCCACCTAGGACGCACCCTATGTGGCATTGCCCTGCGCCCGCCACCCTGAGACATAAAAAAGTGATGATGTGATGAAAAGTCTCATGTGCCTGTAATTTCACCGGCACCCTTACCCTTCAAACCAGAGCATCAGAGAGAGCATTGGCTCAGAGCATTGTGCCAAGCATTCATCTAGATTTTTCGCAGCAATTACACAACATATGAATTTGATATTCTTCATAACATTGACTATTTTTTTGTAGTAGCATTACACGATTAGTTAATTTCTATAGAAGAGAAAAAATATCAAAGATACCTCTAACAGAGCTTTACATTTTACAGGCAAACGGGCCTCTTAATTCTCTACGTAGATTCTTCCAAACACACACTTGTTTTTTTTAAATTAGTCGTCTTTTTTGTTTTTTAGGAAAACAAACGGTTTTAGCGTACCTTGGTACACGACCGTATGGTACGAAAAAATCGTGAACTGAAAATAAATGTATATAAAGTGATTTGGATCTGTTGAGCTACCTTCAGGTAGCACAACTGTTTCATATGTATTTTGTACATACCTTGTATTAGTATTAGTTCTGTCTGTAAATAAATGTATATTTAATAGTAGATTTAAGTACAACGCGCTCTACAATGCACACAGTAACTATTTGTGAAAATATTGATTTTCTTGATTTTCGTTTACTTTTCGTTGCGCGACCGCTATTCTGTTTATTTATTATTTATTTTATTTATTCAGTCACTTTCTAAGTTACCTGAACATTACTGAGTTAGTGATGGAGTTTGGCTGTTGTTTTCCCCGCAATAAAATGTGACTGATTCCTAATTTTAAGTAAGTTACCAACATATATATATTATAATGCTCGTAGATATTCATATTTAAATCTATGGACACCAACTATTAATACCAAGCTTTCTTTCAAAGCCATATATTATTTGTTGGTAAATTTCTTCTGAAAAAGAATCGCTAATTTAAGTTATGTTACTAATTTAAGGATGGACATTTCCGCTACTATTAGCAAAGAAAAAGCGGAAATGTCCATCCTTAAATTAGTAAGTAACATAACTTTAATGTTTACTGTACCAAAAACGTCTCTTTTACATAATGACTACAGTTTTTTCCGAAATGTCTACAGTTGCAAAAAATTACTTTACCAAAATGACTACTTTCCCAAAAACATATCTTTTTCATAAGGCTGTAAGTTTATTACAGACATTTGGCATAGCGCATGTAATCTAGGCGACATGCGCTCTGTGTGAGTATGTTACATATATGATGTAGCTATAACCGGATAGGTTCCCAGTACAGTAGCTGCTGTGATGACAGCGCAGCGCAACATTCTATACGAGGCTGAAAAACAGCGTCGCTGAAAAACAGTGTGGCTCAAAAACAGCATGACTGAAAAACAGCGTGGCTGAAAAACAGCGTGGCTGAGCCTTCGACCTTTTCTCTTACAATATTTTATAAGTAGTCCCTTTAAATATTATACTTAAATTATTATAATATTTAAATATAATAAGTTGGTACCTACCTTTTTAATGAATGATAGTGTAATAAATAAATGGCCTTTTCTTTTATTTATTTTTATAACAGCTATTTTTATATATTCCTTTATTTAATTTAGCATGATGTGTCCGGCCTAAGAATAGAGCCCTCCGTCTCCGCCCGTGGATGTCGTAAACACCGACTAAGAGATTACCCGGACTGTTAGTAAGATTCGTTGGTATAACGATATGGATTCTATGGTCAACTCAGCCCACACGTGTCCTGGCTGCTAGCTTATTTAAGGAATGTACTTAGATATTTAAGTACTTAGATATTTTGTGTCTGTAAGTAATGTTTTTTTTGAATAAACTGAAACAAAACTAAATTAATTTAAAATGACTTCTTCCTATGCATCTTATTTGTATGCATATTGCGTACATTTTTTTCGTATATTGTTTATATATTTGTTTGTAACTGACTTCATTCATAGTGCCGTCAACACTATTTTAGTTTCCTTCGACGGGAACATTCCTCATGGATTATTTTTAATCTCCTACCTATTTATTTTAGTTGAGGTAAGTCTTCCACTAGGTAGTTATGATAGATAGAGGTACCTACCTATAACTAGCTAGTTTCATCACCATCATCATACTGTAGAAGGATACTTTTTTGACGACCTCTGTGGCGGGGCGGGCGAACGTTCGCCTGCGACGCCGGAGGTTGCGGGTTCGATTCCCGCCTCGGTACAAATATTTGTGCGATATGCAGATATTTGTTTAGGGTGTTCTGGGTATTTTCTATGTATTATAAAAAATATCTATTTATGTTATATATTGTATTAAGTATATCAGTTATCTAGTACCCATAACACAAGTTCTGCTTAGCTTGGGGCTAGATAATGTTGTGTAAACTGTCCAGCATTATTTATTTATTTATTAATTTATATAGGCATCCAATAGGTAGAGGGTTCACATATCATACCAACAGCTTTAGACGTCCACTGCTGGGGAGGATTTGCCATAATCCCCACGCTTGGCAGGCGGATTGGTGATCCCAGTGTTTGTGTAAGTACTAAGGTGAATGCTCCTGCCCGTCCCATGGTTTAATCCCTTAGTCGGCTTTTACGACATCCACGGGAGGAGACGGAGGCGTATATTCTTAAGACGGACACGCCACGGCTTTGAGGGTAGAGAAGAGAGTGACACCACGCGTACTATTATTTATTCTGTGACCACGCGCAACGAGCTTAATTCAGGAGTGATGAAAAAAATATCAGTAACAAATAATGGCCGCTTGATAGACCGTCGGCATTTAAAGGAAGTCAGTGGATGGAGGTGGCTCTAGACCGTTCTTCGTGGTATTATTTGAAGAGGCCTACGTCCAGAGTCACAATCAGATTATAAGCCACCTTTCTAAACAGTCTCATCAATACCAGTTTTAGTAGTAGTAGAGCTTTTTTGTGAGAGTTCGTCCGGGGAAGTACTACCACCATACCTATTTCTGCCGCAAAGCAGTAGTGCTCGCATTGCTGTGTTCCGGTTTGAAGGGAACCGGTGAAATTACAGGCATATGAGGCTTTTCATCTTTATGTCTCAGGGTGGCGGGCGCAGGGCAATGCCACATAGGGTGCGTCCTAGGTCGACGTGACCTATGAGGTAATGCACTGTTCATAGGCAGAGGTTACTGCTTAACATCAGGTGGGCCATCTGCTTGTTCCGTCATTCAAGTAGTATAAAAAAAAAAGAGCCCATCCCAAGGTTAACTGGCAGAGATCGCTCTTAGCGGTAAGACCACAAAGTTCCTCAATAAGTTTGAATTTCTGAGCTGATCAGTGCGTGTTGCCAGTGATGACTTACGGCACTGAGGCTTGCCGCTAACTATCGGCCATATAGGAAAGCACAAAGCTACGCAGCGGGCTATGGAGAGAGCTATGCTTGGAGTTCACTATACGTGATAGAATCCGAGCTGAGGAGATCCGTAGAAGAACCAAGATCACCGAAAGCTCTCAGAATCAGCAAGTTGAAGTGGCAATGGGCAGGCCATATAGCTCGCAGAACTGATAATCGTTGGGGAAGAAAGGTTATCGAGTGGCAATCACAAACCGGACGACGGCGACGCAAAAGAGGAATTCCCCACCCCTTTCGATGAACCAAAGACATTATAGAGATCGCAAGAAGACGGCTCAAGAGCGTTCGTTGTGGCGTTCTATGTGGAATGTCTATGCCCAGCAGTGGACTTCTGTAGGCTGATGATAAATAGTCAAAGAAATAAATAATAAATAAATATTGCTGGACAGTTCACACATTATCTAGCCCCATGCTAAGCAGAGCTTGTGTTATGGGTAGGTACTAGACAACTGTTATACTTAATACAATATATTACATAGATAGATATTTTTATTACATATAGAAAATACCCAGAACACCCTGAACAAATATCTGCGGATCGCACAAATATTTGTTCCGAGGCGGGAATCGAACCCGCAACCTCCTGCGTCGCAGGCGAACGTTCGCCCGCCGCGCCACAGAGGTCGATGATGATGATGATGATGAATTAAGTTGTTTATTGTCTGTGTTGCACAATATTGTTTTCGCGAAAAATGCAGTGTTTTTATCTCAAGGAGAGTGCTGCAAAATTGATATCTCAATAGTTATAATTTTTAGGTTACTAAGGCGCATACAACAGCTAAATTACGTCACTTTCTAACTCATTAAAGTTCAGGCAAGTTAGAAAATTACAGAATAGCGCTCACGGAACGAAAAATAAGTGAAAATCACGAAAAACTATTATTTGCAACGTGACAAACCGTCGCATCACCGTATTATACGCTCAACTTGAAGATAAAGTCTTTGCCATCATTCAGGTGAAAGAAAAAGTTCAAAATTCTAAGTCGTTTAGAAGTTGTATCAAATTTTTAGTCAAAAACAACGTTAGTACAACAGGTAGAACATTTTTGTACGTTCACTTACATATAAAAGGTCAATGAATGACAAATTTATTTTCCAGCATATAACAATGCAATGCAATTGCTATGCTCTGACCATTGAGGTAATATAATGTACTTACATATTACCTCAATGGCTCTGACGGGCTTTTCGATCTCTATCCCGGCATCGACCATTCTACAATAGCTCTTCCCGGCACCGTGACAAAGCTCACACAACATAGAACGCTGGGTTTCTCGAACGACTCTTTTCTCCAGTTCATTTCTTCCCCATACCTACAAATTACGGAATCAGTTTTACGTATGAGGTTTTTCCGCTTGGTTACGACATGACCGCTTAAAGAAAAATGTTTAATTTAATTTCTTCAGGGTAGGCAGCCCATTGACAATACCCCAAGGTACGGGGTATTGTATAAGCGACGGTGACCACTTTACATCAGGTAGTTTGTCTACCGGTTTCATAAAAAAAAAACATTGATTCCTCTATGAGGAGAAAGCCTCCAAATAAGATAAGACCAATCAGCTACTGTCATCGTGCACTACGGAGGCCTGCAATGCTCTAAGGCTGCTGTATGCGGCGAGGTAGTTGATATAGCCTTGATATAGCGATCGTCTCGCCAGCACTCCTAGACTGTAATATGCAGAATATGTAGTAGTTACTTTATCTTATATCTTCTACCTATCTATCCCGAAGTGGTGATAGACAAATAATGCCATTTCCGTGAGAATAAATCATTCAACCGGATTCCTTGGCGAAGTGCCCAACACTTTTATTCCATAGCAATATTCCCGCAATAAAATAAACCCGAGAAAAGTACTGTTTCCCACGCAAAGAGCAACTCACATCTGGGTGCCGCATGCCAAAAATAGTGCTGGCCATTGATGACCATTGTTTCTACGCATAATAAAAACGGGGATTAGGCTCTAAACGGCAATATCGTAATAAATAATAAAGCGTCTTGGAAATATTCAGCGCCATAAAACATCTGCGGAGGCCTACGCAGCTGCGCTTAGGAGAAAATACGTCACACGTGTGCCCCATCTATAGTCCGTCCCGCCAGAGCCGTAGAATGCACAATAGTTACTTAGCACCCCGTATCACAGAATAAATAATAGTTAGTATGCACCCAGGATATCTACCTGCGTAGCTGATAAAGCCCCATTGTTTACCAGATCCATGAAATTAAACTTTGGATCATACTTGAACACCTGCATGAACATAATGGATAGGTATTTCAACTTGCTGGAAAATGTATTATTCCTAGTTATTTTGCAGATTTTGCTATAATCCTTTCTGGGAACACAGCGGCTTGATCTTTTAATAGGTGCAGACTAGGCTAGTCTACTAGCTTAGTGGTTATGTTGACAAACCATCCTAGTTAATGACAAGCAAATCGTTACCTAATACGAATTAAAACATGTCTTTTGAATATACCAAGTACATTACTGCCGAGGTGTGTGCAAGTCAGGTCAGAATATGGGCCGAGCCGCAGCCAGATACAGGTTAGTAGTTAGTATATCTACGTCTAATTGCGGCGAAAACTTACATATAATTTTTCTCAAATATGTAGTTTTTCTACCGGCTGAGCTGCCAGGTGATTGATAATAGACTTCTTGATTTCCTTTGTGATAACACCACAATATGGATTTTCATACTAACGATGCCAGCTTAGACCGATAAGGTCGATTATCTCAAAGGTTATTAGATCACGAGGTTTTCTTTTGTTTAGAAGTTATGGCAACTTTTGTGCGCCATTTTTGATCAATTCCAATTGATTAAATCCTTTTTTAGAATCATGTTTTGAGCACATATTATACATTTTTCGAGTGGCATAATCCGCTGGTTACGTTACTGAGATCCGAAACTACGGCCACTAGAAAACATATATTTTCGTTGAAGATTTAAAAAAAAACAATAAATTCTGTAAGTTCGTAAAGCTACTCAACGGTCTCATGAAAGTCACTTATCATAGTAATTGGTAAATAATGGCAAACGAGAATAGCCATAACTTCTAAGCAATATAAAATTGCGGCACACGTATGGATGCATCTATTCTAAGACGCTATTAAACAGAACAGCCTGTACCTATTGTTAAGTATTATTTAAATGATTGGTCATTAATTATTCAAACATGTTTACGATCTGATCCCACCATCTCCTTTTCATCATAGTACGAGCAGGCGCACGGCTCGGTACCATCCTTACCTTCTATTCGTACTAAACGTTTCAGTTCTATCTTTACAATAATTTTAATGCGAACTGCTGAGGAGTGGAATACACTAACGTCGTCTGTCTTTCCTGAAAACTATAATCTGGGTCTCTTCAAGGCTAGAGTGAAAAGGTGCCTTCTAGACCTTTGTGCTCCATGGTTGGTCACATCGTTCACTTACCAACAGGTGAGATTGTTGTCAAACAAAGGTCCTATCAATGTAAAAAAAAATACATTTATCCTTTTCCCCCGTAACTTTATATTTAAATTGTTTTATTAGTATTCGATGCTTCTACGAACAACACGTTTTCGTAGACCGACGTTAAGAAGGGACCCCGTTTATGTCTTTTATATGAAAGTTTGAACTTGAACTTTTTGAACAAAATTGTATATATACATAGTGTTCCAAATTCAAACGACCTGAAAACAACTGAAAAGTCCGGGCTATAGCTACGGCCGGTAGGGTACACCTCCCGCACAGATGCGTCCCATGTGTTGCTCTCTCCGCTTCGCCGACGACCGAAGACGCCCTGACTACGGGCGCCATCTTTAACGAATATGGAGGATATCCTTCTATAATACACTAGCGACTCGCCCCGGCTTCGCACGGATAGTGTCGGGATAAAAAGCAATCCCCTCCTACCCCCCGGATCCATCCACACACCAAATACTATCAAAATCCACTAAGCCCACTTTTTGTTCGTAGCAGAGCTTTTTTGTGAAAGAGTTCGTCCTGGGAAGCACTACACCATACCTATTTCTGCTGCAAAGCAGTAGTGCTCGCATTGCTGTGTTCCGGTTTGAAGGGTATGGGTGCCGGTGAAATTTTAGGCACATTAGACTTTTAATTTTGGGCTCTGGGTGGCGGGCGCAGTGCAACCCACATAGGGTGCGTCCTAGGTGGGCGTGGCCTATATGATAATGCAGTGTTCATGGGCAGAGGGTACCACTTATCATCAGGTGGGCTATCTGCTTGTTCAGTAATTCTAAGTAGTATAAAAAAACTGCAGCCCTGGCGAGAACGAGGAGAAAACTAAGGACGCTATCAGTAAACGTATTGAATAAAACGAAACTTCATATACTTTCGAATACTATTAAATTCTCGTACTAAGCCCCTGATCGTTAGACAATAGGAGGGCAAGGTCGTAATCAATCTTTGTAGGCTTCGACCAAAATAAAACAGTACCTAGTACTTTTTTATTTTGGTCGAAGTTTGTAGTTACCAAATTTCATCGAAATCGGTTCGGCTGTTTCGACATGATTGAGTAACAAATATCTGAACATCTTAACTTTGACATTTATAAAATGGTGATTACAAATATATCCTAACCTATTTATGGTATTATGGTCACCACACCGTCACCCCGTATTGTCCGGCATTCACACGAATTGTTTTGTTTCATCATCTCGCAACCCCAGCATTCCTACCTACTCGGAGCCCTGCCAACTAATTGCATTGGCTTCATGTAACGTCTACCATTTTACATGTTTTTCATGTGTAATATCAGCAGTGTAATTGTTTTCCATTGTTACTCAAGGGCGGGAACTACACCAACTCTTATATAGGCAATTATTGCACTCTCCCGCGGCCTAGGTACATAAATAAATATAGATATAAGGGCTATAATAACTTATTTAATCCTACTAGGTATTGAGAAATACTTAAGACGCTGAAAACATCGCGAGTTAGAAAGCGCTCGCGAAACGAAATGTGAGTAAAAACAATACCTAATTATACAAATAGTAGTTGCTACGTAATGGAAAATATAAATCAACTTGGTTTCTTAATTATATTGTTTGTTACTTACTCATATTAATCAGGATGCGTTTGAGCCGCATTTTAAAGGTAAATTCACGATTTTTTAAATCGTGTTTTATGGACTCTTATTGTACTTTTTTATGCCCTTGGAAATATAAAGTTTTTTTCGCTGTCATAACTTTATGAAGCCTATTTGAGTCATGCCAGCGTCTTGCACAACCCGTCTCAAATCTGGATCGATGTTCGTGGTTTGATAGTTGGTGTTGATTGAAAGGTATTAAATCTACAGTTCAGCCGGTGGATCTTGGGTCTTGCTGAAGTAGCCGTAAAAGTACGCAATAAATTTTAAAGGAACTTAATTACTTATATTTTTTTAAAAAAGTCATCAGTCGTTTAAAATCAAATCTGAGATTTGGAATTTGTAATTCTTCATTAACAAGTACAATACCTACCTATTCTGATTAAAAATATGCATTATAATTCCCAAGAGATCACTGCTTGATCACTGTACTAAAAACACGATAGGACAATATTTACGATTTCGGAGCTTTCTCGATAGAAAAAAAAAACCACAAAGTTTTGGCTAGATTCGATTGTTTCTCAATATGGTGCAGATTATTGGGTCAAAAATTACATAAATAAAATCAATACAATAAAAACGAAAGAGTACTCGATGGGTTTTGTAAAATGATCTATATTTTACAATTAAAATTGCTTTTTCGCGCTTTATTTCTTATATAGGTATATATTTTACATCCTCTTGTACCATATTTCATGCAATAAATTATTATTTCATTATTTATTTCATTTCATTACGGGAAGCCTTTTTTGTATGAAGATTTCTGTCTAGGGTCCAGCAATCCTTCAAAAGCAAACTAAACTTCTGGGTTATTGAAAAATGGTATTATTAATTTGATGTATTATTTGATTGAATTTAATTTTAGTTTTATGAACATGATAAAATTTAATTGGACAATCAATGTATTATTATTATTATTATTTTTAAATCAATTTATATTTATTATTACTAGGTAGGTATTTTATTTTGTAATACCCATGCATAAATGTACTTATACAATGAATTGTAAGTTATATTTAGACCTGACATGTAACCCACAACGTTATTAATAAATGAACGTATCTGAACTGAACTGCAAAGGGGGTGCAGCCTTTCAGCGGGCCAAGATCTATCGGCATCTTCTTAGAGCATATTTAATGCTCTAAGATCAGCAGAACTGGACTGTATATAACAGACATTCATACAACAAGTTTCAAGAATATTTCATTTATGTAGAATTCATAAATAAAATAATTTCGTATGTCGTATGAATTAATTAATGATTTATTACTTTGGCTGTTATTATAGTAGAGGATCCGCAGTTCCGCACTAGAGACGACCTTCATTTATATGTTTAATATATTAGAAAATATATCTCGAGTGGGTTGTCTAAAAAATTCAATTCGTTAATAATTTAAAAACCACCTATTGCGAGTCGGGCTCGCGCACGAAGGGTTCCGTACCATTCATTATCTATAAAAACGGCAAAAAAAACACGTTTGTAGTATGGGTGCCCCCTTAAATATTTATTTTATTCTGTATATTTTTTGTTATAGCGGCAACAGAAATACATCATCTGTGTAAATTTCAACAGTCTAATTATAACGGTTATTAAAAAAAGTAAAAAGTAATTTTTATAATTTTTATTAATCATTGTTTGGACTGGAATTTTTTAGAGAAACACACTCGAGATATATTTTCTAATATTTTAAATTTCATATAAAATACTTTTCATCCATTAAACAGATCGGTGAAGGTCGTCTCTAGTGCGGATCTTAGACAATTACATTTCTTATCTATTCATGATCATGACACTTCTTATTTCTTGAACTAGGAACAGAATGAATTTGAATGCATTTACGAGAGCGTTCCGAGATGAATAAGCGAGGGGACATTGCTAATTCTGGTTCATGTGTGGTTATGTTTCCTGTATCGATTCCTTGTGTCTTGGCTAATTTTATAGCGTGGAGAAAACGTCGCTTTTCAGTTTGCTTGTCGGAAATATCTACATACTGGTAGGTATTATTAGGTATGAACTTAGATCTACTTTTGCACACTGAAAGGATAAAACATGTTTTATTCTCGTTCACAGGGTGATAAATAGATACCTACTCATCATTATCTATTGTCATGTCCACTGCTGGACATAGGTCTCTCCCATGGCGCGCCACTGAACCCGGTCTTCACTCTCCTCATCCAGTTGCTGCCAACCACCCTGCGCAAGTCGTCTCTCCACCTAGACAGAGGGTGCCTTAAACTACGTTTGCCTACAAGTAGGTATTAAGTACCTACTTCTAGGCAAACGTAGTTTAAGACGTCGTTGAAAGACGACGGTTTCGCTCGTGAGATAAAAAAATTGCTTATAGGTAGAAATGTCAATCAAAGAGGATTCTCGGATTGAAGACACTCATTCGTAATCCGTGTCTAACTATACTAAATTTCATCGAAATCAGTTCAGTCGTTATGAATAACTTTCACGGTACGTTCCTTGGAAGAATCGGTGTTTGTGTGTATGTATGTTTGTCCGAGGATAACTTCCGAACTGTTAATCCGATCGTCATGAAACTTTGTAGGGGGATAGATAATATATGGTACAACTTGTGTGGGTAAGGCTTCGCTGTATCTGTCGAGGGGTGGTTGTGATATTGGGGTGCAAGAGGGGTAAAACAAAGAGAGGCGTGAGATCAAGGGTGTCATATGAAAGCCCCTGGCTTTGACATTTCAAAACTATTTTTAATAATTTTTTAGACTGCAGTTTTTGGGATACGAGAAATCGAAAATGTAAAAAAACTAAACCTCTAGGATATGTACCTACCCTCAACCTACCTGGGATTGTAAGCAATCCCACAATGCTGAAAGAACCCGGGCAACTCCCCATGCATTGTTTGACCCAACTTTTTTGATTAATTCACGTAACTTTCAGTTGAGGTACTTTTGGTTATTGATAATATACGATCTCGTAAAATATCGATTTACAACATCCTCACAGTAAAACTTTGGTATTATTTTATTTACCTATCTAATTTTTCCTTTCGGCCGCCATGGTAACTGGTGTTGTGTAACCAGTTACCTTACAAGAAATTGTCGTCTTGTCTTGGTTATTGACCCAATAATCTTCTTCTTATAATTACAAAATAGAATTGCTGTTGTTAGTCTTCCTAAATTTTAGAAATGGCTTGAACGATTTTGATGTTTTTTTTGAGTGTATTTATTTATTTCTATTTCTTTATTTGTCATACAAACTGATCTAAATATATATTGGTTAGTAGTATCTTAAAATCTATGTTAGGTTTGTCTAAATACTATTTGAGTGGGTGGATGGTTTAAATTCACAACTGGAATCGGTGGCGCTGCAGTCGGGTCGGGATCACGCGAACGAAGTCGCGAGCGGGCCGCTAGTACCTTATAAATATTAATTTTAAATTTGTTTTTTTTAATGTCTAATTCATATATTTTTTTAAGAAACTGACGAACCAAGTGTTGCTTTAAGGTAAGCGTCCACAGGCCCGCATCGCACGCATCGGACGCATCGCAAGTAACGGATTTTGGTTTGCCTTGTATAAAAACTCATACAACAGCGTCCACTGATCCGCACCGTACTGACCGCTCATCGGCAATGCCTACATGCGATGCGTACCGATGACGTCATACGGAGTGCCGATCAGTGGACGCGCCCCGCGCGCTCGCTCCGCATCGTCGGCCATTTGCTTCAGAAGTTATGCTTCCTTTTTCGAGTTTTTTTTTCTTGTTCTTTCTCTTCTCCTAATAAACAAGCAATAACAACTTCTTCATCGCTTTCCTCCATTCTCACAAAAACTTTCCGCACGTACGTCACTACAAAATCAGAATGAAGGTGGCATCGGCAATCCGATTGCTGATACTCGCGTCGGCAATCCGATCGCTGCCGATACAGTGGACGCAGTCTAATTAATCAGTTTGATGCGATGCGTCCGATACGTGCGATGCGGGCCTGTGGACGCTTATATTTAGTCGTCGAGCAACGAGGATACATTAGTGTAGGTATAATAAAAATAATAATGCTGGACAGTTCACACAACATTATCTAGCCCCAAGCTAAGCGGAGCTTGTGTTATGATGGGTACTAGATAACTGATATACTTAATACAGTACATTACATAGATAGATATTTTTTATTATCCATAGAAAATACCCAGAACACCCTGAACAAGTATCTGTAGATCGCACAAATATTTGTTCCAAGGCGGGACTCGAACCTGCAACCTCCTGCGTCGCAGTCGAACTTTCGTCAGCCGCGCCACAGAGTTCGCCACATAGGTCGATCATGTATTGATCATGCATGTGTACAAAACTTCATGGAGTTTGAAATAGGAGCAAACTACGCTATGCTCAACAAACAAACTACGCTATGCTCAACGAACAAACTACGCTATGCTCAACAAACAAACTACGCTATGCTCAATGAACAAACTACGCTATGCTCAACAAACAAACTACGCTATGCTCAATAAACAAACTACGCTATGCTCAACGAACAAACTACGCTATGCTCAACAAACAAACTACGCTATGCTCAATGAACAAACTACGTTATGCTCAACAAACAAACTACGCTATGCTCAATGAACAAACTACGCAATGCTCAACGAACAAACTACGCTATGCTCAACGAACAAACTACGTTATGCTCAACGAACAAACTACGCTATGCTCAACAAACAATTTAAGCTATGCTCAACAAACAAACTACGCTATGCTCAACAAACAAACTACGCTATGCTCAACGAACAAACTATGCTATGCTCAACGAACAAACTACGCTATGCTCAACGAACAAACTACGCTATGCTCAACAAACAAACTACGCTATGCTCAACGAACAAACTACGCTATGCTCAACAAACAAACTACGCTATGCTCAATGAACAAACTACGCTATGCTCAACAAACAAACTACGCTATGCTCAATAAACAAACTACGCTATGCTCAACGAACAAACTACGCTATGCTCAACAAACAAACTACGCTATGCTCAATGAACAAACTACGTTATGCTCAACAAACAAACTACGCTATGCTCAATGAACAAACTACGCAATGCTCAACGAACAAACTACGCTATGCTCAACGAACAAACTACGTTATGCTCAACGAACAAACTACGCTATGCTCAACAAACAATTTAAGCTATGCTCAACAAACAAACTACGCTATGCTCAACAAACAAACTACGCTATGCTCAACGAACAAACTACGCTATGCTCAACGAACAAACTATGCTATGCTCAACGAACAAACTACGCTATGCTCAACGAACAAACTACGCTATGCTCAACAAACAAACTACGCTATGCTCAACGAACAAACTACGCTATGCTCAACGAACAAACTACGCTATGCTCAACGAACAAAATACGCTATGCTCAACGAACAAACTACGCTATGCTCAACAAACAAACATTAAAAAAATTCGCATTGTAATAATTAGCAGGATGTTATTATGACTCCAAAAATTACGTGGTATGAATACGGAACAACTATTATTACTTTTAGGTTGTGGTATGAATTTCTGGGATCAATACGGATGCACCCAGTTATTTATATTTTCGTTTAAACGACCGCGGAAATACTTGCTATTTACTTTGGAATCGAATGGCGTTGATAAGTTTATGGAGTGGGTTTCCGCTGGCATTAGTATCGGAGATGAGATTGTGCGAATAGAATGTACATTCGCACACTCTCATCTCGATATCATTAGTATCGGAGATGCGAGTGTGCGAATAGAATATACATTCGCACACTCTCATCTCGATATCATTAGTATCGGAGATGAGAGTGTGCGAATATACATTAGTATCGGAGATGGGAGTGTGCTAATATACATTAGTATCGGAGATGAGAGTGTGCGAGTATAAATTAGTATCGGAGATGAGAGTGTGCGAATATACATTAGTATCGGAGATGAGAGTGTGCGACTATACATTAGTATCGGAGATGAGAGTGTGCGACTATACATTAGTATCGGAGATGGGAGTGTGCTAATATACATTAGTATCGGAGATGAGAGTGTGCGAATATACATTAGTGTCGGAGATGAGAGTGTGTGAATAGAATATACATTCGCATACTCTCATCTCGATATAATTAGTATCGGAGATGAGAGTCTGCGAATATACATTAGTATCGGAGATGAGAGTGTGCGAATATAGATTAGTATCGGAGATGAGAGTGTGCGAATATACATTAGTATCAGAGATGAGAGTGTGCGAATATACATTAGTATCGGAGATGAGAGTGTGCGAATATACATTAGTATCGGAGATGAGAGTGTGCGAATATACATTAGTATCGGAGATGAGAGTGTGCCAATATACATTAGTATCGGAGATGAGAGTGTGCGAATATACATTAGTGTCGGAGATGAGAGTGTGTGAATAGAATATACATTCGCATACTCTCATCTCGATATAATTAGTATCGGAGATGAGAGTCTGCGAATATACATTAGTATCGGAGATGAGAGTGTGCGAATATACATTAGTATCGGAGATGAGAGTGTGCGAATATACATTAGTATCGGAGATGAGAGTGTGCGAATATACATTAGTATCGGAGATGAGAGTGTGCGAGTATACATTAGTATCGGAGATGAGAGTGTGCGACTATACATTAGTATCGGAGTTGAGAGTGTGCGACTATGCATTAGTATCGGAGATGAGAGTGTGCGAATATACATTAGTATCGGAGATGAGAGTGTGCGAATATGCATTAGTATCGGAGATGAGAGTGTGCGACTATAAATTAGTATCGGAGATGAGAGTGTGCGTCTATACATTAATATCGGAGATGAGAGTGTGCGAGTATACATTAGTATTGGAAATGAGAGTGTGCGACTATACATTAGTATCGGAGATGAGAGTGTGCGAGTATACATTAGTATCGGAGATGAGAGTGTGCGACTATACATTAGTACCGGAGATGAGAGTGTGCGACTATACATTCGCACACTCTTATCTCGATATCATGAGAACGTTGAAGATGCTCAATTTAAATTTATTTAATTTTCATTTAGTCCAGTAACTTTGTCGTCTGAAAGTATGGGGTAGTATGCGTCAAATCCGGTAGTTCTGATTTTTTGCAGACTTGTTTATGATGTTGGCCTAATGAATAATCCAAGTTTTTAACCTCGAGGGCCGAACGCAACCTTGGCAAAAACCGTTTTTTTTTTTTTAAAGTTTTGGTTATTATAACCAGACTATTAATAAAGGACTAGTTTTTGAGAAAACTTTTTAGGACGTTTTTAAAGTAGACTTAATTTGCTACAATACGTTACTAGAACTGTATCTGTAGACCCAATAGTTTATGAGATTAAGCCTTTCAAAGTTTATAATTTTTTTCGAACTTCGCAATTTTTTGCCTGGCATACTGGACATAGACGACAACTGGAGCACTGGACCTGGCTGGCGTACTGGACATAGTCGACAACTGGACCACTGGACATGCCTGGCGTACTGGACATAGTCGACAACTGGAGCACTGGCACTGCGTGACGTGTATTTCTGCCGCAAAGCAGCAGTGCTCGCATTGCTGTATTCCGGTTTGAAAGATATGGGTGCCGGTGAAATCACAGGCACAGGAGACTTTCATCTTTCGGTCTCAGTAGGGTGGCGCAATACAATGCTACGTAGGGTAGAATGCCACGACGACGGCGAGGCGAGGTTGCGGGTTCGAGTCCCGCTGGAACGAAATTTTTGGGTTACATTTAAATTTAAGCCTAAAGACGACTAGGATACATTATTCTAAGACGGGAGTTCCGGTTCCTAGTAAGTACCTATTGCAGTTTCGTCATCAGGTAAGTTCGATAGTACCATTTTCATAAGAAAATGCTTCGTCTTAAGTCTTAACCGAGATACTTTATCGCCACCCGTGAAATACTTACTTGCCTACCTTTTATTGAGGAGTTCCAGTGGCTATTTGTGGTCCACTTTTATACCAGTTCCACTTCACCAAATTTCTAAATGCACATGTTTGACTTGTCGCTGAAAATACCAGAATCGCTTCGCAAAATACCATCGCACTGATGAACCTGGTAGTAACCGGAACTCCGTCATAAAACAATGCATCTTAGCCGTGTTTGGGCTGTTTGGAATTGTCATGAGATGCACTCTGGCTATAAATGATATTGCGCTACTTGAGTCGTATGTAATGTATGGCCTTGATAGACAGAAGACATATTTCATGTCTCGTATTGTGTGTCCAAATATGGAATTCTTTTGTTACTGTATAGTTTATGTCTAGAGTGTGGTAAAATGTTCCAAAATACTAGGATAATTAGGGAAGCTTTTGCCCTAGCTTTGAAGTCGTTTTTTTTCCTCTTAGGGGGATTTTCACGGGGGAATACTCGTTGTGGAACAAGCCGTTCTTTTTAAGAATTAATTTTGAAATCCTTTAAAAATTACAGAATATAATATTTTTACATCACCTGCCCGACAATGTTCAAATACACATAATGCAACCTCAACGTAAAGTAAAGCATAAAGTTGTATGGAACTCCCAAGGGAATAAAGTGATTTGAATTTGAAACGTCAAATTCGTGTGGAAACTCGTTGAAAACTCAAGGTAAGTTAAAAATTACCATATGCATTATAAAGAGGTTTGTTCGAAAATTGAACAGGCTGCAACAAGCAACAACTCAAAAAAAAAGCGGCCAAGTGCTAGTAGGACTCGCCCATGAAGGGTTCCGTAGCAGCAAGTAACATAATATAAAAGTTCTCGGATGGATTACGATTAATGACGTATTAAAAAAAACTACTTACTAGATCTCGTTCAAACCAATTTTGAGTGAAAGTTTACATGGTAATGTACATCATATATTTATTGTAGTTTTATCATTCTCTTATTTTAGAAGTTATGGGGGGGGACACACTTTTTACCACTTTGGAAGTGTCTCTCGCGCAAACCATTCAGTTTAGAAAAAAATGATTTTAGAAATCTCAATATCATTTTTGGAGACCTATCCATGGATATCCCACATGTATGGGTATGATGAAAACAGTTTTTTTAGTTTCAGTTCTAAGTATGGGGAACCCCAAAAATAAAAAACTACTTACTAGATCTTGTTCAAACCAATTTTGAGTGAAAGTTTACATGGTAATGTACATCATATATTTTGTGTAGTTTTATCATTCTCTTATTTTAGAAGTTATGGGGGGGGGGGGACACTTTTTACCACTTTGGAAGTGTCTCTCGCGCAAACTATTCAGTTTAGAAAAAAATTATATTAGAAACCTCAACATCATTTTTAAAGACCTATCCATAGATATCCCACACGAATAGGTTTGATGTTTTTTTTTTGTTTCAGTTCTAAGTATGGGGAACCCCAAAAATAATTGTTTTTTTTTTAATTTTTGTTTAAAAATCTTAATGCGGTTCACAGAATACATCTACCTACCAAGTTTCAACAGTATAGCTCTTATAGTCGGAAAAAAAAGGCTGTGACATACACGGACAGACAGACAGACAGACAGACAGACAGACACGACGAATCCATAAGGGTTCCTTGTCTTTGACTACGGAACCCTAAAAACAAGAGTCCTTTACGTTTAGGGTTCAATGTGACGCTCTATCCCGTTCGTGCATAATCTACTAACTATTCCTAATAACTACCAAGATATGCGTATCATTTAAATACAGCATCACATTTTGCACCACACCAGACGCCTACAGAAGGCAATAAAAGAAGCATCCATTCCAAATACAACTTTAAATCTTGGGATGTTGGGTTTCTAATAGCTTTTTAATTAAAATCTCGTTAAAGGATAGTCGCAATCGATTTCGGCGAAGCAGCACAAAGAGATTGACTGATGACCTCACATATCGCTCGGCATCGATGAATGGTTACTGTCACACGGCCTCTTGAAATAATAATATAGTACATACACCGTGTTTTGAGTTTTAAGGCGTGCGAAGCGAGTCCTCTACTATCCCAAGACGTACGCAATTTTGTGGTATAATTACCACAGATAAAATTATACTATAGGTACTAGGTATAGGTACCTAGACTTTACGTAAAAAATATCACACTTCTAGATTTGTAATTTTGTGGTAGGTACAGTTTACGAAAAAACAATCGCACGTTTTTTCCTAAAACAAGCACAAAAGCACAATTTTGATAATAGTAGGGGTTTTATGTGAAAGAGTTCGTCCGGGGAAGTACTATCACCATACCTATTTCTGCCGCAAAGCAGTAGTGCTCACATTGCTGTGTTCTGGTTTGAAGGGTATGGGTGCCGGTGAAATTACAGGCACATGAGACTTTTCATCTTTAGGTATGCCTCAGGGTGGCGGGCGCAGTGCAGTTCCACATAGGGTGCGTCCTAGGTGGACGTGACCTATGTGGTAATGCGTTGTTAAAGGCAGATGGGTCATATGCTTGTTCCGTGATTCAAGTTGTTCAAATAAAATTGTTTGTGGGATAGTGGAGGTCCGTTTCGCTCGCCCTAATCTCAGAGTAAATAGGTATACTGCCCTAATAAAGTTCCGATGTTATTTGAGATGGTAGTACGTCTACACTGTCAAGATGGGTTATATATATGTAGTACGTTATTTGAATTTGTAATTTCAGTTTAACTCTGACATTTTGTTTATTTTTAGCCGCTTTTACGATCGCGCGATGAGTTATTAGCCGTTCGACAGTGACAGCCTGTCTCCGGTAACCAAATAAAATTGAAATAAAGCTAAATAATGAATAACTACCTAGTTATGGATTCCCCTCGCGCTTCGGCCCTAGATGAATTCTAGAATATAGTTTTAACGAATAAGCACTGTATTATTTTCTGCTGATGTAATGTCTAGACAGGCCTGCGAGCCTGGACTCTCACATAGATTGCATCACTACCGTTTCACCTCAACATCGGTGCAGACGTAAAGTCATTATTCTTTAAATATAGAATTAAGTTTTTAAAAAACCCGTTTACCGCTTCCAAACCAAGAGTGGCGCAGCCGGAAACGGATTTTCCTTAATTTTCACGGGTTTTCCGCGTTTTTCCGACGTCCAAATTAGTCAGGAAGATTTTGCACGAGAAATTCCACGAAATGTTAATCCGTCGAACCAAATAAATAATCTCTTAAACGGGTACAGAAAAAGTGAGTGATGGGAGTAGCAGTCGGTTGGTGAGTAAAACTTTTCGCCATTTTCTTTGTTTCCCAAATCCTCCTATTTTTGTAAAAACGGTTTTTAAATTAACAATTGTTATTATTGAGATCGAACTTTTCACGGAATAACGTGTCTGGTTGACCTTGTATAAAACTCTATCAAGTTAACCTTGCTCTCAGCACTTATAGCTAAGAAATATAGAGAGTACAGATTTTAAAATTTAAATTTGTATTGTAATTAATTTAATAGTGTAACGTAAAGATAAATGATCTGAAATTGATCGTACATTAATCATAAATTAGGATAAACGCTTCTTTTAGAAATAATTTTCCTAGTATATTTTGGGTCAGTAATTTTAAATAACCGTGAAAACTCAAGTGTAATTTTTTCAAGTTTTCCTTTTCTTTATTAACAATTATTGTTGTGCTTTTATTGTGTTATTAGTGTTTAATTTCAAACAATCGCACATCCACATTTTCTCAACTTTTGTTGTGTCTTTGTGTTGATTTTCTGTATTTTTGTGTGTGTGTAAAAAATCATAAATTGTGTAATATCGAGTGAATAGTTGCTGTCTCTGTACAGTTAACTACTCTATAACTATGACATCGAAAATAGAGCTGGTACCTAAATAAATTGTAGCATTGATTCCTCAGTATAAAGGTGATAAAAGACAGCTAAATTTATATCTACGAAAATGTGAATATGTAATTGAGAGATATGGTAGTCCAGGTCGTGAAGAACAAAACTTATACGTATTCAATTTATTAACTAGCAAACTTACAGAGAATGCAGCCGCGCTCTTATCAGAGCGGGAGGATGTTGTGACTTGGTCTGCATTGAAGGAACTGCTTATATCCAGCATTTAATATTATTATTATTTATTTATTTATTTTATATTATGACGACCTCTGTGGCGCGGCGGGCGAACGTTCGCCTGCGACGCCGGAGGTTGCGGGTTCGATTCCCGCCTCGGAACAAATATTTGTGCGATATGCAGATATTTGTTCAGGTGTTCTGGGTATTTTCTATGTATAATAAAAAAATATCTATCTATGTTATATATTGTATTAAGTATATCAGTTATCTAGTACCCATAACACAAGCTCTGCTTAGCTTGGGGCTAGATAATGTTGTGTAAACTGTCCAGCATTATTTATTATTTATTATTTATATTTATTTCGGAGACCCACGTAGGAGTGCTTAACATTGAGTTAGAGTCATTGAAAATTAAACGGGCGAGAGTTATTTGGACTTTTGCAACCGAATTCAAAGTGTTCGTTCCTTATTAACATCGGAAGTGAACATAATTCTTGAAACGCGCAAAATTAATAATTTACAATAACACCGCGTTAAACGTATTTTTATACAACCTTCCCGAAGCAATGGTACGTGTCGTGCGACTTAAGTCACCTAAAACATTGGAAGACGCCTTAAGTGTAGTGCTCGAAGAAATCAATTTCTTGGAACAGTATAACATGAGGAACCGTCTTCATGGCAATAGCCAAATTTCGATTGCGGGCTCAAGGCCATTGATAAGTAACAATACCCGCCTAACGCCCGAATACTGAAACGCTACTCATCTGATCAAATTAGCTAAAGGCTATTTAATTATGACGTACACTTAAATATAAGTGGCATACTCAACTGCCTTTTAGTAGCATTGAGACCATGATTCGCTGAGAGCCCGTTAAATTTTCTTTATATGGCAATTTTATTTCAAAAAGTTTGTTCCCTATTACATTTCTTGTTATTTTGGACTGAGAGTTTCGTTTTACGCAGTGAACATGATAATTTTTAATAAAATGTATCTACTAAGTGGTAACGAAACGTAAAATGTGTCTTGTCATTGTCAGTCAAGAAAAGCTAAGTTTGTTTTGTTGTGAAAATTATCCCAAACAAAAGGAGCGCTTCGTACGATTATTTCATTATTTTCTGAAAATATAAATGAGATAACTAATAAAAAGAAGAGAGAGTTTAATTAACACCCTCAGAAAAAGAAATACTTGTAGATATTGTAAAAGGATAAGAATTCGCAAAGACAAAAATTGGAATGAGAGCTACTAAAACTTAGAATTAATAGAATGCTTCAAAGAAAATAAATGATAGCTGATAATATACAGTTGTTTGATTTGAACAGTTACCATTTAGTTAGGAATAAATAATACTAAGTTATATAGCTGTAAAATATGTATTTACTATAGTGTTTCGGATACCCGGGTACCCGGGCTGGTCGCTAGTTACATAGACGTATAAATAATACCAGGTGACTTGATTTTTATATGAGTGCAGTCCACAGCACCAATTATTCTAGGCATCCCAGCATTTCCATAAAACTCATGAGCGATACTGAGTTGCTCACTGGTGGTAGGCATTTTTATGTAGGTTCCCTTTAACTTTGCTATTTCTATTGCCACTCTATGGACTATAAGGTGAACTGTTGGTTGTTCTACAGTATTAGTACCTAGAGCTTTTTTGTGAAAGAGTTAGTCCGGGGAAGTACCTACTACCACCGTACCTATTTCTGCCGCAAAGCAGTAGCAATGCGAGCAGCATTGCTGTGTTCTGGTTTGAAGGGTATGGTTGCCGGTGAAATAACAGGCACATGAGACTTTACATCTTTATGTCTAAGGGTAGCGGGCGCAGTGCAATGCCACATAGGGTGCGTCCTACGTGGACGTGACCTATGTGATAGGTAATGTACTGTTCATAGGCAGACGGTACCGCTTAACATCAGGTGGGCCATCTGCTTGATCCGTAATACAAAGGAGTATAAAAAAAAACCATGTAAAATGTCTCCAATGACCCTCTGGTAACTGCCGGTAGCAAAAAACCGAAGCGCTATCAATAATTGGTCCACTGCTTGTATCGCCCGGTTTCGCCTGGTCAGGGGCTGAATATGTTCCCCAAACAGAGAACACAAATTCAGCACAGTTTGTTTATCGAGGCGAATCCTTATTTTAAACCGCAGGTCGTCATATTTTGCAAAGGCATCTAGCTTATCTTCGTTTCGCCGCCCGGTGGAAACCACTTCTTCGTCAGACAACGAGGATAGCGCGAAGATACCGAAATTTTTAGTGCAAAATAAAGATGGGTACCTACGTTGTTAGGTTAGGATTTTAAGATAGGTCGTGAGTACTCTTATATTTGATGGCTACTTATAGAATTTGAGGCGTACTTACGCAGCTGTCAAATGCTAATCATCCTTTGAGAATACCGTTTTGAACATAAGTGGCGATTACAATCATACTCAAATCTGTCATGTTTAATTTTTAAGTGATGATCAAATTGACGTTTCAGTATACGAATTTTTAGGATAACGGCGTCTCAAACAGTTGAGACGATCTCAATTATTTAAGTAGCGTTTCAGTATTCGGGCGTTAAGACGCCCAAAATTCAAGGGCAAACACAACGTTTTGGAGCGGTCCGCCCTCCAACATTGGGATACAGACTTCCGTTTGGCCTTCAGCCACAACCTCCGGTATAGGCCTTCAGCAATTTGGCTACAAGCCGTATCAACAATTTGGCTACAGAGGGTCGACCACGAACAACTTGCGAAAAAGTATGTTAATGTAAGCATTTTGTATGAGATTTGATCCAGCGCCCCTACTGGACGTAAATCGAACTAAATTTGGCATCACGAACGGTTTACCATACTATCGCGTCGCCTTCGTATCGTATGGGTATCGTTACGTAAAGACATTTGTATGAAAATTGCGATCACGAACCTTGCGTTAATGTAAGCTCGAAGGCTGGCTATCGTTATGTCATCGTAAAATTACGAATTCACTTAGATTTTGTCAGTGAGAAAAGATTCGTAAGGAATTAAAATTAATATTTTTGTATATTCCTAGTGTTTTTAAGTTTGTGAAGTAACTTTGTTATGTGCTTGTTGTTACTACTTACCTATCTAAAATGTTGTGATATGGTACCTACACGTTTAAGAAAAGTTGAACTAAATAAGAGGTTATAAAACTTGTGTCTTTGTATTTTAAAATATTAACTGTAATTTTAATAAAAGTATGTGAACATGGAACGATGTGCGTTGCATTACTATCTTGCTGCTAGATTAATTGAAGAAGAAAGAGAAAACAGGTGAACATAAATAGATAGGTAGTAGGTAACGTACCTACATGGCCTAACTTTGTTTTCACATTGTAACTATTGAATACTAGCTGTTTATGTACAATTATCGTGCACCAGGTTCGCCACGCCTGTAGGATACCCGCCACACTAGCCTTAATGATATCATTCGCCGGTCCTTTACCAGCGTCTACATTCTAGCCATTCTAGAACCGAATGGTCTGCTACGTGACGATGGTAAGCGGCCTGACGGCATGACTCTTGTTCCGTGGGAGAAGGATAAGCCTTTGGTGTGGGACGCTACGTGCGTTGATACCCTTGAGCCGATACCTTTTTTCCGTACGGCAACTAAAAACTTTTCAGAGTTCATATCTCAAAAACGGTAAGTCGTATGGAAAAAATGCATTGAATATTAATTGACGTCTGAAAGAAATGCTAAACTATAGGCAAAAAAGAAAACAAACAAAAAAAAATTGTTGCTTTGACCTGGCCCCTTATTGTTGCTTTGCCCCGATGCGTGAGAGCGGATGCACGTCCTCAAAGACCCCTATGGGCGTCCGGGGAAATTTACTCCGAATACAGTCGCGTGTGCCCAGATATTGGCGCGCTTAGCGTCTGATATAAGATTTTTAACTGGGAATGCTCTGAGGAGTTGTTTAACTAATCCCAGCTTCGCACTTTTATAACCGCACAGCCCGCCATCGTCAGCGAGCTCACCCGCACAGTGTGCATACGTTTCACGCGCTCGTTTCTCCCGCGCACGTGCTGCAAGGCGTGGAATGAGCTCCCGTTGGATGTCTTCCCACAGGGCTACTAATACTGGTAAATTCAGGAGAAATATCAATATGGCTCTTATGGTAAGGCAGTGCGTTTGCAATACTGTGTGTGTTGCAGATGTCCATAGGCAGTGGTGACTGCTTTACATCAGGCGGGCCGTCTGCTTGTTTGTCACCCAAACTATAATAAAAAATTAAAAAACTGATTTCGTTACCTACCTCTATCTTAGAATCCTGTGGTGCACGTCTGGTGGAGGCCGCGCCCTCGCTTACAGTTGAGAACCCTCAAGGGTCCGTATCTGATACGTCACGCTATGCTCCTGGCATCTGTATATTAAACGTAGGTACGTAATAATGACTTGATAGAACCTCAAACAACCCGGACTTGTTTGTAAGATTCGTTGGTATAAGATTTGTTCTGGCTGCTAGCTTATTAAGGAATGTGTTATTACCGGACGAAAGCGATAGCCGATTATGTCGTGGGAAGCAATGGCGGCGATCAGCTCACCCCTTGTCACGTCTATATTTCCGCGATGGTGCAAACCACGGCCCATTGAGGCTCGACTGCCTACCATTTAGGGGAAAAAGGCGTGTGTTTGTGTATGTAAGTATGTGTATGTATATTTGAGGTTAGGAGCTCCTAACCAACCATGAATGCCCTACTCTGGACTGGACTCATCCCTGCAACCATACCGTGTCTCCCCTCACTAACGTGAGCTGCAGCTTATAACCTACGCGCCAGGGTCACCCTCCAACCGTGTCCCTGGGCTGTACGGGACCCATCAGGAGGCTTCTCGGAGGCGTCCGGGGAAATGCACCCCGACTAACCGTCGCGTGCTATACCTAAAGGTACACTTTATGATCATCATGTCATGACTATCTTACCAGTACACAGCCAGTCGTCATCAGTCTTCCTCCTTATGGTAGATGCGGCGTTATGGGCCCTATCAGGTCAGTCACACCAGCTATCTGCAGCTTATCCCCAACCAACACCGACGACGCTCTGGTCTAGACACGACTAGACACACTAATAGACTATGTCTAGACTAGAACACACCTACCTACTTAGCTTTAATCCAAAGATCCAAGTGAAGCGGAACCCTATATGCTCAGTTTCCAGCACACTTACACAGAGAACTTCTGCGGGGCCCCATGATTCTTCGTGGCAGGCTGCCCCTGCGCCAGGCTGCTAAGCCCCCATGGTTCCGAGCTGCATTTTTTTCTTACTGGCGTCTCATTTGCCATTTTCAAGTATAATTTTATTGATCACGTAGACACATGAAAACCGTTATTCTTTCATTTTAGTAAAACGGCCTACCGTTTTCTAAAACATGACTTGCCTGTTATGTACTTTGTCGACTTGGAAGGAGTTAACGTTGGAAATTATATTGAAAATACTTTTGAAAATGGCAAAATAACAAGCAATACGACGCCAATAAAAAAAAATGGTCCGACAATCGGCGACGCCGCGAAGTGCTATGCTGTTGTCGCTAGCTATACAGGGCGTCCCACGGCTATGCCACATGGAGGGAAAGTACCTTGAATATTGTAGATGGAACATTTTACTTAAACAAGACATTATTTGAATTTAAAAAACAATTTAAACTGCATTCATAGATATTTAAATAATTACATGGTTGAACCGGGAATCGAACCCGTTACACGAGAAAAATAATCAGCCTGTAGCTTTATCATACCGATCGAAAGGCTTCATCATAAGGATTATTTTTTGCTAAATAACATAGTGTCAGAAATAAAAGAAAGACCAAGAATTTTATCATTTGCTGTGAAATTTTGTTCAGAAAAATGAAAAGCTGACATTGCCGTAAGGACATACAACTGACATTGTCATAAGTACCTATTACTAATAAATGTACCCACTTGAGAAGTACGCATCATTACCCTATTAATAATTTAAGTTCATGATAAAATGATAAAGAGATGTGTAGGTACCTGGTTGTATGCAACAAATAGAGCCGTATCGTGAGCCGAAAGACGCGTAAATTATTTTGTCCATCGCAATGCGGCTGGCTGATTATAAAGAAATAATTCAAAAATGTGTTCCATTTCAAACTTTTATTCTTTTGTATCAGTGATTTTCATTGTAGGATTTTTGCATTGTATTGTGATTTTTTAATTATTATCATTATCAAAATAATTTTGATTTAATGGAAGCATACTTTTTGAACAACAAAAACATAGCGTTAGCCTTACAATGGCACCGCGAAAGATATCCTGATAGAAATACACCATCTCGATTTATTATGAGACAGTTGGTGGATAATCTGCAAAATTTTGGACATTTCGATCATCGCTTCCCACAACCGCGGCACCAAAATATAAATACTGACGATGAACTTGACATTTTGATATACTTTGAGGCAAATCCTAAAAGTTCAGTGGGGGAAAGTCAAGAAGTAATCGGAATTTCGAAAAGCAAAATACACTGTGAAATAAAAAATACAAATTCAAAAGTTACATTGAAGGGCGATTAGTACAAAAATTATTGCCTGGTGATGCTGAAAGACGATTTATTTTCTGCTATGAAATCGCGAGGCTCATCCTAGAGGATCAGTATTTTTTAAATAATATTATCTGGTCAGACGAGACAACCTTCAGCAATAATGGTATGCACAACCGACACAATAATCGCATTTGGTCCAGGGAGAATCCCTTACGTATCCGCGAGACTAATAATCAAGTGCGTTTTTCGTTCAACTGTTGGTGTGGGATTGTAAAAAACCGGGTCCTCTTAGTACATTTTTACAAAGGGCATTTGAATACGGAAAGGTATTTAGAAATACTTGAGATTTTGAGAAATTAGATAAATAATCTTCCGGTTGCTGAACGACAAAACCTAACTTTTCAGCAAGATGGGGCTCCGGCTCATAACAGTCATAGAACAAGGGACTATCTCAATGAACACTTTCATCCCTGGATCGGGACATATGGACAAATAAGATGGCCGCCGAGATCCCCAAATCTAACCCCGTTAGATTTTTTTATATGGGCTTATGTAAAAAAAAAATTACAAGAACCAGTATGAAAGTGTCCACGAGCTACAAGCAGAAATTAAACGTATTTTTCTAAATATCTACCACAACAATATCAAAAAATCGTCAGGGAGCGAAATAATCAAAAGAGTGCGACTTTGTATTCAACAGGAAAGGACTCATTTTGAGCATTTGATAAATTGCTAAATTTTGTATTCAAAATGTTAAATTTCATGTTCTTCCTTTTATTTCTGACACTATGTTAGTTAGCAAAAAATAATCCTTATGATGAAGCCTTTCGATCGGTATGATAAAGCTACAGAATGATTATTTTTCTCGTGTAACGGGTTCGATTCCCGGTTCAACCATGTAATTATTTAAATATTTATGAATGCAGTTTAAATTGTTTTTAAAATTCAAATAATGTCTTCTTTCAGTAAAATGTTCTATTTACAATATTCAAGGTACTTTCCCTCCATGTGGCATAGCCGTGGGACGCCCTATATATAACAAATTTCTCTATGTGTTGTAGGTAGATACCTACATAGGTATTGTATTGGTGCTTAGCGTACTAATATTTATTCTGTGGCTTAGCGTTGCCAGATGCACCACTTTTTACACCGCCTTTTTGCCAATGAATCAGCATTTTTCGAATTTGCTAATAAAACCCGTTTTTCTCACTCATGGTTGTAACACTAATTACACGTCGCGTCGGGAATACCGCTGGACTTAACATAATGACAAAGTGTGTTTTTATTAATTATTTCATTTGTAAATTCCCTTGTCCTTGTGTGAATATCAATGACGACATTGGAGGCCTACTATAATTCGACGAAAAACGAAGTTTAGATCGAAACTTCGCACGTTTCCTACCACGGTTCCTCTTCGTTCCGAAACTTCGTCCGCACGAAAGTCGTTTGACATTTAGATTTTCTAAACCTACTCTCATTCGTGAATGCTCCGCACGAACATTTGAATTTGACAGATGCTTGTTCGGAATTTTAACCTCAAATTGACGAAACCAAAAGTGCTACCTTTTGATTTTCTTAAGAGTGGATATTGTTAGAAATTTAATTGGAATGGCTGCAAGAATGCTTTTAGTAGAGGCTGAACGTGAAGAACGCTTAGAGCGTAGAAGGAACCGACGCCGCCTGCGGAATCAACTTGATGTGGGTCTAATTCCCGACCTAGAGTTTACTCAGGCGGGTCGCAGGGCAATTTATTAGTGCTTATGTTAGAAAAGACTAGGATCATAAGATACATTTTAACTAAAAAAGGTGTGTTTACCATGAGTTTTCATCAGTGCTTTATATGGGTGACTTGAGGTGATAATTTTGTTTTTCGTTACCGTTTGTCATTTTTCCAATAAGAATGTCAAACGTTTTAATTTGTGATTACAAGATTCCTATAGGAAATTTCATAAAGATTCTATTGGTAGTACCCAGTTTTATGATTGCTGTAATTTAACTATTAACTGAAGAGACAAGAACTAAGTGAACCAAATCGTTAGAATTATGCTCATAACAATGATAGTTTTAAGTAGTAATAAAACGTACCTTTGATAAAGTTATATTTAATTTTACTCCTATCAAGAAACAACGCACAAAAGAAAAGATAGATAGACACACACACACAGATGTACACTTTATTGTACAGCACAGAAAGTAAACTATTCAAAAGATTCATGTATAAACTCAACACAGAAGTACAATGGACGGTCTTATCGCTATAAGTGATCACTGCCAGGCAATAATATTAATTTTATACAAAGACATTCTCTTTGATGGACTTAGCATTCCATACACTATCAACACCAATATTTAGCAACTTTGAAAATTTGAATGATGACAAATGAGTTCGATACATTGCCGGTTCACACTCTAGTCAATAATCAAGCAGCAATTGACAAATAAAACTTGACAGAATTATCCCTCTTTATGCGTTTTGTCTCTCTTTTGGTTCGGACAACTCACAAGTTTTTGATATTAAAGAATCTTTTCTAATCGTAAGGAGATAACAAGGTCAATGTGAATTTTAGAGATGTTAAACCCAGTATATTGATTTATTATGTATCACCCAACAATCCATTGTAGTTGTTTTTTGTTTAATGAAAAAACAACCATGATGGACTGTTGATACATAATAAATCAATCAACATTAAATAAACTAAATCTTAAATAACACGGCCTAAATACTCTCTAATAAGCCCATACAGCTGTAACAGGGCAGCTCGGATGCCTGCGAGCTCGGTGTTCCTGAAAATTTCTCTCTCTGCACGCTCTTCTTCAAATTGAAATAATCGGCTCCTGACTGTCTTCTTATGGGTATAGGTTGTGAGGCTGTAAAAACAACATTTCTAATTAAAAAATGTTTATGACACATGGGGGTTCAATAAAAATTGATATCTTAGTGGACACTTTTTTTATAAGTAAAAATATAAATACAAATACAAAATAGATTTAGTCTACTAGCTTGTACAATCTGTATTATCTGTATTTTGTATTAATATGAATTCATTCAACTACGCTCACAAAATAAAGTTGTATTATGTTGTACCTGTCGCGCATTTCAACATAGGTACGCCAGGGTTATCACAAAAAGGTGATCTTCCCTTGCGACAAAATAATCATGGGGTTGAGATTATGGATCGACCATTGACATTCTTATATACTGCTTCGCAAATGAGTTTACAGCCCTAAGCTGGCTGAAGGCCGGGGGTCTGACACGGAGGCAGACCCCTGTGGTCGATCTTGGTCCCATACACAACCACGCGAGGATCAACCTCCTCTCAGCGTCTCCTTGATTGTGCCCGGATTTTCCAGCCCCCTAGGGGCAACCGGCACTCGGGCTTGGTATGTTAATACCAAGTGCTCACTCCTGCCTTCCCCAAGAGCAACCCCTCTTCCTCTCGAAAGATCGACCACGCCCTAAGGGCTATCAAGTGGACTCACGCAGGTTTGAGAACACTTCCATTCGGCTATGCCAGGAGCCCTGAGTTACGCTGTACCTCAGACCCCCCATCCCGAGCGTCGCTCGAAGGGTTCTGAACTACATCAGAACCCCCTGCCCCTAGTGCAACGCACTATCCCAGTCGATCGAACTAGTCCGTTGTACATCTGTACACAAGTGGACTTTATAATTAACAGGGTATTGTTTAGAATCGTGCCGCACGAATTAAGGGGGGAGGGTGGGGGGGGAGGGAGGAGGGTCTTAGGGGACGCCCCCCCCTAGAGTGGGGATGTGCGGAAACTTATAGTTTTGGAGAAAACAAATAAAGAAGTTTTGAGGTTAAGTATGTTTTTGGGTATTGTTTAGAATCGTGCCGCACGAATTAAGGGGTGGGGGGGGAGGGGGGAGAGTCTTAGGGGACGCCCCCCCCTAGAGTGGGGATGTGCGGAAACTTATAGTTTTGGAGAAAAAAAATAAAGAAGTTTTGAGGTTTTTATTTTTTTTGTGAGGTTATGTATGAAGTTATGTAATTGGAAGTGTCGGACTCCGGTATGGGCTCTCGCCAGTACTCTCGCGAGGTTGCCCCTGAGTGTCGCTTCACCCATTCGACCTTCGCTACACTACGGAGGTCGCCGGCTCGCTTCGCTCGCCACCTCCCCCCTTCGCTCCGCTCGGCCTCACGGGCTTGCTCCACTCAGGACCTCCCACGCGAGCTACTGGCTCCGCGTTTTTATATACACTCTAGGGGCGTGACGCACAAGACCACGTGGAGTCGGGGTGCTCCGTGTCGGTTCTGTCACTTATTTTGAACCTAACCTACTCATGTCGGAATGCCCTGAGTCGATTCTGAGTCTCATACCGAAGTCCGACACTTCCAATTATAAAACTTCATACTTAACCTCACAAAAACATCATACTTAACCTCAAAACTTCTTTATTTTTTTTCTCCAAAACTATAAGTTTCCGCACATCCCCACTCTAGGGGGGGGCGTCCCCTACCACACTCCACCCCTCCCTCCCACTCTCCCCCCTTAATTCGTGCGGCACGATTCTAAACCCAACCCGTTAATTATCATCTAGCACTTACCACGTGACTGTAAGACTCTCGATCTCGAGGCCAAACCTTCGCTTTCACAGTCCACCTTCGTCTCAGGCGACGGCTCAACAACCACTCCCGCGCAACACGCGGCTCGCAGCCAAGTACCTTTTCTATAGCTTTTCTAGGGTAGGCATATTTAGGGTAGACACAAAAAATATGGTGTCAATGTTTATAGCAGACAACGAATTATCATGGTTAATATTTTACACAGAACACAGCGCAAAACTGACCTATAAAAACAGGTAGTTCAATAAGACTTACTTATTGTCTATAACCTCGCGCTTTGCGCGATAGTACCACGTCGTATTTTTTTAAAGAATTACTTTTAAAACAAACACTTACTGAGTCTGGAAGTCGAGGGTTCTTGTGACACCGGTGGTGGACTTGTAGTTTGGTGGGTTGTGGGTTGTTGTGGGTTGTTGTCTACCTGGCATTGTACTACAACATACTCCATAACTCCCTATGCTCGTCCAAGAAATTGAGAAGTGTATCAACTTGCTCTGGGGTAGCGGAACCGGTATGTGGAGCCATTTGAAACTGAAAAGAAGTGGTAATGATGTTTATTAAGAAAAGGCGATATATATAGTCAAAAAACAAATCATTTAGTATTTATATGATGTTGACTTACCAAGTTTTTAAAGCCAAAACAAAGAATTTGTGGAGATCCAAAAATGCAGACGACGACAGAACGACTGAATCTTTCTTACGGAATGTGTATCGCGGTTGCGAAGTATGTAAAAACGCACTTGGAAACATAATTTATAACACAACACTTGAGAATCAAACTTCTTATAACTTTTCAAAGAATTCTAACAAAAAATCTAATCTAATCTAAATAAAATAGAGGCCTACTATAATTCGACGAAAAACGAAGTTTCCATCGAAACTTCGCACCTTTCCTACCACGGTTCAACTTCGTTCCGAATCTTCGTCCGCACGAAAGTCGTTTGACATTTAGATTCTCTAAAATTACTCTAATTCGTGAAAGCTCTGCACGAACATTTGAATTTGAAAGTGTTACCTTTTGATTTTCGTAAGAGTGGATTTTGTTAGAAATTTAATTGGAATGGCTGCAAGTGCAAGTGGCTACTTGTGGTATTACTATCACGTATAGTATTATTTTATCTGTGCTATCACACAAAAGCACAGACACACACATTGCGCCATCTATCGAACCAAATCGAACTACTTTTTTTTTAATTCGAAAATGAAAAGCCCTCATTGAGAGAGAAAATCAATATTAATTTTAAAATACGTTCCCCTTTTTTTGTTAAAAATCCGCGTTTTTGAAGCACCGCTCCCACTTTTTCAATATTCTCATTTCTCATCTGGTAAAGTGGCAACCAGTATTGTAGTTTTTTTTTGGTGGCAGCACTGCACTGCACCATACTTCATACAGTTCATACTTCATAGAGAAATTTCAGAAATTTTACTTTATTCTGGTTGTAATTTTGCAATATTAACTTTTGAAAAATTTAAATAAAAGTGCTTTCTGTTGGTCTTAAATGACAATGGATTCTGGGGACTCATTTTTATCATGTGCTGTAATCCTAGAATGGATGACCCCTCAGGGTTCTATCTCTAGAAAAGTAAATTACAAGACTGCATCACTTAGGTTGATACGCAACGAATTTCGTGAAATGTTTATGGAGGTTTTAAGTGAAAAACACGCTGCAATCCGGCTGGCTTTGAAGGGCATTAATGTATTCAAGAAGTTCATGGCAGAAGGCAAAGCCAGCGTGAAGTTCCAAGATGCAGGGTGTACCTTGTTTATATCCAACGCGCCGCCGACCAATCTCGTGTCCTTTTTGCGGACTATCTTCGTGAAAATGACTGGTGACAAGGAACAGGCAGCGCTGAAAACTCCCTCAAAGGGTAGTATGCGTGCTAAGTTGCTGAGTGGCAAGGCACAGGAGTTTGAAGAGATCAGTCCAGTTACCGGGAAAGACATCCATAATGCTAAAAGTAAAATTTCTAAAACAACTATAACGACTCCCTCGCCTCCGTCTAAGAAGCGAAAGTCTGAAGATACTGTGCGTGGACCAGCACCAAAGAAGCTTTATTCACCCTCCCCATTGACTACGGAAAGTTCATTGAACTCTGAGCAACAGATGGTTTTGGAAGCATGTCTCGGTGGAAAGAATATATTTTTTACTGGGTCTGCTGGAACAGGGAAGAGTTTCTTGCTGAAGCGAATAGTGGCAGCTCTGCCACCTGATGTGACTGTAGCCACTGCTTCTACTGGGGTAGCAGCTTGTCATGTCGGTAAGTTAACTACATGCCTTGTAAACAAACTAGCTATATTTAATCTGAATAGTGGCAGCTCTGCCACCTGATGTGACTGAAGCCACTGCGTCTATTGGGGTAGCAGCTTGCCATGTTGGTAAGTTAACTACATGCCTTGTAAACAAACTAGCTATATTTAATCTGAATAGTGGCAGCTCTGCCACCTGATGTGACTGAAGCCACTGCGTCTACTGGGGTAGCAGCTTGCCATTTTGGTAAGTTAACTACATGCCTTGTAAACAAACTTGCTATATTTAATCTGAATTTGGTCAAGTATGTTTATGTTACTCAATCAAGTTTTAATGGCTGGATCAATTTTCATGTTTGGTAGTAACAGAAGATTATAATTTGGATTCACACGTTATTATTTTTTACTAGAACCAGGCTAGAAGTTGCAGAAAATTCTATTTATTTATTTACTTTTTTTTATAAGTATAAAACATGATAGTGTGTTGCAACAGTAAGGAATGCCAAGTTGAGATTCATAGCTTGAGTTTGATCTACTTTGCTGTTTCTGTGTCATATTAAGTACAAATTTAGACGGCCAAGCATTAATTTGATTTGATAATGTGGTTCATGAATTTTATTTGGCTTTTTCAGGCGGTACTACACTTCATGCATTTGCCGGAGTTGGTGATGGGAGTGCTTCTACTGAAAATCTATGTGATCGCGCCACTAAGATACCCTTGGTGGCTCAGAAGTGGAGGAAATGCAAACATCTTATTATTGATGAGATCTCCATGGTTGATGGAACTTTCTTTGAAGTAAGTATCAAATTCAAATCCGTTGTGCTAATTCAAAGCCTATTCGAGACGAACTTTCAGACAGATAGACAAAAATTCTTAAGACTGTCATTGGTATATCATAGCCACCACAGGTAATGTTGTAAAAAATGTGCCATCTTTTAGCTAATTCAAACTTTCTTGTAATAAATATGTTTATTTCTACTTTTTCAGAAACTAGAAGCAGTGGCAAGGCATGTAAGAAAAAATTATAAACCATTTGGGGGCATCCAACTCATCTTATGTGGTGACTTCCTCCAGTTGCCTCCAGTCATTGAAAAAGGCAAACCAGGAAAGAGATTTTGCTTCCAATCAGCTTGCTGGGACAAATGCATTGAACTTTGCTTTGAGCTCAAAGAAGTGCACAGGCAAAAAGATCAAGAATTTATCTCTATATTGAATAGTATTAGGATTGGAAGAGTTACAAAAGAAATCAGTGACCGTTTGATAGGTACGGCTAGACAGAAGATTGAAAGTGATGGCATTCTTGCCACGAGGCTCTGTTCTCATACAAATGACTCTAAAATTATCAATAATTCCAAACTGACTGATCTAGAAGGTGAAGAAAAAGTGTTTTCATCGCAGGATAGTGACAATGCATCTAAAACGCTAGACATGCAGACTATAGCCCCTTCAAAACTGGTGCTCAAAGTAGGTGCCCAAGTTATGTTACTGAAAAATATCAATGTGAATGTAGGTTTAGTAAATGGAGCTCGAGGTGTAGTGGTGCGGTTTGAAGAAGGTTTTCCTGTCGTCAGGTTCAAGAATAAGAAAGAATATACAGCTAGATCAGAAAGGTGGCTTGTGAAGAATTCAAATGGAACATTACTGTGTCGCAGACAAGTGCCATTGAACCTGGCATGGGCATTTTCTATACACAAATCTCAGGGTCTAACCTTAGATTGTGTAGAAATGTCTTTGTCAAAAATATTTGAAGCTGGGCAAGCTTATGTAGCACTTAGCAGAGCACAGAGCTTGGATACATTGCGAGTGCTAGACTTTGATTCTCGCCATGTGTGGGCCGATACCAGTGTCCTGGAATTCTACCAGAGGTTCAGAAAGCGTTTACAAAGAATGCAAATTGTGCCTCTGGGAAGACCACTAGCTGATAAGACTAATAAAAAACTGAAGCTAAGAGATATTTTAGAGAAACAACTCAGGAGGAAGTAGAAAATAAATGTAGATAGCTGAAAAGTAATATATACCTTCCTACTTATTAAAAAATCATGACCTTATGTTGTAAGACTGAATTTTAGCAAATACCTACATATAACTTTTCCTATTTAATTGAATTTTAATGAATGATGCTAGCTATAAAATGAATATTTATCATAGCACTTTTTTTCTTTTAAAGATGTTTTATGGATTAAACATAAATTGAAAGAAAGAAAGCAAGAAAACTTTTATTTGTGACAAAAAAGACACACCAATAAAAAAGCAAACAAGATAAGAACTAAATAGAAACAAAAACAATTATATAGAAACTATGGCAATTTGTGGTAAATTTGATTTTAAATTTGTGTGGTTTGACGACCTCTGTGGCGTGGCGGGCGAAGGTTAGCCTGCGACGCAGGAGGTTGCGGGTTTGATTCCTGCCTCGGAACAAATATTTGTTTGTTCGCAGATATTTGTTCAGGGTGTTCTGGATATTTTCTATGTATAATAAAAAATATCTATGTATGTAATATATTGTATTAAGTATATCAGTTATCTAGTACCCATAAAACAAGCTCTGCTTAGCTTGGGGCTAGATAATGTTGTGTGAACTGTCCAGCATTATTTATTTTATTATTTATTTGTTATTAATTAACTATGATAAATTGCTTCATCATGAGCAGCCTTTAAATGGCCACGGTTGGACGAGGCCTCCCCCACACAATGCAATGGGAGCATTTGCCATAATCACCACGCTTGGCAGGCAGAGGTGTTATAGTTATAGTTTTAGTTTAGTTTAGTTTAGTTATTGTTCTCAGTATTGGTGGTAAGTACTCAGGTGGATGCTGCTGCCCATCCCCAATTGTCCTTAGTCGGCTTTAACAACATCCATGGGAGAAGATAGAGGGGTCTATTTGTAGGCTGGACTCGATAGCACAAAACAAACTACTGACAAAAATACTTTAATCATGTATTTATTGCAAAAAAGTATATATTTAAACTAGTTCCTTATTTATCTAGATTCAACAGCAGTCAATATCTCAATTTGCTCCTCGAGAGTTGCATGCTTTTCCTGGAGACACTTTACAATGTATTTCAGGGACTCAACATTTTGCTCCTGCTCTTTTTGGACCGTCCTTGACTCTTCTGTGTTATTTTGAAGTATTTCAACATGTTTTTTAGTTTGAATAAGCAAATCCATCAGTCTAATGTTTAAATTGTCTTGTTTCTTTACCATGAGCCATAGTTTAGCCTCCATGGGGGCATCAGGCTTGCATTTTAGGTCATCATTGACGAAGACGTCCAAGTTAGACGGTTCTTTTAGACGAAGAAGGCTTGTCTTTATGTCGGATTGCAGCTCAGCCTGTGAGAGCTTGTTCAGCAGTCTGTCAACTTTACTTCTAGGCGGAATCTCAACCTGAAAGTTAAAATGAATTGATGATACTGACAGTATTTATAAGCTGTTTTAGGAGAATACAGGCTTGGCAAGTATGACACTAACTGAGGGGTAATAGTTGAGCGGGATGGAGCTGCACGAACGGGCGACGTTTCTTTTTGACTAAAGCATTATAAACATAATAAGAGACAGTGTGGTCATAGATGTAAATGTGGGGATAGGGAGGAAAAGCATATTCACAAGTAGTACCTATTCAAAAAGAAGAACTTAAAAATTACAAATAATTAATCCATTAAAGACTTTTATCATGCACTCTGTCAATCAAGATGCATCATGACAGATTCTTCCATTTGATTGACAATACCTAGGTACCTACATATCACAACTAGAGAACAAAGTTCTTGGTAGGTAACTTACTTTTCCTGAAGCAAATAATGTAGGCACAGCATTATCTTTTAGTTTCCTTTGAGAATCAAAGTATTTCTGCTCAAAATGCTTTGAGCATATTTTGCTCCTGCTCCAATCCAAAACTTGGTACCTGTTTTTCAGTATCTTCATCCACTTAAGTCGCATTTCAGAGGTTTGGGGGCATCTGAAGAAGAAAATATATTTTGTTGTAGTAGTATAATAAAGAGATTAAAGGTCTACCACACGCAAGATCTTCACAGCAGTTCTGCCTGCGCAAGTTTCTCGCATGTAAAAATTGTACACGGGCGGCATTACCACACTAGACGACAAGTTAAGTACGCGCAAGCCACATTCTTGTCGTCGGTGTGGAAACAATGTTTCCCAATGAAAAACTATTTTTCAAGAGTTTGAAACTAGCCTCTATACTGTGCCGTGAACACTGACGCCCAACCACACGCACAGGCAAGTAGGTACCTACGCGCAGGCCGGGTTTTCGCAGACAACATTTCAAGCAAGTCGAATAGTGCGCATGCCGCGCTGTGGGGTTGGGACATGATACACTTTTACCAACCACACACACGGTGTTACGTGTACAAACCTGTACACGTTTTTGCCTGCACAGGCAAAACTGTGGTGAAGCGTGTGTGTTTGTGTGGTAGGCCTTTTAGTGCAGAAACAAGTTCTCTGCAGTATCTGTGACAAGAAAGATAATGTATGACGTAGTTACCCAAACGGTACCCATCTTAGTTGGATTCGTCAGCTGACCTCTGTCGAAATTGGATCAACCTAGTTGAATCATCTGACCCAAATAGTTTTTTTTCTTTCTAGAAGACTGGACAAGCAGATGGCCCACCTGATGTTAAGCGGTACCCTCTGCCTATGAACAGTGTATTATCTCATAGGTATAATGCGCGTCATGTAAAAAGAACGCTGGCGGTCATACTTCTTCATATGTTCCAGCGTTCTTTTTACATGACGCGTACTCTAACGTCCACCAAGTACACGCCCTATGTGGCATTGCACTGCGCCCGTCACCCTGAGACATAAAGATGGAAAATCTCATGTGCCTGTAGTTTCACTGGCACCCATACCCTTCAAACTGGAACACAGTAATGCGAGCACTACTGCTTTGCGGCAGAAATAGGTATGATGGTAGAACTTCCCCGGACAAACTCTCACAAAAAAGCTCTAGTACCTTTAATTCCCAATGTGTACGTTCTGGCATGGGCATTTGACATGCTCTTACCCATGTTAATTTTAATATCCACCTGTTGGGAGATGATATTGAGGTTTCTGAGCATTGTGCCAAGGTCTTCCAGCGATTCTGCCTTGATGACTATATCATCAACAAATCGAAGGTGAGTGATGTATTTCCCATTGATGTTGATGCCAGTTCCAGTGCAGAAGCTTAAAAACCTCCAATGCAGAAGTGAACAGTTTCGGAGAAATAACATCTCCCTGTTTCACCCTCTTTTGCAATGTTATAGGATCCATACTCGGTTAAACATAACATAGCGGCTTTGCTGTACAAATACTTCGATATTATATCTGACATCAATGTAGTACCTACTCATAAGTAATCGAGCTTGAATGACGAGACAGTGTGGCTGGCAACACAAAATCGGTAACCTCATGTCCCACGTAGGTATTCTCTTTCCGACTCCACCAGAGGTTGCATGTGTATGTATCCATATTTTTGGAGTCGATTCAGGTTACCTATCTAATATCTTGTAATGCTAGTAAGCTGAAGATGAATAAATACTATAATAATCATCTACTATCAATAAAGGACAATAATTTCAATAAATTCAATTTAAAATAACGAAAAACTCACGAATTAAGCGAAACACCCGGGGCTTTGCTATGTATGGTTGTTTTACAGTTTTCCACTAGGCAGTGTGTGCTAGACATTGTTGTAAAGGAATTTGTAACTGTTTTTATTACAATTCGATTTTTCTTGTCAATTATGAGATTTGTTACAGTAATTGAAAAAAAAGAGGCACAAAAAATGTTGGCTATATGTTATGCTTTTCTATTCCAATCAACTTTCCCGTATAAACATACAAACAAAAAATTCTCTATGATACAAACATACAAAGGTACTTTTTTTTATTTTTTTTTGGCGTCGCACTGCTTTTGCATTTGCCATTTTTTTTGTGCAATCAACAACTAACTATAAAAAAAACTCTATAACAACAACATAGATAGATTAGATCATGGACTTGGTATACTACGATTACTACGTCCATGGATTAGATAGATAAATAGAAGAGTGCATAGACCATAGAGAAAATTTCAGACAAAGACAAACCTCGGAATAAGAACTAAAGCATGGAACTACTTGTACTAATATTTATTCTGTGGCACAGAATAAATATTACAAGCCTCTATTCCTTAACTGGGGGGCTACCCTTGACAACAGTTTAAATCCCAATCCAATCCCAAATTGGGATTCCCAATACAGTTTTCACAAAATTTAGCACTCTTCAATCAAAATCGAGATTAAAATTTAAATCGTGTGCGCGACTGACTTCTTGTGATGATTCCTGAAAGAACAACATGACGTAGGCGTGGCTACACTCAACGCAATAAAACTACCATTCATTACATTTGAAAATAACTTGCATAATCCTTATTATTTCACCGAATTTTTACTTATTTTCCCAAATATCTTGGATTCTATTATAGTCGATTTTGTTTAGTTCCATATAATTCCACCAGGTTCGCATCCAATCGTGTGGCAGGATTGGATTCAAGAGTACCAAGTGGCACGATTTGACAGCAAATCCCAAATTATGATTGCGACAGAGTGTCAAGGGTAGCCACCCTGAAGTCACTCGGTGACTAAAGTTTGACAAGTAGAATGATCATCAATTAAAAAAAATATCACACAGTAAAAAAAAAGGCTGTTTATTACTTGGTTGGTGCCAGTTTCAATGCAGAAGCTTGAAAACCTCCAATGCAGAAGTGAACAGTTTCGGAGAAATAACAACTCCCCCTCACCTCACCCCCCATCTCTGCAATGTGATAGGATCCATGCTCGGATAGACCTACCACAGGTTTGTAATTTGTTACAACTCGGAATAACGAAAACCGAATCGGGAGTCGAAATGTCGTTTTTGTATGGAGAAAACTTACGAGCATTGCAGGCCTCCGTTGCTCGATGGTAGAAAACTTAGAGCATAGCAGGCCTGGAGAAAATGATGAGCGCCACTAGCGGAGTTGTTGAGAAACTCATTAAAACCATACCTAATAACAAATATCAACTCTGAACACGATAGTCGGGATACCGAATGCAAAACTAAGACAAACCTGTACTAGGCCCTCAGGCCATGCAAAATAATGTACACCCTTGCAACAACCCTTGTTGCACCCTTGAATACACATCCATGGAAAAGCATCCAATTGGCTTCCAATTACTGGGCTGTACCCATAGATTTAGTACGTAGCGAAAAAATTCTACGTCTATGGCTGTACCATGGTTGTACAATCACGACTCGTGCTGACAATGCAACCTAAACCTAAGGAACCTAGATTGACCTAGAGGAAAGTAGTAGGGAGGTTTAGTAGTAGTAGAGCTTTTTTGTGAAAGAGTCTGTCCGGGGAAGTACTACCACCATACCTATTTCTGCCGCAAAGCAGTAGTGCTCGCATTGCTGTGTTCCGGTTTGAAGGGTAAGGGTGCCGGTGAAATTACAGGCACATGAGACTTATCATCTTTATGTCTCAGGGTGGCGGGCGCAGTGCAATGCCACATAGGGCGCGTCCTAGGTGGACGTGACCTATGAGGTAATGCACTGTTCATAGGCAGAGGTTACCGCTTAACATCAGGTGGGCCATATGCTTGTTCCGTCATTCAAGTAGAATAAAAAAAAAAAAAAAAAAAGGTAGACCTTCACTGGAAATTACTGTTATGTTGCAACTCTTTCACGAGAGTTGGCGCTGAAAGAAGTGGTGCCCTCTAGCTTCACTTTAACCTAATCTAAAATCAGTGGTGCCCTCCAGCTTTAGTGGAATGAATTATTATGTTCCAACTCTTTCACGAGAGATGGCACTGTCCTGAAAGCAGTGGTGCCTTCTAACTACACTGGAATGAAATAATATGTTCTAACTCTCTCACGACAGAGGGCGCTGCAGTCCTGAAAGCAGTGGTGCCATCTAGCTTCACAGGAATTAACTACTAAGTTAATATTCTTTCACGAGAGAGGGCGCTGCCCTAAAAGCAGTGGTGCCCTCTAGCTTCATTACAAGAACTAATATGGTACTACTCTTTCACGAGAGAGTGCTGTCCTGAATACAGTGGTGCCCTCTAGCTTCACTAACCTAACCTTACCTAAGTTTGGTTAGTGAAGCTAGAGGGCTTAATCAATCTAGAGTGAAGATTAATCAAAAAGCAGTGGTGCCCTCTTTCTTCACTGGAATGAACTAATATGTTCAAACTCTTTCACGAGAGAGGGCGCTGTCCTAAAAGCAGTGGTGCTCTCTGGCGTCACTACAATGAACTAATATGTAACTACACTTTCACGAGAGAGGGCGCCGTCCTAAAATCAGTGGTGCCATCTAGCTTTACTGGAATAAACTGTAATGTTCTAACTCTTTCACGAGAGATGGCGCTGTCCTGCAAGCAGTGGTGCCACCTAGCTTCACTAACCTAAAAAGCAGTAATGTCCTCTAGCTTCACTGGAACTATTATGTTCCAACTCTTTCACGAGAGATGGCGCTGTTCTGAAAGCAGTGGTGCTCTCTAGCTTCACGGGAATGAACTATATGTTCCAACCCTTTCACGAGAGTTGGTGCAGTCCAAAAGCAGTGGTGCCCTCTAGCTTCACTAACCTAACCTAATAAGCAGTGGTGCCCTCTAGCTTCACTGGAATTAACTATTATGTTCCCAACTCGTTCACGAAAGATGGCGCGGCGCTGTCCTGCAAGCAGTAGTGCCACCTAGCTTCACTAACCTAACTTAAATAGCAGTAATGCCCTCTAGTTACACTTCAATGAACTATTATGTTCAAACTCTTTGACAAGATGGTGCTGTTCTGAAAGCAGTGGTGCCCTCTAGCTTCACGGGAATGAACTATTATGTTCCAACTCTTTCACAAGAGATGGCGCAGTCCTGAAAGCAGTAGTGCCCTCTAGCTTCACTAACCTAACCTAAAAAGCAGTGGTGCCCTATAGCTTCACTGGAATGAACTATTATGTTTCAACTTTCACGAGAGATGGCGCAGTCCTGAAAGCAGTAGTGCCCTCTAGCTTCACTAACCTAACCTAAAAAGCAGTGGTGCCCTATAGCTTCACTGGAATGAACTATTATGTTTCAACTTTCACGAGAGATGGCGCAGTCCTGAAAGCAGTAGTGCCCTCTAGCTTCACTAACCTAACCTAAAAAGCAGTGGTGCCCTATAGCTTCACTGGAATGAACTATTATGTTTCAACTCTTTCACGAGAGATGGCGTTGTACTGAAAGCAGTGGTGCCCTCTAGCTTCACTGGAATTAACTAATATGTTAACTTTTTAATATGTATGAATAAATAATTTATTATCATTGCATAAGTACACGGTAAATAAAGAGAATAACATTAAATATAATTAAATTATACATTCGTTACATAACAATGAATAAATTAATCTGTGACGCTTATAGCTACAGGTGGAATGAATCTCCAAACATGGCTGATCTCTCCCGAGCAAGGTGTTATAATCGACGGGTGTTCAGATTCCTTTACTGAGGGCTCGTCCATAGGTTCCGTGGTCGAGCACTGGATGTCGATCTTGTATTCACCTGGGGTTAGAAACACAACAGTGCATTCGTGGTAGGCTTTCTCCGATTCTGGCAACGTTGATAACACCACCCTGGAATAATATCACAATTTAGATAGAAAATAGTCATAATAATAGTAATAATACTCATAATAGTATTAGATAGACCTGTATTTAGATAGACAGAACAGCTTTGTGAATTGTGATGTACCAAGAGTTTGAATTTTGTCTTTGGATCTCTCAACATCGATTGCATAAAGCGCCATCTAGCGAGAGATATGTGCATTCTCTTTATGTTGGTATGGTGGTCGATACATATATGTCAAAAAACATGAAATGTCAAATGCACAAGCCGTGTAGACAAAAAAAACACGTGTCACCAATCAACATACAGAGATGAAGTTAAGAAGTACACCTATATACATAAACTAGCGACTCGCCCCGGCTTCACACGGGTAGCCCCCGGTAAACCCCTCCCCCTACCCCTCCCCCCTATGTCAATCTCCTGGTTCTAAGCTACCTCCCCACCAATTTACAGCCAAATAGGTTCACCCGTTCTTGAGTTATAAGTGGTGTAACTAACACGACTTTGTTTTATATACAGTTGTGGTCATATAATTAAGAACGATTTCAACGATTCAACGAAGTTCAAGAAGTTTTTTATTTAAATCGTATCATACACAGAGATGTGTACCTTCTGAGAAGCAACTAGTTATGTTATATAATAGTCACATTAATAGAGCAACCTGACTTAAGAATAAAGTATGAAATCGCTAACTATTTTTTGCACATTTTATTGATTTTATCAAAGTAACACATTCAAATAGTACTGAAACTGGACAAATAATTAAGAACGATTTATTTAACTGCTCGGGAATTGTTTTGTATGATACTTGGATTAAAAAAATCACAATATTATGTAGCACAGGAAACATAAAAATAAATTTAATAAATATTTAACTAAAATTAATAGTTAATAGCATATCCACGGCTTTTTATTACAGCTTTACATCGGCGAGGCATTGACTCTATTAGTTTTTGACATTTCGCAAGAGAAATAGAGTACCATTCTTCTAAAAAAACGTCATACAGCTCTCTTAAATTTCCACACTTTGTATTTGAAACCTTTTTCTTTACTTCAAACCACAGATTCTCTATTGGGTTTAGATCTGAACTGTTAGCAGGCCAGTCTAAGACAGAAACTAATTGCGCTGTAAGAAATTCCTTTACGGTGCGTGCAGTGTGCTTTGGATCATTGTCATGCTGGAATGTCCAAATGACCGGTAGAACGTCTTCAGCGTATGGTAACATTGTTTCTTCCAGTATATTTTTGTATTGGAACTGATCCATGTTACCTTCTATCAACTTTACAGGTCCTACACCATGTCCAGAAAAGCAACCCCAAATTTTCACATTTCCACCACCGTGCTTTAATGAAACTTTCGTGTACTTTGGGTCGAATGCTGTATTCGGGGGACGTCGTACATATCGTTTTCCATCAAAACATACTCTGTTTATTTTCGTCTTGTCAGAAAAAAGTACATTTTTCCACTGTTGCACAGTCCAGTTTTCATACTTTCTCGCAAATGCAAGCCGGGCTTGCCTGTGGCAAAGTTTTAACATGGGTACCTTTCTTGCTATCCTACCGTGCAATTTTTCTTCTACCAAACGTCTTCGAATAGTGCGTGCTGAGATTGCTTTAGGGTTGTTTTCACCAAAATATTCTTTTCTAAGCTCATTGGACTCTTTAAAAGGATTTTGTTTTGCCATACGAACGATGTTTCGGTCATCTCGAGGAGTTGTTTTTCTCTGTTTAGGTACACGTGGAACATTCGAAGTAGTTTGATACGTAGCAAAATGCTTTACAGCGTGGAAAACCATCGTTTTTGAACATTGCAGATGGTCGGCTATCTTTTTATAAGACCAATTCTTCCGGCGAAGTTTTATTATTACTTCCCTTGTAGATTTATCACAACTTTTATTTTTTCCCATTGTTTTTTCTAAAGAAGCAATCACCTTTAATCTTTTACAGCACGTAATGGCGCCAAAATTATACAAACAGTAACAAATCGACTGAGTGTTCTCTATTTAAATTTGAATAAAGGTATAAACTACTTAGCGTTCTTAATTACGTGACCAGCCAGTAATAAGGAATACTTTGTTTAAAAGTAGTGTAAAAAGTTTGCCTATTGATTTTTAGCTAATCATGTGTATCAATGAATACAGTGGTAATATGGAAATGTTTTACGATACCGAGAAAAATAAAAACAAATGCATACAATTAGTTTTGCATCTTAGTTGGAAAAAATCTTCCCTTTATATCAGCGTTCTTAATTATATGGCCACCACTGTATATATATATATTTATTTACCCGGACTTGTTAGTAAGATTTGTTGATATAAGATTTGTCCTGGCTGCTAGCTTATTAAGGAATGTGTTATTACTGGAAGAAAGCGTTAGTTGAGTCAGTCGTGGGAAGCAATGGCGGCGATGAGCTCACCACTTGTCACGTCTATATTCCACGATGGTGCGACCCACTGTGAAAAGCGGTCCATTGAGGCTCTGCCTACCCCTTCGGGGAAAAAGGCGTGTGTCTATGTATGTATGTATGTATATATATTTATCACTAGTGTCCACGCGCGGTTTCGTTGTACTATTATTTATTCTGCGTTTTTCCAGGGTAAAAAGTAGCCTGTCCTATAGCTCAACCCAAGTTATAATCTATCTATGAACCAAATTTAATCGAAATCGGTTCAGCCGTTTCAGCGTGATTGAGTAAAATACATCCAAACATTTATGATATTAGTGGGGTTATTTCATTGGTCTACTGGTTATTACCGGTAGCGCCGAAAATAAGGACTTGAATCAAGCATATTGTTACTCAACACGCTATTAGTATAATTTAATATTAATAATTAGTATAACTGCACTGATAGACAAATAAGGGATCTTATTGCGTAATCTATTACGTAAATCGAAATTAAAACTTAGACTTTGAAATCGAACTTGGTCTACTAAGTTCGATTTCAAAGTCTATTTTGCTATTCATTGAGCTGCATCGTTTAAATATTTCTGCTCTTGAAAAAAAGCTAAAACACAAAGCGCAATGAACAGCAAAATGGTAATCGACATGGATTAGACAAAAGCTGTGCGGGTCCTGTTACCGAATCAAGTACGAAATTCACATTATAAATACGCATGGATACTACATTATAATTCCGAGGGAACACTGTACCTGAAACACGTTAGGACGATATTTTCTCTATACAAAAATAGTTACCTCTAACTTTTGGCTAGATTCGATTGTTTATCAAAAATATTGGGTAAAAAGTTAGATAAATAAAATCAATACATCAAAGCCGAGGGAGGGTTCACTGTAAGAGGGTTTGTAAAATTATCTATATTTTACAAGATATTCAATAAAAACTGCTTTTTCGGGAGGCGGGAGGCGTTTTTATGTATGAAGATTTTTGTCTGAGGTTGGCGCAGTCTTAAAACCATTTTGCCGGCGTGTGAACAAACAAATGCGCGGCGCTGGCACAGTAATAGGGATAGCCCATAAATAATTTATTAACGTCACTTCGCTTCTTTTCGCAAAAAAGTATTGATACATACCGTTAAACGTTAATTTGTGAATTCAATACCAGTTTTTTACCGATATTTCAGTCCGAGAGATACTTGAGTAATGAAAACCTTGGGGGGGTTCGAAACAGCGCCATCTAGCAACACGTACCTTTAAACTCTTGTAGTGTTAGGTGCAACTTACTTGTTATTCCCGGCAGTGGCAACTCGATTATCAAGCTTGTAGCTCAGCACGCCGTTATTATAATCCTGATAGAACTGCACTGAGAGACACAGTTTGTGTAGGGGGCGGCTCAGGTGATTGCAAACAGCGACACCTAGCGACAAACACTCGCCAGCTGTACAGTTGTATTCTTCTTGGGGTTTTATGTGCTGTCTGTTCACGCTGACCTCTGCCAAGTAATAAAATAACCTTGTTAATGTAAGGTTTATTTAGTTTTTCCTGTCCCAGTGTAATCAAATCTATTAATCAAATTTATATTTTACCCACTTCCCGGTGGTTGATTGAGCTGAAATCTGGCATACCTGTCGAATTCCGATAACAATACAATATTATGGTGACAGCTAGCTGATCTCAGGATAGAGATGGAAGGTGACAAGGCACTAAGTACTAACCGTCCAAACCATGTACTGATCAAAATGAGCCTAAACACGGCCAGCCTACTATTACCCATCGAGGAGTTCCAGTCTCCCTCATCAGATCAGCTCGCTGTGACCATAATATTGTATTGTCATCGGATCTTGACAGGTATGCAACACTTCAGTTCAATCGGTCGAGGTTAACTGGTGCAAAATTCAGTTTCAAGATTTGTCCCACACATACTAAGGTCAAGTTAAATAAAAGTTATAATATACGTATTTGCCTGGCGCGTCAGTATTTACTATCTAAGGTAGAAGCACTCACCCCAATTTAATGGCGACATTCTCACAATATCGATCATGGTCTGGGAGAGCGTGATGCCCTTCACGCTCGCGCGGCCAGATATGTCGGACTGCATGAGATGCCATTTAAGGGCCGTGTTGTTAGTGATATGCTCGGAGCACATCAGCTCTAGCGAGTTACTGGTGCCGCCTGTGCTGACTGATTTTGATTCTGCGTCTGAAAATGGATTTAATGGAAAGCTGATCAGTTTTTTTTAACTGCATGAATGGCGGAACAATCTCTTGACCCACCTGACGTTAAGCGGTAACCTCTGCCTTTAACAATGCATTACCTCATAGGTCACGTCCACCAAGGACGCGCCCAATGTAGCATTGCACTGCGCCCGCCACCCTGAGACATAAAGATGAAAACTCTCATATGGCTGTAATTTCACCAGAACCCATACCCTTCAAACCGGAACACAGCAATGCGAGCACTACTTCTTTGCGGCAGAAAAAGGTATGGTGGTGGTGGTAGCTGCCAGCACCAAACTTAATTTAAAGAGATCAGTCTTTTTTGAATAAATGTTATCTAAAACCACTTTCACAGATATTAGTTACCACAGAATAAATAATAGTACAAGCGTGTTACTACAAAACGCGGTTTATCCTTAAAATAGTTAGTATTTTGTCTTTTGCATTGACAAGCAGTTTCAAATTCGGTCGAGAGAGACAAAACACTGAGTAACCATTTCAAGGATATTCCGCATTTATTAGTAGGATGGTCACTGTTGCGGTCCTTTGATGCTGATCCTAATAAAAAGGTACAATTAATGTGGTGTAAACCTTATTGATTAAAGTCTATACCATCGTGGTTAAGTGTGTACTTCCATGATTCATGTATACCTTCATGATATTTTGCATACCTTCGTGGAAAAGTGTGTTCTTTCATGATTAGTATAAACCTTCATGATATTGTGCATACCTTTGTGGTTAATGTGTACTTTCATGAATTATGTACACCATCATGATTATGTGCAGACCTTTGTGGTTAATGTGTACTTTCATGAATTATGTACACCATCATGATTATGTGCATACCTTTGTGGTTAATGTGTACTTTCATGAATTATGTACACCATCATGATTATGTGCATACCTTTGTGGTTAATGTGTACTTTCATGAATTATGTACACCATCATGATTATGTGCATACCTTTGTGGTTAATGTGTACTTTCATGAATTATGTACACCATCATGATTATGTGCATACCTTTGTGGTTAATGTGTACTTTCATGAATTATGTACACCATCATGATTATGTGCATACCTTTGTGGTTAATGTGTACTTTCATGAATTATGTACACCATCATGATTATGTGCATACCTTTGTGGTTAATGTGTACTTTCATGAATTATGTACACCATCATGATTATGTGCATACCTTTGTGGTTAATGTGTACTTTCATGAATTATGTACACCATCATGATTATGTGCATACCTTTGTGGTTAATGTGTACTTTCATGAATTATGTACACCATCATGATTATGTGCAGACCTTTGTGGTTAATGTGTACTTTCATGAATTATGTACACCATCATGATTATGTGCATACCTTTGTGGTTAATGTGTACTTTCATGAATTATGTACACCATCATGATTATGTGCATACCTTTGTGGTTAATGTGTACTTTCATGAATTATGTACACCATCATGATTATGTGCATACCTTTGTGGTTAATGTGTACTTTCATGAATTATGTACACCATCATGATTATGTGCATACCTTTGTGGTTAAGTGTATACTTTGTTGATAATGTGTTTACCTTCTTGATTATGGTGCGGCGCCGCGTGGAACGGACAGCGATCCAACGGCACAGGCACTCGACATGATTCTTTGCTCTCGACAAGCAGATGCTTCCCTTGTGCGTAGTGGAACTCCATTTCTTCTGAAGTCAAGTTTGTTACATCCAGTACCAAATAGAGTTGCGATGGGCTGTGGACAAATATTAATTTGAATATTATTTAAATAGAAAACAACTAAAGTTGAAAACCTGATGTATGTTCGCAAAAATATAAACTTGTTGACTAATAAAGCTACATCATAATGCAATAACAAGTAATTAATTTTGTAAAAATTAAAAAAACCCCCAACGGAAAACGTCTGAACCGATTTTGATCAAACAAAGCTAAGAACACTCCCGACAAATACACCTTTCAAACAAACAAAAAAACTAAATCGGTTCAGCCGTTTGGGAGCTACGTTGGGACAGACACATGTGATAACGTGAAAGATAACTTGATGTTCCCACTGTTTTAAATATATTTATCTTTATTTACGGAAATAATAATACAACGAATACAAGTAAATACAAGTAGGTATGTACAAATTAACAGCTGTGCTACCTGAAGACCGCTGCTAACGATCTAAAGGTAGCTCAACTGATCCAAATCACTACAAGACGGAAGCGTCTCTAAGCTGCTGGCTGCATTGCCACGCTGAATGACAATACTAATGCGTTGAGCCAGACAAGAGCCAGCTCTCGGGTCACGGATCCCACTATTAAATATATAAATAATGCTGGACACAGTTCACACAACATTATCTAACCCCTAGCTAAGCAGAGCTTGTGTTATGGGTACTAGACAACTGATATACTTAATACAATATATTACATAGATAGACATTTTTTATTATACATAGAAAATACTCAGAACACCCTGACCAAATATCTGCAGCGCACAAATATTTGCTCCAAGGCGGGAATGGAACCCGCAACCTCCTGCGTCGCAGGCGAACGTTCGCACGCCGCGCCACAGAGGTGGTCAAAAGTTGTATTATGTTCCATAAAGTTAGTAAATCGTTCCCGGGTAATGTGTATGCTTGTATAACAAAATCCCAAGCGATATGCGCTAAACACATTCGTCTTATTGTTGTTAGATGGCGTTTCTATGCAAGTTGACGTGTATACCTAGTGCCATCTAACCAGCTAGTACAGTAACTAAAAATAAATAAATAAATAAATAATTCTGGACAGTTCACACAACATTATCTAGCCCCAAGCTAAGCAGAGCTTGTGTTATGGGTACTAGATAACTGATATACTTAATACAATATATTACATAGATAGATATTTTTTATTATACATAGAAAATACCCAGAACACCCTAAACAAATATCTGCGATCGCACAAATATTTGTTCAGAATCCGAACCCGCAACCTTCTGCGTCGCAGGCCGAGCTTGGCCCTCCGCGCCACAGAGGTCGTCAAAAGGTCTGTTCGATAGATGGCGTTATATATATCACACTTCACGTAGTATACAGGATGGATTGTTGAGACGGGACAGTAAGAGCAGGTACCTTAACCGCTATAGTTACAGGAAAACGTTCCTAGGAGTTCATCCATAACTTTTTGAGATATTCTGATTTGCATTCACAAATTTTGGACAAAATGTACAGTCAGCAAGAAAATGGTAATGGCCCTTACTGTCCTGTCTCAACAATCCATCTTGTATATAATAACACCATCTCACACAATAAGTCGAACTACTAGGTACAGCCGACTCTATAGGATTATAGATTTGGTGGTTGCTTTCGCTTGTGGCGCGAAATTCAATTTTCTTCGTATTTTTAGCTCTTCGACACTTCTACAGATAGCGAAAACTAATTTTCTGGTAATTATATGACGTAACAATTCAGTTTTATTTTATAGTACCTATATCATGAATATCATTAGTTTGGTATGAATGTGCCTGAAACAAAAAAACACTGTGAAGCACAATCGTAGCTAAACTAATGATATTATGTGATACAATACAATAAATTTAAAAGTGTGTGTTAGGTCATATAATTACTGGCAAATTAGTTTTCGCTATATGAAGAAGTGTTTATGAGCTGTGATGAGTAAAAAACACACCACAAGCAACCACCTTAAGTGAATTTCGTACTAATGTATAACGTTAGAAATCTATACTTGTTAAATTTATCTATGACAAAGTTGAGTTCCGCGCGGTTGTGCGGCAATGCGGTGCGATGCCATACGACCGCTGGGACGAGCCCTTACATTTCAGCTGGCAACACATCCCAGTGCGTTATCGACACACTCGGCAACAGCTCCAGGTTGATTTGTAAAGAGGACTGCCGGCAGTGTTCCTGCATGCCGGCACCGCCCGAGTATCTTATCACGACCTGCAAATTTACATCATCATCAACTTTTTTTTTTTTTTTTCCTTTCTTAACCTATGTTGTCCCACTGCTTGGCAAAGGTCTCCACCAAATTCCTCCACTTGTCCCTGTCCCTGGCAGTCTCCCACCACTCCTTTTCAAAACCAACAAGATCATCCCGCCAACGCTTTCTCGGTCGACCCCGAGGTCGCCGTCCTTCAGGTATCCAGGGTGTGCTGATATTCGCCCACCTGTTGGGAAGCATTCGACTGACGTGCCCCGCCCAATCCCATTTGAGCCTTGCTGTTTTTTCACCTACGTCGGCAATACCAGTCAGGGAACGCAGCGTGGTGTTCCTAACATGGCCGGTTCTCTTATAACCCAAAATGTGCCCTCTGACAAATCTTGAGTCTGGATTTCTGTAACTCAGTCAGCGACCATGTCTGCGCACCGTAGGTTAGGACGGGCAGGATACACATGTCGATGAGTTGGCGTTTTAGTGTTAGGGGTAGGTCGCCATTCATGTGTATAACCCAAAAATTCCGTCCCATTGGGACAAGAACCCGCATCTTCGCCTGTGATCGGCAATGCCTTCACCAGTTCGGTCATAGAACGAGCTATGACGCTGGAGACGAAATTTGTGGGCACTATAAACTCGGCTATAGCGCCGAGGGGATTTTTGGGTCACATTTAAATGTACAGTTATCCATTAAAGTGTGGTTTACACTTGAAAAATAATAATCAATCATAATCAACATCTCATCAACATCATCAACATTTGGACTTGAAGAGACCCATGGAAGCGGCCCATATTACCTGAGTTTCGATCTGTCGTCCTCTCGAAGGCGGCATTACAGAGATAGGCGCCGACCAACTCGTGGCGTGCGAGTTTGTAGACCTACAATCACAAGTTCATCTTATAAACAATGTTCCACAAAAGTATTCTGGGTAAGGAACCAAAACTGTTAAACAAAACGCCAAAATCAATTTCAGAAATCGAAAACAATAGAATTTAAAAGAAACCCTTTTTATTTTTTGCCCATAAAAGCATAAACGTTTTTTCAACACACTTGCTCATAAAGTGGCTCTAATTTCACCGCAATTAGGCACATAATGACACCTGTAATCAAACTGTGACTTTTTCATTGCTATTATTCACAAGGGAGATATAGAGACAGTTGAACATTTACACAGAGTGTGTATTTCTGTTTTACACCTGTAATCAAACTGTGTCTTTTTCATTGGTATTATTCACTAGTGAGTTACACACACACACACACACACACAGAGTGTCTATTGTATTGTATTGTATTGTATCACCAACATTACACACTTATACCATAATGTACTATATTTTCTTATTTTCGAACATATAACTGTTATTTATTTATTTATTCATTGATACTTTATTACACATAAAATAATGTAACAAAAAGGTGGGCTTAATGCTAACAGCATTTTCTACCATTTGTTACCTACTATTGACTTAAATTCAGCGGCAACAGATAATTTTAATTCCTGTTTATCCTTCAATCCAAATTCGGGGACAGACAGGAATCGTCAATTCCTGTCTGTCCCCGAATGGGAACAGATTCGGGTACAAACGGGGACAGTTTCGGGGTAGTTAATTTCTTTTTAAGCTACCTACTTAAATAACTGTGTAAGCACATGGCCCACCTGATGTTAAGCGGTAACCACTGCCTTTAACAACGCATTACCACATAGGTCACGTCCACCTAGGACGCACCCTATGTGGCATTGCACTGCGACCACCACCCTGAGACACATAAAGATGAAAAGTCTCATGTGCCTCTAATTTCACCAGCACATGAACACAATGCGAGCACTACTGCTTCAAAAAACTACTAAGCCGTAAATAAAACCGTTGTTTTCACTTTTGTTTGTGTAAGAGTTCGTCCGGGGAAGTACAACCTCCTTATGTAGTACTTCCCCGGACGAACTCTTTCACAAAAACTCTACTACAACAGCTTAATATATAATACACATTGCAATAGTCACCTGAAGCTGCCGGAGGTTCTATTCGGCACAAGGCCGCTACTCAGCGAGGTATGCGCGTTGGAACTCTGTGGCAGCGAGGCTTGCGCGTTCGGTACCGGCGAGCCCACTCGCGACGGGTAGTTAGAGTTCAGACTATTAGGAAATAAGTTCTCTCCAACACCGCCCAGGTCTAGGAAATCAGCCTCGCCGTATAGCTTGATGGTTATGGCGGCGGACTCGTACGGCGCGATTGGTAACGTTGATTGGATGTCTTCCAGCGAGTATTGGAACACTTTTGCTTGTAGCTGGTTGTCCATGTTTGACTAAAACATGAGAAAATAAAGTTATTATGGAATCCCACTAATATCATAAATAATAATAAATAAAATAAATACGTCCGGGGAAGTACTTCCACGATACCTATTTCTGCCGCAAAGCAGTAGAACACAGCAATGCGAGCAGCATTGCTGTGTTCCGGTTTGAAGGGTAAGGGTGCCGGTGAAATTACAGGCACATGAGACTTTTCATCTTTATGTCTCAGGGTGGCGGGCGCAGTGCAATGCCACATAGGGTGCGTCCTAAGGTGGACGTGACCTATGTGATAATGCACTGTTCATAGGCAGAGGGTACCGCTTAACATCAGGTGGGCCATCTGCTTGATCAGTCATTCCAAGAATAAAATAAAAACCCTCCCGCACCGGTCCACTACCGCAGGAACCCATTCAGTTAAACGTAGACTGTCGATAGTTTATTTACCTGTATAGACAGATCCAGGTATTCAATCGCGACGTTGCTAGTGTTAGTAATCTTGAGAGTGCAATCCGTACTTTCTCCGTTGTAGAGCGATATGTTGGTGTTCCCGAAGCTCTCCCCACTCGCCACACTGACGTGCCCAGATTGCGCTACCGTAGTTTCTATCTCCACCGTGGGCAGGCTGGGTATCACCTCTATAGTGTAACTCGGCGGGAATCTGTGAGGCGTGGGCATGTTCTTGAGACGACAGTTTGATTTCACTCCGAGAGTATGGGTTGAAAAACCTACAAAATCAAAAATTAAATTTAAAAAAAAATTGCTGGACAGTTTACACAACATTATCTAGCCCCAAGCTAAGCAGATTATATGGTTTCAATCATATTATTACAAGCTTTTATTTAACTTACAATGTATGTATGTATATCCAGGTGGAATCTTGCAACTAAATTTCCTCAATCGATTGAGATGATATTTTGCATACCTGTCAAGTTCCGATGACAATGCAATGTTATGGTGACAGCAGCGAGCTGATCTGATGATCGAGACGGAAAGTATTATTATTATTATTTATTATTATTTATTTATCATACAAACTGATCTAAATATATTTTGGTTAGTAGTATCTTAAAACCTATGTTAGGTTTGTCTAAATACTAGGTTCTCTTACAATACAACACACGAGCGATAACAAATGACATGGAATATTTTACAACTACTACGGCGAGCAAGCGCCCAACAAAATTGACGGTAGTGTGTCAGAATAACTAGGTAGTAGGAACAAGACGGTACAACAATGACACAGTGCAGTCAACACAAAAAACCCGTCCGGTGATGTACAAACTCACCGACAGCCGGTTGCAGGTAGTATGCACTCGAGATGCGTGTGTGTGTGCGCTTGCGCTACAAAGATGCTCCATTTTACGCCGGGTTTATGTATTTAGATCTAAGTAGAAATTCATATTGGTGGAATTCAGACATCCGTTTCATAGTTATGAAATATATAAATGTACCAAATATCTAGTTACGTATTCACTATTTATTTATTCACTTTGTATTTCTGTTTTTTTTATTTATTTATTTCACAATTTTTTCGTAGGTTAAGTGGACAACGGAACTCCTCGATGGATAATAGTAGACTGGCCGTGTTTAGGCTCATTTTGATCAGCACATGGTTACGATCACTAATTTTATAAAAGCATTTATTGAAAATTATATTTTTAACAAAAAACTTACAATACGGACGTGTGGTACGCGATGTGACGTCATCTCGTGGACGATAGTAGTACGGGGTTTTGAGTTCGAATCAAATAGGTGTGGACCTTTCACCTGTCTAGGACATAGCTCTCTCCATAGCCCGCTGCGCAAACGAGGCCAATAGTAAGTGACCACGTCAGTGTATGCGGCAACACGCACTGATTAGAAAAGTTGAATTTATTAAGGACTAGCGACTCGCCCCGGCTTCGCAAGGGTAGCCCCGATATTTTATTAAATTTAAATGTAACCCAAAAATTCCGTTCCAGCGGGACTCGAACCCGCAACCTTGCCTGTGATCGGCAATGCCTTTACCAGTTCGGCCATAGAACACTATGACGCTGAAGAAGAAATTTGTGGGCACTATCAACTCGGCTATAGCGCCGATGGGAGCCATCTACAGGTGTTTCATTAGAAACCTTCTGTTCAAAGTCCGAAATTAGAAAAAGAGATAACTAACATCGGTCCAACCGATGAGTTATAAGTGGTGTAACTAACACGACTTTGTTTTATATATATAGATTTACTAGTTCTCACCTAGAATGTGCAACTCTCCTACTTTCTTAGGCGTTCCTTGCAAGTTGACCGTTGTGGGCGTGTCGGGCGGCAGTATCACGGTCTCGGGGATGGACTCGAACATGACGCCGGAGGTCAGCAGGCGCATGTTCGATACTTTCAGCTCGAAGGGCAGAGGGTTGGTGAGTTTGATTTACTAGTTCTCACCTAGAATGTGCAACTCTCCTACTTCCTTAGGCGTTCCTAGCAAGTTGACCGTTGTGGGCGTGTCGGGCGGCAGTATCACGGTCTCGGGGATGGACTCGAACATGACGCCGGAGGTCAGCAGGCGCATGTTCGATACTTTCAGCTCGAAGGGCAGAGGGTTGGTGAGTTTGATTTACTAGTTCTCACCTAGAATGTGCAACTCTCCTACTTCCTTAGGCGTTCCTTGCAAGTTGACCGTTGTGGGCGTGTCGGGCGGCAGTATCACGGTCTCGGGGATGGACTCGAACACGACGCCGGAGGTCAGCAGGCGCATGTTCGATACTTTCAGCTCGAAGGGCAGAGGGTTGGTGAGTTTCAGCTGGACCTCACAGGTGTCGTCTTCTACCCATAGGTATTCTGAAAGTTTTTTTTAGAATGTTACACATTAAGGCGCAATAGGTTCACAGAATGTCTATAATGAGCTCTAGAATTTTTTAGTTTTTGAAAAGAGTTCTTACAGTTTTTAAGAAGAAAATATATTTTGTTCTTAAGCTTTTTATCTAGTGAAATCATAAATTCAATACACTATTTGAATTACTTCACTCGATAAAAAAAACATCAAAGATGAAACTACCTTTTCAAAATTTAAATACCATTAAACACTTACTTCTTACACGTTTTAATTTTTGAAACATTCAGTTACTTATTCATTATTATTTGAGTTAGTGAAGTCATCATCAAAATTTAACAAAACTCTTAAGGGTATTTTTATATTATTTTGTTATACACAAAAACACGGTATCAGAGCTTGAGCTCGCTTTCTTCGCCTCATACAAAAATATTCGTTGAATCTGGTAGAACCTATAGGACAATGGACATAGTGTGGGAGACACCTATCGCCACATTGAAGAACTAAAAACGCAAGCAGATGCGAACGAAGTGACAATACGCTCTATAACGTCGCAAAGCAGTAGTGCTCGCATTGCTGTGTTCCGGTCTGAAGAGTATGGGTGCCGGTGAAATTACAGGCACATGAGACTTTTCATCTTTATGTCTCAGGTTGGCAGGCGCAGTGCAATGCCACATAGGGCGCGTCCTAAGTGAACGGGATCACTGCATTATTGAAGGCACATCTTATAATCAGGTTTAAAAACACTGTCCAGTATAGATCGCTAACTGCTGAATAGGTTTTGATGCGGTTTTAACTATTGGGTTTTTGGCTAAGGTTTATGCTCACTTACTAAACTCACTGCTCCGCGTACGCGTGTTAAGGTGGGGTATAACGCAAAATTACCAATCTTAGATTAGATTTTTAACTGACTAAATCAAGTACAATATTCATATTATAAATATGCATGGATACTACATTATAATACCGAGGGATCACTGTACCAGAAACACGATAGGACCGTATTTTCTCGATAGAAAAAAAAACCCAAAGTTACTTCTAACTTTTGGCTAGATTCGATTGTTTATTAAAATGGTGCATATAATTGGGTAAGAAATTAGATAAATAAAATCAATATCAAGCCGTGGGTTTGCAGGGGTTTTGGAAAATTATCTATATTTTTCGAGATATTCAATAAAAACTGCTTTTTCGTGCGGCGCGAGACGTTCTTTTTAACCCCCGACGAAAAACGTAGGGGTGTTATAAGTTTGACGTGTCTGTGTGTGTGTGTGTGTCTCTGTCTGTCCCATCGTAGCTCCCGAACGGATGAACCGATTTAGTTTTTTTTGTTTTGTTTTAAAGGTGTGTTTGTCGGGAGTGTTCTTAGCTTTGTTTGATTAAAATCGGTTCAGCCGTTTCATTGCGTTGGGTTTTTTTTTTAATTTTTACAAAATTAATTACTTATGTATGATGATTTTTGCCAGGTGTTGGCGCAATCAGAGTCTCTATAATTACCCATTTTCCCTTCCTCCTTCTTAGCATTCCGTTCCAAGCTCCCGAAGTGTATGGGCGTGAATATGAACGGTCCGCTGTGCGTCTTCAGCTTGATCCTGTGCGGCGCGTGCGCGGCGCGGGGCGCGCGCGGCGCGAAGCTCGCGCAGCGCGGCACGTGTGTCAGGTTCGCGGGGGGAATCACCTCGCCCGACTCCAGCACGAGCGGCACCGGCCCGCCTTCGCACTGAGCTGACACACCCTGGACACAAGTAAACAATTTAAAAAAAACTTCAAAGCTTTCAATAAAAAGTCTTATGCGCATGGGGGCTGATGCCAAAAACCATGCTCATAAACGCAGAATAACTAATAAATAGTACTAATAAATAGGCATCTGGTCGAAGCGACGCGTGACCCGAGAGCTGGCTCTTATATGGCTCAACGCATTAGTATTGCCATTCTGCGTGGCAATAGTTAGTAAGTAAGTAAAGCATTTATTGAATAAACCAATGTACATATTAAAATGAAGCTCTGACTCCTAAACTAGGGCTACCTGTATGTCAGGAGTCAGTTTCTTCCCAGTATCCCAGCAATGCAGCCAGCATCTTAGGGACGCTTTCGTCTGGTAGTGATTTGGATCAGTTGAGCTACCTTTAGATCGCTAGCAGCGGTCTTCAGGTAGCACAACTGTTTCATATGTATTTTGTACATACCTTGTATTATTCTTTCTGTAAATAAATGTACATCATAGTTGGTAATATATGTAAATAGTACTATACGTATACACTCACTCATACGATGCATCCAAACTAAGTACATCACTCGTCTGTGTGGGTTGTCGCTAGTGTAGCGTGTCTGTGTGTTGCATAAATAACACGTACACATGCATAGAAAGCTGGAATTAGTGTGATAACAGGCAATGATCCGTTTTAACGTTTCTCTATTTGTCTAGTAAGTGACAAGTTTGTGTAGTAGAGACTAGGTGGACAACCTGGCGTCGTTTGTAAAACTTGGAGATGGGCACAGGTACAACACACGGAACGCACACAAGCTGAGTGCGGTGCGCGGGCTACTCACTAAGTCGTCCAAGTTAGTGCATGTGATGGCTCCCGCGGTCTACAACGCACTGCTTGAAATTGTCAGAAGCTCGAGATCGATGGTATCTTTCAAAAATAAATTAAAAACATGGCTTGTAGCGCAGACGATCTATCAATATCAAGATTTATTTAAAATTAATAAAAATTAAAAATTTATTATTATTCTGACATTAATTAATTATTTGACATTACTATTACCTATTATTATTATTTTTACACTAATTATAATTTTTATACGATTATTAATTGTAAAGGTATTGACATATTAAATTCAAATTGTTATAATGTATTGTGATGTAAATTTTTGTGATGTCCTTATGTACGATTTATGGATTTATGTATATTTGACTTGTAACCGTTTTTGTTATTAATAAATTACTATGACTATGACTAGGTGGATGCATGGAGTGGTACATGGCGTTTGTGATCCAGACTCACCAGTCCTTCCCGCGTTCATTAGTCTTGTCCGCGTTTTATAAATAACAGGTTATCCAGAACATATTCAGACATATTCGCAATATTCCAAATCATTTCTGCCTGGGGTTGCCGCGGCCGAAGGCGGTACAAGTTTCGTTTTCCTCTTTGTTTTATTTCGTCATCAATTGTAGTTCAGGGTGAGTACATAGGAGGTCGTGAGGGCGTAAAACCAAGGTGTATGCTAGTGCGTAAGATCTTGTTTTGGCATCGTCGATTGAACATTGAGGCATTTTTTTTTTGTATACTACTTGATTGACGGAACAAGCAGATGGCCCACCAGATGTTAAGCGGTAACCTCTGCCTATGAACAGTGCATTACCTAACAGGTCACGTCCACCTAGGACGCGCCCTATGTGGCATTGTATGTTGAGAGCGCTTATTGAAAATCCATGTAACAATGAACAAATATATTGTAATATCAGCACCTGCCCGTGGGTTTGTTCGCGTAACGGTATTAATGGCAGCTTGTATGTCAACCAGCCCCCTTACTCGCTATGACCAAACGTGACATAACGCGGACTCGTTACGATATCTGCGTGCGTGTGATGCGCCCTACGTGGCATTGCACTGCGCCCGCCACCCTGAGACATAAAGATGAAAAGTCTAATGTGCCTGTAATTTCACCGGCACCCTTACCCTTCAAACCGGAACACAGCAGTGCGAGCACTAATGCTTTGCGGCAGAAATAGGTATGGTGGTAGTACTTCCCCGGACGAACTCTTACAAAAAAGCTCTACTACTACTAGGCATTGCGGTATCTGTGATGAGAAGATATGGCGTCTTTTCCCGAACGCTGCCCATCTGAGTTGGATTTGTCGGCTGACCTCTTTGACGACTGTACATTATTCTGATTACCTGAAGCTGGATAGCCAGGTCCCGTTGTTGCTGCGCGGAGAGGTGCGTCCACATGGTCTGCAGCAGGAAGGTCATGTGACGCGTGGCGAGCGCCGGGTGGCCCATCCGCCTCGCCGCTATCACTAGCTCTTGCAGTAACCGGATCTGGAGCGCTGGCCAACCTGGCAAGTTTACATGTTTGATATGTTACCTACATCGTTATTTAATTATTACTTTTCCTCCAAAACGTTGCAAGCGTTCATAGGGAATGGGATAGGGTGACCTCTGTGACGTGGCGGGCGAAGGATCGCCTGCGACGCAGGAGGTTGCGGGTTCGATTCCCGCCTCGGAACAAATATTTGTTCTGGGTGTTCTGGGTATTTACTATGTCTATTACAAAATATCTATCTATGTGATGAACAAACAAAAAAACAAAAACAGAAAAACAAAAAACAGGGCAGTACTAGTGCCAATTGACTACATTCACCATCATTGCTACCTTCTGTAGACCCACAGTGCTTGCGTTACTAAATGAGAGAAATAACTATTGACATCCACCCCATTAGCCGTTACTAGCCTTTTGGCCCATCTGGCACCTTCTTTTCTGGCTCTTCAAGCTGTAGGTAGGAATATAGCTGACTTTGTGATAGGAGCTTCTTTAAATAAAATAACTATTGTAATCTGACTTGTCTACTTTATTTTACCATCCGCTAGGTAGGTAAATTCTCATCTGAACGGTGACTCTGTCTACCCAGAGTCCCGCATAGAACCGTTGGCTCTCTCTAAAGGGACCAAACGCGACAGTAAGTAAGTATATCAGTTATCTAGTACCCAAAACACGAGCACTACTTAGCTTGGGGCTAGATATTGTAGTGTGTTTTTTTAAAAATAATAATTTGTACGATTTTTGAAACTGTTGTGAACGCGAGCATCCATTATATTATATTATATTATATTCCATTTTATACGGAAAAGGAGAGAAAGGGAGAAAATAACCATATTATACTAGACTCGAACACAGATTTAAAAATGAAATGACTTTAGGCCAGTTCAAAGTTAAATGAAGTTTAGTCCATGAGTTTAATAGGATTATTACACTGCTCTGTGCTAGCTTAACGAATTACTTTCGATGACGACCCTTATATGCGTTACTGTCCACAATCACAGGTTAATTCAAAGTCAAAGTCAAAAATCTTTTATTCATTAAAATCACAAGGATCATTTTAAATCGTCTTATAAACTAAATTTACTCCTGTTCCAACGCAACCAAACCTAAAAGAATCAGGCAACAAACACGGCTTGGCTTATTTGATGATCCTTCTTACTACTAGGTGGGAAGCGCCTGTGTGGTGCCTGAATTAAGGGTCTATTCACATGTACCACAACCACACCACATCGTAGCGACAAAAAGTGGTGAAGCGGTGGTTACGTGTGAATATTGTCGCAGCAGCTACTTGCAGTTGCGTTGTGGTAATGTGGGTGGCGCGGCTAGGGCGCGGTGTCGCTGGTGGCCACGTTGTGGTTGCGATGTGGTCGGTATAGACCACACGGTTGCGTTTGACGGCAAAATGTGGTCCGTGTGAATTAAACTATTCATTTTCATACAAATCAACGCCCGCCCACGTGTTGTGGTTGTGGTTATGGTGTGGCTGTGGTACGTGTGAAAGCACACTAATAGTAGCCTCAAGTCATCTGAGTAAATAGCAACTCTCGTCGCGTGAAAACAGAGTTTGAAGTAGCGTGGCGGTCAGTTTGCTTACCGACTTGATGCTGGATCACATAGCTGGGGTCGAGGCTGAGCCGCTGTCCCGGGAAGCTGTGCAGCATGAGGTAGTAGCATCTCTGCCAGTCCGGATTGGGGTTGTTGGCACACACATGGCGCGTAGCAGCGAGACGTTGGCAGAAGGCAGCTTTGCGGAGGAAACCTGCAGGAAGGCACAGGACTTTATAACTTTACAAAACACCAGTCATTCTTCTTTACAAACTTTTATTTAGATTTTATTTCCTTTTGACGACCTCAGTGGCGCGGCGGGTGAAGGTTTACCTGCGACGCAAGAGGTTGTGGGTTCGATTCCCGCCTCGGAACAAATATTTGTACAATCTGTTGATATTTGTTCAGGGTGTTCTGAGTATTTTCTATGTATAATAAAAAATATCTATCTGTGTAATGTATTGTATTAAGTATATCAGTTATCTAGTATTCATAACACAAGCTCTGCTTAGCTTGGGGCTAGATAATGTTGTGTGAACTGTCCAGCATTTTTTTTTGTAATCAAATCTTGCAAGTTAAATTTGACCCAATTCCCGGTGTTCGATTCAGCTGCAATTTTGCATAGGTACCTGTCTACTGGTACTGGTAACTTTTGTTTTTACCTGTACCATGTGTATCGTGACCTGTCGTCAAAGCCGACTATGGGATTACACCAGGGGATGGCCAGCAGCATCTGAATACTCAACACCAATACTGCGATCACCAATCCGCCTGCCATGCGTGTTGATTATGGCATTGGGGGAGGCCTCGTCCAGCAGTGGACGTCTAAGGGCTGCTTAAGGTGATGGTACCATGTGTACTTACCTATTTCTTTATACAGTTCCGCGAGAGTATCAAACCGCTGTATCTTCTCCTGTTCACTCAACGTGAGGTTAATAAAAATAACGTTCTGCAGAAAACTAGCCGCGTTCAAGCTGTTGTTCTGCTCCACAGCTATTCTAGCCCCTTTGAAGCACGCCTCCGTCTCTATTATACCAGCATTCTGGTATTTGCTGTAGTGTATAATCGCCTTTCTGTATTTATCTGCTATTTCCTCACTGTTAAGGAGATACTGGTTGTTGATCGAGGGCGGTAGTCGCGGAATCGAAGCCAATTCAGAGCCCAGAAAAGACCGTTGGCTTTGATCGATATCGCTGGAGGAAGCAAGCGATTCCGTATCGCCGTTCTCCGTATCAGAACGTCTGGACGATTCTATACTGTCGGATGACGTAGGTGTCAGTTCGCCCGGTGGATTGACAGGGCTTGATGTTTTGGAGCCGCGCAATGGTGAGGAAAGCTTGAATTTTCGGAAGGGGTCTGATTGGAACAGCGAGAGTTTGGTTTTGTTTGGGGAGCTTTCTTGGAGGCTTGCGTTTCGTTGGAGCGGTGTTGAGTTCCGTAGATTCGGGTAAAGGAGTATCGCTGATGATGCACAGAGACCTGTATCAATATAATATACGTTTTATTGCCGCACAAATAAATCTTAATTAAATTAATCATAATGGATACTTAATTAATGCCCATTACAAATAAGCTTCGTTTGACCAGGATCCGGCCTGTTGGTAAGTGACGATGTTGCCGGCGATGGAGCACGAAGGTTTAGAAGACACCTATTCACTCTAGCCTTGAAGAGACCCAGATTATATTATCAGGAAAGACTGACGACGGTAGTGAGTTCCACCCCTCCACGATTACCAGTTCTGCAAGCTATATGGCCTGCCCATTGCCACTTCAACTTGCTAATTCTGAGACCTATGTCGGTGATCTTGGTTCTTCTACGGATTTCCTCATTTGGACGGGAGCGTAGTCGCGGAAGCTACTAAAACACAGCCTAAGCATTCAAGGATAATGTAGCTTCCTATTAGTGAAAACAATGTCCGAATCCAGAGATTACCCCTTACTTACCAACTCCTCAACCGATTTTTCGTTGACTTTAGTTGCAAAATTGATCGCCAAGAAAAGAGCTTTCATTCTAACGGGATATTAAGCATATGTCCATCCTAAAAGTTCATTCTAAATATTAGTGTTTTTTTTTTTAAATTCGTATATGTAGTTTCGTAGATTTTCTCCTACATACAAACTTTACCTGTTTATAATATTAATCTCGATATTTTAGATTCATACCTTCTTTAGCCGCAGACAGCCATGGCAAATCATTGACTGTGTCTCTGCCGCCGAGTTGTACAAGCTCAGACTCTCGGCTAGCAGGCCCGCTTGCAGCGTCAGGTCGGCGAGGTTCTAGATTCATACCTTCTTTAGCCGCAGCCAGCCATGGCAAATCATTGACTGTGTCTCTGCCGCCGAGTTGTACAAGCTCAGACTCACGGCCACCAGGCCCGCTTGCAGCGTCAGGTCGGCGAGGTTCTAGATTCATACCTTCTTTAGCCGCAGCCAGCCATAGCCAATCATTGACTGCCTTGAGTGTCTCTGCCGCCGAGTTGTACAAGCTCAGACTCTCGGCCACCAGGCCCGCTTGCAGCGTCAGGTCGGCGAGGTTCTAGATTCATACCTTCTTTAGCCGCAGCCAGCCATAGCCAATCATTGACTGCCTTGAGTGTCTCTGCCGCCGAGTTGTACAAGCTCAGACTCTCGGCCACCAGGCCCGCTTGCAGCGTCAGGTCGGCGAGGTTCTAGATTCATACCTTCTTTAGCCGCAGCCAGCCATAGCCAATCATTGACTGCCTTGAGTGTCTCTGCCGCCGAGTTGTACAAGCTCAGACTCTCGGCCACCAGGCCCACTTGCAGCGTCAGGTCGGCGAGGTTCTAGATTCATACCTTCTTTAGCCGCAGCCAGCCATAGCCAATCATTGACTGCCTTGAGTGTCTCTGCCGCCGAGTTGTACAAGCTCAGACTCTCGGCCACCAGGCCCGCTTGCAGCGTCAGGTCGGCGAGGTTCTAGATTCATACCTTCTTTAGCCGCAGCCAGCCATAGCCAATCATTGACTGCCTTGAGTGTCTCTGCCGCCGAGTTGTACAAGCTCAGACTCTCGGCCACCAGGCCCGCTTGCAGCGTCAGGTCGGCGAGGTTCTAGATTCATACCTTCTTTAGCCGCAGCCAGCCATAGCCAATCATTGACTGCCTTGAGTGTCTCTGCCGCCGAGTTGTACAAGCTCAGACTCTCGGCCACCAGGTCCGCTTGCAGCGTCAGGTCGGCGAGGTTCTAGATTCATACCTTCTTTAGCCGCAGCCAGCCATAGCCAATCATTGACTGCCTTGAGTGTCTCTGCCGCCGAGTTGTACAAGCTCAGACTCTCGGCCACCAGGCCCGATTGCAGCGTCAGGTCGGCGAGGTTCTAGATTCATACCTTCTTTAGCCGCAGCCAGCCATAGCCAATCATTGACTGCCTTGAGTGTCTCTGCCGCCGAGTTGTACAAGCTCAGACTCTCGGCCACCAGGCCCGCTTGCAGCGTCAGGTCGGCGAGGTTCTTGGTGACACGGCCCATGCAGCGCTTCTTGTTGTTACGGGACTCCATGTCGAGACCTGGAATATTATGAAGATACCTACTATTATTGTTCATAATCTTTATTTACAGACATAATAATAACAACTAATACAAGTAAGTATAAACAAGATTTAAAAATTACAAATGAAACACTTGAGCTACCTATATATCGCTGCATACGATCTAAAGATAGTTAACAGCTTTATATAATAGTTTTCGTTGTAGGCAATAGTAGATGCCGTGGTGTGTCCGGCCGAAGAATATACTCCTCCATCTCCTTGCGTGAATGTCGCAAAAGCTGACTAAGAGATTACCCGGGCTTGTTAGTAAGATTCGTTGGTACCTATAAGATATGTTCTGGCTGCTAGCTTATTATAAGGAATGTGCAACTGGAAGAAAGCGTTAGCCTAGCGAGTCATGGAAAGCAATTGCGGGGATGGGCATACCACTTATCATGTCTATATTCCCACGATGGTGCAACACACAGTGAAAAGAGACCCATTGAGGTTCTACCTACCCTTTCTCGGGTAAAAAGGCGTGTGTCTATGGTGTATGTAGTAGACGCGTAAGTACATTAAAGAATAGTTTTTCAAAATCAGTCATCATGTCTATTGCAGGAGGTGAGACAGAAAGATATTATTTCTCTAAAACTGCTCACCTCTTGCATTGGAGGTGTTTTCAAGCTTTTCCTATCAGTTTAGATAAACTATAGGAACTATAGATTGACTATATTACAGGAACTATATTTAGATAGATGAATAAATTCTAAACTATGACTTTACCCCTACTGATATGTCTTTTCCAATGTGCACCACTGAATTTTAAGCTTTCAATTAGTTATTTTTTAACCAGCTTTATCTAGGCCTTCCAAGACAGCTTACCTACAAAATCCTTCTTCTCAAACGGCGCCAACAGCAGAGAAACCTTATCAAGCTTCTCCCTAGACCTCTCCAGCCTTTTCGACTCCACCACCCAGAACAAGGAATTGATCAGTTCAGCTACATTCTGCTCCAGATCAGCGACCGGGTCGTTCTCTCCATAGAACATGGCATGGGTCTTGAAGTTGGACGGTGTGGTGAAGTGTTCCTCCTGAGGGCAGGATGCTGTTGATGATACTGATTGGGGGAAGCTATCGGCGGATGTGAGGCTGTCAGCTTGTTCACTGGGTAGTGATGCTCTGTAAAATGTAACAGATAGGAGAAAGATAATATAGTTGTTTGTAAAACCATTGCCAATAATACCTTTTGTATTACTGTACTGTACACTTAAAGTAAAGTAAAGTAAAGTATTATTTATTGCGTGAAATATATGTGTACAAAGGTGGTTTAGGTATAAGCATGATTCAATGTATTTCTACTGTTACGTGTGCAATGTATGATTTACAATGTCATTCATGATGATTTAATTAAAGAAAGTAAGATAACATACAGGAATAAATATACAAGGATTTAGATAAGATTGTCATTAAACATTTTGTAAAATATGAGTAATAATATTGAAACTTGTATTAAAATTTAAAATTAATTATTTAAAAAAAAACGAATGTCAAGCTGTAAGATCTTTGTCATTAATGAATTCATTTATATCATAATAACATTTGACTGTAAGTATCGTTTTTATCTTTCTTTGGAACTCCAAATTTGGCAGTAGTCATAAGCTCCGTGGTAGTTTATTAAGAATAGATGGACCCATACCAAATATGCTCTTGCTCATCATTGTGGTTTTTCTTTCTGGAAGACAGATTTTATGGTTGTCACGCCAACGATACAATAATACATACGGACAACGATATCTGAATGAGTACGAAAGGAATCTGGATTAGATTTGACAAACATAGCTGTCTCCAAAATATACACTGATGGTAGAGTCAAAATTTTATACTTTAAGAAAAAAGGAGGACAGGACAGTTACAGGAGTCTGTTGTTTTAAGATGGAACATAGTTCTTATGCAGCGTTTTTTGTACTTAAATACTTTTAGGATATCTGTGGAATTACCCCAAAACAATACTCCATACCTTATATTGGAGGCAATTATACCATGATAGGCAATAAGAAGTGTATCTACGTCGGCTGTTGGTGCTTTTTTGTAAAGGACATATGCTAAGCTATTGATCTTCTTACAAAGTGCTTCTATGTGGGATTTCCAATTCAGTTTTTAGTCAATATTTAGTCCCAGAAATTTTGTACTATCCACCTCTTCGATTTCGTTATTATTGTAAAAAATGACATTTCTTTTTGATGCTGCATTATCGCGTTGTCGGAAATTTATGATTTTTGTTTTATTTATATTGATTTTCAGATTATTATTATTTAACCATTCTATAATAGATGTCAATGCTAAGTTAATGTCAGTTTTATAAGTGTCTATGTTCTTACCATAATGTTCATGTGTCCATATTTCTTAAAAGAATGAAAGAAAATAACATTTATTTGTGTCAACGAATGGAGATACAAAACGACACACACACACACACATCACACAAACAAAAATTAACAAAGAATGTTAAAACTAATTTGTGCCTCTCAGTACCAGTCACGCATCACTGACACAAATTGGCGTCCAGCTCAGCATTTATAACTTACTTGTCACTCAAACTGCTAGCTTCCTTAGATCTATCATCATCGAAGATGCTGTATGTCTCCGGCTCCTGCTCCGGTTTCCTCATATTGCTGACCGGCCCGAACATGAACGCGCGGGAGTCAAACAGGGTGTTCGAGTACTTCACTTTTAAGCTCTCGTGAACGCGACACACTTCATTGAGTTCCACCTGGTTGTTGAACTTGCTCAGAGTAATGAGGCCAAGTAGTCTCCTGAAAATAATAATTTGAAATTGAGAAAAGATTGTTAAGGTTATATTTACAAGATTGAGGAATAAATAAACAAATTACAAAAAAATGTTGGACAGTTCACACAACATTACCTAGCCCCAAGCTAAGCAGAGCTTGAGTTATGGGTACTAGATAACTAATATTACAATACATTACATAGATAGATATTTTGTATTATACATAGAAAATACCCAGAACATCATGAACAAATATCTGCCAATCATACAAATATTTGTACCGAGGCGGGAATCGAACCCGCAACCTCCTGGGTCGCAGGCGAACCTTCACCCGCCGCGCCACAGAGGTCGTCAAAATCAATCATATTGTTTGCTAAACAGAGTTGTCGTGATTTAGATTGGTGTAGACCAATCTCGTAGGAGAGAGATGCATAGACTTATTAAGCACTCGGCAGTCTATGAGCTAAAGGCGCTATTTGCTGCGTAAATTATCATCATGTCAAGTGTGATTGGCAATGAGAAATTATCACCATTTGCTAATAAATAAAAGAAATCACAAATCATTTGTTCAAAGAACTACCGTAAGAACTGTTATCTTTTGCGCACTATGCATGTGTTTAACACTGCCTACTTGAAAAACATTGACCTATTCGACACAAGGGGGAATTTATTTAGTACACTTATTAGCAGGGACTTTTTTGCTTCCTGATTATTTCCTATTTCCTATTCTTTCTATACCTGTATATATATGTAGTTATTGTGTATTTACCTATCTATTTATTATTAACTTTTTTTTTTACTGTTTCCTATATTTTATCTGATGATTCATATGGTTCACTGTTCAATGTTCATCGTTTATCTTTTCTTTTTGGCATTTTGATTTTGTTTTTGTCTCTTTGCTTAATGTATCTATCTGTTGTACTTTTTATGTTAAGTATATATAAATATCTTTCTCGATCTATAAGTGAAAACTGTTTAAGGCTTAATTGTTTTACATTTCCATTATGTATCCTTCCTAGTTTAATAAGCTGTTTGTTTTCCATGAAAATAAATAAAATAAAATAAAATAAAAATTAATCCTGAGATCCTATTGTATTACTATTGCCGTATTTTAATACCAATGCTCATACCTAATTAGTTTAGTTCGCTGGCGGGTCAGACAGCCGCGGCAAGTAACTATTAATTAATCTGTGGCCGCGGTATAAAAAGACACTGAAAAATTCACAACAGACAGTTCGGAAATTCACATAAAAATTCAGAACATTAATTCAGAGATCCTATTGTTAAAATATTGCAGTGTTTTCATAGAAACGCTCATTACATTACGCGAAATACAAAACTTACCTATGAGTTTGGAAATCTCCCCAATCATTGTTCTCAACAGGATAATCCCTCACATAGCGGACCCAAATGTCTCTGACTTGTCCAGTTGAATCTGAAATTGTACATTTCTGTTGAAATTACATGGTTGCTGCTATACATCATTATGTTTAAGGAACTAAGTGAACCCAGAAACTCTTATGTGTTAAGACGGCCCAGCAGTGGGAAAACAATAGGGACACAATCACACTATCATCGTACTAAAAAAATTGAATTTATGTTACTCAATGATGGGATATTGGAAGAGATACATTTTTTTGTTCCTTTTTATTTGCAGTCTGCTGTTTAGCTGTAATCAGATGTTTTCTGGGTTAATGTGGTTTGGGTGTGATTGCAATGAATAACATTATTTAATTTGAAGAACTTCTCTGATCTTCTCTTTAGGCGTTTTACAGGATCTTAGCAAGTTTGTGTGTGGCGCGGAGGGCGAAGATTCGCCTGCGACGCAGTAGGTTGCGGGTTCGATTCCCGCCTCGGAACAAATATTTGTGCAATCTGCAGATATTTGTTCAGGGTGTCCTGGGTATTTTCTATGTATAATAAAAAATATCTATCTGTATAATGTATTGTATTAAGTATATCAGTTATCTAGTACCCATAACACAAGATCTGCTTAGCTTAGGGCTAGATAATGTTGTGTGAACTGCACAGCACTATTTATTTATTTATTTGTATGAGTGGTTTTCGAGTCTTTCCTTGTATTTTATGCAGTACTTGCTAACTTCCTCCTTGACGGTCTACATTTCTGTGTTCCTCACAAACCAGAGTGCGCTCAAGACAGTTTTAAAAGCAATGTTTTGAAATCTTTGGAGTATTTCCATATTGGAGTTGCTAGCTGTATCCCAAAGTTCTATTCCGTAGGTCCCAATCGCCTTTATGATTGCCTTGTAGTTGTAGACAAGTAGTATATTGTAAGAGAAAACTGAGATTGATGGCCTAGCAGCCAAGATAGTCCCTTGTACTGTATGGTGGCTTCTGTTTTTTTATCTTTAACATGGTTGGCCCAAGTCAGTCTTCTATCTAGGTGTAGGCTCAGATATTTTACTGTGTTATACCTTGCTAGTGGTAGAGATACATAGGCTACTTTTTATCCCAATACCTACCTCGCAAGCGGAGCCGCGGACGGCTGCTAGTATCGGATTATTGAGACTACTAATACTGGACACAAACAAACCAGTAACTTTGATGTTGTTGACCCTCTGTATCCGCTCCCAGAGTTTGTTGAAGTTCTTGAGCATACCGCCGATGCCTTTGACCAGCACCAGCAGGCAGGCGTGGTGCTGGGCGTGCTGCCCGTAGTCTGGGTGCGACATCACGGACTCGCCTGGTGCGTGCGATAGTATGTAGCTCACGGACGAGCGCATTGATAGATTAGTTTATCATCGGTTTAATACGGGGCGGGGTTTTATCAGTGCGATAGCGCTGGCCATCCGTGTATGTTTTCTAGTCTAGCAAAGATACAGATAAAATCACAGCGTTTGTTTAGTTTCTTTAGAAGTAAAGTTAGATTAATTTATTTGTTTTTCTAGCGCAATTTGTTTACGTTGCGAATTGCAAATTTTTTAAGCAATGTTGCCACAAAATGTTTTAACTATTCCCCAGCTTAAAGCATTGCATGCCGTGTTGCTCGATGTTCCCCACCAGGGTAGCACAGCATCATCATCAGAATAAAAGTCTAGAGTAACGATCACAGTAAAAAAATAACCGGTAGTTTCCGAAAGGTTTAGAATAAAAGCGCGTGATTTTTTGACGAATTAAAAATATAACCTGCATGCAAGCTTATTTGTTTGTGTTTTGTTTCTTCGATTTGATGTAAAACTGAATAATTATAGTTCAATTTACTTAGATTACTGAAACAAAAAGTGAAATGGCATCAAAAGAAGGTGGTGGTGGTGATAAATCCAAGGTATTATTGTGTAAATTTGGTTGGACCCTACATTTCTTCATCGTCCGTCATGTTTCGCTCGAACCGTGGTTTCGCTGGATTCTAAAATGAAAGATGTTTCAGGCTCAAGGTGGAGATAACAAAGAGAAGAGGCGGAAGGAATCTATTCTAGACCTTAGCAAATATCTGGAGAAGAGCATTCGAGTGAAATTTGCCGGTGGGCGGGAAGCGGCGGGAATTTTGAAGGGATACGATCCCTTGCTAAACCTCGTACTTGATAATACCACGGAATTCTTGAGAGGTAGATATGGGTTTTCTTTATTTGATTTTTTGTTATTTAATTTTACGTGAATAGGTATCAGACAAATGTGACTTGAGACTTGACAGGCACATGAGACTTTTCTTCTTTATATCTCAGGGTGGTGGGCGTAGTGCAATACCACATAGGGCGCGTCCTAGGTGGACGTGACCTATGTGAGAATGCACTGTTAATAGGCAGTTGTTACTGCTTAACATCAGGTTGGCCATCTGCTTGTTCAGACATTCAAGGAGTATATATTTTTTTTTAAATTGCTAACCTGGGTGGCCTAATTGTATTGGCCGTTCTGTACTTACTTTTTTGACCTTGCAACCTGCCTAGTGAGTACTGGAAGTTAGCAATATTAGTCTAAATAAGTAGGCAGGTGATTAAAATATACAAATAGTAGTTAATGCAATTAGGTGGTATTAAACACAGTTGAACTAAGTCTACCGCCTTGAGATTTGAGCTTTGAGCAAATAGCTGTATTGAAAGGCAATTATTATTTTTATGGATACTTATTACTAACTTTCAGATCCAGATGATCCATACAAACTGGTTGAAGACACAAGAGCTCTAGGCTTGGTTGTATGCCGAGGAACATCAGTAGTACTAATCTGCCCCATGGATGGAATGGAAGCTATACCTAACCCTTTCATCACCCAAGAAGGGTAGCACATAAGTATACTTCTAAGATTTTGTAAATTACATAATAGGTTTAAGGAAATAAAATAAGAGAATAATATTTTGGAACTTTTAATCCTTAGAATATAGTTAATAAGTTATTGCACATGCTCTCTTAAGTCCGGTTTGGACCAAAATAAAATAGAGTATCTATTAATGTTAACAATGAATACCTGAAAGTATAACTTTTATAACACAAATTAATTTCTAGCAAAAACTTAAAGGTTATAGGTACTTTGACTTATTTATTAATTTTATTTTCTTAAACAGTACTTGGAAACTAATTAATTAACTAAAAATTAAACTACTGACCATTAAGATGTATCCGCATATTGCATCTAAAGATACTTGCTTATTGTGGAAATAAAAATATAAACAAAAGGAAAACTTAAACAAACAAGAAACCTATGGAAACGCATCGAACCAGGCAGCGGTCTGCTATTATTTATTTTATTTTATATGTCTGTATTGAAAAGGTCTAGTTCGGGGATGTTAACTATACTATGATTTTATGAGATGAAACTCTCTCTAGTATAAAAAAGTAGCTAACAAAGTAATTTACAAAACTAAAATAATAATACTATTACATTATACAATAAATAAAAAAGTATATCTTATTTTTACTATCATACTGGTAACTTCTTATTTTGTTCTTGTAAGTAAATCTTATTCATAACCAAATTCATTTCTTAGCCACGGATAGCTCTTAGGGCAGTCCATACAAGTGATCATGTACTTATCATGCTCCAGGACTCGAGAGGGTAGCTTGCAAGTGTTTGGTTTAGCACAAGCAATCTCAGCTTCTTCAAACCGTCGGTTCTTGCACAACCAGGGATGGAATTTCTTCATTTGGGGCACCGATGTGGGACGTTTGATCCAGTCTAGCACTTGTTTATACGTCACGAAGTAAACATCAGGTAGTTTTTGAAGTTCTGACATAAATTGCTGAAAAAAAAAAACATCGTCATCAGTAGCTAGACGTCCACTGCTGGATGAGGCAAAGAATGCAATGGAGAGATATGCCCTCATCACCATGCTTAGCAGGCGGATTGTTGGTGTAATAGTGTTGATGGTGAATGCTGCTGTTGTCAGCTCTTAGTAAACTTTTACCATATCTACAGGAGAAGACGGTGGGGTCTATTCTTAGGCTGGACATGCAACGGCAAATCATAAACATATAAGTAATAAATAACAAATAAATAATATACCCCTCCATCTCCTCCCGTGGATGTCGTAAATGCCGACTAAGGGATTACCCGGACTTGTTGATAAGATTCTTTGGTATAAGATTTGTCCTGGCTGCTAGCTTATTATGGAATAGAATAGAATAGAATAGAAAATGCTTTATTGTACACCTTAATAAATAAAAATACAAAAAAAAGAAACAAAACCTAACTACATAATTAAAAGTACAATGGGCGGTCTTATCGCATAGAAGCTATCTCTTCCAGACAACCTTTGGATGGAGATAACTTTATAAGTTAGGAAGAATGGCCGGGGGTGTATGTTAAAATATTATAGATACAAAAGAAGTGAAAAAATAATTAAAGTCAAATACCTACCTAATAACTATCAACATAAACTATGGAAACTATGGATTGTGTTGTTACTGGAAGAAAGCGTTTAGCAGAGTCAGTCGTGGGAAGCAATGGCGGCGATGAGCTCACCACTTGTCACGTCTATATTCCACGATGGTGCAACCCACTGTGGAAAGAGGCCCATTGAGGCTCTGCCTACCCCTTCGGTGAAAAAGGCGTGTGTATATGTTTGTATGCATTTAATATAAGTAGTAAAACAGTAGTAGTGTGAACTTTGAATTCACACTGTTGATTAACCTTCAATGTCCTTTTTTTTTGTCTTCAGAGTGGGAATTCGTTTACGAATAAACCGGTCCAGGGGGACCGGAATTATGTGGGACTCGCCGCCCTGAAAAGGGCAGAATACCCACTAAAACCACTCCGGTGTTCCTCTCGCGCCATATTTGCCAGGTCACGGGAACGAAATCCTTCCGCGATCCCACTGGCGATATTAGTAATCCCTCTCATTCTGGGCGGCCTTTGCCGCCATCTCAATCAATCATTCATCATCTTCCCCTTTCCCTGGAAAACTTGTCGTACGATATTCATCGTCATTCACTAGCCTATTCACTATTGGCCTGGAACATAGTTACCTTGAAAGCGATCAGATATTCATTATTCCGCAGCCAGGTAGAGCTTAGATGGACACCAAACGGCGCCCTATTCTTTAGATAATGTCTCTTGAAGTTGCTCATCAGTAGATCGTACACGTCATCACCGGACAGCTTGGAGGGGCAGTACTCCAGGGTGGCGCAAGTGTGGCCTTCATTCACAAACGGGTTGATCACCATCTCCCAGAGACCGGCATAGCTTCGCGTTGGGCAGTTTTGGTTGTTTCCTGGAAAATAATGTGATATATCGCCATCAAGCACATGATCAATGTAGCGCAACGGGCTTTAGAGAGAGCTATGTTCGGAAATTCATTATGAATAAGTGGTATAATGCCGAGTGCGGGCCCACACCAGAGGCTTAGAGTTTCTCAACGACAGAAAGGGACAGCTACAAAGTGTTCTAAGTTCCTATTAGTTACGAGCGGTTCCGTATCACCCTGCTGCCACAGTGTTTCAGCACTCTGAAGTTATCTGCCTATTCCAGGATGTATTTGAAGTTCCCATCTCGATTTCTGCCGGGTTTTTAACACGCTTTTATTAACTTCATTTGTAACTAACAAACAATGTAATCAAATCTCTAATTATAGTATCGAAATGAAACTTTGTAAGTATGTATATGTAGTTAAGACTATAATAATATAGTTTGATATCTTGGAGGTGATCTGATGATGGAGCCAGGAGGAGGATAGTGGAACTCTTCAATAGCTACTAGTAAACCCCTCAAGTTTGGGCTCTTAGGATTCGTTTTGACGAGTCATTTCGGTGATGGTTACATCGATGTGATCTGATGATGTAGGCGGAAGGTGGAAAATTAATAAGTCTGCCTGTATTTTCGATCACTTCCCGATATCCGATAGAACTGAAATTGGACAAGTTCCGATGAAAATAAATAAATAAATAAATAAATAATGCTGGACACAGTTCACACAACATTATCTAGCCCCAAGCTAAGCAGAGCTTGTGTTATGGGTACTAGATAACTGATATACTTAATACAATATATTACATAGATAGATATTTTTTATTATACATAGAAAATACCCAGAACACCCTGAACAAATATCTGCGATCGCACAAATATTTGTTCCGAGGCGGGAATCGAACCCGCAACCTCCTGCGTCGTAGGCCAAGCTTCGCCCGCCGCGCCACAGTGGTTGTCAAAATACAATGTTATGGTGACAGCGAGCTGATGTGATGATTGAGACGGAAGGTGGACAACGGTACTCCTCGATGGGTAATAGTAGAATGGCAGTGTTTGGCCACATTTTGATCAGCACTTGGCTCCGATCATTAATATAATAAAAGCTTGTATTGCAAAAAAAAGAACAAGAAAAAACTTGTTTTTAGTTGGGCACCTACCTCTTGTCGTCTAAATTAGTTCTTACTAGCAGCGCCCCGCGGTTTCACCCGCAAAGTCTCGATCCGGTGGGAATATCCGGTTAAAAATGTGCCTAGTTATCTCCATTCCAAATTTCATTCATAACATACAGCTGTTTCAGCGTGAAGGAGTAACAAACACACGCACACACTCGCAATCTTTCGCAGTTATGATATTAGTGTGGTTAAACATCAGCCCACAAGATCTACTCTCACACAATGGCAGGGCCCAAAAGTATCCCTATAATGAAATACAGTAGGTACATATTCTACCTGCCATGGCAGAAAGAACTCTAATGGTGACACGATGACACCTATAAGTTCCGCATTCCTATCAGTTACACAGTAGTTACAATAGAGTGCATCTTACAGTGTACCTACCTGCTCATAACATCTCTGCGCTGATGTAACCGTTCGCACGCTCTACTTATAGGCCGTGTGGTGCATTTTCATACGTGTTCAATATGCATGACGGCTCATACATACATATACACATATGCCTATATCTTATTTCCTTGCGGATTTCGGGGCCACTGCACTAGCCTTTCAATGCGCTCTATCTACCGGGAAAATTGAATTATATTCTATTAATTCTAGGTACCTATTTCTTCATCACAAAATATAATCTACATCATAGAACAGTTTCACGCAGCCCGATATGATCTTAGCAATAGCGCAACATACCCCAAATAATTTTTATAATGTTTTCCAGTCGTTTCTGTCATTAATGGTTTCTTTAGAACCTCATCGAAAACAAAATTAGTAGACCACAGAGCTATTCATCATCATGATCATCAGCATGTGCAAGTTCACTGCTGGACTCAGTGTGCTGCCTCTTCCATAGAATGAAATGAAATGAAATGGTTGATTTGCTTCAAACGTGGTTAAAAAGTTCTTACAAGTAATAATGTTCACATGTTTCACCAAAAATATCGGCATGCAAATTTTTTAAGTTCCTATATACCTAATTTGTACTACTTTCATCAATTGAATATTATTTAATTTAAATACCTACGTATAATTTTAGTAAATGTTATCAATTAAATTAAACAATAATAACATCACAAATAATCACAATAAAACAACCACAGTACAGATAGTCTTAGTCACTATTTAAGAAATTAGCTAACACTGCAAAAGGCTCTCAACGAGCCATAATTTTATCTTTCTTATAAATAAATGCCACGACGAACGGCCTGGAGCGGCATCCATCCACGGAGTTCATGTGCTCTTTAAAGTCTTTGGTCCATCGTTCCTACACTGCGTCGTCGGGCTCGTGGTCGTCACTCGAGACCCTGTACCTATTCTCCAATGGCTGTCAGTTCTGTGTAGACCTTCAACTACTGCAAACGCACGTTTACAGCCGAAATGAAGTCATATAAGAGAGAGCTGTGGTGTGTCCGGCCTAAGAATAGACCCCTCCATCTCCTCCCGTGGATGTCGTAAAAGCCGACTAAGGGATTACCTGGACTTTTTGATAAGATTCGTTGGTGTAAGTTTTGTCCTGGTTGCTAGTTTATGCAATGTGTTAAGTATTACTGGAAGAAAGCGTTAGCAGAGTCAGTCATGGGAAGCAATGGCGGCGGCGAGCTCACCACTTGTCACCTCTTTATTCCTCGATGGTGCAACCCTCTGTGTAAAGAGGCATATTGAGGCTCTGCCTACCCCTTTGGGGAAAAAGGTGTGTGTCTATGTATGTATGTAAGAGCACACCAGCGAAGCTCATTCGTATGAAGCAGATAAACAGTCTTCGTGGCCGAAATCGGCCTGGATGACAACATGATCATGACCTTCAATTCCAATACTAACTACTTCACATACCTGTGCATTTATGAGGCATCTTGTAATCCAATGTATAAGGCCAAAACGGTGGATCAGCCGCCGGCGCCACCACAGTAGCGTCGTACACGAACCCGAACTCCTGCATCATCAGATACTGTCGGTTCCAGCCAACAGACAGATACGGGACTCGCATACCCCTGTTCAAGAAAGTCACTTTTTACATACGTACATACATAAACTCACGCCTGTTTCCCGGAGCGGTAGGCAGAGACCACGGATTTCCACTTGCTACGATCCTGACACACCTCTTTTGCTTCATTCACTCTCATCACATTCTTCATACATGCTCGTCGGTTAACGGTACTCTTGACCTGGCCTTTTTCCAGAACGTCTCCGGTTTGGTCTGAATACGTTCGCCGAGGTCTTCCCCTTCCCACTGTCCCATTCACGCTTGTCTTATGTACCTGTTTCGTCAATCTTCTATCGTCCATCCTTTCTAAATGCCCAAACCATCCAAGCATGCCTTTCTCAATCCTAGTTACTTTTAACCCCAACTGAAAAGCGGGGTGTTGTAAATTTGAGGCCATAGTGTGTTTGTCTGTGGCCTCATAGCTCCGGAACGGCTGCTCTGATTTCTTTGCGGTTTTTTCTATGGAAGATGATATTTGCGAGATGTTCTTATCTATATTTGGTGGAAATTGGTGCAGCCGTTTCCAGGATCACAACAAATTAGAAACTGAGGCATTTTTGCAGTCAGTTTTTGCTCTTCAGTTTTAGCTCAACATTTTAATTTTCGACGTCCAAACCCTTAAGGTACTTCTGATGATGACCAGCATAGGATGAACAGGATCTAGTATAGGTACTACTGAATCTGAATCTTCAAGTTTGAGCTCAAACTTTAAATTACATTGACTATGATGCTTCTTCTTTCCGCAGACTCCAGGGTCTGATGATGAGCAGCATAGGATGAGCAGAATCTAGGGAGTCATGGCAGTCCTGAGTCCTGCCACCCCTGCGTGGTTCAATTAGTGGTAATTTCAGTCGAAGAAAGTCATCGTGTGAACAATTAGCTGGTAGGAAATGGTGCGTGCAGGCAAATGTTAATAGGGGAGTTTCGAGGAGACATTCGAAAGTCACCCTAGTTGTGCTGGTGAGCAAAAGTGTATTCTAATATAGGTACTAAGTAGAAATATTTTATCCCATATTACTTAGCTCTGTGGCGCTTTGGGCGAGTAGCCGGCTCGGCTGAGATGCGAGAGGTTGCGGGTTCGATGCCCGCTGCGGGACAAATTGTCATGCTGAGGCAGAGCCATTTTTTTACTAGAGTTACACTTCGTACTTTCAAATCTGTTTCCTCCTAGGCTAAGTTTATTATGGGTTTCAGTATACAAATAAATAAATATTCTTCTTCTTCTTCAGATCATACAAACATTTGTTCTACAGTGGGTTCGATCCACAACTTCTTGTGTGCCAGCCGCCACGCCACAGAGGGAATTACAAAACAAGAACTAAGTAATTAGATAAGCATTTTTAAGTGTAAAAAAATCAAAATAGTAGTAGGTCATCATTTATGACCTGAAATCTTCCATCCGTACTCTCCCGAATCGATTGATGACGTTAGCTTGTCCGACCATTTCATCGAACCAGTCTTCTACTGTCGCGTTCTTGGACCACCAATCCTCTGGCCCTCGGTGCCTGTAAACAATTGGACCTTTGATAATGCGTAAAATCTGGTGCGACCGAGCGTAGCTCCACGTTTTTTTGTAAACTCGTGTTTACTAAGTGTATCGCAACCCTTATCTGTGCTTCATCCAGTATAATAAAGAACAACATAGTGAACAACGTAGTGTATTCAGAATAAAGTCGAAGATCGAAATTCGAATTCGGGCGCTCGGCCGAGGAATAACAAACTATTCAATATTCTGTGACTGACAAAATTATTATTTTTTGCAGGAAATCGCGGTTTCCCAAGATACAACTTATTGTTCGGCCCCAAAACCTCCCATAAGTATAGGTAGCAAATTTCATCGAAATCGTTATAGCTGTTTCCGAGATCACAAAATATATAACGATTCGCCCCGACTTCGCACGGGTAGCCCCCGGTGAACCCCCCCACTGTGTCAATCTCCTGGTTCTAAGCTACCTCCCCAATTTTCCAATTTTCAGCCAAATCGGTTCACCCGTTCTTGAATTATAAGTGGTGTAACTAACACGACTTTGGTTTATATTTATAGATAAACACCATACAAATATTGCTCCTTAGAATGAAAGCATACCTTGTGTTCGTCATAGTTTTCAATACGTATAGTAAGTACCCAATACCTACCTACACAATATACGGACTAGTGGTGTAATATTCGACCTAGGTGTAATACAGAGATTTTAGAATGGAACAATGAAAAGCGCCCCTGGCGGAGACCCTATGAACCTAAATTTCCATACAAAAATCCGGTAGTTAGTGTACAGAATAAATATTAGTACAAGGTAGTATCTACACCACACGCCCGTGTAGGTACGTTAGGCAAGTTTTTAGACTAGACCAGGGGTTCCCAAAGTGGGCGATAACGCCCCCTTGTGGGCGCTGCAGGCCTAAAGGGGGACGGTAAGAGACCCAGAAGAAAATTGGGGGCGTCAAATCAGACACTATTTCGCATTTTAATAGTTATTAGTATTCCTAGATAGGTCATTTTCGGAGATAACAGACCGCGGGCAAAATCGCGGCGGGTATCATGTTTTAACAAGTTTTTGTTAAAACACCCGATTTGTGCATGTTTAATATCCGCTAATATAGCACACGATAATTAATTATATTTGAAGTTATAGTGGTTTTTACGTAGGTGAAAAAATGGGGGCGCTAAAAAATATTTTATTCTCAAAGTGGGCAGTAAACAAAATAAGTTTGGGAACCCCTGGACTAGACCCTCTGCAATGTGATGGCACAGTGCAAAGTGCTAACTGATTATTTAAACAATTCTCAATTGACGACACTTTCTTTGGAAAGCTTCACTTACGTGATAGAGTTGACGGCGATTTCGTGGCCGTCGTTCCACATCTTCTGCACATGCCTGTAGTTGGTGTACGGGTGAGAGATGAAGAACGTTGCTTTCACGGGACACCCGTTAGGGTTCGTCCGGCTTGGCGGGAGTATGTGCTTTGTGTAGAGGTCCCAATTCTCGTGGTTCACAGCACCAGCGAATGTGAGTGTTATCATTTGAGGGGTCTGAAAAGAGGTTTTTTTTTTATAACAAGCAGATGGCCCACCTGATTTGCCTATGAACAAGTGCATTATCCCATAATTCACGTCCACCTTTTTTTTAACAACTTGAATGATGGAACATTGATATGGCACACCTGATGGTAAGCGGTAACCTCTCTGCCTATAACAACGCATTACCACATAGGTCACGTCCGCCTAGGACACACAATATGTGGCATTGCACTGCGCCCGCCACCCTGAGAAACAGATGAAAAGTCTCATGTGCCTGTAATTTCACCAGCATCCTTACCCTTCAAACCGAAACACAGCAATGCGAGCACTACTGCTTTGCGGCAAAAATAGGTATGGTGGTAGTACTTCCCCGGACGAACTCTTTCACAAAAAAGCTCTACTACTAGGTACTACATATCCTTGGTTTGAAACAAAATCTAAGAAAACAGGGTCTTCTACTCCGAAGACTACCACGTGACTAACACCAGATGACGTCACTATCCAGTTGCCACTTTATTGCAACAATAACGGAACAAAATCTGTGATAATTCTGTTAAAAAAAAACAAATTAAACTACCTATTAAGTTGTGATTGAACGTAATTATTTAGTAAAAATCTCGAGGGTTTATTTTATCAGTTAATATAAGGGGAGATAGACTACACTACTGGTAGCACAGAGTTGGGCTGTCTTAACTCCCATGGGTGACGACTGACGACTTCGCTGGTGTTTAATCACGTGAACATCGGAACTCGAAGTAGCATACCTGGCGAAGTATATTATTATACAATGTCTTGAACATGCAGAGAGCAATGGAGAGGTCGATGCTATGGCTATCCCTACGAGATGAAGTACGCAGTAGGTCCAAAGTCATGGACATTGGGAAACGCATCTCAAAATTGAAGTGGCAATGGGCAGGACACCTCATACGCTGCATGCGGCTCATGCTGATGAGCAGCAGGATAACCGAGCGGAGACCTTGGGTATAGGAAACTGAAGACCAGGCGGGTAGGAGGCTGAAAACCAGGCAGGCTGAAGGCACGATGGACCGATGACATTAAAAACGTAGCTGGCCGCCATTGGAGTCGTTAATACTCGGAACAGAGTCGACTGGAAGAAATTAGGGGAGGCATATATCCAATATTGGACTGAAAGATGCTGAATAATGATGATGATGATGATGGCTTGAACATAACTGAAAGTTTATAGATACAGGATCAGTAGGCCTAGCACAGGTTGGTATCGAGTAGTTTGCAGCTAGCGTTTGAAACTATTGTATCATGTTTTGACCAATCACATTACCTAGATTTAAGCAACGCCCCTTTCGATAGTGAAATTCTCGATAGTTCGAAGCACGACTTTTTGACAGAGCTGGGTTTCGACTCCAAATCGATGACGTCCAAGTTTCGTGTAGTTTTGTGAATGAACGAACGGAAATTGTATAGAAAATGATAGCACAAGTTGCATTTTGATGTATCGAATCCTTGAATTCGATAGCTGGCTTTCGAATTGATTCTCACGGCCATTTTTACAGTGACATCGTCGTAAAAATAATTTGTGTAGAAATATTTTTATTTTTATTCGTTCTCAATATGATGAGAACGATGCTTTTCGCTGAAAGAAGTTCCACAGCAAACTTTTAGCGGCTAGAAGTTCCACAGCAAACTATTAGCGGCTACTGACTAGCTGACGTTCGCGACTTTGTCCGCGCGTAGATTAGGTAGTATGTACCTCCTCGTTCTACGCATTCTAAATAGATGATGGTACAAACATCAGTCTGTAGGTAGAAGTCCACTGCTGGACATAAGGATTCCCCCATAGAATGCCACAATGAACGTCCTGTGTCGCCTCCATGCAACGATGACCTGCCCATTGCCACTTTAACTTGCTAAGTTTTAGAGCTAGTCAGTGATCCCGGTTCTTCTACGGATAGGTATCTTCTTTTTGGATTCAGGTACGGAACCTCCGGGCATAGCTCTTTCCATAGTCCGCCGTGAGACTTTGAGCATGTGTATGAGGCCAATAGTAGGCGATCATGTCTCAGTACCGTAAGTCAAACCTGGCAACATGCACCGATAACAGACTTTGACTTTGATCATGTTGAGGCTCTGTCTGTGATATGAAGATATAGCGTAGTTTCCTGAACGCTGCCCATCTGAGTTGGATTCGTCGACTAATCTCACCATCGGTGGTCCAACGCCTTCTTAGTTGAATGAATCGTTTACGCAAATAGACATAGAGCAACAACTAGCATAGTCAACAACTTTAACAAAACCCTCACAAACCCATACAACCCCATTTTAGACGGTATAGATAGAACAAAGGACTTCGCTCAGGGTTTGTTTTTTTTTGTCCCAGCTTTTCTCGGCTTCTATACTGCCTATCCACTCTATGCTATTTCATGAAAATAGTTGGACCAGTTTTTTCTGATATTTTGTACAGACAGACAGACAACGTAACTAATAAAATATATACCTACGAACTTCGTAAAATTCTCGTAATTGAAACATACGCCATCTATAAATTGGCATACAAACCAGTCTCTGGTTGTACTATAATTTAGTCTGTGCTTTTATTTGTAATGACCAATGATGTATTATACATTAGATACGCTATTCCGCGCTCAGAATGGTGACAAAAAAGTGAGGTAATTATCGCAGGTTCACTTAGTCGCTCTGTGAACTACGAGGCACGCCACTACTAAGCCCAATACAGAATGCCATCCTAATACAAAAATTATACGGCAACCACAAAAGGAGAGAAATTTATTTCATTAAATTTGTACGTATTACAAAATACTATTTAAATTTGTTTATTTAACAATTTATTTCATTAAAACCATTTGTTTGCGGCGTTGCTGCTCTGACACCTACACGAACGTGTTGGGTAATATACAATTCGCCGAGGTACGACAGAGAGACACGATCGCACGTGGCCGGCTGCGATATTAGGATAGAATGGTGTAGTTAGGACAGTCAATAATCACATCAACAATTTTGTTTAATAACACTTATTCTTATTGGATATCTTAATTATTTAAAATTATTCGGTTTTATTGTATAATATGTAGGTAGCTAGAAAATACTACACTGACTCAAAAAAAAAATATCAATTTATTTTGTCGATGCCTCCCCCATAAAATGCAATGGAGGGGATTTGCTAATCACTATGCTTAACAGGCAGATTGGTGATCGCAGTATTGACTCGACACCGATGGTACCCATTTGGACGCTACTACTGCATAGACATATTATGTTTTATTCTTTCTCACAACAGGGTTTTCGTATAGCGCTGTGATTTTATGGTCTTTTTCGTCAATATAAAAACAAAGTAAGTAGCTATAGGTAGTACCTACATAAAACGCCACTTTCTCAGTGGAGTTTTTGAATGAGTGTAACATGTCTACTTGTATAGCATGTCTTTGGTAATGACAGCTTGATTGATTGTTGTACCTGCGACGTTCGGAATATACAGAAAGTTGTGTCAAAGGACAATACAGCCTCAGAAAATCTAACTTTAATACGAAAAGTTATTAACTCTAATAGCTACTAAGTAACTAAAAATACTAAACTATAGTTTATGTACTATTTTACTCTATAATATACCAAGTAAAGTTCTAAAAAAATAATTTAATTATTTTTCGGAAGTTTACGATTCATGTGATTTATTACGATGTGTTAGGTTACGGAACACACCATGGACACATTTTCATTCTTCTAGTCGCATGTTGCCCGCACACTCTCGTAATTCACTCCGCGGTCGATACGCATACAACAAAATCCTGTGCTGCCACGAGGTTGCGAAATAGTATCGAAATCAATTCGCTACGTAAAAATTACGCAAATGAAACGATTCCGATAGTCAGCCTGTGCTTGCCCTACAGTAGGCCCAGGTTGGTATCGAGTAGTTTGCGACTAGCGTCTAAAACGATAATATCAAGTTTTGACCAATCAAATCAGCTAGATTTAAGCCACGCCCTCTTCGATAGTGAAATTCTCGATAGTTCGAAGCACGACTTTTTGACAGAGCTGGGTTTCGACTCCGAATCGATGACGTCTAAGTTTCGTGTAGTCTTGTGAATGAACGAGTATGAATGAATGCGAAATAGTATCGAAATCAATTTGCTACGTAAAAATTACGCAAATGAAACGATTCCGATAGTCAGCCTGTGCTTGCCGTACAGTTCTTCAGTTCTTATCACTTTCTGCTGTGGAAAAGCAAGGGCTTGAAGATAATGTTACCTGAGTCGGCTCAAGGTTCCCTGGTATCGAGGTGCCGTTCTCACTGCAGTAGCACTCTGGCAGTTGACAGGCTACTGGATCACACGGCTCTGCAGCGTTCGGATCGTAGTTGATATCGCACCATCCCTGTTACAAGGTTAAAGGAATTGGTTAACCACTTCCGATTGGGCGTTGGCTGTCTGAGACCCACTCCACTCGCTGCACTGTATCCACTTGCAGGTATATCCCCCTCCGGAGATCCGTAGAGCAATCGCCTGTTCAGTTGAGAAATACAAAACAGAAAAAGTTTTTTTTTAAATAATAATTTTTATCCCCCGACGCAAAAACGACGGTGTTATAAGTTTGATGTGTCTGTGCTCCCGAAAACGGATGAACCGTTTTTTTTATGTTTTAAAGTTGTATTAGTTGTTAGTGTTCTTAGCTATGATTGATTGATCCAAATCGGTTCAGCCGTTTAATTGCGTTGAGGGTTTTTTAATTTTTACAAAATTAATTACTTGTCAATACAAGCTTTTATAAAAATAGTAGGTAAGTAATCGGAACCGTTTGCTGATCGAAATGAGCTAAAATACGGCCAGTCTACTATTATCCATCGAGGAGTTCCATTTTACACCTTCCGTCTCCATCATATGATCAGCTCGCTATCTGCAAATACCTACCTATTTGTTTCGGGTCTGGTTTGATGGTACAATGGTACTCGTAGCACAGAATAGATAATACCTAGTACTACTCGTAGTTTCTGATACCCACGATACCTACAGTGAACCCTAGTGTGGGATCAGGAGTATGTAAGTGACTGTTGGGTGGCCTTGCGGCCGCGAGGTTCGTGTTGTTATGTTATGTATGGAGGCGGTCAAGACCGTTGGTCGTGGCGATATGGAGGAGGCCTATTCCCAGCAGTAGACTTCTGTAGAATGATGATGGTGATGTATGAGACTGAGATGTTAAGCAAAAAAAACATAAAATGTGTTTTGTTTTAAATTTCTCAACCCAACGAAACCTCTGTGCACTCGCACTTGGCTGAATTTCACGGGTAACGGTACCTAGTGTAGGTATTTATTATTTGAGTAGGTAGCTAGGTACAGTAATTGGTTACAAGTCATTAGCAGTTTCAAGAGAAAGCATACGAAGTAAGTAATTACAAAGTGATTAGAAAACAGTGGATTACAGATGGCAAAGTTCACAAGAGTGATCAACATAGCTAATTTGTTTACAAACGATCAGTAATGACCTGTGTGGATTGGCGGGTAAGCAATCGCCGGGGTTGGTGAGGGTTCGATTACCGCTGCCCAGTTTGCAAACTTTGATCCGATGGTCTCTGGGCGATCCTGATAACCACCATGACACGGGGAATCCTAGTGTGAGGTCAGGTCAAGTTGAAGTAATCTATATATCTATGTGACCGCTTAGTAAAAGTAGTAGGCGTACCATTATTATTATATTGAGGTTTTTTTTTGCCTGTGTGGTTCAGCGGTATGGTTAACAGATGTCACACTGGAAAATACTGACAAAAAGCACAAAAAAAATGTCCTAAAACTCCGTACATGTCATGAATAAATCCTGATGACTGGTAACCCTATATTGGGATGAACCAGGAAATATTGTACCTACGTTTTTTTTGTTATACCTACTAAGTATATAAGGTAGCAAACAAGCCTACGGCCCACCTGTTGGTAAGCGGTTACCGTAGCCTATGGACGCCTGTAATACCAGAGGCATCAAACACGCGTTGCCGACCCTTTAAAAAATTCCAAACACCCCTTTTGAAGAACTGTACTGTAGTCGCTTGGGAATACCTCAGCATTCCATAACCTGAGCGTTCACGGGAGGAAGTTCCTCTGAAACCGCACAGTACCTACGTACAGGATTCTTTGATTATTTGTAAACAAGTTCTTAAGAAAATCCTGTGGAGCCCTGTATAGGTTAAAGTTACTTCGTCTGATGCATCCTCGCAGTCGCTGGATCCGTCACAGAAGTATTCAGCTGGTATGCAAGACCCGTCGGAGCATCCGATGTGGGTGTCGTTCGCGCAATCTGCCATGTCCAGCAGTGGCCTGGCGATTATCGTCTCTGAAATAAAGATACTAGGGTAGTTAGTTGGTAATCTCAGAATAGGGAATATGCTCTAAATGATAGTAAAAACAGCATCAAAATCCTTTGAACAGAACCTTTGATTTTCTACAAAACTGACAGACGTAGGTACCTATTCATGATCGAAGGGACAGACCGACAGACGCGGATAGCGACTTTGTTGTATACTATTTAAAGATTTTCAATGCTTGTTTATATTTTTTATATTTAACCTGTGTCCGCGAGCGGGTTTGCTCGCGTTTTATCGGGATACAAATTTACCTTTAACCACAGAATATTGCTATACTTAACTACTTAGCTCAACCAGGAGATTCTATCTGTGAACTAAAATTCATCGTAAGCGGTTAGATGATGTTTGTTACTCAATTACCTACACCGAAACGGTTGAACCGATTGCGATGAAATTCGGTATACAGATAGATTATGATGTAGATTGAGCTATAGGCTACTTTTATCCCGATAAAATGCGAGCAAACCCGCGGGCGGACACTAGTAATAAGTAAGTCTTACCCGTGGTGAGCTCGCAGTTGTGCACGTTCTGCTGCTTGTCGCACAGCTGCCGGTTCACATCGAACAGCAGGCCAGGAGAGCAGTGGAACTCGAACACCTCCTCGTCCAAGCACAGGTAATACTTGGCGCACTCGTCTGCAGTCCACACGCTGAGGTCTGGCCGGTCGGGGTCTCTACAACACAATTATAACATCGAACAGCAGGCCAGGAGAGCAGTGGAACTCGAACACTCCTCGCCCAAGCACAGGTAATACTTGGCGCACTCGTCTGCAGTCCACACGCTGAGGTCTGGCCGGTCGGGGTCTAATGCTATCAATTGCTATCGTATACGTAAGGTAGTTATGTACTGAGGAAATGTATGTTTTTTTGTAGGTAGGTAAGGTACCTACATAGCAGATATCTGGTATACGTATACAGCACTATTCCATATCCTACTAATATTATAAATAAGAAAGTTTGTGTGTGTGAGTGTGTTTGTTAATTCTTCACGCTGAAACGGCTGGACGGATTTGCATGATATTTGGAATGGAGATAACTGGATTCCCGGAATAACACATAGGCACATTTTTATCCCGATATTCCCACGGGATCGAGACTTACGCGGGGGAAACCGCGGGGCGCTGCTAGTATACCATAAAAAAAACTGGATGTTAAGTATTCGGTATACAAATTCAATCTGTGTTGTTTTTGTTTTTTTTTGTATTAGTTAGTATACGATTAGTACTGGTTGCTAGAATGTTAATTTACAGGATGAAAGTGTTAGCAGAGTCAGTCGTGGGAAGCAATGGCAGCGATGAGCACACCACTTGTCATGTCTCTATTCCCACGATGGTGCAACCCACGGTGAAAACATGCATTTTGAGGCTCTGCCTACTCCTTCGGGGAAAAAGGCGTCTATCTATGTATGTATGTAAGTATTTCTTTCTTCCTCTCCAAGTCATTGAAGCTCATTTCTCGCATGACTTCTCATAAATTATAAATTTTAAGTTATGGAAATGAAGAGTCACTAAAAATAACAAATCTATTGGCAAAACTGTCGACGCCTGCTCACTAGACAAGTCGCAATCGAAGCAATTGCTCGTAGTACCTACCTAGACACTTTCTTTGACGAATTCCGTGACGAAGGACCATCAAATAGAGATCAACCGTAATGTTTGCGGATTAAACAAACGGCGAAAGTGGATTTCTCAGGCTTTAGGTAATTGTAAGTAGGTACTTAGCGGCCACAGCTAAGCAATACTTGGTATGAATCACCCACCACAGCCCAGTTGTCACAGCTTACGTACAAGCTACTACCTATAGAAGTTAGTCCGGGAGACAACAAAATAAGTTTTATAAGAAAAAAATATTTTTCAATACTAATTATATAATAATTAGTGCGGAACCGTGTGCTGTTCGAAATGAGCCTAAACAAGGCTAGTCTACTATTATCCATCCAGCAGTTCCATTGTCCACCTTCCGTCTCCATCATCAGATCAGCTCGCTGTCACCATCATATTTGTGCGATCGCTGATATTTGTTCTGGGTGTTCTGGGTATTTTCTATGTATAATAAAAAATATCTATGTATGTATTATATTGTATTAAGTATATCAGTTATCTAGTAGGTACCCATAACACAAGCTCTGCCTTGTACTTTTATATATTCTGTGGCTCTGCTTAGCTTAGGGCTAGACAATGTTGTGTGAACTGTCCAGCATTATTTATTTATATTTATTTATTTAGTTATATTGTATTGACATCGGAACTTGACAGGTAGGTATGCAATTTTAATCTCAATCGGTTAAGGATGCTTGCAAGATTTGACCCGAACATACAAACATTGCAAGTTAAATAAAAGCTTGTAAACATCGATATATTATAATATATCGATGCTTGTAAAAAACACTTATGATTAGCTTAGTAAATTTTTTTTTTAAGACTATTCAAAATGATCCTTGTGATTTCAATGAATAAACCACTTTTTGACTTTGACTTTGACTTTGCTCAAAACACTTTCTGGAGAAGTTAACCAGTGTTTTAGAAAACAGGGCAGCACAAGTATGGCGTCCCGTAGGTGTCGGTGTTGCTATGAGCAACACTGTTTTAAAAAAAAACATAATTGGCTTGTATATTAAATTGTACATAACTCGACAGTAGAATTTTTAAATAGGAATAAAATACCTAATACCTGTCTACTTAATAAGACTATGACTTTTTGAATTATATTTTTGTCTGTCTGTGGCATCGTAGGTCCCGAACGGATGAACCCGATTTAGTTTTTTTTTGTTTGAAAGTTGATTTTGTGAAAGTGTTCTTAGCTATTTTTGATCAAAATCGGTTCAGCCGTTTCATAGCGTCGAGATTTTTTTAATTTATACAAAATTAATTACTTGTGTACTATCTACCCATACTTTACATAAAGATATTTGATTTGATTTTTGTTGCTGGCTCCCGGTCTAACTGGCAACACAGTCAAGGTTGCGGCGAAAGTAGTCAGAGGTGAACGTTCGAAGAAGTACGGGAACTGCAGTAAATACTTCGTGCGATTTTGTTATGCGTTTTCCGTCGTTACGAGGAAATGTTCCTGCCTTGTCCACGCATACCTAGGTGATATAAGACACGTTTAGTACTCTTTAGTCCAACCAACATCTTAGAGGACGCGGCAATATATTTGAGCCTCGGCGCGCGTACCACGTGACTTGCACAGCAGCAATCATATATAATACACATACATACATTACACACATAGACGCCTTTTTCCCCGAAAGGGTAGGCAGAGACTCAATGGGCCTCTTTTTCACAGTGGGTTGCACCATGGAATATAGACGTGACAAGTGGTGAGCTCATCGCCGCCATTGCTTACCACGACTGACTCTTCTAACACTTCTTCCAGTAGGTAAGCCAGGACAAATTATATACCAACGAATCTTACTAACAAGTCCGGGTAATCCCTAAGTCGGCTTTTACGACATCCACGGGAGGAGATGGAGGGGTCTATTCTTGGGCCAGACACACCATGATATTGAAAATACAATAAATATAATTGAAAATGGCAAAAGCACAAGCCGTGCGACTTCGACAAAAAGAAAGAAAAAGACAGCGAGCTAATCTGTTGATGGAGACGGAAGGTGAACAACGGAACTCCTTGATGGATAATAGTAGACTGGCCGTGTTTAGGCTCATTTTGATCAGCACATGGTTCCGATCACTAATTTTACAACTAACTGGTCTGATGATGGAGACGGAAGGTGGACAACGGAACTTCTTGATGGATAATAGTTTATATAACGGTTTCTTCCAGTAATAACACATTCCTAGCAGCCAGGACAAACCTTATATCAACGAATCTTAAAAACAAGTCCGGGTAATCCCTAGTCGGCTTCTACGAGGAGGAGACGAAGGGGTCAATCTTAGGCCGGAGTCCGGACACATTTAAAACCCGCACTAAGGTACTTTTATGGAAGCACATCGGTGTCTAGTACGCATAATGTTCGGCCCCGAAGCGAATTAGATACAGCTACTCTATTCACGACTAGATGTCGCCACAGGAAAAATAGAACCCGCTGTCAGCTGTCATTCCTTGCAACTGTTTTCCAAAAGTATTATCGCGAGCTGATAATCCTGCATAATAGAAACGGCTGCACCAATTTTCACCAAACATAGGTAAGAACCATCTCTCAAGCACCATCTTTCATTTAAAGGAAACCATATCTAAATCGGTCAAACCTTATTGACAAATGGGAACATTCGTTTGCACACAAACAAACACCTCTAAAAATCCTCAGCTACGCCGTCACGTGGTACGCGCGCCGAGATTCAAATTACTTGCCGGTGCTTATACCTTCACCTATTCAATTTTTCGTTCTATCCAAAAGACTGATTATGTATTTTTTTCTTTATAATTTATATTTCTTGCCATTTTCAAGTATAAATTACAGGTCTAGCACTTAACTGAGTCAGTCCCGGAGGTATGGGAGCGGTACGGGAGGGGTGTTTTCGTCTCTCAAATTATCAGATGACACGTGACTTAAACGAAAACTTCCGAGACGAATACACCCTCCCGGCTCCCGTACCGTTCTCATACCTCAGGAACTGACTCAGTTTAGTGCTAGACCTGTAATTGTATTTTTATAATTTGCAACGTGACAATGACAATCCTCCAAGATGTTTTAGTAAACCGGTGGCCGTTTTACAAAAAATTTGGTAGACTGTCTTTTTGAAAATCTGTCCTAATGCGAATCTGTCTTTTCGATAATTTCCACCAATTTGAAAAGTCACGCAATACACTTCCATATTATTTCATTACATTTGCGCTCTACGAGTATAAACGAGCAACATTGGTTAAAAGGCCACCAAAATTACAGAAAGTAACTCAAAAAACACTAAAGACTAAGTCTCTTTTCGAATATGGCGTGACTATTTGTTTTATCCTTGCCTACATAATCTTGAGTAGATAACGTTATTTTTCGGAAGTCCGGATCCGGAACTATTGATCAGTCAAGCAAGTGCAAAAAATTACGGAAGCTGAATAAAGTTATTAGGATGTCCGGCATTTCTGGCGGAACGTGTAGGAAGGAAATATCTATTCGTGCAGATGGACTGCTGGATAAAGTTGCTAATTATGTTCATAATAGTAAAGATTTACGATACTACTGTATCTACTACGTATACTGTAAATCTAGGAAAATATTGTCCCTCGGCAATCGTCGTTCGTGGCGGGGCCCGGGGGCATGCCGCAACCAGAGACATGTTATCAAGTAGACATGTTTTACTCATTCCCACTCCACTGAGAAAGTGGCGTTTTATGTACTATAGCTACTTACTTTGTGTTTTTATATTGACGAAAAAGACGTAAAATCACAGCGCTATACGGAAACCCTGTTGTGAGAACGAGATAATCATATGTTCTAAGTTGTGTCAAGCAAGGTTTAGCTAATCGCCAAGTTAGGGTAAGTTGGGGCCATGGCGGGTCGGGTCGATTCATTTTAGCTCGAATGTTAGACACCTGTTTTTAAACATGGATTATTACTATAACTTAATTTTTTTTAAAGTAAAAACCACACTTATGGATAAGTAACATTAAAAAGCGGGTTCGAGTCCCGCGGGATCGGATTTGTTGGAACGCATGAATTTCGTCTTATGAAATATTTGTGCTGTTTCTTTGGTGGGTCTGACGTAGGAATAGACGATGCACCTATCATCATCATCATTGGACCATTCCTTCCTCCATACCTATCATTGGACCATCTGCACCTATGAATTTCGTCTTAAGAAATATGTGTGCTGTTTCTTTGGTGGGTCTGACGTAGGAATAGACCCCTCCATCTGCACCTATTGATAAATATTAGGAAAAAATAAGACAATAGATTACAATTAAATTGTTTATTTACAATATAATAAGGCTACGTAATATTATTTACAAAAAATTCTTAGGGCTACGTATAACATCGTCGAGCTTTTTGGTTGAATTACGGTGTTTTTTTTCTGGTTCATTGTTTCGGGAATCGCCGACGCGACGAACTTTGATTAGTCTTATCAGATAAAATATCTGCAAAAAAATTGTCTTGTTTTGTTTTTATATTACTTTTTTCGTTCCGCCTGGCTCTAATTTCGCTTCTATTTATAAGCACAGGTCAGGTCTTCCAGGAATTTCGTTAGGACGTTGGCATCCAATCATCTTCATGTCTTTGTTTTCTGATGACTTTAATCCATTTCTCTTTTATCAACCCGTCTCGAGGAAGTCTAAAAATACATTAATAACATTATTTTGAGTCAGTTTAGTATGTACTAGCTGCCTACATATTATACAATTAAACAGAATAAATTTAATTAATTAAAATATCTAATAAGAATAGAGTAAGTAAAAAAAATATTGATGTGATTATTGACTGTCCTAACTAACCCATTCTACCCTAACATGACGGCCAGCCGCGTGCGGTCGTGTCTCTCTGTCGTACTGTTATCAGAGTCTCGCGAAATCACTTTTTAAAAAAAAGGAATATATTTAATTTGATGAAAGTCTATATTTAGTTAGAAAAACCTTAATTTAAAACAGAATTTAATATTCTGAAAGAACAAGTAGTCAAGTTCGAAACCGGCCGTAGACTGGCTTTCTTTATACTGACTGCTAAAGTCTAGACATCAAAATGTGCTGTTATTGCATTACGTGTGCCATATTTCTATAGTAATTCAGGGATGTAACAACCCTCACGTTAAGAGAAAACTTACAAGAAAAGTAAGTTTTTAAAGTTATTCGATACGTAAGCGAGGTTGATTTGATTTTAGTTCAATATCTGAGTCATTGGTTTCTTCGGTTTTATCTGATTTTAAAAAGAGTTTCTTTGAATACTTGTTCTTCTTACAAAAATATACTAAAACTAAACTAAACCACAATATTACTGACAAAATAGTTAAAATCGGGAAGCTTATATGATTATTAAAGTTATTTGTAGTATCAACATCTTGTAAATCGCTTAATATTTGATCCGATACAATTTTAAGATTTTTTAGTTTATCTAAATTAATGTTTTTTATTTTAAACAGGAATATTTTTTAGTGTTTTAAAACGGCTTAAACTACAGCAACTATCATTAAGGATATTAAAATCTGATGATACACTTGGTATCTCTAATCTAGGGAAAGATTTCTTCGTTAACTTAAAGTTCTTATTATAAGCACTACATTCTAGAGGGATGTTAAATATACCAGTACCGGATATAATTATTTCTGATGTCTTTATATTATTATTGCATTCTATGGAAATTTTAGTGGGTTTTGATTGAACAAATATCCATTTTTCGTTGTTCAATTTATGCCAAATATCTATATTACCGTGAACAAATCTGAATTGACAATTTTCCGGCAATGATGTTGTTGCTTTAGTTATTATTTCAATTTCACATGATGGGTTGCCTGAAACAGTAGAGACGTCAGCTACTTCGCAAACATAGTTTCTTACAAAGGTAATTTTGCAAGATTTTAAGTTATTTAGAAGCACGAATAACGACTTATCTTTGCTCAGTGCTAAATACTCTTCCGAAGGCAAAATCATGGCAAAAGAGTTAGGGTTTCCGGTAACATGTGGGGTAGGTAATGGTATATTCTTATACAAATTATATTCTAAAGCATCAACTAAAGGTATCTTAATTACAAACACAATTTTTCCGTCTAAATAATAACAAACCAAATCAGCGGTATTCATAATAATATGAATATTGCTTAGATCTAAATTTACTGGAAAATCCCTATACTTAGGAACTATTTTAAGATTACTTACAATGTCTTTATACAGTTGGTGAGGTGTCAAAATCGATGGGTGGATGGTATTACTTCTTACAAATAAGATTGAATTCAGAAAGTCTTCAACTTTAAACGACAGGGTTAACAGACTTGACTGTAAGACATTTAGAGCAGAGTTAAATCTAATTTTAAAATTATCAGTTACTAATATTCCTGACACGTTATTCAGTGACGCAGTCACCTTATCAACGACATCATTCAGTTTTGCCTGATTAATATTCATTTCGTATATGGAATTATTTATATTCAGAATAGCAGATTGCGAGACGACAATACTTTTCTTTATTGAATTTACTAATTTAGTATCGGTGTTAGATAACTTTTGAATAGCGTTATTGTAGCTTTTGGCATCATCTTCATCCAGAGTACCGAATATGTGTTTAAATACTACACCAACTCCCGAAAACCATGCAGATCGTTTAGATGGATGGTTAGAAACTAAATGAGAAATAGAATCAAAATCTCGTAAAATGTCTTTATACAGGGAATCTAAAGGTTGTAGCGTATTGAAACACGTAGTGCTGTCCATTTCTTCATTTTCACGACATTGAAAGCGAATTATGTTAAACACATTGTGAATATTTTCGATGTGTTCTTTAAACAGAGATACGTCTATAGGGACCACAATATCAAACCGGTCATTTATGGTTTTTAGAGTGCCCACAGGATCGAAGAGAATTCCAGGACTCTTGGTGATATATTCAATGTATTGGTTATCACCGATTGCCGAGATATAAACGGCGCCCAATCTGTAAGTAATTTGCAATAACTAAGTTAGTTAAGTGTGCGAAATTAATATATATATATATATACAAAAATAAATAATATAGTAAATACAAGTAAAATCTAAGTAATTAATAAGTGAAATAATGATTTCTTAAATAAGTTTATTGGTCAAAATCGTGTGCTGGTTTTACTTCATCAAAGTGATGTTTGATGTGACGTCGGTTGATTAGAAGGGATAAGGTATTGTAACCGTGAAGTTTTACTATTTTGTACGGACCCTTCCAGAGGGGTGATAATGCTTTTCGAAGCCTGACGTGATTTTTTAAATAAACATAGTCCCCAACTTTGTATTGTACAGGGCGCGTATGTTTATCGTAATAGGTTTTTGATTTTTCTTTAGAGGTTTGTATATTTTGGAATGCTTTTTCGCGTGAGATTTTGAGTCGATGGTGGAGCATTTTAATATATTCTGGGTAAGTGACGTCAGAGCGTAAATCAAAGACAGAGTCAGGTATATATGGTTTATGACCAAACATGAGTTCATATGGTGTAAATTGAGTAGTAGTGTGGACACTGCTATTATATGTTAGCATGGCGGTGTACACGAATTTGTGCCAGTTTGACTGGTTTTCGTTAACGTATGATTTTAAATATTCTTTTAGGGTCGAATGACTTCGCTCCAGAGCCCCTTGTGTTTGGGGATGATAAGGTGAGGACCAAATTTGTTTAATTTTAAGGAATTGGCAGGTTTGTTTGAATAGGTCTGCCGTGAAGTTGGTTCCCTGGTCCGTTAGTATTGTTTTGGGAATGCCGAATAGAGATATAAAATGGACCAAACACTCGCATGAGTCCTCAGCAGTAGCATTTGCAATAGGATAGGCGATAGAGAATTTTGTAAGGTCATCTTGAAGGGTAAGAATAAATTTAAGCTTCGAGAGACCAGCTTCGGGTAGTGGACCCACAAGGTCTAAACTGATCCTCTCGAAGGGACGAGAAGAAGTTGTTGTGATTTGCATAGGAGACTTGTTTACTTTTCGTAAGGCTTTATTGGACTGACACATTTTTATTTTTTTTACATAGTTTTCTATATCGGATCGCATGTTTTTCCAATAGTAACGTTCTTTTATTCTGTCGTACATTTTATTGGAGCCGACATGCCCAGCGATGGGAATGTCATGATTTTCTTTTAAAATTTTGGAAATTTCTGTGGGAACAGGGTATATAACGCTATTCCGGTGTATATTAACAGTGATATTCGTGTTGTTGAACAGGTGCATGAGCATGCCATAGATTTTGATGTAGGAGTTCTGTTCAAATGGATTCTTGAAGTCGGATATAGCAATATTATTTATCGTCCCGGTAAGAATAACGTCATCCCTTGCTGATTTTAGGGTTTTGAAAATGTCGGGGTAAGTGCTACTATCAAAATAGTAGACCTTTGTAAACAAGAAATAGTATGTAACCCCTTTAAACTCGATCTTCTTGAATGAATATAGGTCACGTTCTTCGTCTAGAAAGCTTTTTGTTGAATCGTCTAATGCTGCAAGAACTTCTTGAAGGTAGGGATTAGAATCGTCGAAGTCGATAGACACCGGCATTAAAACTGTTTTGCAAGAACTCTTAAGAAGGCTTTCATTATGTTCTCTGATTTGCGTGTCGAATTGTGTTCTATTTTTATCGGAAAATGCTTTTAAGAAATCTGAATAGTCATCATATGAGTTAGGAGGACTTTCTACAGTGGTCCTAGTATTTTCAACAGGAGATTCTGACGGATTAGGAGGGTTCAGAGGACTGAAATCGATATTCTTATCTAATGGGCTGAGACCAAAATCATCGAACTCAGGGTTGAAGTCGACGTTTTTATCTAATGGGCTGAGACCTAAATCACCCAACTCTATTAGGTCATCGAGGACGTCTTGAGGAACTTCAGAGCTTGGATTAGAATTAGGGTTGTTGGAAGTACCCGATGTTGAAGGTTGAGGGTCTGATTCCTTTTCGACAATCGGGTTGACCGGGTAACGAGATAAGGCATCAGCATTGCTGTTAATTTTACCTTTCTTATGTTGCATCTCGTAATCGAATTCCTCGAGCTTAAGCCTCCATCTGACAAGTTTGGAAACTTTGTCTTTGCAGTTAAACAACCATTTGAGAGGTTGATGATCAGTGACAATTTTAAAATGGCGGCCATATAAGTATGGTCTAAAGGCTTCAGTGCCAAAGATAATTGCTAAACATTCTTTCTCTGTCACACTGTAGTTACATTCGGCTTTGTTTAATGTTCTTGAAGCATAGGCAATAGGACGGTCACTGCCAATTTGACCTTGGGATAGAATAGCCGAAATAGCGTAGTTAGAGGCATCGCAAGTTAAGACGAAAGGTTTAGAAAAATCAGGGTATGCTAGTAAAGGGGCCGAAGTCAGAGCATTTTTTAGATTTTCAAAGGCTATTTGTTGTTCATTTTGCCAGCTGAAGGGGGTATCCTTTTTAAGAAGATTAGTAAGAGGCTTAGCTATCTTAGATATATTTGGAATGAATCGGCGATAATAAGATACTAGTCCCATGAAAGACTTGATGTCTTTAGGGCATCTAGGTCGAGGATAATTCGCTACGGCTTTAATCTTCTCTGGGTTTGGTTTCACTCCTTCGTCTGTGATAATGTGACCAAGATAGGATACTTCCTTGCGGAGAAATTCGCAATTATCAGGTTGGAGTTTTAGGTTGAAACTGCGGAGTCTGTCGAATATGTTAGAGAGATTTTTCATATGAATGTCTAGGTCATAGGAATAAATGACAATATCATCAAGGTAGACAAAACATTGAATACTCTGGAGCCCTGATAGAGCCGAATTCATTAGCCTCTGAAAGGTTGCTGGGGCGTTCTTAAGCCCAAAAGGCATCCGGGTGAATTCAAAATGTCCTTGAGGAACGGAGAAGGCAGTTTTAGACGCATCTTGTAATGCCATTCTGATTTGATGGAATCCAGAAGCAAGGTCAAGGGTACTGAAGTATTTGCACTTTCCTAGTTGATCTAAAATTTCGGAAATGTTGGGAATTGGATAGGAATCTCCGATGGTTATATCGTTTAACTTACGGTAGTCAATCACCACTCGCCATTTGCGTTGACCTGAGGCGTCGATTTTCTTCGGGACTACCCAGATCGGGGATGACCATGGGGATGTTGAGGGTTTAATAATCCCTTCGTTAAGCATTTTGTCGATTTGAGATTGAACTTCTTGTTTGTGAATTTCAGGAAATCGATAAGATTTGGTATTAATTGGGATAGATGAGGAGGTAGTAATCTGATGCTCTAAGGCATCCGTTGTAGTAAGATGGTCATCAGGAAGGTGGAATATATCAGAGAAAGTTGAGCATAGCTCAAACAAAGCATTTGTTTGTTCCGAATTTAAATGAGATACGCGTAAGAGTTTTATTACTTCATCTATTATTATCTCTATTTAAAGCGTTTTTTCGTACATTAAATTGAGACGTATGGAAAATTTGGTGAGTATCATTTACGTCTAAAGGTAAGATTTTAATTTTAAGGTCTGAGTTTACATATATTGGAGATTCTGAGACATTGACAACAGAGATGTTTATCCTAGAGTTAGGTTTTACTTTGACGATGCAATTATTAAGGCCACTATGACTTTGGGGCTGGTTACCGAGTTTGTTAGTGGATGTATGGGAAACAGTGATTTTATTAAGGCCACTATGACTTTGGGGCTGGTTACCGAGTTTGTTAGTGGATGTTTGGGAAACAGTGATTTTATTAAGGCCACTATGACTTTGGGGCTGGTTACCGAGTTTGTTAGTGGATGTAGGGGAAACAGTGATTTTATTAAGGCCACTATGACTTTGGGGCTGGTTACCGAGTTTGTTGGTGGATGTTATATAGTCTTTTTTAATACGGGAAACATCAGTGGTTTCACGAAGGTTGCGGGGTCGTTTTTATAAGTTATTCTTCCCGCACAATCCCAGGCGAGAAGGTTTCCTCGTTTAAATCATGATCATGGTCATGTTCATCATTGTTGATTTCCTGTTCTCCGGACAGGTCAACAGCATGGATAGGTTGATTGTTTCGATTGGCTGTCGTCGGTTGGCGATTTCCTTGTTGATTTTGGGGTCTACCAAACCGTTTGTTATTATACTCGCGCTTACGGCACACATCGAGAGTGTGACCTACCGCTTTGCAATAGCGGCACACCGGAAGGCCGGATGTAGATGCGGCTGGTCCTTGGTTATTGGATTTATTCGAAGTATTCACACCATGTTGCATAACATTTTTATTTTGTTGGAATGGCCGTTGTGGCGAATGTCGTGAAAATGAATTAACGTTGTTATAAGAAGATTGCCTAGAAGTGGTTTGAAGAATCTTTTCTTCGGACACAGCAAAATTGATAGCTTCATTCAGCGTTTCAGGGTCACGGCATCTGACTACCGTGGAAAGTCGAATATTCAAACCACTTGTGAAAGTGTGCAACGCTAGATCCTGCATGGCTGCAACACGGCCAGCCAGTTCGCCCTTTCTTCTAGTAGGAATTGAGATATTAATTTCTGCCAGTAGTTTAGACAGGCATGACTCTATACGGAGTGCGAACTGGTTAACCGTTTCGCTGTTGGATTGCCGGCAACTTTGCAGATCCAAGAGTAGAGCGGCGTAATGTTTGCGATCACCAAATTGTGATTTTAGGAATTCTTCTAGTTGTTGCCATGTTTCGAATTCTTTTATCGAGCACGCGCTCTCAGCGCGGCCTTCAAGTTGGCTCAGGATGTATTTTAGTAGTATGTCCTGTTGCGACGAGGACGCAAGATTGATAGCATTTTTGCAATTATTTAAATATGCATTTAATTTATCGCGGTTTCCATCGAATTTACTTATGAATTTGCATAAAATATTCATGTCAATTTCTGTCGTCATTGTTCTCGTTAAACTCTTAGGAGCAATTTCTTTAGAGTCGTCTACAGGCATTAAGTTCAAGCTCGAGCTTCAATAGTCTAAACAAAGATAAGGCACGTCACAGGCCTGCGTTGCTCGATGCACGGCACTATGCGATAACACAGGAATGTTGTACGAGTTTTTGAACTTTATCACTTACAGGATTGTTGTAACTGTAGGGGCGAGATAGGCCATCTCGACGACAGGATACGGCGACGGATACGACGACTGGACACGACGACTGGATACGGCGACTGGATACGGCGACTGGATACGGCGACTGGATACGGCGACTGGATACGGCAACTGGATACGGCGACTGGATATGGCGACGGATACGGCGACTGGATACGGCGAAGGATACGGCGACTGGATACGGCGACTGGACACGGCGACTGGATACGGCGACTGGATATGGCGACGGATACGGCGACTGGATACGACGACTGGATACAGTGACGGACGCGGCGATGGATACGACGAAAGGATACAGCGGCGGACACGGTGTCTGGATACGGTAGATGGATACAGTGACTGGATATGGTTTTTCCAACACTAAGTAGTAGGCGAGTCTATTTTGGTTGTTTTCACTTTAACACAGAGTTTATTTTCACAAGTTCACAAAACAGGCAGAGGCGAATCCTGGATTTTGGAAATCCCTTGAGCTGCCACCAATGTTATCAGAGTCTCGCGAAATCACTTTTAAAAAAAAAGGAATATATTTAATTTGATGAAAGTCTATATTTAGTTAGAAAAACCTTAATTTAAAACAGAATTTAATATTCTGAAAGAACAAGTAGTCAAGTTCGAAGCCGGCCGTAGACTGGCTTTCTTTATACTGACTGCTAAAGTCTAGACATCAAAATGTGCTGTTATTGCATTACGTGTGCCATATTTCTATAGTAATTCAGGGATGTAACAGTACCTTGGCGAATTGTATTACGCATCACGTTCGTGTAGGTGTCAGAGCGGCAACGCCGCAAATGAATTGTTTTAATGAAACAAACTGTTAAATAAACAAATTTCAATAGAATTATGTAATACTTACGAATGAAATGAAATGTCTTTCTTTCCTTTTGTGGTCACCGTATAATTTTTGCACTTTTGAAAGCATGTTGATGGCATTTTGTGTTGGTCAATCCTAATTGGCCTATGAGTAGTGGCGTGCGTCGTAGTTCACAGTCCGCGAGCGACTAAATGAACTTGCGGCATAATGCCTCACTTTTTTGTCGTCACTCTGAGCGCGGAGCAGCGTATCTAATGTAATTTAATATATCGTTGGCCGCAACCGACAGGGCCGCGGTAGTATCCAACCGGGACCCCGTGACCCTGCCAAGTATTAGTGCATCTCTAAACCACTCGTCAGATGGTTTGATGATGCACTAGCATTAAGGTGAAGGAAGGAATATCGATGGGTTTGCAAAATTTTCATCATCTGTCCGGATGTATGTTGGTAGTTACTCGCGTACAGGTCGTATTTTTCAACTAAACTCGACAAAACTTGATATACCTACCTACCTACTGGTTAAAAAAAAACATAGCATATAAGTTGTTGTCGGCTATTTTTGACTGGAAGGGTATTTCCCCCAAAAAGGAGGGTTGCTGCGGCGCCACTTACCGGCTGATTGTAATAATATTTGGCAGAAACATTTGATAGTCAATTCTAAACAAGAACTTCGAATATGAGCAAAATCGGGCAAGAGTTTGTCTAGATATACAGCGTGAGGTCTTTTCAGGGTCACTTAGGCGAAGTCTGAAACCGTGAGAGTTATCAAAAAGTGATGTTAGGATAAATTGATTTTGAAAATACAAAGTTTTGCATTCAAAAAATTATGAGAAATTTATTTTTATGTTTACTGAAATGAAAGTTTTTAATAATAATATTTTAACCATTTTGCGTTCTTTGTTTGATCATTATGCATCGACATGATGCATAGTTTTATACATGTTCGCTGAACTACTATTTTTAAACACCTAAGTTTAAACAAATACTGTTACTTGTTCATAAAGGTATGTTAAGTGTAAGTTGATGATTTACCGTGGTGCATCTGGTCTAATATTAGACCCCTGCGTCTCCTCTCGTGGATGTCAAAGAATTACACCAGGGTATGGCCAGCAGCATCCACCTGAGTATATACTCAACGCCAATACTGCGATCACCAATCCTACCCAAGCGTGGTGATTATTGCAAACCCCCCCCATTGCATTCTATGGGGGAGGCGTCGTCCAGCAGAGTCGATGATAATGATGAAAGATGATGTAGTTAGGTAGTATTGCACTAAGTTAGTAAATACATAGGATCCTTAAACACACGCCTTTTTCCCCGAATGGGGGTAGGCAGAGCCTCATTGGGCCTCTTTTCACAGTGGGTTGCACCATCTTGGAATATAGACAGGAGAAGTTGTGAGCTCAGCGCCGCCATTGCTTCCCACGATTGACTCGGCTAACGCTTTCTTCCGGTAATAACTTGGTAATAACATATTCCATAATAAGCTAGCAGCCAGGACAAATCTTAAACGAATCTTATCAACAAGTCCGGGTAATCCCTTAGTCGGCTTTTACGATATCCACAAGAGGAGACGGGGGGTCTATTCGTAGGCCGGACACACCACATAACATAAATAAAAATAAATAAATAATTCTGGACAGTTCACACAACATTATCTAGCCCCAAGCTAAGCAGAGCTTGTGTTATGGGTACTAGATAACTGATATACTTAATACTATATATTACATAGATAGATATTTTTTATTATACATAGAACATTATTATAACAACTATAACACTAAGTGTCCTATAAGTAAGTTAAGTAACTGTCTGTACCAACACTATTAAGGTGTACAATAAAGTATTTTCTATCTATCTATCTATCTATTTGTCATTGCAAAATGTCCTACAAAATTGAGCTTGTTATTTATTGATTTTTTTAAGATATAATATTATATTATGTTAGGTATTTATGTAGCTAGTTATTTAGAGAAGTTATTTATATAAATAAAATAAATAAATAAATAATGCTGGACAGTTTAAACAACATTATCTAGCCCCAAGGTTAGCAGAGCTTATGTTATGGGTACTAGATAACTGATATACTTAATACAATATATTACATAGATAGATATTTTTTATTATACATAGAAAATACCCAGAACACCCTTAACAAATATAGTTCATAGTGCGGGAATCGAACCCGCAACCTCCTGCGTCGCAGGCCGAGCTTCGCCCGCCGCGCCAAAAAGCCGCAAATTTAATTATGTTAATCATTTAATCTCAACCTATAATTTTCAATTGCACTACCACAATGGTTAGCTGGAAGAAAATGCTAATTAGCATTAAGGCCGCCTATGTACTGCTTTTTGTCTAGATAACTGATATACTTAATACAATACATTACATAGATAGATATTTGTTATTATACATAGAAAATACCCAGAACACCCTGAACAAATATTTCTAGATATCTGCAGATCGCACAAATATTTGTTCCAAGGCGGGAATCGAACCCGCAAACTCCTGCGTCGCAGGCGAACCTACGCCCACCGCGCCACAGAGGTCGTCGGGTCGGCCACGGAGTTTGTTAAATAGCAACAAGTAAGTACCAACTTAGCAACAATTTGAGGACAAACCTGTAGAACTTTCCATTTTCATAGCATTTTACATCCTCCACGCTCCTTTTATGTACACGCTTTCCTTGCACTCCTGGAAAATTGGTCAAATCATTTATTTTACGAAAGCACTTTTCAAAAACTTGGCAAAAAATTCATAAGGATTTTGATATGTACCAATGAAAATACACGCAAGTGACAAGATGGTGAGCACTCGCGAAAGCAATGCCATGTTGCAAGCCCGGCGTCTCAAGAAGTACTGAGCCCGGGTTATTGGATGCGAGCATTACCTACTTTCTTTTGTGCGGTTGATATAATGATACTAGGTACTTACTGCACTTGCGGATACCTACCGACCTATCTACCTAGGTATTTTTATGTTTATATGTGAACATGGTAGCCTAACGGTGCAACTCAAAATCCAACGATACCGGGTTCGATCCTAGGCTCCGCACCAATGACTATGAGTTATGTGTGGATTTCCATCGCTCTGTGCTTCGGAGGGCACGTTAAGCTGTCGGTCCCAGCTGTTATTGATTAATAGCAGTCGATAAGCCATGTCAGAGGCCCTCGGGCGGCTTGACAAACTCCGGCACCAGAGGCCAGCACTACCTCATACGAAACGAAACGAAACGAACCTAGGTATTTAGTAGGTAGTTTATCTGCGACTCAGGTTGTATGAAGATATATTTAATACGAATCTGTATAAGATTTTGCTAAGCATATTTGACTCTCTTGAATGATACTTTCATTTTCATTGAGATGACAACCGGTAAATCAATATAGAATACATATTAGGCTTCTGCATCTGTGGCGCGGCGGGCGAAGGTTCGCCTGCGACGCAGAAGGTTGCGGGTTCGATTCCCGCCTCGGAACAAATATTTGTACGATCTGCAGATATTTGATCAGGGTGTTCTGGGTATTTTCTATGTACCTATAATACAAAATATCTATCTATGTCATGTATGTAATACATTTATTTACAGAAAGAATACTACAACTAATCTGAAACGGTTTTTTTTTAACTTTTAACTACATCTATCAACTTTTTGTCGCAAAAACGGGTATTCTGGCAGCTTTGTGCAAAAGATCTGGATCTTTATACAAATATGTGGTCAACACGGTGGGGACACTATGAAATACGAATTACAAATAAGTCAAACAAACTAAAGTAAACATATAAGTACACTAATAGCAGTAATGAACTAAACTAAAATTATCTAACATCTAAAAGTGGTGTGAAAAATTATTTTTACAATGAAGTGATCTTTAGCATATTCAAATTGCACATCTATATATAAAAAAATCCTCTATGTTGCACATACCGCAAAAGGATAAAGTTCCAACGCCAAAACAAACAAAAATAGGTAGTTAGACAACGGTTGGGTTGGCAACACTGCCGGCCGGCGCGCGGCGCGGCGCGAAGAAATTGATTGCTCGCCGCCGCCGGCCGCCGCGCCGACAGACTTCGCAAACAAACTCGTCTCGACTCGACGTCGCGACGCGATGCGCGACTTTAACTAAATTGAACAGTCGAATAACTAGCCACTATTTAATTTTTAAGTCGACTTAAAAAATAGTGCTATACTAAAAAAGTTAGTCGAATAAACGAATACTATTTTTAGTTATACTTGTTTTATCCGCAGTGGCAAACACCGAATGGTTTGAGAAACGAATACTATTTTGATTCAGTAGGTAATAATAGTACGAAGACGAACCGCGGTGTTTCAAAATGATCCTTGTGTATACGGAACAAGGAATATTTTAATGAATATAGGTTTGCTTAGGTGGTCGACTGTATGAGTTACGTATAGTAGGTAGGTACTTAGTTTAAATTAAAAACACAACTCCAGAGTCCAGATAGATTTTTATGCATGTGTAACGAGCGCAGGTGATAGTATCTAGGTAGCGTCCCTTTCACGCAACATCAAGGGCCTAGCACTGAGCCGGCGAAGGCAGAGCCGATTCGCTACGGAAAACTGCGAGTCGGTTAAGTACCGAAATAAATAGTGGAAGAACAGGCGGTGGCACCCGATTCGCAACGGAAAACCGCGAGTCGGTTAGTACCGAATAATGAAATAGTGGAAGAACAGGCGGACTAGGCGGAGGCACCCGATTCGCGACGGAAAACCGCGAGTCGGCTAGGTAACGAATAAAAATAGTGGTACTGCATTGGATGAATGAATTCATTCAGAGTTTACCGACTTTAGTCGCACTAGTTGAATGTTTTTGTTAGTCGAATAAGTCGAATACTTTTATTCATAGTCGCGCATCGCTCTGACGTCGACTCGCGGTCGCGTTGCGAGCTGTCAACACGACAGTCAAAACTCGAAAACAAAAATTCGACTTTTCAGGATTGGTTGGAAGCACGGCGGTAGCGATTAAATATTTTTCTGGTTGAATTTGACTGAAGATAATATTAGTTTTCTAACAATACATAACAGTAAAATGAAATGCCTGAAAACCTTTTTGCAAATAATTTTGCTGCTGAACGTTTGTTTGGCCACGTTATCACCGCCGTCAGATAAGAAAGGACAGAAGGGTGTAAAAGCGCAAGAAGGACCAAGGAAGAACAATGTTCTGGATCGGAAACTAGTCTCTGAAACCCCTCTAGTCAAGGATATCATTAAATACCACGCTACTTACCATCAAGATGTTGGAATTCGCAAGTTCCAAAACACAGTGCTGGGCTATGTTACCCCTGTAAGTAAACAACACAGTAGTGCCTAAATGCCTCGTACCTAGCATTTTATTTATCGAGTGTTCAATATAAATCATGATACTGCATTTATGGACATCATTAGGTTGACGTAAAAAAATATAAAAATGTTATTGTGAGCTAGACATTCAGGAGTAAATTATTGTCGAATTCTGTAAAAAAACCTTTTTAGGTTGATTTTAAGAGTAAAAAAATATAATAAAGTTATTGTGAGCTAGACATTCAGGAGTAAATTATTGTCGAATTCTGTAAAAAAACCTTTTTAGTTTGATTTTAAGAGTAAAAAAATATAATAAAGTTATTGTGAGCTAGACATTCAGGAGTAAATTATTGTCGAATTCTGTAAAAAAACCTTTTTAGGTTGATTTTAAGAGTAAAAAAATATAATAAAGTTATTGTGAGCTAGACATTCAGGAGTAAATTATTGTTGAATTCTGTAAAAAAACCTTTTTGCACTGAAATTAAAACGTCATTTGCAATAACTATAATATATTTTTATATTCAAATCATCAACCTATTGATGTTCACTGCTAGACATAGGTATCTACCATGCCGCGCCACTGAGCCCGGTATTAGACTCTTTCCATCCAGTTTGCCAGTTTCCATGCCACCCCATGCATCGTCTTTGCTCTCTCTAGCTGGAGGGTGCCCTACACTATGTTTGCCTTTACATGCAGTATTGGGTTATAGGATCTACGGCAGATATAATATAATAAATTCATTTATTTCTCTTCACAATGGTCAAACAGTTATAAGAAATCTTACAAACAATTCCAATGAGATATGATGTGACCAGTCCACAGCCACTTTAGCTTGCTAATTTTCTGGGCTCTGTCGAGCACTTTGGTTCTCTGTTGGATATCCTCGTTTCGGATCTTTTCCCTCATGTTCTCCTCTCCATAGCTCTCTGAATGATTTTAAGTTTGTGGACCTATCCTACTGTGAGTGTCCATGTTTCAGCTCCTTAAGTCATAACTGGTAGGACATAGGTGGTTAAAGATTTTTGTCTTTAGATATTTTGGGCAACAAGAAGACTTGATGAAGTTTACCAATTATTCAAATGCTCAGATTGTTTTGATTTTCAACTTTCAATATTGATTTCCATGAAGCATTCATTTCTCAGAAGATGCAGTGTAGCACTCTCAATCAACACAGGAAGTCAAAGGCCATCCACCAACTTCCTGCAACTGTTAAGTGATTCAACACCGTTTGTTCAGCTGTGGGCATCATCTGGTTGTCAATGTAATAAACCTGTTACTTTGATAAAAACTTTTACAGTGGAACAGCAAAGGCTATGATGTTGCTAAAACATGGGCTCCGAAGTTCAATTACGTGTCTCCAGTGTGGCTGCAGGTCACACGACAGTCTGCCAACATCTACATCATATCGGGGCTGCATGATGTGGACCATGCTTGGATGAAGACCCTCAAACAGAAGGGGGCAGTTAGTCGCTTGAAAAGTAAGAATACATGTATAAACTCAACACCTGTTTCCTGGAGTAGGTAGAGACATACAAGCTTTTATATAACTTGCAATGTATGTATGTTTGTCCGGGTGGAACCTTGCAACTGAAATTTAAAACAGTTATCCTCAACCGATTGAGCTGAAATTTGGCATACCTGACAAGATCCGATGACAATACAATATGATGATGACAGCGAGCTGATCTGATGATGGAGACGAAAGGTGGACAATGGAACTCCTCGCGGGCTAATAGTAAACTGGCCGTGTTTTGGCTCATTTTGATCAGTACACGGTTACAGTCACTAATTTTATAAAAGCTTGTATTGAAAAATATATTTATCCCAAAAAACTTATTTTAATTACAGTTGTCCCGAGAATCCTCTTTGAGAACTGGCAGATCACGGACCTGAAGGCATTCTTCACGGAGTCCTCGTCCCACACCGAGCAGAAGGCCCTGATCGACGAGATCAAGAAGGCATGCAAGCAGTGGAAGTTTGACGGAGTAGTGCTCGAGATCATGTCGCAGATCGGGAAGTATGTGGATAGATCTGTCAAGTTCATCCAGCAGTTTGGTGAGTTGGGGACTCTCCAGGCGCCCCACAACTACACCGCAGCGGTGAAATCGTCGCTGGACTGTAGCTAGTGAGGATGGGCGCTTTCACATTGGACAGTACCGAACCGAACACGACACGATATCGTCGACGGTACCAGGGGCGAATCGATCCACCACACCACACACACGAAAGCAGTAGATAGATAGATAGATAACACTTTATTGCACACCACAAAAATAAAAATAACATTAAAAACAATCAGAAAAATAAGTACCTATGGAAGTACAATGGGCGGTCTTATCGCTGAGAGCGATCTCTTCCAGACAACCTTGGGATGGACTGGATTTGACGAGAACGATAAAGGACGGTGGTGTAGATCAAACAAATAAATAAATAAAAGTATACGTATACATACAATCTAACTTATAATAACATAAATATATAATATAACTACACAAAATATACTAAATAAATAAATAAAAATATCTGAACATATTACTAGAATTTACAGCCTTACGACATGGACAAAAAATTATTAAACAATAGCTTTTTGAAGATAGGAAGAGATTTAGCGGTTCTGATAACCAGAGGAAGATCATTCCAAAGGCGGGTCTGGGTGGTGGTACTCTGGGTGAATATTGCAGTGCGGTGCACAGGCATAGATGTGGTGTTTTTTTTTATACTACTTGGAATTACTGTTCAAGTAGATGGCTCTCCTGATGTTAAGTGGTACCCTCTGCCTATGAACAGTGCATTACCTTATAGGTCACGTCCACCTAGAACGCACCCTATGTGGCATTGCACTGCGCCCGCTACCCTGAGACGTAAAGATGAAAAGTCTCATGTGCCTGTAATTTCACCGGCAGATCACCGACCTGGTGAATCACTTGATCACCCTTCAAACTGGAACACAGCAATGCGAGCACTACTGCTTTGCGGCAGAAATAGGTATGGTGGTAGTAATTCCCCGGAAGAACTCTTTCACAAAAAAGCTCTACTACTACTTAATCTGCGGGTGTGTTCTGAGGCGCGTCACCCGCCCGCAAATCTCCTTCAACTCGCACCGTGTCGTCGACGATATCGTGATGATATCGTTGACAGTCTAAAAGCTTTTAGCAGTAACAGTGCGGGGTGAAGTTGAGTAGCGGGCGGTGTGACGCACCGCACCACACACCACATCTGTGACGCGCCGCACCACACCTATGTCTGTGCGACGCACTTTGTTTGCTATATTATATATATATAGAGTGGTTCACAATTGGAACGCGCTATCAGATGACGTCGTTACTGCTACTTCCGTCAATGCATTCAAAAATAAACTCGACATCTGGCTTCGAACAAATAAATCAGTGCTCAAAAAAATCTACCACAACTAAGAGACAATATTTCGACTAAATTTTAAATTCTAATACTGTGACGTAGACACATCAGCGAAATCTGCTAGTCTATAAATTAATAATAATAATAATAATATTTACCCAAGTACTGCGTGCGTGTGTATGGTGTGGTGCATCGCTTCGCCCCTGGTATCGTCGACGATATCGTGTCGTGTCGTTATCGTCCAATGGTCAAAATCGTCAGCAGTTGAACGCGACTACGACATGTTTTAAGTGTGCATTAAACTACACCTTTTCATACAATTTTGAGCACGGTCACTTTTAAGCCGCTGTGGTTGTGGTTGTGGCGCATCCGAAGAGTTTTTTTTAATTATTGATAGTCAAGCGTTTGATCGCCACCACAGGACTTGGGGCCGCCATGTTTCAGTAATCCGTTGAGTTTCAGCACAAAATAATGAAAAGTACAAAGTTTCAGGTCAATTTAAACAAGGATCCTCAATCCAGGCGTACAAATGAACGTGAACGGTTCTGTTTTTGTTTTGGTAATAAAGTTTAAAATTAGCGCGCGCCCCGCCCTTAAGTGTCGATGCGGTCTAATTTGGAGCACGCTGGCCTAGAACTAACTTATTCACTCTTGTCTTAAAACATCTTCAATTATACTGTTCCTGAAATATTGACTCCATCAGCAATATGTGTTTTCGGCGTTTTTTTATCTTGATGAACATAGAACCTCCTCCTTTTCTGAAGTTGGTTATAAACTTAAACCAAATAACGAAACCGATGGTAGTGATATCGTTCGTAATAAACGAGAGAGAAAGAGGGTAGATCGATATATCTGCCAATAACATCTACTCGCAATGACTTTAGTTAGTTCTCCCGTTATCATGGCGCATGCAACTGTGCCGAAATATCGGGAACAATCAAAACTCATGGTAAATATCCCGTTTCTAGTCAAACGTATGGTCAAACCAACGCGTTCAACGTGTGCACGCTGGCGATCTAACCATTGATCGCCACCGTGCACGCCACTGAGGACGCGGGCTAAACCCGTTCGTTTGGCCTTAGCTTTAGCTTAAAACAAACTAAATGACGGTTCCTCTATGTTCCAGGCTTAGAAATGACACAAGATGATCTCAGTTTGATCCTAGTGTACCCACCGTTCCGTGGATACCCCACCGACGAGTTCTACCTCGAAGCATTCAATGACATCTATCCTTATGTGGACGCCGTCTCTGTGATGACGTATGACTTCTCCAATCTACAAAAGCCAGGTGAGATAAGTTGACACTGTTCGATCGTTTAACTGGTTAATTCTTGGTCACCATAAGGGCTGTGACTAGCTTGAGGTATGTGGCCTTCGAGCCTTGTGACTAACGCACAGAAAAAATAAAACTCATTCTACAAATGCCTCAAAAATACAGACATTGCTTTTTTAATTCTATTAATGGGAAGAAAGTATGAACTGCTTTAATGCCAGAATAGTACACATGAATGATAAATAAAATATATTTATAATTTAAAAAAAAAATGCAATCTCTGTTTTTAACCCCCGACGCAAAAACGACGGGTTGTTATAAGTTTGACGTGTCTGTGTGTGTCTGTCTGTCCCATCGTAGCTCCAGAACGGATGAACCAATTTCGATTTTTTGTTTGTTTGAAAGGTGAATTTGTCGGGAGTGCAAAAAAAGCTAAGAAGCTATGTTTGTTCAAAAACATTTCATAATTACTTGTTATATTATTGAAATTACCAGGTTACATTACAGCAGAAATAAATTAAATTATAAATAACGTAAAAATAAATATGCCTGTTTTTTTCTTCCTTTTTTCCTGCAAGTACAAGTATCTGTTTCAGTAGCCTTATCCATGTTAAAACATTCTTCACAAATGTACTATTAACTGTAAATTAAAACAGATGCAAATCTATCAGGAACACAAGGAAATCATGTTTTTAAGATTTTCACAGATTGCCTCCGTTCACCAATTTCATGCGGCCTCTATAATGTCACTGGTCCGCGTACGGGGTGGCGTCTCGTCTTATGCGTCTTCCGGTTTGTGGTCGCCACTAGAGAACCTTAATTCCCCAATGGTTATCAGTTCTACAAGCTATATGGCCGGCCCATATATTTATTATTCATAGTATGCAAGTATTTCTCATAACCTCAACGACCTCTGTGGCGCGGCGGGCAAAGGTTGGCCCGCGACGCAGGAGGTTGCGGGTTCGATTCCCGCCTCGGAACAAATATTTGTGCGATCGCAGGTATTTGTTCAGGGTGTTCTGGGTATTTTCTATGTATAATAAAAATATCTATCTATGTATTATATTGTATTAAGTATATCAGTTATCTAGTACCCATAACACAAGCTCTGCTTAGCTTGGGGCTAGATAATATTGTGTGAACTGTCCAGCATTTTTTTTATTTTTATAACCACGTCGCTTGGGAGGCCGATCAGTGATCACAGTATTGATGTTAAGTATTCAGGATGCTGCTGGCCATCCCCTGGTGTAATCCCTTATTCTTAGACCGGCTTCGTGGAGTACCGGAACCCTTCGCGTTTTCAAAATTCGTTCAGGGCGACTCGTGACCCGATAGCTGGTTTTTATCTGGCTCAACTCATTTGTATTGCCATTCAGTGTGACAATGCAGCCAGCATCTTATGGACGCGTCCATCTGGTTACGTCGCGTTCAGCGTAGCGCCGAACCTCCCTTCGAGTGATTATTTCAGCCAAAACGTATTCAATGTATTTTGCATAGCAAGCGAAACATCATGCGACGCGTTACGCGACTGTAAGTTCGAACTAGACGCCGCGTAATTCCCACTGTTCGGCGCGTTTGGTGTGTCATGCGAACCGAATACTACGAACGATAATTCAGTTCGGTAGGGTGGATATACAACGTCTATTTTTATAATTTTCAGGTCCTAATGCACCACTACACTGGATGCGTCTCTGCATAGAGAAGCTCATCGACAACGATGAGAACTCCTCGCTGAAGCGGTCCAAGATCCTCATCGGGCTCAACTTCTACGGCAACTCGTACACGGCCAACGGAGGGGGCCCCATCGTGGGCATGGAGTACATAGAGCTGCTCAAACACGCCAAGACCAACCAGGCCCTGTCCTATAACAACAACACTGCGGAGAACTATGTCGAGATCAGGTGAATAACTGAATTAACGAAGCGAGTTCTCAGAGACTGAGATACCTAGATGTTACTTTTTTTTTCTTTTTTTGTTGTTGTTTATATGTATCCGCAATCAGTTGGTGGACTATAGGCGGATGAGTAGATGGTTTATTCAGACCTTCTTCCCTTATTATAGTAGGTTGTCCAGAATATGGCTTCTCTTCAACCTATTAAAAGATAAACGGCTAATTACCACTATTATTCGTCACTTTGCTGACGTTTCGAGACTGAGTTCAGAAGCCTCTTCATCATGAGCACCGCCCGCGACCGCGTTCGACGGTGGACCAGCGAATACTGCGTGCAACCGCGCGCTCAGCTCGCTGGGACAGCGGCGGCGGCGGCGGCGGCGGTAGGTTCGTTGCGCGCGCGTCGAGAATTAGTTCATCTACGTCACTAGCACTACCTACGTCGTCGGTATAAGGCTGCGTACACACTGCACTCACGGTATCACTCTCCAGACCGATTACAGTACTACAAACAGTAGTGGCGGAGTGGAGTAAAGGTTGCCATGCCGGCGAAATACCCCATCCCCGATCGCGATTGAAATTTGGATGTCGGCTAATCTCAATTGCTTCCCGTATCTTGCGAGGAACAAAAAACTTCTCTTTCGCAAGAACTGAAATTTTGTCAAACCGTAGGTAGTGGGACGATTCCGAGATCATTGCATGCTCCGCAACCGCCGACTTTTCTACGTCCAGATTTCTAACACTCCTGATGTGTTCCGTCAATCTAGCCGATATGTTACGCCGGGTTTCACCTATGTAACTCTTGCCACAGTCACATGGTATACTGTATACACCGGGCATACCCAGAGGATCCCTGTCTTTTGGCAGGCGATATTGGTGGCGGTATGTTGATGATGTGTTTGCCATTATTACGGAGAGTGGACTTGAAGACTTTTTGAACCATTTGAACTCGGTTCATCCAAATATACAGTTTACCACGGAAAGGGAAACAAATGGAACCTTGCCCTTCTTAGATGTGCGGGTAATACGTGATGCGTGTGGTAGTCTTTCACACGCTGTATACAGGAAACCCACGCATACGGATCAGTATCTGCACGCGAACTCGCATCATCACCCAATGCATCTTTTGTCTGTGCCCAGAACACTGATTAATCGGGCTCTCAGCTTGTGTGATCATCTACATGTGGAGTCTGAGTTGGAGCACGTGAGAACGGTATTGGAAAGGAATGGTTATAGTTGGCGTCAGTGTTCTCGAGTGATGATGGCGAATGAACGTAGAAGACTATCTGTCGTGGAACGGTCTCCGGTCTACCTGCCTTTCATAAAGGGGGTAACAGACAAGATGGATACTACTTACGTGGTAGATATAATATCAAACCGGTCTTCCGACCGCCAGGTCAGCTGAGACAATTTCTGCGCTCGCCAAAAGACAGGGATCCTCTGGGTATGCCCGGTGTATACAGTATACCATGTGACTGTGGCAAGAGTTACATAGGTGAAACCCGGCGTAACATATCGGCTAGATTGACGGAACACATCAGGAGTGTTAGAAATCTGGACGTAGAAAAGTCGGCGGTTGCGGAGCATGCAATGATCTCGGAATCGTCCCACTACCTACGGTTTGACAAAATTTCAGTTCTTGCGAAAGAGAAGTTTTTTGTTCCTCGCAAGATACGGGAAGCAATTGAGATTAGCCGACATCCAAATTTCAATCGCGATCGGGGATGGGGTATTTCGCCGGCATGGCAACCTTTACTCCACTCCGCCACTACTGTTTGTAGTACTGTAATCGGTCTGGAGAGTGATACCGTGAGTGCAGTGTGTACGCAGCCTTATACCGACGACGTAGGTAGTGCTAGTGACGTAGATGAACTAATTCTCGACGCGCGCGCAACGAACCTACCGCCGCCGCCGCCGCCGCCGCTGTCCCAGCGAGCTGAGCGCGCGGTTGCACGCAGTATTCGCTGGTCCACCGTCGAACGCGGTCGCGGGCGGTGCTCATGATGAAGAGGCTTCTGAACTCAGTCTCGAAACGTCAGCAAAGTGACGAATAATAGTGGTAATTAGCCGTTTATCTTTTAATATGATTCCCAACCACGATAGTTTCAATTCTATAATTTCAAACCGCTACGGCGCGGATTGTTTACAAAAAGTGAAATCGTTTGTGCGACAAAGAACTAAACGTAAGAGACTCGAGTGTGGTTTGGATTACGTGGTTAAGTGCCGTGATTGTGATTTAATTCCTACATTCGCACGTATTAAACCAGTGATGTGTTTTCGGGATTACGATAAGTTTTTTCGCGTCACCAACATAAAGTTGCTACGTCGAGTTATTGCGGACTACCGTCGGAAGTTAGCAAACACAAATAAAACGCTGTATGACCTGCATTTACATTTATCAACGTTTTTACAACAGGATTTATGGGAGGTACTGGATGCAATGTCTTATAGTAGAACATATTACATTGGGCTCAAGATTAAAGAAGTGCATGAACATAAATTTAACAAACTCAAGCGCGATGACAACTTGACGAATCGCCACGATGTATACAACATAAAGGCGAGTACAGGCTTGAGCAAAATCAATGTGGTTAATTTGTCTTCTCATCAATTGAGTGACAATGCTGTGAGCGCACTTGCTCGGGGTTTGAACTTTGCACCTGCTCCGAGAAAAATACCCAACGAAAGTATTATTGCGAGCGTTGAGGACTCGATTATGAAAAACAAGATCCCAAATCAGGATGCAGAATGCATAAGACAGGATGTGTCTTCTATGTTGAGAAGGGCCAAGCCTCCACGTAGTAATATTTCTAAAGTTGAAATGACAGCATTGAGGGATCTTCGGAATAACGAGGAGATCTTGGTGCTGCCAGCAGATAAGGGTAATGCCACGGTGGTGGTTAATACTGAGGACTATGAGTCAAAAATTACAGACTTGGTAAGTGACCACACTACCTACAAAAAGGTTAATTATAATCCAACTCCAAGAGTTACCACCAAGCTTCTTAAGTTGTTGCATAGCTGTGGAGACAGGGAACTGTTGATGCACCTTCGCCCCCATAATCCTACAACACCAAAAATTTATGGTTTACCTAAGATTCATAAGCCTGACTGGCCTTTGAGACCTATAGTAAGCCAAATTGACGCGCCCACCTACAAGATGTCTAAGTACTTGGCCTCGGTGTTACAGCCCTTGACAGGGAATTCCAGGAGCTACGTGAAGGATTCCAGACATTTCGTACAGTTGATTTCAGATATCAAGGTTGAACCCACAGAAATCATGGTCAGTTTCGACGTGTCTTCCTTGTTTACAAATGTGCCTGTGGATGACGCGATGTCGATTATTACCGATCTTATCCAGGCGGCGGATCTACCCACACGTTACATTGAGTGGGCTGACTATTGCCTAAGGAGTGGCTATTTTGTGTGGAGAGGGGAATATTTCATACAGGTAGATGGTGTGGCAATGGGTTCTCCAATGGCGCCAGTTGTGGCCAACATTTTTATGGAGTGTTTTGAAGAGGAGGCAATATATACAGCCCCTTTGAAGCCTCGATATTGGTGGCGGTATGTTGATGATGTGTTTGCCATTATTACGGAGAGTGGACTTGAAGACTTTTTGAACCATTTGAACTCGGTTCATCCAAATATACAGTTTACCACGGAAAGGGAAACAAATGGAACCTTGCCCTTCTTAGATGTGCGGGTAATACGTGATGCATGTGGTAGTCTTTCACACGCTGTATACAGGAAACCCACGCATACGGATCAGTATCTGCACGCGAACTCGCATCATCACCCAATGCATCTTTTGTCTGTGCCCAGAACACTGATTAATCGGGCTCTCAGCTTGTGTGATCATCTACATGTGGAGTCTGAGTTGGAGCACGTGAGAACGGTATTGGAAAGGAATGGTTATAGTTGGCGTCAGTGTTCTCGAGTGATGATGGCGAATGAACGTAGAAGACTATCTGTCGTGGAACGGTCTCCGGTCTACCTGCCTTTCATAAAGGGGGTAACAGACAAGATGGATACTACTTACGTGGTAGATATAATATCAAACCGGTCTTCCGACCGCCAGGTCAGCTGAGACAATTTCTGCGCTCGCCAAAAGACAGGGATCCTCTGGGTATGCCCGGTGTATACAGTATACCATGTGACTGTGGCAAGAGTTACATAGGTGAAACCCGGCGTAACATATCGGCTAGATTGACGGAACAAATCAGGAGTGTTAGAAATCTGGACGTAGAAAAGTCGGCGGTTGCGGAGCATGCAATGATCTCGGAATCGTCCCACTACCTACGGTTTGACAAAATTTCAGTTCTTGCGAAAGAGAAGTTTTTTGTTCCTCGCAAGATACGGGAAGCAATTGAGATTAGCCGACATCCAAATTTCAATCGCGATCGGGGATGGGGTATTTCGCCGGCATGGCAACCTTTACTCCACTCCGCCACTACTGTTTGTAGTACTGTAATCGGTCTGGAGAGTGATACCGTGAGTGCAGTGTGTACGCAGCCTTATACCGACGACGTAGGTAGTGCTAGTGACGTAGATGAACTAATTCTCGACGCGCGCGCAACGAACCTACCGCCGCCGCCGCCGCCGCCGCTGTCCCAGCGAGCTGAGCGCGCGGTTGCACGCAGTATTCGCTGGTCCACCGTCGAACGCGGTCGCGGGCGGTGCTCATGATGAAGAGGCTTCTGAACTCAGTCTCGAAACGTCAGCAAAGTGACGAATAATAGTGGTAATTAGCCGTTTATCTTTTAATATGATTCCCAACCACGATAGTTTCAATTCTATCTCTTCAACCTCTTTGTGTCGCTTGGGTTTTCAACTAACGCTCTTGCCAGCGGATTAGAGTGTGCTTTTAGGCGGTCCAAATAACTGTTTCCTCGGAGTTTAATTTCCTGGTCAACTGTGGGGACTTCTAGGTACTCGTGGATCTCTTTGTTGGTTGTGAACGATGGTGCATTTACTAGGGCACGTAAGATTTTATTTTGAGCACTTTGAGACGTTACTTAGCACGTACTAACTAACTACTAGCATTGTCTCTATCCCTCTCTAGTACGCGTGATTTGACATGTGTATGAAAGTGACAGGGATAATGCTAAGCATTAGTACGTGCTTAATAAGATCTATTTATCTCGGCCTAAGATAACATGGAAGTTTTGGCGGTTGTATGTATGCATGTTTGTCAGAGGATAACTTCTGAAACTACTGCGCCCGCCACACCTGAGACATAAACATGAAAGTCTCATGTGCCTGTGATTTCACCGTCACCCTTAAAAGCGGAACACGACAATGCGGCAGAAATAGTGGTGTTAGTACTTTCCCGGACAAACGCTTTCACAAAGAAGCTCAGCAATAATTGAAATTCCAGAATTCCCTTTTTTTATTGTGAGCTGGTAATCCTGGAAACGGCTGCATCAATTTCCACCAAATGTAGCTAAGAACTCTCTCAAAATCTAAGACTCATCAAGTCACCTTTAAACAAAACAAACAAAACAAATCAAAATCGGTTCATCCGTTTGGGAGCTACGATGCCACAGACAGATACATACACACGTTGACACGTCAAACTTAGAAAACGCCTCTCTTTTTCGTTGAAGGCTAATAAAATAATTTGACTAAAAGTGTAAGTTCGGAAAGTAATTCTATTGTCTTTTGGTCTCAAGTAAAAGCGATAGTCTTACATTTACACGACTTAATGCGTGTGAACAATGTAGTGAATACAATTACATACTTACACTACACTTGTGCATTGTTACAATTCAATTTCAATAAGGCTGCCCGTCCATTGGAGCAGAGAGGTGGGGAGCGGGCCGCGCTGGGCAAATATTGACCAATAGAATTGCACAAAATGTAAATCTACGATTTGTTGCGCGTCAATGAATGGTTTGAATGAACATGGATACAGTGCCGCCAGATTAATTTAACGATGACGCTTCTGAGAAACTAAATCAATATCAAACTGCGCCACAATGGCGGCCTCAAGTAGCGCCAAGTTATACAGTTCGGACTTTACATTGAGTAGAAATAACATTCACCCATTTCAAACATGAAATGGAGCTGCGTATCTGTGCGAGGAAGCGGGGTCCGGGGGAGGAATGGGTTTCTAGTATCAGATGTTACAATGCACCGTTCCGCTCGGCGTGCTCGCTCCGCTTCAATGGGCTGGCAGCCTAACTTCCCTCTGTCTACGAGATTAATTGTCTAAAATGGTGATTGTTACAACATAAGCCAAACAATTTTAGAACATAACGTGTTCTAAAATTTAATCCAATGTTATTATTTTTTTACAAAATCATCACACTAAACTACTTAACAGATTCAACAACAGGATAACAATTCTTGTAAGTTTTTTAAGTTTATATTTTGTTTTGTATATGGTATAACTTTAATAAGTTTCATTAAATCTGTTAAATAGATGATGATGTTAATGATTTTGTCAAAATATAATAAAATTGGAAATTGGGCTTAAATCGGTTATGAGGTAGACAGCAGGCAAATTTCGTCACTATCTAACTCAGTAAAGTTCAGTAAAGTTAGAAATGCATCGAAGAGTGAATTAAAATCACGAAAAACAGTATTTAAACAAATATTTGCTGCGTAATCGAATATATAAATCTATTATGCCCTCTAACATAATATGATTTGTTCCTATATAACTTTTGAAACTATCATGGTTATGTACATAATTTTCACTGGAAACGGGATATTTACCATGATTTTTGAGTTTTAAATGTTCCCGATATTTCGGCACAGTTGCAAGCGCCATGATTTGTTACTCTTTTATCTTTTATAATTTTATCAATGTACGTTTATTTTTATTTTTATACTACTAGAATGATGGAATTAGCAGATGGCCCACCAGATGTTAAGCGGTAACCTCTGCCTATAAACAGTGCATTACCTCATAGGTCACGTCCACCTAGGACGCGCCCTATGTAGCATTGCACTGTGCCCGTCACCCTGAGACATAAAGGTGAAAAGTCTCATGGATAGGGAATGGAGATATTTACGTTTTAAGCGCGTTGTAAGGGTTAGTTCATGATTCTTGTTATCGAGAAAGTTTATCGAAATCGTGTTTTGGGCTCTATCGTGCCCTTGATTGTGGTTGTAAACTTTGTTAGTTTTGTGTTAGAGTTGACAAACTCCCAATTATAATTTTAGATTATAGATTCGGCCCAGTTACAATTTTATTGACGCCCTCTGTGGCGCGGCGAGCGAGTAGCCGACTGGTGTTCGATGCCCGCTGAGGGACAAATGTCTGTATGATCTGCATATATTTGTTCTGGGTCTGGGTGTGTGGTACCATATGGTACTGTAGTTCGTGATACCGGGGATTCTAGTGTGGGATCAGGACTGTTGGATATTTTGTTATTGTAGTATAGAACAGGGGTTCCCAAACTTATTTTGCCTACTGCCCACTTTGTGAATAAATTATTTTTTAGCGACCCATTTTTTCACCTACTTAAAATCCACTATAAGCATGCAGAAATCGGGTTATTTAACAAAAACTTGTTAAAACATGTTTGCCCGCGGTCTATTATCTACGAAAATGACCTATCTAGGAATACTAGTAACTATTCAAATGCGAAAGTGTGTCTGATTTGACGCCCTCATTTTTTCTGGGCCTCTTACCGCCCCCCTTTAGGCCTGCAGCGCCCACAAGGGGGCGTTATCGCCCTCTTTGGGAACCCCTGGTATAGAAGTTATAGATTCATACATCGTTCCTTCCACAGAACATCTCACGGCGCCAAGAAGATATTCTTCCCAACGTTGTACTCCATTCAGAAGCGGCTGGATATAGCGCGCGAGTACGGGACCGGAGTCGCCATATGGGAGCTAGGACAAGGCCTAGACTACTTCTATGATCTATTTTAATTCATTGTGATACTCATTTATTTTAAGTATTAAATTATTACGATATTTGTATTTACTTGTTATTTTTGTTTTTTCATCACCTTTAACACAGACAAGGAAGATGCTATAATATTTTATCTTAAAATGATTGAGACAGCGACATACTTGTGAAAGAGAAGCTTCGACCAAAGTAAAATAAATGGACTGGCCTTACCCATAGAAAACGTCCGTGAAAAATAAGACAATTCGGATTTAGGGTACGGTCAACAAATATACTATCTATCTATCTATCTATCTATCTATCCAGCCACTGCTGAGTAAAGGCCTCTTCTCTATAGCGCCACTCCTGGCGGTCTTGTAAATAAACTAGGTGAAATTAAATTATTGAACTTCTTAAAAACTGTATTTTTTTAATACTTAATACTTTAACAGATGCAATGTGTTTACTAAAGTTATTTCAGTAGGTTTATAGTACAAAAAATCGCCGAAAAAAATGCAATTATTGAATGAAACTTTTACAAAAGTACATGGTTCCCTTCTGTTTTATGTAGTTACGTATCTATTTTTCAGCTCTCAAACATACACAATATAAATCAATAGAAAAGTAAGTCCACCTAAGGTCTTCAGCTCAAGCAATTTGTGAAAAATATATTTTTCATCACTCAATAAACTAAGAAAATATCATAAAAATCGTACGGAAACATAAATGTATAAAAATTCCAGTATTTAAGAAACTGCAGAGTGCAGTTTTAAGAATTTTGCACAATGAGTTTTTTTATACTACTTGGAATGACAGATCAAGAAGATGGCCCACCTGATGTTAAGTGGTACCCTCTGCCTATGAACAGTGCATTACCTCAGGTCACGTCCACCTAGGACGCGCCCTATGTGGCATTCCACTGCGCCCGCCACCCTGAAACATAAAGATGAAAAGTCCCATGTGGCCGTAATTTCATCGGCACCCTTACCCTTCAAACCGGAACACAGCAATGCGAGCACTACTGCTTTGCGGCAGAAACAGGTATGGTGGTAGTACTTCCCCGGACGAACTCTTTTACAAAAAAGCTCTACTACTACTAACCGTTTTTTGGCGTATAGAATTCATTGTGTAGAAAATGATCAGAGCAAATACGGGAAAATGTATTCCACTTCCAAAAGTCGTCTGTTCTTGCTCGTCTTATGACTTCTATCCATTTTTGTTTACCTTAGTGTTTTTTTGGAAAGCTATAAGGTTAATTAACATGCCATTACATATTATATGCAATTACCTAAAGCGACGTGCTTAGCAATGTTTTGACGTAAATAATGCAAATTACAATTCTAAATCAATTCGATACCCCTTAGGCATCAGATTTTTTTGCAGTCTGTACCGGACCATCCGTCATGCGTGAAGTCTTGTCAAATATTTCGTCGCTGTAGTTGGAAAACTAAATAAGTAATAACAACAACAAAACCAACATCGCGAGAAAAACGCGATTTACTGTTATATTGCGTCAAAAATGGCAATAGCTTTTTTATCGTAACTAATTTTTCAGTCCGTGTTTTGATATGTTATAGATTGGTACTGTATCTATTTTCGAATTTAATGATAATACATTTAAGTACTTTTGATTAAGAGAAAAAAATAAAAAAACGACTATGTATTTTTCCCTCGCCAAAGTTTTAAATAATTGAAATGATCTATTATTTACTTATTTGAATATGACAATCCTATCCATGGGTATAGATTTATATAATATTAAAATACATTTTAAAATAAAACCAACTTATAATCATTTCTTTTTATCAAGACTGAATATTAGAAAACTACTGAAACACCTACATTATTTTAGCAGACTTATAAATTCAAAGTAAGTGACATAACAAACTTATCATACGACTAATGCTTATAAAATCAACAAAATGAAAAAAAATTGTGGAACACAATTATTCTAAGTATCAAAAAGAAAAAGGTATGTCGACTAAAATTAAAACTATCTACGAGTATAAACTTGTGTCTGTTAACTTTCATTCAGAGTGGGGAACATTGAGATAATGTCCTGGGGCGTAGTCCTCCTTGTCGCTCGTCCTCTAGTGCAAGACGTGTCCATCGACATGTATGGGCCATCATAACCATGCAATAATTTCGCAAAATGTGTTACTTATGTAGTTTTCCTACCACACGGCGATTTATAAGTTTTTTATCAATTGATGAAAATTATATTTCAAAACCTTTACTTACGAATGAAATGCGATGCCTGAAGCTTTATTTGTATTTCTTGTGTTGTTTGCACTTGCAGAAAAGCACAGGAAGGCATTGTATTACCAAGGTATCTAATTTTGGTATTTTTCAGCATAGCTGTCACTCGTTGCCGTGACAAAGACTGACTGAAGCGAAGTATACTAGCTAGGTCTGTTTAGAAGCTTCAAAACTATCGTTCCCTAAGGCCCGTCCATTCATTTTATTTACGTCGATGAAGAGAAGGAAATAAGTGCTTCTCTTTTCGTAGTATAGTGCTGTCTCAATGATCTTCAGACAATTTATTTTATTATATTTTTTTAACTATGTGTATGATGGGACAAGCAGATTGCCCACCTGATGGTAAGAGGTAACCTCTGCCTTTAACAAAGCATTACTTCATAGGCACGTCCACAAAGGACGCGCCCTAAGTGGGATTGCACTGCGCCCGCCACCCTGAGACATAAAGATGAAAAGTCTGATGTGCCTGTAATTTCACCGGCACCCATACCCTTCAAACCGGAACACAGCAATGCGAGCACTACTGCTTTGCGACAGAAATAGGTATGGAGGTACTACTTCCCCGGACGAAGTCGTTCACAAAAAATCTCTACTACTACTAACACCGCATCTTCATCGCTCGCTATACAATCCAATGGTCCATCATACACGGCGAAGATAATATTATATGTTGGATTGTATAGCTAAATATTATAGCATCTTCACAGTCTGTGACCACTTGTATTATAGCACCTTCACGGTCTGTGACCACCTTTAGACACATGAGCAACTCTAGTTGACGCAACTGTCGACTTTTAACTCGTTCCGTTGGCTAAAAGCCACACTAGGTGTGTTAAAATATAGGTACTTAAAATCAAACTTTTTTGTTGAAAACTATCTTTTTCAACATTAGTAATCGGCACCGTGAGCTGATCAGAATTACCCCAAATACTGCCAGATTATTATTATCCATCGAGGACTGCCGTTGAGCACCGTCCATCTCCATCATCAGATCAGTTCGCTGTCACCATATTATTGTATTGTCATCGGAACTTCACAAGTATGCCAAATTTCAACTCAATCGAACACTGGGAAGTGGGTCAAATTTAACATGTAAGATTTGATTACAGGTTTTGGACAGGTGAAACTAAATAAAAGCTTGTAAAAACTATATAATTTTTATTATCACTAAGTACCCTGGTTGTCACAATTGTGTATAGTTTGCAGTTTATCTGACGGCTACTTTGGGCTTTCCCTTGAAATCCATCATAGACTGTGGCCCCTTCATGACTCGGTGCATCAGGTCCCAACACATCTTGGCTGGGAGGAGGCTGAAACGTGAATGATAGGTACATACATACATACATAGACACATGCCTTTTCCCCCAAGGGGGGTAGGTAGAGCCTCAATGGGCCTCATTTCAGTAGGTTGCACTATCGTGGAATATAGACGTGTCAAGTGGTGAACTCATCGCCGCCATTGCTTCCCATGACTGACTCGGCTAACGCTTTCTTCCAGTAATAACATTCCATAATAAGCAAGCAGCCAGGACAAATCTTATCAACAAGTCCGGGTACCCCTTAGTCGGCTTTTACGATATCTGTGGGAGGAGACGGAGGGGTCTATTCTTAGGCCGGACACACCTCACGTGAATGATGTGTGTTAATTACTTACTGGAAGGTACTTGTTTTATCGTCATGGTAAATCCTCTATTCTCTATATCCTTTACATCATTATCCCCATCTTCCTGTGGTAGAACTCAGACCCGGAGGCCGCTTTATGTGTAGCATAAGAATAGACTCCTCCATCTTCTCCCATGGATGTCGTAAGAGGCGAATAACACAACAAACACACTAAACAATCACATAGGTAGGTACATACTGCCATAACCCGCCCGAAACTAGGATTACGAATAGACCCTTCCGTCTCTTCCCATGGATGTCGTAAAAGCCGACTAAGGGACTTGTTAGTAAGATTCGTTGTTATAACATTTGTCCTGGCTGCTAGCTTATTACTGGAAGAAAGCGTTCGCCGAGTCAGTTGTGGGAAGCAATGGCGGCGACGAGCTCACCACTTGTCACGTCTATATTCCTAAGACGGTGCAACACACGATGAAAACAGGCCCATTGAGGCTCTGCATACCCTTACGAAGATAAAGGCGTGTCTTTGTATGTATGTACAAAGGACAAATCGTATCACTAGCTACTACGCTACGAGTGCTCTCAACAAGAAACTAATATCAGGTCTGGTTAATTCCATACATTTTAGAATTAGTTCACACAAAATATCGATAGATGGCAGTACTGGTATCGCTAGGAATATTGAACACATTAATTAGATTATTTTTTCACTTTTTTTGACGGCATTGCGTAAATAGTACCTCTAGAAGACTTTTTATGTGATTTTAACTAATAAAATAACAAAAATCGTTATAAAATAGTTTTTTTTTTCAATGTTTTTACTGACATCTAGCAATTTCTAACCGAAACATTTTGATTGGGTTCTAAGGTTCTAAGTTTGGTCAAGAAACACATAGATGGCGTTGAAATAAAACCATGTTTCGGATAAATAAATTTAAGAATAAAATTATACGATAATATTTCGATAGTTACTCCACAGAGTAGTAAGAATACTAACGTGTTACTCTATGATATGATGTGATGAAATACGCTTGATTTCTCAAGTATCATCTAGTGCGCTGTAAAGAAGGCAAGAGAGAAGCGCCATCTAGTACGCTGTTAAGAAAAAAGTAAGAATGCATATTAGTACGTTAGTACCGAGCGCGCGCCACGGGCGCTGCTCTTGCGCGACTTATCGTGGCAACGATCGTAGTACTAAGATTGTCTCTCTGTTGTACGTTAGTATTATTCCTTACTCTGTGCTAATATGTACCAGATAAAATAATACTATATGTTTTTTTTAATTTTTTTACACTACTTGGAATGACGGTTCAAGCAGATGGCCTACCTGATGTTAAGTGGTACCCTCTGCCTATGAACAGTGCATTACCTCACAAGTCACAGGCCACGCCCACCTAGGACGCACCCTTTGTAGCATTGCACTGCGCCCGCCACCCTTAGACGTAAAGATGAAAAATCACATGTGTCTGTAATTTCACCGGCACCCTTACCCTTCAAACCGGAACACAGCAATGCGGGCACTACTGCTTTGCGGCAGAAATAGGTATGGTGGTTTCCCGGACGAACTCTTTCGCAAAGAAGTTCTACTACTACTCACTACTAATAATAAGGACTACTAGAACACTAGAACTGAATATAACACTAGAACTGGAGTTAATATGTACTAACCACTTCAAAGGTAGAAGATACCGCACGGAGCCAGGCATGATGCAGTTCACCTCGTTCTTCCTGATCGAGTCTATCATGGTCTCGGCCACGTAGTCGGGCTCCAGCATCGGCATCAGACGAGGGGTGACTCCGTCGAACATTCCAGTGTTGATGTAGTACGGACAGACCAATGTGGCATGGATTGTGTTATGACCATGCGCCTGGAATTCAAAACATATGTTTATTTATTGAAATCAACAAACATTACTATTAATATCATAGATACACGCCTTTTTCCCTGAATGGGTAGGCAGAGCCTCAATGGGCTTCTTTTCATCGTAGAATATTGACCTGACGAGTGGTGAGCTCATCGCCGCCATTGCTTCCCACGACTGACTCAGCTAACGCTTTCTTCCAGTAAAACACATTCCATAATAAGCTAGCAGCCAGGACAAATCTTATACCAACGAATCTTATCAACAAGTCCGGGTAATCCCTTAGTCCTTTTACGACATCCATTGGAGGATACGAATACAAATAGCAGTAGAAACAAAATGATATTAAAATTATCTAAGGCTAACGGTTCGTAGACCTAGCTACGTCTTGAACCTCGTGGAAGGAGCGCGTTGAAATCTTTTGAACTGGCTAGAGCCTCTTACACTAAGCTTCGTTTTGAACAGGCTAGGTATTCGTTGTCCTAGCTACGTCTTGAACCTCGTGGAAGGAGCGCGTTGAAATCTTTTGAACTGGCTAGAGCCTCTTACACTAAGCTTCGTTTTGAACAGGCTAGGTATTCGTGGACTAGCTACGTCTTGGACCTCGTGGAAGGAGCGCGTTAAAATCTTTTGAACTGGCTAGACTCTCTTAGACTAAGCTTCGTTTTGAACAGGCTAGGTATTCGTGGACTAGCTACGTCTTGGACCTCGTGGAAGGAGCGCGTTGAAATCTTTTAAACTGGCTAGACTCTCTTAGACTAAGCTTCGTTTTGAACAGGCTAGGTATTCGTGGACCTAGCTACGCCTTTGACCTCGTCGAAGGAGCGCGTTGAAATCTTTTGAACTGGCTGGACTCTCTTAGACTAAGCTTCGTTTTGAACAGGCTAGGTATTCGTGGACTAGCTACGTCTTGGACCTCGTGGAAGGAGCGCGTTGAAATCTTTTGAACTGGCTGGACTCTCTTAGACTAAGCTTCGTTTTGAACAGGCTAGGTATTCGTGGACTAGCTACGTCTTGGACCTCGTGGAAGGAGCGCGTTGAAATATTTTGAACTGGCTAGAGTCTCTTAGACTAAGCTTTGTTTTGAACAGGCTAGGTATTCGTGGACCTAGCTACATCTTGGACCTCGTGGAAGGAGCGCGTTTAAATCTTTTGGTCCGAAATGAGAGTATGAGAACCTAGCTACGTCTTGAACTGGCCAGTAGCGGCTCACATACCTAGTAACGCCTATGTAGCTTGTACTATGTTAAATATTTTGAACAGGCTAGTGGCTACAGAATGATCCTGTTAAAATCGGCCTAGGGCAAGTCTGATTTTGCAATGAAACGAATAATTCTTACCCTGAGCTCAGTAAACAGGCTCTCATGGAAGCCGACGGTGGCGAACTTTGTAGCACTATAGTCGGTGCATCTGTAGGTGCCGAGCAATCCTGCCACGGAGCCGACCGTCACTATGTGTCCCTTCCCCGACTCTATCATGTCGGGCAGGAAAGCTTTTACTGTCTGGAAATGAGAAGGCGACATTTTAGGATAATGAGAAATTTATTTGGACCAAGAACCATAAAACAAGAAATGATCAAGTCGATATTAAATTTCCAAAACCCTACTAATATTATAAATGCGAAGTGTGTTTTTGTTACTTCTTCACGCTGAAACGGCTGACGGATTTGCATGAAATTTGAAATGGAGATAACTGGACTCCCGGAATAACATATAGGCACATTTTGATCCCGATATTCCCACGGGATCGAGACTTACATGGGTGAAACCGCGGGGCGCTGCTAGTAATGTTATAAAGAGATGGGTCTTTCTTACCCGACTGTTTAGAAGGAGGGTTATGTTTTTAAATGCTTGCTTCGTTCTTTCGTAATTATGTCCGTTTTTCCGGAACTTTCTAATCCATTTTCAAGCAGTTATTGGCATCAGATTGAGCTGAATTTTGGCAGACCCGACAAGTTCCGATGACAATGCAATAATATGTTGATTGTAAGCTGATCTGATGACGGCGGCGGAAGGTGGACTACGGAACTCTTCAAATATTAAAGTAACCTGGTAGTTCAGCTCTCAGTTCCGTGCCGTCGGCGTGAGACTAAAACCAGCCTAAAATGTACTTCTGACTGATGATGATGTACGTTGATGATGATGATGTTGATAAATTAGTAAGCAGAACCGTGAGCTGAACAAAATGAACCCAAACACACCTTCGGTACACAATGAATGATTATTCTTATGTTATTTACATACACTTTCGCGGGTGTAAATACATTACAGCCTGTTATTTATTTTTTAACTGTTTGATTGACGGTACCAGCATATATGGCCCGCCTTATGTTAAGCAGTAACCTCTACCTTAAACAATGCATTGCCTCACAGGTCACGTTCACCTATGTGACCCTATGTGGCATTGCACTGCGCCCGCCACCCTAACATAAAGATGAAAAGTCTCAAAAAAGATGAAAAGTGTAATTGGACACACTAAGCATTTTATGCCTGGAAGAGATCGCTTTTAGCGATAAGCTGGGGGAAGCGTTTACGTTATTAATTTGTTGTTTGTCACTGTCATTGTATTTTTTAGCATCCACTTAAAATATACAAATCTACATGCGTTTTTTATAGTCTTGTCATTTGGAAGGTAGGTATTATATCTTCTAACGAATCGTTTGAAAGGAAAAAGTGCAATGCCTTGCTGCAATGTGTTCAAGGCAAGGTTACCGTTGAGCAACATAGGTAGGTCATCCGTCTGCAACCGATGCATTAACATGTTTAGGCACCTATACATAGTTTGTGTTGTCTTTAGGGTTCCATACCTCACACCGAAACATTATAAAAATAAAAATGCTAGACAGTCCATTCAACATTTCTAGCCCCAAGCTAAGCAGAGCTTGTGTTATGGGTACTAGATAACTGATATACTTAATACAATATATAACATAGACATATATTTTTTATTATACATAGAAAATACCCAGAACACCCTAAACAAATATCTGCGATCGCACAAATATTTGTCCCGAGGCGGGGATCGAACCCGCAACCTTCTGCGTCGCAGGTCAACCTTCGCCCGCCGCGCCACAGAGGTCGTCACAGGATAGGATCACTCTCGTGTCTGTCTGTCTGTCACACACAGCCTATTTTATCAGAAACTACTGGACAAAACTGTTGAAATTTGGTACATAAACAGAGTTAGGTGACCCAATCAGGTTTGTGTAGCGTAAGTAAACGAATCTAGATTCTGGGAGTTAATTAGGGGGTAAACTAGAAAAAAGATCCTTCTTAATTGCGTCATGTGATATAAGCAAATAAAAGGGCTTATTATGAGGTTGTTTTTTGTATAGTTTTAATATACTTGGTTTTAAAAATATAAAAATCGACCATTCCCATCGACCTCTTTATCTCGGAAACTAATAGCCCTAAAGTTTTTTAAAATACAGAATAAAGGCCTCCTTAAAGTTTATAGGAAAACCTAAACGGAAATCCTATGTCTTTAAATTCCCACGGGAAAGGGAAAATATTCATGAAGCGAAAATGACTTACGGAACCTTCTCCACGCGAGTCCGACTCACACTTGGCCAGTTTTTAGTAGTAAGGCTCCTTGAGATTTATTTCGTTCGGCTTGCACTGCGTGTTCCGATGTGCAGGTCACATGATAATTTTCATCTTTGTCTCAGGTTGATACGCAGTGCAATACCACCTAAAGCTCCTGTAGTTGTACTGAGCATAGTTACGAGCAATCTGCCAGATCCGTCAGTCACTCAAAAACAAGAGAGTTCGGCTTCTATACTTTTGCATGTCGAGAGTAGCTGCACCGAAAGAATGTTCGTCGTAAATTAACATAAATAATTACCCAATAGTGAGAGAGAATGTTGACTTTATAAGTGGTCTCTATTGCCTCATCGCTCAAGTCCAGTAGTGTTTCTCCGAAGACTGTTCCAGCATTGTTGATGAGCACGTCGACTTTACCAACCTGCGAACATACAAACAAAAATGAAGAAAAAATACCTATGAAACTAGAAAGAAATACTCAGGGTCTGGGTACCAGTTCTGTTTGCCTTCATGTCGTTCAAAAACTATAAAACTTTTATCGGTTTTATAAGCCTCCATTTATTTATGTAGGTTTTTTTTACCATTTCGTAAAAAAAGTCACGATGCGGCCGACGATGAAGCACAAAGGTCTAAGAGACCCATTTTATAGCTTTCAGGTAAGACACACGTTAGCTTCGTAGGTACCTAAGTATTTATAAAAATCTCAGTATCTTTAGTGCAACGGTTTTTAGTGTTTTAGAGAAAACACAGGGTGACTGGGACCACGAGCAACTGGCGAATCTACAATTGTGCCATGCAGTTTGTGGTCCCAGTCCACTGATTCGAAAACGCTATAGGGCGACTGGGACTGCGGTCCCAATTCCTCGTGGTCCCAGTAGCATGTGTTCTCGTTTAGTTTTGTAAAATTTACAAAGATCTAAGCACAAACTGACCTATACGAGTACATGCCATATTAAAGCTTTCAGGAAATACAGACGTGGGTACACCTACCTTCGTAGGTAGTATTTATATAAATCTGAATGTTTGGGGCACAGGTTTTTTGTGTTTTGTTGAGAACACTAGGACCACGAGTAACAGGCGACTGGCGACTGGGACCACGAGTAACTGGCGACTGGCGACTGGGACCACTAGTAACTGACGACTGGCAACTGGGACCACGAGTAACTGGCGAATCTACAATTATGTCATGCGGTTTGTGGTCCCAGTCCACTGATTCTAAAACGCTATTGGCCGACTGGGACTGCGGTCCCTATCCCTCGTGGTCCCAGTAGCATGTGTTCTCCGTTTGTTTCGTAAAATTTACGAAAATCTAAGCACAAACTGACCTATCCCGCTACTGACCCGCCTTAAAGATACGCATATTATAGTTTTCAAGAAATACAGATGTGGATACACCTACCTTCGTAGGTAGTATTTATAAAAATCTGAATCTTTGGGGCACAGGTTTTTTTTGTTTTGTGGAGAACACTAGGACCACGAGTAACTGGCGACTGGCGACTGGGACCACGAGTAACTGACGACTGGCGACCGGGACCACGAGTAACTGGCGACTGGCGACTGGGACCACGAGTAACTGGCGAATCTACAATTATGTCATGCGGTTTGCGGTCCCAGTCCACTGATTCAAAAACGCTATTTTGCGACGGGATCGCGGTCCCAATTCCTCGTGGTCCCAGTCGCCTGTGTTTTGTTTTTACAGAGAGTAAGCACAAACTGACCTCTTTCTTGACCCTTTCAGCAGTTTGATAGACGGCTTTGCGATCTGACAAATCGACCACGTAGCTTACTATTTCATAACCCTCTTCGGTTACATCTGAGCATGTCTTTTTTAAGGCTGAAAAATAGAGCTTATGTTATTTATGTGAGAAATGGGCAGTATTTAAATGCTTAGCACATACTTAACCTGAGAATGAATGGGTCATTTGTAACGTTTCGCTAATGTCCTAGCAATTGTTCATTGAACGTGTCATTGCTTACATTGCAACATTCATGGTGCACTAACCTCCTGTTTAGTCATGCTAATGTCTCATTAGTAACAGCATGCAAAGTTATAAAAAGTTACATCTATAGGTGATATTCAAAGGCAACACAATACGTGAGGTCGTCAGTGCAATACCTACTTAATTCCCTAGTTAATTTAGCATAATGCATTATGGTGCCGTATAGTGTGTCTGGCCTAAGAATAGGCCGTCCGTCTGCTCTCATGGATGTCGTAAAAGCTGCCTAATGTCACTCAATAAGTACTCCACCAATACAGCGATCACAAATACGCCTGCCAAGCGTGGTGATTATGGAAAATCCACCCCATTGCATTCTACTGGGGAGGCCTCGTCCAGCAATGGACGTCTAAAGGTTGCTGATTATGAATGCATAATGTAGGTAGGTTAAAGTACCTATGTGATATGAAAATTAGGTTTGCATGCATCATTGTGTTTCGATCATCAATTCTGTTGAAACTATAAGAAAACTTAGTTTAACTAAGTAGTCTAAGTACGGGTATCTTGTTGTTTCCTAACAGGTTTTAAAACTTAAATTTGCGCTCGTGACCCAAGCCTTTAAATGATCACGTTCCAGTTCTAAGCACACCTAGGTCTCACAAATTGCTAATACTAACGTCTTAGGTACGTAAAACAAGGTTACCCGGCTTGAAACTACCTTCCTTTTTACATTTAAGAGTAAACTCACCGTCCTTGTTGATATCCCAAACTACAACTTTTGCACCTAGTGTCGCCAGTTTGATAGCCAACTGCCGCCCTACACCGCCCCCTCCACCTGTCACCAGGACTACATCCCCCTTTAGGCTCTTCATAGGCCTTAGTGCATTAGGCATTAAGGTCCAGAAAACAGACTCCAGAATGTAATAGCAGGATAGGACCAGAAATAGCACGGTGTCTTTGGCGATGTTGAAAACTATCGACGTTTGAGATGAAGAGTTGTTGATCTTCGTTCCCTCCAACATGATTAGGACCTGAAAAAATAATACAGATCATCATCATCATCATCAACGTGTAGAAGTCCACTGCTGGACATAGGCCTCCCCCATATAATTAAACGACGAAGGGCATTGAGCCACCTCCAGCCATCGACTTCCTGCGACCTTTATATTTTATATCCTTGGTATATCGAGAGGCTCCTGCAGTAGCTTCGGCTACTGCGTCGTCTGGTTCGTGAACCTTTATTCCCACAACGTTTGTCCATTCTTCGAGAGCTTATATGACCTGCCAATTTCCACTTCTAATTGCTTATTCCAAGGGCAATGTGATCGGTGATCTGCTAGATGATATCGCTCATGTCGTAAGAACGCCCAAAGAAAGCAACTTTTAATTGCATGATAGTTCGCACAAGACCCGGCTTTCGTTAGAGAACATTATGTTAGTATTCGCGTATGCGACGGTAAACCCGCATCTCAAAACCCTCGATTCTTTTCCGGAGATCTTCTCTAATCGTCCACGTTTCGCAGCCGTATAAGACCACCGGCTATTAAGGCATTAGATAAGTCATAATCATTATTTTTCCTATATTTTGCAATATTTTGAACACCCGACGCAAGCAGACGTCTATGGCGGAACGGCTGTTCTGATTACAATGCTATTTTTTGTATGAAAGACGGTGTTTACGAGATGGTTCTTAGCTATGTTTGGTGGAAATTGGAGCAGCCATTTCCAGGTTCATCAGATCGCAACATTTTGTTTGGGCTCTTAATGTTTATTTTTGACAACATCAGACTCCAGTGTCCGATGACAACCAGCATGAGCATAGGATGAACAGGATCTAGGGTACCTACTACTGAAGCTGAAACTTCAAGATTACTACGACTTCAAATTAAGATGACATTAGACTTCAGGGTCTGATGAGCAGCACACGAGAGGTTGAAATCTGCCATTTTTGAAAGAAACGTTTTCATTTTTATTTTATTAAATTTTAATGTGTTTTTTCGAGTTATTTCGTGTAATTTTAGTGGCATTTTAACCGGTGTAACTTGGATAAATGGCACATGTGTGATATAGTGAAATTTAAGTGTATGGCGAGTCTTTTCGAAATGGTGGATTTTTTCCTGTAAAAACTCAGTTTTTCAGCCACAATTTAAACTGGGTTAGGACTTGACGGTTACTCTTGACGACTTGAATATAAAACTATAATAATTATATCACTTGACATTGGCTAAATTGTTGCAAATAATGCACAGAAGCCATTACCTAAGCTAAGAAGAAGACCAGCACACGATGAATAGGATCTAGGGAAGGGTAGGCGAACCAATGGAACGCGTGCCATTGATGGCACGCGACACAATATTTTGGGCACGTCGCCGATCATAAAACATGTGTAAAAAATATGTTAAGTAGTATTTTTTATTAATTAAATTTATGCGTGTAATAAAAACATTCCAAAATGTACCTCTTTTGTTTACTTTATTTAATAAAGAGTTTTGATAGATTGTATTTATTATTATTATTTTCCAAATAATCAGAAAGTCAAAATTATTTGATGGCACGTCAATGACCCCATTAAACATTTTTCAGAAAAAATGGCACGTTGATGCATAAAGGTACCCTGATCTAGGGTGTAAAGGGTGCTCCAGTTTCAATGTGGTTTTATTTGTATGAAAACTGGCGATGAAACACAGAAATAGTGTTTTTTTTTTTAATATTGCGATATATCCGTTGTTTTTTCGATATTTTTCGTAGGTATACTCTACACTACGACTTGCTAATGACTCCGAGATTGTTATTTTGTGACTATCATCAGTCTAACCGCAGTTTTGCAATGTTGTAATTATTCACATCAGTATATAAAGTAGGACAGTGTTTAATTTCAATGGGTTCTAGACTTTAATATATAAAGATGTCTAGACTAGCAGTCTAGATTGCCATTGTGCAATATTTTGTATGTATGCAAAGTAAGATATTGGGTATGTTATGCATACCTATATACCCAATTGTCAGCAATAAAATATAGCTATTGTAGTATAGTTTTATTTTATCTGTGCGGCTATTATAACATGCTTTTGATTTTTGTTGAAAATCATTCGTAATCCTTCTTTAAGTTGCTTGATGTTTTGAGTACGTAAGCAACTCTATTTTGTTTTTTTTTACTAACAGTTGTGGACTTTATGGGCTGATGATGATGATGATGATATAAAATATAATCATAGAGCGCTAGTCGCTCTTATTTATGAAGCGGAAATTTAAATACGTAAATTGTATTTTTTTTTATGATTTTCTAATGCTAGACCTAAGTTAAGCTGAAGATATTCAAAGCGTCATTTAATGAATTGACCGGCGCTTGCTAGAAAGTATGAATAGAAAGTTGGTTTGCACTTTGCATACATCTTAAACTTATTAGAAAAATAACGACTATACACCACGTATTTTACTCTTCTCTTGCTTACGTTTCGTTGACCATTTAGAGGTCCTGATCTGAGGAACTGACGGGAACTGATCCCGTCTCACGGCCTTCGAGCGCGGTCGCGGTCGGTGCTCATGAAGAAGGACCTCTAAATGGTCAGCGAAACGTCAGCAGGAGAAGTGTAAAGTACGAGGTGCATAGTCGTAATTTTTCTAAAATGAAAGCCACGGTAATTTCAATTCAATCATAAACATAGATATTTTTTATACCCAAAGTCATAGTAATAATCATAAAATAAAAACAGCGGTGGATATCTAATAAAAATGTTTGTCAACAAAGTATTGAAAAAGATGTATAGAACAGTCTAACTTAAAACTGAGCTTCATGTTTATATGGGTATTTTTATAATGCGTTGTTAATTTAGCTTGGGTGTCAATTCACCTGGCAGGTGTTTCAATAAGTGGTATATGGTGGTTCTCCTACCATTGACACGCAAGCTAAATTAGAAACGCATTATAGAAATACCCTATAAACATGAAGTTCAGTTTTAAGTTAGACTGTCTTATATACCTACCTACTTTTGCTATATAACAAATAGAGAGAACAAAAATAAAGGTTGTACTAACCTCCTGTGTTTCTGAATAATATCTACTCAAAATCACAAAAAAATCATTAAGATATTCTTTCAAAACAAATAATAATTAACACTCTTTGGAATAATGTAACGTCATTAGAATTATGAAAAATATTAAGTTTTGATATTTCATTAAGTACCTACTGATAAGTAAATTTAAAACAAACCTTTTTATACAATCCGGCACTGCAATAACTTAATCACAACTTGTTTACGAGTGCACAAATAAGTAGGGTACAGTCGCGCGCGCAGGTTGAATGACAACTGAGCGTACGGCTGCTTTCTCTTGTAACGGTACAATATTTCTCGCGTCTAGAAGAAATGGGAGCACAGGGGTTAGTTAGAAAGACATAAACATATACATGAATAATCGACCTAGTTAATCCTTGTATTATTGTGTTTTTTTTTAATTATTTTTTGGTGTACAATAAAGTGTTAATCTATCTATCTATCTATCTATCTACATACACTTGAGCGCTTGAACCCTCTGCATACAAAACAACGAAGTTTGCTCCTTTTTTGTATATAATTGATGTACCCATGAAACTCCATGATTTTTGGTTCACTTTTTTTATTAATACGTCATGAAGAATAAAACTGTTGCGAAACATATTTATTTTGTATCGAGGTTTTTTTCATATCGTGTTTTAATTCTTACAGAACCAATAAAATAATATCAAATTTTCATATTCCAAAGTATTTGACTTGTAGAACCAGCAGATACTGAGTTCTAGAACGATTTTGGTGGGCAAAAGTCCATATTAGATAGATAGATGGATAAAGCCTTTATTCACTGACCTAGTAACTAACTAATAATAATGAATGAATATAAACTAAAATATTATAATAAGTACCTAGTATTATTCTTCAGCAACCAGTTTGCTTGTCAGGTTGTCCTTCGACATAGGCTCCTCTAGTTCTTTCCACACTTTTCTATCACGAGCTGATCTACTCCATCCCTTTGGTAAATCATCTTCCCATCTCTTTATTTGACGTCCTCTTTGTCTTTTCCCGTTTCTGGGGTAACATTCTGTGATGTCTTTCGTCCGTTTTCCTCTGTTTGTCCTCATAATACGTCCGGTCCAGCCCCATTTTTTTTTTAAATTACTTTAGAAATATCGCCTGCTTTTGTTCTTTTCCTTATTTTAAGAGTGGTCCACCGGTCTCGTAGCCTTACTTCCCTCCATATGAAGTTGTCAAATTACTTTTTTGAATATTCTTGTATGTACGTAGCAGGCCAAGTTTGACACCCATATGTAAGACATACGGCCTCTTAAATCGGGAAAAATTAGAGTCGTAGCTACCATCACTTTTGGATCAAGGCAGGCTTGGAAGTTACTCAGCTACCAGCGGGGGTGATGAAAGAGTCCATGTGTATGCGGTTCTCGTAAATATCATTATCGGAGGCCGCACGCGCCGTCTGTAGTTAGGTGACTGCTTATGTATTTTATGTATCTGCTTATAGAATAATAACTAATAGCAAAAGTAACTGTTATGAATGACCTATGTGGCGCGGCGGGCGAAGGTTCGCCTGCGACGCAGGAGGTTGCGGGTTCGATTCCCGCCTTGGAACAAATATTTGTACGATCTGCAGATATTTGTTCAGGGTGTTCAGGATATTTTCTATGTTTAATCAACTATCTATGTATGTAATGTATTGTATTAAGTAGGTATATCAGTTTTCTAGTATCCATAACACAAGCTCTGCTTAGCTTGGGGCTAGATAATGTTGTGTGAACTATTCAGCATTATTTATTTACTTATTTAATTATTTTACTTAGCATCAGATGATGAATTTCTTCATACCAAAAATCGTCACAGCAGCCGCTAGGTATGTAAGCTTAGTAAGCCCATATTGTTCCCACTGCTGGGACTAGGGTCATACTCATACTCTTTACGTGAGGAATGGGGTTTGAATCCATCACAATAGCGCAATGTAGATTGGCGCTGATGGGTGATATCTGTGCCAACACAATACATAAATAAATATCCATACAAAAAACCATCGTGCCGTTCGAAAAAGCCATTTTTAGTTGATACATAGATAGACACACGCCTTTTTAATATAAAATAAAAGTAGACGACGTCTCTTTTCTAAAATGGCGGGAAGAGTCCTATAATATTATAACATAAAACATTTAACATTTAAAGTGCACTGATAAGGACTAAGATATACACGCATCAGCTCCGAGAGCTGCCTGTGTATTATAATTTATAAATAAATAAATATACTTTTCTACTGTTAGAAGTTAGAAGTTACACTTCACACGGTATCGAAGCACGGGCTTAGTAGAATCACATATAAAATAATACTATACTAGTAGTAGAATAACACCTACTATCAGTGCATCCCAGCGCCCTCTACTGTAAGCTTATAAATATAATTTGACTGGCTAACTAGTAGCAAAAACAGTAGAAAGTAGAACCAGTATGGATAACAGCATCAAGTTATTTGTTAGTTCAATAAGTAACACCTAGATGGCGCCACAGTTGTCAACTGGAAAATAATATTGACACTGAATAATACAGTAAGTACCAACTGAATAACAATTTACTCAGGGCATAATTTTATGAATTTACGATCATATTAAATTGGTTCGTAGAATCGTAGCAGTAGCACACCGTAGCGACCGTAGCATTCGACGTAACCATACTGAAAATACTACGCGTAGTTACCTATGTTACTTTCGTAGACCAGAGTATCTCCATTAAAACGATGTTTGCTGTGCTACTTTGGATATTATCCAATTATTGGATAAAATTTAGGACACAAGATCGAGACAAATCATTTAGGCCTGAGGATTGAGGAACTCACAAATAGGCCTAGATATCCTCAAATCTACAAAATTTAATGAAGCTTGTTATGGAAATATTTAAAAAAAATGGACTTATCGTGTCCAAGCCGTATATTTTTGACACGCTTTTATAAGCTTCACTTGTAACCTTCGATAAATTTTATCGAAGCTATTGTAACTAACAAACAAAGATATCAAATCTTGAAAGTCATTTTTAACCTACTTATTGTCGTATCGTATGTATATGTATATGTAGTTCGGATTATAATACTATAATTTGGTGTCTTAGAGCTGATCTGATGATGAAGCCAGGAGGTGGATAATGGACTCTTCAGTTAAAATCAAGACAGTAAAAGTAAAGTAAGTAGTAGTAGTAACAGTTCAACTATGTCGAGTTTGGGCTCATATGATCCGTTTTGACGAGTCCTTTCGATGGCAATAAAACAATTTATAGTGAGGTACAGCGACATAAAGTAGACAACGGGACTCCTCGATGATTAATAGTAGCCTGGTAATGTCAGCTCACGGTTCAGATTCCTAATTTTAGAAAAAAAAAAAAAAAAAAAAATTATAGGTAATTTTAATACTTAAAACATAAGTTTTAATCTTCATTTCTGCATCATTTCCGTGCATCCGTTGCGTCAATTTCGGCCTGGCTACCAGTACCAGCCCCAACCAACCCTCATTGACGTTGAACCGTCAAAAAGACTCAATTTGTATGGATGGGGCCATATTCCTCTAATGCCTCCCCGACTAAAACGGTTTTTCCGTTGTCGTTATGCATTGTTGTGATGGGAAGTCACCCCGATCGAGTTGCACGTGAAGGTCGGGCCATGGCGCGTGTGCGCGCGCACTCCACACAGCCGCTCAGTCGATCTGCGAAGCCGCGTCCCACCACCGGCCGGCCCCAGCCCACAGCCGGCTTCCGGACAAACAAAAACATTAACATTTACCAAAATAAAAAATAAACTCTTCCGCCAATAGGTCGATAACGTACCTCTAAGTGTTGTGATCAAGCAATAAACAACTAATAGATTTTCATCAACTTCTCAACTTCGGTAAGTCATTTTTAATATTGAATTAAATGTTGATTTGGCGTTAGGTAAACGTTTTCGCATAGTTCACGTGGTTTGAAAGTATTTCAAGGCGATCTTGGGTCTGGTTGCTGTCGTATTAGGTGCATACCTACTTAAAGAATATACAATTTCATCACCTAACTTCTAATCTTATTGATGATTGATGTGCGAAGAAAATAATAATGAATATTGTATTTCTTTTTATCATAAACGCACACACATTAGTACTAAGAAGCGTAAAATTGTTGAAGGTGAAGCAGGTATTAAACAATCTAGGTCACAGATTATTGAAGAAGCTAAGTTTTATGAAATATTAAACAATTATGGAAATCGTTTAAACTATTATGTTATTAAAAAGATTATTGAAAGCTGAGAATGACACTGAATAATAAAATGTTGCAAAAATCTACACTTTATTCTCAGTTTACATCTAGGCATTATATTTCATAATCTTTACTTGTTCGGTATATTCGGCCAAACTATAGACTATCGATTATGAAATACTCTAAATTACGAATAAGTCTCGATTCAAGGGCAATCAAGTTCTCAGTTACGAAAGTAGTTTTTTGTTTCAATGTGATCAAATACGTTTATATTTTTATATGTCTAGGTCAGTCAACAAATTGTTACTGGCATGGCATTCAAACAAAACTAATTATAAGTACCAATGGTTTTATCCTTGTTGAAATATGGAGCGATAGCCTTAATATTTATGTTTTAATAGTATCATGTCAGCAAAATATTTAAGTTATGATCTGCTGTAAAATTTATTGTCAGCAAATTATTTGTTGTGTTAAACAAATAACATAAGATTGGTTAGTTGCAAAACTGATTATTATTATTATTATTTATACTTTATTGCACATAAAATAATGTAACAAAAAGGTGGGCTTAATGCTAACAGCATTTTCGACCAGCCAAACCTAATAATATAATAATCTGCTGGGTTCCCCTTCGCTGCACTTCACCTACACCACAGAATAAATAATAGTAAAAGTACCCGCACGAACATCGTTCGACTTAGGTCATCCAGTGTCTCGTTGCGCTCGCCTCTTCCCGCGATTTGCGTCTCGTGAGCAGCAAAAGCTTAACTAAAAGTAAAACTTTAATTCCTAACTCCACAGTCCACACTATAAGATTACACTCTAGGAGTAGGATCGAGTTGAACTACGTGGGTTATATATCACTCCGATTCATATGCATTACCTTTTTTTTTTTTTTTGTCGAGGTGAAATCTGCAAACAGATACCGTATTGCATTGAGGGTGCAATACGGTTATGTGAGGTTCACGGACTCGTGGACTCACTAAAACACCCCGGTGGCCATCCTCTGCGCATGTCGATGGGCTCCGGGATCTCCTACGGAACGCACCGGTGCCCATCTCGCGCGACGCCCAACAGGGCCCATCCCGTGGTTGGCCAAAAAGCCAACCACAAACACTCCCTCCAAATGTGGCAGCACAGGGTCCACTCTGTGCTGCCACCATCCAAAGGCTCGTAGGAGGGTGGCCAGAGCCCTCACTCCGACCACCACGCGAGCCCAGTGACATTTCTCTCCTCCACCACGAAAACGTGCTCGTGTCATCGTGGCGAAAGAGGGAGATGTCACTTCCTACCTGGCCATCATCTATCTTCCGAACATAGCTCGGCGGGAGTGGCACCAGCTACGCCCGGAAGGTAGAGAGGGCAAACTACCTTTTCGCCGTTTATTCCCACATTTGAGTTTGGATTAACCCAAAGTCAAACAAGGGAATAAACAGCCCTTCCCTGCTGTCTCATCATCCAGGCATAGTAGGGAGCCACTCTGCCTGGGTGATGAGAGGGCAGCTCCTCCCCGTTGCGAGTGGCGTCACGCTCGATGGATCGAATGTGCCGCCAGTCACAAACAAGGGTACTCCACCTCACCCATCGGGCACCTCTGACCGGCCCTCTCACTGTGCCCTCTGCTAATCAGAGGGACACGCGGAGGGCCAGCTGCCTTCCCACCCCAAATATGGGGGGAACGCCTAAGGTTGGGGTCAGGGCGATAGTCGGCCCACTCTCCAACTCCTCGCAAGTTAGAGAGCCAACACACCACCACCCTCCAACACTCCATCCCGTTGGCGGTCTCTTTCCCTTTCACTGCAGAGATCTGCCATGCAGTGATCTGGAGAGAGACCGCCTGCCTTCCCTCCGTCGTATCCTCCAGATGTAACTCGAGTACACCTAGAGGATACGAAGGAAACGCCTCCCCGTTTGCAAGTGGAAGCAAATTCACGAGGGTAATGAGTTCACTGCCAGTCGCAAACAGGGGTACCTACCTACCTACCCACCAAACCACCGACGAGGCGCCACCTCACCCAGAATCCCGCAAGAAAACTGATCCGTACAGCCGGCTCGCGGGAACTAAGCGAAACGACACCTCATCAACAGTTCAGTGGGCACCTACACCAACACGGTCCCTAGTGGACCGTGAAGGCGCCTGATGGTTTCAGTTACGTCTATTTCAGAAAAAATAGACCAAAAGCAGGCAGCAACCACGTGAAGGATAACCATCAGACTTGCCTTGGGGATCTCAGCGACCCGCGCTCCTCCCAAGACCATTCGCCTCCTTGTCAACTCACTCTTGAGCGGGCAAGGAAGGCCTGCCTTTATCCAAAACCGGAGTTAGGCCGCAGCAACTATTAATGGATAAACACAGACCCGCCCTCATATGCATTACCTAGTTTGACCTGTCTGCCAAAAACATGTTTTGATAGGTAGCCCCCAGGGTTGACTTAGGAAGACCAAGAAAGGACAAGTGACACTACGAATGAAGCTCAATATAAAATTGACATAAAATTGTCAGGCAGTCAACTGCTAATGTGTCTTAGGAGCTAGCTTAGCTAGATCGTTGTTCTCCAAAAGCTCATTTCATTGATTTCTTTGTCACATATTCGGTGAGACATTGAGTTTACAGTTTAAGTTCCTGTACGTACCTATGTTGTAAATTTAATTAACAAATGTAGGAAAACTTTTTTATGAGCTTTTATTGTTAGTACGTGGTCAAATCTTGTATCTGAATTTTAAACCAGTCCCACGCTGAAATTTTGCTTACCTGGTCATGTCTCAGTGACAATACAATATTATAGTGACAGCTAGGTGATCTGATGATGTAGATGGAAAGTGGACATCGGAACTCTTTAGTAGCCTGGCAGTGTTTGGGCTCGTTTTAATCAGCTCACGGTTCCGATCACTAAATTCCTAAAAGGTTGTGGCGTATCCTATCTATGACACGGGAATGGTAAGGTTGGCAACACAGCCAATACAGGCACAACTTCCTTTATCCCGTTTAGAACGGACATCTTGTTTTGCTCTTTGATCATGGCTGATGTAAGCTCCTGAATATATTTTAATTAAAATACAACAAGTGCAGTATAATTTACGAAAGAGGCCTCCTACGAGGCCCTCTTCAAGGTTGTTTTGAAAAAGGTATTTTTCAACAAAAAATAGTTCAATTTACTCTTTGTCTTTTTATGTATAATTGTGTACAAAATTGTGACAAACAACATCGTGAGAAATACCGCATGACCCACCAAAAATTCGTGATCCTTTTTTGATCTTATACCTACTTATAAACACTCTTGGTACAACTGTAATTTGTAAACAGTAGTATGGTGCAAGGTGCTAGTAGTAGGTACCTCGTCCTTCTGTCGTTAGCGTCAACGGCTGTCGACGGATTGGGCAACCCGAGGTCGACTGGTCGCGGCTTCGACCGATAGACCGATCATCTCGTGATCCGTGCTCTAACATTATGATTGAGTATAATTAGCAATATGTATGTTAGCACGACGAACATGTATGAAGATTGTTTTAGTAGGTAGGTACCTATACCAGGATCATATCCCGGGTTAGGCCACCTAGTTCTACACACACACTAACTTACACCGGTTTAAATGCGCGGTGGATGCTCACGCTTGCAGCGCGAAATTCAACTAGGAGACTTAACACTGATTATTTCATAAATATCATCAGTTTAGCTACGATACCCCTAAACAAATTTTTACAGTGTTTTTTTTGTTTAGGGGTATCGTAGCTAAACTGATGATATTTATGAGATACTATCAATTAAAACATGTAGTTCTCGCGAACTCAAACTTTCGATATCTGAAGAAGTGTTGGTGAGATGTACCTAATGGGCAAAAAACACAAATAAAATTGAATTTCGCACCGCAAAATGCATATTGTTTTTGCTTTATTTATTTCGATAATTTGGTGCTAGTCTATAGTAAACAAATACCCAGTTGGATTTAGTTTTAATTTTAGCGTGTGGTTGTTTTATCCTGATAAGTGTTTATATAGTTAGAACCTGTTTATGTCGAAGTTATAATGCGTATGAGGCAAAACAGCACCACCATTTAATCTAAATAAAAATATACAGTATGTTCAATTTTGTGCTTTACACTTCACATCACACTGTAGAGGCTTAAAAAGTTCCGTTAAGAATCTTCCATCGCTAAGTGACTTTAGAAGTTGTAAAGAACTGATAAAGTTGTCATCTCCTCAATCAGCTAATGGTATACAATTCATAGGATGTACGAGATGAGTTATACCCAAATGCGGGCGCAATGGTGGACAGAGAAAGCGGAGAAAGCCAGTCGCAAAAAAACTCACACACCGACACCGCCGAAACACAACGGTGATTTGGCCAAACTCAGAACAGGTTTATCTTTAAAGCTTATATTATCAAGGTAGGGCAGCAAGTGCATTCAATCATTGCTACGTTATGGAGAAATATCTATCCAAGTATTTGGTACACTGCGGCTAAGTGTCAATGTGTGTCAATCGAACCTTAGAACATTAGGTACAATATTCAGATTTATAAGTTTTTTTTTAAATATACATTTTTCATAAGCCTTTATATTTTTTTTTTTTTTTTTTTTTTTTTTAACTTAGATAGACCTTTGTTTGACCACGATCTCACCTGTTGGAAAGTGACGATGTGGCCGAAGATGGAGCACAAAGGTCTAGAAGGCACCTATTCACTCTAGCCTTGAAGAGACCCAGATTATAGTTTTCAGGAAAGACAGACGACGGTAGTGTATTCCACTCCTTAGCAGTTCGCATTATAAAGGTGGAACTGAAACGTTACCGTGAGCTGATTAAAATGAGCCTAAACACGGCCAGTCTACTAATATCCATCGAAGAGTTCCGTTGTCCACTTTCCGTCTCCATAATCAGATCAGCTTGCTGTTACTATAATATTGTATTGTCATCGGAACTTGTGTATGCAAAGTTTTAGCTCCATAGGTGTTCACGAAGTGGTTCTAATTCAGCTTGCAAGATTTGAAGTAAACAAACAAAAATGCTTCTAAAAATATGAAGGGATACCTACTACATCATAATTTCAAAGAATATAATTATTATTAAAAACACAATAGGCAGTAATATTTTCTCGACAAAAACGTCTGATATTCCACGATGGTGCAACCCATTGTGAAAAGAGGCCCATTGAAGCTCTGCCTATACCCCCCTTCAGGGAAAAATGCGTGTGTCTATGTATGTATGTCCAAACCAGCTAAGCATACCTTTCTCAATCCTAGTCACTGCGTCTTCTTTCATAATATTAATAACTATAAAATGTAGCATAAAGCTATAGAGTATTTAAAAAAACTGTATCGCACTCCATACAAACCGAAGCTCTGAGGAGCTTCATCAAAGAATAAATTAATAAAAGAATAAATTAATATTCAATGAGTTGAATATTAATTAATTCAAGTCGATGAAGTTTCGTAGACACAATCTAGAGACTAATATCCAGACCTGTGGTTTGCCAATAAATTGTATAGAGTCAAACTACCAATGGTTACAAGATTTCCATACAAATCTTTATGTAAGTGTGATTTGTAAACCATATAATTTTATAAGAAACGGTAAACTACGGGTCTTTGTATAAAAAATTACATGGTTTTATTAAATAGGAGCAAACATAGTTTGTATGTAAAGGACTCAATCGCCCTAGCTAACTCTATTAAATACTAGCGACTCGTCCCGGCTTCGCACGGGTAGTTTCAGGATGAAAAACAGCCCCCTCCCCTTTCCTATCCCCTCCCCTGGTAGCCTATGTCACTCAGGGTGAATGTAGCTTTCCAATGGTGAAATAATTTTTTAAATCGGCCCCTTTCAGGATGAAAAACAGCCCCCCCCCCCCTTTCCTATCCCCTCCCCTGGTAGCCTATGTCACTCAGGGTGAATGTAGCTTTCCAATGGTGAAAGAATTTTTTAAATCGGCCCAGTACTTTTTGAGCCTATTCATTACAAACATACAAACATACAAAAATAGGTACAAATCTTTCCTCTTTATAATATTAGTGTAGATACCTACTTTACTGTTCCACCTCATTTGCTTAGAACAATATCCTCCGAATATTATAAATGCAATGTATGTCTGTTTGTCACTTAATAATGCCATAGTGGCTGAATCGATTTCTATGAAAATTTGAAGGTGAATTATCTCACCTTAAGGGGCTAGTCCTTGAAAATGACACTTCGAATTTTGACACTATTCCATTATCTGTGACCTCCACCTTGCGGTGGGATTTGTAACTAATTAGGTAAACAAATCTCTGAACCGTACAATTGTGTAGAAAACGCATTACTTGTTTTGTCAATAACATCATTGAATTTTTGTTCTGTACGTAATCAGATAAATGTAAAAATAAAATAAATGTATACTTCCTATACAATCGTTGCTTGACTGACTGACTCGGTCACTGACTATCAACGCGAAGTCTAAACCCTAGGCCATAGAGACCTGAAATTCACATAGGTACATTTCTTTTGTGGTACAGCGGTGCTCTAAGAAAGTAATTTCCGAAATACACACCCTAAAGTGGTGCAGCGGGATGTTGAAGTTTGAATAGCAAAAACTGCACGCGGGCGAAGTCCCAGGCGTTCCACTACTGGATACTTAGGAATCTCTGTGCACATGTTGTGTTTTACATATTATGCTGTGTCAGGTTTCGTTATATTTTATACCTAACAGTTTTATTAGTTTTATTTTACCCCAAATAGACAAAGTGGTCAACAACTTCAATAACTGTACCAATATGGGTGCAAAGTTAGTATTTCAAAACCATCATAACCGAATCGCAAATGAACATGGGCAAGAAACGAACAAACCCACAAAAACAACCAAAAAATACAGGACCACAAAAAAACAAAATTAAATCAAACATCGTACAAGTCTTAAACCTTAAGAAACAATTAAAACCTCGTACAAACCCATACAACCCAATTTAAACCGGTATTGAACGACGGACCTTGCTCAGGAAAATATCTTGGGAATCGGGATTTTTCCCAGCAAGGCCCAAATTAGATCGTTTTCTCCGCCTCAAAACTCACTATTCTGCCAAACTTCCTGCTGATGTTTTTTTCCATATGAACTTTCATCCACTAATATACCTACCTTGTTTGTTTATATTAATTTGAATGTGTATGTGTACCTACTTTTTGTTGATTGTACCTATTCAACCTTTGGAGGTTTTTAAGGTACAATATTATAATTAAATGTGTAAAATATATTGAGTATGAAATACATAAAAATAAAAAAACCTACACGTTTAGGGCTGTTTCAAAATACGCTCATGCAGTGATTTTATTATTTAAAACTATTAATTTAATCCTATTTCGTCAAAATACATAGTAACAGTTATTTTGTACAGAAAGACGGATAAAGAAACAAATAAATTATATAGGTACCTACAAACTATGTTGGAAGAAATACACGTAATTGAAACATACTGACCACCTACAAAAAAAAAACGGCGCGGCGAGGTCGTTGCATTTGACATGCCTAGTAAGATAATTTTCAAACATTTATCGTCTTCTAAATTCTAATTTCCAGTACTACCACAGTATAAATAATAGTACCTACTTCTTGAAACATGCCATGAATTTGTTTGGCGTCTTTATGAAAGGATTATAGGAAATTCAAACCCTAAAATCAATGGTGTTGACGACCTCTGTGGCGCGGCGGGCGAAGGTTGGCCTGCGACGCAGGAGGTTGCGGGTTTGATTCCCGCCTCGGAACAAATATTTGTGCGATCGCAGATATTTGTTCAGGGTGTTCTGGGTATTTTCTATGTTTAATAAAAAATATTTATCTATGTATTATATTGTATTAAATATATCAATTATCTAGTACCCATAACACAAGCTCTGCTTAGCTTGGGGCTATCATGTTGTTTGAAATGTCCATTATTATTATCATTACTATGTCATAAAGTTTGGATGTATTGTTTGTTATTCTATTAAAATTTAAAATTAAAGCGGCAAGAAAAGTGATTTTAACAAACGCAGTATCCCTTGGTCCGTAATAGGTAGACACAAAAAAAATTACAAAAAGTGTGTTATAAGTAGGTATGTACCTAGGGGAAAACAAACATGTTTATATTTACTTGCCTTATTTTTATTAATCATCATCATCAGCCCAGCTGGAAATAGAACATGTCCATAGAATGCCACGACAACTGGTCTTGAGCCGCGTCCGTCCACAGACTTCCCGCGACCTTTATAATGTTTGGTACATCGGAAGTTCCCCTCCTACACTACGTCGTCCGGTTGTTGGTCGCCACTCGAGGACTTTATTTCAGTCATCTTAATTAGTGCGTGTTGCCAGAGATGACTTACGTGACTGAGACGTGATCGCTAACTATCACACACACAAAAGCTCAAAGTATCACATCGGGTTATGCATGGAGAGAGCTATGCTATTACCATCAGTGTACAAATACGTAGTCTGCGACAACCGTAACTACAAGAAGTATTGTTACGAGATATTCGCGAATAAAGTTTTTTATCTTAAATTAGTGATCAGTCAAGTGATTTTGTAAATATTTATCTGTTATGATTTTGATCTGTACGATCGCTACGATCATTCCCTTTAAAACTGTGTTTATTATATCGTGATAACATTCATGATTTTTTATTATTTAGTAAATAATAGTTGTCTTCTAGTGCAAGATTATTTTAGAACGTGCTTAACCTAAGCATGTGCGCCGTATGTAACATGGTTACTGTTCGCATGTCTAGAGATTTTGTTATGGTGTTCAGCAAACGGAATATGCTCAAGCTTTACCAATCTTATGTGCGGTAACATAGCTACTAACTCAGTTATACACCTAATTAAGCTTGGAGAAAAATAAAATAACTGTAAGTAAGACCACAGAATAAATAATAGAAAAGAAGAGAAGGCTCACATCGTGAAAAAAAAATAACGAACCTTGCTTTTCACGATGTGAGACTTCTGTTATTTTCTATTATTTATTCTGTGGGCACTCCTAGCGAGGTATTTACCTAAACATTTCCTCTCTCTTCTAACGCGTAACTCCGTCGCTATCTGGCGCGGAGTGACGTTGCTCGTAAGGGTTGACGACTAGTCGCTTACGATAACATAGTTATCTAATGGCAAAGGTACGTTAGTTTGTACCTTGTCAATTAAACTAAATATCTCTTTTAAGTGTAGGGGTACCTACCTACACCTAACTATTTAGAGACTATTTTGTAAGCGTCGTATGTCATTCCATAACAAAATTATCTAATGGCATAGGTACGTTTGTCTGTACCTTGTCAATTAAACTAAATATCTCTTTTAGGTGTAGGTAGTGACAAGGTTCAGACTAACGTACCTATGCCATTAGATAATTATGTTATGGAATGACAAACGACGCTAACAAAATAGTCCAAGAGCCAACATCCAATATTCATAATATCGGTTCCCAATTACAGGTATAGCGTTTAACTAAGTAGCCTCCTGAGGTATGGGAGCGGCACGGGAGGGTGGTGATTTTCTTATGTCAAATGTCGCGAGACGTCACTTGACATCAGTCGGGCGGCGATCTCGCTGCCGTCAATACGTGTTATTTGGACCGGCCGCTTTAGACAAGACGCACACGAGATTAGCAACCGAAGATGGATCCTTAGATTAGAGCTCAAACTAAAGATGTTGTTTATAATGTATATAATTTTTTCAAGGTTAGTAAATCCGATCCAAATTCTGCCGAGCATGAAAACGATATAAATCTACACAGTATAATCACACAATAGAATCTATAGTTATGAAAAAGAGGGATTTGTTAAAATTAATAAAATGAAATAAACCAGAAAAACAATTTAAAATTGATGTCATATTAAAAGAAAATGGTCATACGGTACTTTATTTGCCACCGCACCATCCAGATTTAAACCTGATCGAATTAGTATGGGGAGATATCAAGGGCGAGCTGGCACGAGAACATATTAACTCAAATTTAACTGAGAAAAAGCATGCACTAGAAGAGTTATTTGCTAATTTTTCATTTGAGAAATGGCAAAACTGTGACGGTCACGTAAAGAAAGTTGAGGAAGAGTATTTCAAACACGACCATCTTAGCGACGATATAATGGATAAATTTATAATAAGATTACGAGATGACGACTCAGATAACGAAAGTGATTCCAGTCATACTGACAGTGATTCGAGTAGCGATATGGACATAAGCTAATAAATTGAAAAATCAGTTGAAAATATTGATATTAGTATTAAATATAATAATTATTTGAACAAGTATTTTATTCACTTTCGCAATGACTTAGGTACTTATTTGTATATATCGTAAGATCTATCTTCACTTATTTTCATCACGTGTGTAGCCCGACAGTTCTTTACGTCACATGTCACCCCTCCCGTGCCACTCCCATTCCTAACGAGGCTACTGAGTTAAGCGCTAGGCATGTACCTATTTTGATTAGCTCAAACTTATAATACCTACCTATAGTTGATATTTAACTGATTGATTATGGTATTATAGTGTAGTAGAAGCTGGCCGGGTGATTTGTACCTTCGTAATTGGGCAAATAAAAAAAGCGGCTTAGTGCGAGTCGAACTCACCCATGAAGGGTTCTGTAGCAGCAATTCAAACCAATTATCGGTGGAAGTTTACATGTACATCTTTTTTTTTGTTATATCATTCTCTTATTTAAGATGTTAAGAGGTGGGGGGGGGGGGGGACACATTTTACCACTTTGGAACTGTCTCTCGCGCAAACTATTCAGTTTAGTTTTTTTTTTATTAGAAATCTCAAAATCATTTTTGAAGACCTATCTACAGATCACCCACACGTATGGGTTTGATAAAAAAAACTATTGAGTTTCAGTTCTAAGTATGGGGAACCCCAAAAATGTACTGTTTTTTTTTCTATTTTTGTTCTTGTAAGTCCTATCCAACTACATAAATAAATCCGGAGACATACAATTTAAGGATCGGTAGCAAAAGTCTACATTTGTTAGGTAAGTGTACCTAATTACCTATAATGTAGACGTGCATTTCTACACCTTTCGATGTCCCTTGGAAGTGTGAAAAACGTGAGGTTCGGATCCTTGTTATAATTCAGGCAGCCGAATGCGATGCAATATGAGTTTATCTTCATTTAAGCATAGAATAAATAATAGTAGAAGACTTTAGTTGATGGACGACGTGGCGCGGCGCTTGAGTGAGTTTACCTTACTAACTTCACGTGCGATTCGGCTGGCGCGCGGCAGCCCTCTGAATGGATTAACTCGTCTAGATGAGTCCGCCGGGTACTTGTAGCTTTATACCTAAAGCGCGGAGTGCGCCACGCCTGACGATGATAATATTCGATTCCTTTGTTTTCAGTAGTAGTTAAGTTCAAAAAATAATATCAACACTAGTCTTAAGCACCGTATCTAGCTAGTATCTATTTTATATTATAATCGTCCAAAATTAGTAGGTACTTACACAAAATCAGAATTCGTTTATTTTTGCTATACGTTTTTAAATTCCGACGGGAAACGAAAATATTCGTGAAGAGAAAATATGTACAAAATGTGTGGCTTCATTTCACCGAGGACTTATCGAGGACTATACTAAGTTCCATTGGTCTAGTTGTTACTATGTTGACAGAGTTATTTATACTTGTATTGTACGGAACCCTCTACACGCGAGTCCGACTCGCACTTGACCAGTTTATTTATCTTTGGCCTCCAATAAAGCATGGACTTTAATGGAGATTTTTTTAATAGCAGCATTGTATCATCAAAGTAACTATCTAAGTAATATATTGTATTAAGTTTATTAGTTATCTAGTACCCATAACACAAGCTCTGCTTAGCTTGGGGCTAGATAATGTTGTGTGAACTGTACAGCATTATTTATTTATTTATTGTTTTGATATCAAATTGAAGTACCAGTATTATTATTAGTTACAGCCAAACATAGATAAAAATTGAATGATAGTATAAATAAAAAATAAAAAAAACATACCCTTCCTCACTAGTAAGTCGGGAAATAAGCAAGTATAAAGAGCTTGGTATATTCTGAGGAAAATCGCTAAGCGAAACTCTTTTGGTCACAAATCACAATATAAACTCCTTCGTGAGTATACTACCGTAGAATTGCACCGAACAACTACGGAGGCCTGCAATGTTCTAAGTAGAAATCCACCAACTTATCTGTAGAATGAAATGTATGTAGATGATAGAAAACTACATACATTTCATTCTACTGATAAGTTGGTGGATCTGTAGAATTGGTTTGTGTTCACGACTGTATGATTGAACTGTCAAACCATGTCAGTCCCGTTAATTTTCACAAACCTCAAATAAATAGGTATTTGCATGGGTTTCCTATTACCCGAATTACAATTATAACAACGAAAACCAACAATTTTCAGTAAAATAATACAAGTTTTTGTAATGATATATCGAAGTATCCGGTTGCCCGTTTTCACCTGTGAATGAAAAATTGATCGAGGCCCACCCTTCCAGAGCCGTGGATAACCACGGAATGACAGAAAATGGCGTAGAAATCGTGTAGATACGGCGAATTGAAAATGTTTTCGTGTTTTTACACATCTTTTGTATGAAAAGATCAAAAACCCCAACTTACTTTTAAAACCAAGTGTATAGACATGATACTAAAGTGTTTTATTTCTCAGAAATAGCTGTAATTCCGTAGATTTTAGCTCATATGTAGATGCTCTATTTTGATCAATTTTGTGAAAATGGGTAGGTAGTTTTTCAATTTACACAAAATCTAGAAAGAATTTTAGAAAACCCCTACTTACTTTTATTCAACCTGAAGTGTTCTTTCTTCTGATCTAAATATTTTTAGGAATAAAGCTAAATTCGGGAAGTTCTTGGCTTTTCAAAACACCACTTTTCAAGGATTTTCATTCATCTTCATCAGACTAATCTCTATCATATAAACTAATTCAGATACCAATCTTTATAGATCTCAAGCCTAATTTATATCAAGATTTTTAATCTCGTGTGACAAACGATCTACAATTAGTCCTGAAGACATAATTGTATGGTAAATGTATTCTTCTAGAAATTGATTTATCTTTTTATCCGTTTACGAAAAAGGAGGGTTATGCTTTTGACAGTCTATGTATGCATGTGTGTATGTTTGTATGGCTGTGCGTATGTTCATCTGTTCCCTCGTATCTGTACCCACAAATGTAGTGTCTTTATATCCGTGCTCTGCGTGTAGGATATAAAGCAATAAAAAAACAAGATGGTGGATTGTATAGGTGAATTATACTGGAATAATCTTCTTTTGTATAATAATAAGGGTCTTGATAAGCACTTTCAAATATATACACGTACATATGCAAATGTTTTTAATTACTTAATAAACGGTATCTATATCGCAAGCGTTTTCATTCCTTTCACTAAAGATGTCCCGATATCGGTTTTCAGTTTTTTTTTAACTTTTTGCTTGTTATCATTTGTTTTATTTTTATTTTGAACTCATGGTGTTATGAATAAATTTCGAGAATGACAAAATATATATCGTTACTTACAAAACATTATGACCTAACTAACACCCAAAAGTCACACAAATTATCCTGATCTTTCTGATTGCCTGTGTTTGGGTATCAGGAACTACGGTACATCCATGGTACCTACCTACCATATTCACAATTATTAGCTCGTCAATCTTGTAATTTGCATTATCTTTTTTGTTTCCACTGGAAGATTGATGTAGCTGAGAACTAGATAACCTAGGAATACATTCGATGCGGTAAGTTACTTTACTGAACACAAAAACGAACTGCAGTAAGTTCGTAATAGCTCAGCGATAGGTATGGCCGCACGTTGTTCTTGACCCCAAGACGCAGCAATATTCATTGTCTCACGTATACATAATAACTACTCTGTAATTTGATACTAGAAATCAACATAATTATCCACGAGTAATATTTGTTGTGAAATCTCGAAAACGGCTCTAACAATTTCGATGAAATTTGCTATATGGGGATAATCGATCTAGCTAGTCTCATCTCTGAGAAAAAGAGATTTACTCCAAAAAATTATTACTATTTGCTAATGTGTCAGTCGAAGAATATTGAATAGTGTTTTTTTTTATGAAACCTATATAAGTAGCTTACGGTCCACCTGATGTAAAGTGGTCACCGTCGCTTATAGACACCGGCAACACCGGGGGTATTGTCGATGCGCTGCCCACCCTAAAAGGCATTTTTCTTGAAGCGGCACATGTCGTGACGTAACCAAACGGGAAAACCTCAGATGGAAGCTCATTCCATAGTTTGTAGGTTTATGGAAGAAATTATCTCGAGAAACGAGTCGCTTGAGAAACCCAGAGTTCTATGGATTTCCACGCCCGCATTCGAATTATCGTCGGATCTCTGAGTAGTAGGTATACCTAGCGAAGTATTTGCGATGGGAAGGTCGACCAGTTGGTACTTCACACGAGACTATCACCTGTGTTTACGGTACGAAAACATCACATTACAATGGAAAAGTAAAGTGTTGCACGCGCAGTCAACATTCAATTCACCTGTACAATTATAGTAAGGCTGATCCAAAACCGTTTCCCATACAAATTTTGAGGAACAAATGTCGGTGATAGAATACGTATATATATATAATTTTATCACTAATGTTTTATTTTATCTAATGGCAACTTCCCAGTTTCATTACAAAAATAAATGTTAACATTTTATAGCTTATAGCCTTTCCCGCCGACTGTACCATATTATTTATTCTGTGACTGTACCTACATGCTGTACAGTACCTGTACTTAGCACTTTGCGTGTTATCTCTAGAGCAAATTAGCGCTAGGAACTCTCGCGATGCTTTCTACTATGTCAGCCTGTGTGACTAAAACTCTTCACAAACATCGAGTGATACTTATTAGTTTAAACTTGAAACATCTCGATTCGTACGACTAGTAGTGCGAACAGTGGACCTCGCAAACACAATTTTTTTTGGAACAATGAGGGATTTTCATTTCCGAATTTAAAAAAAAGTAGTTCGATTTGGCTCGATGGATAGCGCTGACTCAAATGTGGTTGCCAAATTAACAAATGCATTGTCTGTGCTTTTGTGTGACAAAGATCTTTTTTGTGTGATAGTCATAGAGCGTAGCGAAAATTCTACGTCTATGGTGATAGTTACAAAATACCACGAAAATATATCACTACGTTGTTGACTTTGACATTTCACTTTATTTTGACAGTTAAGTACAGAGCTAGTAAGTTAAGTAGAGCGCCATCTATTTTCAAGGGTCTAAGCATGATGTGAAACGGCCGTGAAAACGTGAAAACCCCTCATTTTGTCTGATTTGTACAATTGCACATAACCTCGTGAGTCGCTTTTCGAAGTCTGTTTGTGAATCAATAAGTTAAAAGAAAATTAAAACATAAGATAATGTTTGGATGTATTTATTCAATACATCATGTCGATCAATAATCTATATCTCAACCTCTTCTTGACCGATTTTGCTCATATTCGAAATTCTTGTATAGAATTGAGTACCTACCTACCGAATGTTTCTGCCAAATATTATCAAAATCGGCCACAAAATTATCTGAGGGAAATACCCCTCCAATAAAAATCACCGACGACAAGAAAAAATACAAGGAAATTTTAAAACCCTGCACGAAGTTTCGGCCAGATCGGTTGTAAAATACGAGGAGTACAAATAAACTGACAGAGGAAAACAAATAGAACTTGAAGCAGACACGCTTCGCTCGCTCAGTCAATAAATAAAATAGTAAACAGGATGTCAATGACTTTTTGCATCTTCATAAACTTTTGATTTATTTTGATTTGTGGTTATAATATATTATTTACCTACTTAATGCTTCCTCAAAAAACTTGGTACTTAAGTATTACTTATACGTTTATAGTATATCTACGTAGTTTGTTATTTGATATTAGGATAGGTATTTTGATAATGTTTTGGGCAAAAACTTTCGGTAGTTAATTAAAAACAAGTATTTCGAATATGAGCAAAACCGGTCTAGAGGTTGTCTAGATATAAAGCCTGAGTTTTTTTTTCAGGGCCACTTAGGCGAAGTCTGAAACCGTGAGTGTTATCGAAAAGTGATGTTTGGAGTTACCAGGCTCGATTTTGAAAATAACAAATAGTTCATTTTTAGTTTTCCTAAAAAATTAAGTTAAAAAACTTATTTGGGTTCTTTGTTTGATCGTTATGGATCGACATGATGCATATAGTTTTATACAAGTTTGTGTTCGCGAGGTCTACTGTTCTCAGAATTAGTACTAGTTTTAGTGGATTTAAAATAAGCAATTGATTTGGTTGATTCGTGTAGTAGAGATTTATCTACCTTTCAGATCAGAAGGATTTTAGGCACAGTACTACGAGGAAAATATGTGACACGGCAATCGCCGTGCGTGTCCGTCGCTCTTTCAATCACTTGCAATCATATTTATGTTAAGGTGAATGTTCAAGTTTCCTTGCCCATACAAAATACTTTAGGCCGTTACTCAAACCACAGATTGTCATTTTATAAATTGACTTATTTTTTAGACTTCCTAATGATAATAGTTATCGCGAATGGTCTTTCCAAACAAAAATATACAATAGGGAATTTTTAAAACAGGTTTGAAATACGACAATTTTTACAAATGTGTGAGTTTATTTTGCACTGACATCTATTATCGTAGTGAGATACTTTTAAGCAGCAGAGCACCCAGTTTAATTAAAGATGACAGTGATGGCGCTAAATTGACCTTCAAACACAAGAGTTTTGTGTAAGATAGTAAGTAAACATGATAGAGATGGCGCTAAATAATAAAAGTGATGTATTCACAGTTCACACAACATTATCTAGCCCCAAGCTAAGCAGAGCTTGTGTTATGGATACTAGATAACTGATATACTTAATACAACATATTACATAGATAGATATTTTTTATTATGCATAGAAAATACCCAGAACACCCTGAACAAATATCTGCGATCGCACAAATATTTGTTCCTATGAACAAAATGAACAAATGTTCCGGGAATCGCACCCGCAACCTCCTGCGTCGCAGGCCAACCTTCGCCCGCCGCGCCACAGAGGTCGTCAATATGCTACCTCCAAGCAATTGCTGAACTGGCGGGAAGTCAACTTGTATCCCACTAATTGGGGGTGGAAGCAGTCTTCTGCAGGGACGCAGTCTTCTCTTCTCAACCCCATCCCCACCACCATGATCACGGCGTCCTCATATGTCCTCATATAAGGATCATCAAAAGAAAAACAGACCGTGTTTGTTGCCTGATTCTTCTAGGTCTGGTTGCGTTGGAACAGGAGTAAATGTAAATTTATTTTTTAAGACGATTCAAAATGATCCTTGTGATTTCAATGAATAAAATACTTTTTGACTTTGACTTTGATATGTTGCCGCTCCGTCAGCAAAAGTTTAAAAGCGACGTTGCCAAACCGTTACTAGTGTGAACACACAATACTTTTTATAAGTTGGCCGTAACTTCTACTATAGCGAGCTAGTTCTGATAGGGTTGCCAACTGTACTTATAATAATGTATTCTAATTTATTTTACAACTACGTTCTTTAAACTTTGCAATAGCATTATAGTGCTAGAAAATACTTTATTTCAATTTAGGTAGCCTACCCAAGTTTTAAGTTACTATGTGAGGTGTTAAAAATAAAACAACGAAAGAATTCGTGAAAACTTGGCCAGAATCAATGATAGTATGATGCACGATTCTACGAATTTTGAATAGTCTTATATTTCAAAATGAGTGAAAGTACAACATGGATTTAAAACACTAGAGAACAGTGATCACCACGAAAGCTGCGAGCGAGCCGAAGGCGAGCGTGGCTCAGTAGTCAGCAGGGCCCGCAGCGAACCAGAACCAACACCTGAACGCCAATACCCTAGATGATGATGATGATGATGATGACGATGATGTTGTTAATGTTCATCACCACCACCATCATCATCACCATCACCATCATCATCCTCATCTAGGGTATACGCGTGCAGGTGATGATGATGATGATGATCATGATGTTTTTAATGTTCATCACCACCGCCTTCATCACCATCACCACCACTAACATCATCATCATCTTCATCTAGAGTATTGGCGTGCAGGTGATGATGATGATGATGGTGATGGTGGTTAATATAATATATCTTCATAATGTTGTTAATATTCATCACCACCGCCATCATCATCACCATCACCACCACCATCATCATCATCATCATCATCATCATCATCTAGCATATTAGCGTGCAGGTGATTATGATGATGATGATGATGATGATGATGGTGGTGGTGATGATGATGATGATGGTGGTGGTGATGAACATTAACAACATCATCGTCATCATCATCATCATCATCTAGGGTATTGGCGTTCAGGTGATGATGATGATGGTGATGGTGGTGATGTTGATGGTCACCACCATCATCACCATCTTCATGATGTTGTTAATATTCATCACCACCTCCATCATCATCACCACCACCATCATCATCATCATCATCATCATCATCTAGGATATTAGCGTGCAGGTGATTATGATGATGATGATGGCGGTGATGGTCACCACCATCATCATCACCACCACAACCATCATCATCATCATCATCATCATCATCACATGCACGACAATACCTTAGATGATGATGATGATGATGGTGGTGGTGATGATGATGATGATGATGGCGGTGGTGATGAACATTAACAACGTCGTCGTCATTATCATCATCATCTAAGGTACTGGTGTGCAGGTATATAGATCATCTAAGAGTACGCTCGGAAATTTGGAGATTGGAGTTGCTCGCGTCCATAGGAAAATACCCTCGCGTCCCTACACGTGATCTCTGGGTGGTGTCAAACGGGTAACATTTCTGGTGGTAGGCTTCGGCCGTGGCTTATCACCACCCCATGGACATAGCCAGTCCGTGAAGCGACATTGTCGTGTTTCGGACTGATGTCCAGTGTAGCCATCGTGGAAGTGACGGGTTTGAGCAGCTATGGTATTCGGGGTACCGCACAGTGGGGCGATTTTGAAAAAAGGTGGACGTAGGAACAAATTTCGTAATTTCGGTCTGAAAAAATTGCAACTGATAGGAAATTGTATGGTGATTGAAACATATTCTATTCAATTTGCAAAAAAAGGCACTTCTTCATGGGTTAAAAAAATAGTTTAGAAAAAAATGTATGGAAAGATTTATATTATATTGTTTTTCTCAAAAATAAGAAGTTTGTTAAAAAAAAACAACAATAGCTTAAAGTAGCTGCCGTCTTCTACAAATGGGTCATATAGGGTTCTGTTAACCCTGCAGCATTGGCAGTTAAGGGGGTTAACCTCTTGAAAAAAAATGTTTATTTTGATACGAGCATCTGATAGGAAATGTAGTGCTTGTTAAAAGTTATTCAATACAATTTTCCATAACAATGAGTCTGTGATATTATAAAAACATATTTCTGAAAAATGCGATGAAATATAAATCAACATATTTTTTCTCGGAATTTTAAAAGGTTTTCATAAGAAACTTACACTACTTAAGTTCTTTACAAAAAATAAATAATCGTTTTTGGCTTAACGCTGTTGCAGCGGTATTTAAATGGGATCAAACTTTAAAAATATATGATTTAATGTTAAATGTTAATGGAAAATGGTTCAATTTCTGTCATTCGCTCAGTCTTATCTAAGTAAAATGAATAAATCATAATAAAATCTAGTGTAAAAAACTTCTAAGTCTAACTACCTGGCTTAGTAATTATCTCCAAATAACTTGCCAATTTTTCCGATACTCGACATTTCTGACCTTGTAGGTAGGTACCAGATATTTTTCATTGCTACAGTACTTTCACTGAGTATTACGTTCATAATAGTAATAAATCAAAATAAACTCTAGTGTCAAAAAGTACAAAGATCGCTATAGTCTTAATAATTATCTCCAAATAACTTGCCAATTTTTCCGATACCTGAGCCTAATGACTGACCTTGTAGGTTAAGTACCAGATACCTTTCATTGTTACAGTACTTCCACTGAGTATTACTTTCATAAAAGTAAATCACCATATCATCTAGACTCTAGAGTCACTAGAGACAAAAACTACAAAGTTAGCGATTGTCGTATGGGGCCATTCAAGTATTACGTAAGCAGATTTTTTACAACTATTTATAATGCGCGTCACGTAAAAAGAACGCTGGCGGTCAAGCTTCTTCAGGCGTTCCAGCGTTCTTTTTAAGAGATTACTTACTTTTCTACTTATTTAAGAGATGTATACCTATACATTGAATGAGTGCCTGCCTAGTTTACTACAAATAATGTACCATTATAGTACGCGTCATGTAAAAAGAACGCTGGAACGCCTGTAGAAGCTTGACCGCCAGCGTTCTTTTTACATGACGCGCACTATGCCCACCCCTTCTGTGTAAGCTGTGTAAGCAAAAGTAAGCAAACCTCTTCCCCCCCTCCCATGCTTACTTAATAATTGGTACCTATATGCATTTTTCTTTTAATGTATTCTGTTTTTTTATTGATTCGTGAGCAGTAGTTAGCAAATAGGCTTAACTAACTTCTGTACATTTTGTACTTTTGTATTTGTATGAGATTTTTTAAAACTTTCGAATAATTTTTGATATAACTTGGATTTGTTTATTTGAAACGACATGTTAAACAGTTAAGCTTGGGCGAAAAAGGATCATCGGTTAAAACAAAAATTAACTTGCTTTGATTTGCTTACAATACGTCAAATCGTCATTCGAATCGAAACGAAACAATAGATTGACGGAAGAAATTTAGACGTGACAAGTGCGCGCGGTAATCCCCACTCGCTTCTAGGCGAGTACCTATAACGTATTCTTTATTTGTGGGAATCCCCGACATGTGAGTTTTATTTTCAAGCATAGACAATTTGTGGGTTGCCATTTGTGTAAAATAAGTAAATAATAACTGCTGACGTAATCACGATATCGACCATGTCATCAAAAATAAGCAAAACAAAGACCCCCCCGCCCCCCTCAAGCGCTTACATAATACTTGAACGCCCCCTATTACTTATCTTGAAATAATTTGCCACGTATTATTAATAATGGTCCCGATACTTGAGCCTAATGACTGACCTTGTAGGAAGGTACTAGATTCCTTTCATTGTTAGAGACCCACCAACTTATCTGTAGAATTTAATGTATGTAGATGATAGAAAAATGTAGGTAAATGGTTCTACTGATAATTTGGTGGATCTTTCCAGTAAGTGATTACTAGTTTTACGAAGGTTGCTTGTAGTTTTAAGGGGATTTTTGTCATTATTAACTTTATTTGGGAAATATTTTAGTTACATCGATACTAAAATATCTATCATATGTTTTATGAAAAATGGCTGCTGGGAATTCCGGACTATTTTAAAATGGTAAGAGGGTAAATCATATTAACAGATCTGTAAAGTTTTGTTGTGATGCTCTGATTTTATTCATTGGATGCGATGATTTCTCTGATGAAGATAGTGCTCTTGCTCTTTTAACTTCGCTGAATCTAACGAAATGAAAATACTTATCCCTGAGGACAATGTTATCAGATTCCAGCATATCTGTATTGCCCTTCTACTACAAGATATTAGAAGCCAAAAAAAGATACTACCCTACAGTAGGTGTTGAAATAACGGAGGCAAAGATTAAGTTACAAGTCCTTTTGGATATAACAACACAATTGGCAAGTTATTTAAGTTATTTGGAGATAATTAATAAGACAATCTCTTAATCTCTTAGATCTTTGTACTTTTTGACACTAGATTGTATATTGATTTATTACTTTTATGAATGTAATGCTCAGTGGAAGAACTGTAGCAATGAAAAGTATCGGGTACCTACCTATAAGGTCAGAAATGTCGAGTATCGGAAAAATTGGCAAATTATTTGGAGATAATTACGAAGCCAATAGTTAGACTTAGAAGTTTTTTACACTAGATTTTATTATGATTTATTCATTTTACTTAGATAAGACTGAGCGAATGACAGAAATTGAACCATTTTCCATTAACATTTAACATTAAATCATATATTTGTAAAGTTTGATCCCATTTAAACACCACTGCAACAGCGTTTAGCCAAAAACGAATATTTCGTTGTTGTATAGAACTTAAGTAGTGTAAGTTTCTTATGATTTAAAATTCCGAGAAAAAATATGTTGATTTATATTTCATTGCATTTTTTCAGAAATACATTTTTATAATATCACAGACTCATTTTTATGGAAAATTGTATAGAATAACTTTTAACAAGCACTACATTTCCTATCAGATGCTCGTATCAAAATAAACAATATTTTTTAAGAGTTTAATTCCCCTTAACTGCCAATGCTGCAGGGTTAAACCGTCCAGAACCCTATATGCCCATTTGTAGAAGACGGTAGCTACTTTAAGCTATTATAGGTTTTTTCTTGAACAAACTTCTTATTTCTGAGAAAAACAATATAATATAAATCTTTCCATACATTTTTTCTGAACTATTATTTTAACCTATAAAGGAGTGTCTTTTTTTGAAAATTTAATAGAATATCTTTTAATCACCATACAATTTCCTATCAGTTGCAATTTTTTTTAGACAGAAATTACGAAACTTGTTCCTACGTCCACCTTTTTTCAAAATCGTTCCACTGTGTACCGTGATTTGAGCCAATTCACTTCCTATTTGTGTCATCTAATTCACGCGTTGCGCGATACGCGTTACACGCCGAACTTTACAGAGTGCAGATTTCTTACTGCGCAAATCGTGAATATTCACGTGAGGCTTCATGCGGCCCCGAATACCACGGCAGTTCGTGCACTGGATTCAGCATGTGCGTTTTAGAGACCGCAGCAGTGCAAGTGTGCCAGTTGGCTAGGCTTGGAAGGTAGCGGGATCCGAAGCACGGTTCTCCGCTGGCTGACTGCAGGTTGTAGGGGGCCCAACTAGTAAGCTAGCCCGCCGCCTTGCGAAAAATCCCAGAATGCTCCATCGTGCCGGTTGGCTACCGGATTAGAGGACCCGATGGCCATTCCTGGAGGGAGGTCTCAGTCTCCAGTCTAGTCTCCCACTGGCGCAGGAGCCTGCTGTTTGTCTCTAGGCTTTCACTGACCAGTGCCTCACTCAACAGCCGTTTTTCCCACAAACCTAATCACTCCAAAAACCAAACCATGAAAAAGTCAACATATAATAAGTTGCGCTCACAGCGGAAGCACTTCCTACACAACCTATCATCTTACCAACGGTTATAACAGTTTTATTTATTTTTGTTTTCAATTCTCTAAGATCTTGTAGTACCTATACCTATACTTAGTAGATTTTTGTTTTTGTCTTCTTGTTTTATGTGAGTGTTGTGCGTGTGGTAAAATAAATAAATTTTCTTTCTTTCTTTCTTTCTTTCCTCTCGCTTCAAGCGCACCTCTGAAACATTAGAGGACTGCACTCCAATATCGATCCGGTCCACCACCAATACTTATAATAACCACCAATACTTTTTCGTATCTCGGCCGTAGTATTAAAAACCTGTGAACCTGAGTTGTCTTCAATATACACGCAACTTTTCCGCCTCTCCTTGAATACTGGTGAAGTCCCCAAGTCTTGGAAGCTCGCTAACGTGCAACCTGTGCCCAAGAAAGGCAGTCGTGCTGACCCTTTGAACTACCGCCCTATCTAGGTCACCTCCCTACTATGTAAATGTATGGAGCGTGTACAGAATAGGAAGGTCCTTGCATACCTCGACGGATCGAGGATATTTCGCCGAAATCGGTCTACTGGGGACCTTCTTGTGTATGCCACGCACATTTGGAGAGAGGCCATCGAGATCATGGTGAAGCACTGGCTGTTTCATTAGACGTCTCGAAGGCCTGCCTCGCAGACTTTCTGAGGGAAAGATCCATTCGAGTAAGTTGTTGACGGGTGCTCGTCGGATCAAATGGCTATAAACGCCGGGGTACCTCAGGGGTCAGTGCTACCTGCCACACTGTTTCTGCTGCATATAAATGATCTGCTACTGCCCAGTATCATTGGGTATGCAGACGACAGCACAGTTGTGGAGAGATACGTTTCCAATGCGCGTGCTAGGCAGAATTAAATTCTGGAGTTAAGAGATGAGATGCTGCAGCGTCTGAATTTGATTCTCAAGGCTGTTTCCGATTGGGGTGATGCCAATCTAGTCAAGTTCAACGCCTCTAAAACACAGGCTTGTCTCTTCTCCGCGAAAAAAGTAAGTTTCTCCAAGTTCCTGTCTTCCGAGATATACCTGTAGCTATAGGAGATCACCTCGAGCTCTTAGGCGTTTCACTCACGCCTACTCTCAACTTGGCTCCTACATCGAGTCTAAGGCAAAAACTGCCTCCATGAAGCCTTCTAAGTCTGTACAAAGCACAAGTCCGGGCTGGTATGAAGTACTCCTACCACGTTTGGGATGGCTGGCTCGGCCAAACACCAGCTTGCTGCCTTGGACTCGATCGAACGTTCAGAGAGCAGAGCGTTCAGGCTTATAGGTGGGCAACATATGGCGGAGACTAGAGTCTCTCGAGCACCGCCGTAAGGTTGCGTGCCTTTCGATCTTCTATATATAGGTTACATTTTGGGGAATGCTCCCAGGAACTTCATGATCTGATCCCACTATCTCCTTTTCATCATGGACGAGCAGGCGCACGGCTTGGTACCACCCTTACCTCATTAGTATACCCTCTTTTCGTACTAAACGTTTCAATTCTACCTTTATAATGCGAACTGCTAAGGAGTGGAATACACTACCGTCGTCTGTCTTTCCTGAAAACTATAATCTGGGTATCTTCAAGACTAGAGTGAATAGGTTCCTTCTAGACCTTTGTGCTCCATCTTCGGCCACATCGTCACTTACCAACAGGTGAGATCGTGGTCAAACAAAAGTCTATCAAAGTTAAAAAATAAATAAAAAAAATGGCTTTATAGTTCGCAGAACTAACAACCATATTATGTGAATAAAGGTTCTCGAGTGGTACCTACAAACCTGATGAAGGTAGAGGAAGACCCCTCTTTCCATGCACCAAAGATATTATAATCAGCAGAAAGTTGGTAGATGCAGGCTCAAGAGAGTTCGTCGTGGCATTTTAGAGAGGAAACCGTTGTCCAGCAGTGGACTTCTGTAGACTGATGATGATGATGATCAACCGTCTACATTGGCTTGAAGTCAGTAAAATGGTTTTATATTAGACTAGCTGAACAATGTCCGTGCGTAGAATAGGTAGTAGGTACCTACCTAGAGTAGGTACCTATCTATTCGTACTACGCATTCTAAATGGATGGTGGTACAAACATCAGCCTGTAGATCCAAGTCCACCGGCTCACTGACATAGGTCTCTAAATTAGCAAGTTGAAGTGGCAATGGGCTAGACATAAAGCTATATGATCCTGGTTCTTTTACGGATGTTTCGGATTTAGGTACGGGTACAGAATCTTCGAGCAATGAATACAAAAAACGAAGGCAAAATGTATTTAGTTATTGATGATGTTTTTTTATTGTATACCTAATATTTCTAGTGTAAGCAGAAGTTGTAATATAAAACAATTTATAATCTTTTTTTCTTTTTTTTGTTCATTTCTGTAAAACGAAACATTCTTATGCAACATCCTATCTTGCCGGACATGCCACAGAAGGGGTTGCGGAAAGGCGGTAGATGGAGGCTGCTCAAGACCGTTTGTCTTGACATTCTATGGGGAGGTCCATGTCCAGCAGTGGACTTCTGTAGGCTGATGATAATGAAAAACCGTCATGGGTTCACGGGGCAAACTATGATAATTATGGGTACCTACCTACCTACTGCAATGATGCAGGTCAGTTACTTACATTCGTGTACATTTTGGACATTAGAAAAATAAGTTTTATTCTTGTAAACAATAATTTTCCGAGTTTTTCTCTGAAATACCTTTTATCATTCTAACAATTTTATTCAACGCGATCTATAAACAGATACCAAGCTATTTATTTAACGCCATCTATCTAACGTCCATGCCAATGCTCTTGGACAATAACAACGCCATCTAATGAAAACCAAAACAGTGAATATGTATGTGTGCGTGCGTGTAATTACATCAGAAAAGTGAACGATCTTATTTCTAGGTAATTTGAACTTTCAAATGACTGTTTAAAGGAAATTCATACTGAATTAAATTCTTACAACTACAACTTAGCCGCGAACGATAAAATAAAACACGAAAGACGCCCGAATTTAGCACAAAAAATAAAAAAGTAATACAATAAGTTTCCACGCCATCTACCGTGAACCGAGCTTTTAGTAATCAAGACGATTATCCTTAATAAAAGCCTATGATTGCCTGAGGCCCATTACTTTTGTATAAGTAGTACTGCACAAGTACTACATAGTCTGTTCAGAAAGAGAACCGTCGTGTCCAAATGATCAAAACGAAACAGACGTGGTATTGTATTGCCCGCTAAACAAAATAGGTATATAAAATAATAGTAGTAGAGCTTTTTTTGAAAGAGTTGGTCCAGGGAAGTATTACCACCATACCTATTTCTGCCGCAAAGCTCACAGTCTCGCATTGCTGTGTTCCGGTTTGAAGGGTATGGTTGCCGTTGAAATTACAGGCACATGAGTCTTTTCATCTTTATGTGTCAGGGTGGCGGGCGCAGTACAATGCCGCATAGGATGCGTCCTAGGTGGATGTGACCTATGAGGTAATGGATTGTTAAAGGCAGAGGTTACCGCTTAACATCAGGTGGGCCATCTCATTGTTCCGTCATTAACGAAGTCTAAAAAACCCCACGGCTGGTCTCATTCTAAACAGACTCTACCTACTTTAAAAAAAATTGACGATGTATGAAAACGTGTAAAGGTTGATTCGAAGATCCGGCCCACAGGTTCATTCCATGGGCGAACTCTTGGCTCTTTTCACCTTTGACAAATGCAGACGAATGAATTCGAAATACACGCATGTTTGCGCGGATAGTTAGCTCTCCAAGACCTTCACACGTATTTATTCAACCCAAACAAATAAAATAACTAACCGATGTGCACACTGTTTGTAGAGTGTCCTAAACGCGCTTGGATGTCACTTTGTTCATTTCATATGTGAACTTCTGCACTATGACTTGACGGAGACTGCCGACTTGACCTAGTTTTTACCACAGTAATACCTACACTTGACATTGGCGAAATTGAAGAAGACTACTCAGAAGCCAGAAGAATAACATGGATACTAATACGCGAGTAATTTTGTTCTACAAAATGTTGTAACAGGAATAGCAAATTTTGAAACAAAATAGCGGATCCGTCCTAGCTAAGAGTTAGTTTGACGACCTCTGTGGCGCGGCGGGCGAACGTTCGCCTGCGACGCAGGAGGTTGCGGGTTCGATTCTCGCCTCGGAACAAATGTTTGTGCAATCTGCGGATATTTGTTCAGGGTGTTCTGGGTATTTTATCTATATTGTATTAAGTATATCGCAGTTTTCTAGTACCCATAACACAAGCTCTGCTTAGCTTGGGGCTAGATAATGTTGTGTGAACTGTCCAGCAATATTTATTTGTTTTAGTTCTTCTAGGCCCAGGAAACTATTATTTATTCTGTGGCCCAGGCTGAAGATCAGCGCACCAGGCCCGGTGACTATATCAAAATTAAATAATATATTTATATACAAAAAGGATAATACGACTAAAACAAAAGAAAACGAGTTAGCCTTACAGGCTTAAAGTGGTTGCTTTCGGTTGTGGCGGTAAATTCAATTTCTTTCGTGTTTTTTGCTCATCACTGCTCATCAACACTTCTTCAGATAGCGAATGATATTTATGTGATACTATAAATTGAAACTTGTGTGTTAGGTCATATAATTACCGGGAAATTAGTTTTCGCTATCTGAAGAAGTGTTGATGAGTTGTGTTTGATGAGCATAAAACACGACAGAAAAAACGCACGACAAGCGATAGCAAACACCTTAAGATGTGTAACATCTGAAATTTCACCTCCTTGGTAATAAGCAACATGGCTGATAGCACCAACTGCTCGGAAAAATGCGTGCTTCCTTTTACACACTTCCGTCCCTTTTCACGAAATCACTCGGCACTCCCACAGATTGCAGGAAAGCGAGAGAAAAGATGTAACACATCAAAAATACAAATGAAACCATTTGAGATAGCTCTTTAAATAACTAAAGACCGTTGCAAACGATCTTCAGATTGCTCAACTGATCCAAATCAGTACAGGTTACAACTTTTTTGGTTCTAGTCTCAAAAATAGCAAGTCATCGACAATAGTATTATCAAATGTTTTCAAAATATAATTACATTTTTATTTTATTTTTTAACAATGTTTGTTTGACCACGATCTCACCTGTTGGTAAGTGACAATGCGGCCGAAGATGGAGCACAAAGGTCTAGAAGGCACCTATTCACTCTAGCCTTGAAGAGACCCAGATTATAGTTTTCAGGAAAGACAGACGACGGTAGTGTATTCCACTCCTTAGCAGTTCTCATTATAAAGGTAGAACTGAAACGTTTAGTACGAATAGAGGGTTATACTAATGAGGTAAGGGTGGTACCGAGCCGTGCGCCTGCTCGTCCTATGATGAAAAGGAGATGGTGGGATCAGATCATGAAGTTCCTGGGAGCATTCCCCGAAATGTAATCTATAGAAGATCGAAAGGCACGCGATCTTACGGTGGTGCTCGAGACTCTGGATCTTAGTCCCCGCCATATGTTGCTAACATATTTGTATTTGACCTATTTGTTTTATGAAATAGCTACCTCAATAACAGTATTGCGCATACTCGTAGATGGCAGATCACGTAATGTATACGGGCATGAACAGATTGTAGATATAGGTACATATATCTGTGCGGGCAATCTAAACCTAAAGCAAAATGCTATGCGTAGATTACAATTTTAAGTAAGTACTTACCTAAATCAAGGACAAATCTAATGTACCTATTATTCATATCTGCCTGTTATCTGTCACTTTAAGTTGTATAAAAAGACAATATAGACTGTTACGAAAAAGAAAACGGTTTGTTGAAAATTGTTGAAAACAGTTTGGTTGGAATTATAATTCATAGCGCATTATGATTCCAAGGAAACTCTTTTCAAGTTTTCTAAATCATATAGGTAAGAACAATATTGTCTCGAAATAAAATAAACCGAGTCGAGTGCGAGTCAGACTCGCACTCGAAGGGTTCCTTACTATTGTAAATTACCGTTATTTAAAGTATCTACTAAGGTTCAAAGATACAGCCATTACTAAGATCGAGCAATACACAAGTTTATTATATTGTTTAAAATGTAATTAAATTAAATTTGCTTATTACGTCATGTTTTCAATACACACACGCGTAAAAAATATATAAATATGATTGCTGATAAAAGGTTGAAGGTTGAATAGAGTAATTTGGTAAAATTTGCTTTATGTTATGAAGTATTTAAATTAAATGTCCGTTTCGAGCGGCTCGTGTGTTTTTACATGATACCTTGGTTAGGTATTTTATGCACTTTCCAACAATACAAACAACACGAGGAATATTTAGCTGTTAAATTAAAATTTGAGGAAATGTCAGAATTGGGAAGAGTTCAACCACACTCAACGCACTCTTTCAATGGTTTTGAACCTATAATGACGTCAAAGGACAAATTAATATGGCAAAGGTGTTTCTGTTGCAGACAGACAACAGTACAATGACCTCATCGAATGTATGTACCTAGGTCAGTGTTGAGGAAAAAGGAAATGAGCTGGAAAGTGCAAGACACGCGTCATTCATCCACCACTCAACAAAGGATTCATGATTACCTATACACCATAGTTAAGTGACCGAGCGAGAGAAGCGTCCTTGCAACAACTGGCATTGCTTTCATCTGCCAGGATGTATGTATGTTGGTACTCGCGTACAGATCGTATTTTTCAATTAATTTTGACGAAAATTGATATACCGTTTCTAAAACTTGATAGTTTTTTTGTCGTCGGCGATTTTTGATTGGGGGGTATTTCCCCCCAAAAAGGGGGAAAGTATGCTGCGACGTCATTTACCGGCCGATGTTGACAATGTTTGGCAGAAGCATTCGATAGTCAATTCTAAACAATAATTTCGAATATGAGCAAAATTGGTCAAGAGGTTGTCTAGATATACAGGTTGAGTTTTTTTTTCACGGTCACTTAGGCGATGTCTTAAACCGTCCAAGTTATCGAAAAGTGATGTTAGGAGTTACAGGCTTGATTTTGAGACTTATATCACTTATACCTATTTAAGTTTTCTGAAAAAGACGGAAACTTTTTTGTGTTCTTTGTTTGATCATTATGAATCGAAATGAAGGACAGTTTTATACAAGTTTTTGCCCGCGAGGTCTACTGTTACTGTTACTGTACAGAACTTCTAGTTATCCAAGCTCATGTAGGTAGGTCGCACAGATCATCAAGTAAATATAGGTCTGTGGTAGGTCGATAGGAAATCTCAATTCCTTATTAAAGTTTTTGCTAAGTATTTCAGCCTCTGTCTATCGTTACACTATTTGCAATAGGCCCCTGAATCTGTTGAAAGTGGTTTCGAAATGTTGGTAATTCAATGAGCCACCCGTATTTTGGCAACTGAAGGTTACCTACCTTACATAGAAGTAGATTTCTACTGTTTGTTACTTTTTTTATTAGTTAATTAAGTAGCTATGTACTTATTCTGAGGTTAATTAGCTGTATTATAATTTTAACCATTTCTTCATTCTTTGTGATGTGGTAGGACCCCCCTTCTCCTCCCGTGGATGTCGTAATCAAAGGATGGACAGCAGCATCCCGAGTACTAACACCAATGCTGCCATCACCAATCCGCCTACCAAGCTTGGTGATCATGGCATCACCTATTGCATTGAATGGGGGATGCTCAATCACGCCAAAACGGCTGAACCGATTTAAATGAGTTTTGGTACACAGATAGATGTGATCTGGATTGAGATATAGGTTACTTTTTATTATGGTAAAACGCGAACGAAGCCACGGGCGGACACTAGTAAGTAAATAAGTACATGTTGTGTAGCTGCAAACACGGTGTAGCACACGCACTACACAATCTACATCATGGCTCCGAATTCAAAATAACGCCTCGAGGAACAAAATATTACTTTTTCCCCTTGTAACACAAATAACTATTTTAAATCTGATCTCAAAGAGATAAAATGTTCCTACTTTTAGCAGTAAATAAATTAATATATTTATGTAACTTCTTGTAGTTTTATCATTATTAGGATAACTAACAATGAGCTGCTTAGAAAAAACTGCCATAATGCGAGTCGGACTCGCGCACCGAGGGTTCGGTACAAACCTGTATATATAAGTAAAAGTTATGGTACTTTTATTAAAAATATTTTGATTATATGATGTAACTAAAAATTTATGCTTTTCGCAATTTTTCCATTATCTGTGCTATAAGACGTTGCTTCGTACCAAATTTCAAGATTCTGAGTTCACGGGAAGTACCCTGTAGGTTTTGATTCCCTTGCGAGTGTCGAAAATTTGCAGCATAAACGGCTGTATCTTTTGATTGCGTTGGCTGAGAAGTTTGTTTTTTTCACAGCTCTAAGGGACAGTAGACTTGTGTATTTGATATGAATTTCAGCTTGATACCTCCGTCGTTCCTGAGAAAATGGGTCTTGACAGACAGACAGACGGACATCAAAGTGATCCTATAATGGTTCCGTTTTTCCTTTTGAGGTACGAAACACTAAAAACATGTAAAAGAGTTGTTGTTTAGGCTTTTCTTTTTGGGGTCTTCAAGGACCCCAGTGGGGTCCAAAATACCCCCGACGCGACGCCATCACACCACGCGACGAACCGCGTAAACAAAAACTGCAAGAGTGACCGCAGGTTAAGGTCTTTGACCTAGGTCAAAAATGAAGAATGGCCTGGCCTGTAATGAAGTATCGCATTTTGATATTTTCAAATGACTGTCAACATTTACGGAACTTCACCATATGCCAGTCCCAAGTTTGTGTCAACTTAGCAATTATTTTGAATCTGTGTTCATTACAAAGTTCAAGCTAAACACGCAAATGCAGATTATTTCGACTCCCAATGCAAATGTTTGCGATACTGAAGAGCTACTTATCAGTAGTCGCTCCTTTACCTAATAGTTTTTCTTTGTATGGACTCTAGTCTTTACAGTCACGCTCCGTGGATTCATGTTGTCATATCGTTACCAGATATTTCAAACCGCTTTACCAATAGCAGTTTCTATTGTTTCCTACTTTGTCACACCTGTAATTCGGTACAAGAGTAGCGTGATGGTATACCTACTGGTATCCATTATGCAATAGAAGATGACAATATCGAAGTGTGATAGAAACATGTGGGAAACAACGATCTACGTTTCTTATTAGATGACTGTGTGCAATTATATAATCATATTATGATCATAATGTTATGTAATGTAATGATAGTTGTAAATAGAATAAATAAATGTATGATCCGATATTCTTGAAACCATAAAGCCCTGCACAGACAACGCGTTTCATTTTACGCGTAGTCTAGATAAGTTGAACATGCGTAAAGATAAATAAGCTTACACTTGTGGACTACAGCGAATCTGAACGCAAAGCGGAGCGATCCACCAGGCATACAACTTTTGTTGTTGAACTCAGGTGGAATTGTATCTCACCGCGTGACTCGTTTTGCCATCAAAATAAAGCGTACCTACATATCCCCTTTGGCACAAATCAAAAAACCGTCGCGTTGCCGCGCCGTGGCCGTCGCGAGCGAGGCTGGCTCGAGTGACACGCGTAGTCTAACCGTGCTAATAATAAACGCAGAATATAGAGCATCCTTAGCATAGTTCACCATGTTTTGTTTTTCGATCGAATTTGACATTGCTAATCAATGAAACAGACAAGACACTGTGTGACTATTCCCAGAACAATCCGATAGTGTACGCGTGGGTGCACGTACAACCAGCGCGTTCCGACGTACGCGTACCCGACTACGCGTAAACTGGAACGCTCCGTCAGTAAAAAGCTTTATGCTTTAATCTACTTTTTGCTTTTTTATATGGTTCCGTACCAAAATGGTCCAAACAGAGCCCTATTGCTCTCGCTCATGCGTCCTTCCGTCTGTTTGTCCTTGTGTCAGAAGGGTAAAACTGCCCTACCCCAGCATAGGGCATGTATTTGTGTAACTTTTTAGAACTCATTAAGTAGAGTAAAAATGATTTTTTTAATTTTTAAAGTAATGTTAAATAAAGGCAGCAATTTTTCATGTCGCAAAAACGACGGGTGTTATAAGTATGACGTGTCTGTGTGTGTGTGTGTGTGTGTGTGTGTGTGTGTCTGTCCCATCGTAGCTCCCGAACGGATAAATAAATAAATAAATAAATAAATAATCCTGGACAAGTGATGATGAATGAAACGATTGCGTTTTTTTTTGTTTGAAATGTGAATTTGTCGGGAGTGTTCTTAGCTATGTTTGATCAAAATCGGTTCAGCCGTTTCATTGCGATGAGGGTTTTTTAATTTTTACAGAATTAATTACTTGTTTTAACGTCCTTTTGACGTAGGAACTAGATTTTTTGAGTTATGCTACTTATTATGTATAATTATATTACAATGAACGAATATAAGAATTCATTCACTGAAATATTCGAGAATTTTCTTGTTCTTTTGGTAAGGAAACTTGAATGCGCGTGGTCAGACGTGCACACATAGCCGGGTTTTTATGAGTACTGATGCTTAGGTATGTAGGTAGGTAGGTATGTCTAATCTAACGCTGATAGCTAGTTCCGACCAGTTAGTACTTGTCTAGAAACGAATTGATATCTGTCGGATACTACTAAATAGGTTATTAGGTTGCATTATCATAGACAAATGTTTAGCCATTTATAGTTTCCATTTCGTAACAGAAAATGCAGCGCATATTATTACTGACTCAATTTGAAACAGTTCGACTTTGAATTACTTTATTACTAGAACAAAGGCTATAACGCATTTAGTAAGTGCCTGGGCGACCGAGCTTCGCACAACCTTTTTTTGTTTTCGCGTTTTCCCAGTTATGAAGACCCTAGCTAGACCCCAAAAACCCTCAGCAAATTTCATCGAAATCTTTATGCAGTTTTCGAGATTTACTAGCAGTTAAGTTAAGTTAAGTTAGATTTATTAGCTGTTATTTATTTATTTATCTAACACTTACTTACTTTTTGATATTTTAACTTTCACACAAAACAATAGTGCAAGGAGTCCTCCTTGCACTATTGTTTTGTGTGAAAGTTAAAACAGAATAATGCAGGAACACAACAGAATAACAGTTTAATGCTAACAGCATATTATTAGTTTAATTTTATAGAATATATAACAAATTAGTATGTCGTTTCCAAGATCACAAAATGTATATATATAGAAGTATTGCTCGTTTAAAAGTATATTATAAAATTACTAAGTATATACCTTTTTATAAATTATATGAATAAAATTTGCCTTCAATTATTTATTTCATGATCTACGTTCATCCACGCAAATACCCTCTTTATAAATCAATAGCCATGGCGGTCCCGTCTCCTCCCGTGGATGTCGTTAAAAGCTGACTAAGGGATCCACCAGGAGATGTGCAGCAGCATCCACCTGAGTGCTCAACACCAACACTGCGATCACCTATCCGCCTGTCAAGCGAGGTGATTATGGTAAATCCTCCCCCATTGCATTCTATGGGGGAGGCCTCATCCAGCAGTGGAGGTCTAGAGGCTACTGATGATGATGATGAGCTGTACCATCACGTAACGGATTAATCTACTAGTAAAATCATTGTCCATTGACGATCAAACCAAGCATTTATGTCTTGCATATAAAAAAACAGTAATTTTCTGAACTGGTACGGCTAACGTTGTTGGTAGGCCGCAAGATACAGTTACAAATAGTAAAATGAGTTATAATCCGCTACTTATATGGTTTATAATTGCACTATACCGCATCAAATGATACAGCTAAGGAAATATAGCGTAGCATTTTAGATATACCGGGACCCGAGGAACCTACGTGACTAAATGAACCACCATATATCCACTATTATTTGTAAATAAATACATTTGTAGGTATTTGTATTTGTATTTGAACCTTATATTAGTTGACCGAGCGGGCGAAGTCTTTGCAACAATTGGAAATAAAACGTTCAGATGTATGTATGTATGTATGAATGTTCGTACTATACTAGCGTACACGTCGTATCAACGAAACTTGATAAGGGTACAAAAATTTCATAGTTTTTTAGTCGTCGGCGATTTTTTATTGGTTGGTTATTTCTCCCAAAAGGGGGGAAGTTTGCTGCGCGCCATTTATCGGCTGATATTAATAATTAATAATTTTATACTACCTTATAAAACTTATCAAGGTGCATGTCTTTCGTTTAGAAATGATGAACAAGAAAAAAATTACAGTGAGTTTAAAGTTCAGCGTTAAAGTTCAACTATGGGTCGATGTATGTCGTTGACATTTATTTCTGATATTTTAAACTGTTTTCTCAAATATTTAAAAACAAGAGGAAATGCTTTACGTAATGGACATAAACATATATTTTTTTCCAAGATTTTTCGATAAAGATTACAGAGAATTCACATATCTTATTCAATACCAACCATGTTTGTTTTTTTATTAAGATGAATGTGTATGTGTGCCTACTTTTTGAAGATTGTGAGTATAACCTAGTCAAACCTTTGGAGGGTTATAAAGTACAATATCTTAACTATATAAGATGTATTATATTTGTGAATGACATAAATTAAAAAAAAAATAACTTACTTAATCCATAAACCCCTGGCTGTGAGTGACTGGCTTCTCTTTTTAAAACGTTGGACGGTATCGTTACATTTATGAATCTCTCTCTCCTTCTCTCTCTTGTCTCTCTATCAGTGTGCTCGGTACTTCAGCGTGTTCACACTTCACTGGACGGCTTGACTCCAGCTATTCCTATTGACGGTCATTTGCACCACATCATAAAACATAGTTTTTCCTTCTCTGGCGTTAATTAACAAAGATAACAATATTTTTAATGTATGACATACGTTTAAACAACTAAAATACGATAATTTATTTATAGATATCTGAAAAATCCAGTCTTCATCGAATTGACTATATGGAAGGTTTCCTTCCTGTTGAAAACAAAATGAAATATGGATAAAGTCACTCACTGTATCCTGGGCTCATGCAATGTGGCGCTTCAGGATACAGTAAGTGATGATTGCGTGCAAATCTATTTGTTTAACTTTGTTTTTCATTACTATGTTTAACCACAGAATATATAATAGTACGATTAACAATCGCAAAACACATTAATATTTCAAATCTGCTAACCTTGAGTTTATTTGTAACTTATAATAAGCATAATTTTCACTAGAAACGGGATATTTACCATGATTTTTGAGTTTTATATGTTCCCGATATTGCCGACTGCAACTGCAACTGCAAACAACTGCAACTGCAACTGTGCCGAAATATCGGGAACATATAAAACTCAAAAATCATGGTAAATATCCCGTTTCTAGTGAAAATTATGTACATAACCATGATAGTTTCAAAAGTTATAATAAGCATATCTAAGCTCAATATAATATTGGATCACTTGAAAAAGGAAAACATTGAAATCTAAAAATAGTAAATGTTCTATTTGTGGTCATGTCGCAATTACATTGTTTAAGTAGGTAACTACACTTAACGATAATTAATTAAAGTAGATAAATATAGCGTCCGGCCTAAGATTGGTCCCCTCCGTCTCCTCACGTGGATGTCGTAAAAGCTGATTCAGGGATAACCCGGACTTGTTAGTAAGATGCGTTGGTATAAGATTTATCTCGGCTGCTAGCTGTTATTGCTGGAAGGAAGCGTCAGCCGAGTAAGTCGTGGGAAGCAATGGCGGCGATGAGCTCACCACTAGTCACGTCTATATTCCCTCGATGGTGCAACCAAAAAGCCGCCCATTCAGGCTCTGCCTACCCTTTCGGGGAATAAGGCGTACATACGAGTACATAAGGCGTACATACATAAATATCCATTATCATCTATATAAATAAAAATTGAACGCTGTTTGCTGTCGGTAAGGGCATCACTTGAGAACATCGAGCAACGCAGGCCTCCGTACCGCTTGAGAGCGGCTGGAGTTATTTGACAGTTATTTGGCAAATTTGATTTATAAAAAAAAACAAAGTTTCTCGGGATATTGTGAAATTCGGGTATCCAACTCAAGACCATTCAGGATAACGACTATCAGGTCAACCGTTTAGCTGATTTTGATGATGTTTGTTGTATCGATGGATAATGGGGGGGGGGGGGGGGGGGGGGGGTTGGTTAGAAGGGGGCAGTAAGGGCAGCTAGTTTTTATCCCGACACCACACATGCGAAGCCGCTGGCAAAACGCTAGTATTAAATAAACATTGGAAAACGAAATAAAATAAATAATGCTGGACAGTTTACACAACATTATCTAGCCCCAAGCTAAGCACGGGTTGTGTTATGGGTACTAGATAACTGATATACTTAATACAATATAGTTATATATTGATTATAGATAGATATTTTTTATTATACATAGAAAGTACCCAGAACACCCTGAACAAAAATCTGCATATCGCACAAATATTTGTTCCGAGGCGGGAATCGAACCCGCAACCTCCGGCGTCGCAGGCGTACGATAGTACGATAGTCTACGTTCGCAGATAAACACCATGGTCGTGCCGGTATCGATGGGCCGGCCTTCGTCCCGCACCGCGCAGCAGCGGTTTGTGCAATACGTGGCTGCATTCACCATTGCAACACTAGTGTGAACGAATAGGACTATGGGGGAAGAGGGGTTTGTTGTCCTATACTAAACCTGCTTTCAAATAAAGAACTGCATTCAAATTGGTTCACCCGTTTAAGAGCTACGGTGCCACAGACAGACACACATAGTTGTAAACTTATAAAACCTCTCTTATTGCGTCGGGGGTTAAAAATGGAAATAAGTACAGTTTTTGTTTAAAGTTTCATTTAATATCTAGGCACTAGATAATATTATTCGAACAAAATTCTAATGAAACATTATAGGCTCTTTTTTTTCTTCTTTATAGTTGGCGTCGCTCGGCTTTTGCATTTGCCATTTTAAAGTATAATTTATTATTGTATTTTCAGTTTTCGCAATGTCCTTCCATTTCGTCAAAGTCACAGTCAAGTCATGTTTTAGTAAAACGGTGGCTTTTTTACAAAAACTTTGGTAGACAATTTCCACCAATTTGAAAAGTCACGCAATACACTCCCATTTAATTTCACTACACTTGTCCTCGTTAGACGAGCTACATTGGTTAAAATGCCACCAAAATTACACAAAACAACTCAAAAAAACACTAGTAAATGAAATAAAATAAATAAATAAAATAAATAATGCTGGACAGTTCACACAACATTATCTAGCCCCAAGCTAATCAGAGCTTGTGTTATGGGTACTAGATAACTGATATACTTAATACAATATATTACATAGATAGATATTTTTTATTATACATAGAAAATACCCAGAGGGGTGAGTCTGAGTTTTGCAAACACCATCGTAACGGTGAACGTAACACGATCGTACGTGTATAACATAATAACTAGCTATTAATCTGTGCCAAAAACGTCACAGATTAATGGCTAGTTACTACGCAATACACGTACACTCGCCGTTACGATCATCGTTACGATGGTGTGTGTAAACTCGGACTTGCCCCTCAGAACACCCTGAACAAATATCTGCGATCGCACAAATATTTGTTCCGAGGCGGGAATCGAACCCGCAACCTCCTGCGTCGCAGGCCAACCGTCGACCGCCGCGCCACAGAGGTCGTCAAAAATAAAAGTAGACGACGTCTATTTCGAAAATGGCGGGAAGAGTCAACATTTATTTTATTTTATTAATCTAGGATTCACAGTTATATTATACTTAGTTATAAGCTATACACTATATGCTATTCTGAAACCAATTAGAATCCTCATTTTGTATTATAGCTACTAAGGCATAAAACTGTTACAAAACAGTAGTTTTATCACAACACCAATTATAATTCACTCGCATTCCGCTGTCGATATCTTTAGCAGATACCTCTTGTTCGAATGATTTGCAAGAGCAGCCAAGCCCAAGGTGCCCATCCAAGTTTATACGACACAGTTATATTGCGGAAAAATAATTCTATGTCGTAACTGGGAGTTCAAGTTCTATTGAAATTATAGTTTGACAAATGGAACAATCGTAATCCCTATTGTACTACCTATATTTCTAAACCAAGTTTTTAAAGCTCTTCTGTGACTAAAGGTCAAATTATGAGAACTCGATAAAAGTCCATGATGCTGGAATGATGTCCGTCCCAGAGATTGTTGGAGCTAGCTTTCCTCGGAAAAACTAACACCTAATTGTGAGTCGAAATGTCGGACTGGCAGGCTTGTTGAGAAACTCATTATAAACAAATATCGACTCGTAATTCAATAATCGGGATATCAAATGCGAAACTCAGACAAACCTGTACTACACCCTCAGTATGTTGGTGAAGGCAGCTACAGGTTCAACTCTAATCGAGGGTCTTCTTCAGGTCAGAGGCATAGCACTCTGTAGTAATTAGGTTGAGTTTTGGATCAACGAGTAATGGCGTTTCCACTGAGTTTTCCGACTTTCCATATTGTGTCACATGTTTGTTTTCTCTGAGTAAACTGAGGTATCGCCGTACCTGTTTAAACATTATGGCATCAATGAATGATGCTGTATCACAAGTCATCAATCATCATCATCAGTGGCAGCTGGCTTGGTTATCTATTGATGGTTATTGAATACTCAGAGAATAATGGTTGTAGTGGGAAAAGTAGATGGAAATAGACTCACATAAGGATTCACCTAGTTGCTGGTCTGATCAAGTCAAGGCACTCACTGGCCCTAACCGCTGCCCTAAGACAATCCGAGGATAGAACAGCGTGAAAGAAGCTCGTCTGCATCTCAACTAAATCCTTTCAAGACGGGCACGACGTTCAGTAATGAATAATACGACGAAGAAGAAGAATACTCAGATGGATGCTCCAGCCCATCCCCCAAGTGTAATCCCTTAGGCAGTTTTTATTCTTTATTCTTTATTGTACACACAAACAGAGAAGAAAAACAACTTACGTAGAGGACATGTACAAAGGCGAGCTTAACCTTAAGAGTTTTTACGACATCTATGGGAGAAGACGAAAGGTTAAACTAAGACTTGACACACCGCAGCAATCAATATATCACAAGTTAATTTAGATTTTCTTTTTACAGGTACAAATCAACTAACCCATACCAAAGTGATGAGAAGTGGTTAAAAATATCATAATGTCAGTAGAAACTCAAGATTACATAACCGGGATGAGGCCAGGTCCTCTCTCGCGGGAGATCCCCGAATGTATGAGAGACAAGTACACAGTGGTGCAAACTATTATAGACATTATACTGTTTATCATCACTGAGATAGGACATGTGGTACAGTCTGTGTGGAGGACGATAGTGGGGGTCAGGAAGCGGGACCTGAACGGGGGTGTAGCGGTGGTAACGGGTGGCGGCGGCGGACTCGGCAGCCTGATCGCGCTCAGGCTCGCGCGGCTGGGCTGCACGGTGGTGCTGTGGGACATCAATAAACAAGGTCAGTGACAATGTATACCTACTAAGCATTCAATAGAGACGTCAGTAATAATGCAATAATACATAATAATAATAATCAATAATACAGCTACCAGTATTGGCAGTGACAAGAGTAGGTACTAATAGTAAAAAATAAATAAAAAAAACATTTTAGAAAAGCTACGACTATACATCACGTACTTTACTATTCTGCTTTACTGTGCTGCCTGCCCCAGTGTCCAGACAGGCTGAGCGTGTGGAGTTGGCTTGTTCCCGTCTCATGACATGACCTTCGAGCGTGGTCGCGGTTGGTGCTCATGAAGAAGAACCTCTAACTGGTTACGAAACGTCAGCAATTCTCTTGCAGTAAAGTACGTGGAGAAAAGTCGTGATTTTTCTAAAATGATACCAAGCCACGGTAATTTATATTCTATATTTTATTTTAATTAGCTTTTATTTTCTGGTTAAAGCGCACCTTTATATATTGACTCCATAGGATCCTATTCCTGATACATTACAGTATTTTTTCCTGCTAATTCCAGATTGAATAATGAATTACATTTTCTTAATAGATCGGTACCTAATTTTGTTGAAAGGTAAGGGTATAGATAATCCAATCTTAAACTGAATATACGCCACTCGTCGTCGTTTCGTATGAGGTAGTGTTGGCCTCTGGTGTCAGAGTTTGTCAAGCCGCCCGAGGGCCACTATATCACTATATCATCATCTTCTTCGACCAAAGTTGATCATCTTACCATCTTCTTATAATGGCTTCTGATGAGTGCTCCAAACAATTTCGCCAGTTTCAAGTGATATAATTATATTTTTATAGTCAAGTCGTCAAAAATCTCCGTCAAGTCATAACCCAGTTTAAATGGTGGCAGAAAAACTGGAGTTTTTACAGAGAAAAAATCGGTTAAAAAGTCACCAAATTTACACGAAACAAACTCGAAAAACCACATTATAATTCAATAAAAATGATGACGTTTCTTAAAAAATGGCAGATTCCATCCCATATTCCGTATTTATAAGGATCATTTTGAAACGTCAAGCTTTTGTCAAGTGTCAAGAAAAAGCGGTGGAGTCACAGAAGAAGGCTGGAGTTCAGGACGTTCAGTTTTGACATTGGCGAAGTTATTTGGAGCACTCCTCAGAAGCCATTAAGTATAAGAAAAGGAAGATTTTAGATTGGTTTATCTCTACTCGCGTTTGATTCTCGAGTTGATACCTTTTACAAAAGGCCGATAGCCAGTAGGTTACATAAGTTTTGTAATATTAATATATAGTTTCATACATAAAATCATAAAAACAAGGTCAGCGTCTAAATTGGCTGCGTACATTTCCGCTGTTGAGTCAGATTTTCCTCTACTAACAGTTTATGCGAGTTACTAGGGCTACTTAGTTAGGTATAGAAATCATCCAGAAACATCTACCATAAATGTATTTTATGGCAATAATAGCCTTCTTCTTCAAAACAGATGGCCCAAATAATAAAAAAAACATACAATAGGTACCTACAATATAGGCAAAAATAGAAATATAAGTTTACCTTTTTTAATTTGCTGTTGCTTTTGACAGGAAAAAATACAAAGTTTCCTGTGGTTTACACAAAAAAAACCTACTGCTTCCAAACGCCTGAAGCTATTTTAATGATTCTTTCACAATATAAAAGGCAATTTATAGGTTTATAAAAAAGTTAGTTTAGATTTTTGAAGATAGTAAATTACTTGAGACAGTTGCGGTTTTTCGTGATATTCGGTCATTATTTGTTACTTCCCCATTCTTACTTACCTGAACTTGAATGAATTAAATAGTGACAGAATTTGAACCGGGTTTAAAAATACAGCATGTTTATATTTGACCACCGCACCGGTGCTCTGGTACGGAGGGTGCAATGCTCTAAGCACCGGTGCGGCCGTAATAGGGTACCGTTGGCGTTGGCACACTATGGGTACGGAACCCACAAAAATATCCATACGTGAAGTAGACTCAAGATCCAACTTAGGTCATCTGTGTCTTTTTAACGATGTAGGTACTTTCATTGTGCCAGATTTCCCATTTTATATTATTTTGCCGCCAGGCAATTATAAGCATACCGCATGAGGGCATATCTAGTATTATGGTAAGTATTCATTACCATTATACTTGATCACGTACTCTGATGGTAATCACAGAGAATTACTGAGCTCACACGGCGTGATTAAGTTGAGCGGACATTTTCTTAATTTCTTCCTATGCAAAACTGTAATTAGCATTAAATACCGATAGCCAGCAAAAGAACACTTGTGACTACCTCAAAGCTGAAGTTAGCCAGTGAGAAACCCCACTGCGTGTATGATTTTGTTATACCCAGTATGCACACCTCTCAAGCTAAAATCCATCAAGCCGTTTAGGCTTACAGAGCGGGCCAATTAAATATACATACATACATATTCGTAATTTCGGCACAGTTGCATGCGCCATGGCAACTGTGACGAAATATCGGGATTAATCAAAACTCAATAATCATCATGGTAAATATCCCGTTTCTAGTGAAAAGTATGTACATAACCATGATAGTTTCAAAAGTTAGTTACATTCAATTTTAATTCGATATTCACTTTACCAGTTGTATGTTTTTGTATGTTGTATGTACTAGCCTTTTGCCAGCGGCTTCACATACGTTGTATCGAAAAAAAAAAACAGTATCATCCAAAACCCGCTCAATTGTTGACCCCACAGTCGTCTGGTCCAATGGTCTTGAGATCATACAAAAAACCCATAGATAAATGCACTAACAGCTTTTTCCAAATTTTCTGGGCAACTTAAAAGATTTACCAAAAAAAAAAAAAAAAAACCTGCCGCTGTCGAGTGATGCAACGAACAGCATTTTTTTTTATCTAAACATAATGATCTTTGCGATGTAAATATAACGAGTACCCATAGCTTGGCAGAGTGTATTACAACATGCATATTTTTACCGCATTCCGATTTCATTAATGGACTATCCACACTCTATTCTAGAGACTGGTTAGTAACCACATTGGAAGTGTGCTAGTAACCGGCAATATAATAATTATCAACCTTCAATTATGCTCTAGTCAGGGCGAGTGGTCATAGCGACACGTGACCCGAAAACTGGCTCCTATATGGCTCACTCAACGCATTAGTACTTGCCATGCAGCGTGGCAATGCAGCCATCTTAGGGACGCTAATTTGGATCTATAGACAGATCTACTGTTTCATTTGTATTTCTTAAATTTTACATTAGTTGTATGAAGCCGGACACACCACGCCCATGGCCGTGGCCTAATAATAGACCCCTCTGTCTCCTCCCGTGGATGTCGTAAAAGCCAACTAAGAGATTACACCAGCAGCATCCACCTGAGTACTCAACACCATTACTGCCATCTCCAATCCGCCTGACAAGCGTGGTAATTATGGCAAAATCCCCCCTTTGCATTCTATGGGGAGGCCTGGTCCATCAGTGGACATCTGACGGCTGTTGGTGTTGATGATGATAGTTGTATTACTCTTTATGTGTGAGTGAATACATAAATAGAGACACGCCTTTTTCCCCGAAGGGGTAGGCAGAGCCTCAATGTGCCCCTTTTCACAGTAGGTTGCACCATCGAGGAATATAGACGTGACAATTGTTGAGCTCATCGCCGCCTTTGCTTCCCACGACTGACTCGGCTAACGCTTTCTTCTAGTAATAACACATTCCATAATAAGCTAGCAGCCAGGGCAAATCTTTTGTCAACAAGTCCGGGTAATCCCTTAGTCAGCTTTTATGACATCCACGGGAGGAGATGGAGGGGTCTATTCTTAGGCCGGACACACAACAGTAATTTATGATTATATGATTAATGACAGCAATATACGTGAATGATTGAATACATCGAACATACATTGTGTCTGTTGTTTTATTTGAGCAGCTCAACAGCAATGCCATACAGGTAACAGATACGACAATACAAATACTATTTGGTATCACAATCACAATGCAACATTCAAAGGCTACGATATGGTGGTTTCCATGTAGGTATAAGTACTAAAGACAAGTGCGCACACATAACGTCACATCTCAAGAGTTCATGGCTATACATAACTCATTATATGCAGACAACAGTTTGAAAAGAAGCCTTTAGCGACAGAGTCGATAGTTCATAGGCGGAGGTTACCGCTTAACATCAGGTGGGCCATATGCTTGTTCCGCCATTCAAGTAGTATAAAAAAAATAAAAAAAACGCTTATTTAGGATGTTTCTTCCAACATTGGCTTTAGTCCAATATCCATCTTCGATCCGGAAATGGGATGTTTACTAACTAAATACAAGTTTTGGTATTCGAGCTTTATCGATACTACTGAGAAAAGGGTTACCTATATCTATTCGGTTCTACAAACTATTGTTATGCAAATTTTTGAAATTTAAACTGGGGTGTGCCGCATAATTCCTAATCGTAGATTGGATTTTTTACTGACTAAATGAAGCACAATATTCAAATTAAAAATATGCATGGTCACTACATTATAATTCCGAGGGATCACTGTACCAGAAACACGATAGGACAACATTTTCTCTATAGAAAGAAACCCAAAGTTACCTCTAACTTTTGGCTAGATTTGATTGTTTATTAAAAAGGTGCATATTATTGGGTAAAAATTAGATGAATAAAATCATTAAAAAAAGACCATCAATAAGAAGCCGAGGGTTTACTGTATTGATTTTGTTATTGATACTGTATTGATTGGTTTTGTAAAATTATCTATATTACATACATACATAGACACACGCCTTTTTCCCCGAAGGGGTAGGCAGAGCCTCAATGGGCCTCTTTTCACAGTGGGTTGCACCATCGTGGTTGAACCATTGTAAAATTATCTATATTTTACCGAGATATTCAATAAAAACGCCTTTTTCGAGAGGCAGGAGGCGTTTTTTTTCTATGAAGATTTCTACCTGGAATTGGCGACTACCTACCAGATAGGACAAAATGGACAGTCCAAGCAAAAAGTCTTATGAATTTATTGGTAGATCTGTAACTAAATTTGTATTCCAAAATGCTTGGTTCGAAATTAAAAATCTCGAATGAAAATCTCGAATGAAAATCTGAAATGAATAAATCTAAAATTAAATATCTCGAAAGAAAAAGCCAGTCCTTGTTTAAAAACTATACGAATTTAACCTTGCAACGGTCATTATGTAGCTCTTTATATTGTGTATGCCGAATTGTCTTAGTTGTATTAAATAACTAATATTCTTTAAAAAACTTGGTCATGCACATAAGTTAAGAAAAGTAGGTATTTCTGCGTGATGAGATGAGTTTCACAAACTGTTTTTTGTCGAGTTCAAACGACTTATTAGAAAACTGCTCATCTTCATACGTGTAGCAGAAACGGTACACAGCGAGTACGCAAGAGAACTGGAGGCTGCTGGACCTCGTTTCCCAACATTGCGGACTGCGTACGCATTCACTATATCTCGCAAATCGTAAAGCTAACTATCTTACTACACGAATGCGATAGAATTGCCTTATCATCCTACCCATTATAAGTATACCTAATTGTGCAATATCTTAGTTCCGAGGCTATATTTATGAGTTAGGTAGCTGGGCAGTTTAGAAGCTATGCTATTTTTCTCCTTTGCTACGAAAACTTGGTAGTGCCAATGATTTACCTACTTTAAAATAAGTTATTTTAGCTTAGAAAACTGTATCACTTGCCTGCTCCATATATAAACCGGCTCTTAAATTAAGTTAATAATGACAACTCTGCGCGTCGGGTGAGTAGCCGGCTCAGGTTGCCGGTTCGATTCCCACTGCGGGACAAATGTTTGTATGATCTGCTAATATTTGTTGCCGGTCTGGTTGTTATGGTACCATGGTACTCGTAGTTATATAGTCCTCCTCATCGATTTCGACGACAACGACCCTATTTTTTTTTTATATTATTTTATTTCCTAGCGTGAACCCTAATATGGCTCGCAAGACCGAACTTGGTCTGTCACAAATGCTGCAATACTAGTAGTTACCACGACACAGGGAATCCTAGTGTGGGATCAGGACTATGTATGTGGCTATTGGGTGTTATGTTACGTTATGTATGTTATGTATTTTGTAATAATCTAGATAATAAAACTAGCATGCGTTTTAATATTTTCGTACATATTTTTAAGTCGCTGTGGTTTGGAAACCATGTAATTGAACATGAAACTGACAAACTGCGGGCCTAGATATTATTATACTGATTATGTTATGTTGTTAGTAGTAGAGATTTTTTGTGAAAGAGTTCGTCCGGGGAAGTACTACCACCATACCTGTTTCTGCCGCAATGCAGTAGTGTTCGCATTACTGTGTTCCGGTTTCAAGGGTATGGGTGCCGGTGAAATTACAGGCACATGAGACTTTCCAACTTTATGTCACAGGGTGACGGGCGCAGTGCAATGCCACTTAGGGTGCGTGCACATAGGTGGACGTGACTTATGTGGTAATGCGCTGTTCATAGGCAGAGGGTACCGCTTAAAATCAGGTGGGGCCATCTGCTTGTTCCGTCATCTAAAGTTGTATAAAAAATAAAAATAAAACTCACAAAAAATAACAGAGTTTCATGAGATAATATCCAAATTAGGAGTCAACTTCGTTTGTATGCAGAGGACACAAGCGCTCTACCATCAGTACACTCCTCTTAGAAGTCTGTGACCATAGACTATCCATAGACAAGCTTTTAAATTCTTTACAACAAGATCAGCCTTCTTTTAAACCCCGACCCAAAAAGAGGGGTGGTATAAGTTTGACCGCTATGTGTCTGTCTGTGGCACCTTAGCTCTGAAACGGGTGAGCTGATTTGAATGCGGTGTTTTCATTTGAAAGCAAGTTTTCTAGCGATGGTTCTTAAAAATATGTTTCATCAAAATCGGTTCAGCCGTTTCAATGCGTTGCGGTTTTTTATTTTTTTTACAAAATAATCTTATTACAAGCTTTTATTTAACTTTCAATGTATGTTAGTTTGTTTAGGTCAAATCTTGCAAACTGAATTAGAACCATAAGCTGAAATTTAGCATACCTGTCAATTTAGCATACCTGTCAATTTAGCATACCTGTCAATTTAGCATACCTGTCAATTTCCGATGACAATACAATGTTATGGTGACAGCAAGCGGATCTGATGATGGAGACAGCGGAACTCCTCGATGGTTTATAGTACACAGGCCGTGTTTGGGCTCATTTTGACCAGCCATCATCATCATTAGTCAGATGTATTTAGTTCAACCTAGTACCTATTTAGACAAACCTAACATAGGTTTTAAGATACTAATAACCAAAATATATTTAGATCAGTTTGTATGATAAATAAATAAACAAAATAAATAATAAATAAATAAATAAAATAACTAAAATAAATAAATAAATATCGTAATGAGAGAAGGGCTTTAGTCTTAGAATTTTCGGGACGGACAGAGATTGTAAGGGTAGACACTTACTAAACACGATAAGGGCTAGCACTTAGTAAACACGATTTAAAGAAAAGACAACGCCAATTTATCTACTCAAATTTGAGCTACATTCTCATATATTTTTTTTTGCTTTATATTACCAAGGTAGCAAACAAGCTTACGGCCCACATGTTGGTAAGCGGTTACCGTAGCCCATGTTATTTTATTGGTTTAAAAAAAAATACAAATCGCTTGTTTTAAAAAATATTTTTTCAACAAAGGACTTATTTTCTAAACTTACTTTTCTAAAGATAAGTTAGGTCGTGGCCGATACCACAGAATAAATAATAGCCGATACTCACGGTCTTTACAATATTTACGATGTTTAAATATATGGTCAGTAAGCAACACTTTAATGACATGTAAACGGCTAACATTGTAACCTCACTTTAAACTTAAGATAAAAAAAGATAAAAGACATATTTATTTGTCCTGAATGTGGTAAAAATTGTGTGTACATTTAAAAATAGATCTCACATTCACATTCATAAATATTATATAATTAATTCAAAATATAAAAATAACAAACAATACAAAAATATAAAATTAACATTTACTTAATACCAATAATTTCGACAACTGAATAAAAAGGCCCTTTTGCACACGATCATAGTTTGTCTATGTAATGTATTATCTAGTAGGTACCCATAATACAAGCTCTGCCTAGCTTGGGGCTAGATAATATTGTGTGAATTGCCCAGAATTATTTATTTATTTGTATTTCAGCTATAATCTCATCAAACTCCATGAAATTTGGTACACTAATATGTAGATCCATGGTGCGCTAGTGTCTTATAAATTAATTTTAATTATGATTTATGAGTAACTAGCAGCGCCCCGCGGTTTCACCCGCGTAAGTCTCGATCCCGTGGGAATATCGGGATAATAATGTGCCTATGTGTTATTCCGGGAGTCCAGTTATCTCCATTCCAAATTTCATGCAAATCTGTCTAGCCGTTTGAGCGTGAAGAAATAACAAACACACACACAAACTTTCGCATTTATAATATTAGTAGGATTGTTATGATTTGGTAACCATATAATTTCATGAAAAACTAGCAACTCAAAGCCGGACCATCGCCTTCGGTGGCGGGATGAAAAGCAGTCAAACCCTCCTCCCCTCACCCCTTCCCCATCTATCCAGACACCAAATACCATAAAATAACACTATAGTTTATGTGAAAGTTTGTGCACGTGTTGTAACATAGTTGCAACACTAATAAACTACCACTAATAGTTACTGCAATAAAATGAAACATGCTTTTAATAAAATAACCTTCGAACTGAGAATAAAATTGCAACTTATTTTAATGGACAACTATTAAATAAATTGTTTAATTTTGTTTATTCATGGTGTACAAACATAGACTGATAATTAGTTGACATAAATTAATAAACAGTAAGAAAACAGAGACCGCGCGCCGCCAAAAAAAAAAGAAAAAGATAACAGAGAATCTATGTTACAACCACAGATAAAATAATACTAGTTACAACCACAGATAAAATAATACTATACTAGGTTACATCTAACAATTTGTCATTTTAATTTGGCTATCGCGAAAGTGGTTGATTTTATCAACATGAAATGGATAGTCCAAAACCGTTTACCAACAAAACTTTGAGGAACCAAATGTCGGTGATAGAATAGACATAATATCATCACAAGTGTTTTATGTTAGGTAACAACTATTATTTTTTTGTAGTAATAGAGCTTTATTGTGAAAGAGTTCGTCCGGGGAAGTACTACCGTCATACGTTTCGGTTTGAAGGGTATGGGTGCCGGTGAAATTACAGGCACATGAGACTTTTCATCTTTATGTCTCAGGGTGGCGGGCGCAGTGCAATGCCGCATGAGGTGCGTCGCTATTAACCTATGAGGTAATGCATAGGTATAGGCAGAGGTTACCGCCATAACCGCTTAACATAAGGGCCATCATGTAGAGGTTAAAGAGGGGTGTTGGTCTCTCTAGGGTATTCCCTCTCTTGGGATTTTCACTGTTGGAATACCTACAATTGAGGCGCTATAGGTATCTTACGTTATCCTATGACTATACTACACAGTACACATCTTACTACATAACATTAGATAGGTATTCTAAAATATCTGTATTTGAGATATTGGACACGCTCGCGCAGAGAGCTGTCGAAAGAGCGAGTCAGAGCCAACTTGCCGACGTTGCTCTGAGGTCAAAGTCAGTTGTGCAATAACTGGCTTGTCTCTTTGGTTAATAAGTAAACTTAGATATTTCAACTACAAGAAGCAGGCTGCAGAAAACCAGATATGCCACATTAAAACCTTATAGACTCCTAGCGACCTGCCCCGCCTTACCCATAATACCCAGAACACCCTGAACAAATATCTGCAGATCGTACAAATAATTGCTCCGAGGCGGGAATCGAACCCGCAACCTCCTGCGTCGCAGGCGAACCTTTGCCCGCCGCGCCACAGAGGTTGTCAATGATTATGATTTATGAATTACTAGCAGCGCCCCGCGGTTTCACCCGCGTTAGTCTCGATCCCGTGGGAATATAGGTACAAAAATGTGCCTATGTGTTATTCCGGGAGTCCAGTTATCTTCATTCCAAATTTCATTCAAATCCGTCCAACCGTTTCAGCGTGAAGAAGTAACAAACACACACACAAACTTTAGCATTTATAATATAAGTGGAATATTTATGATTTATCAAAGCTCAAATCGCTCTACATAGAGTTCAACACATATTTCGGCTAAGAGAAGGTTACTGCCGTGACCAATATACAACAAGCATCGTGTAATTAGAACGACATGAAAACGCAGCGTGTGTGTGTGTGTCGTGGGGAAAAATAAATAAATTTTATTTATTTCTTTCTAATGAACAATGCAGAGATACGAACCAATATACAAAGCATTTACAATATACTTAGTAAGTAGGTACAATGTTCAGAACATGTACTTCCCACTAATTTTCTATTAGAATATGCTTTTAGATATATCTAATTTCATCACGAACAAAGCCGCAGGCACTCGCTTTACGTAAATATCGTCATTATGTTGAAACTTTCAAGTGCATTCGAGAGGGTTTGACCTTCTCTCTCTTATTTCTAACCGACTTCAAAAAAAATGAGGAGGTGCTCAAGAAGTGTTTTTTTTTATGTCCGTCATTTTCCCCAGGTACTCGTGGTCCACACCACAACAATAATTTAATAGTTTATTAGCCTATTATCACTAAACCATTGGCCATGGGGTGGGATGTAGCGTTACGGGAAAATACTAAGATTTTAATATTATCCCTAAAATTCCAACCAGGCGGGATTCGAACCCGCGACAGTCTCCTTGATACGGAGATGATTGACCGCTCCGCCACTGGCTGCCTCCACATGACTGGTCAGTTTTTACAGTAAAGTTTCCCTATGTGGTGCCACGGTGCTTTAAGACGAGCATACTATCCCTTTAAGGCTGTGATAGTCGCCAAAGTGAGGTTTTCTCCATGTAACTCTTCTTCGAGGAGTGAATATAAATACACAAAAAAAATATGTTGCTTATTAGACATTGAACTTTAATTTCAACCATTGAAATAACTCTAAGTACCTATATTATAACTAGAAAAAAAAGTGAAACAGTTTTTATTTGAAATTTTGTAACTACTTCTAAACGGCATAGAATGTTAGTGTTTTTCTGTCACACAAATATTCGTCAAGGTTTTCTTTATAAAATATACAACTGGCAAGTCAAACTAACGATTTATCTGGCTACAAATAATTATTTAATTATTATTAATTATTTGTTTTCGACAAGAAATGGATGGACGCGTCCGTCGGGTCCGTGCGCGGGCAACGGGCGGCAGTGTACGTACGTACAGAAATACGCAGTGTAGCTCAGACTGTTGGACGTGGAGGTTGTGCTGCTTGGTGCTCCGAAATAGTATTTGATACGCACCCAGTCGTGGAGGAAACCCGGGGCGGAGCGGTCAATCGCATCGCCTTTTCATTATCATAATCACGTCTGCCCAGCCAACCGATCAATTAATAATTAGTTTCATTTAATACCGATCAAGTAATGATCGTAGAATTCAATAATTGGCTTATTCTTAAGATTGTAGTCTAATGAATGACCCAGATTTAATCTAGATATGCATTAAGGTTAATGTTTGGAACGTGGGCTTGGCCTGATTAATCTCATCATCATCATCAGCCCACAGAAATCCACAGCTGGATAGGTTTCCGTCTTAGAATAGATAAGATAAGATAACATAAGTTTATTTATACACTTAGAATAGGTACAACAAATCATAATTAACAAAATAAATGCAACATTATTATATGAAAAGATAAATGTGTTACTCGTACTTACTGTATTTTTTGCACTAATTTCAAAAGATGGTCTTAAGTATATATGACGGTCTTGAGCCACCTCCATCCATCCTGCGACCTTTATAATGTCTTTAATCCATCGAGAGGAGGCTTCCTCTTTTGCGTCGTCCGGTTTGTGGTCGCCAATCGAGAACATTGCTTCCCAACGGTTATCAGTTCAGTGAGCTGTGTTGGGTTACTAGCTAGGTATAATGACCTGCCCATCGCCACTTGCTAATTCTGAGAGCTTCGTCGGTGATCTTGGTTTTACTACGGATATAAACATTTCAGACAAAAATAAACTATGAAATTGTAGAACCTGTATATCAAGTTTCGTCAATATTAGTTGAAAATACGACCTGTAAGCGAGTACCAACATGCATACATCCGGACATATGAACGCAAATGACAGTGGTTACAAAGTCTTCGCTAGCTCGGTCAATTAAACAAACATTGCTGTTAATATTCCTATACATAGAATAAAAAGGACAAAAAAAAATAAAAAAGGTATTTTATTCGCTGTGATAATAAATTATAGAGTCAATCGTGGAGTCAATCTACCAATACGTTTTTGCCTACACCGAAACATCATAAAATTGTTTTATTGCCAACACAGGCAAAGACTATTACGTAATTTGTATCTTGATGACAGGTCCCTCTGAACTTCGGTCAACTCACGTCATAAAACTAGTTTTGTTTATTTTGCTGTTTCAGTCCTAATAATAGTATCTAGGCTTCGACCAAAGTAAAATGAATATCTAGGTGTACTAGACAGGTGTGTTAGATAGAATCGTTTCAAAAATGCAGTTGCATTATTTTAATTATTACAGCACGCAGCCATTTTTGCCTTTCAGGGTCGAGACTCTCTCGGGGTCTTTCGCGTTTACTAAATTCTTTCAAGGCGTCTGCTCGAAGCGACGCGTGACCCGAGAGCTGGCTCTTATCTGGCTCAACGTATTAATATTGCCATTCAGCGCGGCAATGCAGTCAGCATTTTAGGGACGGTACCGGTAATGATTTAGATCAGTTGAGCTACCTTTAGATCGTTTGCAACGGTCTTTAGGTAGCTCGACTGTACCATTTGCATTTCTTAAATTTTGTGCATATATTTACTTTTATTAGTTGTGTTATTATTTCTGTAAATAAAGGTTTTAAAGTGGTAAAGCCTCACATATCTTTTAATTAATTCGTTGCCATACAAAGTAACTCGACCAATATTATGTTCGCGTGCAGAATGGACCTTTTCCGGTTACAAATAGCCCTAATAAGATCGGATTCATTAGAGCCAACTGGACCGTTACTAGATAGCTCGACTGAAATTCAAGTCAAACATTGTAGGATTATCATACTTTGATTATAGATAGCTGTTTTGTCCGTGGCTTTGCACCAAACCAGACAAACTACAAACGCAGCATCCTATGCAATCAGAATCTGAGATCAGATCTGATTATATGACTCAGGGATAATGTAGCTTAATATTACATCAAAACTCACGAACAAACTTTATTTCTATATTATTATTATTTTATTATTTAAATCTATTGAATATTTTCAATAGATTTAAAGACAAAGCTTGTTACGGCCGCGAAATAACATAACATAACACACGCAGCAGTCGCATACATAGTCCGTGATCCCACACTAGGATCCCCTGTGTCGCGCGCGGGTATCAGGAACTACATGTATAACGGTACCACAATACCCGAACTCGGAACATATCGGAAGGTTCGCCTACGACGCAGGAGGTTCCGGGTTCCATTCCCGCCTCGGAACAAATATTTATACGATCTGCAGATATTTCTTCAGGGTGTTCTGGGTATTTTCTATGAAATAAAAAATATCTATCTATGTATTGTTTGTTATTACAATACATTACATATAGATAATAAATAATAACCATAATAGTAATCATAAAACATGCTCTGCTTAGCTTGGGGCTAGATAATGTTGCGTGAACTATCCAGCATTATTTATTTATTATTATTATATATTGTGAGGGAATCAAACACGCAACCTCTACAATCTCAGCCGGCAACTCGCCCGCTGCGCTACAGAGGTCGTCAAAATGTAGATAAAGTTTAAATGGTGCTACCATCTCGGAGAGGATTGAGCCTTCACAATACTAATTTCGCATTTCGCTGTCGATTGAGAGAAAGGCGGGTCGTAAATAAACCAATCTCAGTGACTGATGTACCTACGTTTTATTGCGAATTGCTTGCTTGCGTCGAAATTGCTGGAAAATTTAGAGAAAATGGATGGTTGGTAATAGCTTTCACTGGCCAAATATGGCATTTTTCATTAAGAGGCTGTTAAGGGCTTCTCTTCTTCGTATTTATAGCAAAATCTAAACAGTTAACAATAATTCTTGAAGACGAAGAAAAACTACTTTGAAGCTAGGAATTTATCGCCAATACAAGATTTTATATATTAGTGTTCGGAACCGTGTACTGATGAAAATGATCTTAAATACGGCCAGTCTACTATTATCCACCGAGGAATTCCGTTGTCTACTTTTTGTCTCCATCATCAGATCAGCTCGCTATCCCCACAATATTGTATTGTCATGGAAATTTGGCAGGTATGCCAAATTCCACCTCAATCGGATATCGGAAAGTCACCCTTATCGCCATCCGTGAAATACTTTCATTGATGTATGCTGCGATCACGGAACTACGATGTATGCCGATAATATTTAAAAAGTTAATTCAATTCCTCATGGATCCCATAATCAGCACCAGATTTTGGTGGAAATGGGAACAATCTGAAATATCCTTTCAAATAAAAAAATAATTTTCCAAATCGGTTCATAAATGACGGAGACACGAGGTAAGACCAAAATTAAAAAAATACACACGAATTGAGAACATCGACCTTTTTCAGAAGTCGGTTAAATAAAATTGTTATTCTTCATCGTATTTCTAAGGGCATGATAGAACCCAAAAAAAGATTACGATAAATTTTCTCAATTAAAAAAAACCGTGAACTCTGCAAGGACCTTAAAACGTAAATATCTCTATTACCTATTGACGTACATTGTTAAAACTAATAAGAGTAAAAAATAATGTTATTTTAGAGGGCATAATAGATTCATATTTTCGATTACGCAGCAAACATTTGTTAAAAACATGTTTTTCAAAAACTTCTATAAAATATAATTTAGTTAGCAATTATAATATTAGTTTTAATTTTACATTTTTGTTTGGACCGTGTTGGAGCAAATTCAGTCCCAATCAGTATTATCTTCTAAATAATCTGAGCATTTATAGTACCTACGCTTTTTTAGAGGGCTTATGTACCTATAATCGCAGGATCTTGTTATACAATCGTACACATTCCTGTAACCGATTTACTAACTTTATGGACCCTAATATTGTGAACATTGAGTTTATCTTTGTTTACATTATACACATTATGTTTATAGTATTTTTTTCTAAACTATATTTTTGGAAACATTTATTTTCATGGTTACCTACATGAAACATGGGTTTCATGATATGGAATTTCATGATGTTTATTTACCTAAACTTATCTCGAAGTGATTATCTGGGGCCCATATAATATGTGTAGGAAGGGTCATATAAATATTGCATAATGAGGTCATTATGACCATCTTATGATGTTACCAAATCGAAATGTTAGGTACCAAGGCAACCATTATCTACCAATCTCTACTGTATCTGTCAGTGTAAGTCAACCGAATGGTTCTAAAGGCTGTCTTTTCCACCTCTCGTCTGCTGAAGCCTCTTTATCTAATATTCCCATTGTAGGATTCTACCAGAGTCTTTCATAGCTAATCCCACTAATATCATAAATGCGAATGTTTGGATCAAAGACATTCTAATAAGCCTACGATGGACTTTATGGCACCATTGAAAATTCGAACGCTGACAAATGAGTTCGATACAGAACCGGCTCACACCCTAGTCCTTTAAAAATGTTTTATAATGAACCAGCAATTGATGGATAAAACTTGTCAGAATTGTCCCTCTTTATGCGTTATGTCTCTGTTTTGCTTCGGACACTTTTTGAGCGCTGACCTGAAGTCCATTTACTTGAGGGATGTTTGTTACTCAAACAGCTCAACTGTATTGGATAAAAAATTCTACATAGATAGATTATGCCCTGGATTGGACTATATGCTACTTTTTATCGTGGTAAAACGTGACGAAGCTCCGGGCAGACACTAGGAGTATCGGCTCTGAAACATGTCCCAACCCTGGTGTCGTTCGTTCGTATGGAAGATACTCAACGTAGGTACTTACGTTTAAAAAGGTTGCACTTATGTTCAGTCAGCTCCGTCCTCGGCTTATTTGAAAGTTAATAAACAAACCATTGTTGTAACATTCTCATACTTAGTTGCTTCGTGAGACCGTGTATTTATACAACAATGTAGTGCTAGGCCATACCTTATTATTATGGACTATACGACGTGAAAAAAGAAACCTCTACGAGGGACACTGAATCTGAAAGCACCACACTGGTTCTTTTAATATTGGTCACGTGGCGCTTTACAGGGCCACCTAGAGTGACCAGCTTTGTATAGGTAAACTAAGAAGCTGTCCTGGTGTGAAGTAGCTTTACCTTATTCAGGATACCTAGCTTCATAACAGCTATTTTTGCCTTAGACTCGATGTAGGAGACGAAGTCCAGAGTTGGTGCAAGTGAAACACCCAAGAGCTCGAGGTGATCTCCTATAGTTTCAGGTACATCCCGGAAGATGGGAACTCGGAGAAATCAATTTTTTTTCGCCGAGATGGGACAAGCTCTCGTTTAAGAGGCATTGAATTTTCCTTCGGCCGCGTACGAAAACGAAAGTTCGTAACCAGTTGCGATTAAAAACTTTTTTTTAGTAGATTGGCATCACCCCAAGGGTGATAAGGGGTAAGGGTGCCGGTGAAATTACAGGCACATGAGACTTTTCATCTTTATGTCTCAGGGTGGCGGGCGCAGTGCAATGCCACATAGGGTGCGTCCTAGGTGGACGTGACCTATGAGGTAATGCACTGTTCATAGGCAGAGGTTACCGCTTTACATCAGGTGGGCCTCTTGCTTGTTCCGTCATCCAAGTAGTATAAAAAATTAAAAAAAAACCCAGTCGGACACAGCCTTAACAGGCAAATGTAGCCGCTGCAGATCTCATCTCTTAACTCCTGAGTTTAATTCTGCCTAGCACGCGCAGTGGAAACGTATCTATCAGGAACTGTGCTGTCATCTGCATACCCAATGATAGGTCATTGGTGTGCAGCAGAAACAGCGTGGCAGAGAGCACCGACCCTGATGTACCCCGGCGTTGACAGCCAAATGATGCCAAAAACTACAAATTGATGCCACGAGCAGCCGTCAACGACTACTCGAAGAGATCTGTGCCTCAAAAAGTCTGAGAGGCAGGAGCAGAATTGAACTGGCAGTCCATATGCAGGAAGCTTATCAATAAGGATACCCTGTCAAAGGTATTCGAGACGTCTAGTGAAACAGCCAGTGCTTCACCGTGTTTCTCGATGGCCTCACTACAAATGTGCGAGGCATACACAAGAAGATCCGCAGTAGACCTGTTTTGGTGAAATACGTATTGGCGGTCACTGAGGAAGTCGTTATCTTCGAGGTAAGCAAGGAGCTTACTATTCAGTACACGCTCCATACATTTACATAATAAAAAGATGACCGAGATAGGGCGGTAGTTCAAAGGGTCGGCACGACTACATTTCTTGAGCAAAGGCTGCACATTAGCATGCTCTCAAGACTTGGGACTTCACCAGTTATCAAAGATAGGCGGAAAAGTCAAGTTCATAATAGTGACAACACAGGAGCACATGTATTTAACGCTACAGCTGAAATACCGTCCGCCCGCTAGCTTTATTCACATCTAGACTACGTTGTCTTGAGCACTTCTTTTTGTAGTATGCTAATTTCTTGCATTGAAGCTTCGCAACGAGGAAGGCTGGGTGGAGTTTCGCCAGAGGTGTCTAGAAGCGAGGCTTCCGCAAATTGAGTTGCAAAAACGGTGGCATGAGCTATTAGAGATCCCTTTGGTATCAGCAGTGAATGACGGCTGATGTTCGCTTCCATGGATTTAGCCAGAGTCCAGAAAGCTTTATCTTCTTTCGTTCTTGTCTTTAATGCACACTTGTTTTCCTGAAGGGCTAATTTGCAAATGTAACAAGCTACTTACACGGCCGTGGTGGTGTACACTACATGCATTTTTGTATGGGATTTGATGTACCCAAGGTGCCCACCAGGGGCGCTCTTCGGTTCCTCCACACTAAAATCCGTGTAGTGTACCTACACGACACGCCGTAGTTGCTTGTAAAATTTGCAGACGCGAGGCTCAGCTCGGCCTTGAGCCGCCTCCATCCATCGACTTCACGCGACCGCTAAAAACTACATACTTTTATTATTTTTTATTAATATATAGGTATTTAAACGGTAAACGTTTCTATCTACTTTAAATTTAACTGTAAATATTCCCAAAATACTTTTTTTTTCAAAAACAAAAACATTTGATGAATCATTCAACACTCGAAGAGTGTCAAAATTATGATGGCTGTATTAAATTATCTTTGGCTGGAGGTTTCACAGCACAATAGAATTATCCACAATCTTGCTCATTTGTTATTTAAATCTTGCGCATGTTCATGCGAAAATATAGCTCTACAGAATCGTTGCTCTGGGTTTATTTATTCAAAATGGATGCAGCAAGAATTTGTTTGGGAATCTGAGTATTTTGTAACATGTTTTGTTTGGGAATCTGAATATTCTCCAACTTACACGTCCACTGCCCTTGACCCACATGTGGTACATCATAATCCACATGTGGTACAATCATGACCCACATGTGGTGCATCATGCCATGTGGGACATTGTCCGTGCCATTCTATGGGTAATTTCACTCTTAAGTAACTCAACCAACGGACTCTTCTAATATCTTGGACGTTACTTCTAGCTTCTAGCTTCTGCTAATGCTAACATAAGGTCATGTATTTTTTTGGCATTTGGTATATTTGTTTGTTTTTGTAATTATTTTGAAAACAACAATTTTGTCTTCAAACCGGAATACGGCTATGCGAGTAAGTACTACTGCTCTGCGGCAGAAATAAACGGTAGCAAGGGTTCGTGTTTGAAAAATTTCGAATTAAAAATTACTACCCCGTACGAACTCTTTCACAAGTCATTAACATTGTAAAAATTAAAAAAACCCTCAACGCAATGAAACGGCTGAAGCGATTTTGATCAAACATAGCTAAGAACACTCCCGACAAATTCACCTTCCAAACAAATAAAAAAACTAAATCGGTTCATCCGTTCGGGAGCAACGATGGCACAGACAGACACACACACACAGACACGTCAAACTTATAAAACCCCGTCGTTTTTGCGTTGGGCGCTAAAAAAGCTCTAATATTCGTATTAACAAAATTAGAGACAAAATAGATTTGAAATTCTAACTTGAATAACATCAAAGACGTTTAATGATTTGCAAATTTACTTAGTTCTTGCAAGACCTAACCCCCAATATTTACCAAAACTTCCGAGGTAATTTTGTCTCATCAAACCATTATCCCGTCACGTGAGATCACCAGTCACCTATCATTAAGATGTAAATAAGTTATCTTCTCGAGGACACATAGTTATTGTTCAAACATCAATCTACCAGGACCTAATGAACCGCGAAGCTCTTGAACTTAACAATGACATTGTATACATAAACGAGGAGGTTGGTAGGTATGTACTTGTGATTATGTAACACCTTTCTAAAGTGCTAAGTTACATTGCAGTTGATGACCTTTGCAACGCAGCGGACGAGTGGCAGGGCATCAAAACATGAAACGCAGTTCGATACTGATACAGCAATATTTTGTGGAGCGTTTTATGTAATTGGATTATACAATAGGTTAATTCGGGAGAATGTTCACTTGAGTGAATACGTTTTGCCGTGAATTCGATGAGATCCAGCGGGCGTTCTAGAAAAATAGAGTAGTTCCTGTTCGATCCATTGTACCTATAATTTTCTCCTGATCGATCCTGTCTCCAATGGATCATTTTAAAATGATTATTTTGATTAGTTGTTTGTTCCTGATGGATCCATTATAGCGTTTCCAAAAACGGGTGACTGAGCTCTGAGAGCTTTGATCTGCAATGTGATTGTACACCGAAAAATAAACACAGTACGATTAACTAAATCAAATTACAGTACAATGGGCGGCCTTATCGCTGATAGAAACTTCTTCCAGGCAACCTTTGGATAGACAGTAATGAGCGAAGCAATAACAAACGATTATATCTGAATCTATATTCTCAACTAGTTTTAATTTATACTTTTTGCATGTTATTCTACTATATAGCGGAATATTTTGAATTTAAACATGTACCTATTTCAAGCAAATGAATAATTATATTATATTATATTATATGGGCTGGGTAAGGTGTAGGCAGCAATTAATTAAATTAACGATGACTGATTACAATCAGATACCGTTAAATTTAACACCTACCTACAATTAAAAGGTGAGCGGCGTCATGTACCTACAATAGCACTAAAAAGCTAAAAGGGTTCACATTGACCTACTGACCATATCGATCGAGTTTCTGTGGCCTTCATTGTATTGTCTGTCTGCCGTTTATAAGCGACTTTAATGGCATGCAAACTCACTGTGATATAGTCCTAATGATGTTTTTTTCTTTAAGTTAAATGTCTACCCTTGACAGCTCTCTATTCAACCTTGTTCAGCTTCAAACACTGTACTACAACAGAACAGATACCTATATAATATACAGAAATGGCGAAATTGTGGTCTATTCCGCCAGGGCCACTTGTTCAAGAACTGAACTGAACTGAATATACAGAAATACTACTAAATAATCATCAACGATGGCACTGAATGTTTTTGTTCCAAACCGTGACTACAAGAATAATTTCAATATGTACGCTAAGTAAACACTTCAATTAAGATTTGCCCACGATAAACTCTTGACACAGATAAAATAATACTAAACTAGTACTCTTGACATAAAAACCAAACAGTTTCAACTTCCGCTATAATAACAGTGTGGTCGTTGATAAAGTGTCCAAACGAAAGGGTAAAAAGACACTTTACTCGGTATTGTATTTTTTTTATACTTCTTTATTCGTTTTTATTATCTCCTCCTTTAAATAAACGTGGCCGTGGTGTGTTCGGCCTACTCGGTCTCATTCCTTAAATAAGTCTATAAATTATCTAAGCCGTGGATGTTATAAAAGACTAAAGGTTACACAGGGGGATGGGCAGCAGTATCTACCTGAGTACCCAACAGTAATACTGCGATCACCAATCCGCCTGCCATGCGTGGTGATTACGGCAAACCCCTCCATAGCAGTCTATGAGGATTCCATAGAAGAGGACGTCTCAATGCTCAGATCATGAGAACGATCATACTGCATAAAACATACATACATAGACACACGCCTTTTTCCCCGAAAGGGTAGGCAATGGGCCTCTTTTCACGTGGGTTCCACCATCGTGGGAAATAGACTTGAAAAGTGGTGAGCTCATTGCCGCCATTGCTTTTGCCAGACTCTGCTAACGCTTGCTTTCAGTAATAACACATTCCTTAAATAAGCTAGCAGCCAGGACAAATCTTAAACCAACGAATATCTTTTTTTACTTTTGACACAGAATAAATAATAGTACTTTTGACTACTGAAAGTAGCCAAACTAGGTACTCTTTTTCTATGCATCAACTTCTTGTTCTCAAGGCACCGACAGTCGCTGCCCTACTGGTAGTAAGCAGGATCATCAAATAAAGCCAAGCCGTGTTTGTTGCTTGATTCTTCTTGGTTTGGTCGCGTCGAAATAGGATTAAGTAATTTTAGCTTATAACAGTATTCAAAATGATCAGTTTGATTACAATTAATACAATATTTTGAAATAATTCAAACTAGGTAGGTACTGCTAATTTTATTTGAATAACAAAACATACCGAAGTTATACAAGGTGAACAAGTTCTGCATTTACGTAACACCGAAATAATTACATAGAACACTTCGTACGTTACACGTTCGTTCGTACGTTCGTAGGTTGCCTTAAAAGTCGGAAAATCTGTAAAAAAAGCTACATTGCGTACCTTAAAGATGTCACGCGGGAAGCTGAGCCGAGAGACACAAAAGGGTTAATTCTAAAAGAAAACGCTTAAAGCATATTATATTTATTCTTAAATTGTATGATTAAGTTTTGTTAAGAGGATAGACCCGCTGATAATAATCTATGAATTCTAAAAAACCGGTCGAATTCAGGTTTATTTGTTATGTACAGCTCAATTATACGCCGATTCATACGTGTGCATGTTTTCAAGACTATTCGGCCAAGAGCACTAACAAATAACCAATTACCTATGAATCAATGTTACATCCTCATAATTTTCGTATTGGCAGCTAGATTATGTTGGATGCTAATATTAATGTGAATAACAAAGAGCAAAAAAATTGGCTTTGAACAAAGCTGTTATTTTTAAACTATGCTGCCTATGCTCTGTATTTAATTTAAAATGTTAATGTAATTAAAATATACAAAAATATTTAAAAAATATTTGTTACTAAAAATATACATAGGTACATACATACATATGCATTGTTGATAAGATTCGTGGGTATAAGATTTGTCCTGGCTGCTAGCTTATAACGGAATGTGTTAATACTGGAAGAAAGCGTTAGCCGAGTCAGTTGTGGGAAGCAATGGCGGCAATGAGCTCACCACTTGTCACATCTATATCCCACGATGGTGCAACCCATTGTGAAAGGAGGCCCATTTGAGGCTCTGCCTATCCTTTCGGGGAAAAAGGCGTGTGTCTATGTGTGTATGTATGTATGTATGCTGGACGAGGCCTCTCTATAGGATACAATAAGGGGATTTGCCGTGATCACCACACTTGGCAGGCAGATTGGTGATCGCAGTATTGGTTGTAAGTACGCAGGTAAATGATATGATACTGCCCTGAAGTTATCCCTTAGTCGGCTTTTACGACATCCACGGGAGGAGACTGAGTAATTTTTAGACAGGACACAGTAGTTTTACCCAAAATATAAGTCCGATCGACTGTTTTCGTTTGCGCAGAAAAGTGCAGACTGATATCCGACAGTAGCCGAACGTATAGTATAGGCCTGACCCGCTGTATAGCTCTGCCCCGCTCACATCTAAAAGTCGACTGGCCGCGATTTTACCGCGAAATCGATTAACCAATAATAGCGCAAGATTTTAGCGCGTGATTGCTATTGGTAGAAAGAAGGTTTATAAATTGGTCTACGGCGCAGGTACATCGGCGCAACTTATATTTTGGGTAAAACGTATCTGGAAAACTTCTAAAAGTATGCCAAAGATTACATAATAGCCATTTAATAGCCACTCGAGTGACTTGTGATTGGTGCCCTACATGTTGCACTTTGTAGAAATCAGAAGGTCAATTCTCGTAACTGTAGCGTTACGGCTCGCCCGTCATGTTAATTCTTGCTACAAGGTATTTAAGGGTTAAGTTTTATTTGAGAATTGTAAAACTAGTATTCATGAGGTGTACGGGTTGCAGCGGACGGTCCGATTCCGGCAGGTGGTGTAAATGTGCCAGAGGGTCCTATTTAGGCAGGTGGTCTAAATCAGAAAAGGTGTTTGAATTCCGGACAGGTGTCCAATTAAGTTCATGGAATCGAGATTGAATTGTGAATTGGCTGAAAATAACAAATATTTATTTACATAGTGTACAAAACTAAAAAATACAAAAATAACAGTTGTCTAATGACTGTCCAAAGTATCTAAACCAAAAATCAAATGAAATTCTAAATGTTATATTGAACAGATGTATTTTATTATTATTATTATAATGTATAAAATAAGAATTCTTACCAGGTGCCTTATTTGCTATGACCCTAGGAGAGGCCTTGCCAATAACGTGTGACGGTATAATGTATTCTGAACAATGATTCCACGCAGAAATCGTATAACGAGCCCGCGTTATGTCACGTTTGGTCATAGCGAATAAGGAGCCTTATCTAGTTTTTCCAGGAAATTAGTTATAGTTTTAAATTTAAATGTAACCCAAAAATTTCGTTCCAGCGGAAACGTATAGTTATAGTTTTCCTAAAAAACAATAAAAGACTGCATATCCCTAGACAGTGTCGCTGTGTATGATGCAAATGATTTAATTTGAGCCTTTCGGGGTCGAGACCCTGGTTTCGTGGGGTACCGGGGCCCTTCGCGTTTACAAAATTCTTTCAGGTCATGTGGTCGAAGCGACGCGTGACCCGAGAGCTGGCTCTTATCTGGCTCAACGCATTAGTATTGCCATTCAGCGTGGCAATGCAGCCAGCATCTTAAGGACGCTTTCGCCTGGTAGTGATTTGGATCAGTTGAGCTACCTTTAGATCGCTATCAGCGGTCTTCAGGTAGCACAACTGTTTCATATGTATTTTTTAGATACCTTGTATTAGTATTAGTTAATTCTGTAAATAAATGTTTACTACCTTTAATTTCTTAACTAATGGTCTGACAAGCATTTTCATACATTTCAGTAAAGATTTTCCTAGTAAAATAAATTATAAAAATAAGGGCTTTATTTTTTTTTACTTTTATTTTGTTACTTTTTTGATTATGAGAATTGTGCTTCTGACTAATCTTAGATAGATGGCTTCGTTCGTACATTGTATAATACCAAGAGCAATCTGAGCCGTGAAATGTGCGTGTTCGGAACTCGCGGAAACGCTGCCCTGTGAAGGAAACTGCGCGCACGCAACACTCGAGTGGTATTGCGTCGAGTTCGCTGGTTCGTTAACCGCTACAGAAAGGTCTCATTCAGAAGTTTCGGCCACATCTCACTATATTATCACAATTAACTTATAATTGCGTATATAATCGCGTTTAACTTAGTAGCCTCCTGAGGTATGGCAGCGGCACGGGAGGGGTGACATGTGACGTAAAGGACTACACACGTGATGAAAATTAGTGAAGATATATCTTACGATATTTACTAATAAGTACCTAAGTCATTGCGAAAGAGAATAAAATACTTGTTAAAATAATAATTATATTTAATACTAATATCAATATTTTCAACTGAACTTTCAATTTATTAGCTTATATCCATATCGCTACTCGAATCACTGTCAGTATGACTGGAATCACTTTCGTTATCTGAGTCGTTTATATCGTTTTCATGCTCGGCAGAATTTCAATCAGATTGTAATTACCATATTTTTAAGCGAATAAATGAATAACTAACTAACCTTGAAAAACACAACGATTCATATACGCTGACGATCTTGTTTTAGCAGCTCAAACGTACACCTTTGATGAGGCAGAAGAAAAATTTACGGCTGCTTTGGAGACACTTGGGAAATTTTACAACGAAAATTCTCTAAGGCCTATTCCTTCCAAAACTGAGACATGTGTTTTCCACCTTCGCAACCATGATGTCAAAAGGACTCTCAACATATCTTGGCAAGGCGTTAAGATAAAACATAACTCGCACCCACGATACTTGGGAATAACTCTGGACAGATCTTTGACTTATAAATCCCACTGTCAGAAAGCAAAACTAAAAGTTGGTTCTAGGAACAATCTGCTTTGACGCCTGTCATCAACCCGCTGAGGAGCATCTCCACACGTGCTTAGAACAACTGGCATGTCTCTCGCCTTCTCTGCTGGTGAATTCGCCTGTCCTGTATGGCACCGGTCCGCTCACGCTAAGAAGGTCGATGTAGCATTGAATGATACCTGCCGCATCATAACAGGGTGCTTAAAACCTACGCCTCTAAAGATGTTGTATCCGTTGGTAGGTATTGCTCCACCTGTTGTTCGATGAGAAGTAGCTTGTTCCATTGAAAAACGCCAACAAGAAACAGATAGCCGACACCCTCTGTTTGAACACAGACCACCACCTGTCCGCCTGAAGAGCCGGAAAAGCTTCCTGAGAGCCACTGCTTCTTCGGATAAGAGTGCGACAGAATCCAGGTGCGAATTGTGGAACAGCAAATACCCACTGGACTTTATTACCCCGGCAGAACACCTGCTTCCTGGACACGAACTGCAGTGGCCGATTTTGAAGTCACTTAATAATAGACTCCGCACCCAAGTTGGCCGCTGCAGAAGCAACCTGGCCAAATGGGGTATAATAGACGCAACTCATGTTCAGTGCGAGTGCGGAGCCCCCGCTGTGCCCACTCTCCTGCACGGAGGAGGAACTCAACAAGGCGACAGACGGGGCCGTGGAGGTGGCCACTTTTTGGGCAAAATCAATATAGATTAAGGAGTCATTGACACGAAATTAATGAACCTTGAAAAAATTATATACATTATAAACAACATCTTTAGTTTGAGCTCTAATCCGAGGACCCATCCTCGGTTGCTAATCTCGTGTGCGTCTTAAATAAAGCGGCCGGTCCAAATAACACGGCAGTGAGGTCGCCGCCCGACTGACGTCTCGCGACATTTGACATAAGAAAATCACCACCCTCCCGTGCCGCTGCCATACCTCAGGAGGCTACTAAGTTAAACGTTTACCACATAGTTAACCACACGTCACCCATAGTTTTGTAGTTACAGAGGCCTTAGATAAAGTAACATTCTATTGGCAATGACGCTCGCGCTAGTAGAAAAGGCAACAATGTATGAGATCGAAATTTCACGTGGTCATTGTATTACTACTGTAGAAATGGAATCGCTTCTAAGCGAATGCCGTTTGGCTAGGCTGGCAGGTGTTCTATCTCACGAAGTTCACACTTTTTTGCCTTCTTTCTTTGCGCTTAGCCGCCATGCTGACGGTATTCGCTGCTAAATTCTGACGTGAACACAATAAGCTGTAGTGACCCGGATCGCATCACGGTCGAGACTAATTGCCAGAGCTACTACTAATTGCAGAGGCTATCGGTCCAGAGCTTATAAACAATGTGCATGTGCATGTACTATAACAAACATAGCGAAACGGACTTCGTGATAGTACATTATGAAATAAATAGTTACTTCTAGGACGCTTCCGTTTGGTAGTGATTTAGATCAGTTGAGCTACCTTTAGATCTTTAGCAGCGGGTTTCATTTATATTTTTTAATTTAGTACACGTATACTTACTTAAATTTAAAAAATTGATTGTAAAAGTCTATGTATCATATAAAATATACGGTTTTCCATTTAAAAAAAATATATCCAGTAATGTTTTGTAAGAGGAAAAACGCCATTTCCTGGCATCCGTTGAATCAAAGTTTTGGCCTGGCTACCAACAATAGACAGAGAAGCTACCAACCCAAAATTACAGAAGTTTTAAATGTCAGAAAATTCATTTATGTTCAACTAAGGTAGGACTTAGGTGGGTTACGCCTGACTCTATCTCTTCTTTCTTTCTTTTTTTCTTTATCTTTTCTTTTTTAGTGTTACGCCTATAAAATAAGAACTGTCTTGTACCTACCTAAAATTCTGACGAAATAAATATATTTGTATTTGTATTTGGAAATTCGCCGGTACGTACTTAATATTAAAAAAAAACTGATATTTTAAATCATAAATTTGTCTCTTCTATCGGATACAAGGCTGCCTATGTCTGCACGAAGGAGTCTGTCTCGTCAGAGTGACGTGCGCAGAAGCAAGACGAGGCGAAAAATATGTCAAGATTATTAATTCATTTCCTGTATGCGGGCATTGTACAAAAACAATATTTAACAGACAATCAGGAAGAGTAGGCATATCACGTAGAAAGATGATGACGTGATGACGTACGATGCGTTATCAAGCATGCAATTTATTAAGATTATGTACCTTTCAATATTTACAAACCTAAGTATATGAATAATGCCTATAAAAAATTCGCAAGACGAAAATATTGTATTGAAAAACTCAAGGTCTTCAACTTGTGACTTTAGCTCAAACCAAATTATCATCTTTGAATCTTTTTCATACATCGCCAATTTTAAACTTTTGGTAGCTAAGAACCTACTTTGTCAGTATTTTGTTTTTAGCCACAATGAGAGAGTGGTAAGATGGTATTTACTCGTATTAATGTGCTTCGTAGTATATGCAAAAAAGCGTAGGTACTAAAGTCTGTTCAGAAAGAGAGCCGTCGCCGTCAGGGCCAAATTGTGGTGATTTCTTTAGTTTATTTAACTATTTCTTTAGTTTATGATTCAAACTGTCGGCATTTTGAATCATAAACTAAATAAATAGTTACAGTTGTAAAAGGATCAAAACGGAGCAGACGCACCATTGTATTGCCCGCTAAACAAAAAAGGTAAATAACGGCACAAATCCCACGACGGGTCTTTTTCTGAACAGACTACGTCACTCGAAAAAATAATTCTGTGTTCGAATATCTCGTAAAATATAGATAATTTTAAAACTACCGGACTTCTGCAACGAAACGATAGAATCTAGCCAAAAGCATACCAAACGTTAGAAGTCACCTTGTTATATATTCTATCGAGAAAATAGTTGAATTATAATGTAGGTATGTAGTGGTGTCGATTCTGTGCAGCATTCTCTAATTTAAAACCGCATTAAAATTATCGCGGTCTCTTTTATTTCACTATCCATGCATATTATAAATCTGAATATTGTATTTTATTTACTCAGGTAAGAATCAAATCTGGCTGTTACCGTAATCTCAGAAACAGCTCAGTTAGTAAAACCACAGATAAAATAGGTAATACTGTAAAACTATCGAGTTATGGTGATGTCCTAAACTCCTTTGTCATATTCACCTTGTTTTTCCATTACTGAATAAGATTTTGTTGAAACAAAATGTTAAATAAAAATTTGACAAAATAAAAGTGTATTTTAAGTTTGGTTTACTGTATATAATGTTACTTTTTATTTGATCAATTCATTGCAATAAAATCAGTTGGGTTGTGCTGATGTTTTTTTATAAACACGCTTTGTATTTTCTGCGTTCTGATTGTTTTTTATATCTGATTTCAGGGTTAGAAGACACCGTGAAGCTGGTGAAAGGCATCGGCGGGAAATGCTACGGCTACGCAGTGGACCTGGCTAGCCGAGAGGACATCTACAGGGTCGCCAAAAAGGTGGAACAAGAAGTGGGAAAGGTTTGTTAAATCTATACTTACATATAATACAACTGTAACTGGGCAAAATCTGTACAATATTATATGTCTTTATTGAAAATACATATAACATTGTGTGTCCGGCCTAAGAATAGATCCCTCCGTCTACTCCCGTGGATGTCGTAAAAGCCGACTAAGGGATTACCCAGACTTGTTGATAAGATTAGTTGGTATAACATTTGTCCTGGTTGTTAGCATATAATAGAATGTGTTATTACTGGAAGAAAGCGTGAGTCAGTCGTGGGAAGCAATGGCGGCGATGAACTCACCACTTGTGACGTCTATATTCCACGATGGTGCAACCCACTGTGAAAAGAGGCCCATTAAGGCTCTGCTTACCCCTTCGGGGTAAAAGGCGTGGTCTATTGTATGTATGTACTCGTATAAGGAAATAACACTTGATCATTTTAATTAGGAATGACGATATTATAGTATACGGGATTTACCAACTGTTAAAACTAAAATTTTAAACAATGGTATTCGTCAACAGATTGATAAAAAAAAACTTACTTTGCAGGTTTATTTTTTCCTGGACATTATATTTGCGTAAATAACAGCCAACAGGGAAAAATTAACAAAAAAATACCTTTGTTCTCTAGAGAAGAAAGCTAAATTTACACGAGTCAATGACATCTTCTCCACAATAAAGTTAGTTGTGATATTTCACACTGTGTCTTTTATTATAGGTACAAACTATTAAACCATTCAAATTAAAAATTTATGATTAATTGCTTAGGTTTTCGCGACTGTTAAACATTGTAAGTTAATAACAACGTCAGAAATACCAAAATAAATATAATTACGTGATTAATCCGTATAAAATTGTTTGACTAACAATTTAATCTAATAATAACTATAAAATTTAGTATTAGATCTACATAAATACATAGACACAAGCCTCTTTCCCCGAAGGGGTAGGCAGAGCCTCAATGGGTCTCTTTTCAAAGTGGGTTGCACCATCGTGGAATATAGACGTAACGAGTGGTGAGCTCATCGCCGCCGTTGCTTCCCACAACTGACTGAAGCTAACACTTTCTTTCAGTAATAACACATTCTATAATAAGCTAGCAACCAGGACAAATCTTATAGCAACGAATCTTATCAACAAGTCGGGGTAATTCCTTAGTCGGCTTTTACGACATCCACGGGAGGAGATGGGAGGGGTCTATTCTTGGGCCGGACACACCACATATCAAAGTGATTTTTTTTGTTTATCTTATTAATTTTCAAATAATTACACATTTTTGTCATAGATACGTAAATTCTACCACGTCTGTTTCTCGGAGTATCCATGCATACCACGGATCTGTTTTTTGTCATTGTATTACGTTATTAAAACAGGTTATTACGGATCACGACTAGTTCTTCACATTGGCTTTTTTTTTTCTTTTATAATTTACCTGCGGCCGGTGACCGAGTATGTTACTATTATTTAGTCTGTGGTGTTGCTAATTTTGAATCGAGTCTCTGACGTCTTGGAAGTTTTTTTTTTTGTTTTTAAAAAGATCTTTAACAATTACAACATAGCTAAATGTAAATATGAAATATAAAATGTTTTAGATAAAATTACTTATTTATGAAAACTATTATATGCATTATTATACTTACAGGTATAGCGTTTAACTTAGAAGCCTCCTGAGGTGTGGGAGCGGCACGGGAGGGTGGTGATTTTCTTATGTCCAATGTTTAGACAAGCAAGACGCACACGAGATTAGCAACCGAAGATAGGTCCTCGGATTAGAGCTCAAACTAAAGATGTTGTTTATAATGTATATAATTTTTTAAGGTTACGAAATCTGATCCAAATTCTGCCGAGCATGAAAACGATATACGACGACTCAGATAACGAAAGTGATTCCAGTCATACTGACAGTGATTCGAGTAGCGATATGGACATAAGCTAATAAATTGAAAGTTCAGTTGAAAATATTAATATTAGTATTAAATATAATAATTATTTGAACAAGTATTTTATTCTCTTTCGCAATGACTCAGGTACTTATTTGTAAATATCCTAAGATCTATCTTCACTAATTTTCATCACGTGTGTAGCCCGACAGTTCTTTACGTCACATGCCACCCCTCCCGTGCCGCTCCCATGCCTCACGAGGCTTCTGAGTTAAGCGATAGGCCTATACCTACTCTATTTTTAATACAGTTGCTTGAAAAGTGTACTTACAAGGCCAGTAAACATAGCTGTCATTACAATATTTTGTATACAAGCCCATAGCAACATAACTACCTTAAAAACTAACTTACATATAAAATAAAACACTTTTATTCTACTTTAATGCACACGTGTAGACAGCGACGTATTACGCAACTGCGTGGTGTCTCGTGTCAGGCGTCCAAAGAACCTTCTTAACTTGACACCTCTCGGCCAGAATTCTCCATTCATGAAGGTCGATAGACGGTCAGTCGGTACCCTCAACATAAAGGAAATTAAATTGACATCATGGCGAGACTCCAACTGCTCGACCCTCATGGCTAGCCATGTCTTCTGCTTGAGATACTCCACCACTGCTGCGGGCTTCATGGCGTAGTGAACCCGACAATGAGTTTAATAAAAAATAAGAATACAATAATATCAACATTATACCTACGAAGAAAAACTACTCGTATTTTAGAAGTAGATGAAACTAAGCAATTTATGTACAAAATTGATTGAATTTTCGACATAAGGTTATTTATTGCAAACTCGTGACGATGGTAAACAAAACGTCAACTCGTTTGCAATAACCTATTTACGACCCTAGTAACATAATTATGCAAATTACACAAAATACTTTTTCGAACCATTGTTATTTCGTGTAGCGCTTATTTTTAGCCCCCAACGCAAAAACGACGGGGTGTTATAAATTTGACATGTCTGTGTGTTTGTGTGAGTGTGTGTGTGTGTGTCTGTTGCCTCGTAGCTACCGAACGGATGAACCGACATCGTTTTTTTTTTTTTGTTTGAAATGTTTATTAGACGGTTGTGTTCTTCGCTATGTTTGATAAAATTGGTTCAGCCGTTTCATTGCGTTGAGGGTTTTTTTTAATTTTTCAAAATTAATTAAATTGGAAACTTGGACGAATGGTTTGTATGTATGTTAGTATGGGGACAACATTCGAACCTTTGATCCGATCTTCATGAAATTTAGTATATATGTAGTTAAAAAGTGTTGGTACAATTTGTAAGTAATGTTATGAGCCAACTAAGTTGCTAAGTAATTTACGAAAACAAGTAGTAATGTACCAAATAAAAAAAATACAAATGAAACAGTTGTGCTACCTGAAGACCGCTGCTAGCGATCTAAAGGTAGCTCCACTGATCCAAATCACTACCAGACGGACGGTCCCTAAGATGCTGGCTGCATTGCCACGCTGAATGGCAATACTAATGCGTTGAGCCAGATAAGAGCCAGCTGTCAGGCACGCGTCGCTTCGACCAGACGCCCTGAAAACGAGAAGGGCCCCGTTATCCCACGGACCCCTCTCCCCGGAACCCGAAAGGCTCAAATAAGTAAGCTCTTTCAAGACTTGCATATTTGCGTCTATCGAGGTCGGCATATTTGTATTTTTTAAATTTTGTACATATCTATTTTTATATGCAGCCATTTTAGGGACACTAACGTCTGATAGTGATTGGGATCAGTTGAACTACGTTTAGATCGTTAGCAGCGGTCTTCAGGTAGCACAACTATTACGTATCTATTTTGTACATACCTTGTATTAGTACCTCCGTAGCGCGGCGGGCGAAGCTTGGCCTGCGACGCAGGAGGTTGCGGGTTCGATCCCTCGGAACAAATATTTGTGCGATCGCAGATATTTTTTCAGGGTTTTCTGGGTATTTTCTATGTATAATAAAAAATATCTATATATGTAACCTATTGTATTAAGTAAATCAGTTATCTAGTACCTACCCATAACATAAGCATTCCTTAGCTTGGGGCTAGATAATGTTGTGTGTATAATTTAAAAAAAACTATGTATAATTAAAAATATATATCTATGTAATAATATTGTATTAAGTATATCAGTTACCTATCTAGTAGTACCCATAACACAAGCTCTGCTTAGCTTGGGGCTTGATAATGTTGTGTGAACTGTCCAGCATTTTTATTTTTTTATTTTTTATATTAGTTGTATTATTATTTATTCTTTCTCTAAATAAATGTATTTTATTATTTTATTAGCTGTATTATTATTTCTGTAAATAAATTAATAACATTCTCATTTACTAAGAGAATTTCATTTTCATTTGCATTTCTCTTATCTGGCTCAACGCATTAGTATTGCCATTCAGCGTGGCAATGCAGCCAGCATCTTAGGGACGCTTCCGTCTGGTAGTGATTTGGATCAGTTGAGCTACCTTTAGATCGCTAGCAGCGGTCTTCAGGTAGCACAACTATTTCATATGTATTTTGTACATACCTTGTATAATAGTTGTATTATTATTTATTCTTTCTCTACATAAATGTATTTTGTTCTTTTATTAGCTGTATTTTTCTTTCTGTAAATAAATGTATAAGATTTTCATTTACTAAATAATATCTTTTAACGTTTCAGGTCAATCTCCTGATCAACAACGCCGGAGTAGTGTCCGGTCAGTACCTGCTGGACACTCCCGACCACCTCATACAGCGGACATTTGACGTCAACATTCTAGCGCACTTTTGGGTTAGATAATTATATAAAACAAAGTCGTGTTAGTTACACCACTTATAACTCAAGATCGGCTGGACCGATGTTAGATATCTCTTTTTTGGTGGATTCTTCTCAGCTCCGAATAGCAGAATAAGTAATAAGGGGGGGGGGGGGGGGGGGGGGGTCACTGGGGGCTACCCGTGCGAAGCTGGGGCGAGCCGCTTGTAGTTATATAGTTTATAGTTTTATTTCATAACCTAAGGATATTTTACATAGTGCATACATATTTAAGGTTACAACAACTATTAAGAACTAAGAATAGCGTAGGCACTATGAGGTTTAGGAACATACCTCCCCCGTGCTAGTTGAAAACTGTGTTACGGTAAATAGAAATAGAAATAGTTTATTTTTGTTTGTAACAACAGAGATTTATAAAACACAAATATACAAGATATAAATAAGTATATAAGCTAGAATTGTTGTTACAAAAAGGTCCTTAACTCAGCATATGCAGGTTGTAAGCAACCTGCGCTGGTCTTTCGTAGAGCCTTATTCTAACCAAGATAACAAAAGATACTAAGGGGTACTTACAGTTATTCTTTGTATATAAGTAGATTGTATACAGGGTGGAATTTTGTAATGCCACCTGAAGGGAAAGTACTCTTAATACTGTAGACTGAAAAATGTACTCAAAGAAAACATTCCTTTATTTTCGAAAAGAACGAAATCGGCTTTCAATGATTTTCGAAAATTCGCTAGCCACACCCGGGAATCGAACCCAATCAAATCTGTAAAAATTACACTCTGTAATTTTATTGCATCGATTGTTAGAGTCAATTATAAGGATGAAATCTCTATAGCAAACTTGAAAAATTAAATGAAAGGAAAACCATGAAATCTTAAATTATTTTAATTATTTACAGATAAGGTAGGTAAACTTTTTTTACATTGATTAAATAACTTAGGTGCTCAAAATGGGCTCCATTTACTTGGATACACAAATTTATTCTTCTAACGAATTCATTTCTAGTAACCTTTAATAACGTGTTGTGGTATATATTATAAATCATATTCTGAACTTCAACTTGCAACGAGTTTAAATCAACATAAGATTTGAAAAAAAATTTTTTTACATATCCCCACAAAAAAGCCAAAGGTGTGAGATCTGGTGATCTCGCAGGCCACCTGTTTGTGCCGTTTGTACCACGCAGTTATAACGCATGTAAGAAAGGAGTCTGTATTACAAACACGTGCAAATTGCAATCGTCTTATCTAAATATATATTCGTAATTTTAATGGATAAATGACGTCAATGATAATTATTAATCACTAACATAAGTAAACAGATGGATCTCTGAGTAAAAGTGCTTTACCTTGACCCATTGAATTTATAAGACCAGATTTCATGGTTTTGCATTCATTGAATTTATCAAGTTTGTTAGAGAGATTTCAGCCTTATTAACCCTAACGATCGATGAAATAAAAGTACAGGTTGTAATTTTTACAGATTTAAGTCGGTTCGATTCCCGGGTGTGGCAAGAAAAATTTCGAAAATCTATAAATGCAGTTTTCTTCCTTTTTTAAAATAAAGGAATGTTTTCTTTGAGTAAAATTTTATATCTACAGTATTAAGAGTACTTTCCCTTCAGGTGGCATTACAAAATTCCACCCTGTATAAGGCAGCACAAATATATTTTCACGGAAAGGATTCTAGAGCGTGAACGATTCAATGTCTCAAGATATAATATTACCTATTATTCTAGTGCACATACAAAATTGCAAACAAGCGCTCGCTTAGGTGCGATTAAATCGTATATTACAGGCTATCGCTTATAACAATTAACATTTATCAATTTAGTTCTGGTTGAATGATTATCAAGCCAGGCGATATATTTATAACAGGATGTTTAATGTTTATAGCCGGTAAAGTGAAAACACTTTAAGTGAGGTAATCACTTTGTTTAAGTAATGCTAAAATATAGGTATTCCGGAATAACGGAGAAACAATTCGATATATTTATTACTATATTTTGAATAGGTTTTTTTTTTATACTACCTACTTTAATGACGGAACAAGCAGATGGCCCACCTGATGTTAAGCGGTAACCTCTGCCTATGAACAGTGCATTAGCTCATAGGTCACGTCCACCTAGGACGCGCCCTATGTGGCATTGCACTAAGCCCGCCACCCTGAGACATAAAGATGAAAAGTCTCATGTGCCTGTAATTTACACCCTTACCCTTCAAACCGGAACACAGCAATGCGAGCACTACTGCTTTGCGGCAGAAATAGGTATGGGGGTAGTACTTCCCCGGACGAACTCTTTCACAAAAAAGCTCTACTACTACTAATTATTACTAGTGGAATGGCCGCGACGTCCGGGGAAGTACTACCACCATACCTATTTATGCCGCAAAGCAGTTGTGCTTGCATTGCTGTCTTCCAGTTTGAATGGCATGGGTGCCGGTGAAATCACAGGCACATGAGACTTTTCATCTTTATGTCTTAGGGTGGCGGGCGCAGTGCAATGCCGCATAGGCCGGTATGTCCTAGGGGGATGTGACCTTTGTGGTAATGCATTATTAAAGGGGGCCATCTGCACTTACCGTTATTCTCGAAGTTAAAAAGCTGCACCGTTTTTAACGAAACATAGCTCAGAGCACTCTCGAGCAAGACCCAAACAAAAAACTAATTCAAAATCGGTTCATCCTTTTGGGAACTACGATGCCACACACAGATGATGATACACAGATGCACGTCACGCCTCAAACTCATAACCCCCTCGTTTTGGTCGGGGGTTACAAATATATTTGATTTTATCCAAAGGGCTGGCACTAGGTCGTAGGTGTGAAAATCAGTATTGTCATCCAACGAGGTAGCGTCGCTAGGCTTTTGGGCTTCCTGTCTACGGTCGGTGACCTGTTTTTTATCTCTAGATTCATTTTAAACATATTATGTATGTGGGTTTAATTAGTTCTCGCATAAGTAATAATATTATTTCTAAATAATAAGATGTTTTGTTATAATGCTTTCAGACGGTAAAAGCCTTTCTGCCAACAATGATAGAGCAAGGTGATGGCCACATCGTGACTATAGCGTCAATGGCGGGCTACGTCGGAGTAGCCAAGCTGGTGGACTACTGCTCCTCAAAAGCGGCAGCTTGCGGCTTCGACGAGGCCCTGAGGGTCGAGCTGGAAGCCAGGGGCATCAATGGAGTGCGCACCTCACTCATATGCCCATACTTCATCAGATCAACGGGCATGTTCGAGGAAGTCAATTCAAGGTTAATATTATCCATCATCATCATCAGCAGCAGCCTTAAGTCCATCCATCTCGTTGGATCGTCAGACCCAAAAGACATTGGTCAATAACTCCGATGGTATTGTTCTGGCCGGCAGCGATATGATGACCTCTGTAGCAGCCCTAGATGCGAGAGGTTGAGGTTCAATTCCCACTGCAGGACAATCGTGTTTATGATCTGCAAATATTTGTTCCGGGTCTTGGTGTTGTGGTAACATGGTACTTGTAGTTCCTGATACTTACGATACAGGGAATACATGTATGATGACGGTTGGGGTGTTATGTTAATGATAAATTACAAATACAATACAAATAATAGGCCTCGTTTTACCGTGGGTTGCATCGTCGTGGGAATATAGATGTGACAATTGAGTGGTGAGCTCATCGCCACCATTGCTTCCCACGACTGACTCAGGTAACGCTTTCTCCCAGTAATAAACACATAAGCTAGAGTCTGTTCAAAAATAGAGACGTCGTGGCCAAATTGTGAACTAACGTTCCGATATCGTTACAGTAACTGTACAATAGCGTGTCTGTTCCGTTTTGATCAAATGTTGATCAACTGTTGTATTGCTCGCTAAACAAAGAAGGTAAATAAGCAAAGCTGCGCCCTCAAATCCCATGATGGGTCTCTTTCTGAACAGACTAGAAGCCAGGACAAATCTCTGTTTTTTTTTTATACAACTTTATATTACTGAACAAGCTGATGGCCCCCCACCTGATGTTAAGTGGTACCCTCTGCCTATGAACAGTGCATTATCTCATAGGTCACGTCCACCTAGCACGCGCCCTATGTGGCATTGCACTGCGCCCGTCACCCTGAGACATAAAGATGGAAAGTCTCATGTGCCTGTAATTTCACCGGCACCCATACCCTTCAAACCGGAACACAGTAATGCGAGCACCATTGCTTTGCGGCAGAAATAGGTATGGTGGTAGTACTTTCCCGGACGAACTCTTTCACAAAAAAGCTCTACTACTAACAAACCTAACTAACAATTCCGGGAAAAAACTAATGTTTTTAAAGACAGTGACACAGTAGTGATACTGTGGTTCCTGTGCTAGTTTACACTGTGTCTGTATACCGGCATTATAACCACGTCGTGTGTTCGTACCGTTCCAGGTTCGTGCCTCAGCTGAACTCCAACGAGGTTGCTGACCGCGTGATCCTCGCGATCCGCACCCATGAGCCGTTCGCGCTGATCCCCGGGTTCTTCCGGCTCTTCATCGCTGTCAAGTGGTAAGTAATCTACATTACTAACCGATGAACCGCTTCTTACACGCTTTTATAAGCTTCACTTGTAACTAACAAACTAACAATGTACCTAATCAAATTTTGGGATACAATTTTCGACCACTTCCCTATATCCGATTGAACTGAAATTTGGCATAACTGTCAAGTTCAGATAACAGTACAATATTATTTTGACAGCGAGCTGATCTGATGATGGAGATGGAAGGTCCACCGATTTCCTTCCAAAGTCGTCAGTGCGGGCGGTATAAGACGGTTCACTTTTCTTTAATTTCCATCTTTAGTTTTGCCTCGTAATGAACGAGGAGTGAAAAATCGGACTGAACACAAAATGGAACAAAAGTGGCAAATTAATTCATTAGTGAAACGATAAAGCAATGGTGAATATTTTCATAAGGCATCATTCGTTCACTTGGAGTGAAAGGAAAGTTAAATATCTGAACACGGAGTGAACATACACTCGGGCTCAGAGCAGGCCGTGTTGCTCTAAGCTTAAACTCGTTCATTTCGTCTCACCTCGTAATCGTACAGATGAACGTATTTTTTTTAGAAGCTTTATGTAACTTTCTTTCCTTTTCTGTCTGTGGGGACATATCTGGCGATCGAACTTTCGCCCACTTCCCGATATCCGATCATGCTTAAATGTTGCACACCTTTGGTTCTGAAGATAATACAATATAGTTTGTTACATTTTATGGTACATCCACTATTTTCATACAAGCTTGCAAAGTTTTTTTTAAAATACAAAACGGCAAAATATTATTTAAAAAAAAAAACTCGTTCAACCTCAACGATCGCTCGAGTAAACATTCTTACGAATGAATCGGCTAATACCACCTTTACTAATCATTTTATTGTCATTTCAGGATAGTGCCGTGGGCGTGCGTGTCCCAAGCGATCCGCAGCCTAGTGCCGGACGCAGTGCCCCACGCCAACGGACACGGACCCGCCCCACCCCGGGCGGCCGAGCCAGGCCTTGCCTCGATAGACCTTCTCGAAGCCAAGCGCGAGTCGCGGCCGATGACGTTGCTCCCGCAGCCATTGCATGACAGACACGTCTGATAGAAACATCAGACTCGAATTTTGACCAAACTCGCTTGCGACAGTTAATGTATTTTTAACCGGGCCCCTAGCGAAGTTATTACCTACGTTTATAGTTCAAGATCCAGCCTATGTGAAGGTTGATGTCATATGGATATCAGCCAGACACTTCTGCATTGAAAGCTAGAAGTAATATCTAAACAAAAATGCGGCAGTTATTGGGTTTTGCAACCCAAATCCATTATGTAGAAACTACTTCTTTCTAGCTTTCGTTGGAGATATAACATCAAAAATCAGATAACTTACTGCCCGGCGCAGTTTTTATCCAAATTCTGGCAAGAGCGCATTGCAGACCCGCTAAAAGAACGTTAGGATTTTTTGAACGGACTTAATCTGTTATGGTTCAAAGAAATTACAAATAAAAAACCTAGCTCCCTACCACCATAAATTTTTAGTCAATAGTTAGGTTTTTTAGTTTAGGATGCTGACTACAATCAGGTTATGTACCTACGACAGTTTAGCAAAGAGTTTAGTACAATATCTGCCGGTGTTAACCCATACCAGACTTTGGATATACGCTGCCAGGCAGCCATGTATGAAGAAAACTTAAAAAAAATACGTTTAGGAGACCCTGCTGCTGCGATGGGAAGTGTGGAAGCTTTTGATCAGGTAACTCAATTCCATAATGCAGTGTCCGTTCCACGAAAAAGCTCCACGGTCCTTTGGTCCTGGCTCGGAAACGCCCAGAAAATGTTCAACCGTGATTGGTTAGTGAACGGACGGTAAGGCTTGTCAGATGGCAATCATTATGTAATAGAACAACAGAGGTTATTATTTGAATGATAAAATGAATTTCGCATTTTTATGATACAACATTTGACAAATTTATTTATTAAGTTCACCAAAATAACACCTTTTATTTTGAAAATGTTTGTTTCCTTTTTGAGTATAGAAACTGGCACCTCAGCCACGTGACTTCTTTTGCGAAACGTATTCTAGGTTGAATATTTTAGAGACTACTTCCAGCTTTCGTTGAAAAGCGAAATCCATATGACTGCAGTCATCACTTAGGCTGGCTCTCGTTCATTCGAACAAAAACAAACCCATTGTCGAAATTATTGAAAGATTAGAATACTTGTGGTGGAGGACAGACAAGAGTGATCAAATAATTATAAAGAGGGGCTTAGCCAATGTTTATATTAGCCTTACCAAACGAATACCTAGGTATGGGTGAAATCATGGTACCATTACAATGTAACTATGTTTGTGCATTATATGTACAACGTACCGGGTGGCGCAAAAGTATGGTAAGTTTATCTGCAAGTAAGCGAGAGCGCATGCTATTTGTCTTTCTTGTCTCACTTTTTGTCGAACTTTTACAACTATATTCAATCCTAGACTTTCTGGTAGAGATCGCTGCTTAGCAATAAGAACTCTCACTGTATTCGTAAACTTTAGGGTTTAAAAATTTGACATGATTGTAAGAAGTACCTATCTACATTATAGTATCTATAAATATCTATTCATAAACTTTAGTAACTAGGGTGCCTAATGTGATACTAGCTGTAGGTATCTTTACCAGGTCCCTCGATAACGGGCTATGACAAAATTACTGCGCAAACTTTGACATGGCAAATGGCAATAGACATGCGTTGACGTGTGCGTTTGTAAGTAGAATGCAATTATTTTGCCATAGCTTCATAGAGAATTATAAAAATTGCAAAGGTTACGGCTAGCTTATTATAAAGTAGGAGTAGTCTATAAATAGGTTGATAAGCAATGTACTTATGTATACTTTAGTACTTAATATTGGTTTCGTTTGTGATAAAATGATAGTAATTATGAAATTAGTTTAGACCTAATAGTGCCTTGGCATATTTTAATGCGGTTGAATCTGTCGGGCACTCATACAAACAAAGAAGCGTTGCCCTCTAGCGAACTGAAGCCTAATTCTTGTGCGCGTGTGCGTTTTACACAGATAATACACACGTACACAACCTCACGAACAAAACGACAAAAACTAACGATTGATGAGCATGGTTTTGGTGGTTTGTCTTTTGTCTTTGTGAGTGCGTGTATTTACTTGTAGTGCTATTAGTTATTATGTGTTATGAGCTTGGTATTTTGGCTTCACTTGAATCGTGCCCCGTGTTCTGCCTTAACTTTGTTTGTCTGAGGTCAGACATTGGATCATTTGTACAAGATGCCTAGTGAATATTTTGTTCTGATAACCTTTTTTGTTGTCTTCTAGGAAAATCAGGTACGTTTGTAAAAATGTGTACCTATTAACAAAAAAACTATAGACTATATGCCTAATATTTTTTATAAATTGAGACTTACCTGGGTCTTATATTCTTGGGTATTCTTATATGGGTGGTTACTTTGTATCAATAATTGTGCATACCTAACAATTAAAATTTCCTCGGCCGTATTGTAGATATGACTTTATAATTTTGTAAGGGTAACTAAGAATAAAAATAAGAAACATAACAAGTTATTTTATTACATCGAAATATTTTTAATTTATTATGCAGTTTAAAACTTAATATAGGAACTTAATTTAGTATAAATACTTTCTCAAAATCATCAATTAATTAAGTACATACATTACAAAGTTAAAAACTAAGTTGTTTTACGGTAAGCTCGACGACTAGCAAAATTATTACCATGTAAAACTAAGTACGTTAAAAATTAAACATAATGTACTGGCATAAAAAATACCTCTAATTATCCATTAAAAAAACATTCACACTGTCATGATAACACAAAAACAAATAAAACAAAACTACACCACACTCATCATCACCAGTATTGAGACGTCCACTACTGGACGAGGCCTCCTCCTAGAATGTAATGGGGGGGATTTGCCATAATCACCACGCTTGGCGGGCAGATTGGTGATCACAGTATTGGTAACACTTAGTCGGCTTTTACGACATCCACGGGAGGATACGGAGGGGTCTTCGTCTTGCGTATTCAGACGAACTCTGTGGCGCGACGGGCGAAGCTTGGCCTGCGACGCAGGAGGTTGCGGGTTCGATTCCCGCGAATATTTCGAATATTTGTGCGATCGCAGATATTTGTTCAGGGTGTTCTGGGTATTTTATATGTATAATAAAAAATATCTATCTATGTAATATATTGTATTATGTATATCAGTTATCTAGTACCCTTAACACAAGCTCTGCTTAGCTTGGGGCTAGGTAATGTTGTGTTAACTGTCCAGCATTATTTATTTATTTTTTATTTATTCATAAGCCGGACACGCCACAGATACCCTCCTACCTAATCATTCTTATCCCTTGGATACGAGTCTGGCATCCTAAACTCCGAAATAGGCGAAATATACAATGGATTTATTTCCTGCATATGCAACCTGCTTTCCTCCGCCTCTTTCAAAAACTTTGCATATGCTCGTCTATCAGAGACAATCTGCGCACTTTTGATCCCCAAAATGAGTATGATTCCGGCCGCGACCACGCACGCCATGATCACAAAGGCGCTGGTCATGATCTTAGCGCTGGTGGGCTGGTAGCACTCCCGGGATCGAATGACGATGTCCATCGCCACTGTGGACTGGCTTACAGCAGTGTATGTATACTTATACTCGCATTCTAGTGCGTCTTCTCCGACTCTTAGGATGCAAGTGACGTCATCCGTGCTAGCGAGTTCTGGAAAATAAAAGAAAATTCAGTTCTGACCGTTCAGTTTTAGAGCCTTAAGCATGAGTTTTTCATATTAAAAATACCCGTTAAAACGATTTCAGTAAAATTTTGGGAATTTAAAAAAACTTTTAATCAATTATTTGTATCCTTTCTAGACTGTTTTAACACAAAAATTATACGTTGCCTTTATTGTTTTTGTTGTTTGGCTGCAAACAATATTTTTCCCTTGGGTGGTGTTGCCTACGCGAAGTTGACCACTACAGACTTGGTACTTAACTTAGTATTTATTTATTCGGTAAGTATAGTGAATGAGGCTCATGAGAAGTTAACCTTTTGTCACCGACAATAATTCATCTATCAAAAGGGCCGCCACAACACATAAGCTCAATTAAAGAAATTATGAGCCTCGCGCCGTAACAATTACTTAACTACGACGAAACCTTTTAAAATGTCTCTAACTGTGGGAATCGTGGATAATAACGGCTTTTTAGCTGTGGTTAAGGTCTACGATGTCATTAGGCTGTGGTTACCGGTAAATGTGAATTATGGCAATTATTTTGCTGTATGAGTCTTTGCACAAAATAGGCAATATAATCAGACAATAAGCGGGTCAATATAAGGTGAGTATCAGTCGAAGAGACATATACTTAGGACTCTGCTCTCGCATAGTGGTTCTCGCATGTGGCGCAAGTATCACAGAACATGCCAGATTATTTAGAACTCTACTAAATTCAATCAATCAATCAATCAATCATTTATTTTGCGAAACATGGGTACATAAGATGATAATAACAATAAAAAGATACAGGCCATAAAAAAATATATAAAAAAAAAAAATGTACGTAACAGTTTCCTTAAGTTTCTCGCTGGATACTAAGTGTGCAATACGTAACGTAACATAATGTTACGTGTGCCGCGTAGTGCCCACAAGTCACATACATAGTCCTGATCCCACACTAGGATTCCCTGTGTCGTGGGTATCAGAAACTATGAGTACCAACTGTACCATAACACCTTGCAAGTCGTACAATAATGCAGACATCGTCATCGATGCAGCTGGTATAGGAGACGCAGGCTTGGCGCTCATGCAGAGAGGGTTCTCGCGCTTAGCGCAAGTCATAGGTACAGAACATATTTATAGGTATACCTACCTACTTTGAACGCTAATATAATGGATTCTGACGGTAATAAATAAATAATAAATAAATAATGCTGGACAAATCACACAACATTATCTAGCCCCAAGCTAAGTAATGTCCCTTTAGCAATAGACACAGGTACCAGGTTCTCGCTGACAGTGTAGTTGCCGTTCCTGAAATGCAGATTTTGTCGCCAATGAAGCTGGGCTTCAGATTGAAGTACGCAGAGACAGAGGGCTTGCATAGAGGGTTCTTGCGTGTGGCGAAAGTCTCACAGAACATGCCAGAGTGTTTTGAACTCTACAGCAATAGACACACGTACCAGTTTCCTTAAGGGTCTCGCTGACAGTGTAGTTGCCGTTCCCGAAATGCAAATGTCGTCGCCGATGAAGCTGGGGTTCAGATGGCAGGAGACACAGGGCTCGCATAGAGGGTTCTTGCGTGTGTCGCAAGTCTCACAGAACATGCCAGAGTGTTTTGAACTCTACTGGAATAGACACACGTACCAGTTTCCTTAAGGTTCTCGCTGACAGTGTAGTTGCCGTTCCCGAAATGCAAATGTCGTCGCCGATGAAGCTGGGGTTCAGATGGCAGGAGACACAGGGCTCGCATAGAGGGTTCTTGCGTGTGTCGCAAGTCTCACAGAACATGCCAGAGTGTTTTGAACTCTACTGGAATAGACACACGTACCAGTTTCCTTAAGGTTCTCGCTGACAGTGTAGTTGACGTTCCCAATGGTGCAAATATCGCTGCAGCTGGTGTTCAGATGGCAGGAGACGCAGGGCTCGGCGCTCGCGCAGAGAGGGTTCTCGCATGTGGCGCAAGCCTCGCAGAACATGCCAGAGTATTTGAAGCCGGTTTCTTGGTCTGCAGCTGAGCATTCACATCGGCCTGAAATTTCAGAATGCAATTATGACAGTGTAGGTTGATATCAACTTAAGTCCTGCCCTGCACTAGGATTCCCGGTGTCGTGGCTATCAGGAACTACGAGTACCTACTACGGTACCACAACACACAGATTTGGGGCAAATATTTGCAAACATTTGTGTAATAGCAGGAATCGAACCCGACCCTCTTGCATTTCAGCGTCCGACTATTTTCGTTCAATTCTGGTATGTATGAGGACGTATTCTAAGAGTTTGGTTTCTAATTAAAATTCCATGATAGCTGCAAACGATGGTAATGCAATCTGAACTAGACGTTACCTTCATAAATCACGCAGACTCCAACTTTTTTTTTTTTTTTTTATACCACGTGATTGATGGAACATTCTGATGGCCCACCTGATGTTAAGCGGTAACCTCTGCCTATGAACAGTGCATCACCTCATAGGTCACGTCCACCTAGGACGCGCCCTATGTGGCATTGCATTGCGCCCGCCACCCTGAGACATAAAGATGAAAAATCACATGTCCCTGTAATTTCACTGGCACCCTTACCCTTCAATCCGGAACACAGCAATGTGAGCACTACTGCTTTACGGCAGGAATAGGTATGGTGGTAGTACTTCCCCGGACGAACACTTTCACAAAAAATCTCTACTACTACTAAAACCTTTCTTATTCCGTCGATTTTACTTTTGTAAAAGTGTAAAACTTACCACAAACACAGTCTCCGTTCCCAGAGCAGATGGCATCAGAGCCGGGCGCGGTGCAAGTGTCAGTTCTATGAGTACAGTCGCACGCGACGCCCGACCATCCATTGGCGCATGAGCATTGGCCGCAAACGCAGTCGCCCCGCCCAACCCCACCGCATTCTATGCCGTTCTCTCTGAAAATACACAAAATGTCGAATAAAATAAGTTAAAAAGTAACTTTAAATTAGTAATCGGAACAGTGAGCTGATCCAAAAAAAGCCCTACCACTGCCAGACTATTAATCGTCGAAGAGTTTCGTTATGCACCTTCCGTCTCCATCATCATTAAGGTTGCTGTCACCATAATATTGTATTGTCATCGTAACTTGACAGGTATGCCGAATTTCAGATCAATCAGATGCCACCATGAGCTTGAAAATTTATTACAAAATTTTAACTGGAAAATACAGTGGACAAACTAAGTCCCAAAATACAAGCAAGCTTTTAAAAAGCCAATAAAGGAATTGAAGGTGATACGATTAATCATGCTTATGACCAACACGGTTGGACCATGCACGCCAAAACCCCAAAGACCCTAAACGAAAGACTGCCCGCAACGCGAAAACTCATCGCCAAAATCTATAAGAAAATCCCTAGTAGAATGTTGGCATTACCAGAACCTGTGATATCGCGTAGCAGGTCTACGCGGGTAGTTTAAAAGTGAAAAGGGGCTCCTTGATTAAGGTGACCCTAATTTAGAATAGAGCCCCAAGTGTTGTGAGGCGTGCGACCTCTCATTTAGGAGATGGTGACTGCTTGACATCAAGACGTGAGTGCTTTTAGTGTTGTCACAAAAGTTATGTCAAGACCGCATTGGCAGTGAACAGGGTCAGAATAACAACAATACATTCACAGTGCAACACCATTGTAGTGAAGTGTAAATCTAACTGTATAGGCAGGAAGCATTTTTATGATGTACGTGATAAGTCCGGACAAACTTCGTTAACAGAATAACTAATGAATGGATTAACATGTACATATATGTAAATAACAAACATATTATTGTTACCAAAGATATGAATGGACAACCAACACAATAGACATTTTAAGATAAAAGCGTAGAGTAGTAGGGAAAGGTAAGTAAGTAGAAAGCGAAGTGGGAATTCAATATAAATCAACTATTTCGAGAGCCATATGCATGAGCTTCAAAACTAACTCTGGTTTATGTTCTAACTGTAAGTGATTTGTTTACAGCTTGTGTTCATTCGGTTGAGCGAGATTTAAACTTCCGCGATCTGAATTAACTTTCCATTTGTAACTTTGAATTAAATTCTTGTGATTGAGATAAAGGTGTACCTGTAGTAAGCCTGTAGTAGGTTATCGGTGGCAATACCGATAAACCTGTTTATAAGTTTTCTTGCAAATTTCTGATTAGTTTACCTATAGCTAGGTATTTGGTTCGATTGTGTGATGTATGCGTAATAAACATGACAAAGCATTATTTAAACTGTGGATATTAGTTGTACAATAAAACAAAAAAAGGAATTGACTTTTCTGACCAGATGTCTTCTTATTATACAACGTTGAAGAGAGGAATCAAATGGTGGAGAAAAGTTGTAATGGAGCTGGATTGTGTTTAGTTCAATCCAAAATGATGGAAAAAAGTTACCAAAAAGACTCTTTGTGGAGAAACATAGAATCTTTTACAAAGAAGGAAATCGATGTGATCCCAGGTAATTTTGAGATATATTTTTATTTGATGTTGAACCACTTTTACAAGCAACAAAGAACATAGATTAAAGGCAACTATTCCGGTAATCGGAAACAGTACCCAGCTCCTGAACAGGCGATAGTGCGGGTGGTGTCCTACATATACTTACAAGCTAACCTCACACGCCTTGCACTAGCAGTAGCGGCCACTGTAGCCGCGGTCGCACTCGCACTTGCCACACAAGCAGTCACCAGCTCCTGAACAGGCGATAGTACGGGTGGTGTCCTACAGATACTTACAAGCTAACCTCACACGCCTTGCACTAGCAGTAGCGGCCACTGTAGCCGCGGTCGCACTCGCACTTGCAACACAAGCAGTCACCAGCTCCTGAACAGGCGATAGTGCGGGTGGTGTCCTACAGATACTTACAAGCTAACCTCACACGCCTTGCACTAGCAGTAGCGGCCACTGTAGCCGCGGTCGCACTCGCACTTGCAACACAAGCAGTCACCAGCTCCTGAACAGGCGATGGTGCGGGTGGTGTTCTACAGATACTTACAAGCTTACCTCACACGCCTTGCACTGGCAGTAGCGGCCGCTGTAGCCGCGGTCGCACTCGCACTTGCCACACAAGCAGTCACCAGCTCCTGAACAGGCGATAGTACGGGTGGTGTCCTACAGATACTTACAAGCTAACCTCACACGCCTTGCACTGGCAGTAGCGGCCGCTGTAGCCGCGGTCGCACTCGCACTTGCCACACAAGCAGTCACCAGCTCCTGAACAGGCGATAGTACGGGTGGTGTCCTACAGATACTTACAAGCTAACCTCACACGCCTTGCACTAGCAGTAGCGGCCGCTGTAGCCGCGGTCGCACTCGCACTTGCCACACAAGCAGTCACCAGCTCCTGAACAGGCGATAGTACGGGTGGTGTCCTACAGATACTTACAAGCTTACCTCACACGCCTTGCACTGGCAGTAGCGGCCGCTGTAGCCGCGGTCGCACTCGCACTTGCCGCACAAGCAGTCACCAGCTCCTGAACAGGCGATAGTACGGGTGGTGTCCTACAGATACTTACAAGCTAACCTCACACGCCTTGCACTGGCAGTAGCGGCCGCTGTAGCCGCGGTCGCACTCGCACTTGCCGCACAAGCAGTCACCAGCTCCTGAACAGGCGATGGTGCGGGTGGTGTTGGGCTCTCGGCATTGCGCCATCAGCTCCGCTGAATCGTTCTCGTTTTCTATTGAGCAGTCACAGGAAGGGCCAGACCTGAAGACGTTGAAAGGTGGTTATTTTGTGAACAACAGAACATGTATGTATAAATACGACCTCCGGGACCTGGATGAGAGGGTGGGTTCGAATCCCGCTGCAGAACAAATGTTTGTACAATCTTCAAAAAAGTGTTCCGTGTATTATGGTATGTACCATGGTACTCGTTGTTCCTGATACCCACGATACAGGGAATCCTATTACTATGTAGGACTATGTAGGTATGTGAGTCTTGGTGTTAATGTTACAAATATAGACTCACGACTAAATCCTCAGGACTAGGTCCTTTAGATCTATAGGCAGATTCTACTAAGCCTACTAGGGGGTAATTAGGGGCAAATTCAAAATTTATTATTTTTCCTACAACACTTATTGAATAAAAAAACAAGATGTTTAATATTTAAAAAACCGATTTAATGATAGAAAAGTGTTTTTACAAGCTTTTATTTAACTTGCAATGTAAGTATTTTTTTGCTGCGTGGAAACTTGCAACTGAATTTTAAAGCAGTTATGCTCAACCGGTTGAGCTGAAATTTGGCGTACCTGTCAAGTTCCGATGACAATACAATTATTATAGTGACAGCGAGCTGATCTGATGATGTAGACGAATGGTGAACAACGGAACTCTTCGATGGATAATAGAAGCCTGGCCGTATTTAGGCTCATTTTGATCAGCACACGGTTACGATCACTAATTTTATAAAAGCTGGTATTTAAAAAAATATTTTTCACAAAAAACTTATTTGAATGATTTTGCAGAGTCAACCGCGGATGTGTTCTATGTCCTTACCATCCTCGATTGCACTGGCACACGCCGCACACGAGGTGCGAGTGCGCGTGACACGTCATCGCCATGTCCCGCATCAGGTCGCCGGCGCAGCGGCACCCGCACTGCAGCTCCACATCCAAGCTCAGCGAGTCCTGGCCCAGTTGCGACTCTGATATTCGGATCAGTTCGTTCGTCTGCAGTAAAACTAGGCCAATTCGAATCAATGCAATCGCACAGAATACCTACTTTGATTACCAGATTGTCAGTTTCACATTCAATTGTATAGAATCAAACTAGGTACATGTCTAGCGCTCAACTGAGTCAGTCCCTGAGGTATGGGAGCGGTACGGGAGGGGTGTTTTCGTTATGTAAAAATGAAGCGTGGCTTCATGTCGTTGAGAGACGAAAATAGCGATACCGATACCATACCTCAGGGACTGAGTCAGTTAAGCACTAGACCTGTACCTAGTTTATAAGATAGGTTATAAGATTTCCATGCAAAACTTTAAGTCCGTGTGTTTTGGTAACCATATACACAGATAAAATAATACTATCCGTGTATAATTTTCTAAGAAACTATCAAACCATGGGTAGTGTTTTAGCCCTAGTTTTAGCCATGCCATGTCACAGATAATATAACGCCATGTGTATAAAATTTAATTGAGTCTAATGAAATAATATCCGAAATAGGAGCAGCGCTCATAGGACATCTTTTAAGTTCCAAAAAAAAGAAGATTATTTTACAATGTTAAAAGCAATTTATGTTGGTTTATGAAAAATACGTTTATATTTTCGAAAATAATAATTTACTTGGGACAGTTGCTGTTTTTCGTGATTTTCTGTCACTTTATGTAAGTTAGATAGTTACAGAATTTGAGGTAACTAATCACTTTAAATTAAGATCTATAGAGTTTATTGTAAGTTGAGCTGTTCCGTGCCCGTTGCTACTAAATAGACCTACAAATTCTTACCGTCTTATATTCCTTGCATGAATCGAGGCTAACATGCGCTTCGTAATTAAGGGTCATGCCGTATTCCACACCAGTGCATCGCGTGGCTTCTATCAACGAGCCGCCTTTCACTCCACAGTCTGTGAAGTACCTGACCTTAACCGGGCCTGCATGGGAATCATCTTCGAAATCAACTACGCTGACGATATCTTCGTACCCAGTTTTTACCAGCTTCAGAATATTTGAACTGTCGCTTTCAAGCTTAGCTACGTAGGTGAAGTCTTCGAGCAGTTCATGTAAGCTGTCGTAATGATCTTTCACGCTCTCCGTTACCGCGAATATTACGTTCACCTAAAAATAACTACAAAGATCAATAAACACTCACTACAGCGGTACTTTACTTTAACTAATAAGGAAGCTTAGTTTACGCAACACGCTTAATCTATTTACTAAGGAAACATAGAATACAGTTATGTACCATTATAACTCTAGTGAACACCTTCACAAGATCGCATGTTCAGGGTGTTCTGGGTATAATAACATATCAATGTAATATATTGTATTAAGTATATCAGTTATCAAGTACCCATAACATAAGCTCTGCTTAGCTTGGGGCTAGATAATGTTGTGTGAAATGTCCAGCATTATTTATTTATTTTTATTATTATTAAGTAAAATTGTGATTGATTTTTATCTGTATGTGAAATGCACCAACTAAGCCAAAAGCAACATTGCACATAAAAAGTCTTAAACTCCTCATAACATACCTTGTACTTGTCGAGGAGTCTGTATATTTGAGCTATGGAAGGATAGTCGTAGGTAGCGGCTTCGGAATAGTAGCCATTGTCGTCCAAATGGCACTTTTCATCATTCTTTCTTGTTGCACCACCTAAAACAAATTATACATTCAATATTATACAACAAAAAACAAGAAGAAATGTAAAAATATAAAATAATCCTTATCGCAATGAAACAGCTGAACCGATTTTGATAAAACATGTAAACAATCGCTAGAAAACCTGCATTCAAATTAAAAAAACGCATTCAAATCGGTTCACCCGTTTAAGAGCTACGGTGCCACAGACAGACACACATAGCGGTCAAACTTCTAACATATTGCGTCGGAGGTCAAAAATGATAAAAAGTTCATTCATTCATCATCATCGGCCCACAGAAGTTCACTGTTCACACCTCCCCAATAGAATGTCATGACAACAGTCGTGAGCTGCCTCCACCCACCGTTTTCCCGCTACTTTTATAACGTCTTTGGTCCATCGAGACCTCTTCCTCTTTTGTGTAATCCGGTTTGTGATTGCCACTCGAGAACCTTCATTATAGATATTTATAATATCAAATGTTCTAGTAGCTTTCTACTACAGAGGAGACCTAAAACCATACTATTTCTTTGGCAACATTCAATGGAATGCCAGGGACCCTCTGGGCCGTTACGTTGACGTTTGCTCGTTCAACCCCGGTCTCTACTTTTAGCGTCCAAGTAAAGCTAGGGCCAAACCAGCGCGATTAGCCCGCATCTGCAGTGGCGTGCACAGTGGCGATCCATTGATCGTCACCGTGTTGTACTAGTATTTATTCTGTGACCGTGTACGCCACCGCGGACGCGGGCTTATCGCTCCGGTTTGGCTCAAGAAAAATATGATAATGATGAATTTAAACTCAGAGCTCACCCAGTCTTCCGTCACCAGCGATGTGAAGCAGCCCATCCGACGACAAGATAACAATCTTTCGGCTCCTAGCAGACCAGCCAATCTTATCTCCACATGTCAACACCTGCATCAGAGCATCTAGCTGGGCCTCCGCATTGTCCAGGTTGGCTGTCACTGAACTGCTATTTACTTTCTCTATGAACTCGTTCACCTGGAAATTTTCTAAGCTTTTATGATATAGATGTTCTGAGGTGAACTATAGCAAAACTAGTGCAGAACTAGAACAAAACCAGAGCTGAACTTCCAAGCCTTTGTTGTGCAAACAGCATTATCCATTGGGAAACCAATACTGAACCGGTTTTTAACAGCGACGCAATCTTATAAGCTTATCTGGTTCTTATGGTCTTCCAGATCTCACGTTGCGTTTGAGTTGTGTTGTTGTTGAGTTGCGGTCACGTGGGAATGAAGACACACTTGAGGATATTACCTTATTAGTAAGAGACAGATGGTGCTTGTAGGCGTAAGTTGGTTCACAGGCTACCTCTTCAACTGTGCAAGGGTTAGCGCGCCTGCCTTTGTCCATGCTGATGAAAGGCATTATGGGCTTTTCAGCAAAACTGCCAAAGCCAAGTCTGCAAATGAACAAAGCATCGTTTGGGGAGTCAGTCTGAGGCGAAGCCTGAGTAAATCAAGTAGAAATTAAGCAAATTAGTTATCAACATGGTATCAAAGGAAATCGATGATGTATTTCTACTCATTCTAAACAAAATAGGCCTGAGCTTAGGTGTAGAAATTTCCAGCGATGTTCTGGTGATGTGTCGGTTTCTAGAGCCCTAGAGAATCCGATGCCTAATACTTAGGTTAGGTGAATTATTACTGCCAACCCCCAAAAAGTCAAATTACCCCTAAACACCATAGTAAAACTTACATGACCTGGCTTTTATTTAATTTGCCCAATGTATGGGTCAAATCTTGCAACTGAATTTTAAAGCAGTTATCCTCAACCGATTGAGATTAAATTTTGCATACCTTTCAAGGGCCGATGACAATACAATATTATGGTGACAGTGATCTGACGATCGAGACGATGGACCACGGAACTCCTCGATGAATAATAGTATACAGGCCGTTAGAAGCTTAAGCTCATTTCAATCAGCACACAATTCTGATAACTAATTTAAAAAAAGCTTTTATTGAAATATATATTTTTCACTAAAAACTTATTTATGGTTCTAGGTACCAATTGTCCAGTTATAGTAAAAGTTAAACAGTAAATAAGTGACTCCAAACTGAAAGATGCTCACCAATCTTATTTCGTGATCATGACCGATGAGAGTTATATTCCAAACAAGTCTCAATAAGCTTTGATTGGAAATATGATTTCACAAGTTTTCACGCAAAAGGAAAATTTACCTGAAGTTATCAGTAAGGTTCTTGAGCAGACCAGGCAAGTCATCTCGCAAGGAGACCAGCGTTTCCTTATCGTCCTTCATCGACCACGTGAGGTCCATCAAATAATACAAATCTACTGGATAGTTCTTTGCTGGCCTGTACGAGAACTTGATCTTTTTTGTTTCCCCTGAAAACAAAGAATCACGTACTTATATAATCTTATAAGAATGCATCTCAATTTCCTGACTATTCCAATCGATTGGGATGCTTCAACTTCTCAAACTAAGAGAACGCTGAGCGTAGAATTTCAAGTTTTATTTTATAGTTTAATGCAGATAATAAATTACTACAACATTGTAATTTTTCTCGTATTTTTTCTAACGTTGAAAAAATACCTTCGTTTGACCGCGATCTCACCTGTCGGTAAGTGATGAAAAGGCACATATTCAGTATTCACTCTTGCCTTTGAAGAAACCCAGATTATAGTTTTCAGGAAAGACGATGGGAGTTTCAGTTCGGCGCTATTTATTTTGGCTGGCGAAAATAAAACTTACTTGGTTTGAGAGACATCTTAATTTTCTGCGGCTGGATCTGAACAACAGCTTCTTCGCTGTCTGGCTGCATGTCTTGAAGAGTCTTGTTCTCAGTTACTTCCCAGATGGGCTTCTCAGGGCGTTGGATCATCGCTTGACTACATCCGGTTGACACCAGGCTGGAACAAGCAGTCAAATGGAAACATACCCTCGACTAAGCCTGAACAGGCGTCAATTCATTGGTTTGGTTACTATTTCAAACACAATTTAATGCATTTCCTAATAGATAAGTGAAACTGAAGATTGATATATCAATATGAACTTCGACCGCATCCGAACAAGAAAGGCCGGTTTCGAGCAAAGTAGAGCAGCGCAGTTATGTGTGATGATAAACAAGACAAGCGTCTCCTCTCGGTACCACGGATAGTGTAGGATACCGGAGTCAAGCTTCTGTCTTGATCGTAGTCTCTGCTTAACTAGAAAATTATTAATCACAGAATAACCGAGTTTTTTTTATTAAAATCATATTATTTGTATATTTTTGCTTTAATATTCCATATACAATAAAAAAAACAACGGTAAAGTTTACTCAACTCAAGACTAGATGTCGCTACTAATAGATTAGAACCCGCTATCAGTTTTATTCACTGGAGAACTCTGTACAGGGATTTGTTTTTTTCGTTTATTACTTGCACAGGGTTCAAGCCCAACCAACACTTATTTTGTAAAAAAAAACTGGCTACCTCTTACTTAAACCGTGATATACCTACTTCTGTGCCTGAAATTCAGACACAGAAGTGACACAGACTCTGAATACAGACGGACGAACGGTGTAGGCTTATTAATAGGGTCCAGTTGTCACCCTTCGGGTTTGGAAACCTAAATAGCAGTAGAACCGGTTGTAGAATTTTGTGTCATGTTGTCCATTCTCCCCGCTTAAGATCGACTGCGTGTATTACCTACCGGAAGAAACAAATGAACAGCAGGGAGCACAGATCAAAAGCCAATAAACTCAGTGTGAGAGATCCCAATGAAATGATAGTAGACTTGTACAATGCGATGATGAAATTAACTGAGCACGTTCCCTATAAAGCCATTGACGAACGTTTATCCGATGATAGAGCGCATTCACTCAGAAAGCAGGTTGCTGACGACTACTACAGGAGCCGGTGTACCCAAAGACATTCGAAAAACAATGGGTATACCTCTTATTTACACGTTAATTTCTCCAATACAAAACAAATGACGACATCTATTCCACCACACCACTACTGGGCTTACAATATTTAAAAAAAACAGAATATAGGGTCTCCCTAAAAGTTTATAAAGTTTCAGGAAAACCTTAACGAAAATCCTAAATCCTTAAATATCCAAAAGAAAAGGAAAGGGAAAGATCCATTCGAGTAGTTGTTGACGGCTGCTCGTCGGATCAAATGGCTATAAATGCCGGGGTACCTCAGGGGTCAGTGCTATCTGCCACACTGTTTCTGCTGCATATTAATGATCTGCTAATGCCCAGTGTCATTGGGTATGCAGACGACAGCACAGTTGTGGAGAGATACGTTTCCACTGCGCGTGCTAGGCAGAATGAAATTCTGGAGTTAAGAGATGAGATGCTGCAGCGTCTGAATTTGACTCTCAAGGCTGTATCCGATTGGGGCGATGCCAATCTAGTCAAGTTCAACGCCTCTAAAACGCAGGCTTGTCTCTTCTCGGCGAAAAAAAGTCCGTTTCTCCAAGTTCCTGTCTTCCGAGATGTACCTGTAGCTATAGGTGATCACCTCGAGCTCTTAGGCGTTTCACTCACGCCTACTCTCAACTTTGGCTCCTACATCGAGTCTAAGGCAAAAACTGCTTCCATGAAGCTGGGTATCCTGAATAAGGTAAAGCGTTACTTCACACCAGGACAGCTTCTAAGTCTGTACAAAGCACAAGTCTGGGCTGGTATGGAGTATTGCTGCCACGTTTGGGATGGCTCGGCCAAACACCAGCTTGCTGCCTTGGACTCGATTGAACGCAGAGCTTTTAGGCTAATAGGTGAGCAACATATGGCGGAGACTAAGGTCCAGAGTCTCGAGCACCGCCGTAAGGTCGCATGCCTTTCGATCTTCTATAGGTTACATTTCGGGGAATGCTCCCAGGAACTTCATGATCTGATCCCACCATCTCCTTTTCATCATAGGACGAGCAGGCGCACGGCTCGGTACCACCCTTACCTGATTAGTATACCCGCTATTCGTACTAAACGTTTCAGTTCCACCTTTATAATGCGAACTGCTAGGGAGTGGAATACACTACCGTCGTCTGTCTTTCCTGAAAACTATAATCTGGGTCTCTTCAAGGCTAGAGTGAATAGGTGCCTTCTAGACCTTTGTGCTCCATCTTCGGCCACATCGTCACTTTCCAACAGGTGAGATCGTGGTCAAACAAAGGTCTATCAAAGTTAAAAAAAAAAAAAAAAAAAAATAAAAAAAATCCCCGGGAAACGGAAAATATTTATTAAGAAAACATGACGTACGGAACGTGAGTCCGACTCGCCCTTGACCAGTTTTTAGTAACATCTGTGGTAAAATGGAGTAAAGTCCTAACACGTCCGAATGAATCTCGTCCTGAGGTGGGACCTTAAAATAAATAATAATTTTAACATTTTAACAAGTCAACTCGTCCGAACATCTTTTTTTCTGAAAATATTGACATAGTGTCACTAATTGCCAGATTGCCGCCAATCTGTCCACAGCGTCGATAATGAAACCATTTTGCTATTGACAATAAGAAAATTAAAACACAGGATACAGTCATGACATAAGTATAAAAAAACAGTAATTTTTGTACATAAATTGTCATCTGCTTTAGCCAATTTTGTCTGTCTGAACAGATAAGATGGTGGCATACTATGAGCCTGTTAAAGCATATTCCTAGGCTTTCTTAAAATAGGCCAACAACGAACAACGCCACAACACCCCGGCCGCCTCGTCTACCTGTACGAGAACGCACGTACACAAAGACCCAAAGTAGTACGCGTCTTGGAGCCGGTATGTGCCAGTAGACAGGTGCCGGCAATCTGTATAAGATCCACAATCAATAATCAATCAAGCGACGATCTTTTGATTAGTCAGACGTGCGTACAGAATAGAGGATAGTCACTACGCCCAAATGTCGGTCACTGAACGTGGGAAAGTACAATCGAAACCTCGGAGAATGCGCTTCATAGTACTTGCAGTACCTTCTTGTAAGTAAAAATAAAGCCTCGACAACGAAAGCGAAGTAGGTAAGTATTTTTCTTCCGGACACTATTGTAAATGAACATGTATTGAGTTGATGTTAAGGTATTTTTCAAAAGCGTTTGTAGAGCTTTTTATAAGTATGTTTGCTTAGTTAAAATCTTGCAAGCTGTATTTTAACCACTTCTCGACATCCGATTGAGCTGAAATTTTGCATACCTGCCAAGGTCCGAGCGAGCTAATCTGATGATGGAGGCGGAAGGTGGACAACGGAACTCCTCGATGGATAATAGTAGACTGGCCGTGTTGAGGCAAATTATGGTCAGCACACGGTTCCAATCACTAATTTTATAAAAGTTTGTATTGTAAAATAGTTTTTTTTTTACAAAAAACGTGAAAATTCAAACTTGCGTTTTGCCCGCGGCTTCGCACGAGTGGTGTCGGTATAAAAAGTAGTCCCACCCTTCCCCCTCCCCCTGCGGAACATGGGGGGTAGCAATTCCCCGAAGCATGGATGGATATCCACACTCCAAATCGGAAACTCTCGCGGAATAGGCATAATGTAGCATCCTATTAGGTAGTGAAACATTTTTTCAAAATCGGACCAGTAGATCCGGATATAACTTTTTTTTTATTTGGAGCTCGTAGGTCTAGAAGGCACCTATTCACTCTCGCCATATTACATTTAACGGGAAAGACAGACGACGGCAACTTGTTCCATTCCTTAGTAGTTCGCATTACAAAGGTAGAACCGAAACGCATACCTTGCGAATTGCGGGTATACTGGGGCAAGGATGTTACTGAGCCGTGCGCCTGCTTGTCGTATGATGAAAAGGGGATGGTGGGATCAGATCATGAAGCTCCAGTGAATACCTATGTGAATAGTAGTAGAATTTGGGTTGGTGATTTACTAGACTCATGGTGAAATAACATAAGCATGTTTTTTTTACTATTCATGCTTTAAAAGTGTGTAATTTTAGCTATGCGTAGACGAACTAAAGTATATTAGTTAGCCTCTAGAGACTAAAGTTTTTTTTTTTTAATTTATGCTTCTTATTTTCTTCAACTAAACTTGACTGGCGGACGACGGTAATACTCGTACAGATATTCATCATTCAATTTCACGCAAACATCAGTCATCGTATAGCACGGAATATTTATGGATAAAAACTTTCGTAAGATGGTATTCATAAATATAGTTATTATTTTTCCCTGTTTTTCCGGTTAAAGTTACGACCCGAAACTGCTGGACTAGCATTTCTTGGCGTTGGATGTATGCGTCAGTGAGTTTGTCAACAAGAAGAAATTTAAAAAAAAAAAAATTGGCGCGAAAACTATTTATTTTTTATCGCAATTGAAGTGAGAACTAGAGTGTTTAACCCGGAACTATAGTAGATTGTATCATAAGGGAGCAACATAATATTTTTACGGCGAGGGCGCTTTTTTGAATCCAGAGCGAAGTGAGGGATTCTAGAGTAGAATCCCTCGCTACGCTCGGGATTCTTTAGTAGAATCCTGAACGTAGCGAGGGATTCAAAGTACGTCGCCCGAGCCAAAAATATATGTTGCGCCCGTGTGATACACTCTGCTTTTCATCACCCACTATGAGAAAATAAAAGGCGCCTCATATGTTATTGTAATATTATTATTTAATAAAACAAATGGTTGTTTTTTTGTGTTTTTTTGTTTTTTTTGTTGTGTCTGTTTTTTTTGGGTGTTTTTTTGTGTTTTGTGCTTTTTTGTGTGTATTGTGCTTTTTTGTGTTTTTTTTTGTATTTTTTTTGTGTTGTGTTTTTTGTGTTTTTTTGTGTTTTTTTGTGTTTTTTTTGTGTTTTTTTTGTGTTTATGTGATTTTTTGTATTTTTGTGTTTTGTGTTTTTTTTTGTTTTTTTTGTGTTTTGTGTTTTTTGTGTGTTTTGTGTTTTTGTGTTTTGTGTTTTTTTTTGTTTTTTTTGTGTTTTGTGTTTTTTGTGTGTTTTGTGTTTTTTGTGCGTTTTGTTTTTTTTATGTTTTTTTTGTTTTTTGTGTTTTTTTTTGTGTTTTGTGGTTTGTGTTTTTTGTGTGTATTGTGTTTTTTTTTGTTTTTTTTTGTTTTTTTTGTGTTTATGTGATTTTTTGTGTTTTTGTGTTTTGTGTTTTTTTTTGTTTTTTTTGTGTTTTGTGTTTTTTGTGTGTTTTGTGTTTTTTGTGCGTTTTGTTTTTTTTTATGTTTTTTTTGTTTTTTGTGTTTTTTTTTGTGTTTTGTGGTTTGTGTTTTTTGTGTGTATTGTGTTTTTTTTTGTTTTTTTTTGTTTTTTTTGTGTTTATGTGATTTTTTGTGTTTTTGTGTTTTGTGTTTTTTTTGTTTTTTTTTGTTTTGTGTTTTTTGTGTTTTTTGTGCGTTTTGTTTTTTTTTGTGTTTTTTTTGTTTTTTGTATTTTTTTTTGTGTTTTGTGGTTTGTGTTTTTTGTGTGTATTGTGTTTTTTTTGTGTGTTTTTGTGTTTTGTGTTTTTTGTGTGTTTTGGGTTTTTTTGTTTTGGGTTTTGGGCCGTCGTACCAGCCAGTATTTATTCAAACAATATTTGCATTCGAATTATTTGGCGCTGGTTCCAAATTCAATAAGTGCGCCGCAATTATCTTTGCCGCGCACTTTTTGAATTAGGAACTTAATAAGTGCGCCGGAAAACTCATTACTGCCCGCTAAAAGTTTCTCATAGAAAACACCACCGTTGGGTGCACTTAAAGGCGAACCCAGTCGTCCTTTTCGAATAGATGGGATGAAAAAACCCATTCATACTCGATTCTATAAACATCTCATATGAAAAGGCTCGTTTTATTCCCTTGCTGAACAAACTACTATACTACCATAATTTGACGACCTCTGTAGCGCGTCGGGCGAGTAGCCGGCTGAGATGCGAAAGGCTGCGGGTTCCATTACCGCTGCATGACAAATGTTTGTATGATCTGCAAATATTTGTTCCGGGTCTGGGTTTAATAGTCCCATAGTACCTACTCGTAGTTTCTGTTATCCACGACACAGGGGATCCTAGTATCCATTCAGGTCTATGTGTGTAACTGTTGAGTGTTATGTTATGTTATGAGTAGTCATAAGTGACTATTTCAATTACAACTCTACAGATATACACAGTTATAACTTCTTTAAGGCTTTTATTTTGCTGGGTTGCAAGCTTCGACCAAAGTAAAATTTTTTTTTTTTTTCATTTTATTTACGTCGATGGTTGCAAGTATGAATGTCGAGGTACAACAAGTAGGAACCGCCTATAATTTAATCAGCCAAAACTATTTTATTAATTAGCCTGAGTACTAGTAACGGGAAGCCGCACCTTTCTATATTGCAAATGAATCTTAGAATAAAACAAGCATCATTAGTTCGACTAAGGATTCAAGTCGCATATTTTTACGACACCGTCATGAATATGCATTTATTAAATTCAATCTACGCGTTATTGTCTTAGAGGCATGTTATTAATATTTATGAACACACTGCACTGGGCTAAACTTCACGCGTGTTATTCAAATCAGTTTTCTTCTAACATCAAAATAATAATATTGCTAAATCTGGGTATCGCTTTGCCAGCCATTTTGATGTATGGGCGGTCGCAAATGTTAAATACATAGACTGACATAGACACATGCCTTTTTCCGACAAATCCTTGTTGACATCCTTGAACAAAGCATGTTGCCGACAAGCACGGCCCGCACTCATCGTGCTCGTCCTTACCTCTCGTCGTCATTGCACCTAGGCGCCGCGCCCCCTTGGAGCTGTAGTACGGATCAGCGCACCACCGACAGTGGGACGCAGCCGACAAGCACGGCCCGCACTCATCGTGCTCGTCCTTACCTCTCGTCATCATTGCACCTAGGCGCCGCGCCCCCTTGGAGCTGTAGTACGGATCAGCGCACCACCGACAGTGGGACGCAGCCGACAAGCACGGCCCGCACTCATCGTGCTCGTCCTTACCTCTCGTCATCATTGCACCTAGGCGCCCCCTTGGAGCTGTAGTACGGATCAGCGCACCACCGACAGTGGGACGCAGCCGACAAGCACGGCCCACACTCATCATGCTCGATGCATACCAGCTTGTTCAGGAGCTGTTGTTGGACTGAAATTACAAAAAATGGATTGCTTAAGATACGTATTACAGACGCGTGTTCCAATGCTGCTGCTTCACACACTGGCGTCACATAAACCAGCGCTGCAGCAGCGTTTGCGTTGTTGCATACGCTAAGTGGCGACCCTTTTTGCTGTTATAATGTTGTAAGTTTTTGTGTTGTGTTGGCAAAAGAAATATTTTTGTATTTGTATTCAAGGAGAAGTGTGGGTTCGAGTCCTGCTGTAGTGTCCTTAGGAGTCAGTATAAGATTCCACAGGCTTATCAACGTTGTAGAAGAATTCGGAGAGGTTCAGAGATTAATAATTAGGATGTTTTTTTGTCTATAATCATTATCAGCATTATCATCATAAGCCTTTACACGTCCACTGCTGGGCAAGCCTTCCCCATAAAATGCAATGCGGGGATTTGCCATAATCACCACGCTTTCCAGGTAGATTGGTGATCGTAGAATTGGAGTTGAGTACTCAGGTGGATCCTGCTGCCCATCGCTTAGAGTAATCCCTTAGTTGGCTTTTACATCCACGGGAGGGGACGTAGGGGTATATTCTTAGTGCGGACACACATCTGCACAATATCACAATACCACCATCAGTCTGATAAAAAACTCTTCCTGTCTGTAAGCTTCCTGTTTTTATCATCAACAGTATCACTTATGTTTTTAAGTCTAGTAAAAACCCATTTTAGTAGTTTTTACAGTTTTAACGGTTTCCAGAAGCCATTTTAAACTCTTTTATCCAAGTGTAGAGCATCATAAAGCCCAGGAAGTTTAACTAATTTAGATATCAGTCGGAAATGTAGAAACGAAAATATCCTCATGTAGCTATCTGCAGACACGTGAGTTATCGTGGCTTAGAGCCGCTATTCCATATATTATGTCCCAGACAGTATACCGGCACTGCAATCCGGCTTATAAATAGTCCCGAACAAACTTGCTATGAAATTCCATAATATAATTGTCACTGGAAAATTCGTTTATTCCCAGAAGTTCTTGTAGGTACCTAACATAAATCTCGTGCGATTGTAAACTGACGAATTATTGAGGTGTCAGAGTGAGATTGAGAATTATTGTTGATCACAGACCGTTCACCGTAAGTTGGTACCTGCCATGTAGTATTTACAGGTGCCATCTTACCGTTCACCGTAGTGTCCGCCCGCAACTTCACTCTCGTTATTCTAGGATAAAAAGTAGCCTATAGCTCCATCCAGGTTTTAATCTATCTGTATAACAAATTTTATCGAAATCGGTTGAGACGTTTCGGCGTGATTGAGTAACAAACATACAAACATCTTAACTTTTGCATTTATAATACTAGTGACTGCCCGCGGCTTCGCTCGCGTTTTACCAGAGTAAAAAGTAGCATATAGCTCCATCCAGGTCATAATCTATCTGTGTACCAAACTTCGACCAAAGTTAACGTCCATGGTACCAAACATCGAAATCGGTTCAGGCGTTTCGGCGTGATTGAGCAAACATCCAAACATCGTAACTTAGACATTTATGATATTAGTGGGACGGGATAGACTAGAATGAAGATGTTGTTTCAAATACGTAACAGCCCTCGCGAAGGGACTACTACGATTAAGTAATCAAACTACGATGTTTTGTGCCATCAAATTGTATGTATCTATGCACAGACCACCAAACCGATATGTTTCCGTGTTGACACAGTTTAGGTGGGCGTTTATGAGATTACGGACGCACGCAGATAATCCTAGTACGGTCAACCACAAAAACACCTAAAATACCATATTATTTAATAAATTATTTATACTTACGTCAAATATCAGTTGGGATCTAAACTATTATTTTTTAATTGCAAGGAATGACAGCTGACTGCGCTTTCTATTTGTTCCTGTGGCGACATCTAATTAGCTATAGAGTAATTAGCTGTGTAATTAGAGTAATTAGCTGTAATTAATTAATTAAAACTGAGATAGGACTCCAAAAGTGGTTAGAATGTATTGGATGTGAAAGTTTACGCAGTTTGGGCATCATTCAACTTCGTAAGCAATACGTGTGCCGAAAACACTTTGAAAAAAGGTTTCACACATCGGCACGCATGAGGTCTCGTCTTCGTGTTGGAGCTTTCCCAACATTGTTGGGAAAGTTGTATATACGGGTAAAGTTAAAGTTGTATATACGGGTTCAATGTGAGCCTACAAAAGCAGGCTAAAGTTGCTTATAATCATCCAGTTTGTTTACCTAGGTAGCCTTGTTGGCTGAGCATTGGGTGGGGTCCACTTGCTTATTCTTTTTGCCCACCTATAGCATCTGTATCAGGAACTACGAGTATTGTAATTTATTAAGTAATTTATTGGTCTACTTTTATTTATCATAGGTTAAGCAATATTATTTGCTATAATACGAGAAACTGGAGTTTTCATTAGGACTTGTCTAAGTATTTTTATCTTTTTCAGAAATGAATGTCATACCACCAACGGTCATACCTACATCTTCTGGCTCTAGTTATGTGAGAACTGAAAACCCGGTAATAACAGGTAAGAAATTATTGAATTTATTGGTCTACTTTTATTTATCATAAATTAAGCAATATTATCTGCAATAATACGAGAAAATTGCATTTTCATATGACTTGTTTAAGTATTTTTTATCTTTTTCAGAAATGAATGTCACACCACCGATCATACCTACATCTTCTGGCTCTAGTTATGTGAGAACTTACATCACCCGAAACAAAATCAATCCATAATTGGATTTCTTTTAGGGAATTTAAATCAATTAAAGCAAAGAAGTTGACCTATCCCTCAGAGTATGCCGTGAGACTATTTGGCAAAATCATTGAAGAAGCAAACATAAACCTAGAGACAAATCCTCAACAGCAAGACTTGATAAAAATCCCAAATGTCTAATGATCGGATTCGCAATTCTAGATTTTTGCATTAAAAAAATTCAAGACTTTTCAATCGAGATTTTTCATTTAGGACTTTTCATTCGAGATTTTTCATTTGAGATTTTTCATTAAGACTTTTCATTAGAGATTTTTAGTTCTAGATTTTTCGTTCGAGACTTTTCATTCGAGATTTTTCACTCAAGACTTTTCATTCGAGATTTTTCATTCAAGATTTTTAATTCTAGATTTTTAATTCTGATGATGATGATAATGAATAATGACTCTAAGGCCTTCGCCTTACCTCATCTCCTATCTCCAATAACAACACATTGTATTTTATATTGTAAAGTGTCTTCGCCCACGTCGATTTTTTTTATTATAGGAGATCTCATATAAAATTCTAAGGTCAAAAACAATATTTGGTAGTAATCCTTTAAACACAATTCGCTAATTCATTATTTTTAAAAATATCCGCCACATTTTCATGTAATATTGTTGTCTTAAAGCAAAAAAATGCGCGCGGTTAAGATGGGAAAGTAAATATTACAGAAATTTAAATTCCCAGTTGTACTGATTTTATTTTCGGACGAGCGGTACAGATGGGAAGGACTCCATTATTCGTTCTAGACACCGTTTTGCGTACATAAGTGTTCCTTTTTCCCATTTTAATGGATTATGGAAAATAAACTTAAAATTTTAGTTTTTATTTATAATTTGTTTTCCTTAGGTGGAGGAAAAGGACGTTTTTCCGTCGAACTAATGTTTTTTTGTCGCTGACTGTACCAGCACGACTACCCACAGAGATGCGATTGCTGTCACGTGTCCCCCTATTGGAAGTGATGTCATCCATAGGTACTCACTCACACACACCAAGCTTACGAATTCGATCGAAAGTAGAGTATGCATAAAGGATAAACAATAAACTATGCTGTTGTAGACGTTCAACACAAGGGTAGTTCTTCGAAATTTCATTCTTCGACTGATTCATCTGGGCAATTTTTTTTTTCACTTTCTGCTCTGTCGCACATGTTCATATGAAAAAAGGTAACCAAAGAACATATATTTCAATGAGGGGCTTGTTTTTATGAAGTAGTTTCCAAGATATCTACGTTCAAATATTTTGTGCCCAGATGAATCAGAATTTGCTACAGATGAATCAGAATCGGAAATATTATATTTAAATATTTGGCTCTGTATTAAGAAAATAATCATATTTTAACAACTACAATAATTTGTATTTATGAAAACAATTATCAGTGATCATATTACCGAAAAAATCTGATGAATCAACAATTATTCTTTTAAAATATTTTTAAAAGTCTAATGTCAAAGTCAAATTCAAAGTCAAAAAGTATTTTATTCATTGAAATCACAAGGATCATTTTGAATCGTCTTAAAAAATAAATTTACATTTACTCCTGTTCCAACGCAACCAGACCTAGAAGAATCAGGCAACAAACACGGTCTGTTTTTCTTTTGATGATCCTTCTTACTACTAGGTGGGAAGCGCCTGTGTGGTGCCTCGAGAACAAGTGGAAGCTGATTCAAAGAAAAAAGGAAAATCAACTTAAAAGCCTTACTTAGGTAGGCAGTCAAAAGTAAAATGATAGAGAAAATCAGCAAAAGTTCATAAGGCAGCACACTCTACGCTTGATATACTCATAAATAACACATCAATAATAAATTATATGTAGGTACAGACATTGCAAATTGACAAAATAGGTGTTGAGGGGCAGAGCGACATCAGGCCACGCGGCTTTATCATTAACATAGTCATGTAGTGTGTAATACGCTTTCTTAATTAAACTATTCTTTATGTAGGATTTAAATCTTCGAATCGAAAGTTTAGAAACACTTTCTGGAAGTTTATTATAGAACCGAACCGAATTCCCCATAAAAGACCCACTTACTTTTTTAAATCTAAATTTGGGAATATTCAGTTTTTTTTATTTCTCGTGTTAAAACAATGCACGTCACTTTTTTTCATAAACCTATCTAAGTGTTTATGTGTATATAATAAGGTTTCGTAGATGTATTGCGGTATTACCGTGAGAATGTTAATTTCCTTAAAACGCTCCCTCAAGGAGTCACGTGGCTTCATTATATAAATGGCACGTATTGCCCGTTTTTGTAAAACAAATATTGCTTGGATGTCTGCTGCTTTCCCCCACAGTATTATGCCATATGACATAACACTATGGAAGTAGCCAAAATAAACTAGCCTAGCTGTAGCTTCATCAGTAAGCTGCCTTATCGTACGAACTGCATATGCAGCGGAACTAAGTGCCTCAATTTGTGGTCCCCACTGCAAACTTGCATCAATATTAAGTCCTAAGAAAACAGTAGAGTTTACAAGATTGAGTGTCTCACCATTTACTTTCATATTAGTTGGGTAATGTTTTACTTCATGGCAAAGTGAATTTAATACATTTGGTTAAAGACGTATCGTCAGCAAATAAAACTATATCACATATGTCTATTACATAAAAAGGGAGATCGTTAATGTATACTAAAAATAGAAAAGGGCCTAGTATTGAACCCTGGGGCACTCCCATGTCAATAGACGATCCTGAAGACCTTTCACCGCTAACGTCAACTTTTTGTATTCTATTGGATAAGTAAGAATTTACAAGGTTAATTGCCTGATTTTGGATGCCATAATGTTTTAACTTCAAAATTAGAGTATCATGACTCACGCAGTCGAATGCTTTGGATAGATCGCAGAATATTCCGATCGCGTCTTGCGAGTTTTCCCATGCTTGAAATATGTGTTCCAAAAGCATGGTACCAGCATCAGCTGTTGATCGACCCTTGGTAAAACCAAATTGATGACTATGAAGTAGTCTGTGGAGGTTAAAGTGTGACAATAATTGAGTAAGAATAAGTTTTTCAAAGATTTTACTTAACGCGGGCAATATATAAATCGGCCTATAGTTAGCTGGATCTTTTGCATTTCCAGACTTGAACAAAGGAATTAATTTACTTTATTTCATAAGATCTGAAAAGATTCCGTCGTCAACACATCTATTAAAAATGTAGGCTAAGCATGGAGCAATATTAATAATTATAATACCTAACACCTATGTAGATATTCCCCAAAGATCTTCAGTATTTTTAATATTAAGTGACTTAAATGTCTTAACAATACTATTGGCATTTACGTATCTAAAACTAAACGCCACCTCACATTTAGCAACACATAATTCCAATAAAGTAGATGCTCCAGAGGCAGATGATTGTAATGACTGGGTTACAATAACAGGTATACTAGAGAAAAAATTGTCAAAGGCATTCGCGACATCAATATTTTTTGTTAATATTGTATTGTTTATGTTTAATTTGAACTGCTTATTGCGAGGCTTAGATTTACCTGTTTCATTATTAATTAATTTCCAAGTTACCTTAATTTTATTAGATGATTTTTGTATTTTGTTTCTCAAATGTAATGATTTTGCTACACGACAAACTTTTTTTAAAGTATTTGAATAGAAAACACAACAAATAGAGTTGTTTTTTATATACAAAATAAACTTTGGGTCATGCAACATTGATTCCCTAGCCGCATAGAGATCATATAATTTATTCCTACTTCTATAGATACCGGGTGTCGCCCAGTCAGCTAACCCGACATTAGATTTAGCTTTACATGTTTTTAACTGAAATATCTCAGTATGTTGCTCATTTATCAAATTAGACAAGGAGGTAAAATGGTCATTTGGATCATCTACGCATGGTAAAAGGGGTATTTTAAGTTCAATACTGCTCTGAAAGTTCATAATTCGACTCCCTGTGATAGGCCGATAAGTGAATTCCTTAGGTTCATCTACCAAATTACAAGTAAATATAGCACTGTGACCGTAATGATCCGAGGTGAAATGTTTAATTACTGCTTTATCAATAGTCATAGTCATAGTCATATCATTTATTCACCATAGGAACACTGGGAGCACTTGGTTTTGTTTAAGTACATACATATAAGTGGACCGAACATAGGCCTTGTCAGATTTCATTTGTTTTTCAATTGGAACACTATTGCAATATATATAATCCAAACAGGTGGCTGATGTAAGTGTCACCCTTGTAGGTTCTTCGAAAAGGTGAGTATTCTCTCAGATTGAGGATTCACAGGAATATCTATATTGAAATCTCCGCAGACTATTAACATTTTACTACGTCCAAAAGTTTTAAGCAATACTTCTTCCATAGTGGATTCAAATAACGCGAAGTCCGCGTCAGGGGGAAGGTAAACACTCACAATGATATGCCGCTCAAGCTCAACACACGATAGCTCAATAGTCCTCTCAATAGTGAGATTTGCAACATCTTTACGTTCTTTGCATTTTAAATTATTTCTAGCCACAATTAAGGAACCGCCACGTTTTGCGTTCTTGCGTTTGAATGAAATTACAATATTATAATTCTCATAATAAGGGAGTAAATCAAATTGTAATAACCAGTGTTCAGTAACACACATGATATCTACATTAAACATGTTTAAAAATAATTCTAATTCTAATATTTTGCTGGGAAGGCTTTGCACATTTTGATGTACTACATGTAATGTGCCTGTCTTTCTCATTATCGGACTCGTCGGTTTAAACAAATATTGTTACTAGTAACACTACTAACTACAGGCTCGTTGGTTAACTGCATTATAGTACTTATAACGGGATCAAAAATATTAATTGCTAACAATATAAAATAAAATAAATAATAAAACAATATATAATAATTCTGGGAAAGCGAGAATATTGTAATATAACAGAAATTAACTACTACACAAAAAAGTGTTCCTTTCGTGCTGGAGAGGAGAAAAACTTCGTTATTTTATGATTCATTTGGTGTTTTGACCGTATGAATCAGGCACTGATGAATCAGGATTTTGCCTTCAATCATTTATAACTCATCAGACATACAGACTTCAGTATTGTAATTTTTCTACACGAATCTATAAACCAAAAGCATCACACGAAATACAGATTGAAGCTGGAAAACAATAAAATAAATTTTATAAAGTAGGCATTGTAATCAAAATTCCACCTGAACCAAGAACAGATGAATCAGACATTGACCTTTGTAACACCGTGATCTAAGCCAACCAGCCGCACGTCCACCTTCTGGCACGTCTGTTGCTCGACTGGCTTTCCCCCGCGCGGGAAGTCAGACTCTCATTATTACTAACCAACCAATTAGGGTCAAGCAAAGCTTACGGCATATTAATCAGTATTATATGCCGGACACTTCTTAATTACCGATTTATAAACATATTAAGGTAGTTATAACTAATACACATTTTTTTTGTACAAGAACAGTTCATTTCCTTTCAATATAATTAAAATTTATATTGATTTATCAAAGGGAAAATGTGACATCGACAATTCTGTTCCGGAAAATGGCAAGCGGACGCGTCATATGAATCAGAAGAACTAACTTCTAATATTTTTAATTTATACCTACACTGCAATTATTTTAAAAATACTATTTGTCCCAGTTAGGGTTAAAGCTAAACTATATGTATAAAAAAATAACATGCCGTTTTGTTAGTTGGTTTCAGAAATATACCCACAGACATCGAAAATTTTGTGTCTGAAGAACTACCCACAAGTGCAATTGAGCAAGAGGTGTATGAGAGGATGGCGAGAAAATCTAGTCTAGTCTAGTCCAGTCTAGGCTAGACAATTGTATTAAAATGTTTAAAATGTAATATAATTTATATATATGATCTATATTATCTATATGACAAATGTATATTTTGGTGGATCACTCATATTAAATTGACAGAATAATTTTATATTAAGTAGGTACCTAGGTACTGTAAATTTTTATAATTTAACTATTATTATGTGACACTATTTATAATTGGTGATCGCAGTATTGATGTCGAGTATAAGGTACTCGTGGATGCTGCTGCCCATGGCCCATACCCTGATTTAATGCCTAAGTCGGACTTACGATATCCATGAGAGGAGACAGAGGTGTCTATACTTAAGTCGGAAACACCACACTCACCTGTTTGACCTATTTTATCAAGATTTCCGTCGTAAAACTCAGTCACATATGGATAACTGCAATAAACAGCTCCATGGGTAGTGTCATTGTTGCAATGACGTCACGTAACACACTTTATAGACATTACCATGTTTCTTCAGCTGAAAATGAGTGTGCTCGGATTACTGAGAAACACTGTTACTAAGTAAAACTATTAACAAAATTCTAACATGTGACTGACTCTACATAACAAAACTGATTTCACTAACCTCATAAAAGCCCCTGATCTTGATTATATCTGAGTGAAATACTTATATTACATATAGGATATGTATATATTACATATTATGAGACAAAACATGGTTCAAATACACATTTATTTTATAATTGTTTTTCGTTTAAATCTTGTTTTCCTAAAATACAGCATGTTTTTTGTCTGCCCCTGTCATATTTTTATTATCCTATTAGTTAGCCGTGGTATGTCCGGTCTATGAATAGACCCCTTCGTCTTCTCCCGTGGATGTCGTAAAATCCGAGTATGAGATTACTCCAGAGGATGGGCAGCAGCATCCACCTGAGTACAACAATAACGCGATCACCAATCCGCCTGCCAAGCGTGGTGATTTTAGCAAATCAATTGCAAAAGAATTGCAATCAATCAAGTGCAATTGGGGGAGGCTTGAGGTTCTATATATGGGCTGTAAACGTTAACAGGTTGATGATGATGTTTAGTGGACAACGAGGCTGATTATACTTATAATACTAATGCTGATTATACTTAAATTATGAACTAAAGATAGGTATAGTATCTTTAGTTCATATTTTGTATGGTAATATTTGATTACCTACCGACAAACTATAGATGGACTAAAGACATTATAGACGTCGCAGGAAGTCGGTGTATGAAGGCGGCTCAAGACCGATCGTCCTGGGAGAGGCCTATATCGAGCTGTGGACTTATACAGGCTGATGATGTTGATGATGATTTAATTCTATATAGGTAACTCTTTGTTTTTCTTATAATAAAAACAAAAGCCAAACTAACACAATATTCCTTTGGTAACTCAAAACCACCACACAATTTAAAACTCAACACCGCCGTCTATTCGTAAAAATAACTCCTTGCCTTTCAGATGGAAATACAACGTACGTACGTATAGCAACGGGGAAATGCCATTCCTAATCCATACACAGAAATAAAACTGTCATTCTGCCGAATATTTGTACCCGCTCGCTTGAAGCAGGTGCCTTGCGCGTCTGTTTCTACTATTTTCGTTTTTAACAGACAAATCTGTTTTTAAACGAACATTTAGATAACGCAGTTACTATTTTAATAGCTGTATGTAGTGATAAGTTATCTATTGAAGGATAGAACCATTGAAAGCAAAGCCATGACTCTAACATACATACAGTATTTTTAATAGCTGTATGTAGTGATAAGTTATCTATTGAAGGCTAGAACCATTGAAAGCAAAGCCATGACTCTAACATACATACAGTATTTTTAATAGCTGTATGTAGTGATAAGTTATCTATTGAAGGCTAGAACCATTGAAAGCAAAGCCATGACTCTAACATACATACAGTATTTTTAATAGCTGTATGTATTGATAAGTTATCTATTGCAGGCTAGAACCATTGAAAGCAAAGCCATGACTCTAACACACATACAGTATTTTTAATAGCTGTATGTATTGATAAGTTATCTATTGAAGGCTAGAACCATTGAAAGCAAAGCCATGACTCTAACATACATACAGTATTTTTAATAGCTGTATGTATTGATAAGTTATCTATTGAAGGCTAGAACCATTGAAAGCAAAGCCATGACTCTAACACACATACAGTATTTTTAATAGCTGTATGTATTGATAAGTTATCTATTGAAGGCTAGAACCATTGAAAGCAAAGCCATGACTCTAACATACATACAGTATTTTTAATAGCTGTATGTAGTGATAAGTTATCTATTGAAGGCTAGAACCATTGAAAGCAAAGCCATGACTCTAACATACATACAGTATTTTTAATAGCTGTATGTAGTGATAAGTTATCTATTGAAGGCTAGAACCATTGAAAGCAAAGCCATGACTCTAACATACATACAGTATTTTTAATAGCTGTATGTAGTGATAAGTTATCTATTGAAGGCTAGAACCATTGAAAGCAAAGCCATGACTCTAACATACATACAGTATTTTTAATAGCTGTATGTAGTGATAAGTTATCTATTGAAGGCTAGAACCATTGAAAGCAAAGCCATGACTCTAACATACATACAGTATTTTTAATAGCTGTTTGTAGTGATAAGTTATCTATTGAAGGCTAGAACCATTGAAAGCAAAGCCATGACTGTAACATACATACAGTATTTTTAATAGCTGTATGTAGTGATAAGTTATCTATTGAAGGCTAGAACCATTGAAAGCAAAGCCATGACTCTAACATACATACAGTATTTTTAATAGCTGTATGTAGTGATAAGTTATCTATTGAAGGCTAGAACCATTGAAAGCAAAGCCATGACTCTAACATACATACAGTATTTTTAATAGCTGTATGTAGTGATAAGTTATCTATTGAAGGCTAGAACCATTGAAAGCAAAGCCATGACTCTAACATACATACAGTATTTTTAATAGCTGTATGTAGTGATAAGTTATCTATTGAAGGCTAGAACCATTGAAAGCAAAGCCATGACTCTAACATACATACAGTATTTTTAATAGCTGTATGTAGTGATAAGTTATCTATTGAAGGCTAGAACCATTGAAAGCAAAGCCATGACTCTAACATACATACAGTATTTTTAATAGCTGTATGTAGTGATAAGTTATCTATTGAAGGCTAGAACCATTGAAAGCAAAGCCATGACTGTAACATACATACAGTATTTTTAATAGCTGTATGTAGTGATAAGTTATCTATTGAAGGCTAGAACCATTGAAAGCAAAGCCATGACTCTAACATACATACAGTATTTTTAATAGCTGTATGTAGTGATAAGTTATCTATTGAAGGCTAGAACCATTGAAAGCAAAGCCATGACTCTAACATACATACAGTATTTTTAATAGCTGTATGTAGTGATAAGTTATCTATTGAAGGCTAGAACCATTGAAAGCAAAGCCATGACTCTAACATACATACAGTATTTTTAATAGCTGTATGTAGTGATAAGTTATCTATTGAAGGCTAGAACCATTGAAAGCAAAGCCATGACTCTAACATACATACAGTATTTTTAATAGCTGTATGTAGTGATAAGTTATCTATTGAAGGCTAGAACCATTGAAAGCAAAGCCATGACTCTAACACACATACAGTATTTTTATACAAAACAATTAACATTATTGTTGTTTGTAGGTGATTTGAAGTAACGCTTTCCACGATTTTACTATGAAGAAAGTGAAATTTATGGGTTATTGTTCGTTTGTGACGAATTTCCTGGAAAATTTATTTTTAAATATTACTTATCTACTATTTAGAGAAGTCCTAGTACCAAGTAATTATGTAATAACATAAACAGGATATCAAGGGGGGTGGACCAACAGTGGCACCTCATGGCACATCCGAATCACCCCATGCACAGATAAAATAGTACTATACTAGTCCCCATGTATGTTCTACGATTTTGGATTGTTTGTGAGTAATTATTGTTTTTGTGCTCAAATTTTGACCGATTCAAATTGACATATTTTTATGATGAAGTAGTTATAAAAGCACAACCAAACTTGCACAGTATTAGGTAGTCCATGACATAGGAAGTTTTTGAAATTAGAAATAAAAAATAATTTTAAATTAATTATTTAAAATTTTTGTACTAACTTCGGATATTTACAACACTTATAATATAATATTTCCTTATAATATTTTTGTATGCGTTGGTTCCGATGAATTTCGTGAACTAACTCGCTAAATAAATTTCAATATTCAATATTCCAACTTATTGAATGAACGCTATCTTTCCATCTGATTTTCTGTCCATCCGTAAAAATTATAGACTACATACTTACAAAAACTAGGCCGGTATGTCCTCACTAGGCGTACCTATATTATCACTCACCTACTCACAAACTAGACCAACAATAAAACACCAATATTGATAAGAAATACTTTCAGTAACTGCAAGACTCACCTTGGGAGTTCACATACTGGAACAGGAACAATAAACAATTTAAACCGATCGCTACTTTCATTATAAGTTAGTAACCATTAGGAGTATTCGCACGTGAATCAGAGTTCGGTTCGTTGCGATCGGTTTCGCGATGAGCGTGTGATAAGGGCTGATAAGCTGATAAGGCGATGGGCGCGCGACGCGCTCGCAGCGCGCCCGACGTGTCTTCGCAACCACATCTGAAACTCTACAGCTCGACAGGCGAGTCGAGTTTGACTCTCAGTACTTCCAAGTACGCGCGGGGCTCAGACGCAATAACGCCAAACAGGCCTAGCGTTTTAACCCTAGGTTAAGACAATATGTTAACATTTTAGGGTAACGCAACGAGCGTTATATATGCTCACTCAATAAGAGTAAAGGTTACAAACTTGATGTTAATACAGTAATTACTTGTGGGTGTAATCTAAATAAATCATAGAAAAGAAACACGATTGGTAAAACTTTTATCGATAGCTTTATTTTTGAAATTTTTTAAAACCCGTTTTATGTCCCTTCTTCGATTAGAGAAAATATTAAGCGTAATTTTTTATACTATTCAGTAGGAACATGACTTAGAATAATTATAGATAAAGGGATTATACCGTCCGAATCCATTTATTTTTTATATATGCTACTTTAGAAGCAAAACGAAGTTTTATCATTTGTCGCTTATGTCAGTTACTTTCGAACTAAAGAAATCTATACCTCATCTCTTCCCGGGTTCAAGTGAGCAATAGCGCTGTCACTTTCTTGCAGCTATTGTTTTCTTGCTAGACTCCGCCCATGGCGATATGACGGTGCAGTAAACTACAGTTCACAATGCTAGCCCTGATTAATGCAAGCCCCAGTATACGACCTTTGTTGGTACTTAGAAAGCACTTTGGAAGAAAGCTCATCTAATAGTGTTGTATGTAAAATCATAAGTGCCCTGCGTACGAGACGAGGTTTACAATTTTTGACTTTTGTATCTTGGCTTTAGCTAAACCGTTGTAGTTTTTGTATGCAACTGAGCTACGAAAGTAGGTGTTTCATGGATTTAAGTTTAATTCACTATATGTATATCTGTGTATTCTTAAGTATTTTACAATATTTTCAAAAAGTTTCATTTATTTTCCCTCTGTACTTTCTTCCATATTATTTCTTAACAATTTATTATTTAAGGTCGTATTTATTAACTTATATATTTACTCTGTTAGTAACTTGGTTGGCTTTAACAATTTGATTAAGTAACTTAATCTAAAGTAAGTAATGTTGATAAGGAAGGAGGTATAACGCAAACATTAAGATTCTTGGGGATTAGTTTTATGATTGTTTTAGCAATAAATTAATATTTTGTTATTTACTGGATAAATGCCATTTTCCGCCATTTTTTGGAGAGATTTGCGATACTTTTCACCACCTATAAAGCATTACCACGCGCATTTTTCGCATTATTTGATGAGCAAAGTTAAACTTTTCGGGACAAACGTTAAGCAACTGCCTTCATAACTTTTCGCGAACTAATTATCTCTGAATAAATAAATAAATAAATAATGCTGAACAGTTCACACAACATTATCTAGCCCCAAGCTAAGCAGAGCTTGTGTTATGGGTACCTATTAGATAACTGATATACTTAATACAATACATTACCTACATAGATAGATATTTTTAATATACATTCGAAATACACAGAACACCACAAATATCTGCAGATCGTACAAATATTTGATCCGAGGCGGCAATCGAACCCGCAACCTCCTGTGTCGCAGGCGAACCTTCACCCGCCGCGCCACATGAATAATATACCCCACGCATGGACGTATACAAATGCCTAGCGTCAGCTGGCTTACAACGTGGATGAGATCGTGGATGAGACTGGGAGGCCTTTAGGTACCCAGCAGTGGATTGTGGATAATTAACAACTCTGTTATACCATATTTAGTCTGTGATTATACCAAGGTTAACGTAGCATTTGCATTTTTTGTACGTAAAAGTGAAAAATATGTCATAACTAAAGACCTAATCAAGTTGGTAAGGGGCGTTGGATTAAAACCATTATTTACACTCTATGTGACTATATAAATGATAAAGCCACGTGGCCTGACGTCGCTCTGCAAATTTGCAATATCTGTTTGTTCGGATGGATCCTACTTTATCTACGGATATACACAATTGATGCAGTGGGATTAAGTTTCCCTATTTATTTAGGTTTGGTCCCGTTAGAACATGATAAATTTAGTTTAGAAGAAGATTTAAAATGATCCTTATGATGTCAATGAATAAAATACTTTTGACTTTGACTTTGATTCGTAAAAGTCGAGTACCCTTGCTGCATAATATCAGCCGTGGAATGTTTGAATGGGCTAGTGCAAACTTCGTCTACACTGCATGCAATGCTCTAAGACACCGATCGACGATCGCTGTCCTGTCTGTCACTTGTCTAGTTCGTGTTGAGCGAATTATTGAAATTGACCTTCACGGACGTACAAATCCAGTGCATATCAGTTAGCGGTGTTTGCTGTACTGCTTACCTTCTTTGGGCTCATCATAATCATCATCAGCCGATAGAAGTTCACTGCTGTAATAGGTCTCCCCCATAAAATAGCTCGATGACTGGGCTTGAGCCGCGGCCATCCACATACTTGCTGCGAACTTTATGTCATCGGTCCATCGTGAGACTTTCCTACACTGCATGTCCAGTTTGTGGTTGCCACTCGAGAACCCTTATTCTGTGAGCTAATGGCCTGCCCATTGCCACTTCAATACATTACACACATTACATTATTACAGAGTAAGTACTGCTAATAGATGATAGAAAGATTACTCTTTATTATACACTAGCAAGTCGCCCTGGCTTCGCACGGGTAGTGACGGGATCCACAAACCATGAGTGGACCTATCCACACACCAAATACCATCAAAATCTGCTAAATCAGACCCCCCCCCCCCCCCCCCCCCCCCCGCCTATATTTTGCATACCTGTTAAGTTCCGATGACAATCAAATATTATTGTAACAGCGAGCTGATCAGATGATGGAGACGGAAGGTGGACGACGGAACTCCTCGATGGATTATAGTAGACTGGTTGTGCTTAGACTTATTTAGATCAGTACTGTACGGTAACGAACACTATTTAAAAATAAAAGGAAAAAAAAAGAATAACGATAGATAATTTTCACCAACAAAAAATACTCCGTTGGATTGTTTGGTGAAAGAACATGACGAAATCACCACCAGGTACATATTTGTTCCGGAATACAACTTGGTTTAAGGTATACTTAGTAGAGAATTTGCAGAGGAATGCCTAGTGGTACGATTCAACATTATGTTGCAATAAACGGCAACATTGCCAGTAAAGCTAACACGTTTAACAAATTGCCAGGAAACTGTTCACCAATAAACATAATATCTGGTCGGCAGTTAGGCTCAGCGTCCTTCAGCTGTTCCTAATTACTAATTACGACACTCGCCAAGATTCACGGCGGCTGATCACGCAGGATGCCACTCCTCGCTTACTTCACCAATTTGTTATCTGACGCGCCTACATTATAATATGTACAACCCAGCTTGTACCGCTAGGGCTTGAGGCCTTTTGAATCAAACGAAGTTTGCTACTATTTTTGATACTAGTGGTTCACCCCGAACGTCACCTCACGATGTATCATTTTTCAATAAATTTGCGAACCCCCCGTAGTTAAAACCTCTGCACCGATCAAATTTATGTTCGAATGTAAAAATTATATTCACACAACCTAGCTACATACCAAGTTTAATCAAAATTTGGTCAGCGGTTCTGCAGTTATCGTCGGACAAACAGAAATACATTCATACATTCAAACGCCGCATCCTGAAATTAGACTCTGTCACCTCGGTTCGCTTGGTCAATTCGCTCATATCTCAGGTGCAGTCTCTATCTTGTCACATACATATACCGAACTCACGTACACTCTATGAACAAGAAGACATGATATGATGATGTCACGACTGAAATGAGCCACTCCTTGCTTGCATCATCAATGTGTTTATTACCGCACATGGCAGTCAAGCTTTGAGCTTTTAAGGCAACAGGTGGGTTTTGATTCAACTTTTTGGAAGAAATTAAATTATACCTATTTGGTAAAACAACAAATGATTAATAAATTATCACGCAGGACCCATTCAATATAAATTCCTTCGCCATTTTGCAAAAAGCATTTTGGCACGAAGCAATAAGTTCGAAGACTGAAGTATTCGTGATGAACTTAATGATTTGGGAAATGGCCTTGAACAAGAAGTTGCTGTTCTGAGGAGGTGGAATGTGTAGAATAGTTCGGTATCGGTTTATGTAAGAGAAACAGCACGCCCTTCATGCTATTTAACAAAAGTCGCAAAACAGTAGATTCAAATGCCGTACATTTCAATGCAACACTAGTTACAGAGCTCTTCTCTAAATGGCAACGATTGTGGGTGTAACTCGAGGCCAAAACAACAAGGCGGCAATCTGGAGTCTTTGTGCTTAAAATCGTCGTTAAGGGTCCCCGAGACGGTCATTTGCGAATGACAATATTTACGTGAATGATACCAATTGATGCAACAAATGATCGTTTACTTTAGATAATTGAAGCGATTGTCAATACTACTACGGTATTGACAGCAAATGATAATTTGCTTTCATTCGCGTCGATTGACTGCAAATGACGCGCCACGCATTGACGGCGAATAATAACAAATGACAATCGTTTTCTTTATTCTTGGTTTTTATCATGGACGTAGTATACAAAAGGACTAAGCGCTCGCAGCTGAAAAACGAGCCGAGCAAGATATGTACTGTAGAGACAGTGTGTCTACTTCTAATACGGTGACCATAAAATAAAGTCATGTCCAGGAGACATTTTCCATAGACACTTATGAACGTGGAGTGGAACAAGCATTATTTAAATCTAATTATTTATCACAGTTATTTATGCAGCCAGATTGATACTGGAGGCTTGGTAAGTGATCAGTATCACGAATCGATAACACTTTTTGTTAATTTCGTAAAATAAAATGTTGACCTCCCATAATAGATGAATCAGGACTGGGCTTGCGTTTGTAGGAAACACGTTTTTTTCCAATATCACAGAAAGCGTTATCGTACCTTCGTAGCGTGATCGTTACTGATTACTTACCGAGTGTTCAGTGTCGGCAAACGGCGTGACTCCTGACGCAGCCATGCCGTGATGTTTCTCGTCTGCCGGGCGTCCCGCGACGGCCAACTTTTCAATTTGTAGTATCGATGACCTCTTAGTATTTACCTATGCAATGGTCATGGTCACCCTTGCTATCAAAAAACTATCATTTCAAGTGTTAGAAAGGGACAAACTGCCTCTATTCTAACTATCTCTCTTGACTCGTTTTTCCTCTAACTATGACGGTAATCTAAATTGAGTCTTAACCTAATGGAATAAGGTCTTGTTTCGGTATTATAATTTTTTAGAGCGCTGAGTCCTTTTATTGTATACTGTCCATGGTTTTTATAGTCCTCCGGCTCCGTTTCTTGTAGAGTTCTATGTAAATAATCATGAGTAGGTAAACCAATATTTTAATTTATACCACTCCTTGGACCAACGTCTGGTTCTTTTCTTCCAAAAGTTCCATATCTGCGTTTGAAATCATTGCGCAACACATCTTTCCGAATTACAGTCCAACAAGCGACTGAAACATGCGCGCGCGAATGATACGCCTTCAATCAGAGCGTCAATAACGATAATTGACGTAACATTCGAAAATACCGTCACGGGGACCCTTAAGACTTACATACAAGCCTGTGGGCGTGCTTCCGAATGATGATGCAAAAGTGTACACGGTAAATGGTGCAACGATTTGTCTAATAAAGGGATAGGTACAAGGACAGCAGGGTAACTTTTTACGAGCATTTATTGTTTGTAAGTATATATCTACGATAATTTTAATAATAATTTTTTGTGAGGATAAGTATGAAGTTATATAATTGGAAGTGTCGGACTCCGGTATGGGCTCTCGCTAGTACTCTCGCGAGATTGCCCCTGAGTGTCGCTTCACCCATTCGACCTTCGCTACACTACGCTATAATACGATGGTCAAATATTGCAACTGAATTTTAAAGCAGTTATCCTCAACCGATTGAGATGAAATTTTGTATACCTTTCAAGTTCCCATGACAATACAATATAATGGGGACAGTGAGCTGATCTGATGATAAATAAAATAAATGAAAAAATAATGCTGGACAGTTCACACAACATTAACTAGCCCTAATCTAAGCAGAGCTCGTGTTATGGGTGCTAGAATAGATAGATATTTTTTATTATACATAGAAAATATCCAGAACACCCTGAACAAATATTTACAGATCTTACAAATATTTGTTCCGAGGCGGGAATCGGACCCGCAGCCTCCTGCGTCGCAGGCGGACCTTCGCCCGCCGCGCCACAGAGGTCGTCAATGATGCAGACGGAAGGTGCACAACGGAACTCCTCGATGGATAGTAGACTGGCCGTGTTTAGGCTCATTTCGATCAGCACGCGGTTCCTAACACTAATTTTATAAAAACTTATGTTGAAAAAATCGTTTTTCACAAAATACTTATTGCAATGTGTAGGTATACTTATGAAGTAACCTTTCCTTGGCTTTGGTGGGTTATAATAACTTAGTATGTGGAGCAATGTAGGACAAGTATGTGTGTTTGCCGACGATAACGGCAGAACCGTTGATCGAATCTTGATGAAACTTGGTAGGTAGGTAGGTTATGTGAATATAATTTATAAGTTCGAATTATGAGCTTGATCGGTTCAGGGGTTTTTGAGCTACGGGGGTCCACGCGAGGTCACATTCAGGGGGAACTACTATTTGTTTTGCCAGATGTGTACCGTCGTACATATATACAACGCTCTACAACGTTGTTTAATCCAACGCTCAGGTTGCTAGAAATTTACTTATAAAATGTTTTATTTTATTTTTTAATTTATAGTTTTTTTTTATTTTTATCTAAACTGAAAGAAAGAAAATAAAATAAAGTTTGTTTACTTTCCCCCAATTGACACACAACACCCAAAACAACAAAAAACAAGACAAAAATGTGTAAGTATTTCTATGTTTGGACAAAAGGAAAGCCGCAAAGCAGTAGTGCTTGCATTGCTCTGTTCAGGTTTGAAGGGTATGGGTGCCGGTGAAATTACAGGCACATGAGACTTTTCATCTTTGTCATCATCAAGGTGGCGGGCGCAGTAAAATGCTAAATAGGGCGCGTCCTAGGTGGACGTGACCTATGTGAGAATACACTGTTCATAGGCAGAGGTTACCGCTTAACATCAGGTGATGCCACGAACACCAATACTGGGATAAACGATAAATAAATAAGTTGGTATGAAACAAATACCTAATTAATTTTGAAAAAATTAAAAATACCTCAACGCATTGAAACGGCTGAACCGATTTTGATCAAACATAGCTAAGAACACTCCCGACAAATTCACCTTTCCAACAACAACAAAAACGAATTCCTTTCATCCTTTCGGGAGCTACGATGCCACAGACAGACACACACACACACACACAGACACGTGAAACTTATAACACACCGTTTTTGCGTCGGGGTTAAAGAAAAATACATATTGTTATTATGTAGGTAAGTAAATGCATATAAATGAGGCAGGTAGGCATGACAATTCGATTCGTAGGTACTCTAAAGGGAATATTGAACTCCTGCACACACCGAATGATAGAAAGCATCTAGCACGTGTGTGACAAGGCAACTCCTGCACACACCGAATGATAGAAAGCATCTAGCACGTGTGTGACAAGGCGACGTATAATGATAGAAAGCATCTAGCACGTGTGTGACAAGGCGACGTATAATCTTCACACTTGAGCGTAGTTTCGGATGATATTTCATAAGCATTCGTCTGTGACTCCAACTTTTTTCTTTCCAATGCTTTTATATATCTTCATTAACTTTTATTTTGCTATGAATATGGTTTCGAATTGTCATTGGTATCGTAATATTTCACAGTTAGACAAATTCACCTTCATCAATGTAGACATGTAAACGATTGTATCGGCATAGAATAATTAATAGTAACTCGGTAACGTGTATTTACCGTAAGTGGGTTCAAATGTTTTAGTGTGACACCGGAGACCTTCACTTAACTGTAGTTAGCGAGTTTAGGGCCTGGACCACAAGCAACCGTTTTCAAGAAAATCTTGAAAAGCTTATAAAATTATCTTTGTAGTAGTTTAATAAATAAATAAATTATAAATAATGCCGGACAGTTCACACAACATTATCTACCCAAGCTAAGCACAGCTTGTGTTATGGGTACTAGATAACTGATATACTTAATACAATACAATGCATAGATAGTTTTTTTTTATAAGTACATAGAAAATACCCAGAACACCCTGAAAGCTTACCGTTACTGATCTGCAAACCGTACAAATGTTTGTACCAAGGCGGGAATCGAACCCGCATCCTCCTGCGCCGCAGGCGAACCTTCGCCCTCCGCGCCACAGAGGTCGACACAGAGTTACGGCGAGGTCCATGATTTAAACCACCATGATTCACTACCATGATGAATACAAATTCAGATCATACTTTTTGCTTTAGGCGCCCTTTATACAGGCAAGGCACTAGGTAGTGTGGCTACCTAGTCAAAGTCGCTACTAAGTGTACTAGTTACCCAAGTGCAAGGCCCAAGGCACTTAGCCAGTCAGCCACACTACCTAGGCCACTGATTGTGCATATAGACTGACTCAGTAGCACTAGGCAGTCAATGTGTTAAAAGCGCGGTTAGCTGTTGACCTTCAGAGTAAGACACATACACATGTAAAGGGGCTATTACCTACTTGAAGGTAAACCTAGGTTTAAGGTTTCAGTGTCTTAGTGTAGGTAGGTAGCTACCTAGGGTTGCCAGATAGTCGCAATTCATCTGGATTCCCCCATATTTCATATAAAAAACAGTAAAATTACAGCCCCAAGATACTTTTCATCATCTCAGGGTGGCGAGCGCAGGGCAATGCACGTAGGGCACGTCCTAGGTGGACGTGACCTATGAGGTAATGCATTGTTAAAGGCAGGAGTTACTGCTTAACATCAGGTTACTGATTAACCGAAATAACGCAGTTAATAAAAATATGTCTAGACTCCCGACAACATACAAAACCTTTGAAAAATTGCTTATCGTAAAGTTCTATTGTTAGCTCTGATTACAATTTATTTGCTCTCTAATTTTAGTATGTTTCGCGGCTCGCTTTCTCGCCACAACTTCTGTTCCACCAAAGTGCTCATCATTAGCCTACAGAAGTCCACTGCTGGACATTTGCCTCTTGACCACTGGTCGCCACAGAATGTCACGACGAACGGTAAACCGTTCGTCGTGACATTCTGTGTTCATTGTGTGTTATTTTTTTTTGGCTCTAAATAGCCGCCTCCATCCACCGCCTTCCTGCGACCTCTATAATAATGTTGATCCATCAAAAGGAGGCATTCCTCATTTGCGTCGTCCGGTTCTTGGTGGCTGGCCACTCAAGAACCTTTCTTCCATATGAGTTCTGCGACCAAATGCTCATTAACCATAAAATCAATGAATTTTCAAATTCAAAGTAGAATTTTGGTTCATAATATTATTTTTTCTAAACAATAAACCCAAATTCCCGACATTTTGGAATTTTAACTAGATATTTCAGTTTTCCGATCTGTCAATCCTATAGGCAAATGCTTGTGTTAGCTAGTTGAGTTATACTGGCGTCATATACGCAGATATTGATTTTTGCATTAGATCCATCCAGTAATCAAAGTACCCTAGTTGGAAAAAGCCAGGTTTCAACTTATTTTTTTAAGATTTTTTCCCTTCTCGGCACCCACGCTTGCCGAAAACGATAATCTGACCAGCAGAATCCGTTTGCTTGTAGTCCTTGTTGTAAAAGGTGCTGTTACCTAATAACGCCGTTGCTTACATTCACCTTAATAATGTTTACGTAAATGATTGTTACTAGCTGCACTTTACAAAGACCAACTAGGTACTAATTAATTTACTTTTAACATAACAAGGTAGTGTTTTCTGATGAGTTGAGGAGTTTAATACCATTCTTATACTTCTATCCATGTGTGCCGTTCCAAATAAAGAATTTTTCTTTCTTAAGTGGATGGGAAGGTCTCCAACGTCACCAAGAAGAGACTAGTACGTACCTTGGTTTTCTCCATTTTTCTTTACGGTTCCGAGTCCTGGACGATCCGTGCTGTGGAAAGAAAATAGATCGACGCATTCGAGATGTGGTGTTGGAGGAGAATGTTGCGTATACCTTGGACTGCAAAAAGAACTAACAAGTCCATTCTCGACCAACTGAAGATCAAAACCAGACTCTCCACTATTTGTTACCAGCGAGTATTGAGCTATTTCGGTCACATCGCTCGGAGGCAACCGGACAACCTAGACAAACTGGTGGTGTTTGGGAAGATAGAGGGGAAAAGACCTCGTGGCCGGTCACCTAGCCGCTGGTCTGACCAAGTCAAGGCATTAACAGGCCTCCCTGTCACTACCGCCCTTAGACAAGCCGAAGACAGGCTGGCATGGAAGCAGCTCGTCAATTCCTCTACCAGAGCAATTCAAGACGGACACGACCTTCAGTAATGAAGAAAACGACTAAGAAGAAGGGCATGATTAGTAAGTAACATTGGGACGATGTTGAAAATCGATCATAGTCATCGTTACCAATTCTCATTATTATTGATATTTGGATAATTTTAAAGTGATCATAAGGGGAATTTAGTGCCACGTTATCCTAACTTGGTATTGTTTTTCAAGATCAGGTGGTTGCTTTCGCTTGTTGCGCGAAGTTAAAATTTTTACGTGTTTTTTACTCATCACAGCTCATAAACACTTATTCAGATAGCAAAACCTATTTTTCCGGTAATTATATGACGTAACACACGCGTTTTAGTTTATAGTATCACATAAATATCATTAGTTTGGCTATGAATGTGCCTGAAACAAACAAACACTGTTAAAACCAATGAAGCACAATCGTAGCTAAACTAATGATATTTATTTAAAACTTGTGTGTTGTGTTTTCGTTAGGTCATATAATTACCGGCAAATCAGTTTTCACTATCTGAATAAGTGTTGATGAGCAGTGATGAGCAAAAAACACAAAAAAAAAAAAACGCGCCACAAGCGAAAGCAACCACCCCACCATAAATAAAACTGTTTTATTGAAGTTGTGTTATGTTATTTAAATAATAATAATAATAAAATTTAATCTAGATTTTATATTCAATGAGAAACAATATTTTTCGTTTAATTTTATTTGCAGGATTAACCAAACGATAACCAAATCTGTGGTTACGATAAAAATTAAAAGAAACGAATTTTTGCTGCGTAAGTAATCGAAAATATAAATCAACTTGGCTCGAAAATGATATTATTTGTTACTCTTGTTAATTTTATGAACGTACGTTGTTGATAAGTGACATATATTTTTACGTATAAAGCGCATTTTAAAGGTTAGTTCACGATTTTGTTGTATAGATAAAAAAAAACGAATTCTTGTTTAAGACTCTTGTATGCCCTTAGAAATATGATGAAATTAATGTTTTATTGCTATCATAAACTGCGTAGATTTTGCTAAAAACACGTTTAAGAGAAGCCTATTTGAATATGTCAGCGTCTTAAGACGGAAGTCGGAACGTTGCTCTCTAGCAAACTGATGAAGCGTGACATGCATTGACCGTGTAAGTGCGTGTATAATTTACTTGGAGTACTATCAGTTATTCTATGGTAAGAGCATGGTTTTTAGGGTTCCGTTCCCAAAGGGTGCCAATGGGACCCTATTACTAAGCCTTTGCTGTCCGTCCGTCAAATACAAAATTCAAATACAAAAGGTTATTCAGCCCCCATTAAAATTCCACGTTCCTTGCATTATTTACTCTTCGTAACAGACTTCGAAGAGACAGACTTCGCGTCAGACTTCTGAGTAGACTTCGTGGCAGACTTCTGAGTAGACTTCTGAGTAGACTTCGAGTCAGACATCAAAGCAGTGACCGACGTATCTATGTTCATACTCTCGCGTGTCTTGACCCTGGTTAACTCGCGCTTCGTCTCTAGCATATTGTAGAAATGATTGACAGGCTCGAACCATCCGTACCCTTGTTCCGCTCTGCCCAGCCACGTGTGCCCATTAGGATCTGTGAGGGTCAAGTTACCAGAGGGGACATTATCCACGAAATTGCATTGTAAGGTGCTGTTATCTGGGTAGAAGTACTTCCCTCGGCCGGAGTACGACCAGTCTTTGAAGAAGCCTTGGAATTTGGAGTTGTCGGTGAATTCGATGGTTACTTCTTCGTTGGCTCCAAGGCGGTCGTTTTCCCACTTGCCAGTGTAGATGTCCCCCTCAGCTGTCTTGTAGACTCCTGGACCTGTGATGAAGGGAATTCAATAAATAAATAAATAATGCTGGACAGTTCACACAACATTATCTAGCCCCAGCTAAACAGAGCTTAGCTGTTATGGGGTACTAGATAACTGATATACTTTATACAATCCATAACATAGATAGATATTTTTGATTATACATAGAAAATACCCAAAACACCCTGAACAAATATCCGCAGATCGAACCCGCAACCTCCTGTATCGTAGGCGAACCTTCGCCCGCCGCGTCACAGAGGTATTCAACCCATTACAATCAATTGTGTAGGAGTTACTTTATTTACCAAACAGCCCTCTTATTAGCTATGACTAAACGTAACATAACGCGGGCTCGTTGCGATATCTGCGTGGAATGATCGTTTAGAATACAATAAGAAGTCACACGTTATTGGCAAGGAATCTCCTATGGTCATATCGAATAAGGGCCCAGGTTGGTTACAGTGTAACATTGGTAACATTTATTTCACGTGTGGTATATTAGGTATGGTATAGGTGCCGTAGCGTTTTCAGCCTAAGAATAGACCGCCGTCTCCTCCAGTGGATGTCGTAAAAGCCGGCTAAGGGATGCCATCAGGAGCTGGGCAGCAGCATCTACCTGATTATTCAACACCAGTATCACTGGAATCTCCAATCGACCTGCCAAGCGTGGTGATTAAGGCGAATCCCCATTGTATTCTATGGGGGAAGCCTCGTTCATCAGTGATGTCTATGGCTGCTGATGATGATGATGAGTAAGTTTTATAAATTTCGGGTTAGACTACATTTATGAATGCTGGTTGTGGGATGTTGACCTTATGTCCCAAGGTTTGTGAAGCACTGACACTGCGTCCCATTTTGGCTTTACTTTCCGGTAGGTAGTACGTACGTCTAATACAGATACTGCTAAAAACATAGCCCTTCCTTTTGGCTTTACCGTAGTCGGAAACGGTAAAAACATAGCAATAAAATGCGCCGAGCATCTATCAATCGAGCAGCCATCGAGAACAAATGCAGCTCCGCCAATCAGAGCATGTCGAGCGTAGCTTACAAAGAAAACAACTGGTTCATCCAATCAACGGTCTACGGATTCCGACATGCTATATCTTAGACCGGTGTGCCCGGCGTAAGATATAGACCCCCTCCGTCTCCTCCCGTAGATGTCGTAAAAGCTGACTATAGAAATAATGCCAAGGGTTTGTCAACAGCTTCTACCTGAGTCCCTATAGGTACTTATCTCACCTACCGTGCATCTTCACACTCCTGTCTTTTTTCTTAGCCTCAAAGAAGCCATCGTAAGTATCCCCCGTATCATACATGAAGGACCCTTCGTCCTGGATTACGGGGATTTCCTTCACCGGCTTCTTTATATCCGTGTCCACCGTCGATTCATTTGTTGTATCTCCCATTAATCCTGAGAAGTTAGGGAAGATATATTTCCTGATGGATACCTTGTCCTGATAGATTCCATATACCTACCTATAATTTTGTTCCTAATAGATCCTGTTGCATTGTAGGTAGGTAGGTACTAGGTTGGTACGTAGGTAGGTACACTATTTACCATCGAATTGGGTTTCCATACTGTTCGAGGATCTATTGGGGCTAATTCCGAGTCCGACCCGCATAGTAGATAGGTACATACTGTTTTTTTTTTCAGGTCTTATTTTTTTTTTATTTGCTTTGAATGGTGGAACAAGCAGACCCACCTGATGCTAAGCGGTAACCTCTGTCAATAACAATGCAGTACCTCATAGATCACGTCCACCTAGGACGCGACCTATGCAGCATTGGACTGCGTCCGCTGCGCGCCGCCCTGAGACAAAGATTAAAGTTTCATGCATGAGCCTGTAATTTCATCGGCACCCATACCCTTCAAACAGGAAAACAGCAATGCGAGCACTATTGCTTTGCGTGGTAGAGAAGGTAGGCGTTACTTCCCCGGACGAACTCTCACAAAAAAACTCTTGAGAACATGACCTAGGAACCAGATCATTGATGTCTATAGATACTATTAAAGTAGGTAGGTATACGACGAATATAAATCGGAGTTCGAGGTACGTATGCGTAACAGAGTACCTACTCTGTGAAGAGAGCCAACCCGTTGCAGGAAGTAGGTACCTATGGGGACGGTGCGAACTGGCGTCGTATGGGCTTATAAGGGCAGCCAAGGGACCAATAAGTACCTAACCAAATAACAATGGTCAATAATACCTACCTACTACACCACTCCTAAATTACCTTTTCAGCATAAGTACTATATTACCTGCTTAAATTTTTATAGAATAATAAACTTAGTGAAAGTAAGGCTTCATGTGAAACGCCCTGTCGTTTGATGTCATGTTGCATGTTGTCAACCTCATTAGTTTCATGCAAACCCAACCTCCTTTTGGCCATGAACTTTTTAGTATCGGTGTAGATCATAGAGCAACACGCTCTAGGGCAGGGTAGGCGAACCTTTATGCATCAACGTGCCATTTTTTCTGAAAAATGTTTAATGGGGTCATTGACGTGCCATCAATTTTTTTTTTTTTTTTTATGTAATGGCTCGACTTACTGGCCCGCCTGATGGTAAGCGGTTACCGTCGCCTATTGACACCTGCAACACCAGGGGCATTGCCTGCCCTGAAGGACTCTTTTTACATTTTTTTTAAAGCGGCTCATGTTGTAGTTTAGCGGAAACACCTCGGGAGGGAGCCCATTCCACAACTTGCACGTATGGGGGAGAAAAGATCTCGTAAAGCGAGCAGTACGAGACACCCACGTGTCGATGATGTGTGGATGAGCTCCCTTGCGTTGTCGAGAAGTGCGATGGTAGAACCTGGATGCGGGAATGAGATTGAACAGCTCCTCAGAGCACTCCCTATTATAGAGTCGATAGAACACACAGAGCGAGCCGATGTCTCGGCGTAGGCTCAGCGGCTCTAGTGAACTGGAGAGCTTGGGGTCGTTGACGATTCTAACGGCTCTTCTCTGTAGGGAGTCAAAGCGAAGCAGCTGGTACTTAGGGGCGCCGTGCCATAAGTGAGAACAGTATTCCATATGTGGCCGAACTTGCGCTTTGTAAAGTAGTAAGCGCTGAGTTAGCGTGAAATACTGTTTTGCACGGTTAAGCACCCCAAGTTTTTTAGAAGTTAGAGTTGCCTTCACTTCTAAGTGACTCCCATATTGGACCTCGTTAGAAATTTCAACTCCCAAAATCCCAATGCTCGCAGAAGTTGAAAGAGGAATGCACTGAAACTGTGGCGAGAGGTTAAAAGGAGCTTTTTGCTAAAAGGTTAATTTTGACTTTCTGATTATTTGTAAAATAATAATAATAAATACTATGTATCATTAGTACAAATAATAATAATAAATACTATCTATCAGCGAAATTGTGGTCTATTCCGCAAGGGCCACTTGTTCAAGAACTGAACTGAACTTACTATCTATCAAAACTCTTTATGAAATAAAGTACCTAAACAAAAGAGGTACATTTTGGAATGTTTTTATCACACGCATAAATAAAATTACTGTAAAATTAGTGTGACTTCTGTTGCTGCAGGTTAGATGACAAATAATTTATGTTAGGGTTGTAAGATGTTACTTTTAGCAAAATGCATGCTGAACTGGATTCATCTGTCAAACGGTTTCTAACCGAGTTGTTTTTAATGTTATTCATCTCTGAAAATAATGACTCACAGGCATAGGTAGATGAAAACATTGTTAAAATAGCATGAGCCATCTTCTTCAAACAGTTAAATGTGTCTGGTAACGCATTCACTGTTTCCAGAATTTTAATATTAGCATTTTTACTTAAATTACTTCTCAAATTAATTATTTGTCATTAATTACAAAATACCTACCACTTAACACATTTTTTACACATGTTTTATGATCGGCGACGTGCCCAAAATATCATGTCGCGTGCCATCAATGGTTCACCTACCCTGCTCTAGGGCGTAGATAGCCCATGGACTTAGTATACAAACAAGTCCATGAGATAGCCCGGTATATATTGTAGTTTTTGGTAGATAGTCGGCCACGCTCTGCAATGGAATAAATGGGCAACCCCGATGGATTTGCACATGGTATTCTCTATACTACAAATTATTTTGATATTTTTAAAAAGGAGGAGGTTCTCAAGTCGTCTGTCTTGTGTATGCTGCGATCAGATGTGTATGTTACTCAAAATTATTTTGATAATTGTTTCGCTAAAGATGATCCCATATGTTTGTACATGTTCGTATCGTAAGATACCAGCTATACGAAGATGTAACGATATATACATCTCGATACTGCTTAAATGACGGAACAAGTGGTTGGCCCACCTGATGTTAAACCATAACCTCTGCCTTTAGCAATGCATTACCTCATAGGTCACGTCCACCTAGGACGCGCCCTATGTAGCATTGTACTGCGCCCGCCACCCTGAGACATAAAGATCAAAATCAAGGCTGTAACTCCTAACATTACTTTTCAATAACTATCATGGTTTCAGACTTCGAATAATTGGCCCTGAAAAAAAAACACCTGTAAATCTTGACAACCTCTTGGCCGATTTTGCTCATTTTCGAAATTCTTGTTTGTTATTGACTATCAAATGTTTCTGCCAAATATTATCAAAATCAGCTGGTAAATGGTTCCGCAGCAAACTTCTTCCCTTTTTGGTAGAAATACCCTCCACTCAAATATCGCCGACGAAAAAAAAACTAGTTATTTTTGAAACTTTTGGTGCTTCTGGCGTAATAATAGACCCCTCCGTATTTTACCGTGGCTGAAGGAAGATACGACTAAGGGATTACACCACGGGATGGGCAGCAGCATCCACCTGAGTAATCAACACAAATATGCCTGCCAAGCGTGGTGACTATGACAAATCATTGCGGTGTATGGGGGAGGCCTGATGATAGAACAATAAAAGACAGAACATGTACTATTAGTAAAATATATTTCACTAACGTTCATAAAATAATCTGGCATCATTTCAAATGGTAACAAGAACTGAATTAAAAGCGACTGCAGACCACAATGGTTTGCGCCATATTGTACATATTTACATTAAATATTATGCAAATAAATAAATACAATGTTACATAGATCTTTATTCCAGATACCCTCCTCTCGGAATCAAAAATAAATAAACAATAATCGAGACAATAAATACATAATTCAATACACGGTAAACTTAAGGCAGTATTTAAGAAAGTTATAAACAAAAATACATAAATTTGTAAAGAATCTTAATAACGTTATTTATACAATCATTAATTTAATCTCTAAATAAATAGTTACACTAGCAAGCGAACACCCTTCGAATAACATAGACGACTTTTGCTAGACCATTTAGAATGGAACTTTGCTAAAATATTCAATTTGATATTGCTTGTCTCATCCAGATTCATCGAAGGATATCACACAATATAAATACGCCGCGTTAATACAATGTGAAGATTGGATTGGCTGAAACACTGTTTGTATGACATATGACTGATTCTGCAATATAGAACATCGGCCACGGGACGGGCCCAATAGACATGGTGACACTAAAAACAAGTGAAACAATTGATTTAAAAATAAAATATGCAAAAATAATTCCGAAATAATTCCTTAAATCCATATTTTTTTAAATTATTATGATTTTTAATAATACAAAATATGGCTATCCGCCATGTTATGCGATCCGCCAATCAGAGTCCATTCACAGACATGACGTAATCGTCACGCCTCTTTTATTACAAAATCGTGACATCACTCGCAGACGCCATGACACCTGCGAGCTTTTCTTTGATTACAAAATCGTGACGTCACACGCAGACGCCATGACACCTGCGGGTGTTTTGAAGTGAAATTCAAAGTTGCTTTAAATTTTGTCATTGGTTTTAGTTTGGTCATCATGTCTATTTAAGGCTTTATTACTTTGTAACTCCGTAATCAACTATCGAAAAACGCCTCTATGTACGTACACACAATATTACGATATTGTAAGTTATTTCATATCGTCCCATTTTATTGCAGTACCATTGCACTAAATACAAGTTTTCTAAATTGATCTTTATAAAATAAGGTAGGTATGCAGACATAGAAATCAGAACTTCACTTTCACTCGCGGTCTAGTGGGTTTATTGACAAGTATTTTAAATCAAACAGAATTTGATGATAACATGTCAAACATGTCAAGACTTTTCAATGCAAAAATAGCTTAGCGTCGCAATTTCTCAGGATAACTTAATGCAGTCTTGCGCCGTGATACCTTGCGAAAATCGAAGTTAAAATATAAAATACAGGAAACATAAAATCACATGATATACGTAAGTAAGTATTAAAGTTTTAAGTTTGTAAGTTGTGGGGCAAAAACGGGCGACATCAGTTTCACTACAAAACAGACCGAATATCATTTCTCCTTACTTCAGATTTCTATGTATGGAGACAACAGTCAAATACATCCTCGAAAACTTTCGCAGGCTAACGAGGTATAACATCGAATCTACCATAGATGTGAAACTAACCAGTGATCGTCCTTTGTAGGATCGACGCAAGCGACCGAGAACATCTCTCCACGTCCGCACTCACTTTACGAATTAGAAACACTGCATCAGAAAACAAAAATTAGTGCGGCCTCTCGAAATTCTGTGAGGTATCATTTGTAGTTTGTCGAGTGACAAAGGAACGTGGAAGTGTACGAGTCGCGCGGTGTCTCGGCGCGGGCTTAGGGTTACCATGAGACAGACCTTTGCCGCATTTGACAGGCATTTTATGCTTTTGACTCAGAAGAAGGACTAAAGCATGGAACTAAGGCTAAAAACGAACCGGTATCGATTATACCAGTCTCATTCTTTTATATGAATGTATTCATGTGTTGGAATGAGACAAGCATATATCTATGTGTTCTTATTTGTGTAACTTGAACCAGGCCAAATGTCACACTTGATACCAATTACTACTACATTCATGGTACCAATATTCAGGGTACGGAACGGAAAAACGACTGTCGTGTGACAATATATTTGTTTCTCTCTAACATAGGATAGCAAGCTATCTTCTAGAATAGGATTAAGAAGAAACACTCTATGCTATTTTAGCACTCAATCCATGTAGTACTTTATTCATGGCTTTTGACAGGCGTACCAGCCAGAGACAGGCATTTGTGCAATAAGCAGTTTTCCAGTAGGCATTATCAGTTTAGTTCTTTTTTCATCAAGAGATGGCGCTCGCCTAACTGTGCGTAACTGCGTATTTACTTACCTCGTTCAGCCTTTGTAAATAGTTTTAAAAAAAAACCTGTTAAATTATGTAATAATTAATATTTTTATGTTAGTTACGTATTTTGAATTATTTACTTACTAGTTAGGCAGATTCATTTCTACCACACAACTGTTACAAAAACTGTCGCCAACGCCACCTAGCGAGAGATAATTAATGCTAAAATGCCTACTGGAAAACCGCTCATTCACGAGTCCACTTGATTACCGAATTATTTCTATCTCGTCTTGCTACAAAAATCCTGGTTTTTAGCGGCTCGCTTTGCTCATCAGTATTTTTTTTTTGTTAAATTACCTGCTTTTCACTTCTACAAGAACTGAATTTTAGTTTTTATGATTGTGCAGATTATTCTTGATTTAACACTAAAATGGTTGAGAAACGATGACGTAGGTAGGCCGTAGGGTAGGTATGTAACTATTAAATACTGTAGGTGGCTATTGTAAGTACCATATTGTTAATAATTTGGATGACCTCAAATTATTACTTAAGAAACATAAGAATGGTAATTTCTTTAAAAAATCAGGTAATCTGGGCATCTCTCTCTCTCTCTCTCTCTCTTTTGAAATGGTAACCCTACACCGGCTTGACTCGCGTGGTTGTGACCCACACACATGGTTGTGACCCACACATGTTGTGATCCACACACGCGGCTGTGACCCAAACACGTACGTGACCCACACACGTGGCTCACACACGTGGTTGTGACCCACACACGTTGTGACCCACACACGTGGTTGTGACCAGCACACGTGGTTGTGACCCACACATGTTGTGACCCACACACGCGGCTGTTGTGACCCATAAACGCGGCTGTGACCCACACACACGTTGTGACCCACACACGCGGCTGTGACCCACACACGTGGTTGTTTCGCTGCACGACCAGCTCCAGTGTCAGTTTAACTTCTAAGCTTACAGTTTACAACTAGTAACGGCGATTAGTTAGAGTTAGAGCACCATATTTGCGGGGTCTTCCAGATTCTCCTTGAGCACCTTCATCCACTGCGCGCCCACCGCGCCGTCGATCACCCGGTGGTCAGCCGACGCCGTGAATGTGATGAACTTCCCTGTTCTGAAACTGATACCAAAATACTCTTAGACATTTAGAGGAGTGGAATACACTGCCGTCGTCTGTCTTTCCTGAAAACTATAATCTGGGTCTCTTCAAGGCTAGAGTGAATAGGTGCCTTCTAGACCTTTGTGCTCTATCTTCGGCCACATCGTCACTTACCAACAGGTGAGATTGTGGTCAAACAAAGGTCTATCAATGTTAAAAAAAGACAGCTAATTTTACAAGCTATGTATGAATCCGGGTGGAAACTTGCAACTGAATTTTAAAGCAGTTATCCTCAACCGATTGAGCTGAAATCTGGCATACCTGTCAAGTTCCGATGACAATACAATATGATGGTGACAGCGAGCTGATCTGATGATGGAGACGGAACTCCTCGATGGATAATAGTAGACTGGCCGTGTTTAGGCTCATTTTGATCGGCACACGGTTACAATCACTAATTTTATAAAGCTTGTATTTAAAAATATATTTTTCACAAAAAACTTATTCTACACAAATTGTGTCATTGTGACATTCACTATTTCATTATTAATTGCCCCCCTTTCGATGCACCAAAGACATTATAGAGGTTGCAGTAAGGCAGTGCATGGAGGCTGCTCAAGACCGTGCGTGCGTCGTGGCATTCTATGGGGTTGGGTATTGGTATCAAAATTAGCGCAGTAATTTTTTTTTTATTTTAAGCTGTGGTGTGTCCGGCCTAAGAATAGACCCCTCCATCTCCTACCGTGGATGTCGTAAAAGCCGACTAAAGGATTACCCGGACTTGTTAGTATAAGATTTGTCCTGGCTGCTAGCTTATTAAGGAATGTGTTATTACTGGAAGGAAGCGTTAGCTGAGTCAGTTGTGGGATCTAATGGTGGTGATGAGCTCACCACTTGTCACTTCTATATTCCTACGATGGTGCAGCCCACGGTGAAAAAAGGCCCATTGAGGCTCTGCCTACCCTTTCGGGGAAAAAGCGTGTGTATGTATATATTATACTGAGGTAAAATTTGTTTGTTTGGGTACCCTTCCAATCAAAAATCACTGACGACAAATAAAACCGTATATATAGTTTCGTCAAGATAAATAAATAAATAAATGAATAAATATTGCTGGACAGTTCACACAACATTATCTAGCCCCAAGCTAAACAGAGCTTGTATACTTGTAGCTTGTACAACTGATATACTTAATACAATATATTACATAGATAGATATTATTATATAATATAGGAAATACCCAGAACATCCTGAACAAATACCTGCGGCAGCACAAATATTTGTTCCGAGGCGGGAATCGAACCCGCAACCTACTGCGTCGCAGGCGAACGTTCGCCCGCCGCGCCACAGAGGTCGTCTGAAGACGAGATTAGTTAAAAAATACGCCCTGAGCGCCTAGTACAGGTTTGTCTTTGTTTTGCATTCGGGATCCCGACTATAGAGTTCGATCCGAGTCGATATTTGTTTTTATATATGGTTTTAACGAGTTTCTCAATAAGTCCGGTAGGAACGCTCATCATTTTCTCCATAAAAAAATGTAATTTCGACTCGCAATTCGGTTTTCGATATTACGAGTTGTAACAAATTACAAACCTGTGGTAGGCCCTCTGTACGCGAGTACCAACATACAAACATACATCCGGACAGATGAAAGCACATTTTGCCAGTTGTTGCAAGGACGTTTCGCTCGCACGGTCAATAAAAGCTTGTAATATTGCAAGGACGTGCTCGCACGGTCAATAAAAGCTTGTAATATAGCAAGGACGTGCACGCACGGTCAATAAAAGCTTGTAATATAGCAAGGACGTGCACGCACGGTCAATAAAAGCTTGTAATATAGCAAGGACGTGCACGCACGGTCAATAAAAGCTTGTAATATTGCAAGGACGTGCTCGCACGGTCAATAAAAGCTTGTAATATTGCAAGGACGTGCTCGCACGGTCAATAAAAGCTTGTAATATAGCAAGGACGTGCACGCACGGTCAATAAAAGCTTGTAATATATATTCACCCTTTGGCTTCCTTCTCGTCTACGATGACAAGCTCCTGCAACCCTCCGCACGCCAGAATGAGCGCCTGCGGCGGGTTTATGATGGCGTTGAACATCGTGATTCCTGGAATTACATACACACACTAGTTAATTTTATAAAAAATAGTGTCCGACCGCGGCTTCGCTCACGTTTTACCAGGATAAAAGTAGCCTATAGCTCAATCCAGGTCATAATATATCTGTGTAACAAATTTCATCGAAATCGGTTCAGCCGTTTCGGTGTGACTGAGTAACACACATCCAAACATCGTAACTATGACAATTATGTTCCAACAGTGTTCTCAGTAGCCGGCTGAGATACGAGAGGTTGCTGGTTCAATTCCCGCTGTGGGACAAATATCTGGCTTGTAAGATCTGCAGATATTTGTTCCGGGTCTGGGTGTTTTGGTCCCATGGTACTCGTAGTTCCTAATACCCACGCACGACACAGGGAATCCTAGTTTGGGATCAGGACTATGTATGTGACTGTTGTGTTTTATATTATGTGTTGTGTGTGTTATGTTGAGAGCGGCCAACCTGGGCATACTTTCCATACAAACGATCGTACGGAGCTCGTGATAGCGTTGTAACAAATCATTCTTTAAACGTTTTGTACTGATATGTATCTTGTGCACTGTACTTAGGTTTCTATAACCACAAGCTCTGCTTAGCTTGGGGCTAGACAATGTTGTGTGAATTGTCCAGCATTATTTATTTATTTATTTATTATTTATTTATTTATTTATAATAGCAAAAATTAAATTGATTATAAACCGTTTAAAATTTTTTGCGCATTTGCCACCCCTCTATCCTTCTACATATCTCGGCCATATGCCAATTGGACCCATGCTCTACCAAAGGTGTCTAAATCATCTCGCCATCTCTTCTTTGGTCTGCCACGTCGCCGTCTCGCTTCAGAGCTCCACTGAGTGGCAACTTCTCACTTGGGTTCCGTCTCGTCCGGCATGCGACAGACACAACTAGCCCAGCTCCATTTAAGCTTCATAAGGTCCTCTTAAGAAATAAAAAATAAACAAACTTCGTAATTAAAAGTACATACAAACATACCTACAAACTATGGAATCAGCTTCCATCTGAGGTATTCCCACTTGGTTACGACATGTGTCGTTTCAAGAAAAATTATCATAAATTCCATCAGGGTAGGCAGCGCATCGACAATACCCCCGGTGTTGCCGGTGTCTATAAGCGACGGTGACCACTTTACATCAAGTGGGCCGTAAGGTAGTTCGCCTATTAGTTTCATTAAAAAAACAGTACAATGGTCTAATCTGGTTAATAGTTGGTAGCGTAGCCTCATACCACTCACCATACATGCCAAGGTTGGATATGGTGACGGTGCCTCCTTGGTACTCTTGCGGAGTCAGTTTTCCATTCTTAGCCTTCTCTGCCAGCTCCTTCATGTTCCTGGAGAGGTCGAGGACCCCGCGAGAGTCTGCGTTGAACAGGATGGGCGTGATGAGCCCGGTGGGCGTGGCTACCGCTACACTTACATCTACGTTTGAGAATCTGGAAAAACGAATAAGATTATTCAATTAAACCAACCATACAGATATTAAAATGCCCTGGTAGTCGTGGGAATACAGTAAGGCACATACTAACGCTTAGTTCTGTCTCTGTCCCTCTCTAGCACGACATGTATGTGAAAGTGCCAGGGATAATGCTAAGCATTAGTACGTGCTAAGTAAGATCTATTTTTAACACACTTGCTCATAAAGTGGCTCTAATTTCACCGCAATTAGGCACATAATGACACCTGTAATCAAACTGTGAATTTTTCATTGCTATTATTCACAAGTGAGTTATAGAGACAGTTGAACATTTACACAGAGTGTGTATTTCTGTTTTATTATTATTTTCTTCACAAGTGTTGAAAAACGTCGTATGATACACGTGTGTATTGATGATTACCGACCTCGGCTCTCTTAAGACCAATAAAATAAATAAATAAACAGGATTTACAGGGTTTCATCAACCTTCAAATGGTTGCCATTTTCTAAATTCTCGGCTGATTACTTTGAGTTTAGTCTCAAACGATAGGCCTGTTGATCTGGTGGCGGTTTTCAGTTTGAATTTTATTCGGTGGCGTAATTTACGTTAAACGAAAAATCAGTCAATCAAAATGGGTACCTACCTGTGTGGTGAAAGAGCGTAATTTTTGATCGCAAAAACAAACTAAAAATGCAAGATTATCGATTTTTGTTTTTCGTTTTTTGTTTTTTTTTTCTTTATTTAGCGGCTTTTGAACATAATGTTCATGTCAGCCCGTATTAACAAACACAAATAAACTATCGTTGTCAAAAACACAAGAACTCTTTTTGTATTGAAATTGAGGTTCGCAAAGTGTTCGCAAGGGGCGCTCAACAGTGTCTCCATAAAAATCCGTGTTGCACTACAGTACGACCGTGTCAAAGTTGTTAAAAACTTAAACTCACCACTTTGAGGGCCTAGACTAAGTTTTGCAGCCACCATAGTGATGATTACGATTATCGTCCGTGTATTACGTAAGTACATACATAAACTCAAGCCTGTTTTCCGGAAGGATAGCTAGAGACCACGGATTTCCACTTGATACTATCCTGACATACCTCTTTTGCTTCATTCACTCTCATCACATTCTTCATACATGCTCGTCGGTTAAGGGTACCCTTGACCTGGCCTTTTTCCAGAACAGCTCCGATCTGGTCTGATTAAGTAACTATAAATCTGTGCCGTTTCAATCGAGCAAACGCACAGATTAACGGCTAGTCAGTACGTAATACACGCACGATCGTCGTAGTCGGCGATGGTTGCTGGAAAACTTCTGCTTCGGAGACATTACTTACTGTCTAATATAAGATTCCATCCAGTGTGAGTTGACGCTTGGCACTCGCTTGCACGCCGCGGCCACCGCTTTCACGAAGAAGTCGTTCAACGAAACCTGAACACAACGATACATTTCATCGGGGGTGTTGAGACCTGAACGAACTGACAATCGCTTTCGACCACGTTTTCGCAATTCATTGCGCAGCATATTTCAGCGTCTTTTCAAGAGCAGTAATATTCAAAACATACTGCGCAATGTATTGTAAAATCATAATCAGTTCGTGAGACAACTAGCCCCCTGGACCCAAGTTATGCTAAATTTCAACGATATTACCAAAACAAAACCAGAACTGTTCACGTTATTTCTTCGATTGTCCTTAAACGGTCAGAAACTCAAGGAAATTACAACTCAGTACAAGCAAGGATCCCTTAATCCAGACGGTCGAAATAACAAGAGCGTTTGTAGTTTTGTTTTGGTACAACGTTCATCATTACCGTGCTTGGGGCCCAGGACTATGTATGTGACTGTTGGGTGTTCTGCTATATTGGATGCTCATGAACATCAACAGGTGATAAGGTTCATATTGACCCTCCTCAATTCCTCCTGGCATTATGTATCAAATCCAGGCCTCGTTAAAACACACAAAGCTACTGTTCCAAGGTATTTGTAAGGAGAAGGATCACAAAATTTCATGTCAGTGAAATCATGATGGGTGACAGTAGTACCAACTATGAATAAATAATAACACCTAGGTAGAACTGACACTTAGGTACTCTTTGTGCGTATTCCAATGTTGCAGAGATGACTCCCTATTTCCCTCCACACTCCCCAATGCCCCGCGCTCGCCCGCAGCGAGCGACAGAGTTAGCATAATTCATGTTGTCGTGCCTACTCACAATGATAATTAGGGTATGTACAATACATAATGAAATAGGAGTCATGAGTACCTCAAGTAGGCCTCGAGACCTCAAGTTTAGGCGGTTATATTTAGGAGCGACGGGCGCGTGCACCTAACTCGCGCTGCCGTCCTTTCTGATTATTTATTCGACCTCGTCCTGGACGCAGCGAGGAGTAGGTCCTTAGCGCAGCTTTGAGAGCGACATTAGTGCCAGTGTCATTTCTAATGATATTATGTTTTCTATGATAGTACAAAACTAAGTTTCTACTGATCTGCTCGCCCGCATTCAAATTCTCGCAGGGACCGATGCGTGCGTACGATGCAAACCAGTGGACGCTTAATAGACACAAAATCAGCTTAAATTATAGCTGACCTTGGACTCCGCCTTTTCATTGACAGCTTTCCTCATTGCCAAGGTCTTATCCAAATTGACCGTCACTGACAGCTGGTAGTGCGGGATCGTCTGCTTGGCCGCGGAGAGCCGCTTGGCTATGGTCGCCCGCATGCCGGAGAGTGGTATGTCCACGAAGGTAGCTCCCGGCGCTGGCATCGGCGGTGCGGAGGGTGCGTCGCGTGCGGCGGGTGCAGCCTTTGCGGCGGCTGCGGACCCTGCGAGATCACCGCTCTTCAGAGACCCGTATAGGCCGGAACCTTGGCCTGAGGATGGTGTGAAATAGTACGCTAATTTTCAACAACTAATTACGGACACCTAACGTTAACGAGTCACGAACGAGTTTTAGAAAAACTTGTCAATTTGACATTTGTTCAGAGAACGGAGCCTGAAGTCTGCAAATGTAAGAAGTAACTACACGGGTGTGTCGTGTAAACTACATACACGGATAATTGGACAAAATAATTTTGTTGTGTAAAATATATATTTCAATATAAAAACTTTTATAAAGTTAGTGATCGTAACCATGTGCTGATCAAAATGAGCATATACTCGGCCAGTCTACTATTACCCATCGACGAGTTCCGTTGTCCACCTTCCGTCTCCATCATCAGATCAGCTCGCTGTCACCACATTATTGTATGTATTGTCATCGGAACTTGAAAAGTATGCAAATTTTAAGCTCAATCGGTCGAGATTAACCAGTTCAAAATTCTGTTTCAAGATTTGTCCCACACTCATACTAACTAACATACTAAAGTATGTTAGCGTTTGTATGCAGAGGCCTCAAGCACTCTAACAGTACACTCCTATTCAGTGTACCGTAAAAACATTGGTTTGTGAATATGGGAATACACTAACGAATAACTATTACAAAAAATCTTATACTTTTTTACTGTATATTTTTGAAAGAAAGTAGGTAGAATCCGAATTGAGCCTGTTATTTCATACCATCTTCGCCATCAGCATGCATACTAAAGCTAGAAATATACTGCGAATATACTGGCCAAACGTGTTAGATGATCGTAGTATACACACCTCCATAAAAACTTTAAGATAAATACACCTAAGTATTGAAAAATAAACAATTTAAAGTGATTTATCGCTTACTAGCGACTCGCCTCGGCTTCGCACGGGTAGTGTGGGGCAGAAAAAGCGGTCCCCCCCCCATCCCCTTTGAGCCTTAACCCTTTCGACCTTATCCATTACAAACAAACATACATAATACGAGAGCGTAGCCGGGGGAGGAAGCTAATAAAACATAGCCTATATCTTTATGCAGGTAAAATCATTTTTAAAATCGGTTATGTAGTTTTTGAGTTTATCTTTCACAAACAAACATAACACATATTTTCCTAATATTAGTGTTTATTTTGTCATTTAATTATATTTTAGTAGTACTACAGGAAAAAAGTCTTGAAATTTAACAAGGAAGTACAGTACTACTAGGAAAATAAATGCCTCGGCAATCGCCGTCCGTGTCTAACTGTCGCCTTTTTAATAACTTTCAATCATATTTCTGCTTCCAAAAGCGCTGATTGCCGACGCCCATTACTTTCGTAGTAGCACTTACTAAACACGGGCGTGTTGAATGTACTACACGGATTTTTGTATGGAAATGTATGTTCTCAAGGTGTCCGCTAGGGACGCTTTTCAGCTTTTCCATCAAAAAATCCATGTACAGTGCCACCAACTATCTGTTCAGGTCTTCGATGAAATATGTAGTTATTTCATCGAAGGTTCAGGTAGACAAAATTGGAACTAAAGACGATTACAGTTTTTACTCATAAATTATGGATAATTTTTTTATATTTTGAACGCGGAATTGTTCCACCATGTTTTGTCTCCTCCGAACGAATTCCGCAAAATAGCGCCACTAGCGACGCTGTCAACTAAACTGGTCTACTACTTAAAAAAAAAACCTTATACTATGCAATTACAATTCAATTACAACTGTCATTAAAAATGGTAGTCTGCTAAATTTATGATTTTACGAAGAAAGATTTTACGATTGTTTCTAAATGGCCACAATTAAATGCCCAAAAGTGACAAGTATGAGACAATTCATACATACAATTGGTTTAATAGAATTGGGCCCCCGATAAGAATTGGGCCCCTGTTTGTTCAGTGGTTTGCAGTATATTTCTAGTTTAGTTTAATCAGATTTGGATTCAAGAAAAATGTACCTGTACTTCTAAACATCAGTAAATTTAAGCAACCAGATTAACACATCGTCTTATCTTTGCACGCGAGTGTCACAGACAAACTTTACTATCAGTCTTTACACGGTATCTCCGCACGCAGCCGGCACGAAGGTCATTATGGGGACATTCAACGATGCTAATCTCGCGTGTACAAAAATTAAATAAATAAACAAAATAAAAATAGGAACCAAGACGGTGATAGAATAGATAATCTATTCTATCACTGTCATTGATTCCTTAAATTTTGGTTTCGGGTAATTGTATTTAGTTTTTATGTAAGAGCCGGAGTACTATTCGAAGGTGCCTTCTTCATAGTGACTGTATGTAAACTCACCTGCAAGCCTCAAGCTATTCAGCTCGGCCAGGCGGCGAGCCATGGGGCTGGCGTAGATGCGGCTGCCGGGATCGTGTGCGGGGGCTGCGGCCGCAGGGGCTGATGGGGCTGGGGCTGATGGGGCGGGGGCAGCCGCGGCAGGCGCTGCGGGGGCAGCCGCGGCAGGCGCTGCGGCGGCAGCTGTGTTATTAGAAAAGGGTTGTGTTTAAAGTTTGGTAATTTTTATAACACATTTTGCACTCAGTTATACATTATGAAAACGTTGTAGTGTTGTGGTTCACCACAGTTGGGTTTTACAACTTTTTACTTTTTCATTATAGAATGCCTCACAATAAATCCTACTAATATTATAATGCGAAAGTTATAATATTATAGTGAGTGTGTGCGTGTGTTTGTAACTTCTTCACGCTGCAACGGCTCAACGGATTTGGATGAAATTTGGAATGGAAATAGCTTGACTCCCGGAATAACACAGATATTTTTATCGCGATATTCCCACGGGATCAAGACCTGCGGGTAACACCGCGGGGCCCTGCTAGTTGACTATAGTCTTATGCTTCTAATAGCGCTTCTAAACAAAACGGGAATAAAAACCGGCCTAGTGCGAGTCGGACTTGCGCACGAATGGTTCCATCCATACAATTATCTATAAAAACGGCAAAAAAAACACGTCTTTTGTATGGGAGCCCCTTTAAATATTTATTTTATTAGTTTTTTAGTATTTGTTGTTCTAGCGGCAACAAAACAGACAGCGGAATCTTAGTAATAGGGTCCCGTTTTACCCTTTGGGTACGGAACCCTAAAAATAAGTAAATATGTTTCTATGTTACTTAATGACGCCATTACGGCTGAACCGATTTCGATGTTTGTGGAGGTAGACTATGCTTCTGATCGACTTATAGGTTAGCTTTTATTTATGTAAAGTGGTGGAATGAAAATGTTCGTCACCTTAGGGCCTATTTTTGGTTGTTCAATGCAAAAAGCATAGGTACCTACTGTTTTACCGACACAGTATTGTATCGGAACCCCGGAAGAAGAACTAAAGCATGGAAGTAAGGCTAAAAACAAACCGGTATCGATTATACCAGTCTCATTCTTTTATATGAATGTATTCATGTGTTGGAATGAGACAAGCATATATCTATCTGTTTTTATTTGTGTAACTCGTACCAGGCCAAATGTCAAACTAGGTACCAATTACTACTACATTCATGGTACCAATATAGGAAGATGTACATTCATGTTACCGATATTCAGGGTACGGAACGGAAAAACGACTGTCGTGTGACAATATATTTGTTTCTCTCTAACATAGGATAGCAAGCTATCTTCTAGGATAGGAGTAAGAAGGAACACTCTATGCTATTTTAGCACTCAATCCATAATAGTATACATCCATGATCGGAACTGCCATTGTGTCATACGAAAATAACCTTCAGTTACCATGACAACGGATATTAGCAGCGATTGAATGGCAGATAGCCTACGAATAAAATGACAAAACTTCTGGCTATTTCCATAAAAAACTGGCCAAGTGCGCATCGGACCTCGCGCATTCAGGTTTCCGTCGTAGAAACTATTATATAATTTGTGGTTCCGTAACAAATGTAGAAGTTATAAATTGCCTAAGTTTAGTTAAAAATTAAATCTGTTTGTAATAGAAATATGAGGAAAATCTCAAAATATTTCTATTTTCTAAAATATTATAATTTTTTGGTAAAATATTCATAATAAGTATGTAGAATATAAAAAAAAAACTAGTTCCTGGGTTAAATGGAAATTAAATTGAACTTAGTAACAAAAATACAGTCTTATTCTACTTAATAAGCTCTAAAATTATACTCCACATGCTAGGGTACGACAGATTTATTTTTCCCTCCCCACTTTAACTTGTACGGGAACCATAGGTACTTCAAAATAATTTTTGGTTATTATTTTTGGGTTTGACTCAGTAAGATACATAAATAGTACAAAATTGAATACTAAAATGGTATAGCCGCTATAGACCCGTGTGATAGAGACGGACAGACGGATGAGCGAGGTCAATAGGGTTTCGTTTAGCCCCTTTGGGTACGGGACCCTAAAAAAGTCATTCCAAACTTAAACAAGCAACTGATCAAGGGTGTGCGATTTTGATCTTTATAATAAACATTTAAATTATGGTTTTCTATACAGCAGTCTGCTACGTAGAATAGTTGGAAAAGGTAATATGTGCTCGCGACAAGCTAAGGGGATTCCTTTGAAAACTGACGAACGTTTTCATTCCACCACTGTACCTTGCGATTGAAGCCGCGGGCTGGTACCTACTATTCATCACAAGCTCTTCCGTATAAAGCAGATAAACAGTCGCCGTGGCTGAAATCGGCCTGGATGACATCATCATCATCACCATCATCATCATCATCCTCATCATCACCATCAGCGTTCTTTTGACGTCCCCTGTTGGACGAGGCCTCCCCATAGTAAGCAATGGGGAGATTTGCCATACCACCACCCTTGGCAGGCGGATTGGTGATAGCAGTATTGGTGTTGACTACGCTGCTGAACATCTGGAGTAATCTCTAAGTCAACTTTTACGACATACTACAGAGGGTTCTATCACCAAGCGAGCGGTAGGTACAGTTTTACCCAAAATATAAGTCGCCCCGATGTACCTGCGCCGTAGATCAATTTCTATAGCGCGGGAAACTTCTTTATATATACCAATAGCAATCGCGCGCTAAAACCTTGCGGTCGTTTATCAGTCAACTCTTAGATGTGAGCAGGACAGAGCTATACAGCGGGACAGAGCAATACTATACGTTCGGCTACTGTCGGATATCAGTCTACGCTTTTCTGCGCAAACGAAAACAGCCGATCGGACTTATAACTGTAAAACTTCGGGTAAAACTATACCATGTAAAAATATTAAAAGAAATCAATACCTTGTTGTGCACGCTTCGGTGGCGGTCCAGTGGCTACGGGTTAGATACAATAATTAGCGAAACCCATGCAGATGAAATGTAACAACTTATTAGATCATTTATTAATCTTGGTGGGACAACAACAAACATTCAGGGGAAAACCAAATTACAGTGCTACTAGGACAATAATGTGCCCCGGCAATCGACGTTCGTGTCTATCGCTTTTTTAATCACTTGCAATCATATTTCTGTTTCGTAAAGCCGATGATTGCCGAGGACCTTTACTTTCGTAATAGTAACTGTACATTAAACGTCATTCAGGATAAGGCATTTTTCTCAAGCATGCTTGGATATTCAATAACGACCTTCTTTCAGGTAAATCGATCTAGCTATGTGAATCTGTATCTGTCGTGTAAGACAATTTCACTATGAAAATCTTCACTTCATCCAACTGACATTGATTCCTGAAGGAAAAATTCTTCATAGGATATGGCGCCGGCGTCTTTCCATTCCATTCAAATTTCGTGCAAAACTCAACGAAATAAAGTCGCAATTTAGAACACACCGATTGGTATGGAACGGATGCCCGTATAACGCGTCATCGGGTGTTCAAATTACGACTTTATTTCCGTGCTTTTTGTACGAAGTTTGAATGGAATGTGGAATTCTATGTAGCTTGCGCCTATGGGTGCGAGTGAAATTACAGGCACATATGTGACTTAAATCTTTATGCCTCAGGGTGGCAGGCGCAATGCAATGCCACATAGGTCCTAGGTGGACTTGACCTGTGAGGTAATGCATTGTTAAAGGCAGAGGTTACCGCTTAACATCAGGTGGGTCATCTGCTTATTCCGTCATTCAAACCAAATTCAACCAACCGGAAGAAGCAAAAGAGGAATGCCCCCTTTCAATGGCCCAAAAACAGTGGTCGCAGGAAGGCGGTGGATGGACGCGGCTCACGACCGATTGTCATGGCATTCCATGGGGAGGCCTGTGTCTAGCAGTGGACTTCTGTAGGCTGATAATGATGTCAAGAAGGAATCACTAAACTCACAGTCATCCACAAAATCTTTGAATGCTGCAACGTCAGCTTGGTTCTCCACAATGATACAGAGCAGTTTACCGACTGGTACATTCTTGGTACCGGCCGGAATCAGGATTTTGGCTAGGTAGCCCTCTTCAGGGGTCTCGAAGCCCATGGTAGCTTTGTCGGTCTCAATCTCACAGAGGAGGTCACCTGAAATGGATTGAACATGAAAACCCCACAATTCACATACCTATAGGCTATAATCTAATATCTAAATTGAAAATACATCTTCCCATACATTTCGGCGACTAAAGACGCCAGATTCACGTTACCCCGATACGCATTAGACGTGAAATACAAAAATTTGCCTCGAAACCAATATTTGTACGATCTGTAGATATTTGTTCAGGGTGTTCTGGGTATTTTCATCTGTGTAAAGTATTGTATTAAGTATATCAGTTATCTAGTACACATAACACAAGCTCTGGCTTAGCTTGGGGCTAGATAATGTTGTGTGAACTTGTCCAGCATTATTTATTTATTATTATTATTTACTTTGTAATTTTACCACTTTTTGGAAAAGGTCTCTTTTTTCCATTTGTTTTATCCTGATTCTTATAGGTTTGGCTGACTAGGAACAGCAGTAGTTCAAGTTTATAAGACGATTTAAAATATTCCTTATGAATTTAAAATAAATACTTTTGACTTTGGTCCTGTGCCAAATCCTGCCATTTTACATAAAAATACATCTCACCAGCGCTTTAAATGTTCCGGATATAGGGTTTCATCTAGTTCCTAACTTAGCCCACCATGCAATCAAATTGCATATAGGTTACATGGTTCGTCCGCAGATTACAGGCTAGTTTAATTTGATAAAATGTTACCTTCGCTAAGTTTATCCCCCTCCTTCTTCTCCCAACTGACAATAGCACCAGCGTCCATAGTCGGAGACAGCGCTGGCAAGTTCACCTTGGAGTGAGATGGCAGGCTGGAGTATAACCTCGTCTGGATGGTCCATCCTGGTGTTAAGACCTTGTTCTGGGGGGCTAGGACTCTGGAAAATACATTTTAATTAGTTTATAGGTTAAAAGAGTTAAAGTTTAAGTAGAACCTGCTTAATACTAGTAGTTCTGTGAACAGTAGACCACACAAGCACAAACTTTTATGCTACTAATGAATTGTACATGTATTGTGAGGTTTATTGAAGTTGGTTTTTGAAATACCTATACTTATAAATTTTATCATTAAATAAAAAGCTAATGAAAAACTTATGATGTTATTATTATTCAATGCATAGTTTTCATCCATAATCTATATCTTGACAAGCTCTTGACTGATTTTGCTCATATTCAAAATTATTGCTTGGAACTGAGTAGCGAATGTCAAATATTATCAAAATAATAAATAAATAATAATAAATAAATAATGCTGGACAAGTTCACACAGCATTATCTAGCCCCAAGCTAAGTCAGAGCTTGTGTTATGGGTACTAGGTAACTGATATACATAATACAATACATTACATAGATAGATATTTTTTATTAATGGCAACTTAGCAAACTTACTGGAGAAAATATACCTGCAATCAAAAATAGCCCACAGTAAAAATAATACTATGAACCTGTACATCAAGTTACGTCAAGATTAGTTTAAAAATACGACCTGTACGCGAGTACCAACATACATACATCTGGGGAGTAATCTGGACAGATGAAAGCAAATTTTGCCAGTTGCTGCAAAGAATTTGCTCACTTTGCTTACTTGGTCAATTATGATTGCATCTTATATAATTTTCCACATAACTACACAGTTTTACACACTGGTTCCTGCAACAAATTTACAGAGACTCCAACAAGCTTTTGTCATGTCACACTTATAATGCTAGTTTACTTTTTACATTTTATTAAATATTGCACTTTTTTAAATGGCTTGTTAAGAGCATCATGATGAGAAAACCCTTTTACTGCCCGGTTATTATAAGTACAGCAAAAGGATTTAATGGGGCACAATATAGTACCTACGGGGTCTATTACCAGGTTAACAATATAACAATATGTTTCAAGTATCAATATCAGCCTGGTTTAGAAATAGCACAAGTTAAAATATTTTTAAAAGAATCATTTTTATCAAACTTATCAGAAACAGAGATAGGTATCAGACATCTCACACAATCAATTTCAATGCCAACATAAGATTTACAAACAACTCTAATTTGGAGGCCAGGATTACTTCCTTAGGGTCCCCAAATGTGACACAGGATTGACAATATTCACTGTTGTGAGATACCGGGCTGTTGCATGAGCGCATCAAGTCAAGCGCTGTTTCTCACGGACACAGAACAGATGCTATTCCGCGATACACGTGGAAAAATCGCCGGCTCTGTTCTAAATTACAAGGTGAAGAGCATTGACGTTTTGGTTATGCAACTACTCTATAAATTCAGACGCCGAAAACTTGCACTTTTCACTAATAACAATTACTCACCCGGTCTTAGGCAACTTATTAGTGTAAATACTGGCAAATTTCAAGGCTCAATACGATCCAAAACTTACTTGGTTGAGAGTTTTCTCCTGGTCAACTCTGAACTTACACATCTCGCGATATTCGTCCGTATAGCTTTTTTCAGACTGTCATTCAAAATTTGATTTCGTAATACGATCGTTCGCAACATTTTGATTTAAAATTTAGCTAAACTAGCCCGCCCTGATGATCGGGACGACGGTTTTACTGAAAACCGTAATATCAAGCAAGATCGACCTTTTGCGAATTTGTAGGTCGTCCGTCCTCAAAGAATATAATATAATATACCTATTAATTAACCATAGAATAGAATAGATAAAACCCATGGAGAAATACAGAGATAAAATCTACCGTTCTTCTTCTTTTGTTTGTGGCCACTGTGGCTTTAGTTAAGAAACTATCCGTCCTGAATCTACATCCATGGTCCTGATCAGATGGACATTTTTCTCTTCAATCCGTAGACAGAGTATTGTATAGACCGAACACTAAAATAAATTATTTTTATGAGAACTTATTTGAGAGCAAGCGAGACAAAAATAATTTTATCTCGTTCTGAGTATGTGTTTATTTTGTATTATTATTATTTTATATTAGTATTACATTGTCGTTGAATCGTTTGAAAGCGGGTAAATTGAAGTGGGATTGGGCAGGCCACGTCTGCCGCATGTCAGACGGGTTATGGGCTAAAGCCATAACAGAGTGGACGCCTCTGAACGGAAAACGATCTCATGGCAGACCGCGGCGAAGATGGAGAGATGAAATAGATACCTATTTAAAGGATTGGTATACAGTGGCCCAAAATAGAGAGGACTGGAAAGAAGGAAGGGAGGCCTTTGCCCTGCAGTGGGACACCACAGGCTCTTAATAATAATAATAATTACTTTGTCGTTTAGTTGTTAACCATACAAGACATCAAGGTGAACAAACGGTGTTCACCTTGATGTCTTGTATGGCGTGCCAACTGCCAACCAAGGCAGGGGACATCTTACGGTGAATGGTCTATAGTAAATATTAGTCCGACCAGAAAGAGTAGAAAATAATTGAGGGCGCCACTATCCTTTACATGGTATCACCATATACTATGGCGAAATGTTTTGATACTTGATATTTTTGAATATATAAAACACATTGCAGTTCTCATTTTAATAAATTTTACAACGAATATTTATGCTCATCACATAAAGGAATAAGAATCAAACCCACTATCTTAAAGTAAACTAAAGTAAAATTGAGTTTTAATATATAATGCATTATTGGTCCAAACCAGTCCTATGACACTAGGTACCTACCTAGAAAGAAAGTAAAAATATTTTGTATACTCAGAGGGGAAAAACCAAAGTAGACAATTTTGTTGAATAATAATATAATACTAAATCATACATAAATCACTCTAATGACTCAAAATCAAGATACTCAGTGATTCTTCTTGTGGTAGAACATAATTAGAAGTTCGTGCCATACCATCATTTTCATCTTTACTCTCAGATTCCTCGCTAGAGCTTTCATCACAGAGTTGTATTACCAGCTGCTCAATGTTTTGGTACATTGTTCGACTTCGCTCATAGTATTCCTTTTCGATTTGTTTCACATGTTCACAGCATCGCTTCCAGTCAGTTTGAGTGATGGTGTTGAATTGGTCAATTCTTTGATATATGAAGCTCCTACATTGCGTGAGGCTACTTTAGAGTTTACTTGAGCCCATATAAGCTCTATGGGGTTTAGTTCGCAGTGGTAGGGGGGCAGCCTGACCACTGTGTGTCCATAATCCGAGAGCAACTCATCTATTTCATAGACAGGTATCTGTCTATGTTTCTCAGCCAAAGCAAGCAACATTAGTTTCCTTAAATTTTCATCAAAAGGAATATTATTTTCGGTAGGAATTTACTTTACCGACCGTTGATTTTTGGGGGGGGAGGGGGAGGGGAGGGGTGAGGGGGTTGGGTTAAACACCCCCTTTGAAGGAAAAGTTGCGGAACCCCCACTTTTCGAGAAAAAAAAATAAGGAACATTTTGAGGTTAAGTATGGAATTTATATAAAAAAGAGCTTGTTTATGTAGGAATTTACTTTACTTGCCATCGATTTAAGGGTGGGGGGAGTGGTAAAACACCCCAGAGTTGCAGAAACCTCACAAAATACTCAAATACTGTAGATATAAATACATAGTTAAAATAATGTAGGCCGTTCAAGTTAAGGTAGATAGGATATTACAAAGGCTATTGGGTATTGGCGTGCAGGTGTCGGTTCTGGTTCGCTGCGGGCGGGCCACGCTCGCCTTCGGCTCGCTCGCAGCTCACGTGCTGATAATGTTCTAACCTAACCTAAAAACATTTTTTTTTCTTCTATGAGTTTCTACATTTCCCCACTTATAGGGGATAGGTCTCCCTCTGCCTTCCACTCCTCCCCCAACTCCTTCGGCTCGCTCGCAGCTCACGTTGTGATCCTTTTTTTATAAATTCCATACTTAACCTAAAAAAGTTCTTTATTTTTTTTCTCGAAAAGTGGGGTGTTCCTCAACTTTTCCTTCAAAGGGGGTATTTTACAGCTCCCCCCCCCCACACCTCCCCTACCACTCCCACCCCAAAAATCGACGGTCGGTAAAGTAAAACTTAACCTTATTTTAAGTTAACCATAGTTATTATTCTCATTAACAATCCTCCATAAAGTGCTTTCCGATTTTCCTGCAAAAACATAAGCAGGTAAAGTATCAAAAATAAAGAATTGCACTACAAAATATGATTAAATGGGACAAAGACAAAGATCAACAAAGACTAATTAGTATGATTCACAAGGATTTTGGATGGATTTACACGATTCTTTTAGTAAAATAGAACAGTTTACGTCCAGTTTTATTCTTTTTACTCGTACCACCTACTTAACGGTCAAATAAGCTGTTCTAAACACCGGTTTAACCACAACCGTCTACTAATTCAGCCAGCAGCGTCCCGGCTTGATACTCAGCCAAACATCTCATAAACACTTTGTAAATAATGTCACGAGCCCCACTGCGTATAGTTTTATTCATATTGCTAATATTTTACGATTTATGCGATTTATTTGCTTTTGTTTAGAGAAATAAAAACATCAACAACAAATCAAAACAAACAATTCGAATACACGCGCTCGACTGAAGTTGCAGTGTTTCCGCTAGTGGAAAATTATTCTGGGTAGTCCAACAAATATTTAAATATGATTTCAAGAAATTACTTTGTCATGTCTATTTTTTAAAATTCTGTATATTTTATTGTATTGAAAATAAATCTACATACATAAATCACATCATACCTACCTATATAATTACCAATATGTGCATTATTTAATTTTGCATATAAAAGCTGAATCTGGCGACAAATTCACTACAGCGGCCACACTGGCTTATCATAAAGAGTTGCCAGTTTATAGTAAATTTTAGTTCCTTGATAATTAATTTCTACTCTTTATGGTCGGACTTGTACATCACTTGACATTAACGAAATTGTTTGGAGCACGAAGCCACTATAAGATGAGAAGAAAGAAGGAAGAATTTAAAAAAAACCAGCGAGCCTTGCAGACCTTTCACCGTAAAATGGCACCTGCCATGGAGTACTTACAGAGGGCTGAGTCGCAGTTTTGCACACGATGACACCAATCGTCCGTCGTACTTACACTACGCTTACACCATACACCGGTGTGTGTGGGACATAAGTGAGTCTTAGTGGTTCAACACCGTCGTATACCACCCATCGTAGGGACACGATCGTATAACACCGGAAGACGCCAAAATTGGCTATGATATGTTGTCGAAATGAATTTAAAACTGATAAAAAGGTATTTGTCTATGGAATTTGATTGTTGAATGTGTCAGTTGTCACTGTAAAGATGTCAAAGTCAAATTGTATTTTGATTTTTGAAGTTGAAGTTGAAGTTGGTTTTCGCCATTATGAAGAAGAAGAAGGTGTAGTAGTCAAATTCAAGTATTTTCATTAATTTCCAAACAAAGAAAGTATTCAAAGATTTATAAGTAACAAACCTCTTCGTGCAAACATGGATGCAGCTCCGCAGCACTAATAAACACAATGAACGCTGGGCACGGACCACGGGCTGCATACAGTCAAGAGCTGCCCTACCGGCTCGCTTGGCTTACCTACAACAACTGATACGTCGCCTGCTCAACTTTCAAAGAATAACCCTTCGCACCATCGTGGGTTCGTGGGGACACTCATAGGACACAGTCTCAACGCCTCTTCAACATCGGAGCCACATACAGCCCACTTAATCCTGGAATGTGTGGAAATAGCAGCTCAACGTAAACAAATCCTCAACAACCCGAGAAGCCTGCGAAGACCCCAGTAAACTTCTGTGCTTGTGGAGTGATTGTGATTTCAATGAATAAAATACTTTTGACTTACTTTGGTGGTAATTTCAATGACTGAATTTTTTGTATTGGGCAGGAGCGCATAACTTTCTAGTATCACTTATGATTTCCCCCCTAGTTTAGGCCATTGGGAGAAGTGTTGTTTTTTAAGAATATTTTTGGTAAACACATTCATATAAGGCCCGAAACCAAAAATCATCTAGATAAATCTATAAAATATATATATATATATATATAGATCTAGTAAAGTCATGGTAGCAGCGACCTAACTGACAAGTCCAAGAAATTAGATCTTGTTTATTTACACAGGGTAACAGGACAGGTAAGTTGCCTATATTATTTCACTATGATCATAATCACAGATACCTTAAACCTTACATTAACCTTACTGAGATCATTAACTTTTTTCATCCGGTACCTAAGAATAAAAATATTTTACTAGCTCGAATACAGGTAACTTATTTCTAAGAGGTGTTACAATACAATTATAACACCTCTTTCGCTAGCTTGCTTTTAAACATAAGAACATAAATAAAAAAATAATGCTGGACAGTTCACACAACATTATCTAGCGCCAAGCTAAGCAGAGCTTGTGTTATGGGTACTAGATAACTGATATACTTAATGGCAAATCCATGAATTTGGTATTTTATTATAGACCCGTATGGCATTTACATTTATTATATATATTTCTCTTATAAGTCTGCAGTTTAAGTTTGGGTAAATAAAGTATAAATGGATTTCTAGGCTCAACATTTTTTACAACTAGGTAGGTATATCTGATTGCTATGAAGCAATCAGATAAAGTATTCTGGGTGTTGTTTCACAAGAATACACAATTCTCTTATGTACAGGTACATGCAAGCCAAGGGTAAGATAATTGTAGCCCTATATTCTCTTGATTTAGTTATGTATCTACCTATCCGCAATGAAACCACGTTTTGAACAACCAGATGTTTATTTTTATGCAAAGAATTTAGAATTTGTATGATATCTTATCCTCTACTAGTTGTATCCGTAGGGTTTGATGACTGATGTGAGGCTTACGGCCACCTTTTCTCCGGAGTCCTTCGTGATTTTCTGAAACAAGAAATACATACCTAAGTTATAAACATTGCATTTTCTAGGAATGATTTTTGATTTTTTGATCTAACATGACTCCCAAGTACTTAGTTGAGGAGACTTTGTTAATTATGAGACAGTTACACTGGTCGTCATGTATGTTTTCATAATTATGTATCCGTATGTTGAAATCCCTTCCAGGTTGGGTTCTATTATATATTGTATAGCACATATAGTTAGTTTTTTGAGCATTAAGTACCTAAGTAGGTAATTTGTATCATCAAAGAAGAACTTTTTCACTAGGTCTTTGAAACGAACCAGAGACAGGGGTAAAGAAAGAAACCACAATCTACAAGCAAAATAAGGCCTAGAGCAGTTAAATCGTAGAGCGTACCTCTATACTCTGTCTACGAGGTAAATTATTGACAAAAGTAATATAGGTACTCACTTTTACTTCAAGGCTCACACGCTGCTTAGGCCTTTGGTCGGTCGGTCGGTACGCTGTCACAGCTCTTCGCATAGGAATACGAAGGCTTCTTTCGACAGCCGGTATTCCTAAATTCGGTCTCCGGGAGATCTTCGACAGGATCAAAGGATGCCCGAAGACTGTCTCGCATTTCCCGTAGCTCACGAGCCCGTTCTTCTTCATCAACATCTATGCAAGAAAATATCTCGCAGACATTCTCAATAACAAAGAACCCCACAAAAGTCCACAATTACACAGAAAAATAAACACTACCGTGTAGCGCTCACCTCTTACCGCCAAAAACACAAGTGTTGAGCGTAACGCTCATCGTCGCCGTCGTGTCATCGTATTCCAAGCGTGAAGCTGTCAAATTTGGCACTCGGACTCAGAAATAAATGAAAAACCGTTAAAAACGGCACGTAAGTGCTTGCGATACGACGGCCGTGGCTCGGCTTATACGATCGGTGTATAGTGTAACGACGATGATCGTAAGCATGGCAGCTGGGACTCAGAATATAAGTTCTCAAAGTGTACGCTAGGGGCGCTTATCATATTCCCATACAAAAATGCGTGTTACACCACACCATACACCCGTGCCAAATGGTTGGTAAAAAGCCAGACTCAGCACACAGGTGCCATTTTACGGTGAACGTGCTGTTGTATGTGTAACATCAGACATCTCACCTCCTTGGTAATAAGCAACAACATGGCTGATAGTACCAACCTCTCGCAAAATGGTTATGGTATTTAATGATAGTAATTAATTTATATACTTTTTTTAAAACAGGAAATTGGTATACTTGTCAATGTTGAATGAATGAATGAATGAAAATACTTTATTGCACACCTTACAAACTAGTGTTAAAAACAAGACACAACAATTAAACAAAAAAAAACTAAATGTACAATGGGCGGTCTTATAGCTAAAGAGCGATCTCTTCCAGACAACCTTTGGATGGAGAGGAGCTGAACTTATATGGAAGATTGGTTGGGGTGTACCCATATCTAAATGTAAAAGAAATATTTTCATTAAATAAACTTACACATTATTACAAAAAAAATATTACAGTATAATAGATAAGTATAATATACACACAAATAAATATATATATATTTATATATATATATATATATATATATATACATATGTACTCATAAAGTAGACAAATAACTAATTTTACAATATATACATAATAATAAACCTACGAACAAATCAGAGGGCCTACCACAGGTTTGTCTAAGTTTTGCATTCGGTATCCCGACTATCGAATTCCGAGTCGATATTTGTTTTTATATATGGTTTTAATTAGTTTCCCAACAAGTCCGCTAGGGGCGCTTATCATTTTCTCCATACAAAAACGACTTTTCGACTCGCAATTCGGTTTTCGTTATTCCGAGTTGTAACAAATTACAAACTTGTGGTAGGCCCTCAGGTGAACAATTTATGACAACACTTCAGACAAGTAAAAATTCTTGACTCTAGTCTTAAAAACAACTATTGAGGATGATTGTCTTATAGAGACCGGCAACGCGTTCCATAAGCGGACAGCTTGGACAGAAAAGGAATGCGTATAAAAACTGGTACTGTGTATTGGAATTTTGAGCAAAAGGTTTTCTGAGGAACGAAGATTAGGAGGATTGGGACAATAAAGGAAATCGAATCGTTCCTTCAGATAACAGGGAGTGGAAGGATTACGGAGGATATTGTACAAGAGCGAAAGGATGTGAGTATTCCGGCGAGAACGAATAGGCAGCCACTTCAGTTTTACTCGAAATTCAGAAATATGGTTATATTTTCGGCGTCCGAAAATAAACCTGATACAGAAATTTTGAAGACGCTCCAGCTTATTGAGCTGGTCCTCCGTGAGGTCGAGATAGCAGGAATCAGCGTAATCTAAGACAGGTAGAAGGAGTGATTGTGCAAGCGCAATTTTAGTTGCTGTTGGAAGAAAGTTACGTAGCCTCCTGAGCGAACCGGCAGAAGCAAAAAGCTTCCTGCTCACAGATTCGAGCTGCGGCCCCCCAAGACATACAGCTATCCATAAACACGCCCAGGTTTTTAACTGTTTTCGAGAAAGGGACAGTTACATTATCAAATTTAATTTGAGGAATAGTTAACCAGTCTATCCTAGAAATTAGGCGAGAGCTTCCCAATATAATCACCTGTGTCTTAGAGGGATTCACTTTCAGACCAAAGGCCTTACTCCAGTCACTAATACGAAGTAAATTATTATTGGTGCTGGCGATTGCATCAGACAACTCGTCAAGCGAAGCTTGGTTATAGATTTGGAGATCGTCTGCATAGAGGTGATAGGAAGAAGTAAGATTATGAGAGATCGAATTAATAAAAAGTGCAAAAAGAAGAGGTTGAAAAATAAATGTCAACATAACATTTAAAATAGGGCATTAATAATCATAATCTCTATGCACTTCAAATCTGAAGAGTTTTGATAACAAGGTGGACGGTGAAAACTAAATATTTCCCAAGGATCACCCAGGTGAACAAAGGTGAGCCAATGTAAAAAAAACTTTCTACGGATCACCCAGGTGGTCTCAGGGAGATGGACGGTGGGTAAGAACCGGGCTAAATGAGTGCGTAGCATGGACGTAGGTGCGTAGTGTGCGTTGCTTGAAGTATTTTTTTTGTTGAATTTTTAGTTTGACGACTTGCAACACTTATCTGTCAAAAAAATATTGTTCTTTTTCTGTCATCTCTTGTGGTAGACAGTGTAATAAAAATGGTGAGATTCTAATTTCTAAATATTACGAGAATCCTTGAATTGTTCCAGTGTTTCTATCGCAAGATTGTTTCTCAGTGATGTGAAATTCCTAGATGTGTTGTTATTTTGGCCCTACGACTTTTACTTTCAACCCGACCGCAACGGCTGATGTGCCTGTGAAGTGAATCAAAGTATAACATGAATGTAACGTTTTCAGGCCAAACGCACGAAGAAGGTTGGAATTACCGGCAAATATGGCACACGTTACGGTGCCTCCCTCCGTAAAATGGTCAAGAAAATGGAAGTAACACAGCACGCAAAATACACTTGCTCGTTCTGTGGTAAGGTTAGTATCAACACAACAACCTTGTTTTTTCTATTTCTATGCACATTTTGTATTCTCGAATTCATTTTTGTATTATAAATGTAAACAATGATGACTGTCGGCTGTGTTGGAATATTTCCTGATCCATCAAAAAAACCTCCAAAGATTTCTGAAAATCCTACTTGGCTAAAAGAAGCAATGACCTGCTTTCCCGACGACCTCTGTGGCGCGGCGGGCGAGTAGCTGGCTGTGATGCGAGAGGTTGTATGTTCGATTCCCGCTATGGGATAAATATTTGTATGATATGCAAATATTAGTTTTGGATCTGGGTTTTGCAGTAATCATGGTACTCGTAGTTCCTGATACAATTCAGGGGATCCTAGTGTGGGATTAGGACTATGTATGTGAGTGTTGGGTGTTATTTTATGTTTCAACAATTAAAAGTAGTTTATTTTTGAATGTTTTCATAAGTATTGTTTGCATTGTTAAACCTGGCAGTGCTTCACAGAGGATATAACTTTTGAAACTATCATGGTTATGTACATAATTTTCACTAGAAACGGGATATTTACCATGATTTTTGAGTTTTATATGTTCCCGATATTTCGGCACAGTTGCATGCGCCATGATCACGGGAGAACTGACTAAAGTCTTTGCGAGTAGATGTTATTGGCAGATATATCGATCTACCCTCTTTCTCACTCTTTTATTACGAAACGATACCACTACCACTACTTTCTTCACAGAGGAGTTACTAATATATCCCTTGGGTTTGAACTATTGCACTGATAGATCCGGTATGCCTATAGTTTTATTACTGATAAATCCATTATAGATTTTCAGTATACTTTTTTGAGCCTAAAATATTTTTCATTCAAGGATAGTTCATAAATACTCCTATATATAAAGGTGGCTCTACACTCCAGTGGAGAATATGCTTCCCCCCTTAAATATCAGTTATATTCAGGAATCACACTCTTGTCCTCATTTGTTGAAGCATGAGAAGCCCTGAAAAAGATATCAATATTGTGGAGGAGTTCTCAGCTTGTCTGTGCCTTCCAATCTCCATTCTCAGATGTCTGTAAATTGTTTCAGGATGCTATGAAGCGCTCGTGCGTCGGCATCTGGTCATGCAAGCGTTGTAAGAGGACTGTGGCTGGAGGAGCCTGGGTGTTCTCCACCACAGCTGCATCGTCTTGCAGATCTGCTGTCAGGAGGTTGCGCGAAGTCAAGTAAACATCGGACACTAGAATAAGATAATAAACCAGAAAAGCCAATTTGATTTGTTTTATTTTAGAAAGTGTTTGTTTTACCAAATCAATGACGAGAGGTATGCTAATAGGCAAATAAGCTGTGCCTAAGTGTTTGTTCCGTTTGTCTGCTCAGGAGAGGGCTTTCTATTAGAAATTGCTACTGTGCAAGTCATGTGGTAAAGGTGCTAGTGCTCTTATTTGCCACTTACTATAATAAAATAAATAATGGACAGTTCACACATTATCTAGCCCCAAGCTAAGCAGAGCTTGTGTTATGGGTACTAGGATAACTTATATACTTAATACAATATATTAGATAGATATATTTTATCATACATAGAAAATACCCAGAACACCCTGAACAAATATCTGCGATTCAAATATTTGTTCTGAGGCGGGAATCGAACCCGCAACCTCCTGCGTCGCAGGCCAACCTTCGCCTGCCGCGCCACAGAGGTCGATAATGATTAATAATAGAGACAAAAAGCTGCCAGTGGACACCAGATTGTAGAAAATAAGTTATTTAGGGCTTTACTTCTAAGTGTGGGATTAACAAAATGCAATTAATCTTTGGGTCTGCTGTAATATGGATGGAATAATACAAAAAGGGTAGAAAATAAGTTATTTAGGGCTTTACTTCTAAGTGTGGGATAAACAAAATGCAATTAATCTTTGGGACTGCTGTAATATGGATGGAATAATACAAAAAGGGTAGAAAATAAGTTATTTAGGGCTTTACTTCTAAGTGTAGGATTAACAAAATGCAATTAATCTCCCCCGGTTACGTTTGCACCATTGATTTGCCCCATTCTTTGGGACTGCTGTAATATGGATGGAATAATACAAAAAGGTGAATTTTAACAGTTTTTATTTAGTTTACATAAATACTAGATAAAAAGTTTATATTTTAAAACAGCATCTATTTAGCACCAAACATTATGTAAGTACTAAGTAGTTAAAAATAAATTTTGGTACTTTCATCATTACAATTTATGTACAAAGTTGCCGCTCTATATTCAGTCCAAATTGTTTTACCTAGCATGTACTTTTAAATTGGAGGCATACTTTAATTAAGATTTTAAGTACCTACATGATTGCACCTAAAACACCCATACAACTACAGGTAGGTCTGTACATTTCAGTAAAAGAGGCGATGTAGTAGACGTGTCAATTCTGTGCTAGCATTATCTTAAGCTAAACTGCACTAAAATGATTTTTTCATTACATCTATTAGAAGGGCACTGCAGGATTTAGTGTGGTTTCTATATTTTAGTTCAGAATTGATACATTGACTTTGAGCCTAACAAATAACAAAATGGATCAGTCTCCTAAATCACTATCTTTGTCTCCTATTGCATACAAGAAACTAAAAGCTAGCCCCAAGAATGCAGTGCCTAGTAAATCACCCAATGCAGTTAAATAAGGTATTGCTGAGTTGTCGGGATCTATTCCCATCTTCCACATCCACACAACCAAATAATGACTGATGCCAAGCAAAAGGAACACTTGCAACAATGCTGCACACATGTACACAAGAATGAATGTAGGTGTTGAAGATGTGTGCCCGGCCCTTAGGTACCCTATTGTGTAAATGAATATAAGCTGGCCAGGTATCACCATCAATAGAAGCATTTTGGTGGTACTGCTAAACATGGAGCCTTCCTTCTCACCTTTGTGCAAGGTTGTCGATAGTCTTGATGCATGGACTGCCACCATGTTTCCTCCTATTCCATTTATAACAAGCTGGTATACAGCAATACCAGTGTAGACAGACACAGTATGGTCCAATATAAGACCCCCAGCACTGCTTATGACCATAGCTGAGACTACTGGAACCCAGCCTTCATCCAGAGCTTGTCTGGTAAAGTTATTCTTCCACGCGATGTATCCACACACAGGCACCAGAAATGCCCCACTTATGATAATAATAGATGGCAATATTACATTTGTGTCAACAGATTTGTACAACAGAGATGCAATCCAAGACAGCAGTGCCAATGTTGTTAGATCTCCCAAACTTGCTGCTATTGGTGTGGCGATATTATCCGGATTGATGTGTAGTTTCTTCGATATCACGATGACTCCAATCATTATCAATCCGAGTGCCAAGCTGGCTAATGATGCTGTCAACACACTAGATGCACACAACAACAATGCATGATGAATGTTAAATTGTCCCTCTGGTATCCAGCCCATTGCAACAGCTGCCATAGCAGCCAGGAAGCCAACAAGTACAGCTTGACATTGTATTAAACACAGGTTGCCAACCACTAATGAAGTTAAGCTGTTTTCGAGATGACCGAGATGTGCATGAGTAGACAAACGTGATGCTAATGTCATTTCCAAGTTACCTTTTAGCCCTAAGAGAGCCGGTACTAATATGTACACTTCAGAGATTTTATCAAAGACTTTCCAATGTTGCACTACGTCCAGCAGCAGGCTCGCAGCGACCATGCCGAAACCAGCCAATAGGAAGGACACAAACATCTGCACTCCTGCCACCCAAGAAGTCTCTTTCTCATTTTGAATATCAGGCGGCTTGTCCCCGTTAACAAGACGGTAAGTAGGTTCGATATCGGTTTCTGTAGAGTGGGCCATCCTATTGTTCTTGTTTCTGTTCATGATAATTGATTTGGCAATTAGAATAATATTTTAGGAAAATGTTTACTAAAGCAAATTGAACTGTTATTACCTAAGGCTGGGGCTAGCCAAACATTGCACTGGGGAAAAAACACTGCGTAGCACTGGATAACTTATTCTCTCTCTGTATTCAAGGTCTATTATTAGTTAACATAATTCTTCACATGAAAACAACAAGGAAATGTGACCTCTGTAGATTTTAAAATGTTCTTTGCTATCACTGAATTTTACATTATGTTTTTGTACAATGTACACATCACTCAATCTTCTTCTTCTTTTTTTTGGCGTGTTCAGCGGACCGGTAGTGGTGCCACAAGAGTTTGCCAATGACAGGTGATTAACTTGACATAAAACCAAAAAAGTGCTGGGAGTTTGAGGAAAGTTAAAGGTACGGTTTAAAGGGAGAATCGTACGTGATTATGTAATACAAATTCATTTTTCATGTATATAACATTGACTTGACTTGACTGACAATGACATGACATCACATCGCACACTGTCTGTCACACACGCACGCACGTCACGTCACACATCGGCTGGCCCACGGAAAATGTATTTCTTCATCCATGGGCCGGCCCACTGAGCATGTTTGTTACGTTGGCCGGCCGGCCATCCGGCCATGGACCGCTGACACAACAGGCCAACCAAAGTAAAGTAACTTTTAACATCTTTCCATTATTTCCTCTCGTTTTCCTGCAATCTCAGTAGTCTTTGCAGTAGTGCTCGCATTGCTGTGTTCCGGTTTGAAGGGTAAGGGTGCCGGTGAAATTACAGGCACATGAGACTTTCATCTTTATGTCTCAGGGTGGCGGGTGCAATGCAATGCCACATAGGGTGCGTCCTAGGTGGACGTGACCTATGAGGTAATGCACTGTTCATAGGCAGAGGTTACCTATCAGGCATCAGGTGGGCCCATGGACTTAGTATACTACGTCCATGGGTGGGCCATCTGCTTGTTCCGTCATTCAAGTAATATAAATAAACAAAAAACTGTGATGGTGATTTCGTGAAGAGGGACGGAAGTATGCATCAGGAAGCGCGCATTTTTCCGAGAGGTTGGTACCTACTTTCAGCCATGTTGCTTATTACCAAGGAGGTGAGGGGTGTCAGTTCCATGAATGTAGTAGTGCATCTTCTGTGGTCAGATCAAAAGCTCATCAAAAGTTACACCACAGAATAAATAATATTAGTTAAACAAGTTACAATCAATGGGCTCGGTCGTTTTTTTTTTTTTTTTTTTATAATTGGCGGCGCACGGCTTGTGCATTTGCCATTTTCAGGTATCTGTATTTTCAATATATTTTGCAACGTTACACTCCTTCCAAGTCGTCAAAGTCAAAATAAAAATCAAAATACATGACTCCATCTTGTGATTGCCCTATTGTGGAAAAAGCAGAGACTATAAAGTACCTAGGAGTGATTATTGACCAACGATTATCGTGGCACGCCCATCTTGAACTGCTTATGACTAGAACCAGAAAATTAATTTATATCTTTAAAGGCTTGAGACATGTAGCACCACCTAAACTTCTAAAGCAAATTTATATCGCGTTAGCTCAATCAGTTTTGGTATACTGTATTCCTATTTGGGGAGGAGCTACGAAGATGAAATTTCTGGACCTCGAAAGAGCACAAAGGTCGTTACTAAAATTAATGTACTTCAAACATTACAGGTACCCTACTGATATGCTCTACTCTAATACTGAAATATTGACAGTTAGGAAACTATATGTGCTACATATAATACTTAAACTACATAAAAATCTTGAATACGACCCCACTATAATGACAAAACGAAGAAATGAAATTGTAACCTATAAACCACATTTAAAATCAGAATTTGCTAGGCGACAATATACAAGCCAATCTATAAACCTCTATAGTAAGATTAATGAAATATTAAATATATACCCAATGAATAGCTATAAATGTAAAACAACCCTAACAAATTGGTTATTACGACGAAGTTACCACGACACTGAAGTTCTTATGGAACGGCTTACATAGTACTAAAAACAATATACAGAATGCAAATTTCAAATAACACTCTCATGTAGACACCATCATACACACTCACACACACACTTATACGCACATACTTTATGTTCCTGTTGCTCGGACTCTTTTGAGACTGGTGCCTCAGAAGATTAATACTTAATAAGAAATAAGAAGATTAACACACACAATCTCACAAACACATGCACACACATACACAAACACATACACACACAAACACACACACACACACATACAAACACACTATACACTTACACTTTATATGCATTTGGTGTCTCCTGTCGCCCAAACTTTTGAGATTGGTCACTTCAGGAGCACTAAAATATTTACTCACAAACTAATACGCATACTCACATATATGCACTTACACTCGTACGAGCAGTCATTTAAATTACCTGTTTAATATAAAATATATATATATTATTTACAATATTTATGAGAATATATTTACGCCTTCAATTTTTAACTTGGACCAAACAAACATTATGAACATCTATCCATTGAATCATAAAAATAAGTCCTACCCTATTTTAATTTTTGTTCGTAAATTGTTTATATTTTTCTTCTCAATGTTTTTGTATTTAAATGTTAAGCCTAAAATTGTATACTTAGAGATGTGGAAGAGCGAAAACGCCTATCACAAGTATTCCTTTATACTTAAAAGGTGTTTTCAACTATAGTTTAAAATTAAGTATCTTTTATTACCGAATAAAAACATTTGTATTTGTAAAAACATTTGTATTTGTAAAGTCACAGTCGAGTCATGTTTTAGTAAAACGGTGGCCAATTTTACTAAAACTTTGTTTGACAATTTCCACCAATTTCAAAAGTCACGCAATTCACTTCCATTTCATTTCACTACACTTGTGCTTTTTAAACGAGCTACATTAGTTAAAATGCCACCAAAATAACACAAAATAACTCAAGAAAACACTAGGAAAAGAAATAAAATAAAAGTAGACAACGTCTCTTTTCGAAAATGGCGGGAAGAGTCGGCTCGGTCGTTATTTTTACGTTTTCTTTCTTCTTCTTCTTTTATTTGTGGCTACTGTGGCTTAAGTTTCCACAATTTTGCCAACGTCAATGTCGACAGGATTTAAAACGGTAAGACGATGGAGATCTGAGAATATGAAAGTGGTCGGTCTTTGAAAAAGGGAGACTCAACAAGAAGTTATAACGAAGATGATTTATTTATTCTGAAAACCTAGGGACAACGCTACGTTTTCTTTTTATTCATCCGCGTTGTATTGTCAGGTGAGCAGAATACCATTTTTGACGTTTGTGACATCGACCCGCTGATGACCCGCTGGCATGGCATGGCAGCACTGGTTTGTTTGTGGTTCGTTGTTTAAATTTTCTCTATGGTACTTTAGTTTTATGGTTTTGTGCCGCGTCGTGTGTCGTTGTCATGTCAAATATTATCTAAAAAACATTGTTCCGTAATTTTCACACAAATTATTTAGAAACAAACGGGTATTCGTGTGATAAAATTGACTTGTGTGAAAAGTTTTTTAACGGCCAAGGTTTTCATTATCAGGATCCAATACACTCCATCGCTAAGTATTGTGTGAGGCTGTGAAGTGTGAATGAATTATTGGTGCAATCTTCGCTCAGATCCGGGAACCTACTTTATTTAACTGCATTGATTTTACTTCAATTCAATTAATAATAGCGGGTCATTCAAAACAATTCGTGTAATGTAGTAGTAATTCGGCAAAGTTTAGTGTTAACCTGACTAATTTCGCATTGTGCGAATTCGCGTGTTTTCATGTGGATAAGGGTTTCGTGTGTCCAGTTGTCATGACTTCTTGCCTTGAGGCATTGACCTCTGCTGAGTAACTGAATCGAAATTCTAAGGTGTTGCGTTTATTCAATAAAAATGTTTCGGAGTAAAATAAGGATACACACATGTCGGATTATATTGCTGACCTCCTTGGCCTGGCTGCTGGTGGATGTGGCGCTTCTAGCGATGTACTCGGAATGCTTCGGTGAGGGCTGCGGGAAGAAGTCCAGCGCCGAAAAGATAGCATATGTAAGTCCAGTTAACTTTCAACTTATAGTTCTAACAATTCCTAAACTAAAGTTTTTGTAGCCTTGTCTGAATTGGAAACCCACCAAATCTGATGGGTCAGGGATTTATCATGCCTACTAAAAGAACAGGTAGGTAGGTAATTTCAATGTGGTGAGGTTCAAATAGTAGCAATAGTCGGTGCATTAAAATTAAATAAAAAAAAGCGGCCAAGTGCGATTTGGACTCGCCCATGAAAGGTTCCGTAGCAGCAAGTAACATAATATAAAAGTTCGTTGCTGGTTTACAATTTATGACGTATTAAAAAAAAACTACTTACTAGATCTCATTCGAACCAATTTTCGTTGGAATTTTACATGGTAATGTACATTTTTTTTTTTTAAGTTTTATCATTCTCTTAAAACCTGACCTGACTTCTAAAAAGAAGTTACAGGGGGACACACATTTTACCACTTTGGAGGTGTCTCTCGCGCAAACTATTCAGTTAAGAAAAAAATGATATCAGAAACCTCAATATCATTTTTGACGACCTATCCACAGATACCACACACAAATGGGTTTGATGAAAAAAAAAATTGAGTTTCTGTTCTAAGTATGGGGAACTCCAAAAAAGTATTGTTTTTTTTTCTGTTTTTGTGTGGAAATCTTATTGCGGTTCACAGACTACATCTACTTACCAAGTTTCAACAGCATAGCTCTTATAGTTTCGGAAAAAAGTGGCTGTGACATACACGGACAGACAGACAGACAGACAGACAGATAGACAGACATGATGAATATATAAGGGTTCCGTATTTTGCCATTTGGCTATGGAACCCTAAAAACAGGTAGGTAATTTCAGTGTAGGGAGGTTCAAATAGTAACAATAATCTGCGCAGTAAATTCAAATTAAAAGAACTGATTAAATTAGTAATGGTCAGGTTTTACTGGCAGTCTGTGATTGCTGTTGAACCAATGTTTACCTAATTCTACATAACAATGAATGCTGTGGAACCAATGTTCTCTAATTTCACCTAGTAACACCTGTCATAGTAATATGTTACGTTAAACTTCTGTATAGTACTATCACAAAGTCAGGATCTAGTGTCTGTCCGCGTCTTCGCTAGCGATTTACCAGGATAAAAGTAGCCTTTTGCTCAATCCAGGTCATAATCTATCTGTGTACCACACCCTTCTGAAAAATGTTTTGACTGCCTTAAAATACCTAGGTAAATAATGTTGTCCTACTTTATAACTGGTAAAGTGCACACTAGGTATCCCATGGCTATTTCGTATTTTTTGAACTTCTAGGATAGCTCATAAAAGCTCAGCTCTTCGAGCAGGGGTAGGGGACAGGTGCAGGGAAAGGTTTGGAAGATTTTCCTGTGACATTATGTGATATGAGCCTAATCAGACTAAATGGGATGGGTAAAATTGCGATGTGGCGTAGACATGCAGCCACTCCAGGCAAAGGTAGTGGCTCTACCCGCTAGACCCCATGGTTAAGTCGCTACCAATAGCGTTGCAGCGAAAGACCAAGGCCCTTGTTTCTTGATAGCTGCAAGTGAGTAGCCATGGTTCCTTACTCAAAGTAAATAAATAACAATGTTACCACAAGGAACCAAGACTTAAAAGATACTAAATGTCTGCTTTGAATCCAGTGTTTGGGGCCTTATGTATACATAGTAGAGTGGGTAACTATGCACGGCCAATAAGGAGCTGTGTGGCCGAAACGCGAGAGGTTTGATTCCTGGTACAGGATATCTTGTCACACGGAAAATATATTGAGGATCATTAAAATATATTTTCCGTGTGACAGGAATGTGTTAAATGGGTGTCGCAAGATCTGAGCCAAATATGCAGATAAAGGCTTGTTAGAAATATACCATTAATTGTCCCTACAGCAAAATCCAGAAGAGTTTCGAGGTAAAAAAGCAGCAATAGCAGCAGCACTGCAGCAAGACAATATTGACGATGATGATACAAATCTTGAGGAGAATGAGATTCAGCATGAAGTCAGTGAAGACGGCCTCTTCATACCACCATATTCACGGTCAAGACTCAAAAAGTGGAGACCCGCTCCCTCCGTTAGACCACAAGGAGACAGCCCTGGTGAATTGGGTATGTATGTTACATGTATTTCGTAATATTACACACAGTTTGTTTTTCTTTGCAATATTGAATATAGCCAGTTTGATTTTGAAAACCAAGTTACAAAAATTATTATGTTCAGAGATGGTTTCAGGATCTACTGGAGGCTATATTTAATCTATCCCCACTCAATTAAGTTGTTAGCTACTTTGAAGCTCTTCATATAAATCTTACATCAACAAATCACAAAGATGTGATTTAGGTGCTAATTTCAAATACCTACAACTACCTAATAAATATAAACCCTCAGTGGGTTTTATGAAATGAAGCATGAATGGGTGGATGGTTGAATGAATGGCACAACATAAATTATTGTGAAACTATTACATTACTATAAGCCACACACATCACTATTGTTGCTAATATCATATTGTTATGTATTGTGGAACAATATATAGCATGTTCTTGGGTACTAAACGGCATGAAGTGAAGAATGCATGCCACATGGTGCCAGCATGCATGTAATAAAATCTAAACTTATGGGGTAACAGTTAAAATAAAACATAGCCAACACAAGGTTCTTATTTTTTTTTGGACTGTATACATTTAATTTTTGGTTTAAGTGCACTCAATTAATAACCGCTTCTAAGATAATAATTAATATTATCTTCAGATATCATCTACCTGATTTTGGGGTGGTATGGCAGGGGTATGGGGGAAGGAGGGGAAAGGGGGATTCCCCCTATGCCACCCGTTTATGCTAGAGATGTGAATATATTCAATTAATCGAATTAAAAAAAAACTAGTCTTTATAATTTCATAGATTTTCATTCAAGAAATGCCTTGTAAAAATCCTGATATTCCTCCAAAAATGTACGTAGCACTACATGAGGACGTCACGATACGTTAAGGTACGTTACGTGGGGCTAGCTCATGCTGTGTTAGGTACATTTCTGGAGGAATTACAGAAATTTCTGGCAGTATTTCAAGATTTTTACGAGGCATTTCATGTATGAAAAACTTCAAAATTTAAAAAGTCGGAGGTCAAAATTTATTCACCATGATGTGTAGAATACGCCCTTCCCGGGCTTATAGGCATATTATGTTACACCCTGTATATCTTCTACCTGATTTGAGGGTTAGGAGGGAACCATTTTTTAGTTCCACACGCCCGTTTAGTTGCTTGTTACATATGCATAACATAATACCCAACAGTCACATACATAGTCCTGATCCCATACTAGGATTCCCTGTGTCGTGGGTATCAGAAACCACGACTATGGTACCCGTTACACACAGATCCGGAACAAATATTTGTAGAACATACAAACATTTGTCCCGCAGCGGGAATCGAACCCGCAACCTTTCGCGTCTCAGCCGGCTACTGGCCCGACTCGCTGCAGAGGTCGTCAAATATAGTCTCTGAGCAGATCTATTATTTGTTCACGAGATGCGCGAATTCGGCCAAGAATGTCTACTACTCATCAATCTAATCCAATTAATTTCATTTAATAACTGTATTTGATTGCTCCTACTTTGTGTAGGAGACATCCACTTATCTGTATCGGTATTTTACGACGTGTATTAGACGTTTTTATGTGTTTCAGGTAAGGCGGTGAACATTCCGATAGAGCAGGAGAAAATAATGCTGGACAAGTTCCAAGAGAACCAGTTCAATTTGATGGCTAGCGACATGATCTCTGTGAACCGGTCACTAACTGACGTGAGATTTGAGAAGTGAGTTATTTCTTGTATTTTTTAGGGTTCCGTACCCAAAAGGTGTCAATGGGACCCCTTATACTAAGCCTCCGCTGTCCGCCCGTCTGTGCTGTATTAGTCCGTCTTTCTGTCAGCGGGCTGTATCTCATGAACCGTAATAGGGAGACAGTTAAAATTTTCACAGAGTGTGCAGGTATTTCTAATGCCGCTATAACAACAAATAATAAAAATAAAATAACATTAATAATGAAAGGGGACCTTCATAAATACATGAAACGTGTTTTTTTTTTGCTTTTTTTTCTCGACCTTAACAATCGCTGTATCTCTTGAACCGTGATAGGTAGGACACATTAAATTATCAAAAAGTATTATTTTTATAGTTGCTATAAATTGTACAATTAATGAAAATAAAATAAAGTTAAAAATTAAAGGGGCTGTATCTTTTGAACCGTAATAGGTAGATACTTGAATTTTTCATAGTAAGTCTCTATAACAACAAATAATAAAATAAAATAAATAAAGTTAAATCTTGTACGGAAACGGAACCCTTCATGTGCGAGTCCGACTCGCACTTGTCTGGTCTTTTTATTTTGGTCGAAAAATGGAAGAGACTCGAGCTTCTAAGTAAATAGGGCTCGCCTGTTTGTGTTATGGTTGTCTATTCTGGCTATTAAACCGTAATTTCGATCACTCCGAACAGGTGAAGTGCTGATTTTACAATACTTAAAAGCTATAAAAGTCTAGAACTACCTTATAGGCAAGTGTTGCCGTGCTGTGCCCAGCCTAAGAATAGACCCCTCCGTCTTTTCCCGTGGATGTCGTAAAAGTCGGGATTACACCAGGGGATGGGCTGCAGCATCCAACTAATTCCTACCTGAATTTATAAAAAACTGCGACATGTTTGTATATTATGTGCGTTTGTCCGACGATAACGGCAGAACCATTGATCCAATCTTGATGAAACTTGTAGGTAGTGTGAATATAATTTATAAGTTCGAATATGAGCTTGATGGGTTCAGGGGTTTTTGAGTCCACGTGAGGTCTCGTTCGGGCGAACTACCAGGTTTATGTTAAGTAACAGTTTAGATACCTACTCAGTTGATAATAGAAACAATTTAATCAAATCACAGCGATTATCTTATCAACTAATTATATGAAGTGCCGCTATCGCTCTATCTAGGCACTATTATATTACGTCTTTTCATTCTCAATATAAGTATATTCCAAACGTAGTCCCTTGAACCTACATGGTAGTTTGCACGATTTTTTAAAGTCAAATCGATGTTATAATCGATTTTGAACAATTTTCCACAACCCTAACACCGCGCCGCCGCCGCGCCTTCCCTATAGCTCCTCATTTTCTTTTTCGTGCATGGTAGCGCGCACACGTATTATCACAACTTATATAGAACTACCCACATTTTTATTTTCTCAATTCAAAAAAATTACGAAATGTAGTGCTGATCGAATCAAGCATTACGAAGAAAAAATACGAAAGTTAGAAGTGAAAAAAGTGGCTAATCGCCGGCGAATAATAATTTCATCATCGGATTCATCTGATTCCTAAGATAACAACTGTAAGTTTTACCTTCTATTTTTTTTGCTTATATTGTCTACATGATTATTACCGAGGCGTGGGGGTTGGTCGAGAATCAACCACGATGGTTATTACGGAACATACGAATACATATACTTTTCCCAAAGCCTGGGGGTTGGTCGAGAATCAACACGATATTACGGAACATACGAATACATATAGATACTTTTTCCCAAAGCCTGGGGGTTGGTCGAGAATCAACACGATGGTTATTACGGAACATACGAATACATATAGGTACTTTTGCCAAAACCTGGGGGTTGGTCGAGAATCAACACGATGGTTATTACGGAACATAAGAATACATATACTTTTGCCAAAGCCTGGGGGTTGGTCGAGAATCAACACGATGGTTATTACAGAACATACGAATAACATATACTTTTGCCAAAGCCTGGGGGTTGGTCGAGAATCAACACGATGGTTATTACGGAACATAAGAATACATATACTTTTGCCAAAGCCTTGGGGGTTGGTCGAGAATCAACACGATGGTTATTACGGAACATATGAATACATATACTTTTGCCAAAGCCTGTGGGGGTTGGTAGAGAATCAACACGAAGGGTTAAATTAATTACGATCGCGAATCCAAATGCCTGGGGGTTGGTCGTGAATCAACACGAAGGTAATAACGCACCTAGATTATCGAATATTATCAAAGGTGATAATGTAATAATAATGATATTAATGATAGTCTTGCGTAATGAATCGATGAAATCTATTTGTATGGGCATTCACTATTAAGCCAAAGTCTTTATACGTTGGGAGGTTTTAGATAGTACTGGGAATACCCACTGTGACTCAGAAATATCATTGTTTTATTTCTGCTTCTTCGATGACGGACATCACGAAGTTGTCGTGGCCCAGTAATAACAGATGAGTTAGACTCTGATATTCTGATTGCACTGGGAGCTAGCACATCCGAAGGCCCCGAATATGCAGAGAAAATTCACGCATGGCTCTGCTTTGGCTGCCTTTGCTTAAGAAACGTTTGTCTAAAGAGGACAAAGAAAAGCTTCTTAAGGACAATCTCGTGCCACAAAACTGCAACTTATTAGAGGCTCCAAAATTGAACCCTGCCATTTCGGCAGCTATCACTGAGAGCGCCCGAAACCGAGACAAGAAACTTGTTGGTGCTCAGCAGCAGCTAGACGCAGGCGTCACGATCAGAAACAGAGCAATAGATATGCTTCTAACCCAGGAATTCGACAAGTTAAGGGTTATGAAACACCTAAGTGACACATGTCGCATACCTACTAAGCGATCTGCACTATCGCGATATAAGACGAGAATAAAGTTGAAAACCCCAAGTCTTTATAAAAGTTTCCTAAACATCATACCTATAAGATACTTGTTGGGATGAGACTTAATTCGGTATAAAGTTGTCCGAAAAAAGCGTCAAAAGCGATAGAGAAGCAACGTCTTCAGATCAAAAAGAGCTTTTTAAGCTCTGCAGCCCCCCAGAACTCCACAGAATTGGAAAAACTGGGGAGCCCCTCCTCGTTATCTGCCAAGCCGTGGCGGCCGAGGAGGATTCAGCAAGCCGGTACCAGTGAGTACGCGTAAGCCAGATCCAACTACACCTGCACAGGTGAAGTACCTAGCCAAGCTGCAGACCCGGGCTCAAGCGCAGCCGTAGAATAGTTACCACATGCTGGCAGAGGTCAACTTTCTGTAGTTTCTGGCAAAATATTACTAAAAACTCATTAGTTTTGAAGTGGATTCGTGTTGGCTTTAACATTCCATCTAGTAAGCGTGTAACACAACAATCTGTTCCTCATACATCTTGGTCTTAAGACGAAAAGTATGAGATGTCTAGGTATAGCTATCCAAAATGTACTAATTTTAGGAGCCGTTTCTCCTTGTATGCCTTTACCAGATCAATTTATATCAAAGATTTTTCTTGCATCTAAATCAAATGTTAATAAAATATTTATTTTAAATCTTAAACCATTGTGCAAGTTTATAACGATGGAACATTTTAAAATGGAGGATCATAGAACCGCTTCAACAATAATACCAAAACATGGATATTTGGCCACAAAATATTAAAAAGAAGCATACCTTTTTAATACCTATCGATTGATCCAAAATATCAAAAGTATTTACAATTTAGGTTTGAAAATAAAACATATGCCTTTAAGGCATTATTGTATGGCTTATCAGTAGCGCCTCGAATATTTAGTAAAATCATGAAAGATGTAATAACATATATAAAAAAAAAAAAATATCTAATTATTGCCCAATTAGTTAATAAGCTTATTTGTCTAACTCGATGTAAAATCAGAGAACTTGCTCAGTTCATTGGAGTCCTTGTTGCTGCGTGCCCAGCTGTAAAGTATGGAAGGTCGTACACAACATATATAATAAAAAATTTATAAAAAAAAAAACTTTTTTTAAACACATCTTAAAAAACAACCTTTTAAAAACAGCACAACGAAAACTACGAGGCAAAAGATTCCCTAGGAAAATCTTAGGTGACGTTGTTTGGTGGTTAAAATATATACACACACACACACAGCTTATGATATGAGCGAAATGAGACCAGGAAATTACTGTAAATAAATATTTACAGACGCTTCAATAACAGGTTAGGGTGCGTTTAGTGACGGGAATCGCGTTAGTGGAAGCTGGAGTATTAGTGAGAGAAATTGTCATATTAACTATCTAGAACGCCTAGCAGTATTTCTAGGACTCAACAGCTTAGTCAGAGATAAAAATAATTGCGCAACTTTGTTACGCGTAGAATAACATTGCGCGACTTTGGCAGTGGGTGAGAAGCAGCAGATCTGGCTATTTGCTTCTTATACAAACACCAAAGACAATAAGGAAGCTGACGAAGAATCTTGGAAAGTTAATCCCGATATAGAGAACTTTCGAACCTACCAAAACATAGTCTACACTTTTGGTCCTTCTCAGAAAGATTTGTTTGCTTCACGCACTAATGCCAAATGCAAGTTGTTCGCCTCCTGGAAGCAACATCTCGACGCAATGGCCGCAGATGCGTTTAAATTAGATTGGAATAATTATTATTTTTATACTATTCCTCCGTTCACTCTGATACTTAAATGTATAAGAAAGATCATCGACTAAAAAGCAAACGGAATACTAGTGTTCTTATCTTAGCCATAGTTCCCTACACTAAATAGGTTATTAGTTTCTAATAAATCATGTTTTTGGGGCCTCGTAAAGACTTATTATTATCTCCATTCAGAGAGCATTACCCTCTCTACACAAACAACTTACCCTGGGCGTCGCGAAGCTCAGCTGGCGGCGTTCATCCAGCGAGGGTCTCCAGCATCAGCATTTGATTTAATGCTTGCATCTCTTTCCGACAACACCATACAGTACAGTATGCTCATACTGTGGTGGCAATATTGTGTCGAAAAGGACATCGCAGGTCCGAGTGAAGTTGTTTTGTCATTTATAGCCCAACAATTCAACAATGGAGCTAGCTACGGCATATTGGGCAGCCATCGCTTGGCTATATTACTATTAGGTACTGAATAGTAATATAGGAGATGATGATCTTATCAAACGCTTATTGAAAGGTGCTTACAGATTGAAGCCTTCAGCACCCATGTATAGTTCAACTTGGGATCCACAATTTGTTTGGGATTAAATTGCAAAATGGGTACCACATACCGTAATAACAACTTCCCAACTTACAAAAAAGTTGGTGATGTTACTAGCTCACAGAATTCAAACTTTTTTACATAGTAAAGTAGACCAAACTGATATACAGTCAAATGGTATAAAAATTGTCATCACAAATTTAATACAGACGTCGGGCCCTGGTCGCAAACAACCTGTTCTTTATCTCCCTCAATTTAGAGAGAATATTAACATTTGCCCAGCCACAGCACTTGAGGACTATTTAACTAAATCTAAAGATATTACATGCAGACAATAACCTTTTTTTTATTGACCTGTAAACTCCCTTACAAAAATGCTATGGCCCAAACCATTAGCAAATAAGGAGTGTTGTCGGAGAACGGAGTGGACAGAACTCTGTTCAAGGCGCACAGCACCCGCCACGCTTCAACATCTGCGGAGAACGCAGCCGGTGTTTCCATAGATACCATACGAAAGACGGCTGGATGGTTCATAGTTGACCATACACTGCATAGTTCACCATACACTTTTGCCAAGTTTTACAACCGGCCAATAATGGACGACAGTGAATTCGCTAGATCCGTTTTATTGCCGATGAATATTGGTTCTGTTAAAGTTATTTAAATATTTATTGATCAATAAGGGTAAAGTAAAAACCAAGAATGCTTTTTGTTTAGGTATATAATACCCAAACCTGATTTATGAGTTCCCTGCGTATTTTATTCCTTTTACAAAACTTTTTGCTCTAAACATCTACGTTTGGAATATACTTATATTGAGAATGAAAAGACGTAATATAATATACCGATCAAACGAATTTCACAAGTGAAGTTCGATCGATATTATATGAGTCTTTTCATTCGAAGATATAAGAACCCACCCCCCCTAACATTCCCAGGGGAAAGTTTTGTAAAATATAATCTTTAAATAGAATGAGGAGCTATAGGGAAGGCGCGGCGGCGGCGCGGTGTTAGGGTTGTGGAAAATTGTTCAAAATCGATTATAACATCGATTTGACTTTAAAAAATCGTGCAAACTACCATGTAGGTTCAAGGGACTACGTTTGGAATATACTTATATCTTCGAATGAAAAGACTCATATAATATCGATCGAACTTCACTTGTGAAATTCGTTTGATCGGTATATTATGATACGTTTTGGGACGCGTATTTGCAAAAGCACTCCTGGTATAATCGCTCAGCTGATAAAATTGGGCCAATGTTATCTTTGTTTACCGACGTCATTTTTCCTGTAACTTACATTGACATCGAAACGTTGAAATAACAGGCACACGAGACTTTTCATCTTTAGGGTGGCGGGCGCAGTGCAATGCCACATAGGGTGCGTCCTAGGTGGACTATGAGGTAATGACAATGTAAAGGCAGAGGTTACCGCTTAACATAAGGTGGGTCAAATGCATGTTCTGTCACGGCATAGTTAATTGGTCTACCCCCAGTGTGTGATTAAAGTAGAAACGAAATAATTCATATTTTTCTGTCCTGATTTTCACAAGTTGTGTATTTAGCGCTAAGGCTATACTTACGTGAAAGAAAAAAATCAGAAAGATCCTCCAGTGCGAAAAAAAATAAGGTATTTGGCACGCGATACGTAGCACATAGATGTGTGTGTGTCCTCTTTGCCTTCTCAGTTTGCCTTCGTTTCGAACAATAAGTAAAATCATATCCATTTATCTTCAACATAGCACCCAACAGTTACATACATAGTCCATCCCACACTAGGATTCCCTGTGTCGTGGGTATCAGGCACTACGAGTTCATTTTGTTGGTCTGTCTGTAACTACAGAAAATCCCGAAAACGGCTCCTTACGATTTTGATTAAATTTACATGATGGGATTTCGAAGCGAGAAAACGATCTAGGTTCCACAGCTGAGAAAAATCGGGGTGGTAGGCCTTATGGGGTAAAACCTTCTGAAAACCCCTAAGATTCGCTGCAAATTTCTACATCCCTCCAGTTCCCGAGCAAAGATTGGTCGTCCAATATTCGTTTTCGCTAACTATTATAGGGCATTTTGGTAAAAAACTAACCAGTTATGTCTGCACCATTAATGGGGCAAATCAATGGTGCAAACGTAACCGGGGGCAAAGTATTGGTTGATTGCAAATAGGCATTTCACGTTTACCTATTTTAGTGTTCAAAGACCTATCGCTGCAGGTCTTTGAATGTTTAGAATGTACCTAATATCATAAAATGTGTTTAAATAATGCACAGCCGACCTATTTTATCTAAACTTAGCTTTTTGCCGCATTAGAGCGGAATAGAGCCAATCAATACTGAATAAGTTAAACCCACTCAAGCTTTCGGCTTTTAGACCGGTGGTATTTCTATCAAAGCGAAGCAATCAAGTGTAAAATCCACAGTACAAACAATAGAATATAATCGCTTTTTGGCTTGAATTAAATGATTTCCAGTAGACTTCACGCACGTTATTTTATACTGAAGCTATTGGACGATTATGGTTTTAGAAATCTTCTCTTACTGTGAAGATTGTTACGCAAACACACACCTACCTCGAAATCTCAACTCAAATAAAACCAAATTGCAGTTCTGACATTTTCAAAATTGGGAAATAATTTCCCGGGTATACCGGTACGCGAACGAACGAACGCACGAACGAAAGCTTTCGTTTGTACGCGAACGAAGTTTGCTTGTATTTGAGATTATCTCATCAAACTACATGAAATGTTGTACACCCAAACAAAGGTCTATCAATGTAAAAAAATAACACATGATCAGTACTACAGGTCTAGCGTTTAGGAGTGTTTTGCATCTCTCAAATTATCAGATGACATGGTGACATAATGTGAGCAAAACACCCCTCCCGTACCGCTCCCATACCTCAGGGACTGACTCAGTTAAGCGCTAGACCTGTAATGTCTAAGACCCGTGCTGCGTCAGTTTTTTATAAATTAGTTTTTAAATATTTATGATTTGGTAACCATATAATTTTATAAGAAACTAACGCACTACGTGTACTGTGTACTTATATTAGTGTACTGATCGTGTGTACACAATTTCATGGAGTTTAATGAGATAATAGCCAAAAGAGAAGCAAACTACGATCGCGCGCGAAAAAGCATAAGAGCTCCACGGGTACACACCTCTGTTAAAATTTTGGAGTCGTTGTCGTTGCGTAACTTGCGTACAAGAGTAGAGTAGGTTACAAAGTTGATGTTAATACAGTAATTACTTGAGGATGTAATCTAAATAAATCATAGACAAGTAACACGATTGGTGAAACTTTTCTAGATAGCTTTATATTTTGAAATTGGCCCTCCTAAATCCCGTTTTAGATCCCTCCTTCGATTAGAGAAAATACTAAGCGTAAATTTGTATACTATTCAGTAGGTATACATTAATTTGTATACATTACTTCGATTAATATAAGAGAATTAATTTTTTATAGTTGCTACTTTAGAAGCAAAACGAAGTTTTATCATTTGTCGCTCACGTCAGTTACTTCAGAGCTGAAGAAATTTATACCTCATCTCTTCCCGGGTTCAAGTGAGCAATAGCGCTGTCACCTTCTTGCAGCAATTTTTTTCTTGCTAGACCCTCCCATTCGCATTAACATATCGCCTTAATAGATAGGTAGAAGATATTCTACGATTACTCGTCAGTTACTTCAGTGCTGAAGAAATCTATACCTCATCCCTTCCCGGGTTCAAGTGAGCAATAGCGCTGTCACTTTCTTGCAGCTATTTTTTTCTTGCTAGACCCTCCCATTCGCATTAACATATCGCCTTAATAGATAGGTAGAAGATATTCTAAGATAACATGTCCTGCCCTTTCACTTTGGTCTGCTGCTCCAGTGTTCGGCGTATACAGCTTTTCATTGAAAAGATTGAGAGAAAAGGAACGTTAAATGTCCATTGACATCAGAATATCGCCTTTGAATTTGCATAAAATAGAAAGTGGTATAAAGCTCGATACTCGAGACATAATGTTATCAAAGGATTAGATGACATCTCTTCATCATCTCATTCTCTTATGATATTTTTTTTTCTTCCTCTTTTGGATGATGCTTCCACCATAATATGCATTTTGGGGTTGGGGGCTTGCCATAATCACCACGCTTGGCAGGCGGATTATGATAGTTTTTTTTTAACATTGGTAGACCACAATCTCACCTGTTGCTCTTGGTAAGTGACAATGTGCCCGACGATGGAGCACATAGGTCTAGAAGGCACCTATTCACTCTAGCCTTGGAACAGACCCAGATTATTTATCTGGTGTAATTTTAGCTAATTCTTCCATTGATACTCTTCACGATACATTTTATGTTGTAGCTCGTTTTCATTTTGATCTATTTAGTATTATTGGTGTTGAGTGAGTTGAATGCTGCTGCCCATCTCCTGGTGTAATCTCTTAGTCGGCTTGTACGCCATCCACGGGAGGAGAGGCAGGTGTATATTCTAGACCGGACACACCATGGCTGATTTCGTAATCTAGTTGAATTGCATTCGTGGCATGTTCGGGGGATGCCTGTATCCAGCAGCGTTCTTCTACAGGCTGATGATGATGATGATATAACTTTGATATTAAAGTCCACATACGAGTCATCATCGGCCAAGGATTACCTGAGTTTGTGGCCAACAGTATGCTATGTTGATAGGACAAATGAAGAAAATAGTAAAGATAGGCAAGTCAAAATAACACTATAAAACACATTATTATTTATATAGTATGCTACCACATTATTATTTAGTAGTAGAGCTTTTTTGTGAAAGAGTTCGTGCGGGGAAGTACTACCACCTTACCTATTTCTGCTGCAAAGCAGTAGTGCCCGCATTGCTGTTCTGCGGTTTGAAGGGTATGGGTGCCGGTGAAATTACAGGCACATGAGGCTTTTCATCTTTATGTCTCAGGGTGATGACGGGCGCAGTGCAATGCTACATAGGGTGCGTCCTAGGTGGACGTTGCTTATGAGGTAACGTATTGTTAAAGGCAGAGGTTATACCGTTTAACATCTGGTGGGCCATCTGCTTGTTCCGTCATTCAAGCAGTTAAAAAAAAAGAACATATACTAACCCGTGTTAGTGGAAAGATTCACAGAGAAAGATTGAGAGATGACTCACTGGACTTATCTCCCTCCATTCAACACAAAAAACGGATCAAATCGGACAGCAAATTGGATTATAGTTATTAAAACGATCGACACAAGACGCAGAACACATAATTAAAAAAAAAAGTCTGTGTGGCGGGCGCAGTGCAATGCCACATAGGGCGCGTCCTAGGTGGACGTGCCCTATGTGATAACGCACTTTTCATAGGCAGAGGGTACCGCTTATCATCAGGTGGGCCATCTGCTTGATCCGTCGTACCAAGTTGTATAAAAAAAATAAAAAATAACACAGATTATACAGTTGTGGTCATATAATTAAGAACGATTTGAAGTTCTAGAAGTTTTTTATTTAAATCGTATCATACACAGAGATGTGTACCTTCTGAGAAGTAACTAGTTATGTTATATAATAGTCACATTAATAGAGCAACCTGACTTAAGAATAAAGTATGAAATCGCTAACTATTTTTTGCACATTTTATTGATTTTATCAACGTAACACATTCAAATAGTACTGAAACTGGACAAATAATTAAGAACGATTTATTTAACTGCTCGGGAATTTTTTTGTATGACACTTAGATTTAAAAAATCACAATATTATGTAGCACAGGAAACATAAAAAGAAATTTAATAAATATTTAACTAAAATTAATAGTTAATAGCATATCCACGGCTCTTAATTACAGCTTTACACCGGCGACGCATTGACTCTATTAATTTTTGACATTTCGCAAGAGAAATAGAGTTCCATTCTTCTAAAAAAACGTCATACAGCTCTCTTAAATTTCCACACTTTGTATTTGAAACCTTTTTCTTTACTTCAAACCACAGATTCTCTATTGGGTTTAGATCTGGACTGTTAGCAGGCCAGTCTAAAACAGAAACTAATTGCGCTGTAAGAAATTCCTTTACGGTGCGTGCAGTGTGCTTTGGATCATTGTCATGCTGGAATGTCCAAATGACCGGTAGAACGTCTTCAGCGTATGGTAACATTGTTTCTTCCAGTATATTTTTGTATTGGAACTGATCCATGTTACCTTCTATCAACTTTACAGGTCCTACACCATGTCCAGAAAAGCAACCCCAAATTTTCACATTTCCACCACCGTGCTTTAATGTAACTTTCGTATACTTTGGGTCGAATGCTGTATTCGGGGGACGTCGTACATATCGTTTTCCATCAGAACATACTCTGTTTATTTTCATCTCGTCAGAAAAAAGTACATTTTTCCACTGTTGCACAGTCCAGTTTTCATACTTTCTCGCAAATGCAAGCCGGGCTTGCCTGTGGCAAAGTTTTAACATGGGTACCTTTCTTGCTATCCTACCGTGCAATTTTTCTTCTACCAAACGTCTTCGAATAGTGCGTGCTGAGATTGCTGAAGGGCTGTTTTCACCAAAATATTCTTTTCTAAGCTCATTGGTCCCTTTAAAAGGATTTTGTTTTGCCATACGAACGATGTTTCGGTCATCTCGAGGAGTTGTTTTTCTCTGTTTAGGTACACGTGGAACATTCAAAGTAGTTTGATACGTAGCAAAATGCTGTACAACGTGGAAAACCATCGTTTTTGAACATTGCAGATGGTCGGCTATCATTTTATAAGATCAATTCTTCCGGCGAAGTTTTATTATTACTTCCCTTGTAGATTTATCACAACTTTTATTTTTTCCCATTGTTTTTTCTAAAGAAGTAATCTTTTACAGCACGTAATGGCGCCAAAATTATACAAACAGTAACAAATCGACTGAGTGTTCTCTATATAAATTTGAATAAAGGTATAAACTACTTAGCGTTCTTAATTACGTGACCAGCCAGTAATAAGGAATAGTTTGTTTAAAAGTAGTGTAAAAAGTTTGCCTATTGATTTTTAGCCAATCATGTGTATTAATGAATACAGTGGTAATATGGAAATGTTTTACGATACCGAGAGAAATAAAAACAAATGCATACAATTAGTTTTGCATCTTAGTTGGAAAAAATCTTCCCCTTATATCAGCGTTCTTAATTATATGGCCACCACTGTATATGAGTAAATGTTACATTATAATTTTGTTTTATCGCCGCTATAAAAATACATAGGTACACTATCCGCCAATTTTTTCACTGGTGGGTAAAACCAGCTGTCCTGAGTCAACACTTTATCACGTTGTTTTAAACTTTGTTATCTATGAAGAGCGAAGAACAGAAAATAATCTTTCAGAGAATACTGACATATTTACTTGAGAAGTAGGAATTCGAGTGGGAAAAAAAGAGTGTTTCAGAGTAGAGTACATAGGTGAGGCGATCTTCTCTCCGTCAAGTCAAAACCCACTTTAAAATGCTGGCAAAAAAAAAAAAAAACTTAACCCCCAATAAAAAAGAGGGGTGTTATAAGTTTGTAGTGTGTAGTGTGTGTGTGTGTCTGTCTGTGGCATTATAGTTCCTGAAGGGATGAGCCGATTTTGATTTAGGTTTTTTTTGTCAGAAAGGTGTCATGGTCGAGAGTATTTTTAACTGAAAATAGTCGGGGGTTTTGTTTTTTTTTATAAAATTTACTTGTTGATGGACATCATCCATCATTCCGAAAAGACAAGCAATAAGGACTCAAGTTGGTGGACCACAAAAGGTTATTTCTGTTAAGCAATAATCTTTCTATTAGACTAGCCTTAACTCCCCCCCCCCCCCCCCCCCCAGCACACTCCAAATATTATGTATGCAAGTTATTTTCGCTTACATTATAACTTGTAAGTTGCTCTAGATTTTACCCAGCTCTCAACAGCATTGTGTTTTGTTACGGAGATTCGCGGGCGATAAAAGTAGATAATCCATCGCTTTCATCTTCGAATTGCATGACTGTTTATTACACGCCTTGCGGTGTGACGATATCTACGTACATTTACTTGTACCTATAATACCAATCTTTGACATAACTTTTATGAATGTCGTAAAACTCGTACAATTTTGAATGTTATTACAACCTACAGAAATTACATTACACTAAAGAAACGTTATCTTGATAATATACAATTCGACTGTTGTCGTAGGACCAGCCGGAAATATATGCCTTGACCTACTTTTGGAAGCCAGTGCACTACCCATATTCAACCGATCGAAACACTGATTTGGTATACTTTAGGCACTTTTATATCCTAGAAACACGAAAGGTTTCTCTAGCTTCCTCGAAATCATTAGGTATTTTTTGGCTGGACCCTATAATTACAATAGATAACGCAAGTGCACCTACTTTGCGGTCACTTTGCGTGTCCGAAGTAGGTGCAGTGCACCTATTAGCAAGCCTCAAATCAGTTCGCTCTCAGCCGTCTTGGCGATAGCACCTCGGATGCTAATTGCGCCATAGTGAACAGTAAAAAAACTTCGAAATCAGCTAGCCGTGCAGATATTGGACATTATTACTTTTGGACATTGGCTTTGGTAATTTTTATTTTCTGACATTAGTCGTGCAAATCGATATTTTGTAGCATAGTAGGTACAAAATAGACGGGACGCTTGGTTTCATACAAACTTACGGGTCAGTGGCTGGACCCATAGAAATATGAAGTAAGGAGAAGTGTTAACCGGGTTGTTTTGTATTGAAACCGATGTCGATGCCCCACTACTTTTTACAATACAAACTTAAACACTTGAATTCTTTTACTTAAGGTACGGTTTATAGGGAGAATCGTACGTGATTACGTTATACAAATTGATACACACTTAATCTGAAAAAAAAAAACACATTACAACAAAACAAAATATTCATACAATTAATATTCATACAAAACTATACACATAATATACATTTATATTGAACATGATCTTACAATTTTATGTTGTTTCTACTGATAAATTTACACAATATACATATAAAGCGAGTATATGCAAGGGATAAAAGGATAAAGGGACAGAGATAGCTGAAGCAAATAGCTTTCTCTTCGTAAGGAAATGGAAAATAACTGAAAAGTCACCACGACCACAGATAAAATAATACTATACTAGCCACGTATTTTATCACCAAATGCGATTTTGACGTCGTAAATACTTCAACTCACTAGACCGCGAGTGAACGAGTGTGTACAATTTGCTCAAACGCTGGCGACACATGCCACGCCTCTAATTCAATTCAACTCCATTCTCTTTACTCCAGATTTCTATGTCTGAACCTAATAAGCCGGAGGTTTTACCTATCAAGAGTTATGGCTATCGCTCTGGTAGTGCAATGGACCCACCGACCGATATTTTCATCAAAACGGATGTACCTACATCATCCAGTTATTGCTAGTACCTACGCTGGCAATAGCTCGGCTTCGAAATTTGCTACATATTTAAATAAACCTACAATATCTGAATGGCTCAATGACTTGCCTCAAGGGCATGCCAGTCCCTTGCATATTTTCCTCTGCTGTCATAACGAAGCTAATAAATTCGAATGAGCTTAGAGCCTACGCTTCTCCCACTTGGATGAATTACTTGAACCATTTCTGGCTCGTTTCAGTAAAATTATACCCCAGTTCCCGACTTCGTAATGTTTATATGTATGTTTTTTTTAATGTATGTTCACTGAGATCTCCGTCAATTGCAAACCAATTTGAAAAAATATTTTTTTGGTTGAATGGGTATACTCCCACGGTTTCCGAGAAGTCAGGATCTGATGATGGAATCTCAGAGAAATCGAGGGAAATCCTCTAAAATTAATGGCACGTAGGTACAGCGTTTGTTCGAATTTATTCAGGGGTTGCAAACACAGTGTTTGTGTCTGGGAGTCATCATCTCATGCTCGTGCGCTGATGATGAAAGCCACAGCACTCCTTATCGATTAGGAGTTAGTAGATAATACTAAAATTCAGACTTAATTTAATAGACCAAAATGCGAGTAAGACTTTTTATTTTAGTCTCTTGTTTTTTTTGTATAAAGTTTTACTTGTAAAACTTTGTAATCTCCCGTACTTCTATTTTTAACCAACTTAAAAAAAGGTGGACGTTCTCAATTCGGTTGTTTAAAAAAAAAACTTGCCTTGTAACTCCGTCATTTATAAACCGATTTGGGCCGTTTTTTGTATTTGAAAGGATGTTACCTACTTCCAGATGGTTCCAATTTTAATCAAAATCTAGATCTGATTATGGGATGAGGAATTGAGGTAACTCATCAAATATTACAGGCATACATATAGCGATTTTGGTATTTTCAGCAACAAGTCAAGCATTTGCATTTTGATAGTATCATTTGGTGAAGTGGAACTAATGAAGAAAACCACAGATGGCCACCGGAACTCCTCAATGATAAATATTTCATGGTCGTGTGATATCTCGCTCGATTAAAATAGTTAAGCGACTATGACGAAACGAATTTAAATAAATGGTTTTGAACAAAATGATGTACCATCGAACTGATCTGATGATGAAACTGGTAGGAACCGGAACTCCGTCATAAAACAATGTATCCTACTAGCCGTGTTTGGGCTGTTTGGAATTGTCATGAGATGCTCTCGGGCTATTAATGATTTATTGTAGGTCAGCTTCCAAATAGGATGTTTGTAAACCACAACAAATGCTGAGCTGGACGCCAATTTGTGTCAGTTATGCATGGCTGATACAAGGCTGGTACTAAGAGGCACAAATTAGTTTTATTCTTCTTTGTTTCTGTGTGGGTGTGTGTGTGCCTATTTGTGTGCAGTATTGTTTGTTAACCATCCATGTTGTTGACACAAATAAATGTTATTTCTTTCTTTCTTTAAAAAATATGTTTGTTGTTAATTTTTACCCTTTTCGTATCAGGTGCAAAGACAAAGCCTACCCTGACATGCTGCCGACGACCAGCGTGGTGATAGTGTTCCATAACGAAGCCTGGACTACCCTCATCCGTACGATTTGGAGTACAATCAATCGCTCTCCGCGGCCATTGCTGAAGGAAATCATACTAGTTGACGATGCTAGTGAAAAAGGTTAGATTTTTTTACACATTTTTGTATTTATATCCATGCGAAATAATGACTGGACAGTCTATCGCTTGGTTTGTAGCATACAGCCTTGGGCCTTGGCCGTGCCTACTCTCCACGAGAGGAAATACTACCCCCAACAGTCACATACATAACATAACACCCAACAGTCACAGACATAGTCCTGATCCCACACTAAGATTCCCTGTAGATGTATACGGGTGATGAACACGGGTAGGTAGATGTTTCTGTGAAAGACGGAACAAGCAGATGGCCCACCAGATGTTAAGCGGTATAACATTACCTCATAAGTAACGTCCACCTAGGACGCACCCTATGTAGAATTGCACTGCGCCCGTCACCACCCTGAGACTTAAAGATGAAAAGTCTCATGTGCCTGTAATTTCACCGGCACCCATACCCTTCAAACTGGAACACAGCAATGCGGGCACTACTGCTTTGCAGCAGAAATAGGTATGGTGGTAGTACATCGTCGGATAAACTCTTTCACAAAAAAGCGCTACTAGGTGCTAACAAAACTCTGGTTCTAGAGGTCTCAACATTATCAGCCTACAGAAATCCACTGCTGTACCTATGTCCTATGGCCTATGCCTCCCGATAGAATGCCACGATGAACGCCTTGAGCTGCCTTAATGCACTGCCTTCCTGAGACCTCTATATGTCTTTGGTCCATCGAAAGGAGGGCCATTATAACTATTTTGCGGTTTCGTCCGGTTTGTGCCTAGAGGCCGGTTTTCACGTTATGTTTTCCTTTATCGTTGTAATAAGAAGTAATAAAGCAAATCAATCTTAGCATAAGGTTAAGTGATTCATACGCGAAATATTAGTACTAGCGGTAGCGCGCGGCTTGACTCGATTTATTCTCTAGTCACCGAGTTTCGGGATAAAAAGGGTTTAGTTTATCTGTTTACCAAATAACCAAATCGAACCAGCCGTTTGAACGTGAAAGCATGACAAACAGACAAGTGAAGTACGAGTTATTGGTAAGGATAGAGACATACAGTCAAATTGAACAGCTTAGGTAAATACATAGTACGTACTAGACAACAACATTAGTGCGAGTTGGACTCGCCCATGAAGGGTTCCGTAGCAGCAAGTATAACAAAATATAAAAGTTCTTGGATGGATTACTATTTATGACGTGTTAAAAAATAACTACTTACTAGATCTCGTTTAAACCAATTTTCGTTGGAAGTTTACATAGTAATAACATCATATTATATATATATTTTTATCATTCTCTTATTTTAGAAGTTACGGGGGGGTGGGGGGGACACGACGACGACACAGTTTATCACTTTGGAGGTGTCTCTCTCGCAAACTGTTCAGTTTAGAAAAATATTATATTAGAAACCTCAATATCATTTTTAAAGACCTTTCCACAGATACCACGTATGGGTTTGATGTTTTTTTTATTGGTTTTTAGTTCTAAATATGGGGAACCCCAAAAAGTTGTTTTTTTTATTTTTGTGTGAAATTCTTAATGCGGTTCACAGAACACATCTACTTACCAAGTTTCAACAGCATAGCTCTTATACTTTCGGAAAAAAGTGGCTGTGACATACACGGACAGACAGACAGACATGCCGAATCTGTAATTTGGTTACGGAACCCTAAAAAGGCAAATGTTGCCGTGGTGTGTCCGGCCTTACCTAACAATATACTCCTTCATCTCTCATGGATGTCCTTCAAACCGACTCAGGGATTACGCCAGGGTATAGGCATGCAGATCAGTTCTATATATACTATGTGCAATGTTTTATTATTATTTATTATTTAATTATTTATATTATTGTTTGTTTTATTATTTTTTATTTTAATAACAATTAGTTGGTCGCCGTTGAAATCGATGAGGTCTAATATATATATATACAGTTGTGGTCATATAATTAAGAACGATTTGAAGCTCTAGAAGTTTTTTATTTCAATCGTATCATACACAGAGATGTGTACCTTCTGAGAAGCAACTAGTTATGTTTATATAATAGTCACATTAATAGAGCAACCTGACTTAAGAATTAAGTATGAAATCGCTAACTATTTTTTGCACATTTTATTGATTTTATCAAAGTAACACATTCAAATAGTACTGAAACTGGACAAATAATTAAGAACGATTTATTTAACTGCTCGGGAATTGTTTTGTATGACACTTAGATTTAAAAAATCACAATATTATGTAGCACAGGAAACATAAAAAGAAATTTAATAAATATTTAACTAAAATTAATAGTTAATAGCATATCCACGGCTTTTAATTACAGCTTTACACCGGCGAGGCATTGACTCTATTAATTTTTGACATTTCGCAAGAGAAATAGAGTTCCATTCTTCTAAAAAAACGTCATACAGCTGTCTTAAATTTCCACACTTTGTATTTGAAACCTTTTTCTTTACTTCAAACCACAGATTCTCTATTGGGTTTAGATCTGGACTGTTAGCAGGCCAGTCTAAGACAGAAACTAATTGCGCTGTAAGAAATTCCTTTACGGTGCGTGCAGTGTGCTTTGGATCATTGTCATGCTGGAATGTCCAAATGACCGGTAGAACGTCTTCAGCGTATGGTAACATTGTTTCTTCCAGTATATTTTTGTATTGGAACTGATCCATGTTACCTTCTATCAACTTTACAGGTAACATGTCAACACCATGTCCAGAAAAGCAACCCCAAAGTTTCACATTTCCACCACCGTGCTTTAATGTAACTTTCGTGTACTTTGGGTCGAATGCTGTATTCGGGGGACGTCGTACATATCGTTTTCCATCAGAACATACTCTGTTTATTTTCGTCTCGTCAGAAAAAAGTTCATTTTTCCACTGTTGCACAGTCCAGTTTTCATACTTTCTCGCAAATGCAAGCCAGGCTTGCCTGTGGCAAAGTTTTAACATGGGTACCTTTCTTGCTATCCTACCGTGCAATTTTTCTTCTACCAAACGTCTTCGAATAGTGCGTGCTGAGATTGCTGAAGGGTTGTTTTCACCAAAATATTCTTTTCTAAGCTCATTGGACCCTTTAAAAGGATTTTGTTTTGCCATACGAACGATGTTTCGGTCATCTCGAGGAGTTGTTTTTCTCTGTTTAGGTACACGTGGAACATTCGAAGTAGTTTGATACGTAGCAAAATGCTTTACAGCAAGGAAAACCATAGTTTTTGAACATTGCAGATGGTCGGCTATCTTTTTATCACACCAATTCTTCCGGCGAAGTTTTATTATTACTTCCCTTGTAGATTTATCACAACTTTTATTTTTTCCCATTGTTTTTTCTAAAGAAGCAATCCCCTTTAATCTTTTACAGCACGTAATGGCGCCAAAATTATACAAACAGTAACAAATTGACTGAGTGTTCTCTATATATATCTATATATATGTTCTTTATATGGCCACCACTGTATATACAGTGGTGGCCATATAATTAAGAACGCTGATATAAAGGGAAGATTTATTCCAACTAAGATGCAAAACTAATTGTATGCATTTGTTTTTATTTCTCTCGGTATCGTAAAACATTTCCATATTACCACTGTATTCATTGACACACATGATTGGCTAAAAATCAATAGGCAAACTTTTTACACTACTTTTAAACAAAGTATTCCTTATTACTGGCTGGTCACGTAATTAAGAACGCTAAGTAGTTTATACCTTTATTCAAATTTAAATAATAACACTCAGTCGATTTGTTACTGTTTGTATAATTTTGGCGCCATTACGTGCTGTAAAAGATTAAAGGTGATTGCTTCTTTAGAAAAAACAATGGGAAAAAATAAAAGTTGTGATAAATCTACAAGGGAAGTAATAATAAAACTTCGCCGGAAGAATTGGTCTTATAAAAATATAGCCGACCATCTGCAATGTTCAAAAACGATGGTTTTCCACGCTGTAAAGCATTTTGCTACGTATCAAACTACTTCGAATGTTCCACGTGTACCTAAACAGAGAAAAACAACTCCTAGAGATGACCGAAACATCGTTCGTATGGCAAAACAAAATCCTTTTAAAGGGTCCAATGAGCTTAGAAAAGAATATTTTGGTGAAAACAACCCTTCAGCAATCTCAGCACGCACTATTCGAAGACGTTTGGTAGAAGAAAAATTCACGGTAGGATAGCAAGAAAGGTACCCATGTTAAAACTGGACTGTGCAACAGTGGAAAAATTTACTTTTTTCTGACGAGACGAAAATAAACAAAGTATGTTCTGATGGAAAACGATATGTACGACGTCCCCCGAATACAGCATTCGACACAAAGTACACGAAAGTTACATTAAAGCACGGTGGTGGAAATGTGAAAATTTGGGGTTGCTTTTCTGGACATGGTGTAGGACCTGTAAAGTTGATAGAAGGTAACATGGATCAGTTCCAATACAGAAATATGCTGGAAAAAACAATGTTACCATACGCTGAAGACGTTCTACCGGTCATTTGGACATTCCAGCATGACAATGATCCAAAGCACACTGCACGCACCGTAAAGGAATTTCTTACAGCGCAATTAGTTTCTGTCTTAGACTGGCCTGCTAACAGTCCAGATCTAAACCCAATAGAGAATCTGTGGTTTGAAGTAAAGAAAAAGGTTTCAAATACAAAGTGTGGAAATTTAAGAGAGCTGTATGACGTTTTTTTAGAAGAATGGAACTCTATTTCTCTTGCAAAATGTCAAAAATTAATAGAGTCAATGCCTCGCCGGTGTAAAGCTGTAATTAAAAGCCGTGGATATGCTATTAACTATTAATTTTAGTTAAATATTTATTAAATTTCTTTTTATGTTTCCTGTGCTACAAAATATTGTGATTTTTTTAAATCTAAGTGTCATACAAAAGTATTCCCGAGCAGTTAAATAAATCGTTCTTAATTATTTGTCCAGTTTCAGTACTATTTGAATGTGTTACTTTGATAAAATCAATAAAATGTGCAAAAAATAGTTAGCGATTCCATACTTTATTCTTAAGTCAGGTTGCTCTATTAATGTGACTATTATATAACATAACTAGTTGCTTCTCAGAAGGTACACATCTCTGTGTATGATACGATTTAAATAAAAAACTTCTAGAACTTCAAATCGTTCTTAATTATATGACCACAACTGTATATATATATATGTGCAATAATTTTAACTAGAAACGGGATATTTACCATGATTTTTGAGTTTTATATGTTCCCGATATTTCGGCACAGTTGCATGCGCCATAAAAACGAAATATCGGGAACATATAAAACTCAAAAATCATGGTAAATATCCCGTTTCTAGTGAAAATTATGTACATAACCATGATAGTTTCAAAAGTTATATATGTGCAATGTGCTTAACACTCATACTGACTGCGATAACCAATCCGTCAGCCAAGAGTGGTGATTACGGCAAATCCCCCCCATTGCATTCTATGAGGGAGGCCTTGTCCAGCAGTGGACCCGGCAAGCTGATACTAGCTGATAAACAAATTATGATAACTCCCTTTTAACTTCAAAGGGACACCAATACCCATGTTCTTAGTCGTTCCTCGAACCTTCCTCCACTACAATCAATCTCACTTTGTTATGCCATTTCAATGAAGATTTTAAAATTCAATACTTTTATTTGCAGAAAGAATTATACAAGGTATGTACAAAATACATATGAAACAGTTGTGCTACCGGAAGACCGCCGCTAGCGATCTGAAGGTAGCTCAACTGATCCAAATCACTACCAGACGGAAGCGTCCCTAAGATGCTGACTGCATTGCCACGCTGAATGGCAATACTAATGCGTTTAGCCAGATAAGAGCCAGCTCTCGGGTCAAGCGTCGCTTTGGCCAGATGCCCTGAAAGAATTTTGAAAACACGAAAGGCCCCGGAACCCCACGGACCCAGTGTCTCGACCCCGAAAGGTTCAAATAAGTAAGCTCTGTCGAGACTTGCATATTTGCGTGTTTTGAGGTCCTCAGCGGAATTTGCCGCCGCACCGGCCCTAACTGATGTCCCGGACAGATGAGATGGCGCAAGGGTATCAACGCATGTAGCGTCCCACACCAAAGGCCTAACCTTCTGCCACGGAACAAGAGTCATGCCGTCAGGCCGCTTACCATCGTCACGTAACAGACCATTCGGTTCTAGAATGGCTGGTATGTTAACGCTGGTAAGGGCCCGGCGAATGATATCATTAAGGCTAGCGTGGCGGGAAATCCTACCGGCAGCCCTGGTGCACGATAATCCGTGTTGACCAAGCTGATCAACAGCAGTACCGCACTGGCAGTGATGAGGGGCACAGCACCCTGCACCCAACCGTAAAGAAGTTGCTATACGGAATGAAACTGGATCCATTAAAGTACCAGTGCTTGTGTGCTGTGATGGAAGTGCTTGCAACCAAAACCCTGACTCCCATTTGGAAACGGCCAGGAGACGAGCACGATCTGTGGAGCTTGAGCACGTTTGTAACATACAATTCCGTGTCAGTTCGCACAGAGGCCCGTCCCATTGCCGTTGAGACGAAAGAGATTTGGGGGGAGTAGTATTCGGGCAAGCACTATGCCAAGCAATTCGAGCCTCGTCTAAGTATGAAATTATGAGAGTGTTGCCAGAAAGAGCCGCAAGAGAAGGAGATAGATTTTTGTTAACCAAAGAACAAGTGATATAGACGGAAGACAAGAACGCTGGTACGGCTACACTTGAAATTTTACGAATACCTAAGCCTCCTTATTTAACAGGCAAGGAGGCTTGCGACCACGCCCTGTAATCTAAATCGATATCCAAAACCGACGATATGGTGTTCTTTATTATGTTGTCCAAGCCTTCCACCAGCTCACTGTGTTTCCACAGTTGACAACATCTTAAAGCATATGTTAATTTTGGCACAAAAAGGCATAACTTTATAATTGTAAAAGCGTTAATTTTGAGCAATCGGTCGGAAGTTCTTATAAAATTTTGAATTTTCTCGTCTACAAATGCTGGAAAAGACTCGTCAAGAATAGGTGAACCAAGGAGGCGAAGCGAACATTCATCTACAACTGTAATGTTTGAGGCCAAACTTTGAAATTTTTCAATGACTGAATTTCTATCCATACAAGTGTCGGAAACAAAAAGTTCGCACTTAGGAAAATTTAGATCTAAACCTATTTGCCGAAATTCATCAATGATGAGTTTTAGATCGCCAAGAACAGTGTCCACGTCGCCACGCCACCTAAGGTTCCGTCATCCAAATACCTAACTTTTAGTTTGGATTGGATACGTTGATGGCAAGGCTAAAAATGACCGGACCTAGAGGGTCACCCTGCTGACAGCCAACAGCAGACCAAATAATATTGTTCTGATAGATTAATTTAGAAGGTGAGCCGTAACACTGCCAGAGAAATGGGTAAATTTCAGGAATTTTGTCGTTAATTTCTTTTAGCTCTTAATTTATTTTTTAATTCATTTTAAAAATGAAGATTTTTAAAATGGAATACACAACTTCTTCGAGTGAGGCCGAGTCCAGTCGAGAAAAGTTGTAGGAACCACTTAGAATACCGGTGAACAAACAACAAGCCGACAACTATAAACACTTCCTTGTACAAAAATAACATGGTTCCTTGGTCGTAGTACTATTATCTATTCTGTGCCTTGGGCTGCACTTATTTTTGTCATTTGGGCATTTATTACTGTTCTGGGAGTTCCTTGAGTATTTTTCCTGTCTCTTTCACCAAGAATAAAACATGGTGTCTTATTACCTCGACCTCTGTAGCGCGGCGGGCGAGTAGACGGCGTTACGAGAGGTTGCCGGCTCGATTCCCGCTGCGGGACAAATGTTTGTATGATCTGCAAATATTGGTACGATGGTGCTTTGGATCAGCCAGCCTAGCCAAACTGCATTTACTGCATTAGCTTGGGGCTATATAATGTTGTGTGAACTGTCCAGCATTATTTATTTATTTCTACATTCGTAAATACAATACAAGAGACCACGTGACATGCCGATAGCTTACGTCAATCTCATACATTGTTGGATTTTCTACTAGCGTCATCGCTATTATAATGTCTTTGTCTTACTGCCTCTGGACTATGTGTGTGACTTTACGGTGCTTTGATAAATTATAACACTTGTTCACAGTGTTGGTACGCAATTCATTGTTATGTATTATGTAAGCTAAACAACCTACTCATAAAATATAGTTGTCAAAGAAAACACTACCACTTACTAGTTACCAGCCACATCTGCTCATTACTTCACATTTGGGTATCTCCCGAATGTATACGTCAATTGGAACCAATTTTAGGTTCCAAAATGAGCTACGTTTTAATTTATTGGGTTACATTTACATTCTTGTTAGTACTTGTAGCGAGACGACACATTAAATATAGTTGTCAAAGCATACACTACCACTTACCAGCCACATCTGCTCATTACTTTACATTCGGGTATCTCCGAATGTATACGTTAATTGGAACCAATTTTGGGTTCCAAAATGAGCTAAGTTTTAATTTATTGGGTTACATTTACATTCTTGTTAGTACTTGTAGCGAGACATTAAATATAGTTGTCAAAGCATACACTACCACTTACCAGTTACCAGCCACATCTGCTTATTACTTCACATTCGGGTATCTCCGAATGTATGCGTCAATTGGAACCAATTTTATTTATTTAATTCTTTATTGCACAAAAAACACAAGGAAATTGTACAAACGGAGGACTTAATGCTAAGCAGCATTTTCTGCCAGTCATCCATGAGGATGATACAAAAAAAAGGTTGGCGTGCTAAAAACTAATTACAAAAGAAAGCTTATAATATAGCTTAGAAACTAATTTGCCTTAAAATAAATACAAACATATAACAAACAACATACTTATAATTTAAATGAAAAGATAATCATTCCTAACAAAAAAAAAAAATTAATAGATAGATAAACAAAATAAATAAAGTATACTATATATATATATATCATGTATAATAAGTATCAAAGATATGCAAAAATGTGAAACTAAGAAAGTAGGTAATTTTGGGTTCCAAAATGAGCTAAGTTTAAATTTATTGGGGTTACATTTACATTATGGTTACTACTTGTTGTAGCTAGACACTTCTGTTTTTGTGAAATTACTTCATTAATTACTCCTGTCTTCTTAATTCTACTAGAGTATAGTTACCTTTTCGTCTATTGTGTTTCAATTATACAACAATATCTAGTGTTCACCACATAAGTCGTGGATATAATATGTGAAATGCAGTACAATATAACCTTTTTTCTCCGTAATCATAATAGTAAAAATCTTTAAAAAAAAATATTAGGATGACATTTTTTTTGTTGAAGATTTTCATTATTATGATTGCGGATAATAAAAGGTTATAATGTATAGCAGTCATATAAAGAATCTCTTCTTCGATTCAAAAATATGAAAAAACATTTTAAAATATCTGAAAAAAATATGCAAAGTGCATTCATTCTGTTTTCGTAGTTCCAATCATTTTCCTTCTATAAAAGTAATAACAATTTTTTTGATTGCCTTCAGTTTATAAATAACACAAGCCGAGCGAACCTTCGACTTATTTTTAACAGATATCTTTTCTATTCATTTTTAACGTTTGTTTCCGTGATATTAACTCACTTTTCGTTTCGCGAGCGCTACTCTGTCACTTTCTATCTTACCTGAACTTTAATGATCTAGATAATGACAGAATTAGGCGTCTATAACACTTAAAATATTTATAGCCTCGCGTCTGCCCCCTATGTTAAGAGTACCACCAGTCAGTCACGTGGCGGAAATGTATAGTCAGTGACAAAAGTAGCATTCGAAAACATTTATTTTAGAAACTTATTGACTTTGTCCTTGTTTTAATGTGAAGTTCCATTTACAAACTAAATATATCTTACTCTACTTGAAAAATATAAAAAAGCATTCAAAATCTCAAATGTATGCTCTACTTTTGTTGCAGACTGTACCCTGCCTGTGACGTATGAAGTTCCGAAATAACCTATTCAACTCGAACTTTTTGCGCATTCGAAAGAGTGAAAGTAGAATTGCTTTGTCTGTCTGTCTGATAGGTTATAATGAACATTATGTACGACTGGCTGATTCTAGGTGGATACAAGTGTCGTAAGAAACTACTTAAATGCATTTAATTTACATATGTTAGAAGATTATTAAGATTGAAGCATATATTAGTGTCTTTTCTGTGCAGCATTCTCTTGATGACCTCTGTCGCGCGGTGGGCGAAGCTTCGCCTGAGATGCAGGAGGTCGCGGGTTCGATTCCCGCCTCGGAATAAATATTTGTGCGATGTCAAGATATTTGTTCAGGGTGTTCTGGGTATTTTCTATGCATAAAATATCTATCTATGTAATGTATTGTATTAAGTATATCAGTTATCTAGTACCCATAACACAAGCTCTGCTTAGCTTGGGTCTAGATAATGTTGTGTGAACTGTCCAGCATTATTTATTTATTTATTTTAATGTTGCAAATATCGCGTTCCTTTTCGAAAAGACAACAATGAAAAGGACCGCAAAAAATTGCGCTGTTTATCTTTAATGAACTTTTTAGGGTTCCGTTCCTTAAAAGATACTAACGAAACCATTTTAAAGGGCCACTTTGTTGTCCGTCTGTCTGTCAAGACCCTTTTCGTCAGGAACGGCTGAAGGTAGCAGCTTGAAATTTATACCAAACAAACGCCAGCGAGCTTTAAGTGCCCTAAAAAAATCAAGTTTCTAACACGATGCGTTAAAAAGATATTGCACTAAATCTACAAAATTAAAAACCTCTAGGGTACTTCCAGTAACCTCACAATTCTGTACATACAATACAATACAATACAAATACAAATACATACATACATAGACACACACCTTTTTCCTCGAAGGGGTAGGCAGAGCCTCAATGGGCCTCTTTTCACAGGGGGTTGCACCATCGTGGAATATAGACGTGACAAGTGGTGAGCTCATCGCCGCTATTGCTTCCCAGGACTGACTCGGTTAGGAATGCTAAGAGGCTTTGTGACAGAAATATAGCAAAAAGTCTAAAATTTAAGAATACCTACCTATTGTCTTTTTTATCCCTAAAATGGTTTGGTGAAGCTTGTAGGAAAAAGTGTTTGAAACTCGAAAAGGGCTGTATCGATTTCTAAATAAATTACGGGTCGGAGTCCTTAAAGCGCGAGTCTCGCTCGCACTTGTCCGTTTTTTTTTATATAAAAAATACTGTACAAAATCGAAGCCACTATTTTACTACTACTAAATTTCTAAGTCGTACGATAGACCAGCGACATTTTTAAGGTCGCAAGAAGGCAGTGGATGTAGGCGGCTCAAGACCGTTTGTCGTGGCATTATTTTTGTCCAGCAGTGGACTTCTATAAGCTATGTTGATATTGCTTACAGACCGTCACAGTTATTTATTTTAAATACCTTCTGACTGCCCCTGACTAACACTACGGCCAGAGGTGAAGTAACGGTACTACAAATCCACACTAGCCAGTTGGTGTCGAAAATATTGTCCAAATTGACCCACGTGCACTAAATAGGTACTACCAGAAGGCAAATTCTCATAGTTATGTTAAACCTTACTGAAAGTTGACCGAAGACTGGTTTGTGAATTGACTGAAAATTGGTAATCTGCTCCCTAAACTAACAATTTAGTCTACTCTCGATTCATGGCGACTATAGCTTAGATTAGATTTTGACGACCTCCGTGGCGCGGCGGGCGAAGCTTGGCCTGCGACGCAGGAGGTTGCGGGTTCGATTCCCGCCTCGGAACAAATATTTGTGCGATCGCAGATATTTGTTCAGGGTGTTCTGGGTATTTTCTATGTATAATAAAAAATATCTATCTATGTAATATATTGTATTAAGTATATCAGTTATCTAGTACCCATAACACAAGCTCTGCTTAGCTTGGGGCTAGATAATGTTGTTTGAAATGTCCAGCATTATTTATTTATTATATTTATTAGAGTAGGAGAGTGTATTTTTGGATACAGTGAAAGAGACACTCTAATAACCTAGGGTGATTAGTTCCAAACATTCATTGTAAAAACAAGTTATATTTCGTAAATAAACAGATTACAATTCTGAAAAAAAAACATAGAAGTTCAGAATGTTATCTAATGCATACAGGTGCCTTAGACATGATTCGTATTATTTCGCCCGACGATTAAGCGTGGGTCATTTGTGGGTTAAAGTCAATATAGATTTTATTTGAATAATACAGATGATGCGATATGAAAACATGCCCAAAATAATGTAATCGGAACTAGTGAATCAAGGTGCCACATTTTTATTTATATTAGATACTTGTAAGCGAAAAAAATTATAAAAAACTAAAATAAGACGCTGCGCCTTTGTCGCATGCGCCACACTGAAGTTCGAACTGAATTGGTCTTTAAATCTATGTTGTTAAGATCGATGCTTCTTTCAAAACGCATTGATCTCCTAATTTTGGGTCACCTTTCTCTCTAACCGTTGAACTTTCGGTCACATTTCGTTGTAGTGACATTTCCGTGCCTTATTCTCAGTTGAGTAAGAGGATTTGTAACATTTATGACATCGACACTAGACCGGATGATCCGAACGGTATTTTGACAATTGTACAATAATCCGAGCTTCACGATTTGATCCTGTTTATACCTTCTATTGCCGACATCCGCAACTTTTCAATGTAATTTATTGAATTTTGATTCGCTCCATTGCGCTTGCGCACAGTAATGAAAGCCCAAGCGCTGTGCAGTCTGCAAAATGAGCTCTACAAATGAGACTTCGCCAACATTTGCATTGGCTATGCAATCTTGTTCGGTGCAAATATCACCGACATTAAACGGACCGGTTCTAAGCCTCACTTTCACCAAGGAATTACTCATAAAAACATATTTAAAATCAAGGTTAACTCATGTTGTACTTGATTGTGTTGAGAATTGAGATATAACCACTGACGCCAATAACCTAGAATTTTACAAGTTTAATATTGAATCCATCTTTACCATAATAAAATAAAAGTAATAGTCAGTGCTACCAACTGAAGACACGTTACCAAGCCTATAACAACTGTTTTTAGATTGTCTTTTTGTCTGTGTATTTGTTCGCGTTAATCTCCAGAAAATCTGAACCAAAGAATTACACGGAGAACGAGCGTTGAACTGTCAAAAGTGTGTTCACAAAACAATTGATGTGTGACGTGAAATGTTATCCTCTCAGCCTTCTTGTATTTTCCTGATGTATTGTGGCGTCCGCTGACAACAATACGGCATTTTAAAGTCAAATTGTAAGACCTCTGCCTCACACCAACACTTGACCCTGTTCACTGGCGAGCCGCTTGGCCCATAGAGCCGATTCCCGGCTCATTTCACTTTGCGTGCGCGGACTTCAGAGTGTAATTAGTCTAAGGTCTGAACTAATTCGGATTGTGTCAGAAATGTGTGTGTTGGGTTCAAGTGCCATACTCATGTTTTTGAGACATTAAATGTCTGGAATATGAATATTTTTTTGCCATATCATGTATCTAAGTAAAGTTAAAAACCGGCAAAGTTCCGAATTTTACAGGTTTGTTCCGAACTTTACAGGTTTATTAACTTTATAACTTTACTTTGAGACATGATATCGTTATGGCACATATTAATTCGTATCCCAGACATTAAAATATGTCTCTAAAACATGAGTACGACACTTGTGCCTGTTATACACATTTTGGGCTCATTCAAAAATTGCGCAGGACAACACCGACAACTACGGGCCGCCATACTTGTGCTGCATTGTTTTTATAACACTGACTAACTTCTCAAATAGTTTTAGCTTTGGTATAATCTGACGTGTTTTTTTGCACTGGCTCCGGGTCTATAAGGTTTTATTGTAATGCTCATTTTCAAGAAGAAAGCATAAAAAAAACATGAAATAAGTCATGCTTTCCGGAATTATATTCGCATAACACAATAATATACAAACGAACTCTGGGTGATCAATAGAATGTAGGTTATAGGCCAAAGGCTGTGAGACATTCACCTTCTAAGGCGAGGAGTCGGGTTCAAGAACCTCGGCATGATGACGTCACGTAACCACTTGGCAGTCTAACCTGCAAGCGTTCTCGTCTATTCCCTAGTTGTACTAAGTTAGGATTCGTGCAGAATAATAAAAGTCTGACTAGACTGAATAATTTTTAATGGACTTTTTTTGAGGTTCTCCGCAAAAAAAGGCCTCGTGGCATTCCATTTTGTTTTCTTCAGAAGTTTAGTTCCTAGTTGAACTTATGACTTAAGGTTGCGCCAACACCAGGCAGAAATCATCGTACAAAAAAAAAACGCCTCGCGCCGCACGAAAAAGAAGTTTTTTATTGAATATCTCGTAAAATATAGATCAGTTTTCAAAACCCCTACAGTAAACCCTCGGCTTTGTTGTGTTGAAATTATTTATCTAATTTTTTACCAAATAATATGCACCATTTTATTAAACAAATCGAATCTAGCCAAAAGTTAGAGGTAACTTTGTTTTTTTATTCTATTGAGTAAATAGTGTTTCTGGTACAGTGATCCCTCGGAATTATAATGTTGTATCCATGCATATTTATAATTTGAATATTGTACATGATTTAGTAAGTTAAAAAACAAATCTAAAATTTTGCGTTATACCCCACCTTAAGAGGCTGCCAAGAGTCAAATAGGCTTCTCTTATACGTAGGTATGTTTAGGACAATCCACACAGTTTATGAAAAGGTTCGTTGGGTATATGTTTATGACCTTTGCTTTCATGTTGGGCAAAGGATCTTTAGGTTACATTTCGGTAAATGTACTCAAGGACTACACAATCTGATCCCACCATCTCCCACCTTCATCATAGCACCAGGCGCAAGGGTCAGTCAGTACTTGCTACCCTTATTTGTATACCATTAATATTCGTTCATACTGCTAAGGAGTGGAACACACTTCCATCTTTTCTGAAGGCAACAGGTGCTTTCTAGATTTTCGTGCTCCATCGTCGGCCGTATCGTCACTTAACAACAGATGAGATAACTTTGAAGCGAAGGTCCATTAATATAAAAAAAAACCTTGCGTTTTCACGAACTTGAGCCAAATGTATTGTATTCTCAGTGATAGATTTTGAATGAACAAAGCTTTCCTCCCTCAGAACACCTCGGCACGAAGCTGGAAGACTACATAAAGACCCTGCCCGTGTCCACGCGACTCTTCAGGACGGAGACGCGGTCCGGTCTCATCAGGGCGAGGCTGTTGGGAGCGAAACACGTCAAGGGTGACGTCATCACATTCCTGGACGCGCATTGCGAGTGCACAGGTACCTGCCAAAACCACACACAAATAGTAATAGAAAGACGGAACATTCCCCTATAGCAAATTGACGCCAGTTTTCTATGAGTGTGTACATACATACATACATAGACACATACCTTTTTCCCTGAAGAGGGGTAGTCAGAGCCTCAACGGGCCTCTTTTCACAGTGGGTTGCACCATCGTGGGATATAGACGTGACAAGTGGTGAGCTCATAGCCACCATTGCTTCCAACGACTGACTCTGCTAACGCTTTCTTCCAGTAATAAAACATTCCTTAAATAATCTAGCAGCCAGGACAAATCTTATTCCAACGAATCTAACAAACATACATACATACATACATACATAGACACACACCTTTTTCCCCGAAGGGGTAGGCAGAGCCTCAATGAGCCTCTTTTCACAGTGGGTTGCATCATCGTGGGATATAGACGTGACATGGTGAGCTGATCTTCGCCATTGCTTCCGACGACTAACTCTGCTAACGCTTTCTTCAAGTAATAAAACATTCCTTAAATATTCTAGCTTCCAGGACAAATCTTATACCAACGAATCTAACAAACAAGTCCGGGTAATCCCTCAGTCTGTTTTTACGACATCCACGGGAGGAGATGGAGGGGTCTATTCATGGGCCGGACATTCCACGGTCTAATTAAACTGAAATTTGGAATACCTTTCAAGTTCCGATGACAACGTATAGTGACAATATTATAGTAACAGCCGATTTGAGCTGATGATGGAGACGGAAGGTGGACAACGGAACTCTTAGATGGTTAATAGTAGCCCGGCTCACGGTTCCGATTACTAATTTTTAAAAGCGTGTTTTAAAATGTACGTACATTGATACACGCCTTTTTCCCCGAAAGGGTAGACAGCCTTAAAAGGCCTCTTTTCAACTTGTGTTATAATAGTAGTTTATCAACTGTCATATAAGAAGGGGTATTAAACACGAGAGTCTGTTTATAATACGATAATGGGTTGACTCGAGTGTTTTAATACCTAAGTTATATGCAGTTTCATACACTACTTTATCTTCACTCATATGAAAAATTGAAATTAAACAAAGAAAAACACGATTGGCAAAAAAAATTATGGGAAGCGCGGGAAATTAAGTTCAAACTACGCATGCGTGCGCCATTTTTTCACAGTTTGAACTTTTTTTTCATATTCTGGCTATAACCATAGACTAGTTTAAAGAATTAATAAAAAAAAAGATAGCGGTACTATAATGAGTTTTATGATACAGTTGGCGGTACTATAATGAGTTTTATTCTTAATTTTATCTATATGCGTCTGTAAAGTGCGTCTGTATAGAACCGTCTTTGAATTCGTAATTCAAATTTTTCGATTTAAGTGTAGATAAAAAAACTTATTACACTTGTAGAGGGCTGGTTAGAACCGCTGCTGTCACGCATCGTCGAGGACAGAACTACAGTCGTGTGCCCCATCATCGACGTCATCTCGGACACTACCTTCGAGTACATCCAGGCGTCGGACATGACCTGGGGCGGATTCAACTGGAAACTCAACTTTAGATGGTGAGTGGAACGAATTTCTATACACATTTTATGATTATTGATTCAATACCATTGAATGAAGACTCTCCACCAATCTTGTGCGTATATATTATTAAATAAAATAATGCTGGACAGTTCACACAACATTATCTAGCCCTAAGCTAAGCAGAGCTTGTGTTATGGTTACTAGATAAGTGATTATACTTAATACAATATATTACATAGATAGATATTTTTTATTATACACAGACAATACCCAGAACACCCTGAACAAATATCTGCAGATCGTACAAATATTTGTTCCGAGGTGGGAATCGAACCCGCAACCTCCTGCGTCGCAGGCGATCCTTCGCCCGCCGCGACACAGAGGTCGTCATATTAATTGCACAATTAATATGTTTTTCGGGTAGTTTTCAAAGGGCATGGGAACTTTTTACAATCCTTAATTTAATTTGCTTTCCTATCTGTCTGTCTGTCTGTGGGGGACAAATCATGCAACTGAATTTTAATTAAATTCCAACCAACCGATTGAGCTGAAATTATGCATGCCTATCAAGTTCCGTTGTCAATACAATATAATGGTAGCAGCGAGCTGATCTGATGGATGAATATCGTGGACAACGAAACGCTCGCTCTGTCTTTGGGTGACAAATCTGGCACCCAGGTGTGGATGAAAATCATCAAGAAGGAGTTGGTCAAACACAACTTTGACCGACCGCCCCAACTCTCAGCGGAATCTGCCGCCGCACCGACCCTAACTAAAGTCTCGGACAGATGAGTTGGCGCAAGGGTACGAGTATCAACGCATGTAGCGTCCCACACCAAAGATGCAACTCAAATGTTAAGGGTTGATAAAGGGAACATACCTACCCTTAGAGCATTGCGGCCTCCGTTCCGTTTTGCTCAATTTTTTACCTCCGATGGCTTACGTTTCCATACAAATGATAAAGAAGTTTTGTTGTTGTTTGTGGAATAGTCACATCTCTAGTTTGTGGTGTATATTAATGATGAAACGCATTTTGATTTTGATAAATTACCTAAAATCATACTAAAAGCGATTGATTTAGTGAAACAATCGCTCTTTGTGAGTTTGTTGGTAATGTGACATTTAATGCCGTATTTCTCAGTTTTCCTGTTAGACGAGGTGTAACTAATATTACCACTGTAATCTAGAGATTAACGTACGTTAGATTACTATACGTTTAATTCCGAGATTTTTTGTTCGAGATTTTAATTTGAGATTTTCCATTCGTTCTGTTGTTCCCTTATCATAATACCTACTACCACTAAACATTAAGAGCTGACTGTATAAAAGCAAGCCATGACAAATTTACCCTACATTTTTTCGGAAAGACCCCTAACCCAAAAAGATGTGGGACAAACAAAAATGGTGTGTGTCAGCTCCGACGCGCGACTGGAGTTTACTCCAGTCCAGTTCAGTATACGACGCGCGAATATGTTGCGCAGAGGGAAAACATAACGACTTCACTTTTTGTTAACGCTCGTATTTTTTTTATTCCCCGTCTTTGTGCCTTTGGCTATACGAAAAACTCCAAAAATGTCTCCTTTGTATAGAAATACAAGCGATCCGGGGAAGGGTAAAATCCCGAAAACTAGTGAGCCTATAAAAAATTGACTCTTTTACGGGTAGTTAAAGTGAGTAAAAGCAAGGTAGTAAAACGAATAAAACATTTGAAATTCGCGGACTTGCCCTGATCGCATTTCACGACTATTTACGCGAAGGCTATTGTTCTCGCTTCCTGCGCCGGAGCAGCACCAAGGCACGGTTTGATTAAACTAAACGCACATTAATGGATATATGATCGTGATATCAAGATGCGGGCCATTAATTGAGATTCGGTAACTCGCTAGAAGCAGTGAAAGAAAGTTTAGTAAAAAAACAAAGATAACAAGTTTTTTGGTTTAAATATCTTTTTTACCTCGGAACAAATATTTGTGCGATCTGCAGATATTTGTTCAGGGTGTTCTGGGTATTTTCTATGTATAATAAAAAATATCTATCTATTTGTATTAAGTATATCAGTTATCTAGTACCCATAACACACGCTCTGCTTAGCTTGGGGTTAGATAATGTTGTGTGAACTTTCCAGCTTTATTTATATTTATTTATTTTTTGCAAAACAGGATTTTATGAAATTAGTGATCCGGACGGGTGTGCTGATTAAAATGAGCCCAAACACTGGTAGTCTGCTATCCATCGACGAGTGCCGTTGTCAACCTTCCGTCTCCATCATCAGATCTGCTCGCTGTCACCATTATATTGTATTGTAATCGGAACTTGACAGGTGTGCCAAATTTCAGCTAGATCGAACCCCGGGAAGCCCATCAAGATTTGATTACACGGAGAGAGGTGAAACTAAATAAAAGCTTGTTATAAAAAGCATGATATTCGGGCTATTTTCAGGGAGACATGTACTTCTGGTAGTGTGACCAAGAAATAACCAATGAGATGAGAGCAGAAGACCAAACCGCACAGCATGGACCATACATACCCCTAGGGTGCTCTGCACTGAAAACTTTGAATAAATACTACTAATGATGTACAACAATTCTAAATACCTATTGCTATAGAAGAAAATTCTGACATAATGAAAAAAAAAATACAATAACTTTATATCTTAACTTAATCCACCTTTCAATCTAGTTCAAATTAAATAAATATGTTATTTAGATGTTATCACAAATTTGTTTGTCGTCAAAACTACGTTATCTCATTAGTGTTACATTCACATTCCAGTATTGTTGTCGCTATTCTGAGAATATTTGATATCTGTTAAAAAAGCAGCTTTATATCTTTTTAATCAGATTAATGTTCAGAATACATTATTTATAGTAGTTATGTCTTATCTTAATTAACATCAATTCCTAGAAAGATTTAAGTACAAACGTAGTATCTCTTTAGACATTAAAAAGCTCATGCTTTGTATATTTGACCATAAATATTTCCGTGCCGGTTTCCACGATGTTTTTCTTCATCGTTTGTGACCACGAAGTAACGCGCACTTAAATTTTTCGAAAGAAAATTCTATTTGTGCGTGAACGTTATTCGAACCTTCGCCCTTAGGTATGGTCTTATGTTCTGGGGCAATTACCCAGTCAAAAAATGTGTTTTTGAAGCACAAAACGTAAAATTTGAGCCATCTGCAACATAAGAATTCCGGGTAGTTGTAAACCCCACTTTTAGTTTTTTTTACTAACTATACATATAGGTATATTTTCGAAATTGCCGTCATTGTAAACGAATTTTCTTGTTCCAAGATCGCTGTGAAATAGAAATAAAATTAGCGTGCTTAGCGCAGAATTTTGCTCTATTCTTAAAAGTGTTGATGGGATGGGGCCCAGAATTGATATATTATTTTATTTTATTTTACTGAGGTAAACCAACAGCGTTACAATATATTTAGTCCAAATAACAAAATACACAACAATAAGGCCAAAAAAGGGTTACACAAATATTACAAAAATTATGGATACTAACAAAAATGCTTATGCTAATTTCACTTCCGCACTTTCCATAAGCCGGTGCGCAACTTTAGATGGTAATGATTGTATGTGGCAGGTACCGAGTGCCGGAGCGCGAGATGACGCGGCGCGGCGGGGACCGCACCGCGCCGCTGCGCACGCCCACCATGGCGGGCGGCCTGTTCGCCATCGACCGGGACTACTTCTACAAGATCGGCTCTTACGACGAGGGCATGGACATCTGGGGAGGCGAGAACCTCGAGATGAGCTTCAGGGTAAACAGGTTTACTGCAACACGGGATAGTGTAGCCGTTCACAACATCATAGGCTTTAATCGATAGGGCTGAAAGTGGATAAAAAATGATAGGGCGAAAAAGATGTAATTCCCTGCTTTATGACATTCTAATGATCCATCTTTGCAGAATTGGCACTAATGTGTTGGTCGGGGTGCGCTTTTCCAAACTCTGTCCGACCGCCTTAAATGTCACGCCAATCAGCTAGAGATTTTTGAAAATCCAAGTGACATAAAACCGACTGAAGAGAACCCAAGTCCTGGATAACCTGTTATAACGAGGGAAGGTCTGATGAGTCTGGATCCCAAACGCCATGTACCACTCATCCACCTATAGTCCATCAACTGATTGCGCATATAAGCGCCCCGAGCGGACAACACAAGAGGGGCTAGTCTGCAAATGTAACAAGCAAGGCCATGTGGTGTACACTATTTGGATTTTTGTACGGGATTTGAGGTTCCCAAGGTGCCCACTTGGGTCGCTCTTTGGTTTATCCATACTAAAATCCGTGTAGTGTCACGCCTGTGTAATTACTTGTCAAATTTGCAGGCTAAGGACGAATCCGTGTAGTGTATACCTACCACACGCCCGTGTTGTTACTTGTAATATTTTTAGACTAGACACTATGTCCTTTCGTATGGGACGTATCAGACTCTAGGTAGCAGACGAAGTCGAAATACATGGGCTCCTTATTCTGGTCAAACGCACTTGACTGGTCGCAGGAGAATGGTCAGCAAATATCTCTTACAAAAGCATTGCTGTTTCCTGTTTGAACGCTTCATACTGCTATTGAAAGTGCCCCCGGCTTTCGGGGTTTGGTGGTTAACCGAAGCCGGTTGGTCTTTGAAATCGTCTTTATAGGCATACTCGTGACGGCGCGTCAGCATTCGTAGTTATAATGGCTCCGGCCGAGAAGTTGTACCCTCCGTAGTCACAGTGCAACGAGGAGTTTGAGTGAATTTGTAGTCTAAGTTAGAGATATATGTTAGGTATGGCAGTGCGGCGGTATCCTGGAGATCGCGCCGTGTTCGCACGTGGGGCACGTGTTCCGGGACAAGTCGCCGTACTCGTTCCCGGGCGGCGTGCAGAATATAGTGCTGCACAACGCGGCGCGCGTCGCCGAGGTCTGGATGGACGAGTGGGGGCAGTTCTATTACGCCATGAACCCAGGTGCGGATACCACGTGGCCGTGCGCGCGCCCGCTAACATCTTCACGTTACGGGGACTATAGGCCGGCCATTTTGGATGTGGAATGTTTGTAAACAAAGTGCCCATACTCAACCTAAAAATCAATCACAAATTAAAGGTATTGGTTTTTGTGTCAACAGTTTTGTCACAATAATTGAGAATGCATGATGGTTTGTTTACATTTTGTCTACATCTAGTTTGGCTGGAGTATATTAGATGTCGAAGTTATAAATTCATCAGCAGCCTTAGGAGGAGGCATCCCCTATAGAATGCATAGATTTGCCGTAATCACCACTTTTATCAGGCGGATTGGTGATCGCAGTACTGGTGTTGAATATTCAGGTGGATGCTGCTGCCCATCCCCTGGTGTAATCCCTCAGTCCTCTGTTTTTATACGGGAGGAGGCGGAGAGGTCTATTCCGGACACGCCACGGCATTTTTCTATCTAGTACTTAAATGATATTTGCTGTGGTGTGTCCCTAAAATATACCCCTCCGTCTCCTCCCGTTGATGTTGTAAAATCCGACCACCACCGGAGTACTCAACCACCAACACTGCTATTTGCAGTCCGCCTGCCAAGCATAGTGATTACGGCAAATCCCCCTATTGCCTAAAGGCTGCTTATCAGATCTATAAATAGGCAAACTTAATGCTAGATACCATCTTCTAGATATTTGGATAATAGTTTTATATCTAAAGATTAATCAAAAGTTTGTTGAACCATTTTAATAATTATTAATGAATGCAAAAGTTCAATGTTTGAATTTTGGGATATTTTTTCACGGCTCAACAGATTTCTATCAAAGGTATAGAGATGGAATATGGTTTGGGAGATGAAATATGATTTGGGAGCCCTCGGTAACACTGTGACGTGTTACCGGGATTAAAAGTAGAGTATAGATGTGTTAAAGATGTTAGCGGTCGACGCACAGAAATCAAAGTATTGTTGTGGCTTTTGGGAAAGTAACTAACATTGTTGAACTGTATTGAGAACTAATTTCATTAAGTTGGCGAGTCAAGTCGACACTAACAGTATCCATTGCAGCTGCATTCATTCGTTTTGCATGACCATTCATTTTCATCGCTTCTTTTCTATTCGTTTTTCTGTGTTCGTATTTTTTCCTTTCAGAATCTTTTTTTTTCAATCTTTGTTTTTTTGTGTTGTGTATTGGGAGCATCACTTCAATATATTTTTTGCGTCTAACTAATATAATATCAAAGATGGTTTGATCAGATAGAAAGCTTTGATAATTAGAAAGTTAATTCAAAGCTCCGAATACAACAATAAAGCTAGAAATATACTGCCAACGCCTGATTTGAGAACACGCCTTTCTTTGATGCGTGTATCTGACCGACGCGTTATACCGGGTGTTCTCGTAGCGTGCACGTCTTCATATAAATAAAACTCGTCACAATAATATAATAGGCCCGTTTTGACAACTGTCAGAGTAATTAGGGAAGACAAGACAACCAACAAAACAAAAATCTATTTAGTTACATTTTAATGGAATTCGTTACTAAATTAATGTATGTTAAATATGTAACTATAAATTGTAATATTTTGTTTAACATTTAGGACACTTTTTTTTGTATTAATTTGTAAGGAGTTTGTTTAAATTTTTATTAAAATTTTACTAAATTGTAACATTTTAGTTAAAAATGTTACTAAATTGTAACATTTTGTTTTAAATTTAGGACTATTTCGAAACAATATTTCGTGGCGGTCTTTAGGCCTAAATAAAACATTTAGGGCGTAACTTTTTTTGGGTCGTTGTGTCTAAATTGCATTTTATTTTGGGATTCGAGCGAAAATAATAGGAAATATGTGTTGTCATTGTCACATTATATAACGCGCCAATAACAAAGACTATGTAACCTAATTATTATTATTTGTAAGTTAATTATTATTTAACTTTTGAAACTATCATGGTTATGTACATAATTTTCACTAGAAACGGGATATTTACCATGATTTTTGAGTTTTATATGTTCCCGATATTTCGGCACAGTTGCATGCGCCATGATCACGGGAGAACTGACTAAAACTCAAAAATCATGGTAAATATCCCGTTTCTAGTGAAAATTAATTATTATTTGTTTTCGGTTTCGTTAATTTCATTCAAAGTTACATTCTATCGTCTTTCTTAAGTGTCAAAACGGGCTTATTATTTGGTGATGATTACAGTACATCAGAAAATATGATCGAGCGTGTTCTCGTGTGGGGTGTCGGTAGTATGTCTCTGCCATTACTATCTTTTTACGTTCTGTTATGCTATTTTATTTCAACGTACTCCTTGTTTCGCTTCTTCTTTATGCAGAAGCAATGAGGAACCATTATGAAAATAATTGGAGGTAAAATAACGAAGATTAACCACAGCAATCCTTATAGAGACTGAGAGCTATGGCAAAATACATTCGTTACTTTCATATTTCCCTAAAAGAACATCTATGCGTTCCGTACCACAACAGAAAAAAATGGGACAGACGGACAACAAAATTGATCATATCAGGATCAATTTGTTGTCCGTCTGTCTGTCTGTCTATCTGCCAATAGACCCTTTTTCTCAGAAACGGATAAAGGTGTCTTGAAATTGTAACTCGAAAATAATACCAAAATAAAAATTAGTTCCGTTAAAAATCAAGCATATAACTCAATGCAAAACTCAATGTCTAATTTTTGTATGGAAATTGCGAAAATTAATGTCCCCCTAGGGTTCTTTCTTTGACCTCACAGTTCTGAAATTTGGAATGCTATTATATGCTATTATATGAGACTGTGACAAAAATAATGAGTAATAAAGTCTAAAATTGAGGATTTTCGACTTTTTACCCTAAGAATTGAGATGTTGAAGTTAGTGGGAAAAAGCTCTACAAATCCACTACACAAATACACATACTCGTAGTTAGGTACGGTAGGACAGTTATGCCAAAACTACGGTACGGAAGCATTAGGGCTTGAAACCTACTCGCACTTGCCTGTTTTTATTTTTAATGGCAAGACTTTCTGAAACTTAATATTATCCTTGTATCGTATCTATCTTTATTTATTTAACTCAAATATAATCAATAAATAATGCTGGACAGTTCATAAAAACAATTTTGTTCAATGTTTGTCTGAACGTTCATGCACTTTAAGGGTAACGGTGCTTGTTTTTGAGATGTTAGGAACTTTTTGCCGTAGCTCTTGTTCTAATCATGGCTTAATAGAATTACTGTAACCGCGTTCGATCTAATCGTATTAACTAATTAATAACTAACCGGTAAATTAGATTAATTCTGACGACATCGCCATTTGTGTTCCTAATCTATTGTGTACTTACAAGAGTTGTGTGACTAATTATAGCAGTTCAAACACAATAGATAGTATCTCGTCATAGATACTGCAGAGCCTCAAGACGACAGTCTATATAATCAATGCCTCAATGCGTCTTGCCAGTGATGACTTACAGCACTGAGACATCATCATCATCAACCTACTGCAGTCCACTGCTGGACATAGGTCTCTCCCATGGCGCGCCACTGAGCCCGGTCTTCTGCTCTCCTGACCCAGTTACTGCCAGCCACCCCGCGCAAGTCGTCGCTCCACCTAGCCAGAGGGTGCCCTACACTACGTTTGCCAAGACGCGGTCTCCACTCAAGAGCTCGTTTACTCCACCGGTTATCGGTTCTTCTGCAGACATGACCGGCCCACTGCCACTTCAGCTACACTGAGACATAGCCGCTGACTATTGACCTCATTCACAAGCTTAAGGTCGCAAAACGGGCTACGGAGAGAGCTTTGCTAGGTGATAATCTCTCAGAATTAGCAAGTTGAAGTGGCAATGGGCAGGCCATAATATAGCAGAACCGATAATCATTGGGGATTACAGGCTCTCCAGTGGTGACCTCGAACCAGACAACGTAGCAGAGATAGATGTTATTTTAACGGTAGCAGGAAAGCGGTGGATGGAGGTGGCTTAAGACCGTTCGCCGTGGCATTCTATGGGGGAGGCCTATGACGTCAGCTTTGCGGCATGAATTGTTATTTGGTATCTACGTGTCGATTGCCTAAAACTATTTCGGAAAGCTCGAAATAATGCAGGCTCATTGTTTGACGATGACCAGCACACGATGAATAGGATCTAGGGTGTAACAGGTGCGCCGATTTCAATGCGGTTTTATATATATGAAAAATGATGTAAGAACATTGTGAAATTGTCAAGGGTTTTTTTAATTTTTATAAAATTCAGTCGTTAATCTGATTATTGTACCATTGGCTGTACTAGGCGCAGCCTTTTTTTTTTAGCTACATGTGTTTGCCGTAACCTCTGCCTTTAACAATGCATTAGGTCGCATAAGTCACGTCCACCTAGGACGCACCCTATGTGGCGTTGCACTGCGCCCGCCACCCTGAGACATAAAGATGAAAAGTCTCATGTGCCTGTAATTTCACTGGAACACAGCAATGCGAGCACCACTGCTTTGCGGCAGAAATAGGTATAGAAGTATACTTCCCCGGACGAACTCTTTCACAAAAAAGCTCTACTACTACTAAAATTAATAATAATTTACTAATTAATGCCTTAATAATAGTGTACTAAATCTCATGTTTTGCTTTCTACTGGCGTAGCTAGCTGGAATAATTGCTTTGACAAACAATAACGTCGACGGCTTACGTTATAACGTGATTAACTGAACGTTTGTTTTGTGTTGACTGTTAGTTCTAATAACACGGTGATTGTTTGATTGCGAAACTGATCATTTGCAAAATATAACCTAAACAACACATACGTGCTTGTTCTGGTCTCGGTCTAAGCATAGGACTCATCTATCTCCTCCCGTGGATGTCTTAAAAGCAGATAAAGATAAAGATATGTTTTTTTGCTTGATCATATAATGTCATATGAAAGGTCTTAAAAATAAGTAGGTAAGTTCCAATTATGTTCTACCTAGGAGACTAGGGATCCCTGTTTCGGTTCCACCTTTATAATGCGATCAGCTTATGAAAACTACCGCCATCTGTCTTTATATTATTGGTATTTTAAAGCCAGACTGAATTGTGCCCCCTAGACCTTTGTGCTCCATAGTCGGCCACATCGTCACTTATCCATATGTGAGGTGGAGGCGGTCAAACAAAGACCTACCCAATTAAAAAAAAGAAGCATCTATCTGAGTTTTTAACACCTGTTGCTGTGATCACCAATCCGCCTGCCAAGCGTGGTGATTATGGTAATTCTCCCTATTCTATGAGGACTATGAGGTGGCCTCGTCCAACAGTGGACGTCCGGTTTATGATGAAAGGAGCGCTTTTTAAGCATTACAAAAAAAACCTCTATCGTTCAAATACATACATAGACACATTTTTCCACGTAGGCAAAGCCTCAATGAGCCTGTTTTCACAGTGGGTTGCACCATCGTGGGATATAGACGTGACAAGTGGTGAGCTCATCGCCGCCATTGCTAGCCACGACTGACTCGGCTAACGCTTTCTTCCAGTAATAACACATTCCATAATAAGCTAGCAGCCAGGACAACTCTTATACCAACGAATCTTAGCAACAAGTCCGCGTACTTCCTTAGTCGGCTTTTACGATATCCACGGGAGGAGACGGATGGGTTCATACATCGTTTCATTTCATTTATTCATGTCCTTTGACATATTGCATGTGCTTGGACAAGTCAAATTAACAAAGTAAGTAGGTAAGTAGGTACCTCACTTTTTATAGGATTTTACACAATAAATAGAAAAAACTAATAATTACTTATTAAAACTACCCAGTTATATAACACAAGCGATAAGTTATCTGCAAAAGCATCGTCAATTATAATATTAATACAAACCATTGGCTTTCTGCACGCGTTGGTGTATACTGTAAGTGCAGTAAGCAGTTGAATTTAAATAATATAAAATTAAATAAAAATATTTCAATAAATACATTTCCATAGACAATATTTTATCAGCAAAAGCTTCGTTCAACTTATAATAACTTTTATTAATTAAATGTCCTTTTATAAATAATTTAAATGAGTTATCTGACATATTTTGTACATTGTCCGGTATTTTATCATACAATTTTACTAATTAAATGATTGACATGCTCAAGACAGAGAAACATGGAGAAAGTTTAGGGCTTTTGCTCTTTAGTGGGACGACTTAAGCTAATAATAATAGCATGTAATGTAGATACTAACTAATAAACAAACTATGTAGGTATCGCAAAAAAATATGAAATATTTGTAGTCGCTCTTGATAACTGCGACCTTGAGATTTTAATTGCTAGTAACAGAAAAGAAAACGGAAACTTGTTTCCCACTTGTTCAAACAACTATGTACTCACAACAGTTATTTTAATTATGTTGACATCTTGTTTTGTTCGCTTATGGATTCAGGTATTATTTGATCTTCAGTTCTGTTTCTTGTAGGGTTGCCAGATCGTGAAATCGTAATATATGAAATAAATTACAAAGTTTTGAGATTTTAGGGTTGTTATAATAAATAATTAGCCAATATTTTACTTTTAATGTAATAAAACTGTGATTTTTGATAAATGAGTATTTGGTACAAGAGATGTTAGGTACCGGCGACTGGAGCAAGCCGCAAAAAACATTGCCTTTTGATTGAAATTAGTGTAACGGACTGAGCCGCTCGAAATTGCTATTTTTAGAAGCGATGAACATCCAATACAGGTTATAAGTTAAATAAATAAATAATGCTGGACAGTTCACGCAGCATTATCTAGCCCCAAGCTAAGCAGAGCTTGTGTTATGGGTACTAGATAACTGATATACTTAATACAATATATTACTATTAATAGTTATTGGCGATCGGAGCAAGCAAGAGCAATGAGTGTGAGAGGGGCACGTTGTATAAAGGGTCGTCGAGCGAAGTGAACAGCGAAGAATGTTGAATTTGAAAATCAATGAAAGCATTCAAAACATTTTGATCGGATCTTACTATAGAACTTTACGATAAGCTGTTTGTCGGGAGTCTCGCAAAAATGCTATGAAATGTCTGGAGATTCCAGACGAATCCCGACCATCTGGCAACCCTAGTTTCTCGTCATATTTATAGAGCTTTGTTTCCTTAGCCACTATTCGATGTTTGTCTTACGAATTACGTAATTTGAACACTTGTCGGTAACATAGTTATCTTTCTTTTTCGTTTATAGCAATGGACACGGAAAGAGACATACGTCATTTAAATTTATGCTCCTATCTCTCGAGGAGCCAATAGTCATTTCCATCCATCAGTAGGCCTATTTATTTTCAACTGTTTCTGTCTAGTAAAGCTGTTCGCTAGAGCCTGCTTTGCAAATGGTCAGTTACGCGAACAAAATATACGGGATTAGAGATATTCTACATGGCCCGCCCCTCCACTAAAGATTTTATACAGATGCCTATTAAAAGTCATCTTTATACTACTGAAACTTGAGCAACAAATTGGGTCTAACACCGGTATTCTAAGTCGTTCCTCCAACTTTCATCGACTCGACTTCGCTTCACTAGAGGGTAATTTTTATTCCATTTTTGAAAATTTTAATTTAAATGGAATACAAAATATCCCCAACCTCACCCAACGCAACTCAAAATATCCCCAACCTCACCCAACCCAACCTCAAAATAACCCCAACTTTTTTTTTTTTTTTTTTAATTGGGGAAATCCATCATGGATACTCTACTGTCACAGGGGTGACAGTAGGATTATGCCGGACTCCTACCGGCTAAAACCACCACTATGTTCCTTCTTAACGCCTTCAGTGCTATGACTTTGGGTACACTTGCGCATTCTTCCGAAGTCATGGCGGCATTTGCCACTGTTAGGGCCCAAACTCAGCTATATCCAACGCTTATTCAGAGACACGCGGGAACACCGCGCGTGCCACCTCTGGGTCAAGTTAATGACGACGGCCACCCCCGTGGTCGTCGTCAAGACCTCTGTTATGGGGGTAGAAGAAGGGCGTAGAAGATTCTACGACACCTGACACTTCTTCTGCGAATCAGCGGGTCCACATTAAATGCCCTCCTTCTTCGCCCGGTTCGCCTGCTGCGTATTGGGTCAATAGAGGATTGCTCTCTTTTGCTCTCCGCCACCTCTTTCTGGAGAAGCACTTCTTCACAGAAGGCCGATATCGCCTGCCAATTTTCATTGCTATCAACCATAGCCTTAATCACCCAACCTAACCGCAAAATATCCTCAACTTGACTCAATCTCACTTGAGGATATTTTGTAACCCATTTTGGAAAATTTCCATTACAATAGAAAACAAAAAGTTCTCAAGTTTAGTTGAGTCGAGTGGACGAAAGTTATAAATAAATAAATAAAATAATGCTGGACAGTTCACGCAGCATTATCTAGCCCCAAGCTAAGCAGAGCTTGTATTATGGGTACTAGAATAACTGATATACTTAATACAATATATTAGTTGGAGGAGCGACTAAGAATACCGGTCTCTGAGTGGAGGAGGCATGTTATCGTGGAATACCTCGACGTACACGCGCGTACGTTGGCTGAGACGTGTACGTAACGCGCGCACGCGCTGACGGGCCAGGTGTGGATGTGCGGCGGGCGGCTCGAGATCGCGCCGTGCTCGCACGTCGGGCACGTGTTCCGCAAGACCACGCCCTACTCGTTCCCCGGCGGCACGGGCCGCGTGGTCAACCACAACAATGCGCGCCTCGCCGAGGTGTGGCTCGACGACTGGAAGCATTTCTACTACAATATTAACCCAGGTTGTTGTTGGTGGTGTTTCTATCTGGGGGCCAATCGCGCTAATTTTGAACTATACCTTATACCAACAAAACGGCTTAATGTCCATTCTTACAGATTCCTCTATTTTACATTTCCTATCCAGTTTTAAAGATTCCCAATTTTACAGTAGTACAGTCCAAAAAGAGGTTGATGTGAACGGAGTTGGATGACAGAGATGACAAGTTCAGGTTTTTTCATGACTACTTGGAATCCCTTCCTGTGACAGGACGAAGTCGGATGACAGAGATAACTTTTGAATTCAACTTATTATAATGGTTTGACTGTACTTTTACTGTAGGTTTGAGAATCTGTAAAATTAGGAATCTGTAGAATTGGGAATCTGTAGAAATGGTCATAAAGGAATAAAACTACAAGCAAAACACTTCGTATCGCGCTAATCATTTGAACGGAAACGAATTAGCTTTTTTCTATATCAAACGAACTTTCACTATTTTTGAATAGCGTTTAAAACCAAAAACGTTTCTTTCGGAGCGTCTGTTCCGCTATCAAACGAGCTTGGTTTAAAACAAATTTAGTAGTATTTCGAGTTTTAGCAACATCAACGATTGAACCGTTCAGAAAAGTAGCGCGATACCATTTTTTACAGCAAAACCAAAAACGTTACGTACGATTGAATGAACCGTTTAAAAATAGCACGATTGGGCCCCTGCGCGGGTTTGATAGAAATTAAACAAAGCGACAACAGGGCAAAAACTTACTGTGGAAACTAAAACTCATCCACGTACACACATCCTGAGGACATTGTCATTGTCATCGTAAGGACATCCTGAATCCGATGTCAGCTTTGTATCGAGTTAGATTTATTATAACTTTACAGTTGACATTTTTTATCATACGAGATGATTCATTTCCAATAAAGGAAAGGAAATTAAATAATGGACAAACTTTGTTACAGATCTATTAATAAATTCATAGGATTTTTTGCTTTGACTGTCCTGATAGGCCGTGTTTCGTTCCAAGGAGTTAAATTTCAAAAATGTACATAACCATAGAGTGTACCGAATAGTTAGATTGAGCTGCTTCCTATGTTACTTTCTATCAAACCATGCGCAGATAGGATTAAAAGATAACTATTTGGTTCAGTCTAATTAAAAACAGTCAAAAATCTACCTTTATTTAGACTATTTATCTGACGTATGTTTGCTCTATTTTTATTTTTCTTTATCTTAATTCGACGAACCAAACTGGAATTGAAACTCATTAGTGCGTTTCCCAAACTTATTATCTTCAATTGATTTTTATAACCATTTTATATACAATACAAATTAAACATTGTAAGCGTTCCAATGAGTATCGATAACAATTGTTTTATCAAATGTGTTATACGCTAATTAAACATGTGTGCATGCCAATATATTATTATTAATTCTGTGACAATTTCTTCATAATAATTACTTAATAACATTCCATAATTCATCGTCATATTGTTTTTGGTAATTAAAATTCATGCTTCGTGACTAACGGTAGGTAACATTTGTGGTAGTGGTTTCAAAACTAATAACTAACTTGGTATAATCAAATGAAAATAATATAATTAGTGCCCAAAAATAGTTTTAGATTAAATTAATTGTTTACTTCACTTGCCCTTCAGTTTTATTTGAGCTCGTGAAGCAATAGTCTTGAGAAACATCCTTCTGATTTGATTAAATTTATGAATATTAAGAACTCTCCTTTATTTCATTGTTACTGGATAAATATCTATATTTATTACTAGTGTAACGCCCGCGACTTCGTCCGCGTGGAGTTTTTATCCATACAAACTTCAAAACCCTCTTAGGAGGGGAAGTGCGTTAATTCCTTCGATAAACACAATAGGAAGATAACCTCCAAATTATATCGCTCTACAAGTTATGGTTTAGACTGTGCGTTGCTAGTCAGCGAGTCAGTCACGCAACGATGATGTTATATTGATTTATGTAAAGTTGTGTTCATAATCTATACGATCTTGTCACTGCGAGCAGGCGCGCTAAACGTGCCAGTCGGTGACGTCACGGAGCGACGAGCGCTACGAGACAAACTGAAGTGCAAGAGCTTCCGATGGTACCTCGAGAACATCTACCCGGAGAGTCAGATGCCGCTGGACTACTACTATCTAGGAGAGGTGAGCTGCGGACACACCATACGAGTCATTTAAAAAGAACGCTGACGGTCAAGCTTCTTCAGGCGTTCCAGCGTTATTTTTACATGAAGCGTATTATACCACTGGCCATAGTAGGTGGTAGGGTGGGACTCAACCATACCACCATAGTGCAATGTCAAGCCACGTTTATTCTATCGCTAGCCCACTCCATACCACGACGACTTCTGTAGCGTGTCGGGCGAGTAGCCGGCTGAGATGCGAGAAGTTGCGTGCTCGATTACCGCTGCGGGGCAAATGTTATCTGCAAATATTTGTTCCGGGTCTGTGTACTTTGGTAACATGGTACTCGTAGTTCCTGATACCCACGACACGGGATCCTAGTGTGGGATCAGGGCTATGTATGTGACTGTTGGGTGTGTTATGTTACGTTATACAAAACGAAGTTTGTCCTCATCAAATCAATGAGTTTTTGTTGACACATTCTAGAGACCTGTGGTTTCTTAATTGCCCATTAAATTGTATTGAATTAAAGTAGACTGGTTTATAAGATTGCCATACAAATATTTAAGTTATTAAATTAACTGAACAACCACGGGTCTAGATATTGAAGTATGGTCATGTGTATTAAATACCACGGGTATAATAAAGTATTGGTCATGTATAATGAATTGTATGGAGTTTGATGAAATAATATCCAAAATAGGGACATAACACGTGCTAAACTTTTCGTCGTAAACCAGTTGGTAGCATACGCTCTAAACGTGCCAGTTGTGACGTCACGCAGCCACAAGTATTACGAGACAGACGCAGTGTGGGCATTTTCACACTGCAATGTGCGATATCTTTATTGGACAGCATTTAGTTTGCACACTATCCGTTCCGATATCGTTATATTTTATCGGCCCCCGATATCTGCCACTGATAAAATGTAAAGAAATTTCGTCCGATATGATATCGGATCGGATAGTGTGAATACGCTCTAAGACGGGCGATCCGATGCCATCGTTACGGTCTCAGGAAGTCTGGAAGGGTGCGGCTTAGGACCGTCTGTCCCCTTCAAACAGGAACACAGAAATGTGAGCACTACTACTTTGCGGTAGAAATAGGCAGTAATGTAGTAGTTCCCCGGACGAAATCTTTCACAAAAAAGCTCTACTACTACTAAAACTACTTGGCCTGTTATTAATAGTTTTTCTCTCGGTTTCGACTGTTACATGTTGTTATCACATTGTCAGATCTTCTTGTGCAGTACTTATAAGGTATGTCGTTCTTTTTCCAGATACGTAATGCTGAAACTTCAAACTGCTTGGACACGCTTGGCGGGAAAGCCAGTCAGCCACTCGGCATGGGGTACTGTCATGGAATGGGCGGAAATCAGGTAAGGAACATAATGAACGAACAAATAATGAAACGGGGAAAGTAGATCAATATACCAAAAATAATTACTAAGGTCTAGCGCTTAACTGAGTCAGTTCCTGAGGTATGGGGGCGGTACGGGAGGGTTGTTTTCGTTTACATTATGTCACATGTCATCTGATAATTTGAGAGACGAAAACACCCCTCCCGTACCGCTCCCATACCTCAGGGACTGACTCAGTTAAGCGCTAGACTTGTACATACATTTGTGCTCAAAAGGCTGTCTAGCTGGAATGATGTGGGGTAGTTTTGCTGATTTACAGCTACCACGAAGTTAAGAAAGGCCTAAGACTTTTTAATAACTCTACGATGGACTTAGCATTCCATACACGATGAACGCCAAAATATGGCACCTTTGAAAATTCGAACGCTCACAAATGAGTTCGATACACTGCCCGTTCACACTCTAGCGACTATTCCTTCAAATGTGTTTGTTAATCAACCAGCAATGGACGTATAAAACTTGACAGCATTGATCCATTTTATGCGTATTGTTTCTCTTTTGGTTCGCACACTTTTAGCCCTGACCCAATGGACAATGGCTGTGGACAATTTATCTTGGCCAATATTGAAAATAGCTGTTAAAATGATGAACACAGCATTTTCAAATGTCGAGTATAGAGTCTCTGACACACCCCCATGGTGTGTTGGTGCTAAATCCACTCGTAGATAAAAACTGCGCCCGTAACCTGGGCTAGCACCATTGCTAGTCATATGGACTTTATGGGTTTTGAGGACATTCAGTTTAAGTAACTTAATCAAGCATTGTTTTAATAACTACACTAACATAACTTCCCTCAATAGAGCTCTACCAGTACTAAGTATTACTTTCCACAGGTGTTTGCGTACACGAAGCGTAAGCAGGTGATGTCGGACGACAACTGCTTAGACGCGGCGAACCCTCGAGGGCCCATCAAGCTCATCCGCTGCCACGGCATGCGCGGCAACCAGGAGTGGACTTACGACTCCAAGGTAAGTCAAAATGGGGCTAATACTCCCAACAGATTGTTTAGGTCTTCGCACATTAAAACAACTCAACGGCGACTCGACTCTATGCCAAATATTGAAATTTAAGCCCTGTGTCATATGTTCAAGGTTTAATTTCAAAAAATGATATTAAAGTAGTGTACGACGAGTGGCCTACGCATCGTACACTAAAGGTCAACCCCGACACGTTTGTCACGCAATGACCACACGTTGTCTACGCAACGACTATGCGTTTGCGACACTCACTTACATTGCATTTGTTTGCATTGCCCACTCGTTGACAACGCATTGCCCACTAGTGACCATGGGGTGGATCAACTAGTTGACTACTCATCGAGAGTGTGAGTAGAGTTGCTGCCGCGTTGGCGTGGAGTTGTTATAATGTGCGAAGACCTGACTGCGATCCCGCCAGGCAGATATCTTCATACAAAAAAAACGTCACGCGCCTCTCGAAAAAGCGGTTTTTATTGAAAATCTCGTGAAATACTGATAATTTAAAAAAAACCCGTGGGTGTAACCTCCGTTTTATTATATTGATTTTATTTATCCAATTTTTGACTCAATAATCTGTACCATATTGACAAACAATCGAATCTAGCCAAAAATAGAGGTAAGTTTGTGTTTTTTTTTAACCAGAAAATTTTGTTTTATCGTGTGTCTGTCTGGGTGATCCCTCAGTATTATAATGTAGTATCCATGCATATTTTTAATTTGAATATTGTACTTGATTTAGTCAGTTAAAATCTAATCTAAGATTGGTAATTTTGCGTTATACTCCACCTTAAGCTATTTCTTAGAACCAAAACATATCATCACGTTCGCGACGCGTCATCGCATCGTTGCGGGTTGGCACCATTATGGCAAAGTAGTATTAGACATTAGTAGTAGAGCATTAGTAGTAGAGCATTAGTAGTAGAGCTTTTTTTGTGAAAGAGTTCTTCCGGGGAAGTACTACCACCATACCTATTTTTGCCGCAAAGCAGAAGTGCTCGCATTGCTGTGTTCCGGTTTGAAGGGTAAGGGTGCCGGTGAAATTACAGGCACATGAGACTTTTCATCTTTATGTCTCAGGGCGGCGGGCGCTGTGCAATGCCACATAGGGCGCGTCCTAGGTGGACGTGACCTATGAGGTAATGCACTGATCATAGACGGAGGTTACCGCTTAACATCAGGTGGGCCATCTGCTTGTTCCGTCATTCAAGTAGTATAAAAAAAATATATATATATATAACGTATGAAAATAATGGTCATGAAGTTTTAGTTAGATAAACCGGCCATTTAGCCCAAATGAAATATTTGTTGCGGATTTCATTCATATCCGACCTCGGTAACAGATGTTGCCATCGATGTGATGATGCGACGTATATGTTTTGGTTCTTAGATTTTGTACCTAGGTACCTCATTCATTCATTCGTCATGTCGGTAACTAAATAGCTTAGCTCCACCAGAATTCTGTGGTTGATTGTAACATAGGTACTTACTACGGGTCTGACACCGTCAGCGACCAGTGGAAGACAGCGTTATACAGCAAAGATTGGAAAACTCGGAAGTCATGGTTCTATTAACAACATAGACAAAGGGATACTAATGCCCGCGACTCTGCATGCGTGGAGTTTTTAAAGACTGCGCCAACGCCAGGCAGAAATTTTCATACAAAACAAACGCCTCGCACCGCTCGAAAATGCGGTTTTTATTGAATATTTCAGATTTTATGAAAGCAGTCGGCCAATAAACAAACATGTTCAAAATGGCACCCACAGTTTTAAATTTTGAAAACAGATATGTGTTCTGAGATGACTGATGACCCGATATATTGATTTTGAAGAACAAAAAAAAAACTTAATGGGAGCCACTTTCTTCAATTCTGGCAACAGATTCGTGTTTATTGATCACTATTCGTGTTAATTGGTCATTTATGACTTTGATTTTGAAGTAATCGTTCGTGAAACAAAAAAGTTCAAAATGGTGGCCACTTTTGCCAACATTCTGACAAGTGAGCCGTGTCCAGTAATCGTAATTAAGGAAACATCGCACAAATTTGAAAAAAAAAGGTCGCCATAAACCAAAACTGGCGTTGTCACGAGAGGAACTTTGGGAAATGAACCTGTCTTTTTTAACTTGTATGTTATATGTGTTGACAGACGCGCACGATAAAGCACAGCAACACGGGCATGTGCCTCGACAAACCGGACAAGGCCGACGTGTGGAAGCCCGTCCTACGCGCCTGCAACCGCTCGCGCGGCCAGCAGTGGCTCATGCAGGTCGACTTCAAGTGGCAAGCGAGGCGTGCGCCCGCCCGCCCCAGCTAGTCCCGTCTCACGCAAGGTACAATATACATCACACTAGGACTAGTAACACTCGCGCGGCCAGCAGTGGCTCATGCAGGTCGACTTCAAGTGGCAAGCGAGGCGCGCGCCCGCCCGTCCCAGCTAGTCCCGTCTCACGCAAGGTACAATATACATCACACTAGGACTAGTAACACTCGCGCGGCCAGCAGTGGCTCATGCAGGTCGACTTCAAGTGGCAAGCGAGGCGCGCGCCCGCCCGTCCCAGCTAGTCCCGTCTCACGCAAGGTACAATATACATCACACCAGGACTAGTAACACTCGCGCGGTCAGCAGTGGCTCATGCAGGTCGACTTCAAGTGGCAAGCGAGGCGCGCGCCCGCCCGTCCCAGCTAGTCCCGTCTCACGCAATGTACAATATACATCACACTAGGACTAGTAACACTCGCGCGGTCAGCAGTGGCTCATGCAGGTCGACTTCAAGTGGCAAGCGAGGCGCGCGCCCGCCCGTCCCAGCTAGTCCCGTCTCACGCAAGGTACAATATACATCACACTAGGACTAGTAACACTCGCGCGGTCAGCAGTGGCTCATGCAGGTCGACTTCAAGTGGCAAGCGAGGCGCGCGCCCGCCCGTCCCAGTTAGTCCCGTCTCACGCAAGGTACAATATACATCACACTAGGACTAGTAACACTCGCGCGGCCAGCAGTGGCTCATGCAGGTAGACTTCAATTGGCAAGCGAGGCGCGCGCCCGCCCGTCCCAGCTAGTCCCGTCTCACGGAAGGTACAATATACATCACACTAGGACTAGTAACACTCGCGCGGCCAGCAGTGGCTCATGCAGGTCGACTTCAAGTGGCAAGCGAGGGGCGCGCCCGCCCGTCCCAGGTAGTCCCGTCTCACGCAAGGTACAATATACATCACACTAGGACTAGTAACACTCGCGCGGCCAGCAGTGGCTCATGCAGGTAGACTTCAAGTGGCAAGCGAGGCGCGCGCCCGCCCGTCCCAGCTAGTCCCGTCTCACGCAAGGTACAATATACATCACACTAGCACTAGTAACACTCGCGCGGCCAGCAGTGGCTCATGCAGATCGACTTCAAGTGGCAAACGAGGTATCGAGCGGTCCCTAATCACTCATTTGAACCTCGTTCGTTATGTGTTGCAGCGAGTAAACCCTATTTTTCTGTTCTGTTTCAGGATAGGCAGCGACAGACCATACCAGTCTTCCCCTCTCGTTAGATATCAGATTATATTCCTTATTCCTATATCTGAGAATTTTTATATCTATTAGATTAGATTTTAACTTGCGACACAAGTATGTGGTCCGTGAATCGTTGACAATACATAAAATATGTAATAATATGTATTCCCTTGTAAATTGCTCAATTAAGTATTGTGTCGAATGTGTAAATTTTTTGTTTTATTGTTGGATAGTCGCGTTAGAGTTAATACTATTTTTCGTTAACAGTTTTTCGTCTGTTTACATTTAGCATTTCAACTGAGGTCTGTTTGGGAGATTGTTTTGAGTCAATGGACTCAGAATAATGTCATACAGTTCTTGATGTTAATTCAACGAATCCGTTAAATAGGTAACCCATTCCTTAAAATATATACTCTTAGTTTTAGTACAACCCGATTATCTTAAATCGAAGCATGGATCATGTACGTATTTTGTTGAACCTTAAGAAATGCGGGCGATTTTTAGTCCATAAAACGTATTACCCTGATTCCTCCCTGGACAATGACACTAAAGAAAAAAACACCACACAATTTATATCTACAACAGTCATGTTCCTATGTTTAATTTTTTCCATAAATTAGTTAACCTAATAAAAGGAAAACACACAGAAATACATTCTTGAAAAAAAATCAGTCTAGTTTTGGAGAAAAAACAGGGAAATACGATCACAAAAAATGTATGTAGAAAAAATAAATGTATCACAAACCGCGTTTCCTCTTAACAATCATGAGGTAACTAGCATCCGCCCGCGGCGTCACTAGCGTGGTACCGGGATAAAAAGTAGCCTATCCCTCAATACAGGTCATAATCTATATCTGTACCAAATTTCATCGAAATCGGTTCAGTATCTGCGTTATTGTCTAACAAACAAACCAAAACATCCAAACTTTGATATCTTTATGCAATGGGTGACATTGCACGTGGTGTTTGCGACCATTAATAGTGCATTACTGGCGCGGCCGGCAAGGCACGCGTAACGGGACAGTGTGGGTGTGAACGTGAGTTAATCTACGCCTAGTTGCGGTTAAGCTCGTATAGTTTTTTCAAACAATGCGCCCGGATATTTGTCCAGATATAACATGACAGGTAGTTTACATAAATTGCCTTTTTAACACGACAGATATGAATTTGAACACGCTTTTATTAGCTTCACTTGTTACTAACAAACAATGTAAGCAAATCTGGAAGTCAAGTACCTACTTGTAATTGTCGTATCGAAATTAAACTTTGTATGTACATGTGGTTCGGACGACAATACTATAATTAGATATATTGGAGCTGATCTGATAATGGAGCCAAGAGGTGGAGAGATCTGGCGAAAGAATTTAGGAACACTTCCCGATATACGATTGAACTGAAATTTGGCATACCTGTCAAGTTCCGATGACAATACAATATTATGGTGAAAGCGAGCTGATCTGATGATGGAGACGGAAAATGGACCACGGAACTCCTCGATGATTAATAGTAGCTTGGCAGTGTTTGGGCACATTTTAATCAACACACCGTTCCGATTACTTATTCTTGAAAGGCATGTATTGAAAAAAAAAACGTTATAAATACTTATTCATATTAACGCCATAGACCGCTAAGGACGATTTAACACGAAGAAGGTTCTCGAAATAATGTATAAATATCGAAGCATGTTTGAGTTTTATGTACCCCATCTCTTTGTTGGAGACTGCCCGATTTGCCACAAACTTAGAACGCATTTATTTCTTATATACTTCTAGACATAATTACTGCCATTTACGGAAAATATTTTCTATTCATCTACACGTATCTTGTTCGGTAGTGGTTCGTCGAATACTCGTATTTCCACTGTAAGTAGTGTTCACAGTTATTGATTGTGATATGTTTGTGCACGAGCCCTGTTCACACGATGATTGCATTACATTGACCGTCGGATAACACTATGTTAGCTTGGCAATAAGTAGAATATTCTAGTAGATCATAGTTACTACGTAAAGTAGCACATACATTCTCGGTATAATTTTTGGATCATGTTTCAGTCTAGTGTCGATATCATAATGTATTCTCCTCAACTGACAAAACAACACGGAAATGTGGCTATATTGAAATGTAACCGAAACTTGAACCTTTCAAAAAAATAATCAATCCTTTCGAAGTATTTCTGCGAACTTTGACTAGAGTTTTAGCTTAGATGTTTTAGCGTTTCTCATAGATGTTTACATAATCTGAAAATATTTGTTCCTAGTCTGGGTGGTTAGTACACCCGTAGTTCCTGATACCCACGACACAGGGAATCCTAGTGTGGAATCAGTTCGACTGTTGGCTGTAATACAATATGTTGATTTTACCCTTGCCATATTTACCGAGGAAAAATTAAATTGTTATTAAAAAATTTGTAATGAAAAATATCCCCCGTGTTTACATTGCCCGCACAAAATCAACTCGTGTGGCGCGACGTGGCGGTGCCAGCTCGCCTCACTTGTGCCATCGCCCGGTGCGCTTTCCCTCTCTTTCTACTCGTCAACAACCTGTGCTCAGAGGCTCATGCGTGTACTGCGTAGTAACTAGCCATTTATCTGTGACGTTTGTGGCACAGATCACAGTTCGCATTGATCGCGCTACTGGTTCCTTCTTAGTCACCCTGCGTTTGGGCAATGGCCGGATTGATCGTGTCGTGTAATGCCAATCATCAGAATGTAATTGTGAGATTAACTAGTTTGAACTAATGTTTCTTAATCTTTATTGTTATTGTTAAATCTACGAAGATTTTCTAAGGGTTTTAAATATAAATTAGATGCATAGATAGTGAAGCTCTATCGATCTTTTGGATGTAACAAACAATATTTGAATTACATTGCTGCCTTATGATTGTGTAATTGAGAAGGCTAGGATGGAATTGCCTGTAGAAACTACTTATTCTCATTAGTTTATTGGTAGCTTTTTCATTCCTTTATTTATACGTACTTAAATGTGTATAATCTATATATACAATAGATTGTATTGTACTCATGTGAACATGGTCTATAACAACGAAGGATATTTAATGATGTATAATAAGGTCCACCGTGATCCTTTTCGTGTGGTCTTTCAGATCCGGGGGCCATTCTCTTGATACCGAATTATTATTTATTTTAATTATTACTTTGGATTTGGTTAGTGATTTATTTATTATAGAATTGAAATTACCGTGGCTTGGTATAATTTTAGACTATACACCACGTACTTTACTATTCTCTTCCTAACGATTCGTTCATTTAGAGGTCCTTCTTCATGAGCACTGACCGCGACCACGCTCGAAGGTGTGAACTAGTGGTATGTGGTGTATAGTCGTAATTTTTCGAAAAAGATATATTTATTAGCAACTATTTTGATTTAGAAAATATTTAAATCATATCACTATTTAATAATTCGATAAGTAATAACTAGAATTTGGCAAGTTAGTTATTGAGAAATACATCACAATGTACTATATAAAAACACTATAAAGTTTGTTATTTTTTAAAGTGTAAGCCACATTTTTTGAATAACATTTAAAAGTTACCCGAAAATTGAATACTTACGACTAGCAGCGCAGGATCGTTTCTCGTAGACCTACTTGTAAGTCCTATCAGTAGGTCCACGAGGGTATCTTAGCTCTCCATGTTCTACTACTGTTATTATAGTTTCACTGGTTATATTATATTATTCTCGTGGTTTAGGGTTTTTGTATATGACTCTAAAACAGTTAAAAACCTAACAGCCACCAAGGAACTATCTATGTACATACTATGACACGTGTCATGGACACGAAAAAGAGAAAACTCCGTGTAATTATAATATTACAAGTGCATTATACACCACTTTTGGAAATGTTGAATCTATAACATCAGTAGGACGACGAGAACTAAGATTTGTGTCCGTATTGATCCTGGACCTACTGGTAGGACAAAATAGTAGGTCCACGAGAATACACTTGAAGCGCAGATGTTAGTCGCTCGATCAGAATTTTCGGTCACATTTGAATTTACTCAGATATATTTGTAATATATGGTTTGAAATTTTACTGTCAAGGCATCTTCGGCCATAGAATTTTATAAAATAGTCATAATAGAAGAGAATACTTTGTAATTATTGTAAATAAGTTGTTAGTAAAGATTCGTCCAGCAGCACGCAGTATAAGAATTTGTGTACGATCTGAATCTCTGACTATTTGTATAGTTGATTAGTGCCAAATTGACCACTATTATGTTTTGTAAACCAACAGCATTCCAATAAACAAAAATATGCATTGACTATTAAATAATTTGGACTGAATTTTATATGATTGTTTTATTGGAAACCAGCTACCTATTCATATTATGCATTCTCATGAGAGTTAGATGCATATACCTATTTTATGCATTCTCATGAGAGTTAGATGCATATACCTATTTTATGCATTCTCATGAGAGTTAGATGCATATACCTATTTTATGCATTCTCATGATGAGTTAGATGCATATACCTATTTTATGCATTCTCATGATGAGTTAGATGCATTCTCTCATGTCCATTTCGCCCAAAGATTTTGTTTTAATCCATCGAAGAGTGCCGTTATCCACCTTCCGTGTCGCCATCATCAGGTCAGCTCGCTGTCACCATAATATTGTATTGTCTTCGGAACTTGACAGGTATGCCAAAGAACATGGGCAACTCTCCCCATACATTGTTTGACACAACTTTTTTGGCTAAGAGATACTTTTGGTTATTGATAATATATGTTAAGATAATGATAAAGCTAATTTAATTTCTTGCGTAGAAGTTGTGGGAAAGTAATGAAGCTTATTGCGCTTTGTTTCACGCAAATGCAATGAGTTGATTTATCTAATTATTTAGAAGCACAAATTTAGCTTCCCAACTTATATAAAAGTTCTTTAGAAAAATTGGACAAAAAACAACATTTAGAACCGTACTAATTACTTCCATGAAGAGGTCCTGGTTGACCTGGGTCAGCGGTTTTCCTCCTTTGGAGACTATGTTCCTTATGTTATGGTCTACGGGTCTACTAAGAATGGAATTCCCGAAATTCAACCGCAAGGGACGGACAGCGGAGTGTGTAAGAAAAAATTCCAAGCGGACAAAGTCGCGAGCAATCCACTAGTATATGAATAAAATTACTAGGTATGTATTTCGAAAATATTTATTTATAATTAATATAATTGTACACTTATCTAATCACTATGATACAACTAATATTACATTGAATACAATGAAAACAAATGCATCCACTCAATAAAAAACAATAAAATCTCTAAGGAAATCATAATAAATGAATGACAAAGGTAGATAATAAAGGATAAAAATTTAACTTTTATAATTATGTCAGCTGTTTGGTACAACTCAATTCTATAACCGGGCACATCAGCATTACCCGGTTGGAACTGCTGTACCATATGATAGGCCATATGATGACACGAAAAACGGCCTAGAGCTGCCTGCATCCACCAACTACCTGCGACAAATCCGAATGGCAGATCGAACGTGGCGTACCTACCTTCACATTACCGGTGGATACTTGGAAGACAAAATTAAAAAGATACACTCAAAAAGTATAAACAAAAAGCACTAAAACGTGCTTTTGTAAAATAAATCCGATTCAATGTAAGGGAAACTACGGCCCGTTTTCCAGAAATAAACAAACAAAATTTTAATGGGAACTTTGGTAAGTTGACACATACACATGAAGGTACATGCATATTATTTCGATTTATTTACTTTTCTTTTATTTGAGTTTGCCGTGTGAGAATAAAATCTTTCGTTTTATATAAACTCTAAAACAAACATTTATACTTAAAAAGGAAAGGGGATTCAAACCTTAGTGGTATCGCTATCAGCGGCCATTTTTGTTTAAATCGGCTTCGCCCATTTAACCAAGGTACCTTATATGGATAGAGGACACATAAACGAAACAAAAAATATTCAATAATATAGTGCCTTACAGCGTCAGGAGTTTAATATGAAAATACCGGGTAGACGAAGTGTTGGAAGAATTAACACATCTTGGCTCCGCAATATTAGACAATGGACTGGCAATAAAAAGGCAGAAGACCTATTTAGGCTAGTCCTAGATAAGAAATTCAAAAAGATGACTGCCGACCTTCTGTAATGGAGAGGCACCATAAGAAGATAAACACTGAAAATCGAATACTGACGCCAAATTGAAGTAAAAATACCTGCTGATAGCGATGCCACCCATGAAACATACAAAAATGATCGAACCCCTTTATCAAAATCTATGCTTGATTTAGTTTGTGATTGATTGGTTCCGGAATACGGGATAACTTGTCAAAATAAGTACAGTACAATAAATCAAAATGACACGCAACTACTCCAAAAACATTTCAACTTTGAACTAGATAAGAAGGCTCGTTTGGTGTTTTGAGATCAATGGTATGGTTACCACAGTGTCTCTACCAGGAACTGGGGCGCAAGCATGGAATTGACTATAATTAAATTTGGCACACTGCATTAAACTAACCTCAAAAACATAGCATCTCTTATCCATGGATCGGTACCCTCGAAATTAGTCCCTAAGTAAACGATCCATAGCGTCTTAAATTATTTTTATAATCAATGATCCATGATCGCAGGGCCTAACTTTTTTTTTGTAAGAAAAAATTATCAGCACTTCTAGTGTTTGCACCAAAATATTCACATGTAATTTACCAATAAATCAATATTGTAAAACACCTGGTAGAGGTAACAGCGGAAACAGTTACTTATAGCCTCCGTTAGCGTCCATTGCATACACAAATTGCAGTTTGCAAAGTTCAAGAAACTTGTTTGCTGTCATGCGATTCAACCACCCCCTTACTTATAAACTTTCCATAAATTTAAGCATAACTTAAAATCTATTCTTTCTTTGTTTGTCATTATCCAATGGAAATTAGGCAAAAATTGAAGCATTGAACTTTTGATAGATTTATACAAGTAAGCCCATAAATGTGTCGCGTATAACAGAGGCGCGTGTGCATGTGTATACATGGCGGGAGGGTGTGACGTCACGGCGTGGTCCCTGGCGGCCGGCGAGTGACGTCACTCGTGCGGCATCTCCTCTGGGTGTAGCCAGCTGTCGTCTTCCACCCGCTCGAGCTGCTTTTTGAGGCTGCAGTATAGTTTGATCAGCGAGTCCTACAAACAACCAACAAGAACTCTTGTAAACTTCCCAATCTAATGAAGAATATTATATACATAGACGCTGTGCTGTTGGTAAGAATAGACCCCTCCGTCTCCTCCCGTGGATGAAAGTGTGTGTCGTGAAAGCCGACTAAGGGATTTCACCACGGGATTGACATCAGCATTCACAAGTACTCATCACCAATACTGATGTAATCCGTCTGCCAAGCATGGTGATTGTGGCAAATTACCCTATTCAATTGTGAAGCCTGGTCCTACAGGTTGTTGAAGAGGAAGACATAGATACGCGCGATAAACATACGGCAAGAAATCGTCAGTCTGCTATTCCGGCGAATCGGCAACTGGGGCCGTATTCTCGGATAAATCTAGAACATGAGATGACGTCCATCTCATGTCACCCATATTATTGTTACTCCAGTGGCCCCGAATTGCTTGGTAGTTCTATTTGAATGAAAATATTTTTATTTTAGTAATCAAAATTCAAATCAAAATCAAATTAATCTTAAAATTTTAATTATTAGTAATCTGAACCGTGAGCTGATCAATCATGATCATGAGCCCAAACACTGCTAGGCAACTATTAATCATCGAGAAGTCCCGTTTTCCACTTTCCGTAGCCATCATCAGATGAGCTCACTGTCACCATAATATTGTTTTGTCATCGGAACTTGACAGGTATCACAAATTTTAGCTCAATTGGATATCGGCAAGTAGTCGAAAATTCGATTCCAAAATTTGATTACTTTGTTTGTTAGTGAGCTACCAGTGAAGCTAATATAAAAGCGTATAAATAATGTCTAACAAATCTAGCTACATTCAGTCCTCCAGGCTATTAAAGAAGACATAGATACGCGCGATACATACATACATAGACACACGCCTTTTTCCCCGAAGGGGGGTAAGCAGAGCCTCCATGGGCCTCTTTTCACACTTAGCCCGACTAGTTGTCCCTACCGGTGGGGCTAAGTACTATTTTATTTTTGTCCTTTGGTGGTGAGAGTATCGTAACAAGTTGAATTAGATTTTTCTGAATAAGTTACCTTCTCGTTTTCTAATTGTATGATTTCTCTTTTCTGCCGTAGCTCGTCATCGTCCATTTTCTCTTCCAACTCCGTCTTGTGATTGCTGAGGTACGCCAACTCCGTCTGAATCTGAAAGTTATTGGAAAAGGCTTTAATACTAAGTTTTGTTGTCCCAACAATTTCTTCAACAACCATGTAATAAAACGCGAATTATCCTTGGAATAGTTACAGTGTTTTGTCTTTTGCATTGACACGCAGTTTCAAATTCGATCGAATGAGACAAAATATTATGTAAATATTTTTTCTGGGTGTTACTCGTAGTTTCCGATGCCCACGACACAGGGGATCCTAGTGTGGGAGTGAATGACGGAACAAGCTGATGGCCCACCTGATGTTAAGCGGTAACACCTGCCTTTAACATGCATTACCTCATACCTATAGGTCACGTCCACCTAGGACGCAACCTATGTGGCATTACACTGCACTCACCACCCTGACACATAAAGATGACAGGTCTCATGTGCCTGCAATTTGAACCGGAACACAGCAATGCGACCACTATTGCTTTACGGCAGAAATAGGTATGGTGGTAGTACTTCCCCGGACGACATCTCTCACAAAAAAGCTACTACTAAAAATTCACATTCCCAACAGTCACATAAATTAGTTATGTGACTGTTGGTAGTTATGTTACATTTATTGATTTTATGCAAGGGGTCGCAGCGAGCCGAACGATGTAACAATGTGCAGTAGGCATCTGGGGCCTGGATGTTCAGACGCGCGCGGCCCGAATTGCCAGTCTGAACCCGACTCTACCAACTAACCTGTTTATTCAGAGGCAAACAAGTTAGACCTAACGGACCACGTGACAAAAGTTGCGCAGGATGTTATTCTTATGTCAAATTAGTGGGCGGGATGAGGCGCGGAGATGGAGACGAAGCCACCCATTAGAACGGAGTGGCGTGCGGAATGCGTGATTGGCGCGCTCGTCTTAGTCCCGCAGAGTGCCGGGGCACACCCCGGACAATACATACAGTGAAACAAAAAAAAAACTTCATACTAATTTCAAATTTAACAAACACGCGACGGAGCTATGCAAAGCTGTTTTTAAATATCCTTTTCGCCACGGATATATTATTGTGCTTGAGTGACCTGTGCGACATCGCTGCCGCCAGATCTCAACTTGTTTGCCTTCTACAATACCTAGAAGTACCCTGGGCCCTTCCCGGTTTGGGCTAAAAGTTTGTTGGTTCGTCCACGATGTTTTCTCGCGAAATGGCAATTAATGCGCAATAGTTTCACTAAACGTGTTCCAGAAAATAAGCCAAAGTTCAGGTAACATAAGTGATGATTTTCAGAGGCAGACTGATTTCTCAAAATTTATGTTTGTATGGAAAGTACGACCGGATTGGCCGCTGAGGTCCGCCGAGATGGACCTGAGGTATCAAGTTCTGGGTAGAATCGAGAGATGGATTTAAGTTGGCGACGGCACTCGGCAGCGTAATGCTTGCTGGAAAAGCTTACCTTGAGGTACTCCTGGGCAAGCTGCTTATGCTCTTCGAATATCCTCTTGGACTCCTCGTCGTTGAGGTCCGGCGAGATCGGCCTGAGGTGGGGGTCTAGCATCATGTGCAGGGTGGAGTCTAGGGCGGGGTCGGGCGGGGGGGGCGGGGCTCCTTCGCCCGCTGCGGACCCACTACTGTTGCCTGGAAAGACGAATGCACCATGTAGACTACTGACGAGATTACAAAGGCATAAATACAAAATTCGACTTTTTAAGGTATCAAATTTTTGAGTGGTGACGCACTTTCTAGCTACTTTAGAACCTAAGCGGATATCTTATTAGTTTTGTTGAAAATTTACGTTCTATCACTAGAATAAAATAATGAAAATGTTAGTTTATTTTGGTTCATTTATGGTTTCTCACTCCTGTCACAGTTTTATGGATTGTAAAACTGTGCTATTGTGCACTAATTAACCAAAATAATGAGCGTTGCGCATTTTTATTATCGTTATTCGAATCTTTGAAACACAACTAAACGACAACTACGAAAGTATAAACACAAGGAAAGCATAAACGGTTTTCCTCATTTATGTTCTTACTTATCAATTAATCTGTATTTTTAGGCAGTGAAACAAGATTGCAAAATTATTATTTTTTTCCTTCTGATAATACCTACATCAAATGTTAAACAGATAAGCAGTGAACTTGAACGTAATTATAACAATCGAAGACGCACGCGCATATAAATATACCGTGTGAGTGTTTTAATGACGTGATTCGGCTATTGTCGCGTCTAGATCGTGCAGAAGCTAGCAATCCCAATGTTTAGAGGAGCCGTACGTAGTGCGCGGCACCAGCGGCAATACGTCACAGTTAAATTTACTCCCGTCGGTGATGTCAGGCGCACGCTTCACCTAGATCTGCGGAACTCCAACAGTAGATGGCAGCAGCGTTCGTAATCCATCTTCTACCGCTTGTTACTATCGCAATAAATCTTCATCTATCGTTGTTGTACTAATAATGGTTTGTTTACACAGGAGTTAGCGTTATCTTAACAAATCGGAATTCTCGAAAATGAGAGAAAATATCAGATATAAATAATGCGCAAGTGAATACTAGTTAATTACACTGTCTCGTAGTTAAATCGATAATCACTTTAGAAATTGTAAACCCCTATACAAAAATTATCACTTGTATTTAGCATGTAATCATCAGACGTACGTAGCGAACACGCGTAAAGCGCTACGAAACCTCGTAGCAGGAAGATCCGACAATGTAAACGAAGGGCGGTGACGTAAATTCACGCGCGCGAATCGCGGATTCTCGCGTAGGGCGGCAGGGGGCGACACTCACTGTAGAATATCCAACTACAGCTGACGGTGTCCCGGATGGTGGTGACGATGCCGGCGGCGGCGGGGTCGCGGCGCAGGCGCGCGGGCAGGGGCGGCATGGCGCGTGGTGTAGCGGGCACGGTGCGCGGCGCACTGGCGCGCGCCATCGCCGCTCGAAATACTCGGCGGGAGAGCCGGGAGCGGGTGGCGGTGCAACAAACAAATCGCCGCTATTCGCGGTGCGGTGACTCAGCGACGTCAGCCCGAGCTAAATGCGGACGCCGTGTGCTGCCGCCCTTCGTGAGGTTTTCTGCCGTTTTCGCCGGGAAGGCGCTCTCTGCAGCGGTCGACGACCTGCGCCCACGCACGCGCTTGCACCCGGCACCGCCACTCCTGCACTTAACCCCGCTGAGAACCCCCCGCTCCATTTGTTTCTATTTAGGAGATAATATATCCGAACCTTTCAAAGTTCATAGAAGTTCGTCAGTGCAATGCTACAGCAACCAATCCTGGCAAGTCAATGCGATCCGTTTACTCGATAGCAATCAACGTAACGTTACCTTCGTATATTGCTCAACTACGCGATCATTTAGGGCCAGTACCATTGCAGCAGGCCCTAATTCACAGAGCGATTGCGCGCCCAGCGGCCAGGCAAGGTGCAGTGCGCAAAACAAACGAAACTTCCAACGTAAATACATGTCGTCTCATCACGTCATATGGGGTAGGTAGTGTGTATTCTTTTTTCCGTGGACAAAGCCTTTCAGACACTAGACATGGTGTTCTAACTGGCCAAAATTGGACACTCGATAAACAAGCAAAGAAATTGAAATTTAATTTGAACCATGGACTGAGTGGTCTGTTCGCTATTTGCCCCCTTTCTGTTTGTGCACCATGGCTTGTAATTGTAAACAACTCCCTTCGGTCGCTGTCAGCTATATTATTTACATCTTGTGGTGCTATACGACCGACGTGTTGCTCAATGAGGTGACGTAACTGAAATGATCACCTAGGATTTGAGAGGAAGTTGTAAAAATATAATTCTCCATACAACTTTTTAATAGTCTTTGTTCGCAGTTCGTTTGGATTGCGTAAACACATAAGTTTTTTGGTATAATAAAATTGGATATTTCTTTAAAATTTACACTAGGCACTTTTAATGACCATTAACATTGTAAAAAAACCGAGCAACACACTTCACTGTTTTTAGATTTTTTGGTTTTAAGACATGTCGGTTTTTCCACGATGTTTTTCTTCACCGTACTAGCACATACCTTAGGGTTGCCAGATGTCCGGAAAATCCGGGATACTCCCGGAATGGCGACTTGTCCCGTGTCCAGTAATTTCACTGTACTGCCACGGAATCCGCGAATACTAGTTTTTTCACAAAGTTACACGGACACCAAAACTACTCACGGCACGGGTCGGCCGTGTGTCGTGAACTCGTGACTACTTTTTCAATATTTGAAAAAGTAGTTGGTTCATTTATTTAATTTTTGTACAGACAAAGTGAGAAAAAAAAGGAGTGTTTAGTTTTAACTTCATTTAGTTCATTATACACCTCTACCTAGATTATTGTAAGAAGTAAGACCAAAGATTAATTAATAACCCCAAGAGATGCTCAATATTTCTTTGAATTTTAGTTTTTGGTATAGATAATGTTGATTATGTGATGTTGCTTTTATCTTGTTCTTCTTTATCCTGACGTTATGCCCCATATCTTTTAGGGGTCGGCTCTCCTTGTGTTCATGCGCCATTTTTTGAGCTTTTGCGTGAATTCAGGGTCTAATCCCAGCGTCAGGTCCTTTTGAACGGTTACAATCCAAGTAGTCGGGGACCTGGTCTTCTTTTTGCTGATTCTACTGTGAGGACTTTCTTCGTCATATATTCCTCGTCTCTAAGCATGACCACCAGCTCAGGCGGGTTTCTGCAAGTTTTTCCTGAAGTCCCTCGTATATGTAAATTCCTGATCTTGTCTAACATGTTGTACTCCACCGATGTTGATTTGCTGACAAAGTTTAATTAACAAGCCTAAAAGAGGTTTCAAGTTTAGTTTTTTCTTCGGGGTGATGGAGATTAGCGGGCGGGGGTCGCGCCGCAGCATACACCACATCTATGTCTATGCGCCGCACTTTTTACTGTATTCACCCGAAGTGCTGCAGTCGTGTGTTTAGTGTGGTACGTCTCGTTTCGTCGACGATATCGTGTCGTGTCTTTATCGTCCAATGTGAATGTGCCCGCTGTCATCGAGTGAGTAACAAGTGCCCTTAGAAGTTATGTAGCAACGCGACGCGACGCAACGTGCCAACATCACGGTTTAATAGCTCATCATTACTCCCGGAGTATAACTTACGCAGTCCTAAAGAGTGCCCAGAATAATCTTACACATAAATCTTAACGTGAAGCCGGAAGTGGCGCGCGAGATTTGTTTTTAATTCCCGCGCCTTTACTATGTATTAAAAGATTGAGGGCGCCTTGCATAATTTTACGATATAATACAACTGAATTGTCAAAATTGCTGATTTTGAAACGGGGTCGTGCCGTCGGTATTTGAAACTAGCCTACGCACGCAACCAGCATTTATCCAAACACCAAATATTCAAAATCCGTTCACCCGTTTACCCGACAGACATTGTCCAGTTTTTCCATGTTTTATCCAATTTTCCGGGCAACTTTTAAAAGTTTTATTTCTCTAAAATCCTTATTCGGTCAAACAATTAAAAAATATAGCCAAATCGGTCAAAGCCGTGCTCAAGTGATGCGATTATGGCCTCCGGAGATTATTACCAACGACAACGATTTATTTTCTTTTTTTATTTATAATAACTATATAATATGTAGATCCAACTTCGTGAAAGAGGTCAGCCGACGAATTCAATTCGATGCGCAGCGTTCGAGAAACTACGCCATATCATATCAGAAATTACAGGCGCATGAGACTTTCCATCTTTATGTCTCAGGGTGACGGGCGCAGTGCAATGCCACATAGAGCGCGTACTTGGTGGAGTGACCTATGTGATAATGCACTGTTCATAGGCAGATGGTACCGCTTAACATCAGGTGGGCCATATGATTGTTCCGTAATATAAAGTTGTATAAAAAAAACTTCTCGTCACGCATACCGCAATGCCTCAAGACAAAAGTCTATAATAAGTGCGTGTTGCCAGTTATGACTTACGGCAATATGCCGTAAACTATGGCCGCATAGGAAAGTTCAAAGTTGCGCAGCGGGCTATGGATAGAGCTATGCCCAAGCATAGAGCAGAATTCCGAGCAGATGCCCGAGCGGATTCTAACACTTAGTGAAACTCTGAAACTCCGAAGTTTCACTAAGTGTTAGAATCCTGAATGAGGAGATTCGTAGACCGTACCGTAGCAAAGACACATCTCTCAGAATTACCAAGTTGAAGTGGCAATGGGCAGGCCATATAGCTCGAAGAAATGATAACCATTGGGGAAGAAAGGTTCTCGAGTGGCGACCACAAACCGGACGACGCAAAAGAGTAATGCCCCCCTTTCGATGGACCAAAGATATAGAGGTCCCAGTAAGGCGGTTCATGGAGGCGGCTCAAGGCCGTTCGTCGAGATGTTATTTTAGTTGAAGGTATTAGAAAACAAAAATGAAATAACGGAAAAATAAAAGAACAGAAATAACTGTCAATCACAATCGAAAAATGACAATCTTCATTCCGTGACATTTAATTTTTTAAGATTCCTTTAGTAAAATGATTATCTATGATTTTAAAGATTTTTGATCTTTTGGAGAAATCAAATAGTTAATGACTATAACTTTATTATTTACTAGCTGTGTTGCCTGTGTTTCCCCCGCTTTATTTGCCTTTTAGAGCATGGATGTTACCATGGTACTCGTAGTTTCAGACACCCAACAACACAGGGAATACTAGTGTGGAATCAGGACTGTATGTGACTGTTGGGTGTTATGTTAACTCATAACAAAAAGAGAAATTACCGCACTAGTGCGCTAATGTAAATTAAAAAGCACGTGTATCTTGTATGCTGCATTTTGAGCCTAAAAAAGCTGTAATAAAGGACACTACGAGCAAGTGTGTTGAAACAATATATTTTAGGCATCAGCTAATTACAGCACCGAAGTGATAATGAACGAGCAAGAGGCGTGGACGGCATCTCGCGTCCCTGGAGACTCGCATCTCGTTGACTGATCACCTCCCTCCGAGTCTCCGAGCGATCATGATGACTAACACGAATCAGTTTACGACTTCGACGAACCGGAAAATTTACAGGGAAATGGAAATTTTGTAATCTTGTGCTGGAAAGCATATAATGGCGAAAACCCCAAGAGGAATGTTGGTATCACATTGACCACCAGAAGTCTAGTTGAATCAAAACCACATTTTGGGATTTATTCCTTCGGGGAACTTATTTCATCAGCTGAATGTGTTTGTGGCAATGGCAACTAAATTTTTACAGAACCCTTTCTTATTGTATTTAGTGTACATTTTTTTTGTATAACAGCTTAATCAGGAAATAACATCTGCTTAGTTGAGATGAGATTGTGGGTCCTGTGCCGTGGTGTGCCCGGCCTAATAATATAACCCTCCGTCGCATGGATGTCGTAAAAGCCGACTAAGGGATTACCCAAACTTGTTAGTAAGATTCGTTTGGGCTGGTAGCTTACTAAGGAATGTGTTATTATTGGAAGAAAGCGTTAGCCTAGTCAGTCGTGAGAAGCAATGGCGGCGATGAGCTCACCACACGTCTATATTCCCACCATGGTTCAGCACAGAGTGAAAAGAGGGCCATTATGGCTCTGCGTACCCTTTCGGGGTAAAAGGCGTGTGTCTATGTATGAGATTGTGGGCAAATGCAAATATTCTGAAGGTTGAACGAGGACAGCGTTTAGAATGCGATCTCTCCCAAGGTACGGGCGGGTGATATAATAGTAACTAGCGTCAGCGACAACTTTGGCTTTTGGGTGTCTCGTTTTGATGGATAAGCAGCTCAGGCTTCTCATCATCATTGTCTTGCCCTTTTCCCAATTTATTTGGGGTCGGCGCAGTACGTCTTTTTCTTCCACTCTCCCCTGTCAGCCGTCACCTCATCATTCACTCCCTCCTCATTCATATCATCTCTCACGCAATCATCTTTTCTCAGGTCTTATTTATTATTTATTTATTTATTTTATTTTATTAATCCAGGATTTACAGTCCTTCCTCTTCCTTTCCATCCACTAACATTCATATTCATAACTTCTGCCTTGTAGATATCGCGTCACTGGCAAATGACAATAGCTGACTCTTGGCAGACACAACGCTCTTATCACAGAAATCACAACCTCTATTTATCACGTGTGTTCGCATCCTAGCCTCGTATACAGCTATGAGCAACGAAAGCTCTTTCAGTGACTCAAGGCTATTATTTTGTTTTAATTGTAATTCTTAGAGTGATACATTTTACATTTAGTAGTTCTGCGAACAGTTGACCTCGTGAGCACAAACTTGTATAAAACTATGCATCATAATGATCAAAAAAGAACACAAAGAGGTTTATTTTTTACATATTCAAAAATCTAAAAATAAATTGAAACATTCTTTAATTAAGTTTTGCAACTTATTATTTTCAAAATCGAGCCCATAACTCCTAAAATCACTTTTCGATAACGCTCACGATTTCCCCCCCCCCCTCTTTTTAAATACCCCTTCTTTAAAAAATCGCCGACAACACAAACATACTATGAAATTTTAGAATCTGTGAATCAAATTTTGTCAAGATTCTGAAAAATACGACCTGTATGCGATTACCATTACATACAAACATACATCCGGACAGATGAAAGCAAATTTGCCAGTTGTTTGCAAGGACTTCGCCCGCTCGGTCAATTACTTTCTTCGAAGATTTTGTCGATAACCAAGACTACCTACTACTGTCATGACAACCATTTCCTCTAACTATGTTTTCATTATTTTGAAGTGCCACGTTATATGGAAGGAGTACTCAGGAGTACGCGAAGAGTAGATTTCGAAAGAAAATAAAATACCATAGTAACAATCCAGTGAAATGTTCGTTGCTAAGGTAAAGAGCGGCAAATCTACGTTTCAATATTATATAAAGCAGACATTAGACACAGCTGCAACGTCAATCAAGCTTAATTCTACTTCGGGATCGGGCAGATGGAAATCTTGAGCAAGTTGGTAATTCCATAAATCCGACGCGAGAAGGAAAGCTCGCTTTGATCGGTATCGATTTAGCGTCAAGACGGTCCGCAGACTTGTGCGATTGCGTCAGTGGCGGTGATGCCTCGCGGAAGCGTCCGCGGCACGACACTTCTATTAGCGAGCCGATTTATGAGCCGCCTCGTGACAGCGGCCAAATCTCTGTCTACAGACACGGCTAACGCTCTTTGACGTTGAGATCCCACCTCGGCGTGGAAACTCACGGAATTAACGAATCTCTACTTTTATTCTAGGAGAGTTTAAAGTCACCTTTACTCCCAAAGACTTTAGTTAGTTCTCCCGTGATCATGGCGCATGCAACTGTGCCGAAATATCGGGAACATTTAAATCTCAAAAATCATGGTAAATATCCCGTTTCTAGTGAAAATTATGTACATAACCATGATAGTTTCAAAAGTTATATCACCTCCCGCTCATCCGTCCGTCCTCTGTCACACGGGTCTAGAGGCTAAACCGTTGAACACATAGTCTTCATATTTGCTCTATTTATGTATCTTACTTATCCAAATCCAAAAACATATAACCAAAAAATATTTTGAAATTTTTGTGAGGGGCATGTCCTTGGTACGAGTAAAGGCGTGAAAAAACTTGCGGGGTATAATTTTTTAGAAATCATTCGAAAGACCTTATTTTAAAAAAATACTGGAAATAAAGTCCCCGTCAAAGCTTTTTTCCTCCATATTTTTTTTAACCTCTATTTGACCTAAGAACTAGAATATTCGTAAGTATGCTACTTATTATGAATATTTTTACCAACAAATAATAATATTTTTGAATACTTGAAACATTTCGAGAATTTTCTTATTTTTCTAGTACAAACTTAATGTAACTTCTACATTTGGTACGGAACCCTGAATGCGCAAGGTCTGACGCGCACTTGGTCGGTTTTTAGTTTTTACGTTATTTCTGGTGCCAAAAATCTACAAAAATCCCAATCTTTAAATGCTGGAATCACGTCGTGCGAGTGACAGAGCATTACTTTGAGAGACCATTAAAAAAACTACATCTGATTCACCCGAGACATTTTCATTCGATCCGGAAATATCCGCGAGCAGATTTAGGCGTCCTTGTGTACGGATTTAAAGCGTCCAAAGGACAATGGTAAAACATAAAATCGGTAACGAGCAGTTTCGACGACTCACAATGATCTAAAAGTGGGTTAGAAAATTATCATGATTTATTTTTCTCGCAGCTGTTTTAAGTAAATCTTAGAGGAACTTATTAGTACGTTTATAATAAGATGTGAAGTCAGCCTGTGGACATTAGTTCCCACGCGGTGGCATAAGAGAGATGGCACACAAAAACATTTGTAGCACGCCGCTATTTGGATATTTAGCGCCTATAGTAAAGAGGGCAGTTTACAATTTCGTGCCAACTTCAAGCGAAACTAGAACTAGGTCAGTCACCGTTAATGCGCTAATATAGGTGATCGTATCCAGATCACATCAAAGAATTGCCTGACGAGGGGATACGAAGCAGGAGCATCCGAGAGACAGTTTGAACGTTTTATTGTTTCTAATTTAGACTAGATTCCCATCGCGACTTTGAACAGTTACAGCCGGTACAGAAACCTATTTGTTTTTAGATTGTTTTAACATTGAACTGTTACCAAGGTAGTTGAGTAAATCACGTGAACATCCGATCATGCTTAAAGAATGTTGTTGTGGTTCAGTTTACTACGACGAGTGGGTATCGGTACTCGGACGAGAATTATTTAGATACAGAACTATTGCCGGTAACAATGAGTTACCGCAATTTTTAACCCATTTTAAAAAAGGAGGACTTTCTCATTTAGGATGTTTAAAAAAATGTTTGTTACCTCATTACTCCGTCATTTATAAACAGATTTGGAAAAGTATTTTTTATTTTAATATACTTTACTTCCAGATTGGTCTTGTTTTGACAAAATCTGATGATGGAATCCATGAAGAATTGGGGGAACCTGTCAAATATTATAGATACAGCGATTTCGGTATTTTCAACAACAAGTCAAGCATTTTCATTCAGAAAGTATCATTTGGTGAAGTGGAACTGATGAAGAAGACCACAGATGACCACCGGAAGCAATGATAAGTATTTCATTGAGGAGAAATGATAAGTATTTCACGGGTGACGATAACATATTTTCATTCGTTAAGCGACTACGACAAAGCTGATTTAAATAAATGGTTCTGATGAAAATGGTACCATCAAACTGATCTGATGATGAAACTGTTAGGAACCGGAACTCCGTTATAAAGCAATGCATCATAGCCGTGTTTGGGCTTATTGGAATTGTCACGAGATGCTCTCTGGCTATAAATGATTTTAATGGTAATATCCCGCGTTCAAATTGCGCTACCAGAGTAGTAAGATTTGTAGTCGGTATTGTTTTTAAAAAACTGTCATTACATGGTACGCAACAGATTGGCCAAAAAGTTTTGAAACAGAAATATAATTTGACAGGCAAGTAAGCAAGATAGCGTCAAAAATGCATAAAAAGAGGCGCCTTAATTATTTTCAAGACTTGGTAAAATAATAATTTTATAACAATACATCAGAACTAAAAAATATATAGAATTGAATATTTTTGCCTTTTGGCTCAGATAATCTCCGTCAGAAATTAAGAATGTTGAGTCTCTTCAACCTGTAAAATAGACAAGCCAAGCCTGAGGCGTCCAGATGACCTAAAAACTTCCAGAACCTATTATATAAATATTAGTATGAATGAAGCCAAATATATCCCGGATGGACTTTCAATCATTGCTGTTCATACCGACACGTCAGCCTCCCCATTAAACTGTGGCACTCGAACGAAGGAATCTTCCAATAAGTATTTGAAGAATATATCGGCAATAGGAAGTAATACAAAAGCTATTGGCAAAGGTAGCGTTGTGAAATCGCTCCGGTGGTGAGTCACAGATGTATTTTAGTGGAGCGCACCCGACCGCTCGCTACGCCACAACATAAACGCGCTCGATCTTACGCTATATATATTATTGTATCTTACATATTTATACACCACTTCGCTGATTTGGACGTGCACTGGCCCAGTCAGTAAAACTCCCCAGAGGTGTGTTAACGCAAGCTAACTTTGATAAAAGATAGCTTAAAATTAAAGAAACCTCGACTTGTTTTAAGGCGATATGTTATAATATCGAATGGGCGGAGTCTATCAAGAAAACAAAAACTGCAAGACAGTGACAGCGTTATTACTCACTTGAACCCGGGAAGAGATGAGGTAAAGATTTCTGCCGCTCGGAAGTAACTGACATAAGCGACATTTGATAAAACTTCGTTTTGCTTCTAAAGTAGCAAATATAAATAATCTATAATTAATCTAAGTAATGTAAAAAGTACTATACAACCTATTAGTACTACCCTACCCTAACAGTACTATACATACAGTCCTGAATAGTATAAAAATTTACGCTTAATATTTTCTCTAGTCGAAGGAGGGACCTAAGACGGGTTTTAGGAGGGCCAATTCCAAAAAATTAAGCTGTCGAGAAAAGTTTCACCAATCGTGTTTCTAGTCTATGATTTATTTTGATTACTTCCTCAAGTAATTACTGTATAACATCAAGTTTCTAACCTTTACTGTTACTGAGTGAGCATGTAACGCAAAATTGCGTTCCATGCTCAAAATTCGAATTCGTTTTGTAAATTCGAGTCCAAAATTGTAACATAGCGTCTTAAGAGACCTGTACAACGAAACCCTTTTAAGACTGCGCTGTAATAGAAAATCATCTGCATCTTATCATTATCTTATTGATATATACCAGGATGCGGATGTGTGAAAAAAATACATTTACCTTTGTATTTTTTCAGGCTATGCTTTCTGTAAAAACGGCGAATAAGCGAGATGTGACACTCGGATGGACATGACAAAATTATCTAGTTCTTTCGCCATAAAAGCAGAGGGTTTTTCACATTATTAATTTATAATTTAATTTTTAAAAATTCATCCTAAAAATCGTATTGGTTTTTGTAAAATCATCATCGAAAATGGGCGAAGCGACAATTGGTATTAGAGTGGAAATAAATTTAAATTTGAAGAAGAGTAGACGGAGATTGAACTGCTCTACGTGTCTTCATGTGTTCTAACACAGATTATCAGTTAAGATTATAATATAATAATATTCATGCAAAATGTAAGTACAAAATTGAGCTTAGATATAGTTATAGTAGGTAGTACATTATATTGACCCTGTTAGGTTGCAAAGGTAAAGGACAATTTATCCCATTTATCTCTTCTTATGGCTTCTGAGGAATACTCCAAACAATTTCGCCAAGTTCAAGTGATATAATTATCCATTTATCAATAGGCACACATTAGCTTTAATTTGATTGTTTTACATCCAGGGACTGTCAAAATAATGAACACCGAACTACAATGTCAACTCTCTTCCAACTCTGTCTACGCTTCAAAATAATACAAATTAATAAATTTTAAAGATAAAACAATGTGATGTCTGGTTATATATTTAATAATATACTAGTTTACTATACTACTTTTTTGTCATTATGTCATATTAATTTCAAACTAAACGAAAATAAAAAATTATACAATATTTATAAATATGTACTTAGTTTGTCTGTTAATAAATTATCAACGGAATAATACTTTAACGGCTTTTTTTAAAGTAGTGATCATAAATTGATTTTTAAAAGAGTCCTTTTCTTCCTCTTTAGTTTGCTCGGGTATTTAGTTATAATTCTTAACAGTTCGGTATGTTGGACTATGTTATGTTACAAGATACAAACAGCAGTTTATCAACGAGCTGGTAAACCATAGAGAAAGCATATAATAACGTCTTTGCGTAAACGTATGCGCACGCACGCACTGCGCCCGAGCCGGCCCAGTGACGCAGACATGGGCCCCGACCTACTTCTGTCGTCGAAAAAATCAGCAGATGTTTAACTTTGAGGCGGGATATATCGAGCGGGCAGAATGTGTTGTTCCGAATAGAAATAAACTTGTCACATATTTTGATTGTATCTAGAGCGGGCGCGGTTAGTCATGTCGCGTTGTCGATGCCAACGGCCCGGCCAGCGCTACCAGCGCAACGCAACTATAAAGGCAATCGCTCCAGACTGAATCACTTTAGGCGCCGTCTGCAAAATGTCTCAACACCGCCTAATTTACATCGTATATTATTGCATGGAAAGAGCTGCATTCCAGTTCTGCGCAATGTTGCTAACGGCTGAATCAATCGCTGTAGGCTTTTAGAATATGCTTATAGCTTATGACACATGTGAAGATTGGATGTTGTGGACCATCAATGTTACCCTCGTTAGATTAGAAGACGGTCCGTTCTGATTTGTTCCGATAAGATGAAGCTCCAGATCCAAAAAGCCTCATGATATTAAACAATTCTCGTATTTTAGATGTCGAACTCGACATTTTCTTACAAGACTGTGTCACACTGACAGATCTCGAATGAAAATGCCGAGTTCGTCGTATTGTTTTCAGTCCGAGAATTGCCCCCCTGGTAGTTACAAAAAAGTGTCAAACTGACAGATCCCGAATGAAAGTTCAGAGTTCGTAAAAAAGCCAAGAATTCAAGAATTGCCCCCTGGTCTCTTCTTAGTCGTTTTCTTCATTACTGAAAGTCGTGCCCGTCTTGAAATGCTCTGGTTGAGGAATTGACGAGCTGCTTCCATGCCAGCCTGTCTTCGGCTTGTCTAAGGGCGGTAGTGACAGCCCCCTGGTAGGTAGTTACAAAAACTACGGCGATTGAGACATTACAAACAAATTGCGAAGAGTCCCCATCAAAGGGTTCCACTTGTAATCTTTCACGGGATCGGAGTTGTAAACAGAACTATTTTCGTATCTTCAAAGTGGATTGTTTATTAGCATCGCTCGAGATCTCTTCGTTACTACAAAAGAGTTAACATTGGGAATAAATTAAGTGCCGCCGTAATTTTGGATAGTGTCCGAGTTTGACCGATGCCGTACGCAGAGTCAAAGAGCAATTCTCAGATGTACAAAATAGATCTCGGAGCGTTTGTTTACATTGCGGGCCTTGCTAGATAGACTATAGACGCTAGATGGTATTTGGCTGCCTCAGGTCCGCAGATCATAAAATAATTAGCCGTGATTCATGCTGGCGACGAGAGCGTCACTCCTCGCCGTGATAGCAGTTTGTCCCGCGCATTTGGCATTGCCTTTGGACAGCCGATTATTCCACTGTCGGCGATCGTTAGCGGTAAATTTACCGCGAGATCGCCGCGCCAGTCGATTCATGTTTTTGCATTGATTGATGGACCAGAGATAAACAAAGCACGACACAGCTCGTAATTAGTTGGAATAACAACTTTTGTCGGTTTTACAGGAAATCCATTAGTTTTTGTTTGCGAAAGAATAAACAAGCCGCTTAAAAATATAATTTTGACCTATTTGCAGATAATAAATAATAGCTTATTCGTAAGTTATCTTTTCGCAGATGTTGCGGAATGATTTGCTCTTGCGTGATTGGTCAGAAAATTGAGTATGGAAGAGATTAAGCACAAAGAAAAGAACTGAAGGAGCAGCGTACAAACCAACCCTGGGGTTTTATGCATGAATTCACCCCAGGAAGATTCACTTTAATTACGCACAATATTTAATTTAATTTATACCAAGTAGTTCACTTATTTCAGAACATTGAAATCTATATTGTTCTTTGGTAACATAACTGTACTCAGGTACCTACTTTACGGTTTAACACAAAACAACTAATTATTATTATCAATTATTATTTAATTATATCGTATATTTTATCAGCTGAAGACATTATTTAAAACTTAAAACCCAAATATTACTTACTCATGAAAACGTCAACGAACACTTGTAACTTTTTATAGTCTGGCTGCACAGTTATCGATACTTTTAAGGAACAGTCCGTTTGAGGCATTGCACCGTTACCGAATCACAATGACATTAGCGTCGTCCTTGGCTAGCACGTGTCTGGTGCGGCTGCTGTCGACGCGCGCGGCACTGTGCGTGGCATGCATGCGTGTGCCGGTGCAGCGAGTGTGCAGGCCTGCGACGCAATGCGCCGGCCGCCGCGAGACTGTGCGACGACGAGACCACCTCCCCGATAACCTTAAATTAGATTAATTGTACCGCGCTGATTCATACATGCCCGCGACGTTTCTTTTTGTTGACACCAGATAAATGCGTTAGCTCGATTTAGCGTTCGGATATTATAAGTGAATGAATTTTTTTCGCGTAGTTCCAGCGATTTGGCGTCGTCAACGTCACATATAGTTTTATGACGGAGCGACATAAAACGCCATAACACGATTTCAATGAACTCGAGAGAAAAAACTATACCGACTTATTGTTTATCTTTAAAATAAATATGATGGTCGATTATACATAGGTTCGAACGAGATGAGTCAAAGAGGTTAAAGTGCGGAATGATCGTACAAAAAATATAAAATGGCGTCAGATACCTGGTATTCTATAGGTTGGCATAAAATCGCAGATGTTTTCATAAATCGATAATCGATACGATGAATCGGCAGTTGTTTCTGTGCGCTCGCATTCAAAGCCGGCGTTACTGTATAAAAATCAACACGTTTGTTTATTTGAGCTACGTATAACGAGCGGGCTGCTCCGCCATGGCGGCCGGCGCCCATCAAAATATTACGATTACGACTTATTTACTTCACCACAAAAAATGCTCTAAAAGTTTTAGACGTCATTTACCACTCGCCCTTTCGCATAACGACTGAAAGCTTAAATACATTTCCACTGGTAATAATACGTTTTTTTTCCGTCTCATTTTCAATTCAATCAATCCCGATTTCAGAATATTATATTGTATTAGATATCTTGGTTGTGTGTTCAAGCAGCCGAAATAAGATTTTTGTTTAAAAAAAAACATAAAATTTGTGATCGGAACCGAGAGCTGATCAAAATGACCCTAAACACGGCCAGTCTACTATTATCACGAGATACCGCGCAGGTGCGTCATGCGTCGCCGTCTAAACGTGTGCAAGTCTAAAGTGTTTTTTATAAGTATGTTAGTTTTTAAGGTAAATACCTTGCTATGGGTTTATTGTTTAGGTTTTTGTACATTTTCCAATAAGCCTGAAATAAAGATATTTGATTTTATTATCCATCGAGGAGTTCCGTTGTCCACCTTCCGTCTCCATCATCAGATCAGCTCGCTGTCACCATAATATTGTATTATCATCGGAACTTGACAGATATGCAAAATTACAGCTCAATCGGTGGAGGTTAACTGGTTCAAAATTCAGTTTCAAGATTTGTCCTACACTCATACTAACAGGTCAAGTTAAATGAAAGCTTCTCAAAATTAGACAAATCATGTGAAATAAATCCTGGAGTTTTGAAATTTGAAATTTAGCATGATGATATATTTGAGATGAACATCTTGAGTTCGGCAAGCAACTGAGGGGGTACAGATAGATCCGACCGATTTACTGTTTCCATTGCTAATCTTTGAGTTGAGTCTGAAAATTGATGGGCACTACGTGACGTAAATGTTTGCTCATAATGCTTACTATGTACAGGTAGGTACTGCTGATATTTGGGATAGCAGTTAGACAGCTGGCAGACCTGAATAAAATATAAATTTTCCATCGAAAGTTCAAACGCAGACCGTCAACAAATATTTAGCGTTTGTCGCATGAAGGCCGGAAGCGATGGATAAACAACTAGCCCATTGGTAAGCAGTATTAATATGGACAGTGCTGGTGCGATGACGTCTTATATTAGACTAATGGAATGCCCGCGACTTCGTCCGCGTGTACTTTTCCATACAAACTTCAACACCCCGCTGCACCCCCATAGGGGTTGAATTTCTAGAATTCCTTTCTTAGTGCACCCCTAGACCACAAATGAACGTACCCTCCAAATTTCAGGTCTCTAGGACTTACGGTTTAGGCTGTGCGTTGATAGTCAGTCAGTCAGTCACGCAACGATTTTATATATATTGATTTGGTTTGTACAGCAAGACCACCATGTCTATCCGTCTTCAGGATCAGAGCACGGATACTATCCAATTGCAGACGGGGGTAAATAGGGAGATGAAACTGTTCACCTCAGCATTGGATGATGTTTTCAAGATTTTGAACTGGAACGTATATGGCATCACCATCAATGGCGAATACATCACTCGCCCTCGATTTGTCGATGGTGGTGTCATCATAGCAGAATGACTGGAATACCGTGGCACAATGCTCAGGGACCTCAATACCGTCTCCCAACAGGTGGAACAAATTCACATGGGTAAGACGAACATCATGTCAAATGCCCAAGTCCACGTTTGAAGTTGTTGACCACTATGTCTATTTGGGCCAAACGATTCAACTAGGTAGGTATAACTTCATGAAAGAGGTCAGCCGACGAATCCAACTTGGATGGACAGCGGAAAACTACGCCATAATTATCTTCTCTTCACGGATTTTGCAATGCCCCAAGACGAAAATCAGTGCGTGTTGCCTGTGATGACTTATGGCACTGAGACGTGGCATAAGAAAGCCCAAAGTTGCGCAGCGGGCTATGCAGAGAGCTATGCTCATATAGGTAATTATATCTGATTTCCTTGAACTAATTTTGAAATGCATCCATCAATCCTGTGCGGCGCGTCATGTGGTGCAGATGGTGCTATGGACGGTCCCGCATGACTCACGCTACTCGGAAGACGCCGGGACTATTTTAGACTGTGTCCGCTTACCTTCTAGGAACCGGGTGTGGGACCAACGACCGATCACAACGCAGAGCAGAGTATTGTTAGATCCCAAACGGGGTTGGTTATAGTTCCTAGGTTTATTCTCGTTAATCCGCGTGGATTTAGCCTCCGGGAAGTCGGTGATTAGTTGACGGTTTTACAGCGGACTGTGGATATTCAAATCTAGAAAGATGGATTTACGGTTCATATTCCAAGAAGCGGTGATGCAACCTGTGATAGGTTACCTGTCACGTATGGCACGACGCTTAGCTGAAGTGGCCAAATACATTATTTGGACTTACGTATTAATTTATTTAACCTTATAACAATGGCTGTCATACTTAAAATATCATTTAAAAAACAACAAAAAAACTAATAAATTCAACTAGGTAATAAAGTTAAAAAAGTAACGAAAAATGAGCATGAGTCAATAAAGAAATAATGAAATAACAAGTTGAAGTTCATAATTGACTTTACATCATACAATTTCCAAATTTATATGCTAAAGTCTTCGATACTACATAATTTATCGAAGGCTAAAGACGATATTTTTTTTGAAAAATGGGCATATTCAAGCAAATACAGATTCATGGTAATGTTAGACTGACGTTTCCAATAAATTTGAGTTCATAAATCTGCATAGGTTGTGTATTGCAATTTCTTCTAACAAGTCGTTTTATTTACCTCTTGACTACCCCTACGAGGGTCTGGAATACGGCCGCAACACTTCGTGATGTGATAATGATTTGAAAAACAAACAATGCCTTTGTCCATTTGTAATGAGATCATTGCTAGGCATACAGATAGGTCTTTGTTTAAAATTATCAGGATTTGAGAACAAACACAGAACAGATAACTCTGTTTGGAAAAGGCAAGATAAATACATACAAAGAGAAAATACATTCCTCTACAATAGGTAAAATTAGCCGTGTGGTGTCCGGCCTAGAATAGAGCATGGGGATGGGCAGCAGCATCTACATGAGTAGGTAATTTAAACCAATCGCCTTTTTTAATACCTACAACTTTGAATGACGGTACAAACAGATGGCCCACACGTAATTCTAAACTTCTTTATTTTTTAAATTGTAATCTTCCTGTTAGTATTGGATTCAGGGAAAACTAACCAGCGTAAAATTTTCGAAGAATATTTATTTATCACACTCCTACTAATCCTAAGAAAAAATGCAGATTATCCTCGTACTAAAATAAAGATAGAACGAGCTTCATTGATAGATTCTTATGGCGTGATGATAAGGCAATACAATTGTTTTTATTATAGTCTATCATACTGATCAAGTGATCAGTAAAGATCCTGGTAAAAAACTGATGAACAGACAGACAGACATTAAATTGTCCAAAAAGTAAAATTACAATGATTTTGTCAACCTCTGAGATGCAGCGGGTGTGGCTGAGTTGCGAGAGGTGCGGGTTAAATTCCCGCTGTGGAACAAATATTTGTTCCTTTATAATTTACTGGTTTTGAAAGGTTATGTCCACCTAATACGCGGTTTGACGATTGAAATCCAACCACAGCTTATACTAACAATTAAGGCAATCTTAAGTAGGACGCAGGAAGTCCGGACGGAGGTGGCTCAAGACCGTTCGTCGTGTTATTCTAAAGGGGAGGCCTATGTGTAGCAGTGGATGAAAATAATGATGATGAAGGTAATCTTCTTCGGACAAGTATGACATTTCCACCTAAATTGCCCACAAGGATTTCAAAAACGATGGACATTCATTCCTGGACGGTCGAAGTAAGGATTTTTCCCAGGACGCCCTTGGAAATATTTGAGTTTTTTTATTATTATTAAAATAGCCCGCTGAACTTACTAAAAAGCTTAACAAAAACACAAACAAACACCCTAAATTACTTCAAAAGAAAATGAAATTACTTATATCTATCGTACTCTACTGAGGAAATTAGGTAGGTACCTAACAACAATAATAAGGAACTCTCTTCGTTTTGGCATCAAATTATAAGCAATGCATAAAGCGGGAGGCGTCTTGGTTTAACCCAGACACTTCTTGGGAATCCTTCCGGACGACTAACTAGGACAAATCCGGGGAAATCCCAGAGCAATGGCTGCCCTATGTTTGAACGGCATTGGTGAACATTGTGGTGGCGAGAAGTGCCGTCAAGCAGGTAGGGAGGATCGCGTAGAACCAAAATGGCCAAAATGTAATGAGTAGTTATCAATAAGGCTGATTATAAAGAGCAACACGGCCTACACACGTTGAATGAACTCTTCAACAGTAATACAAATTTGGTCCCCACTGTCTCAGAAGCTGCGGGCAAGAATAGATAACGAGCCTAGTTATTACACAGTGTGATAATAATCAGTAAAAGGACCTTCAGAAGCTAAATTGTAACAAATAAACGTTAAGGAATTCGTTCATTCATCGTTTCATTCTCAGAAGCTACAGGCAAGAGTTAGTCTAATAAATCCATTGGCCACGATGACTAAGAGTTTGATATTTGAAGTTAAATAGCGGGAGGCTAAACGTGGTCTTCGGAGAAGTAGAGTCGGACACTTGGCAGCTACAGGCTTTCCTAGAACTGTTGAGTAATTAGGTACCAGATAATCAGAATGGGAATTTACACCTATTAGTTAGCAAAGAGATAAGAGTTACGAAGTAAGAGAAATCCTTTTAAAATACAACAAGGCTAAGCATGCTTTTGTTGGAATGATAGGTAACAAAATATTTGAAATGTCTACGACTAAATCATATCAACATTTGGTTTAGGCTTTTAATAAAAAGCTTCTTTCAATCAGTAATCGTTTGGGTTTACAAATACATAACGAAATTGTGTAAATTGATAGCAGTCTCAAATTAGTAAAGACAAACTGTATCGATAAACATGGATTACTCTACGTACAATCAGACAATAATCTAATGAAACTATTAGCTGCAACCTAGCAGTCGTGCCACACTGCAGTTATCAACAGCCGAGCAATCCTACACAGACTTCCTGGTCGCTGTTTACAAACAAACGAGCACGACCCCGCACAATAAATAAACACTAGCAAGAAATAACATGAGTCACGCGTTAGTCCTGCACCTAGTAGTCATTATTCTGTGTCCTGGCACAGGACTCTGCTATTTCCCGCCGGTTACTCATCTCATGCCGCATCCATGATGCATTGATACCAGTTTAGACGACAATATTGTCTGTTACACACGAGAAGCTGAAGCGATCAAATGCTACTGGTTTTTTTTTGTCGTGACATGATGCTCTAGTGCAGTTTCCACGGCAATACTCTGTAGTAGCGACTCGCCGTAGTGTCGCGATGAAAAGCAGTGCCCCCTAACCCCCCTTCCACCTCCTACCTATTCATCCACACGTAAAATACCGTCAAAATCCGCTAAAACCCAAATCAAAGTCTAAATTAAAAAGCTCTCGTTACGTAAATAATGGAGGGTTCCCCAGCGTTCCAAGTTCCAGTTCCCAGCTCCAAGCGTCACGGGCCAATCACTCTCACACTGTTACTTTGGGGGTTTGCGAACGACTCCTAATATACTTAGTATAGATGATTTGTTTACTTCAGCTTAATCGTTGATCGGACACAATACTTAATAATTATGAACAGATTGAGATATCATTTTCTTAAAACCTATTTCCCAGACAAGTTTCAGTAAGAAGACTAAGAAAATACATACAAAGAAACAAAGTACGTAGAAAATAACATACCCTTCAACTTATCTGTCTATAGCAACACGGATACGCTTCGATACCGCGGTGCAAACACTGCGTTTACTGTACAAACGTCGCGAGTACACTAACCAGTCTGAACATATAACAATTTTCAACTTTAATTTGTTGATCTGAAATAAAGATTGATTCACATTACCCGCGTGATCACAAGATATATTGCGCACGTCATAAAACATCTGAATCACGCCGTATTACTGGTATTACCTACCTACTACAGTCCAGTAAAGGACGGAAATAAATTGAAGATGCGATATGCACCACTACACTTCTTGATCATTGTAAAAATAAGAGGTTATATAACTGTTAAGATCAAACATTTAACAACAACTTAAACTCAACTCAACTTTACTTTTTCTCTCTCTTTTTTTTTTCTCTCTTTTTTTTTGTTTGTATGCTCAAACATCTACCAATCTATCATCTAGTGTTTCTAATGTTATTGGTACAGTTTCTCAAGGCACAGGACGTTATTTTATAACACTACAGCCGGATGAACTTCTGGAAAGTTCATCCGATCGATCTGAAATCATGCCAACGTGTCATGTTTTTTTTGGCCGTCGATGGAGCACGAACGCCTAGAAGGCACCTATTTACTCTTGCCTTGAAGAGACCCATATTATGGTTTTAAGAAAAAAAACTACGGCAGCGAGTTTCACTCCTTAGTAGTTCCTTAGCTGCTCAGTTTAGTAAGATCCAATGACTATAGAATATTATCGTGTCAGCAAGCTGATTTGATGATGGAGACGGAAGGTGGGCAACGGAACTTCTCGATGATTAATAGTAGCTTAGCAGTGTTTGGGCACATTTTCATTAGCTCACGGTTCCAATTACTTATATTTAGAAAAGCTTGTTCTGAAAAAGATATTTTTGAACTAAAAAAAGGTGAAAGAACCCAATGAGAACCTATGGTGAGACACTTATCAGGGCTACCATGCTTCAAGTAGGTCACTGACCTAACACAGGTTAACTAAGAAAGAACCGGTGACACCGATTAGAAGTATGAACCGTGTCTAAAGCTTTTATCAGACCATGATCCTGAACGAAGGAACGTGTACGACGCAAGCGACGATGAACGGGTTACTGCCTCTCCTTCGCCGCCCCCGCTGCCTGCCCCAGTGTCCAGGCCGGCGAAGCCGAGCTATTTCCCGTCTCACACCTTCGAGCGTGGTCGCGATCGGCGCTTATGAAGAAGGACCTCTGAGTGGTCAACGAAACGTCAGCAGGAGAACAGTAAAGTACGTGGTGTAAAGTCGTAATTTTTTCTAAAATAAATAGAACGTGGTGGTCGTTTTCGTCAATTGTATCAGATCCTCAGTCGGTCCCTGTTAGTATTGAGTTGAGTATTGTGAGTACATCTTTGATAGTTTCCCCTCCACCTTCACGGTCCTCGGCTTGGTGGAGTGCGACGTTCACTGGCATTTCCAAGCTTTGAGACACCTAGTCCAACCATCGCTTTGGAATTTAACCTTTTGGTTGTTTGCCCTCGTTTTTACCAGTAACGATTAGCTTCTCTGTGTTGTCAGCATTTCTACGTGCAATGCGACCGAAGTATTGTAGCGTTCTTCAGAGTCAGACAGACGTTTCTGGCGTTCGACCTTTAGTTCATTCAGTGTATATATATTCGTTCGCCGTGCAGTCCAGGGAATTCGGAGAAGGGTACGCCATCACCACATTTCAAAAGCATCAATTCTTATCCTTTAAGCTTTAAGTGTCCAGACCTAGAGCCATAAAATATGGACAAGACTAACGTACAAACAACGTGGACTTTCATATTGGATATCCTGCTATTAAAACTTTTGGTTATCGTGGAAAGACTGTGATTTGACTACAGAGCCCTACAGTATGAATGGTCCGACACTCACGTGGCCAGTTATAAGTTATCTTGTGAAGTTTTCCTCTTCGAACACATTGCTGGTTCTTGGAATACTAACTGTAAATCCATATTTCTAGCCAACTCTTTCAAATAAAAGAACAAACTGGATACGAGATCTTGTGCACATTAATTCAACATTTTATTATACCTACAAATACGGGTTGTAAAATATAAACACACCACTCAAAAATTATGAAATATTACAATAATAAAACTACTTCAAACCAAACATTATTTGAATCTTTTTTGGAATAATAAGTTCATGCATAAGTCACTCACCGACTGCGTACAAGTACTTGTCGAATCCAGGCATGTTTTTGACTCCATACTCATCCATATTGCGCACGTCGATAATTTCCCACGCGTTCTGCAAGGAGTAAACAAATAAATAAATAATAAATAATGCTAAACAGTTCCCAAAACATTATCTAGCCCCAAGCTAAGCAGAGCTTGTGTTATGGGTACTAGATAACTGATAAACTTAATATATATATAAAACACTTTCAATATATATATCAAACACTTTCTAAATATAATCAAATAAATACAAATAACAAATACGGGAAGGATGCAAATAACAGTTGCAACACATTACAATGCACTAAACTAATTTTGCCTTGTTTATAAAAAGAGGACATTTAAAAAAATCTATAGCCCGACTACAGTGAACACAACAATATCATACTTATAACAATGTCGTACAATATCACATTATATCATAATTATTATCAGCAATATCGTTGCCAGTTTTTCAATTCTGACAAGAGATTCGTGTTCTGTGATCCCACACTTCAGATACTGATGTCATTTTTTAAATATTTGAAACATACCTACTTTTTTTGTAATACTTATTAGTATTTTTTAAATAGTAGTGGTGTTTTTTTTGTGAATTTTATTATATATCGAGACTAGCTCTTCGCCCGTTTACTACTCTCACTCACTCGACCTTGCTTTGTCCAATCAGGAGGTCACTGGCTCGCTACGCTCGCCAATTTCCCCCTTCGCTTCCGGTCTTATGATTTTGTTTCACTGCAGGCTCTCCGCACGAACTTCTCACTCCACCCTGATTTACAAACTTTTAAATTATAGAAAACAGTTTAAATTTATATTTTTCTCAAGCCCTTCTCTTAATTGCAAAATCACCAATGAAACCTTATTTTGATTAAGACCTTTCAAACGACATCACACGATACGTTATACGTAAAAATTATTGTCGTACCCGTTGTGCCCCCTTTTAAACAACGCCACGGCAACCATTTTTTTAAATACAAGATTTTTAGACGAAGTACAAAAGTTTGAAATTAAAATTTATTAAAATTCGACAAATAGTACTGTTTTGTCATATTTTTACGAATTTGAATGTCAAATTTATCGAATGGAGTCCTACGTAGATGCACTGCTTATTTTTCAAAATAGTTTCAGTGATTTTTAAGTTCTGAAGGATCATCCATATAGACATACAGACGCTTAACTCGTTACTCTTCTTCTCTGAAGCGAGACAACCTTTACTAAGGTGGATATTTTATTTTATAAAAAATTTAATAAAGTTTAGTCGGGCAAAAATGTTTACAAACCAGCATAAAAAAAGCTGGACACGACAGTATATATCTGTCTTTCTCTTTTAATTTAAGAAAGACAGAGGAGAATGATAGAGCATACCAAAGTTATTCTATACCAAACACTATTCTACATACTGGGCTTATTAATTATGCAGATTAGGGATAGCGAGTGCAGGATGATACAAATATGGATTAACATGGTCATAATACATAACAAAGGGGAATACATAAAATAAATACAAATTACATAATTATTACAACACATTATAAAGCATAATTTATACGTAAATATATGTTTTTCGCCTGTAACGGACCTTATAAATGCATTCGGGACATAAAATGGTTATTTGTATGCATTGACTTACGGGATCGACTTCAATCTGTAAAGGCGTTTGATATCTCGGATCTACCGGCCTCTGTGGCACGTTTCCATTGAACTCAGGCGCAGACATGGGACTGTTCGCCGCGCTCAGTCTGTCGCAGTAGTTCTGATTGTAGTCCTCTTTCCTGGAGTTGTTGGTGCTCGTCACAGAGGGGCTTCTGGCCGGAGACAGCTTGTCATTCTCCCTGTTCCAGTACTGATCCATATCTATGTGCCGTGGATTCATGTTCCCGATGTTGTAGTTGCCGATCGGCGACAGTCTCCGTGGCGAGGAGCTTTCACTGAACACGTGCGGACTGCTGACCTGCAGCGAGTCTTGAAGGGAGCTGCCTTCGCAGGCGCGCTCCTGCGGCGAGCTCCGGTTAATGGCGACCGGGGATCTCCCCTCCTTGAACTGCTGAGGTATTCTAACGGCTCCAATTCTGTCGTGCGCGTCCGTTTCATCTTTGAGTGTAGCGGTTTTGGGGTGCGCTTCGGCGGCCATTTTTGTTTGCAGTTTACTCACTTGCGTCTCGACGTAGCTGCGCAGGCGCGGCGGCGCCGGCGCCTCGTGTACTTGCGACAGAGAGGGCGGCGCGTCGGGCAGGCTGTCGCGCGTGTCGTACGTCATGTACTCGTCCTCGGAGCACGACGACGAGTCCTCTTCGCAGTCCTCGTAGTTGATGGGCGTGTCCTCGCCCGGGAACAATTCACACAGAGCCGACATTATTTCCACTACCTGGAAAATATAGAATTATACTGTAAATAACCAATTTGTACAATTTTTTTTTTATGGGTACTTTAAGTGATTAAGGCAAAATAAAACATCGCGAATATGCAAGGAAACCGTTCGAAAAGCCCGTTTGACGACCTTCGTGGCGCTGCAAGCGATTAGCCAGTTCGCACATGGCTGGAGTGTTCGTTTTTATTTTAGTTTTATTGTTACTGGATTTGTAGATTGCGAGTAGCCGGCTGAGATGCGAGAGGTTGCGGTTTCGATTCTCGCTGCGGGAAATTTGTATGATCTGCAAATATTTGTTCCGGGTCTGGGTGTGTACCATGGTACTCGTAGTTCCTAATACCCACAACTCAGGAGATCAGGCAGGATCCGTGACTGTTGGATGGTATGTTAAGCCTTCAAAACAAATGTGTTCATAAAGCTAAACTAATATTCATAATAAAGTAAGTATTAGGAAAATAAACATGGTTTTGCCCATTCAATACCTGCTAGAATAGTTAAGTATCCAAGATACCGCTGCTAACCAATACAATCTAACAATAAAAAAAAATGGTTAGTGAAGAGATAAAAATAACTATTCATAATGTTATACGTAGTTGTAATTTGCTTTAACATAATTTGCCAAAATTGGAATTAAAATAATTATAAAATTAAACAACTATTATGAGCCCTCTGTCGTGTGGCGACACGCTCTTTTCGGATCGGGCTCGGCAGTGGAGAACGCACCTATAGGCCTTTGTTTGACCACGACCTCACCTGTTGGTAAGAGACGATATGGCAGTAGATGAAGCACAGAGGTCTAGAAGGCACCTATTTCATTTTTCATTTCATTTCATTTTTCAAGTTAGTAGGTAGATGGACTAATTCTTAAATATTGTATTTGTATTGTATTTGGGCTGTATAAAAACAATATTGAAACACAAACAATATTTTCCCTCACAATACAGTTTTTTTTAAATTGCTTTTGGAACAAGCATTTGGCCCTCCTGATACGGAACCTCTATCCGGATACGGATTAAGCGGAAACCTCTGTATTTAACAATGTATTACCTCATAGGTCACGTCCACCTAGGACGCACCCTATGTGGCATTGCACTGCACCCGCCACCCTGAGACATAAAGATGAAAAGTCTCATGTGCCTGTAATTTCCCTTCAAATTGGTACACAGCAATACGAGCGGTACTGCATTGCGGCAGAAATAGGTATGGAGGTAGTCTTCTCTCTGGACTCTTTCACAAATAAGCTTCACTACTACTAAACTAACTACTCCTAAAGTGTGCTAAATACCCACAAAAAAGCACCTTGGTACACTTGTATAGATTGGTGGATACAACACTTGGATCCAAAGGTGATTGAGACTGCAGGACCTACTGCGGTACCTGATATTTTTTTATCTGTGTCTTCCATGGACATGTTTGGGGTGGGTAGTCAGTCTTGTAAGAGTAGTGGTCCAGCGATCGCCTCCCCTTTTTTAATGCACCATGCTCCATCAAGCTCTATGATGCTAACAATAACAAGTAAGAAATGAACATGGTTTGACCATAAAAATACCCTTTTGAAGACATGTCATATGAGCATGAATGGAGTCTTCGAGACGCGCCGAGTCTATTCACCACACTGATTCTTTCATCTTTCTAGGGTGACCAAGAACCAGTGACACAAGTGTGGTAGTAGGGTGTTTGATTGCCACAATAGCAGTTTAAATGAACATACCTTGGCCATGCTAGGTCTCTCGGCGGGTACTTTGTGCCAACATTGTGTCATCAGCTGTTCTATTGGCTCCGGGCAACCCTCAATCATATTAGGTCTTTGACCTGGAATTGGCACATCACGAGACGATTATTATTAAAGTTTTATACAAATAACTAGTTTACTAACTGATTATTCATCAATCTTTCTTTTTAAAACTCTTTATTTAACTGCACTTGTATATATGTAGTAAAAAAACCGGCCAAGTGTGAATCGGACTCGCACACGTACACGATTTAACTTTATTTATTGAATTTTTATTATTTGTTATTATAGCGGAAATAGAAATACACACTGAAAATTTCATCTGTCTACCTATATTCATGAGATACAACCTTCTGACGGACAGACGGACAGCGGAGGATTAGTAATAGGGTGTACTATTATTTATTCTGTGGTAGGGTCCCATTGGCACCCTTTGGGTATGGAACTAGCAACTGAATTTTAAAACAGTTCCACCATCAAATCGCTTGAGTTGAAGTTTCTTTGTTGCATGTCTGCATATCTGTCAAGTTCTGATGACAATATCAAGTTCTGATGACAATACAACATTATGGTGATAGTGAGCTGATCTGATAATGGAGACAAGACTGAAGAACGGAATTCCTCGATGATTTGACAGTGTTTGGCCATTTTGATCAGCTCACGGATCCGATAACATAAAAGTATCATTAGAAAAAAAAAACTGCATCTCCAACCTACTAAACTAAACTAAATAGTGTACTCAGTGCACCCCGGGTGAACTACCCCTGGTGAATTAGGTATATCCCCTTAAGGTAGCTACACGCGGACAATATAATAGAATGTCGCGGCTGACTTCAATACGAAGAGCCCACTGTAAAGATGTATAAACATAATTTATTTCAAATTTAAAAGGTACAAACAGAGAAGCCGCAAATGAAGTAAAAAAATAAACAACTGCAAGCTGATCAAGTCCTATTTCTCTTCATATAACACCCTCAGGGACACTGGAACAGTGCTGCCATTAGCCCAAAGTCCTTCTGTTATTTTAAGGATTAGGGAGAAAATGCACAATACACCCCTATGCAATGTCAATGCAGAGCAGATACTCTCTCCCTCATTTTGAACTAAAATTAGATGGCAATAAATAATAAATTACCTAGTGCATGTCCAAACAACTAGTACAGTACTGCTATGAAAGTAATGTGCCTCTCCCTTATAATCTTAGTTTTATTGAAAAATAATTATGATTGCAAGTGCAAAAAGAGACACACAAAGAATAGTGTGTAACTAAGCTTTATCAGTTTATTGTGGGTCCATAACATATATATACTTTTTCAAAGCATTCTTATATCAGTACCTAGTCTTTGAGGACATCTCAGTCTGTTTAACAGTGTGGATTATAATCTATAGACTTCTAAGATCTAGTCTGTGCTGACTATATAGTGTATATTCATCAATATTTATTTGAACTATAGAGCGTTTTTTTAGTATTCAATCTGATAACGGTGGCCAATAAAACGTATGGAAATAAAATCCAATATCAGATTGGATTGTGTGAAAACCCTCTCAGGATTACAGGGAATACTAGGTTACATCAATCAATTCATGATGATGATACACTAACATCATCAGCCTGTAATAATCCATCAACTGCTGGTCATAGGCCTCTTCTAATGCGCATCATTTAGCCAGTTTTCTGTCAGTGAGACTCTTATTTTTCGGAATCATTGTTCCACCCAACCAGGAAGCAGCCCACACTAGATTGCCATGCCATTCCTTCGACATGTGCCTCTTTTGAATATTTTATCAGTCAGACAAGTCTTTTTGATTTTGGTGTTGTAGAAGACCCTTTTTGCTTTTCTTATTCTTAATTTTGACTTTTAACTATTATTTACCTGTATGCACAGCCCACATTATCCTAAATGCTGAACCACCTTCTTCAAATGGTTTCCTTCGAGATAGAACCTCCCAAAGTATTATTCCCCATGAGAACACATCACATTTCTCTGTGTAAGTTGATCCTTCAAAAACCTGGAATCAATACAAGTTATATCATCAGAGAGTGGAACGTAATGACAAAACAATAAAATAGAGATAAGATGTTGTTTTTTACATATACAAGTTATCAATACTTTTTAGTTTAGAATTTTATTCTTATTTTTCTTTGCAATACAGGCTGTAATGTTCAGGTTATTTTGAAATCATATAAGTTTGTTTATAATTCAACCCACTTCATAATCACATTAATTTTACTGGCTCAATCTCAAATAATTTCGATCCACTAGATGTATTTGAGACAGTTAACCATACTGCATTTGTATTGGGCAAACATTTACCGATAAAGGCATTCAAATAAATCAGCTTAATGTATATTCGGACAGTATTTTTATTTCAAAAAGATATAATGAATCAAACCTCAGGGGCCATCCAAGCTGCACTTCCTTTATTGTTAGTCATGTATGTTGCTTTATCAGCAGCTGTTCCAAAGTCACATATCTTGAGCCTCACCCCTCCTCCCACAAGCAATAGGTTGGGTGGTTTCAAGTCCCTGTGTATTAGTGGCTTTGGTTTCATAGAATGGAGATATGCTACACCCTGAAATTGAAATGCTGATGTTAAGTTTCATCATCATCAGTGCGTAGAAGTCCACTGCTGCACATTTATATCTCCCCCATAGACCATCATGGACTGTGGTTAATTGGCATCATCAACAACACCATTTCACCTTCTGCCGGGTACAGGCCTCTTTGTTTGTGCCACCTTCAATAGTCTTGTACTAGTCTCAGCCAGGCTCAGATCAGAACTATGCTAACGACTAGGTAAATTTGTGAATGAAATTTATTGGGGTTTGAAGTTATTTGAGGTACATGTATAAAATATAAATAATCATTGTAACATACCTCAGCACATTGTCGAGCCCAGCTCATTGCATGAGCAGCTGTGTATTTAGGCTTAGGCCGGTTGTGTAGGACATTGTACAATGATCCTCCTTCAGCATATTCCATCACAAGACACACATGAGCGCCCTGTGTACACGCTCCATACAACCTTACTATGTTCGGGTGTGATACACGAGACAGCTGTCGCACTTCTATTGAAAACTCCCGCTTCTCAGCCTCTGAATTTATATGCTTCACAGCAACAAACGTGTTTCGCCATAGTCCTTTCCAAACCACTCCGAAAGCGCCTTTTCCTACAACCTAGAGCAAAATCCACATTTATTACATGTTTACCCAAAAAGGAATGGAATAATAGGAGCAAGAAAAGCCCTGTATTTACCGACAGTTCCTGTATTTCACTGTAATCAATCTCCTCCACAAATGTCTGCTGCGGAACAGGCGAGTCTTGCACATTGGAAGCCATCGGTACACTCAATATCACATTATCAAAATGACTAGCAGTATAAAATACTTGTTATTCTTAAACCCTAGATAATTTACTAATTAAATACGTTTTTAAAGAGTTGGTTAGCTCAATTTGAACTCAATTTTCAGTATTGTTTGTCAGAGGAAAGCAACTGCGACAAGGCCGCCATCTTTGAAACTGTAGAGCAGTCAAAATATAAATGTCACTTTAGGTGCAGAGTAGAGATGTCCGATCCGACCATAACTAGATTGTCGATTAATTCCGAATCGATAAATCGTTCACCGGTTTTTACTACATAGCTCTAAAAGTTTTAACCGCAGGATAAACGAGTTTTTTTTTGATTAAAATACATCCACTATTCAGTTCTTACCCACTGTCCACCTCCCTGAGACCACCTGGGTGAGCCGTAGAAAGTTTTTTTTACAACGGCTCACCTATCACACTAAACTTGAAAGCGCTTAACTTTATATTGGTGACGGGACACCTCAGAAACTTGGTACTGGCCGTTATAATACCTATGGTTTATTTGCTCATCAGCAAATTAACATAAAGCATTTGACTTATTGTACTGTACTAGGGAGAATTCTTGGTTTTCTAAACCGGTTTAGAAATGGAATGGCAATGGTGGACCAAAATGCATTCCTTACATCTTATTTGATTATATTGGCGCCAGACATTTTTGAATTCTCTAAGCTATGCCCTTACCGTGCTACATTATACACAAACCCTTGGAATCGTTACCTACACCGTGTTTGTCTAACTCATTCGATCGTATTTAGAGCATTGCAGGCCTCCGTACCTGCCTGTCATTGCAAAGACAAAACACTGTGTAACTATTCAAGGATGATTCGCGTTTTAGGAGACAATTCTCGTGCTTTAGAGATTAAGTCGAATTCGACATATGTCGAAAAAAGATAGCGAATGTTGAATAAAATCTTAATTTGCTATTCTCGTGATGTCACAAATAGACATGACATTAGGTACTTAAGTCGAACAAAATCATTCAAATCGAATACGATGTGATGGTTATTGTGACATTTTTTGTAGACATTCATGCTTCGACATTATCTCTAATTTAGAGATAATCTCTACAAGCCGAAAATTGGCCTCGGTCGTTTGTAAAATAATACATAGTTTACCTTAAAAAATTGTTGTGAGCTGATTATCCTGGAAACGGCTGCACCAATTTCATCTACAAACCACCTCTCAAACACAATTTAAGTTAAAAAAAAACAGAAATTAGAGCCCCCACCATGCCGGAGCTACGTGGCAACAAAGAAACATGCCTAGGTAAGACAGACAGACTAACTATTTAATCGCTGGTGAAAAATACGCAATAAATCCTAGTTTTATAATTGGTTGGTACTAAAATTCTTTAATTTACAATATTCCTGTACCTACCTAGGTACCTACTTTCACTTCTAGGAAAAAACACATTTTATTAGTCTAATTTACGGGCAAATCAGGAACATTAGAACCGATAGAGATTTCAGTTGTCGTGCTGCTAGCCTCCTCCAGTTTTTCGAGCAGTATACAAGCTTCTCTACATTTGAAGGCCATAGCAAATTCTCTAGGCGTCTCATCCCTATCATTCGTTTCGTAGAGACTTGCTCCGAGGCTCAATAGAATACGAATGAGGCTGCAATTGTTGCTCATAGCTGCGAAATGCAGCGCCTGTCTACCACCTGGCGCATTGGGATCGTTTACTGCAGCACCCTTTTCTACAAGAAGGCGAAGTATTTTCTCTTCTTCGTCGGTCGGAATACACATCATCACGAACTCTGAAATAAGAAATGGTGTCATTACATCATCAACGTACCTACTCCCATCCTCTCATCCCGAAAAGCCGATTGGTCCCGCCACCTTGTGCTACCCGCGATTCCTCATTATTTTTTAATTGCTAAAATGTACCTGTACTTACCTACATAGATGAATAAATTGTAATCCCCCAGCCAAGCGTGGTGGGTGACTAATGGCAAATCCACATTGCCACAAAAGGCATCGTCTGGCAGTGGATGCCTAAAGGCTGCTGTAGGCCTAGTAATTTAATAATGTAGGTAACTTTGTAGTCCAACCTACCAAGGTACCTGATACCTACTTAGTCGGATTAGAAGCATTTCTCCTGAACGTTGAACTTCACTATCCACCCTACCAGTAGGTACTGCAGAGCTGAAGTTATCGTCTACGCTGTCCGGCCCGGGCCCGGGCCGAACCCGTTGACAGTCCCGCTTTTATGAGTAGCTATACTTATGTATTTATGCGCCGCGCGTCGTGCCCCAGAAAATCCAAGATTTATCGCGTTTTTTCTATGAAACCTTTGCTTAAAACTACGTTAAATCCTTGCAAGATAAGTGTATGATGTATTTATTACTTACATGTTTTCCACAAAACACTAAAACACTACAAAAAAAAATTACACTACGGTCAAGAAGTGGAAATCCGTGGTCCCTGCCTTCCCCTCCAGAAAACAGGCGTGAGTTTATGTACTTACCTACATTGTAATTTGTCTATGGCAGACATCGAGCACGCTGGGTGCATGATCAATGATGGCAGAACAGAGGGGCAAGTCCGAGTTTACACACACCATCGTAACGATGATCGTAACGGCGAGTGTACGTGTATTGCGTAGTAACTAGCCATTAATCTGTGACGTTTTTGGCACAGATTTATAGCTAGTTATTATGTTATACACGTACGATCGTGTTACGTTCACCGTTACGATGGTGTTTGCAAAACTCAAATTCACCCCTCTGACTGTACCTACCTAGGGAATCAATAGCAACGATGAGCTCACCACTTGTCATGTCTATATTCCCAGTGCAATCCACGATGAAAAGAGGCCCATTGAGGCTCTGCCTATCCTTATCCTTTGTATCGAACCAAGGCAGGTGCCATCTTACGGTAAAAGAGTTGCAGTTATAGGTAGGTACTGTATTTTTTTTTTCGAAGGTATAGGATTTCGTCTTTAGGTCATGTCATGTACCTAGGTAACTAATACGACAACTGCCCCCTTATTCGATATAACCAAACGTGACATAACGCGGGCTCGTTACGATATCTGTGGAGAATACATTGCACACGTAACAGTAGAAATACATTGAATCATGCTTAAACCTAAACCACCTATGTACACATGTATTTCACGCAATAAATAATACTTTACTTTACTTTACTTTACAATACATTGTGACGTCACACGTTCTTGGCAAGTAATCTCCTATTGTCATAATGAATAACAGCCCTGTTTTTCAATATAAAAAATCCAACTACAATTTTGTAATGTCTGTTTGGAAATAATTATCTAGGTACATATACAATTTAGAGACTTGAATCGGTCCTGTTTGCCTGTAAAATGTAAAAGAGGTTTCTCTGATAGGTAGGTGGTAGGTACCTAATTTATTTCTATGTCATAAGAGTTGAGCAATAGTAAATCACAACTTCAAAAAATAAGTCTTCTTCTTCTTTTTTTTTTTTTGGAGTGTTCAGAAAGTATATAAAAAAAAAAAAAGTCAGTGTTATGAAGAATCAGGTCAGCAACTATCACTGTCATAAGTTTTGTAATTGCTGAGAAAAATCTAGATCCCTGCCATCAAACCAATACGTCATTCATTCTATAGGTCCTACCTAGGTACACAGACAAACAGATGTCCTAGGTACTGCAACGATAGCATGGCTTGCTCCAAAGCATATATCCAATGCTCTTAGGCTAGCACTGATCCCCATGCAAAAAGTCAATGCCCACACGCAAAAAATAATTTCCAACTTACGTATGAATAAACCAGTGTCCATAGCACTGGTACGTGGCATCAGTCTCGCCCCGTGGTCAAACAACAGATTCGCAACTGTTATTGATGGGCTGAAATTACGTAATTGGATAGGTTACAATAGAATGATTGCTGGTCTATAAACTACCAACAATGCTCACTTACGAGCCAGTTATCATGCAACACATAATAGCAATGTGTATATATTGATACGAAGCACCAAAATAACTGCCTAGGTAAGGGTAGGTGACTAGCGAAAATGATTGCTCGGCACAGAGCTCCAAACGACGTTTCCTTCAAATTGGAAGCCCCACCATGGAGTTTGGTGGTTTCAACTAGCCAAAAAACTACTACCTGACGAAATAGTGACGCGAGCAGTGAAATAGTGACACTGTAGTTTCAAGATATATATTTGCATAAATAAGTGTAACAATTTGGTATTGTGAGCACTTCTGACTTATTTGCCCTTTTCCGGAATTTAAAATTTTCTCATGGATAAATGGATTAAGGCGAGGCATTGATAAACTATTATTTCGTAGAGGATTTCGTATAAGGTCGTATACCTACGCTAAAAACGGTTTTTGTCCTCGGCGATTAATTTAATAAAATCCTGTAAAATGTAGATCTCTGTTTAAAAAGAAGTTCCTTTAATATTTTTTTATAATTTATGAAAGTTAACCAATCATGTAGGTAATGCTACTATAGGTACATAATAATGTAAGTGATAGGTATTAAGAAACAGGTCACCAAATATCCCTTTCATATTTTGTGTAGGTACCTAATTGTTGAGAAAAATCTAGATCTCTGCAAGCAAAATTTCCAATGAGTCTGAAACTCGTGTTGTCCACTAGTCAAAAGATAAATAATTGTTTACCTTCTCATCAAACACAGTGATAGAGGGGTCATGCCCACATCGTCTTTAACATTGGGCTTTACACCAGCATCTAGTAGTAGAATAATTGACCGCATGCTTTCAGAGACTACGGCTAAGTGTAGAGCATTTCTTCCAATGTGATCCAGCTGCTGGATATTTGTTCCTTCTTTTCTATAAAACAAAGTAGATAATAAGAGACGAAGAACGACGGAAACTTACTTGAGGTTTTAAAAACAAAGTTATTCACTTTAAAATCTCTTCAAGCTTCTCGGCATCTCCCGTTACAGCTGCATCCAATAATTCGCTTTCCTCGTCAAGGTATTTAATAGCCTCCGCCAAGTCTTTGTATGTATCTGTGTAGACGTCTTCGTCTTCGTGGTCGCTGAAATGCGTAGCGGTGCTCGATATGCTGCCGAGTCTTGAGGATCTTGGTGATCCGGGATAAGACGGGTTGTATGCGTCTAAGGACGATTTTGATATCTCTGTTAGGCAGAAATTTCCAGGAGTTAATCCACTGAACACTAAACAAAATATTTCAGAAAATTTGACAGACCTGTTAATTGAAAATATTGCTGTTTTCTAAGAAAAGCTAATCGTTTAGTACCTATTCCTTATCATCGTAGGTAAACAAAAATAAAATAAAAATAAGGTATAAAAATAATTTAATTTATTTCAGTTGCTCTACGTTTTTACGTCTTTGTTAACATATAAGATTTTGTGATACTGAAAAATTTCCTATTCAGGATCTTCTTCTGGCTTAGCGTCCGGGGCCAGTTGGCAGGGGACCGACACCTTCAATGGAAATGAACTGTACTGTTCGCCTTCTAGGATTGTCTCCATTTTGGGCACGTCTTCCAAGAGAGAGGACTTCTTTTTCGTGGAAATCAACGTACCCTTTAAATCCAGGTGCAAGTCTTTGTTTTGAAGATACGAAATTACTATTGACTCATCGTCAGTTTCATCGTTCTCTATATAAATTCGATTTTCACTTTGAAGATTTATGTCAATCATTTGCAGTTCTTCAGAAGATTCGGACTCATGGAGTTGCGGTTGAATGATGCTTTCTCTTATGTTTCTGCTAGTCGAAGGTATTCCAATAGGAATAAAATTTTCATTAAAATCTGTTCCTTTTCTGTTTTCAACTAACATCTCTTGCGAACTGGGATTGCTGATGCCACTGGAGTCAACGATGACGAACATCGGTACTTTTTCTTTGAATTCAAAACTTTTGGACGATGTACTATCTAACCCGATGTCATCTTCACTGCAAATAATATATCTCTTAAGGGCGCTGAAGATATTCATCACTGATAACCGGTTCAGTAAGAAGCCGGTCTCGCTTTCTCTGTAACGAATGAACTGGTTTGTTTGGACCGTTTGATCGTTGGAACATTGCACTTGGGGTTGATCAGATTATACCTGGTATATGTGACCATTTGTGAGTCGCGTTCAGCGCGAAGGCTCTTTTGAACACTAACTAGGTTCACGATATGGTTCGGTACAATATGCCCGGTGTAAAGGTACCCAATTATGGATAGCAATAAGTCTTTAAACAACCGTCTTGTGAACATTTGAGTGTAAGCGAACAACCAAGAAAATGATTCATACGTCGACTGGGTGGGGGATCGGCCATCATCCAGCTCAGTGCCGCTCTCGGTTGTCACAGCTACGTTCTTCCGGGATAACTCGTCAGAGTTCTTTATACTTAAACTATTCTTTTTATTTTCATTCAACATTGCTTAAAATATGGAGTAACCAAGCTAATGAGTGACGGGCAGTGACGGGTTTATTTTACAAATAAAATCAACATTGTCAGTTTTTATTATTTGTAACTGATTGCTTACCTACTCTAAAAAGTTTTTAAATTTAGGAGAGTTAAGGATTCATGGTGCAAATAAAACACGAATTTTGTATCTAGTTTAATACAGCAAGTATACTTATAATAATTTACACAATGTGTGGGTGTAGGTAGGTATGTAGTAAAACTGCGAAGTTTAACTTCACTTATTAGGTATCTACTGATTTCCGATAAATAGACGTATGTTCATGGAAAGTGTTATTTATCCCAATGGTACTACTATTCAGTTACAGAGGTAAGTAATTAAATAATTTAAAACCACTTAATGTAGGAAAATTGGTAAAAAAATTGACTCTATTAAAAGCCTTGTGAAAACTACGTTTAAGTTAGGCCTAGCAATGTAAAGAAATTAAAAAATATATAACATTCTACATCGTAATTTAATAATACCTATCCCTATGTCTAGTAGATATTCGCTATGAACCGCGAATTAAATGCACGACAATCTCCTTCTCACCCACATACATGCCAACAAATGGCATCCATCCGGACCTTAGTGAGCTTGTCCTAGTTGCTGGAAGAAACAAGCTAGCTGGTGTCGATCACAGAGTTCGGATGGATACCTAGGTACCGATTCACGAAACCGGTTTACAATATAAGCCGCCGGTAAACAGGAATGTCTTGCTCCTGAACTCGAGGAGCCGACCGCAGTAACTCGGCCAGCGTGTACAAGTCGTCGCGAGGGCGATAGTTCGCCTGGTTCATCATCCCATCAGAGCGTTTCCGTGCCACCATGAACCGCTTCATCTTGTTCGCGTACTGCCTCTTGCGGCGAGCTTCTTCATACCTCTGAGCTAGTTCATTGGGGTTGGGACCGACTTGGTATATGTCCGGGTAAGGGTGGTTCACGGGAAGAGGTGTCATCCGGTTTTGTTCCGAAAAGTATGAGTGATGAGGATATTCACGTTCCCTTGGAGCGATAACAACCGGTTCGTTGTACCAAATCTCGCCGTTCTCGTCAACCTCCGGTTGCTCCTCTTCAGGGTTCGCACGTCCGTAGTAACGATCAGCTGCCCACTGGTTCGCGTTCCACTCTTGCTTCCTGCGCTCTTGCGCTTCCCAGAGATTCAGGAGAGCTCGTACGTCGGCAGCACTTAGGCCGGAATCTCGTTTGCGACGTTCGGAGATGGGCCTAAGGGAATTAAATGGTGCGGTAAGCAAGCAAGTTGTTAGTCAAATTGATATTTGTAAGAGGTTTTAAATTGACCTGAAGTTCTTTTTGTTTCCACCGGAGTTCTTGGTTGCAGTCTTGGCAGAGGCCGCAGCACCCCCCACCTTTGTCCCACTGCCGCGCTTACGGCGGTGCGCGTCGTGGTCGTGATTCACAGCATCAACCGGAGAGATATCGTGCTCTTCAGACCTAAAAAGTACGACACAGTTTATGTGTGCACTTCATTTAGAAAAAGCTGTTAGAAACTTAACAGAGCACGCACTTACTTTAAGTTTTTTTTGCCTGAACCTTTGGTCGCTACCTTGGTGGCAGCACCGGCACCGCCGACTTTGCCACTTCCTCGCTTGCGTCGTCGCGAGTCATAGCCAGAAGACAAAGCATCCATTGATGGAGGCTCGCCATACAGCTCTGGCCGCATGATCAAGTTGTCAAGTTCGCCATTCGATTGGGGAGAGTCGAAAGGCTGGTCCACAGGCTGATCATAGCCTTCGGAGTTTCCTGCGAATACAACTAGTTTCAGAAGTCAGCAAAGCTCTACCTATTTGTGGTGTATAAAGGGCAGGGCTTTATTACCTTCTTCGCTGAGAGCTAATGGGTAGGGTTCCAAATCATTTTTGTCGCTCTTGTTCAGGAAAAGGGACTGAGTGTCATCTTTTGTTTGGTCCCAGTTTTCCGGCAATTCGCCAATCGGACCACCATCTAGTGAAATGTACAACATGAGTATTGAGCTTTGAGCAATTCGTACACAAACTTTACTCGAAACATTATATTAGGTACTTACCTACCTATCTATCTAATTCTAGTTTGTAGCCCGACACGCACTTGACTAATTGAAAGTTACTCAGGCTAAAAGGAAAAAAAATATGTTTCCAATGGATTCTAACGAGGTAAGTGCCTAAGTATCAAAAAGTAGATACGTAGGGATAATAAGTGTAGGTATTATATAGACGACCTGCTTTGGCGGCGCGCTGGGCCAGTAGCCAGCTGAGATGTGAGAGGTTGCGGGTTCGATTCCCACTGCGGGACAAATGTGTGTATGATCTACAAATATTTGTTTTGAGTCTGGGTGGTGTGGTACCATGGTACTCGTAGTTTCCATGGTACTCGTAGCCACAACCACAACATGGAATCCTATAGGTAAGTGCGTGTGGGATCTGGGACTATGTATGTATGTGGCTGATGTTGACTGGGTTGTTATGTGCTATGTTCAGAATAACTTTTGAAACTATCATGGTTATGTACATAATTTTCACAAACGGGATATTTACCATGATTTTTGAGTTTTAAATGTTCCCGATATTTCGGCACAGTTGCATGCGCCATGATCACGGGAGAACTAACTAAAGTCTTTGCGAGTAGATTTTAAAATTGATTGTAGCTGTGGGAGTTCGTACATTGGCCAAACCAAACGTACGATAGCGTGTCGGGTTAAGGAGCACATAAGAGCGGTCAAGAACAGGGACATACATAAGTCAGCCATAGCAGAACACCTTTTGGAATCTGGCTCAAATCATTGGATCGAGCTACACAGTCCGCAGGTAATCTCGACAGAGCGACATTACATACCAAGAATGGTACAAGAGGCAATTGAGATTACTAAGTACAGAAATTTCCATAGAGAAGATGGTTTTCAATTATCTGGAGTACGGAAGCATGTGGTGAGAATGTGTAAGAATCAAAAAAGTGTGGTTTCTGCTACGCGTCCGGACACCGTCAGTGTTGTGTGTCGAGTTGGTGTGAATTGTGACAATGAAACCGATGGTAGTGGTATCGTTCGTAATAAAAGAGTGAGAAAGAGGGTAGATCGATATATCTGCCAATAACATCTACTCGCAAAGACTTAAGTTAGTTCTCCCGTGATCATGGCGCCGAACTGTGCCGAAATATCGGGAACATTTAAAACTCAAAAATCATGGTAAATATCCCGTTTCTAGTGAAAATTTTGTTCAGAATGTCCCTAAAAATAACGTTCTTTCACTACGATGCACAATCAAGCTCCTAGTATCAAGCTGAGGAGTAGATCACCCCTAGGGGTACCCGTTTATACTTTTGAAAGCCAAAAGCACAATAGTGTAGTCCTATTCAAAGGTTCTTCCGATGATGTGTAGGAAATTATCTTTATGTGGTCCCGTGAAAACTTAATCTCAAATGTTTTTAGTAGGTATTCGGTTAGAAAGGTAAATAAAGTTGGTAGTAATCTAGGTACCTACGTCGTGTGAGGTCTCAGTTCGGGGCGAACCACTAGTTATTTGTTGTTATAGCGGCAATAGAAATACACGCACTGTGAAAAATTCAACTGTCTACCTAAGATACCTACAGCCTGCTGGAATAGGAGGCTTAGTAATAGGGTCCCGTGGGTAGGTATGGAAAGCTAAAAATAGTATTTCCAGTTCTAAGTATTTAAAAGTAGGTATACCAATCCAATTGAAAAGGTCACTTTGATATCCAGAGAAAGGGGTGCTGCGCGTCGCGAGACCGCGCAGACGGACACCTGTTGCTAAAAATAGAGCGCACACGGGTGGCCGGGCCCGGAAATCGATAACAATCGGTACCAGAGGACAACACTATTCTCACACCCAATGAACACAAACAAAAAGAAAATAAGTAGGTACTAGGTAATCAAAAATGTTGGGGTACCTAGTAGTAGGTCTACTAGGTAGGCCGTAGGATTTACGAAGGTACCTAGGTACCTACTATGTAGATCATTTTAACTACGCACTGAAAATATTCATTATTTTATGTAGGTACCTACCTGTGGAACTACAAAGTAAAGTAGATTGTCTTACCTCGGCTGGTCGGCGTAGGCAGCGCATTGCTTACGATTAGAACCGCGGCGACCGCGGTCAAACTAACTAGAATCATCACGAATTTTCAACCAGTGATTATCAATTAGCAAAAGGGTCGGGTCAGGGAGCAAACGACTGCGAGGGGACCGCAGGCAGGAGCGAGTGCCGTGCAAGCGACCAACATGGAGAGGAAACCCAGCGCTCATGTCGATAATTTAGCGACATGCGCAGTGTATTGTACAGGAATGGACTGGCCACAAACTGCTCTCTAAGTAAAGGCCCTCCTCTCGTTGGACTGATGACATTTCAGAAGGATTGTACCGCTAGGGCGATTCAGCCCTTTTGTATGCACACAATGTTCTTTAATTTGGCAATGAATGTCTAACTTTTGTATGGAAATCGTGAAAATGAAAAACCTCTTGGGTTACTGACCTCCTAATTCTGAAATTTGGAATGCTAGGAGTCATTTTGACTCAAATAAAGGAAAAAGTCTAATATTGAGACATCTTCACGGCAGACCTATAGGTACCTCAATCCCCAGGTACCGTGACTACCACCTTCTGATAACACTGCAATCCTATTCTGCGATATGTCCCCAAACCAAGCATAATCCCAAACCAGCAAGAACTTGCAAGACCAACTTCAAGGAACAGAAAAGTGGCTCTACAAATGGAAAACTCGTACCAGCGCCGCCAAATCGTCTTACATCACCTTTGCTCTCCGCAAAAGCAACTGTCCCCCAGTCAATCTTGGAGGTGACGAACTTCCTCATAAGGATTCGGTCAAATACCAAGGTGGGATAGACGCTTAACCTGGAAGGACCATATTAAAACTAAACGACCTGAACTCGACATTCGGTTCAGGCTTCGACCAAAGTAACGTCGATGGGTTCAGGAGCTTGCACTGGTTACTTGGGCGACGCGACTCGCGACACTCGATTGTCTCTACTTAACAAGGTACTAGGTAGTATATAATAGCATCCTCAAACCTGTTTGGACATATGGACTACAAATTTGGGGTTTTTGCTTAGCAAATTTATTTATTTAGCTAACTCCACGTACATCTGGAGATCCCTACATTTGATGAAGAAATAAAACAAAGAGGAAAACGTTACTTGGACCGCCTTAAACTGTCACGCCAATCCGCTAGCGAGAGCGCTTATTTAAAATCCATGTGACACAAAGCGGCTGAAGAGAACCCATGCCCTGGATAACCTGTTATAACGAGGCCAGAAGGACGAATGAGTCTGGATCCCAAATGCCATATACCACTTCACACATCCGCCTATAGTCCACCAACTGATTGCCGATATAAATAAATAAAAAAAAATAGACATTTTTACTTTGTACCCCGAAATTGGCTTAGTAAAGTTTGTGTAGTAAAGTGGCTGAAACTCGAAAAGGGTTGTGTGTGCCGATTTCAAAGTCAAAGTGAAGCTAGGTAGGTAGGTTCATTGTTTGTGCTTGCATCCTAAATACGGCCCTGGCACGCTGACGTCTGAGCCGGCTCCACTAAACAGAACAGACCCTTCATAAAATAAGTCTATTGAGTGGAAGATGAGACGAGACGGGAACGGCGTCGGCGCTTATTAATTACATAACATTAAACATGCCCCAGATCTCTCTGTGATTCTAAGGGCAAATTAAGGTTGTTTTCACTAGGATAGGTATAATCTGGGAATCATGTTTCTTGTGTCACTGTAGTATATAGGTACCTAAATAGGTTGGTTGAGTTAGGCCCCTTCACTGCGGGTGGAGTGTGGAGTCACAGTCATCTAAGTAGGTATTTTTATCTCTAGAAATTAGTGAGAATAAGGAAAACGCAAAAAAATAACAAGGGCTCAATTAGATGTTATAAAAAATATCGTCGGGTAGGTAACTACCTAATTATATAGGTAAAGTCACACTATGGCTACCAGTACTAATATTTATTCTGTGCTCAAACTTAAAACAGGGTTTAAAAGTAGGATCATTATCTAGTGGGGTAATCAATTAGCTTTGCTGTCTGTACCTAAAATAAGTAGGTACCTAGCTACTTACTAGATACCTAAATATGAATAGAAAATGCAGTCTCAGTTTGAGACTAACTATCTAGGTACTTATTTTTTAACTATATAAAAACGCATCACGCACAATCAACGCATGACTACCCACCTCCGGCCGAGGGCTCCTGTTTATAGCAGGGTCCTCAGAGCCGTGAGCCGGGTACAATGGGAGACCTAACGACGGGCTTCCTCCCAACACTTATGCACAAAGACACTGATTCAGATGAGAGCGCCGAGTTATGTAGTACCTATATAGGTAGGTATTATGTGGCTGTTGTTCGTTTTGTGTCTGCAGCAGGCATTTAATTTCGTTACACTACTACCACCTACTGAAACCATAGCATATTTTGTGGTAAGGCAGGTAAAAACAACAGATTTGTGCATAATAACTAGGTAGGTACCTACCCGCGTTGCGTTTTAATCTAGGGAGGAAGCCAAGAAGAACTAAAAGGTAACCAAGAAAATGAAATAGGTACCTAGGTAGGTACTTACGTATCTCTAACCTAACAACAGGGTCCGTACCTAGGTAAGTAGGTACCTTCGTTTCCATATGGTGATAAACACCAATTTATGACTGGCTGCACCCATGGCACAGACTATAATTATAACACTAGTGTCACTAGTGTATGATACAAAGTAGATTATATCTCAATCCAGGCACAGAATAAATAATAGTACAAGATCCAGGTCACCAATCTATCAATGTACCAAATTTAATCGAAATCGGCTCAGCCGTTTCGGCGTGATTGACACCGGTATTCTTCCTCCAACTTTACTCGACGCCGCTTTAAGTTTTGTATTCCATTTTCAGAATCTTCATTGAAATGGAATAGGTACTTGAGTTAGGTTGAGTGGAGTGGAGGAAGGATCGAGAATATGGGTGAGTGACAAACATAGGTAGGTAAGTACGTAAAAATATCGTAACTTTGATATTTATGATATTAGTAGGATAACATAACACCCAACAGTCATATACATAGTCCTGACTGACTCCTGATCCCATCCTAGGATTCCCTTAAGGTAAGGACAAAATATTTGCAGATCATACATACAGTATGTCCCGAAGCGGGAATCGAACCCGCAACCACTCTCATCTCCGCTGGCTATCGCCCGCCGCCCCACAGATGTAAATCAACCAGTACCACAGATGCAGTAATAACCATGGCTTTAGCAGCTACCTACGTAGGTACCTATAAAAATCAACAGTCACACCACACTCGGATTCCCTGTGTCGTGGGTATCAGAAACTACGAGTACCATGGTACCATAACACCCAGACCCGGAACAAATATTTGTAGATCATAGAAACATTTTACCGCAGCGGGAATTGAATCCGCAACCTTTCGCATCTCAGCCGGCTACTCGCCCGAAGCGCTACAGAGGTCGTCAATAAAGAATGAACATCTATAACCATAGACTTATATATTTACATCAATACATATAATGGTAAAAGCATGGACGAAAAGCAGGTACCTGTTATAGCAGCCATCGACGTAAATAAAATAAATGGACGGGCCTTAGGAAACGATAGTTTTGAAGCTTCTAAACAGACCTAGCTAGTATACTTCGCTTCAGTCAGTCTTTGTCACGGCAACGAGTGACAGCTATGCTGAATAATACCAAAATTAGATACCTTGGTAATACAATGCCTTCCTGTGCTTTTCTGCAAGTGCAAACAACACAAGAAATACAAATAAAGCTTCAGGCATCGCATTTCATTCGTAAGTAAAGGTTTTGTAATATAATTTTCATCAATTGATAAAAAACTTATAAATCGTCGTGTGGTAGGAAAACTACATAAGTAACACATTTTGCGAAATCGACTTTATTGCATGGTTATGATGGCCCATACATGTCGATGGACACGTCTTGCACTAGAGGACGAGCGACAAGGAGGACTACGCCCCAGGACATTATCTCAATGTTCCCCACTCTGAATGAAAGTTAACAGACACAAGTTTAAATAATCTATATATATATATATATATCTATATATATAATAATAATCTGTTGCTTAATGCTAAAAAAACGAAATGCATTAAATTCACTTTGCCAAATGTAAAACATTACCCAACTAATATTAAAGTAAATGGCGAGACACTCAATCTTGTAAACTCTACTGTTTTCTTAGGACTTAATATTGATGCAAGTTTGCAGTGGGGACCACAAATTGAGGCACTTGCGGGTAGACTTAGTTCCGCTGCATATGCAGTTCGTACGATAAGGCAGCTTACTGATGAAGCTACAGCTAGGCTAGTTTATTTTGGCTACTTCCATAGTGTTATGTCATATGGCATCATTCTGTGGGGGAAAGCAGCAGACATCCAAGCAATATTTGTTTTACAAAAACGGGCAATACGTGCCATTTATAAAATGAAGCCACGTGACTCCTTGAGGGAGCGTTTTAAGGAAATTAACATTCTCACCGTAATATCGCAATACATCTACGAAACCTTATTATATACACATAAACACTTAGATAGATTTATGAAAAAAAGTGACGTGCATTGTTTTAACACGAGAAATAAAAATAAACTGAGTATTCCCAAATTTAGATTAAAAAAAGTAAGTGGGTCTTTTATGGGGAATTCTGTTCGGTTCTATAATAAACTTCCAGAAAGTGCTTCTAAACTTTCGATTCGAAGATTTAAATCTTACATAAAGAATAATTTAATTAAGAAAGCGTATTACACACTACATGACTATGTTAATGATAAAGCCGCGTGGCCTGATGTCGCTCTGCCCCTCGACACCTAATTTGTCAATTTGCAATGTCTGTACCTGCATATAATTTATTACTGATGTGTTATTTATGTGTATATCAAGCGTAGTGTGTGCTGCCTTATGAACTTTTGCTGATTCTCTCTATCATCTTACTTTTGACTGCCTACCTAAGTAAGGCTTTTAATTTGGTTTTCCTTTTTTCCTTGAATCAGCTTCAACTTGTTCTCGAGGCACCACACAGGCGCTCTCCACCTAGTAGTAAGAAGGATCATCAAAAGAAAAACAGACCGTGTTTGTTGCCTGATTCTTCTAGGTCTGGTTGCGTTGGAACAGGAGTAACTGTAAATTTATTTTTTAAGACGATTCAAAATGATCCTTGTGATTTCAATGAATAAAATACTTTTGACTTTGACTTTGACTTTGACTTTATACTCGTAGATAGTTTTAATTTTAGTCGACATACCTTTTTCTTTTTGATACTTAGAATTATTGTGTTCCACAATTTTTTTTCATTTTGTTGATTTTATAAGCATTAGTCGTATGATAAGTTTGTTATGTCACTTACTTTGAATTTATAAGTCTGCTAAAATAATGTAGGTGTTTCAGTAGTTTTCTAATATTCAGTCTTGATAAAAAGAAAAGAAAATGTATTTTAATATTATATAAATATATACCCATGGATAGGATTGTCATATTCAAATAAGTAAATAATAGATCATTTCAATTATTCAAAACTTTGGCGAGGGAAAAATACATAGTCGTTTTTTTATTTTTTTCTCTTAATCAAAAGAACTAAAATGTATTATCATTAAATTCGAAAATAGATACAGTACCAATCTATAACATATCAAAACACGGACTGAAAAATTAGTTACGATAAAAAAGTTATTGCCATTTTTGACGCAATAAAACAGTAAATCGCGATTTTCTCGCGATGTTGGTTTTGTTGTTGTTATTACTTATTTAGTTTTCCAACTACAGCGACGAAATATTTGACAAGACTTCACGCATGACGGATGGTCCAGTACAGACTGCAAAAAAATCTGATGCCTAAGGGGTATCGAATTGATTTAGAATTGTAATTTGCATTATTTACGTCAAAACATTGCTAAGCACGTCGCTTTAGGTAATTGCATATAATATGTAATGGCATGTTAATTAACCATATAGCTTTCCAAAAAAAATCTAAGGTAAACAAAAATGGATAGAAGTCATAAGACGAGCAAGAACAGACGACTTTTGGAAGTGGAATACATTTTCCCGTATTTGCTCTGATCATTTTCTACACAATGAATTCTATACGCCAAAAAACGGTTAGTAGTAGTAGAGCTTTTTTGTAAAAGAGTTCGTCCGGGGAAGTACTACCACCATACCTGTTTCTGCCACAAAGCAGTAGTGCTCGCATTGCTGTGTTCCGGTTTGAAGGGTAAGGGTGCCGATGAAATTACGGCCACATGGGACTTTTCATCTTTATGTTTCAGGGTGGCGGGCGCAGTGGAATGTCACATAGGGCGCGTCCTAGGTGGACGTGACCTGAGGTAATGCACTGTTCATAGGCAGAGGGTACCACTTAACATCAGGTGGGCCATCTTCTTGATCTGTCATTCCAAGTAGTATAAAAAAACTCATTGTGCAAAATTCTTAAAACTGCACTCTGCAGTTTCTTAAATACTGGAATTTTTATACATTTATGTTTCCGTACGATTTTTATGATATTTTCTTAGTTTATTGAGTGATGAAAAATATATTTTTCACAAATTGATTGAGCTGAAGACCTTAGGTGGACTTGCTTTTCTATTGATTTATATTGTGTATGTTTGAGAGCTGAAAAATAGATACGTAACTACATAAAACAGAAGGGAACCATGTATTTTTGTAAAAGTTTCATTCAATAATTGCATTTTTTTCGGCGATTTTTTGTACTATAAACCTACTGAAATAACTTTAGTAAACACATTGCATCTGTTAAAGTATTAAGTATTAAAAAAATACAGTTTTTAAGAAGTTTAATAATTTAATTTCACCTAGTTTATTTACAAGACCGCCAGGAGTGGCGCTATAGAGAAGAGGCCTTTACTCAGCAGTGGCTGGATAGATAGATAGATAGATAGATAGTTTATTTGTTGACCATACCCTAAATCCGAATTGTCTTATTTTTCACGGACGTTTTGTAAGGGTAAGGCCAGTCCATTTATTTTACTTTGGTCGAAGATAGCAGCAGCAATTTGTTTAGGCAATAGATTTATAATAGCAAATGACACTTCAAATTAATGTAGGGAATGTTGCTATAAAAAATAAACAGGCGTTGTCTGTCCTCAGATCACCTGTCTCCAAAGTTCTTCACTTCATCTATTTTGAAGAAAAATAAGTACCTAAGTATATTTTAACATAGTGTGTACTCAATTTATAAGCTAACTGTGACTTAGAAGTACCTACCTAGGTGCGAACATGATAGGTACCGGTACCTACCTACCGATGAAGCAACTCTGTGCGAGATGACTAGGTGTAGGTAGGTACTACCATCGTCAACACATTATCAAACTAAATATATAGGCGTCTGTCTGTTTGTCCGATTAGCAGCGAAACTACGACATGGATTTTGATGCGGTTTGACCAGTGAGTTGTAACCTTCGACCAAAGTAAAATAAATGGACTGGCCTTACACATACAAAACGTCCGTGAAAAATAAGACAATTCGGATTTAGGGTACGGTCAACAAATAAACTATCTATCTATCTATCTATCTATCCAGCCACTGCTGAGTAAAGGCCTCTTCTCTATAGCGCCACTCCTGGCGGTCTTGTAAATAAACTAGGTGAAATTAAATTATTAAACTTCTTAAAAACTGTATTTTTTTAATACTTAATACTTTAACAGATGCCATGTGTTTACTAAAGTTATTTCAGTAGGTTTATAGTACAAAAAATCGCCGAAAAAAATGCAATTATTGAATGAAACTTTTACAAAAATACATGGTTCCCTTCTGTTTTTTGTAGTTACGTATCTATTTTTCAGCTCTCAAACATACACAATATAAATCAATAGAAAAGCAAGTCCACCTAAGGTCTTCAGCTCAATCAATTTGTGAAAAATATATTTTTCATCACTCAATAAACTAAGAAAATATCATAAAAATCGTACGGAAACATAAATGTATAAAAATTCCAGTATTTAAGAAACTGCAGAGTGCAGTTTTAAGAATTTTGCACAATGAGTTTTTTTATACTACTTGGAATGACAGATCAAGAAGATGGCCCACCTGATGTTAAGTGGTACCCTCTGCCTATGAACAGTGCATTACCTCAGGTCACGTCCACCTAGGACGCGCCCTATGTGACATTCCACTGCGCCCGCCACCCTGAAACATAAAGATGAAAAGTCCCATGTGGCCGTAATTTCATCGGCACCCTTACCCTTCAAACCGGAACACAACAATGCGAGCACTACTGCTTTGCGGCAGAAACAGGTATGGTGGTAGTACTTCCCCGGACGAACTCTTTTACAAAAAAGCTCTACTACTACTAACCGTTTTTTGGCGTATAGAATTCATTGTGTAGAAAATGATCAGAACAAATACGGGAAAATGTATTCCACTTCCAAAAGTCGTCTGTTCTTGCTCGTCTTATGACTTCTATCCATTTTTGTTTACCTTGGATTTTTTTTGGAAAGCTATAAGGTTAATAAACATGCCATTACATATTATATGCAATTACCTAAAGCGACGTGCTTAGCAATGTTTTGACGTAAATAATGCAAATTACAATTCTAAATCAATTCGATACCCCTTAGGCATCAGATTTTTTTGCAGTCTGTACCGGACCATCCGTCATGCGTGAAGTCTTGTCAAATATTTCGTCGCTGTAGTTGGAAAACTAAATAAGTAATAACAACAACAAAACCAACATCGCCAGAAAAACGTGATTTACTGTTTTATTGCGTCAAAAATGGCAATAGCTTTTTTATCGTAACTAATTTTTCAGTCCGTGTTTTGATATGTTATAGATTGGTACTGTATCTATTTTCGAATTTAATGATAATACATTTTAGTTCTTTTGATTAAGAGAAAAAAATCAAAAAACGACTATGTATTTTTCCCTCGCCAAAGTTTTGAATAATTGAAATGATCTATTATTTACTTATTTGAATATGACAATCCTATCCATGGGTATATATTTATATAATATTAAAATACATTTTAAAATAAAACCAACTTATAATCATTTCTTTTTATCAAGACTGAATATTAGAAAACTACTGAAACACCTACATTATTTTAGCTGACTTATAAATTCAAAGTAAGTGACATAACAAACTTATCATACGACTAATGCTTATAAAATCAACAAAATGAAAAAAAATTGTGGATCACAATAATTCTAAGTATCAAAAAGAAATAGGTATGTTGACTAAAATTAAAACTATCTACGAGTATAAACTTGTGTCTGTTAACTTTCATTCAGAGTGGGGAACATTGAGATAATGTCCTGAGGCGTAGTCCTCCTTGTCGCTCGTCCTCTAGTGCAAGACGTGTCCATCGACATGTATGGGCCATCATAACCATGCAATAAAGTCGATTTCGCAAAATGTGTTACTTATGTAGTTTTCCTACCACACGACGATTTATAAGTTTTTTATCAATTGATGAAAATTATATGACAAAACCTTTACTTACGAATGAAATGCGATGCCTGAAGCTTTATTTGTATTTCTTGTGTTGTTTGCACTTGCAGAAAAGCACAGGAAGGCATTGTATTACCAAGGTATCTAATTTTGGTATTTTTCAGCATAGCTGTCACTCGTTGCCGTGACAAAGACTGACTGAAGCGAAGTATACTAGCTAGGTCTGTTTAGAAGCTTCAAAACTATCGTTCCCTAAGGCCCGTCCATTCATTTTATTTACGTCGATGGTTGTAACTACGTAAGTATTAATAGTTCAATGGTTTTAACCTTCGGTTTTAACTAATATTTGGCGAATTTCTTCAAGAAAGCCTGGTGCGTTGCTGGTCCCACTATCCCATCACATCAGACTAATATCATAAATCTCAAAGTTACGATGTTCACATTTTTGTTGGTCAATCGTACCGAAACGGCTGAACCGATTTAGATGAAATTTAGTAGGTACCTACACACAGTGTTTTTTTCCATTTTTATGAGCTGTATTTTGCTATAGGCTTGTTTTTATTCGAGTAAAGCCGCTGGCGGACACTAGTTCTTATTATTACATTTGTATTAGGTACATCACAATAGAAGATTTAATCATTGAGCAGGTGTGAACAAACAATAAGTTGAATTTGTTTAGTCCTAGTTGTCTTTTTAATCTCTTTCTATAGGAATTAATGTACATTTTAAACTGGCAATAAAACCTTTTATTTTCTTCTAAATGTTGTATTTTTAAAAGAAAACAATCATAATAAATTTAGAAAATATTATGATGTTTCCAAACTGATAACAATTTTTGTTCATGAGTGTACATCCAGACAGATGCAAGCTTTTGCCAGTTGGTGCAGCTATTAAGTAATCTGTGGTTGCAGTCTTCGCTCGCTCGGTCAATTAGGTAGGTAGGTACCTAGAATTTATTCGTTGTGTAGTACCTAGTTAGTAAAATAAACATTCCATGTAATATAGAAATAGGTACTTACATTTAACTTATTGTTTGATGCCCTAACCTAACTGATTCTGAATGCATTTAAATAAAACAAGTTTTTTAATAAACCAATTTATTTATAAGAATGTCATTACAACATATCAGTAGATAGGTACTTATGTAATATTATGAATAGTATTGTTGGGTAAAATGCAATAAAGGATTTAATTTATTCAAGCTAAAAAAAAAGTACGAAAACACAATTTTGTAGGGTTCCGTCCATACCCAAAGGGTGCCAACGGGACCCTATTTCTAAGCTATCGTTATCTGTCTGTCAGTGGGCTGTTATCGCATGAACCGTAATAAGTAGACAGATGAAATTATCAGTTTATTTTTGTATTGCCGCTATCACAAAAAAAGGTTAAACCTCGTACGATGGTACGGACCCTTTGTGTGAGAGTCCAACTCGAACTTGGCCGGTTTTTTTACTACCCAACTGCCCGAGGTTTATTCAAAGGATTTTTAAATTTACAGAAATCCAAACTTGTAATGAAAATTAAATCTCTATTTTCATATTTGTTGTACTGGTTCACAGTCTATTTTACTTATTTTAAATAATAATTAAAAATAAGTCACATTTCCCTACCCCTTTATTTTAAATAATTTTATTTCTAGTCTGTGCGAGAATAAAATAGGCGTGGCGGAAAACGGAACTAGGACTATTACCTGTGCTATTACTAGCATTTGCACGCGGCCCCGCCCGCGTCGAGCCTAAGTAGGTACTTAAGCGGACGATCTAGGTGGTTCTAGTCTAGACACTAAAACCTTCATCCCTAAAATCCCTACACAACATTGAAAACTGAATAAAAATAAATTCAGAATAAATGCAATCACCTAGACTTGCGTTTTTGGCTTTGGTTTTACATTCGGTTTCTCCTTCCCAATTATTTCACAAATATTGCTTTATCTCCCTGACCATATTTAAAAGTAAGTATACAAAACTATACAAGTACTTACATAAGTACTTACATAAATGGATTGATTGCCATTTGGAAAATATCTAAATAGTATTTTTCAAATGGCAAACAATTGAAGACATCAGATTTTTAGTACTTTAGATCCAATAATCAATTACTGATTCAATTACTCTAAACGGTTGTAAAAATAGCACTTGACTTATAACTCTATTTCTGACGGACGGATTGTCCATCGGAAATAGAGTTATAAGTGTAGATGCAATATATATGCGTACTAAAAATTTCAAAAGTACTTAAAATCTGATTTCTTTGTAAAATTGTCATTTGTAAAGTATTTAATTAGGTATTAAAAATATTAACTTTTGAAACTATCATGGTTATGTACATACTTTTCACTAGAAACGGGATATTTACCATGATTTTTGAGTTTTGAATGTTCCAGATATTTCGGAACAGTTGCATGCAGTTGATCACGGGAGACCTAACTTTGCGAAAAGAGTAAGAGAAAGTCTTTGCGAGTAGATGTTATTGGCAGATATATCGATCTATTAAAAATATTATTAATAATTTTTATTTGATTTAATTTGAGATTATATATTTGTTTTTTTTTTAAATTTCTAATAATCAAACTATAATGAGGAGACAGTGTTGGTACGAACACAAAATTGGTAAATAAGGACCGGCCACTCCTATCCTTTTAGCGCACATACTCAAATATTAAACAGACTAACATTATGGAGAATGTGACTTTTACAGAAAGTTTATTGTGTTTATTTGCCCTTTTTACTAGCTTTACTACTGACAACTTTCTTGCGTTTTTTTCTACTCCGTTCACTCTCAGAACTAGAACTACTAGAACTGCTGCTACTACTACTAGAAGAACTAGAACTTGTAGATGAATCGCTGCTACTGCTAGAGGTAGATACTTTTTTCTTTCTCCGTTTGAGAGCTTTCCTTTTTCTTTCATCTTCGCTGGAAGAACTCGAGTCGCTGTTGGAACTAGAATCTGATGAGTCACTTGAAGAAGTTGAATGCTTACGCTTTCTTTTCTTGATGACTTTTCTTCCTTTTTTGCCACTTTTGCTGATTTCTTTTCTCTTATTGATACTTGAGGGTTCTTTACTATTTTTAAGTTTTTTATCAGTGGCCTTACTACTGACTTTTGTTGATTCTTCCTTGTGATGTTTTTGTTTCTGTGACTTTTCTTTGATATATGTCTTACTATCATCATGAGTTCTTTCTGCCTTGCTGGAATCATCTCTCTTTGATGATTTTCTGGATTCAATTACTGGAGCTGATTTTTGAGACTTTTCTTCTTGTGATGTGTACCTTTTATCATAAGATCTGCTTCTGCTTCTACTCCTTCTGATACCTCTGTCGTTTTTGAACGACTCACCCCTTGATTTTTCTTTTTGTGATTTATTCAAACTCTTCCTTTCGTCTTGTAAATATTCTTGTCTTGACTTACTGGAAGAACTTTTATTTTCATGATCTATCGAAGAATCATTTCTGGCTTTGTCTATTCTAGACCCACGTGCACTTTTGTCTCTATGTTCTTGTGTGGACTTTATTCCTTGTCTTTCTGTTCTAGAATTTTCAGTGTCTATTGTATACCTTCTTTGATCCTGTGACCTTTCTATGCGAGACGTGCTATTGCTCCTAGATCTACTAGTTCTGTCTGAAGGTACTTGAAAAGACTTTGTTTGCTGTCTTTCTGGTTTAGATTTTTGAGTTTTGTTTCTATCCTTTTTTTGATCATGTGACCTTTCTGTGTCAGACCTGCTATTGCTTCTTGATCTAGTAGTTATGTCTGTATGTACTTGTAGCAATGTATCTTGAGGTCTTTCTCGCTCTAACATTTTCTCTTCTTCCTTTATATCTGGTCTCTGTCTGATTGACATTTCATTGGTCGACGTACTACTGGATCTATTTGCAACTCCATGTTCTTGTGAAGACATATCTTGAGGTTGTTCCTGCTGAGATATATTATCTTTTTCATTACTATCCCTTCTCTGATTATTTGATCTGTCAATTGGGGACCTGCTCCTAGATCGGCTTGCATTTTTGTGTCCATGTTCTTGTGACGATGTATCTTGAGGTTGTTCCTGCCGAGAATCTTTTTCCTTCTCATCCCTTGTCAGATCAGTTGACCTTTCGGCCAGTGACCTACTTCTAGATCTAATAGGAATTATTTCTTTATGTTCTTGTAACAGATTTTCTTGATGTTTTTCCCTTCTAGATTTCTTATCACTTTGTTTTCTATCTTCCCTTAGATCATTTGACTGATCAGTGGGGGACTTGCTTCGAGATCTGTTTCTTTGGTCACCTTTCTCTCTAGCAAGGTGATCTAGGGTTGATTCAAGAGTTCTATCCTGCCTTGAAATCTTTTTATTTTCTTTTTGATCTCTTCTCTCCATATTTGACTTTCTGGCGCGAGATGCGCTATTGCTTCTTGACCGACTTACACTTTTGTTTCTGCGGTCTTTTGTTTTTTTTTCTCGAGACTTTTCATGTTTAGATGTTTTTTCAATTTCTCTTTTATCCTTACTTGGACCATGTGACTTTTCAGAGCGAGACCTGCTTTTGCTGCTCGGTGGACTTCTGAGTCTGCGGTCTCGTGACAACTTATCTTGAACCCTTTCGGGTCGAGATATTTTATCAGATGCTTTTTTATCCCGTCTTTGATCATGTGACTTTTCAGCCCGAGATCTACTGTTGCTCCGGTCCTTTCGATTTCTAGACCTTTCTGGTGATCTTCTAGTCCTTTCTTTGGGTCCTCTGTCTCGTTCTGTGCTACCATGTCTTTGGTGCTTATAATGTTTGTCTCTTCTTCTATCAACTTCTTTATTCTCATGTGATTTATTAGTTCTCCCATTTTTATGATCTGCGTTATTGTTACGATTGTCCTTACTGGATTTCCCTTCATAGTTCAAATCTTCATCATCATTCAAATATTGCACTCCCCTTCCCTTCCCTAAGTATCTCATCTTAGATACAGACTGTGAGAAGTCAACATGAATACGCCTGTCATCTATCAGCACATTATCCATTTTTAAGTATGCTTCTTCACAAGATTTCTTATCAGAGAATTCAACAAATGCATACTGCAATGAATCCCCAGTCTTTTTATCTCTTATCACTTCACAACCAACAATTGTTCCAAATCGGCTGAATATAATTTCCAGGTCTTCATCTGTCGTGACCGGATTCAGCTTACATACAAAGAGTACATTCTCAGGAGGTGCAATATCAGCATCAGGCAAATCTCCAACAATTTCTAAAATAGTAGCTCTAGCCTTTGCTTCTTTTTCTTCTATCATTTCCTGTATCTCTGCAGCAGACTTTCCTTGAGCTTCATCAATGTCTTCATCAGGTGCTATCCGACCACCTTTGAGGCGTTCAGGGCTCGGAGAGGGTGACCTCGATGGTGCCTGAAGCCCGGCAGGATCATTAAATGGATCTTCAAGAACAACTGTGTGTGTTATCCTTACATCTCTGTAAGGTCTGTGTTTCTCATCGCAAATGACGTCGTTTAGCTGGCGAAGCACGTCATGGCCTTCTGTTACTTCTCCGATGACACAATGTATGCTATCTAGTGAGTCTAAATCCGGGGCGAGCGTGAAGAAGAACTGTGAGCCCACCATCATGTCCCCGGTGCACACCATTGAAAGCGTGCCGGTGTTGGTATGACGAATTTTCGGTAGCTTTTCCCCCGAAAAGAAGCGCTTCTCGGGACCTTCAAGAAGTCCAAAAATAGACTCACCGTTTGTTCCCTCTCCTGTGGGGTCGCCAGTCTGAGCTATAAATCCACTCCTAATGGAGTGGAAGAGGTTGAAATTATAATATTTCATCTTGCAAAGCTTCAGAAAGTTGAGACATGTTACAGGACGCTGTTGCAGGAACAGGTCGACGGTGATGTCGCCAAGAGTAGTTTCAATCACGACAGACATTTTTTAAACTTTGGTTATCAGCTTTCTAACATCGTTGTTTATAAATTCTATCACTTTTTGCTAAAATAAAGCCCAAAATCCAACTTGCATCCAACTAACTTGACACATCATTCGTTGTTTCTGTTTGATTGACAAAGTAACCTCAAATCAAAGATCAAATCCAGGAAGGCAGGAATAGAGGTGTATCACTGTTTGAAAGAAAACCGGTGAAAACTCATCGGTTTTTTTATTCGTTTAATTAGGTAGCAGGGCGGCAGTCGTTTTTTTCCGGAATGAGTCCCTCCCCCCCCTCCAACCCACTTGACGGTAACCGTGTTACACATTAAAATAAACACGAATTATCCTTGGAATCGTTACACCGTGTTTTTGTCTCATTCGATCAAATTTTAATCAATAAAGATATTCATCATATATAGATTAGATACTCATCTGATCAATAAAGATATTCTTATACTTATTCTTGAAACTGCCTGTCAATGCACAATGCAACAGACAAAACACTGTAACTATTCCAATCCAACTGGCTGATTCGCGTTTTTTATTACAGCTCGTTCACCGTAAGATAACACCTGTAAATACTCCATGGCAGGTGCCAACTTACGGTGAATGGTCCGTAGCACGGTTACTCGTTCCTCGTAGTGAGGTTAGTATTCCTCAGAAGCCATTAAAAGAAGAAAAGAAGAAGAAGAACAAGCCGCATAACAAAGCGAAGAGTCCATGGTTCGTAACATAGCTGCGTACCTGCCGAAACCATATCATAAATACGGTAGGTTGCAAAAAGGGAGGGTAATCAAATTAGTATACGGTTCCGTATCCAACTATACGGTCCGGCGCGGCAAGCGCAAAATGTTTTTAATTTTACATTTTACCTTGCTCCTGCTGCCATCTATACATCCAGATACAAACTACAATGATGTCGGGCAAAGATTTGTTGTATTATCAATTCGCTAGATGGCACTTAAAAAAATCACAATAAATCTGGAGAAAATATTTTAGAAAAACCCTCCATAGGTACTTTCCTGTTATATCATTTCAATTACATAACTAAAAAAAATACTTATGCTCTCTTTCTAAATTTCATTTCCCTAATTAATCAAAGAATTCCTTTCACAACAATAGATATTTCTTTCACCATCAGTCACAAGGGTCACCATTAGGTAGGTACCTACCTAGATTGGGTGAACAAGGAACTACCACAAGCACACGAAGGAAAATAACCCACCAAGCTTTGACTTATTAACTTGAGTACTATAATTATAAACAACTTACCACTAAATGATAATCAGGTAAAACAAAAAAAATAAAAAAAATATCAAAACGGATAAAAAGTTAGGAAATGAAAGCATAGAATACAACTTTTGTACCTACTATTATTTATTATGTGACTTAAATAAGAGTTCGTTGGTGCAAGTGGACATTATTCATCATCTTTATTGTTTCATTGTATAGAAACACTTTTAGGAATGTTTTTAAGTTTCCGGTAAACAACGCAATTTTAGTTAAATTTTTGATATTAAATGGTAGCTTGTTACATTTTATAACTGCCATAACAAAAGCCCTTTTGTTAAGCATAGGTAGGTAACCTACTTATTCTAGAATATGGTAGAAAAAGGTCTGGCTTTTTGGTGAGTGTTTCGGTAGGTGTTTCGTTTATTTTAGTGAAATGGTTATTATTTTTATAAACGAAAATGCAAACAAGGTCATTCTTTAACATCGTTTGAAATTTAAATATCGAGGTGTCGCACGAGCAATATTGTAGGTAGGTACCTATCTACTCACCCACCTACTCACATTTCTAGAAAATCTAATAAGGTCACCCTTCTTCCGCCCTCGTCCCTAATAAAGTGAGTATTGAAAATTTACCAACCATTCTTCAGAGAATATAATGTTAGCCCTGTATGAAAGACGATCTTGAAACTGCTGAGGGAATCTAAATCTAACTGCGACGAGATAAAGTGTGGCTTTAAAATTGATTTGAAAAAAATTGCTGACTACTCTTGCTTGAAGTAATAAAGCCTGGTGGGATATGAAACAAACAAGGTAGATATTACGCCCTTGTTTGAACACTTCGATCGCAAGCTGTTCATTTAAGGCGCTATAGGTTCAACGAACATTTTTGTATGAGGCGAAGAAGGCGAGCGCACGCTCAGATACCGTGTTTTTATGTATAAAAAAATTATATAAAAATGTCATTCAAAGTTTTGTTTAATTTTGTTGATGAATTCACTAACTCAAATAATAACTAACATGTAACCAAATGTTTCAAAAATTAAAACGTGAGAGAAGTGAGTGAAAAATAGCATTTCAATTTTAAAAAGAAGGTATCTCTTTTATTTTATTTTATGGAGTGAAGTAATTCAAATATTGTATTGAATTATTGATTTCACTAGATAAAAAGCTCAAGAATATCATATATTTTTTTCTTCAAAGAAAACTATGAAAATTCTTATCAAAAACTTTAAAATTCGAGAGACATTTGAGAACCTATCGCGCCTTAAAGAAAAACGAAAGGTTATCATAATTATATTTATCTAACAGGTATGTTGGTAGAATTAGATATACTTATGAACTAGCATTCGCCAGTGGCTTCACCCACGGACGGGTTTTTTACAAACTACTAGGTACCTAGCTAATTCAAATAATATTAGCCTACTCAATTCTAGACAAGAATTTCGAATATGTGTAAAATCGTTCCAGAGGTAGTTAAGATATAGGGTGAGTTTTTTCCAGGCAAAGTCTGAATTCGTGAGAGGTATCGAAAAGTCACGTTAGGAGTAACAGGCTCGATTTTTAAAATAATGATTTCTGCATTGAATAAATATTTTTTTTTTTTTTTTGTCAAAGTATTGGGAACTATCTAAACTCAAAACTCATGGAAATGTTATGGTTCAAGTTTCTAGTGAATAGTATTTATTTTTAGGTTTTCGGAAAAAGTAAGATTTTATAAAAAAACTTTTTGGGGTCTTTGGGGTCTTTCTTACTTCTATCCTAGAAGATAGCTTGCTATCCTATGTTAGAGAGAAACAAATATATTGTCACACGACAGTCGTTTTTCCGTTCCTTACCCTGAATTTTGGTATCATGCATATACATCTCCCTCGATTGTTACCATGAATGTACCTACTAGTAATTTGACTAACACAAATAAGAACAGATAGATTTATGCTTGTCTTATTCTAACACATGAATACATTCATATAAAAGAATGAGACTGGTATAATCGATACCGTTTCGTTTTTAGCCTTATCCATGCTTTAGTTCTTATTCCGAGGTCAAGATAGACACCGCAAGTGCACCTACTTTGCCTGTCAGAAAACTTGCGCAATGTACCTATTAGCAAACCTCAGCTACGAGTGCTACGCCTCTTAGCTACGTGTGCTACGCCTCTTAGCTACGTGTGCTACGCATCTTAGCTACGAGTGTTACGCCTCTTAGCTACGCGAAATGATTATGAAGACGACCTCTGTGGCGCGGCGGGCGAACGTTGCGAAGTTGCGGGTTCGATTCCGGCCTCGGAACAAATACTTGTGCGATCCGCAGATATTTGTTCAGGGTGTTCTGGGTATTTTCTATGTATAATAAAAAATATCTATCTATGTTAATATTGTATTAAGTGTATCAGTTGTCTAGTACCCATAACACAAGCTCTGCTTAGCTTGGGGCTAGATAATGTTGTGTGAACTGTCCAGAAATATTTATTTATTTATTTATTTATTATAAGTTGGTTTTATTTTAAAATGTATTTTAATATTATTTAAACCTATACCCATGGATAGGATTGTCATATTCAAATAAGTAAATAATAGATCATTTCATGATTTCACTATTATGGGAAAATTTAATAATGGCACTTATCATTAGCTTTTTGAACCTCAGTGGAGATCATTGACGAAGGAAAACTAAACAATTGACATGCAAAAATAAATAACTGCATCAATTATTCAAAACTTTGGCGAGGGAAAAATACATAGTCGTTTTTTTATTTTTTTCTCTTACTCAAAAGAACTAAAATGTATTATCATTAAATTCGAAAATAGATACAGTACCAATCTATAACATATCAAAACACGGACTGCAAAATTAGTTACGATAAAAAAGTTATTGCCATTTTTGACGCAATAAAAGAGTAAATCGCGTTTTTCTCGCGATTTTGGTTTTGTTATTGTTATTAGTTGTTTAGTTTTCCAACTACAGCGACGAAATATTTGACAAGACTTCACGCATGACGGATGGTCCGGTACAGACTGCAAAAAAATCTGATGCCTAAGGGGTATCGTATTGATTTAGAATTGTAATTTGCATTATTTACGTCAAAACATTGCTAAGCACGTCGCTTTAGGTAATTGCATATAATATGTAATAGCATGTTAATTAACCTTATAGCTTTCCAAAAGAAATCTAAGGTAAACAAAAATGGATAGAAGTCATAAGACGAGCAAGAACAGACGACTTTTGGAAATGGAATACATTTTCCCGTATTTGCTCTGATAATTTTCTACACAATGAATTTGATATGCCAAAAAACGGTTAGTAGTAGTAGAGCTTTTTTGTGAAAGAGTTCGTCCGGGGAAGTACTACCACCATACCTGTTTTTGCCGCAAAGCAGTAGTGCTCGCATTGCTGTGTTCCGGTTTGAAGGGTAAGGGTGCCGATGAAATTACGGCCACATGGGACTTTTCATCTTTATGTTTCAGGGTGGCGGGCGCAGTGGAATGCCACATAGGGCGCGTCCTAGGTGGACGTAACCTGAGGTAATGCACTGTTCATAGGCAGAGGGTACCACTTAACATCAGGTGGGCCATCTTCTTGATCTGTCACTCCAAGTAGTATAAAAAAACTCATTGTGCAAAATTCTTAAAACGGCACTTTGCAGTTTCTTAAATACTGGAATTTTTATACATTTATGTTTCCGTACGATTTTTATGATATTTTCTTAGTTAATTGAGTGATGAAAAATATATTTTTCACAAATTGATTGAGCTGAAGACCTTAGGTGGACTTGCTTTTCTATTGATTTATATTGTGTATGTTTGAGAGCTGAAAAATAGATACGTAACTACATAAAACTGAAGGGAACCATGTATTTTTGTAAAAGTTTCATTCAATAATTGCATTTTTTTCGGCGATTTTTTGTACTATAAACCTACTGAAATAACTTTAGAAAACACATCGCATCTGTTAAAGTATTAAGTATTAAAAAAATACAGTTTTTAAGAAGTTCAATAATTTAATTTCACCTAGTTTATTTACAAGACCGCCAGGAGTGGCGCTATAGAGAAGAGGCCTTTACTCAGCAGTGGCTGGATAGATAGATAGATAGATAGATAGTTTATTTGTTGACCGTACCCTAAATCCGAATTGTCTTATTTTTCACGAACGTTTTGTATGGGTAAGGCCAATCCATTTATTTTACTTTGGTCGAAGGCTGGACATACCTCAGCCGATTCGATTATACTTGCATCTAAATTCTTTTTTCTTGTCAACGTCACGAACAAGAAGAAAACAAAAACAAACAGCCATCCGACACAAAATTAAAGCTGAGCACTACTTGCTACCATTGTTTCTCTGATAAAAACAATGGCAGCAAGTGTAACGCCATAATTATGTATGGATCTACATGAAAAAGCAATCAAATCGTGAACGCGCGTCAAACCGAGGCAACAAATAACTTTGGATGTATTTTTAAGGAGGCAGCGGGCTGGGGCGACTTCTATTTCCATACAAATGTTGCATAATTTAAAAAATACTGTCTCAGTATGCCTCTCGCGTTATAAACCTCGTATTTTATACGTTTCATTATACAAAATCACTACATTTCTAATATTGTAAACTTTACGTCTAATAAAATGGCTGTAACTTGAGGATCCTTAAAAAAACATTGACTTTTATGAATGGCAAATGAAAATGAATCGAAAGTTTACAAGGAGGGTTCTATGCCTCTATATCTGGTAGGCAATCAGCACCAATATAATAAACAGATAAGCTACCTTTAGATAGTTTGCATCGGTCTTTAGATAGTTAAACTGTTTCATTTATATAATTAAAATGTTGTTTAAACTTGTTATTGATTATTATTACTTCAATAATTAAATATTCATAAAAACTATCAACTGTTGTATATACAATAGTAAAAAAATACAAATTATCAGTTGACGTATCTAGAGATCGTTGAAAATGATCTAAAGATAGGTCAACTGAGCCAAATTACTACCAGACGGTAGCGCCTAGATAAATTATTATTTAAGGCTGTTCCCTGACAAATGAGCTGGGAACAAACGACGATTTCGACAGCTAACAGAGCACTAGTTTAGCACCAACAAAATGTCGATTTCCAAATAGCAAAGGGTGTCATCATTCTGACACCCTGCGAGCCTCCAAAGCCTACACAAGCCAATAACATCATAAATGGATCCGGAACACCCCACAGATAGATTTAATCTGTTTAGATCTCGCAGCAAAACGTAGTCGATAAAATAAAGTGAAGCGCGCAAAAATCCTCGTCTTATCGCCACCGGGGAGATTACACATAAAAATGTTAAATGATCTCGAACGAGTATTGAAAAAATACGGGAAATGGCGGGGAAATTGGGTATGGACCGTGCGACATGAGAAGGTGTAACAACATTCAATCGTGCCACTATCTAGTATGGTATCTGTAACTATTGTTTTTTTATGGTTAAATGATTATTCTTAGTCTAACTAATTGTGGTATATCTTGTCATTATATTTATAAGGTTAGTCAGTTGGTTGCGAGCCATTAAATATTGTACAAGTGATTCCAGTGTTTCCTTGATAATGTTCCCTAAAATGTAGAACAGTAGTGTTATTTAATTTTGTGATCTCATAACTTTAGGTTTCTACTTTATTTTGTTTTATCCTACAAATTTATTTGAATAGGTTATTAATGTTGTATTTTTTGTGTACGCTGAGATGCTTTGTAATTACAGGAACACAAAATTATATATATAACTAACCATTGAGCTATTATCTAACGTAAGTACGCTATAGCTCATTGTAAACTACCTTTCCTCTCGACCTCTGTGGTGCGGCGGGCGAACGTTCGCCTGCGACGCAGGAGGTTGCGGGTTCGATTCCCGCCTCGGAACAAAGATTTGTGCGATCTGCACATATTTGTTCCGGGTGTTCTGGGTATTTTCTATGTATAATAAAAATATCTATCTATGTAATATATTGTATTAAGTATATCAGTTATCTAGTACCCATAACACAAGCTCTGGCTTAGCTTGGGGCTAGATAATGTTGTGTGAACTGTCCAGTATTATTTATTTATTAATTTCCATTTATTTACTGAATGATGTACTGTAACGAAATGGTTAAATAAATTAATATCTCAATATCTATGTGGTGTAAGCCTGTGTTGGGTGTCCTATTGAATAAGTATACAGAAAATTATGTTCATAGAACTTATGTTTATTAAAGATAAGCCTAGCTGTAAGGATTTTTAGCCATCTGCGGGAAACTTCGGTATCATATTTGCAATCCAAATAGATATATAAATATATTACTTTTTCATATAATTCTAGATAGAGCAGTGTAAATTTGACGACCTCTGTGGCGCAGCAGGCGAAGGTTGGCCTGCGACTCAGGAGGTTGCGGGTTCGATTCCCGCCTCGGAACAAATATTTGTGCGATCGCAGATATTTGTTCAGGGTGTTCTGGGTATTTACTATGTATAATAAAAAATATCTATCTATTTAATGTATTATATTAAGTATATCCGTTATCTAGTACCCATAACACAAGCTCTGCTTATCTTGGGGCTAGATAATGTTGTGTGGACTGTCCAGCATTATTTATTATTATTATTATTATTATTTATACTCTTGTATTTTGTTGTTTCCTTTTTAATTCTAAAGACCTCTACATAAATGTTCCGTAGTTTGTCGCAGCTTCACAGGGCTTTGACGTTTGCCGCTCGGCCACGACGGCCAGTTGTTCGAAATACATGCCGGCAAGCCTGATGGCATGTGTGTAGGAGCCTTAATGGACATGTTATAAGGAACGTAAACGTAGGTAAAGTTTTTTTCCTAGCTTTAAATTGTTTTGGAAGTTATAGACAAAGGCCTTTAATCTTATGACACCCACTTGATGTGTTTGTTTAATATTAAATTTATTTACCCCCTTTTGGAACCCAATATCTTAACAACCCCTCAACCTATTCAGCTCATTATACCTGCAAATTTTAATAGCACAACCTAAAAGCGATCAAGGTTCAAAAGTTATGCTGTAACGAATATACATAAATACATACATACTACGCCAAATCACCCAAGTTGTTTGAGATATGTTTCGCACGCTTCGCTTTCAATCAATAAAAACAATCTCCTTACTCACTTCTGTAATGTTCTTATACTGTTGTAGCTTGTTAGAGCGTAAGAACTCTCTCCAGGCGCGCCGGGGCGCGACCTGCCCGTGACACGCCGCTGACTTGTCGCCTGGAATCTAATCTATGTAATGCAGAATCTGACGCCAAAATAAGAGAAACCATCTTCAACTTCCTTCGTCACCCCAGTTCTGATGTTATTGTGATATGACAATGTTATACAAATATACTCTGAATCTATTGTTATGCCAACCTACTGGCGTAAACGCATTTAGAGCATCTTAGCGCCATCTATTGACGAGCTAGCTGCTAGCTGCTAGCTGTATCTGTTGTTTGAGCGAGACGCATGTATCATCTGTACCTACTCGTTGGAATACTGAGTGTTCGAACGTTCTCAGTGTCTATTGGTCAATTATATAAGAAAACTCCGCTTGTAGAGTAGTCAGTGATAAAAATGAAGTGAATTGAGAGACATATATATCAACGAACAATGTCGTGCAGTGAAATTTTAAGTGTAATTTTAGGAAGCGGTGTTCAGAGTGATTATTTTATCCCGAACTAGCTCGTAACAGTACCTATTAATAGATCAAACTCAACTCTGAGAACTATATGGAGTAACAAAATTCAACTTTTGTGAGGGAATTTTGAAATTGGAACACACTTAGGTTAGCTCGTTCTTAGACTTGAGTTTGATTTATTAATAGGAGCCTGGGATCAATGAAAATTTGGGTCGAAATTGAGTTTTATTTTAGTTCAACGGAAATAATGCATAAACAATTAAATCAACATATTACGCTAGCACCCTATAGAAACGCGAGACATCCCAGCTTCAAATATTAAAACCCAGCCCCAAAATCAACAAATCAGGGCAGCAATATTGTAAAATCAGCCTGTTTCTACACGCGCATAAAATATTATTTTACGATGTTACCATAGAGAAGTAATGGTATAAATAAAGAAACTGTCGTCTCGGAGCGTTCGGTGGGCCGATTGGCTTCGATTATGGCCCCGCAGAGACTAATATCCCTTTCTTTGGCAAATGTTTTTTAGGGAATGTTATTTTTCACGTCGGTCGCAGCTGGCGGCCCAGGGTCGTGAAATTGCCGGCGATTGGAGTGTCTTTGAAGGCACAGTTGGGATTCGGTAAGTGGGGTCACTTAGTTTAAGTAGCCTCTTAGCTGTGCACGTGCTTAGCTGTGACATCGGCAGGTGTGCCGTCCGAGTCTGATTGAAATTGCGATCTGCGAGGGTGGATTTTTATTGCTGCTGTGATGGTATTGCTTTTTTGTGTTTGTTCTCTGTAGTGGGTAATTTGGAGGTCCATGGGTAGTCTAAAAGGGACTTATGTGCAATGCTAGGAGCAGTGTCTGCAAGAAACTGAACTAATTTTCTTTCTTATTTATTTCGAGTGTCCTGCCGTGGTTTCGCTCGATTTTTACCCGGATAAGCAGTAACCTATAGCTCAATTCAGGTTATAATCTATCGGTGTACCAAATTTCATTGAAATCGGTTCAGCCGTTTCGGCGTGAGTGAGTAACAAATATCCAGACATCGTTACTTTGACATATTTTATGTTATTAGCGGGATATAGGATGAAAGTATCTATATTTGTTGGTTTGTCTGTTTTTAAGACAAAATGCTTATTTTATTGTTTAGGGGTGAAAGAGAAAGAGTGCTAAACGGAACCCTATTACTAAGCCAAAGACGTCCGCCCGTTCGGTCCGTCTGTATTCTGTGACAATATTTCGGCAGCTGTAGGAGGTAGCCAGATTACATTTTCACAGATATATTATTCATAGACCATACATCAAGATAGACGCCGCAAACACGTAAATTTATATGAAACCGACGTGCGGTTATATTTTGTACCTACTATGCAACAAAATATCTCTATTTCCACGGCTAGCTTCGGAAATTTCGAAGATTTTGTTAATTGCTGTTCTAAAAATCACAAATATTTTTTATGGTCCTTTACGATCATCTTAAACAAATGAAAAATAATTTTCTTTTTGCACGAAGTTTACTATGGCGCAATTACGCATTTTTCCATGAACATGACGTGCTATAGAAAAGACGGCCGAGAGCGCAATGATTTAAGGTTTGCTAATAGGTGCATTGCAAATACTTCGGACAGGCAAAGTGACACGCAAAGTTGTGCACTTACGTTATCTAGTGCAATTATAGGTCTATTGTGTATTGTTAGGGCATGAACGCTGTGTTGCTCTGTGCAAGCAATACCAAAATAATACAGGAGGGCCCCATACAAAGACTTCTCCAAAAAAACTGACAGCGATCGAGCATTCAAATTTTTCCAGTCGCGACATCTAGTTGTGATGAGAATAAAATTCAGAACCCTCCATAATGCGTGGCTTGAGACGATCTACGCTGGGTTTATTGAAATCTACCCAGTCACTCCGCACTTTAGGTATGAAGCTACAAGTACCTGGCGGGCTCGACTTGTCGAGTAATTTCAGTGAGTCAGACAAGGTAAGAGTTACGTGATAGAAAGAGAGGTAACTACTAGGTGAATTGAGCTGCAGATAATTAGCGCTGTGCGACCTGAATTGCACCTGAATTGCACTTTATTTTGTGGGGCAAGAGTCGCAATTTATTTAAATGATTTTGCCGAGTCTACCTTCTGTGCCTGTACTATTATGTATTCTGTGACCCAGTTATTAAAATTGAAGATGCCAGTCATCTATTAACACAATTCGCACTCAACCGCTTTACCATAAACATCGTACCCTACTTCATTACTCCAATGAAGATTTGTAATAAGCACATCAAAATTACCTACAAAGTAGGTACTCGTGGCTCTAGTAATTATTTTTTATTCTGTGACTCGAGGTGCAATCAGGTTATAACTAGTATTATTCGACAGGGTGTACCAGAAAATTTATTTACTGACGATACTGCCCAACAAGTCCGAAGAATATAACGTTTGTATTGTCTTTTCAAAAGATTAAATGCAGTTTTTCGGTAAAATACACTTCAAACGTCTTGTCAAATGCACAAAACAACTTGCGTGTCCGTGTCAAAAAAAGAGCAGTTGAAAAAGTCGTGCAATACTATTAATAATTGCGAAACATCCTTTGAATAGCTACACCTTTTTTCTCATTCAATCGAATTTGAAACTACGTGTCAATGCAAAAGACAAAAGACTAACTGACTGTAACTGTAACTGTTCGAAGGATGTTTTGCGATTATTAGTAGTATGGCGAAAATAAATGTTGTTCCCTATTGCGAATACAAAATCTCTTACTTTTTACTAGAAACGGGATATTTACCATGATTTTTTAAGTTTAATTGTTCCCGATATTTCGGCACAGCTGCTTGCTCCGTGATCACGGGACAACTAACCAAAATCTCTTACTTATTCTTTTTTTAATGATATTTATGCTCCTTTTTTGACACAAACACAGAATTTGTTTGTTTAGCAGATGGCCCACCTGATGTTAAGCGGTAACCTCTGCCTATGAACAGTGCATTACCCCATGTGGCATTGCTCTGCGCCCGCCACCCTGAGACATAAAGATGAAAAGTCTCATGTGCCTGTAATTTCACTGGCACCCTTACCCTTCAAACCGGAACACAGCAATGCGAGCACTACTGCTTTGCGGCAGAAATAGGTACAATTATAAACGTTCAGACTTGTAGGGCGGTATTCGCCTGACTGCTGAGTCAGGAATGCGTTAGCCAGGTTAGCCGTGGAATAATGGCAGCGATGAACTCACCACTGCTCACGTCTATATTCCCATATAGGCTTGCCTATATGTATGTATGTATATTCTCTGTAATCATAATTATTCAGGTTAACATACATTTTCTGGGACACCCTGCTCGCGGCGCAATCTCTAATAAAAGAACGGAGGCAAAAAGTAAACAAGGAGCTTGGCAGTTTCCGGCAGATATTAAAGGCATATCTCTCTATTATGAGCGCGGAGTTCCGTAATTTAAGGGTGGCGTGGCATATGGCAGAAGGAAAGGGTTGCGCTCTGTATATCGATTGTTATAATGTTTTACAAACAACAGGCCAGGTAACTTTGCATCTGTGACAGTAGTATGTATCCGTTGTGTTGAGATTAAATACTGAGCTACCCGACCTAGGGTTTGTAATTGATAGTATCTCTTAAACATCATCAGTTTTGCTACGACAAACAAACAAATTATTACAGGTTGTTTTTTTTTGTTTAGGGTATTCGTAGCTAACTGATGATAATTATGAGATACTATCAATTAAAACATGTGTGTTAAGTCTCCTAGTTTTCGCGAAATCAATTTTCGCTATCTGAAGAAGTGTTTATGAGCAAAAATAATAAGCAAAAACACAAAAAAAAACGCGTCCCAAGCCAGAACATCCACCTAAACGTATTTGTTTATTGCGCGAACACGTAATAACAAATTTCGTAGAGCATCTACGAATGCTGCTACGATACTTCTACAGACAGAAGGCTTCAGCCTTAGATGCATTTAGACGACCACTGTTGGACGAGGCCTTCCCCATATAATGCAATGGGGGATTTGTCATAACCACCACTCTTGGCAGGCGGATTGATGATCGCAGTATTGGTGTTGAGCACTCAGGTGGATGATGCTGCATATGCTGGTGTAATCCCTTAGTCAGCTTTTACGATATCTATGGGATGAGACGCAGGAATTCTTTGGCCGGACACACTATGGCAATTTTGATACATAAACATTATTAAATAATATCCTATTAACATTGACGAACTCTGTGGCGCGGCGGGAGAAGGTTCGCCTGCGACGCAGAAGGTTGCGGGTTCGATTCCCGCCTCGGAACAAATATTTGTACGATCTGCAGTTGAGGGTGTTCTAAGTATTTGCTATGAATAACAAAAAAATATTTATCTTATATAATGTATTGTATTAAGTATATGTTATCTAGTACCTACCCATAACACAAGCTCTGCTTAGCTTGGGACTGGATAATGTTGTGTAAATTGTCCAGCATTATTTATTTATTTTATCGATATCGACGGATTATCGAGTTTCGTCCCTAAAACACAGCTGCATGCAGCCGAGTCTCGATTATAACTAGCACGAAGTTGGTATACACTTCGTGCAAATTAAATAGACTAACAACTATTGATAAGGAGGACCTTATTCAAACCTGAAAGCCTGATAGATACCTATCGTGACGGAATGTGAGTAAAGCATCGACAACGACAAATGTCATTTTCCCTGAAGGGATAGGCAGAGCCACAATGATCACTATTCTCCGTAGGTCACACAAGCGCTGGGATATATACGTGAATAGTAGTGAGCTCATCGCCGCCATTACTGTCCCACAACCAACTCAATCAAACTGCAATCTGCTAAAAACTAGTTGGAAAAAGAAACCTACTCCAATGGCGAACATTAATGAGTTAATTATACATTAGATCATTTATTTTAAGTTTTTATCTGATTGGTAAACTGGTTTTGAAACAATGTAGTTATATGCTTTTTCATAACTAATACAAGTAGGTACTTGTATTAGTTGTTCGGATGGTTACTACATACATTGCTGTGTTCCGGTTTGAAGGGTAAGGGTGCCGGTGAAATTACAGGCACATGAGCCTTTTTATCTTTATGCCTCAGGGTGGCGGGCGCAGTGCAATGCCACATAGCGCGCGTCATATAGGTGGACGTGACCTATGTGATAATGCACTGTTCATAGGCACAGGGTACCGGTACACAATTTAAAACAATACTTATGGATTAGTTGTGCTACCTGAAGACCGTTGCTAACGATCTAAAAGTAGCTCAACTGATCCAAATCACTACCAGACGGACGAGTTTCTAAGATGCTGGCTGCATTGCCACGCTGAATGGCAATACTAATGCGTTGAGCCAGATAAGAGCCAGCTCTCGGGTCACGCGTCGCTTCGAACAGACGCCCTGAAATGATTGTTCCGACCCCGAAAGGCTCAAATAAGTAAGCTCTGTCGAGACTTGCATATTGGCGTCTTTTGAGGTCCTCAGTGGAATCTGCCGCCGCACCGCCCCTAACTGGTTATACAGCAACTAAGAGAAGTTATTCTCAAGTTTACTTACTATTCTAACGATTTATAACACTGACTTTCCTTTCTGATTAACGCAAATATGAAAACATATGAAAAAAGCGTTATAAAGCATTTAAATAAGAATACAACTAAGATGTAAACACCGTGCGCAAACACGTGAAATTGGCTGTCAGGAAACATAATGTCGGCGAAGCAAGGGTTGGGTTCGTGCCCTTTCCCTATTCTTGACATTTTAAATTGTTTATTTGCGAACAAGTGTCAAGTTATTTATTCAACGGCGTCGGTGTTCGTGTTTTGCTGGTTGATAGAACGTTAGACAGTCATGCTTCTAAATATATGGAGATCAAAACGTTTTCTTTTGAAAGAAACAGGCTTAATCGAACAAACCAACCAGTATTTCCATTTGTCATAAATTTTGATTCTAGGACATTCAATTTAATTCAATTCAATTTATTTATTTCAGACGTTGTCCATATTTTGTTAGTTGCACTTATAATAATGTTAGTAGGGAGGCACATTTACAATTAAATATTTTTTTTAACAAACCCAACGTGCAGGCTTTTTCAGTGGTTTGCTATAGGACAGTCGCACCTGTCCGATAACGCATTCACGATGCTGTTCGGGCTTTCACGAACGCTTCCCCTCATTGATGCTATGGAAGCCATCAACTCTACTTTCCGCAAACATGCCAGAGGCGCTGCAGAAACGAGGCAGCCCCACCAGGACCCTGAACGCATTGTTGTACTGAACGCGTAAGGCATTGTATGCTGTCAGCGTATAGTTGGTCCAGACGCTGCAAGTGTAAAAGGACTGGCAATACGCTCTAAAGAGACGGTGTTATATTACAAAGATGTTTTTCTGAATTATGGCAAGTTTCCACTGAGTCAGTAAGGAGTCAGTAATTGGTTTAAGTTTTAGTGAACTGCCGCCTCGTAAATTGTGATTGAATTGAGTCGATAAACCCTCCAGTCACTGCTGACTTGTCATTGGAGTCACGCAAGTATGAGTTAATAAGTCAACGTGTATCGTTCATTCAAATTGAGATGTGATGTGCGATTTCAATTAACTACTGCTACCTACTGATGCAAAAATTAAGCTTGAATAGGAATGACATGGAGAAGAACCCACTTTGAAAGCAGCTTATCTGTTCGCTAATACACGTATGCGTCAGTGATCCAATAAATATAAGGTTTTATGCTGTTTCTTATAGCTTGTACTATTATATATTCTGTGCTTTTAGGTTAAGGTATGATGGGCTAACATACCAGTGTAGGCATAAGTATCAAATAAAATATGAATTACAAAAACCAGCCAAGTGCGAGTAGGGCTCGCGCACGAAGGGTTTGCACCGTTTTTGCCGTAAAAACGGCAAAATCACGTTTGTTGTATGGGCCCCCCTTAAATATGTATATTATTCTGTTGTTTAGTATTTGTTGGTATAGTCATACATCATCAGTGAAAATTTGAACGGTCCAACTATAGCGGTTCATGAGATACAACCTGGTGACAGACGGACGGACGGACAGCGGAGTCTTGGTAATAGGGTCCCGTTTTACCCTTTGGGTAAAAATACCTACTGCTATATAAATTTGAGTCATATTGTGATCAACAAGAAAAGCGGCGATGTTGTTAACCAGTCACAAGTTCAAAAGCGGTACGTGCGGTAGTCTTCTGTGGCGACTGCGGTAGCCTCAGCGAGCGGGTAACCTGCAAATTGTCTGCGTGATTAGGTCACCCACACAACCGGTTTTGTTTTGATATGGCGCCGCCACAACCGCCGCCCGCGATGTGGCCACACGCCATGTAAGTTGGAGCCGCGGTTACGGCCATTTTGTGGTCGACCTTTGGGCAAGACTAGTCAGTAGTTCGATGGCTTGTTACGGTTTGGTTTTGGTTGTCAATTTAATTTGTTTTATGGCGGTTTTCATCGTTTAATTTAATGCTCAAATAATTGGTCTGCATGCAAACATACTCTATTTCAACTCTTTGCCCTATTTGCTTTTTATCTGATAAGATTGCTATTAGAGTATTCTGATTAAATGTTTCTATGCTATCCAAACTGTGTTTAAAACTTTCAGAATGATTTTTCAGTTCTTGATAATGAGTCATATAGCGTTAGAGTAGTATGTGTTGGGACGTATAGTTTTATATGGTCAAATAACGCTAAAATGTACTTGATTGATAATACAGATATTTTGTTGTTTTATAGCAAAATATACTTGCAAAAAAAAAGATTTAATAAAAACACAGACAATGTTATCCTCTGGTGATTATTCCATATACTCAATGATGGTATATTATTAAAATAAGCTGACTAAAGAGTACTATACAAGAAGATCTGCTCCGCAACTGAACCGTCCGGCAAACTTCGTCTAACAACTGTCAAAGTTCGCGCGCTTTTCCTTCCCTCCACGCATGCGCCAAAGAAAAGCTCCACCATATCTAACCTCTCTGTCTTCTTGAACGAGGTCTGCGGGCCGCGGCTAACCCCGGCGCGAGGTTTGCGGCGGGAAAAATGTGTGTTTCGGTGTGCCGATAGCGGGGCGCCGCAGCCCTCAGCCCCGCCCAGCGCCACCCGCGCCCGCTAACGCGTCTTGAGCCACTTAGCCGGTAAGACGACGGGCACACTGACTGTAGCAGCGAGAATAAGTCAGCTGAAGATTTCTTTCTCGGAGTTAATTTTAGCCAATATTGTTAGTACGAGCATCGTAGGTCTATTATGTATCAATGTACTCGTAGGGTTCTCTTTTCTTTCGGCTCTGACAATACTACTGTGGTTGTGCAGGGAAATGAGTAAGTAATTCAAGTGAAGGCTACTAAACACCCTTGTTAATTTGTAGCTTTTAAAGAAAAGAGAGAAATGTTTTCTCTACATTGGTTTGTTATACGTGGCCTTGACTTTGCAGTCAGCTGTTCCTATTGTACAGCCGTTGCTAGCTGTTCAAGACGATACCGAATACGAAAGAGTTTTGGTTTTCGTAAGGTGACTGATTGTTTTGCCTTTGATTACGAAGCTATATTGAAGACCATTCCTTGAGTCAGGTAGTGAAACTTTAATGTCTTTACCGTGCTTCCACTTCTGTGAACGCTGTCTTAGTTTCCGGCCAGATATGGAGCCGCGAGCTGTCAAAATGGAGTGGGAAAAAAGGCGGGAATGTGGCATCGCTTTATGTGAAGCTCGTCATTGCGAAAGACAGAGAGCTTTCTATCTGAGGTCACGTATCAGAGCAGGATGCCGAACACAACGTGGTTTATAAGAAAACCCAAGACGTTGGGCGTGTTTGGCGGGTGGGCGTATGGGTTTTATAGATGTGGTGGTGAGTTTGGATGTGTGCGTTGCGGACACCGTGTGGCTAAGCGGTCGGAGGTGTGTGTGTGCTACGCGGCTGTGGGAAGAGGTCTGGAGCTCATCCTTTTGTCAACGATACGACGCTATAGCGGCTTAGCCTTTAGTTATTAAAGCGTGTCGCAAAATTTTACGAGGATATAAAACCAGTGTCGGCTTGAAGCGTTGAGGTTTTTAACAAGCGATGCTTGGCAGACCAAACCTAAGTATTGTGATATCAAATTATTGGTAAAATGATATATAGATGCCATCAGCTACATTTATTTCGTCAACATCATGGAGGCGCGTAGCAATGTGCTACGCTGTAGCACAGCTGTATCAAGATAAATTGGCTAGTTACCATAAAAGCTGGTTTACTAAACTTCTGATAACACATTAGGTATTGAATGAGACTGTTTCAAAGCAGGTTAATTTTGATGAATGGTGGTAAAAGTACCAAGATCTGTAGTGCATACTGAATGAAGCACCCTTTCAATGGACCAAAGGTAGAGTTCGCAGGAAAGCGGAGGATGGAGGCGGCTCAAGACAGATCATCGTGGTATTTTATGGGGCCTATGCCCAGCAGTGGAACTCTGTAGGCTGATGATGATGATCATGATGTCTGAATGTTTTTAAAATTATTTTTGAGTATCTATTTCCGAGTTCGGAGAACTGGAACTCAACAATCAACCAAATAAATCTACACACACACACACAAACACACACACACCACACACACACACACATACACATACACATACACACAATGCAAGTATGCGGTTTTCAATATTGTTTAATGTTTTCTTAAATAAGTTGTTAACGTTTATGAAGTTTCTAAGATTTAATAAAAAAAACACTTAAAAAATATATATATATAAATAAATAAAAAACCTAAGATGCGAACATGTTAAATTATAAAACTTGAATTTGATCCTATTTCTCAATTTGTCCCTATCAGCTTTTAAGCAGTACTTTTGCCTCGAAAGACCCTTACAATTGCAAAATTTCTAATTTTCCCTTCCCGTGTACGGCGGTGACATATGGTTAGATCGTCAGGCGTAGCACGTTGGCGTGCTTGTCACACCTAACTATCTCTTTTAATACTTATTTGTGCCGCACGCACACACAGACCTGTCCCCCTGTCGCCTGCAGCTTCTTACCAGTGTGGGTGGACTTCTTTCGTGCCCCTGTGTGCGCGCGAATTTCTTTTGAGACGTAATAAGGGGACGGTTTTCTTTCCCGCTAAGGTTTTAATGTCGACCACGTTTCGTGGCGGACGCGCGCGCTTTTCCGCGGTCAGCGAGCGAAACTTTTATTGTGCGTTGGTTGTGCTGTGTACTTTTTTTGAGTGTTTTTTCTTTAAAGGTAAAAAAGTTTTAAAGTCATGTACTTTTTAAGAATCACCGAGGTACGATGGAAGTAAATTAATTAGTAGAAAGTTTGCGTAAGTCCACAAACTTGGCGTGGGTACTTGCGTGTTGTTTTCGCGTAAACCGCAGCCTCATTAGCCTGGGCGCACACTACGCTGCGAAGATTAAACTCGGAGATAAAGGCACTGTTGTATTCATGCCTTTAGATGTTCTCGTTATATAAATATAACAATATATTCTTATTAGATTTATTTCAATAATGGTATAGTCTAACGTTGAACTTATAATTCTATAATTCTAGAAATTATAGTCTATAATTATTTGTTGTAAACTGTTTTTTTTTAAGGCGGAACAATATAATATACTGAATGGAGAAAGATAGGAAGATACCTAAAAATGTTATATATTAAAAACAACTGTAAAACTATTTATTATAAAATAAGTGTATTACTGCTATGGTTGAAATCTACGCCTAGATGCCAAGACATGTTTATAATTTTACTCACATAAGATTTTTTACTTCCAACATGACATTTGGTTTTAGATTTTCATAGTGAAATTATCTTTGTGATAACACGACATTACCGGCCTAGAATGGCAAGGTTAATTTATATTCAAGTATCTTAAAAAAAATATGGATACCCTAGTATGTTTAAGAAAAGGCATTTATTTCCATCACTAACTGCGTGATTCTCTAAGGCAAAGCATATTTTAAACAACTCCGTAACTTAACTTTTTTATATGCTCAAAATTAAACAAAGAATCTCGGTACTTAGGTAAACCCAAAAATCCTTATCATTCACACCGTACATCGTAATCCCATTATCTCCCACTTTATTAACCCACGCGGAAACTTGTTAAAAAGTGCGCGAACTCCCATTAGGAGGATGCGGCAATCCCTAAAGTTTCACCTGTAATTGTCGAGCCGTGCGTCTGTTGCGGAATAATTCCGGTACTGTTACTTCTCATCCACTTTTCATAAAATCAATTAGTTCCTTTAAATCAAATGAGGTCTTAATTCTTACTCCCAAAGATGATCTTTATCAGTTTTTTTTTAATATATGGTCCAGCTGATGTTATGTGGTACCTTTTGCCTAATGAACAGTGCATTATCACATAGGTCACGTCCAAATAGGACGCACCCTATGTGGCATTGTACTGCACCCGCCACCCTAAAACATATAGATAAAAAGTCTCATGTGAAAGAAAAAGAAAGAAAGAAAGTGCTTGTAATTTCACCATACCCTTCAAACCGGAACACAGCAATGCGAGCACTACTGCTTCGCGGCATAAGTAGGTATGGTGGTAGTACTTCCCCGGACGAACTCTTACACACTTGCCTTTATAATACGATGGAAGGTAGAGAGATGTCAAATATAGAGCACGTTAGGTCATTTAAACATTTTCTGTTTTATTAACTGTTATATTATTTACCTGCCATTATAATAATATAAAACTTACTTTCCCTGAGTTTTTAAACATCAAGATTCACAAAGTAAAGCGTTACACTATCTAGTGTTACAAATAATTACTCTGTAGCAATTTAAATCAATAAGCGACAACCCCGTGTCGGATGGGGTTGGCGGCATTGTTCGCGCGCTTTGACTTGTTGTTTGTGCGACATTCGAATTTCAAACATTGATCTAGAGCGTTCTTTTTTAAAATGTTGTGTGTCCATCAAATCTTGCACCTGAATTTTGAACCAGTTAGTAGTATACAGTAGTACTAGCGTAGCGAAAATTCTACGTCTATGGTAGTACTAGTATAATATTATTTTATCTGTGCAGTTAGCCTCGCTCGATTGAGCTAAAATCATGGACTTAGCATACAAAAGGACTGAGCGCTCTTAAAAATTATAATACCGAAACAAGACCTTATTCCATTAGGTTAAGACTCAATTTAGATTACCGTCATAGATAGAGGAAAAAGGAGCCAAGAGAGATAGTGAGAATAGAGGCAGCTTGTCCTTTTCTAACACTTGAAATGATAGCTTTATGATAACAAGGGTGACCATGACCATTGTATAGGTAAATACTTAGAGGTCATCGATACTACAAATTTAAAAGTTGACCGTCGCAGGACGCCCGGCAGACGAGAAACATCACGGCATGGCTGCGTCACGAGTCACGCCGTTTGCCGACACTGAACACTCGGTAAGTAATCAGTAATAAGGTTCGATAACACTTTCTGTGATTTTGGAAAAAAAAACGTGTTTCCTACAAACGCATGCCCAGTCCCGAGTCATCTATTAGGGGCGGTCAACATTTTATTTTACGAAATTAACAAAAAGTGTTATCGATTCGTGATACTGATCACTTACCAAGCCTCCAGTATGAATCTGGCTGCATAAATAACTGTGATAAATAATTAGATTTAAATAATGTTTGTCCCACTCCACGTTCATAAGTGTCTATGGAAAAAGTCTCCTGGACATGTTTTTTTTTATGGTCACCGTATTAGAAAGAGACCCTCTGTCTCTATAATACATATCTTGCTCGGCTCGTTTTTCAGCTGCGAGCGCTCAGTCCGTTTGTATACTACGTCCATGGCTAAAATATTGCATACCTACCTGTCAAGTTCGTTGTCAATAATATTATGGTGAAACCGCGAGCTGATTTGATGATAAAGATGGAAGGTAGACAACGGAACTCCTCGATGGATAATAGTAGACTGGCTGCATTTAGGCTCATTTTGATCAGCACACGGTTCCAATAACTAACTTACAACAACTTGTATTGAAAAATATATTTAAAAAAATCTTGCATATTTTTTACTATGTACGGCTTAAATTATTTTGACTGGTATATATATTGTTCTTACATCATTACAAAGCTTTGTAATCACTTCAAGAAACTCAAAGCATTCGAAAGCTGATACTTGAGTGCCATCCGTGACGCGGCGGATTTAATAAATGACGTCACGGCGCCCCGGCATTCCATCCGATTCTTATTTAACTGCTTGATTGTGCTAGACGTTGTTTATCGTCACCAATATTGCGAAAGGGTCCTGAACATTTTTGTTTTGCTTTGAACGTGCCTTCATGGCTGGGGTGGAGTTTGAAGGCGATTTGGATTTGTTAACATTGGCGTCGAAAATTGAGATCAATGGCGAGAAAAAAAGACTGAAATAGATTTATTTCCTCCAACTTTATGAAAATATCGCCTTCATATTCCACTTTATATCATCATCTTCTTTCAATTATTGCGTCTTAGGAAAGATTCCTCAATTTCGCTAGTGTCAATTAGATTATTTAATAAGATTAGGTCAAGTCGTTATTCGTCTCAGTCTAGTGATGCCTTAGTAGAGCGGTGGCATTTTGGTGGTCGATTTGTATCCTTTTTAAAATATACACAATCACTTATATTTAATTTCACTACACTTATTTTATGTTTTTTTGTCTAGTTGTCACTATTCAACCAAAGTCCGTGTCGTAAATGACACTCATTTTTTCGCCGATGTGATATGTGTCACAAATCTCGTAAGTTATCTCGAAACTGCATGAAGTTGCCTGTAGATTTAAACCGACCATTTTTTTTAACTCCGTTCGTTTTCCATCGTTTTCAAGCATAGTTAACATTGGCGAACTAGTGGTAATACCACCCCAAGTTGAATTGAGGTACCTAGTTACAGGTAGGTACACATTTAAATTAAACTCCACACTCAAGACCCTTCCTAATTCGTAACACGTTCCGTTCAAAATCAGGAAGTCCGGTAACCGTCTTACCCGGCATCCGTCGGCTAAGACCGTCCGATTTGAATATCTAAGCCCTTCTAAGCCACGTTAAGCAGTTTTCACTTAGAAAGCGGGCTGCAGATTTGCACTGGCATTAACAGTGCTAGGACTTGCTCTGCTGTTAATATTGTAGGCAATTTTAGAGATGATCGGCTATTTATTCTTCCCGCGGCCTTGCTTGCATTACACGGGGATACTGGATAAAAGTTTAAAAAAATATAATTCTTTTCTAAAAAACCGACTTTGTAACTAGACTGTGTGCCTATGAGCGTGTCATAATGAGCCTAAACACGACCAGTCTACTATTATCCATCGAGGAGTTCCGTTGTCCACCTTCACCCTCGGCTTCATTGTTATTTTATTTATCTAATATTTCCAATAAAATGCTCCATTTTAATAAACAATCGAATCTAGCCAAAAGATACAGGTAACATTGTGTGTTTTTTTTTCGAGAAAATATTGTCCTATCGTGTTTCTGGTACAGTGATCCCTTGGAATTATAATGTAGGATCTATGCGTATTTATAATTTCAATATTGTACTTGATTAAAAATCAAGTACAATATTGAAATCAAAATCAAATCTAATATTGGTAATTTTGCGTTATACCCCACCTTAAGACGTTATGACTCTACTATGATTGAAAATTGGCCAGAATCTCATTAAACGACCTTTGCTCACGATATGCGACAACAGTCGGAAAGTGTACCAAGTTAAGATCCAAGCTAAAAGCTGCGACTAAAGAGTACATACGCTTGTTATCACTTCACAAAATAACTATTACAGGCACATGAGACTTTTCATCTTTATTTATCAAGCTGGCCGGCACGGTGCAATGTCATATAGGATGCGTCCTAGGTGGACGTGACCTTGATGAGGTAAAGGCTGACGTTACCGCTTAACATCAGGTGGGCCATCTGCTTGTCCCGACATTCACGCAGTTACTGAAAATACACTCGTAATATGTAACTTGTATGATTCGAGAAATAGGGTTAGATATCCTTATTAATATTATAAATGCGAAAGTGAGTTTGTTTGTTTGTTACGCTTTCACGCCTAAACTATTCAACCGATCCTCATTAAATTTTGTACACATATTTTTAAGAGTATAGTCATGAACATAGAAAACATTTTTTTTCTATGGAAATCAACGCTAGCGAAACCGCGGGTAAAAGCTAGTACAATATATAAAAATAATTAATGCGTAGTAATTAACTGGTAAGCGCGCCGGTAGCCGGCTTTTTACATGAATGCATCTTAGTTCGGACACACGGATATTACATTTGCTGGCCATTTGTAACCGTCGCTGGTCGTCGAACGATCATTATCCATGTCTCGAGTCTCTGGGGGCCCGAATTCCTGTCCCTTCCTATTGATTCGGTTCGCTCTTTAAAATTGGGCCGATAAATAGAAGCCGAAGGGTTTGACGCGTTGTACAGATGTGACGATATTAGGGAATCTTTGGAATTATTTGTGGGTGACTAGCATCCGCCTGAGGCTTCTCTCGTATTCATCATAATTTATCTCTAGGTACCAAAATTCATAACATCGGTTGAGTAACAAAACATGCATCCACTTTCGCATTTATAATATAGGTTAGGTTGGGTTTAGATTAATAGATAGATAGATAGATTATATATATATATATTATAGATTATTATATATATTATAGATTATATATAGATAGATAGATAGATTGTACACAACGAAGATATAACAAAATAAACATAAACCATTAGTACAGTACAATGGTTTATAAGAACCTAGGATAGGAAAGTTGAAAATAGAATAGGATAGTTGTAAGTAGTGAATAATAGTTGGAAGTTGGATAAGATAGTTAGAAGTAGGATAGGATAGTTGGAAGTAGGATAGAGTAGTTGGAAGTAGGATATGTTGATAGGTTGCGTTGGAATAGGAGTAATTTTAGTTTCTATGAAACGAATTAAAATGATCCTTATGATGTCAATTAATAAAACACTTTGACCTTGTCTTTGATAGGATAGTTGGAAGAAGGATAGAATACTTAATAAAACCGGTGTTGGAACTTCTAAAGTAATTCCTTAAATTTATTCATCCGTCTTGTTATTTCTTGGTCACTCTGCGTTAGGTCAATGACCTGTTTGAGCAACGGTGGCCGTGAAATAGGGCATTGTGACCGTGAGGCAACCAGTATGTTGAAAGGATTCAATGCACCTCGGAGAGGCTCCTTTCATCTGTTAAGTGGGATAGTAGAAATTAAAATGGGAGAAAGGAATACTGAAGTCAAAATTTTTGAATGTTTGCAGCTAATAACATAACATATAAAAAGGTTAGGGATGTTAAAGGGATTCGATTTGAAACAAAAACATTGAAACAAAGAATCCAAATCAACTGAAGCGTAAAGTTTTTATTAAAATATTGTCCGAATGCCGACACAGGGCACAGGCCATTGATACAGAAGGTCGGTGTAATGTATCTTTACCCCATTCGGGTTCCTTTGTGGAAGGGTGCGGGCCGGTAACGAGCATTACCCACTTGTACGGAACCCTTACATGCTTTATTATTTACGATCTACGCCCTTTATGTATGTTTTTACGCTAAGATTTTATTGCTGTATTCATGAGCGAAGCCGGAATCACGGCCGAGTGTGGTGCTTCGTAGTGGCTATGATTTAGTGAACAGCCTTATTGAAATTATAGCTCAGCATATGAAATTGAAAACGGTGAAATTACAGGCACATTTGACTTTATGTCTCAGGGTGGCGGGCGCAGTGCAATGCCGCATAGGGTGCGTCCTAGGTGCACGTGATCTATGAGACAATGCACTGTTAAAGGCTGAGGTAACCGCTTAAGGCGCTATAGGTTCAACGAACATTTTTGTATGAGGCGAAGAAGGCGAGCGCACGCTCTGATACCGTGTTTTTATGTATAAAAAAATTATATAAAAATATCGTTCAAAGTTTTGTTTAATTTTGTTGATGAATTCACTAACTCAAATAATAACTAACATGTAACCAAATGTTTCAAAAATTAAAACGTGAGAGAAGTGAGTTAAAAAAACCATTTCAATTTTAAAAAGGAGGTATCTTTGTTATTTTTTTTTATCAAGTGAAGTAATTCAAATATTGTATTGGATTATTGATTTCACTAGATAAAAAGCTCAAGAATATTATATATTTTTTTCTTCATAGAAAACTATGAAAATTCTTATCAAAAACTTTAAACTTCTAGAGACATTTGAGAACCTATCGTGCCTTAACACAAGGAGCCATCTGCTAGTCCGTCATTCAAGTATAAAAAAAAAGAAGGGGAGGGATTTCCCATAGTCACCATTTAGGCCAGGCCATTTAGGGGATTAATGAATTGATTTGATTTCATTTGGTGATCACAGTTTCGTATTAAGTACCTACCTACTGGTAGGTAGACATTGCTGCCCATCTCCTGATGCAATCCCTTCGGCTTTTACTACATCCACGGGAGTAGATAGGAGGAAGCAAATGGAATGTACGCTCCGAATTTCAGTTCTATTGAGCTTACGGTTAAGGTTGTGCGACGATCAGTCAGGCAACGATTTTATCTAGCTATATTGATTTTGTAAATTAGATTTTTTGTCGCTACGTCATCTTTCAATGATCAATGATCTCCAGTTACTTAACTCGTGAAAAATCCACCTTCCGTCGCCAAGCACGGTTGGTTAGCCACCGCGCCCCGTCTTCACAGCTTTGATCTTTGAAACTAGACAATTGCTCACGAGGAATAATGAAGGCATAAAAGATGGAGGAGGCAAATCATCCGTGAACCTTGTTCTCGAATACGTGAAAGAAGTAACAAGCGGCAAATATATAATGTAAGTGTAAGCGTTTCCGTTCTACCTTTATAATGCGAACTGCTGGGAAATCACTGCCGTCGTCTGTTTTTTCTGAAATCTTTAAGACTGCGCCAACAACAGGCAAAAAAATCATCTTCAAACAAAAAAAAACGCCTCGCGCTCTCGAAAAAGCGTTTTTTATTGAATATCTCGTAAAATATAGATTATTTAACAAAAACTCTACAGTAAATCCTCGGCTTTGTTCTATTGATTTTATTTTATCTAATTGTTTACCTAATAATATGCACCATTTTAATAAACAATCAAATCTAGGCAAAAAATAGACGTAAATTTGTTTTTTTTTCTATAGAAAAAGTATTGTACTATTGTGCTTCTGGTACAGTGATCCGTCGGTAGTATCCATATATATTTTTAATTTGAATATTATTTGATTTAGTCAGTTAAAAATCAAATCTAAGATTAGGAATTTTGCGGCATACCCCGCCTTAAGCATGAGTGGATAGGTGCCTTCTAGAGCTTCGTGCTCCATCGTCGGCCGCATCGTCAGTTACCAACGGTGAGATCGTGGCCAAATGAAGGTCTTTAGTTGTAAGAAAAAGGTTAATAATTCAACAGCGCTGCTAATATTCTAACTGAGGGTTTTGACGTGAAAAACGTCTATAAATTCGATTTTGTAATAAGGTAAAAAATTCGGTCCAACTATATTATCTCAAATTTCCGGATGCGATAATTCCATGAATACGATAGAAAATTACCGGTTAAATTCTGAAAGCTTTTACTCTAAAATATCCTGGTTCGTTAAATGAGAAGTAATCTAATAGCCGGACCGTATGTGGTAGAGATAGAAATATTTTTTAATCGAGGTTTTTCTATAGAGATTTTTCGTTAAAGATTTTTCAATAGAGATTTTTTAATCGAGATTTTTATCCGAGAGTTTTCATTCGAGATTTTTCATTCAAGATGTTTCATTTGCGGTTTCTGGGAATGATCCAAAAGATAGTCTCTAAATCCCCACTGCCATACCAATGATTGGGCATTGTGATTTTTGGGATATATTTCTACAAATAATTCACATTCATGAATCGTGGTAATACCACATCCAAGTTCATATCACTCCATTATCGGCAATAGCACTAAGAACATATTCCCGCTCCCTAAGGCGCACAAATAGGCTACACGATATGTCGATTGGGATGTTCAACTTAATTCCAACAAGGGGTTACCCCGACATGTCTTTTACTGCTGTTTACTTTGATTCTGCCGAGATATTGTTGGTTCACATATTAGATTTTCGTTGTTTGCTTGGTTTTCCGAAATGAAAAATACCTAAAACCAGGGATTTTATATATTTTTATGTATTTCCAAAACTACCAGAATATACACGATGCCCTAGAATGTGTTTGCTATTCATGTTCTGAGGCTCATTGTAGAGAACCAATATGGTTTTATGAATGTGTTGTAACTGGAAGAAAGCGCTGCTTTCTAACGGAAACAATGACAGCGATGAGCTCACCACTTGTCTCGTCTATATTCCCACTATAGTGCAGCTGACGATGAAAAGAAGCCCATTGAGGCTCTGCCTACCCTTTCGCAGAAAAAGGCGTGTGTCTATGTATGTAATTTTATGAAGCTAAAATGACTCTCACTCTTAATTAAGATTAAGATCAAGTTCTTGAGGCCAGTCTCCAATAATCATTCCCCATTCAAAACGCTTTATCATTCAATACAGGCCAATGTATATATGTGGTAAAAAAGTCAGATATGTAGCCATCTCTCTTTCTCTACAAAAGTTAATATTGCCAGTACATTTGAAAGAATATTTCATGCTACACGCTTGATTTGTCGCCCGCATCTGATCGCACCCTCGGCCAGGGCGCCAGGGTGCCAGGGTGCCAGCCGTGGCAGCCCGCTTTCATTTCAAGTATATTGACAATTTAAAGTATCTTCAAAGAAGTCATGTTGCTTTCCCAGCCATGCTCTACTACATATAAAATATGATTAATGTTGCCTATAATAAACTAGACATATATTTCGAAGCTCTAATATGCTTCATTGATTGTTTGGTTGTAGTCTAGTTTTACAGGTTTTCAACGAATACGACTCAGGTATTTTAGATTTTTTCGCCGCGTTTATAATCATAGTTTAAAAGATTGCTTGTTGATCAGACCTATAAAACTTGTAGTTTTCCGTTCAGTAGACCTCGCGAGCACAACATTTTTACAACAATTTTGTTCATTTTATATGCAAACATAATCTTATGTTTTTTATTAGATTTTAACATAATGTAAGAAGATCTATTACAAAACACAATTTGAAAAACCCTCACGAGATAATGTACAATTGTAAAAAAGAGACACATATTAAACCGACTCGAACACACAGTGAACAGAGGCCTTTTTGAGGATCTGCCTAACCTTTCATGAAAAAAGGCGTGTGTATTTATGTATGTATGTATGCCTTTACGAGGATTTGTAGTGATGCAGCCGATTCCTGGAGAATCATATTGCAACAATTTATTTTAAAGGAACTCAGGCATTTTTCCAGCTACAGCCTTCAGTTTGAGTATAAAATATTAGCTCGATGGTCTGATGATGATCAGCATAGGAGAGACTTGATCTAGGGTGCAACGGGTGCTCCTATTTCAATGTCAAAGTCAAAAGTCAAAGTCAAAAGTATTTTATTCATTGAAATTACAAGGATCATTTTGAATCGTCTTAAAAAATAAAAAAATAAAAATTACATTTACTCCTGTTCCAACGCAACCAGACCTAAAAGAATCAGGCAACAAACACGGTCTGTTTTTCTTTTGATGATCCTTCTTACTACTAGGTGGGGAGCGCCTGTGTGGTGCCTCGAGAACAAGTGGAAACTGATTCAAGGAAAAAAGGAAAACCAACTTAAAAGTCTTACTTAGGCGGTTACATTAGGGCGGAATGCGGTTTTATTTGTATGAGAACTGGTGTTAAAACACTAAAACACTCGGGGGTTTTAAATATTTATAAAATTAACTAAATGCTTGATTTGACAATAAATTAATGTTTCATTTCAGGGATTGGTGAGATGTTATCCTCAAAAGAGAAGCTTCTTCTTCGAAGTTTGCAGCCGCACTCCAACAATTTCAAGATATCCGTTATGTGACGGATATTGTGTTCAAACTGAGTGATAAGTGATTGACTAAGATGCATCTGTCTAGTGAAGTGAGTTCGACGACTAATGGCTTGGGCCATGAGGCTCCGTCGTCGAGCTATGGCCTGCCAAGCCAGCCACTGACGGCCGAACTGCTGGCAGACAGGACGTTGGAAGGATTGCTGGCAGACCACCCTGGCGAGCTGGTGAAGACTGGTAGTCCACATGTGGTATGTAGATTTTTGACTCGGACTCAATATTTCATTAGGGAGAAGGGTAGGCCTTTGGTGTGGGACGCTACATGCGTTGATACCCTTGCGCCATCTCCTCTGTCCGGGACATCAGTTAGGGCCGGTGCGGCGGCAGATTCCGCTGAGGACCTCAAAAGACGCATATATGCAAGTCTCGACAGAGCTTACTTATTTGAGCCTTTCGGGGTCAAGATCTGGGTCCGAGGGGTACCGGGACCCTTTGCGTTTCCAAAATTCTTTCAGGGCATCTGGTCGAAGCGACGCGTGACCCGAGAGCTGGCTCTTATCTGGCTCAACGCATTAGTATTTCTATTCAGCGTGGCAATGCAGCCAGTATCTTAGGGACGCTTCCGTCTGGTAGTGATTTGGATCAGTTGAGCTACCTTTAGATCGCTAGCAGCGGTCTTCAGGTAGCACAACTGTTTCATATGTATTTTGTACATACCTTGTTGTATTATTCTTTCTGTAAATAAATATATAATTTTTCAATTAGTCAGTTTAGACTTTGGAACTCAAGAAACCAGTCCTGTGAGCTGTCCAGGAGTCAGTGCTGAGTGTGGTGTTGTCTGACCAATTTGCTTAATTTAAGTGAAATATATTTTTCTGGGCCAGCATACCTTAAGCTGGTATCTGACACCAAAAATTAATGAGAAAGAATCGTTCCCCGAACGGATGTTCATGTATCCAGAGTGAAAGCGCTGTGTAAAATATAAACAAAAGCTCAGTTCAATTCAGAACATTTCAATTCAGAAACTCCCACATTTTCTCTCCATTGAAACTCATGGGTTCACCCCCACCAACGTTTTTGAGCATGGCTATTCTGGAGCAAGGTGATTTTGAATGTAGATCAAAAGTGCTAAGTGTAAATCCCGCATTAACTACATTTCTCCTCATTTGTCAACCTCTGTAGCACGTCGGGCGAGTAACCCTTCGACCAATTGGTCGAAGAAGTAACTGGCTGAGATGCGAAAGGTTGCGGGTTTAATTCCCGCTGCGGGACAAATGTTTGTATGTTCTGCAAATATGATTCGTTGGTATAAGATTTGTCCTGGATGCTAGCTTATTATGAAATGTGTTATTACTGGAAGAAAGCGTTAACCGAGTCAGTCGTGGGAAGCAATGGCGGTGATGAGCGCACCACTTATCACGTCTATATTCCACGATGGTGCAATCCACTGTGAAAAAAGGCACATTGAGGCTCTGCCTACCCCCCTTAGGGGAAAAAGGCGTGTGTCTCTGTATATAATTATGTATATGTTTGCGGGACTGGGTGTTATGGTGTCATGGTACTCTCGTAGTTTCTGATACCCACGACATAGGGAATCCTAGTGTGGGGTCAGGACTATGTTTGTGACTGTTGGGTGTTTGTTTTGTAATTTCGTTATATTTACCTACAGGTATGCACTGTCCTCCCCCCGCACTGGCGGTCAAACAAAACCCTCCCCATGGCGTTCAAAGTGGTCGCCCTCGGAGAAGTGGGCGATGGCACCCTCGTCACCGTCCGAGCTGGCAACGATGAGAACTGCTCTGCTGAACTGAGGAACTGCACCGCTGTGATGAAGAACCAGGTCGCCAAGTTCAACGATCTGAGGTTCGTCGGCAGGAGCGGGAGAGGTGAGCTTTTATGACTGTGGTGTCCTGGTGTGAAGTAACATTTTACCTTATTCAGGAGGCTTAGCTTATTCTTTTAAAGATCGTGTCAAACTGTTTTATCTCCAACCGTCTTCTTCGTCCTGTTGAGTCTTTCATTGTTATTGTCTGTTGTTATGTTGTGTTTATATTATTTTGAACTAGCGACTCGACCCGGCTTCGCACGGGTAGCCCCTGGTGAAAAACAGCCCCCCCGCCCGATATTTTATTACTTATTCTGCTATTCGGATCGGAGAAGAATCCACCAAAAAAGAGATGACTAACATCGGTCCAGCCGATGTTGAGTTATAAGTGGTGTAACTAACACGACTTTGTTTTATATATATAGATTAATTTTATGTATTATAATTTATAGTTTGTATATATTTAATGATAATAATATGTGTATTTGTCAAGGTGATATTACCACTGTCCCATTCTTCCATATAGTCCTCTCTATCTCTCTAGTCTCTGGTTGCCTGGAAGAAATCGCTATAAGCGATACGACCGCCCTATGTGCATTTCTGTTATTTTTTGTTATTAAGTTATGTTTTTGTATTTCTGTGTGTTATTTGTGTACAATAAAGAATTAATCTATCTATCTATCTATCTTAGCTTCATGGCAGATGTTTTTTCTTAGACTCGATGTAGTAGCCAAAGTTGAGAGTAGGCATAAGTGAAACACCTAAGAGCTCGAGATGATCTCTGGTCTTTAGGTAGATCAATTGTTTCAATTCTAATTTTAATTTTTTTAGTTTATTATTATTATATTTATTATATTTATTATAAGGAAAACCAGCAGCACATGCAGTTACGTACGTACTTGTATTAGTTGTATTATTCAAGTGAATAAAGTACAGTAAGCTTTGCGAAGGCTTTTCACACTCTGTGAAAAATTAAACTGTCTACCAATTACGTTCATGAGATACAACCCGCTGACAGGCTGGTACCCTGTGGAACCCTAATTACCATAATATTTCAGTAACCTATTTCAAACTTTGAAATAGGTAAAAGATGCCAAGAAAATCTAAAGTTTATTTTAGTGACGGAAACGGAAGCTCAGCAGCTGTACAGCTCCTTCCTTCAGGCATTCCCCAATAGTTCCTCAAACTAGGTTAAGCCGTACATCAAGGCTGTTCAAAGATTCACGAGCGTAGTTATTCGTATACGCCTTAACAGATCAATTACCCCCATTGACTTAATATTGGAACAAAGAGAGACCTGTTGAAATATTCAGAAGGCAACCGGCTTTGTTTTGAGTGCTCACTCAGGGGAGAGGGAGTTTTATGAGTAGATGTCTACATTATCGTAAACATTCATATATGTACAAATGCAAATTTTAATTTGGTTTCAATAACTGCAGTCGTCTGGAGAAGGAAAGCTGTAAACACTTTTTTTACTGATATTAACAACTTATACCACTATAAGTTATGTATAGTCACAGATAAAATAATACTATACACGGTGTAACTGGAAGGGCGGATCATCAACAAAATAAAAAAGATATAAATAAACATTGGTAGTTAAAATAAAATGAATACTATGAAAACTAATCAATTGTCTCACTCGTTGCAAAAAATTAAGTCCATACAATAATCCCACTAATATCATATACAGGGTGTAACATAATATCCCTATAAGCCCGGGGAGGGGGTATTCTACACATCATGGCGAATAACTTTAGGTCTAGGACTTTTCAAAATTCGAAGTTTTTAATTCATGAAATGCCTTGAAAAAATCCTGAAATTCCGCGATTAATTGCTGAAACTCTTCCAGAAATGTAACTAACACAACGTGAGGCAGCCCTACGTAAGGTACCATAACGTACCGTAACATCCTCATGCTGTGTTAGGAACATTTCTTGAGGAATTTCAGGATGTTTACGTGACATTTCATGAATTAAAAACTGGGAAATTTAAAAAGTCGAAGAACTAAAGTTATTCGCTTTAATGTGTAGAATACCCCCTTCCCGGGCTTATAGGGATATTATGTTACATCCTGTATATCAAACTTACGAAGTTTGGTTGTAACGCCGAAACGGCTTAACAGATTTTGATTAAGACTGCGCCAACCCCAGGCAGAAATATTCATACAAAAAAACGTCTCACGCTGCTGGTGGAAAAACGGTTTTTATTGAATATATATAAAATCGTCAAGTACACCTCGCGCCGCTCGAAAAAGCCGTTTTTATTGAATATCTCGTAAAATATAGATAATTTTACAAAACCCCTACAGTAAGCCCTTGGCTTTGTTGTATTAATTTTATTTATCTATTTTTTTACCCAATAATATGCACCATTTTAATAAACAATCAAATCTAGGCAAAAAATAGACGTAACTTTGCTTTTTTTTCTATCGAGAAAATATTGTCCAATCGTGTTTCTGGTACAGTGATCCCTCGGAATTATAATGTAGTATCCATGCATATTTATAATTTGAATATTGTACTTGATTTAGTCAGTTAAAAATCAATTCTAAGATTGGTAATTGCGTTATACCACACCTTAAAATTGGTACATATATAAATTATGACTTGGATTAAGCTAGGGCTTTTTACCCTGGTAAATCTCGAGCTACGCCACTGGTGGGCACTAGTATATTATATTTCAATGCATACAACGAATTCCGTATCCGAATCAAACTGCAATTATAAATCCTATGCATCTGTTATCTGTGACGCGGCGGGCGAACGTTCGCCTGCGACGCAGGAGGTTGCGGGTTCGATTCCCGCATCGGAACAAATATTTGTGCGATCTGCAGATATTTGTTCCGGGTGTTCTGGGTATTTTCTATATATAATAAAAAATATCTATCTATGTTATATATTGTATTAAGTATATCAGTTGTCTAGTACCCATAACACAAGCTCTGCTTAGCTTGGGGCTAGCCAATGTTGTGTGAACTGTCCAGCATTATTTATTTATTTATTTATTTATATTAATGTTGATTTGGTACCTCGTTATTCATTCATTTCCATTATCTAATATCGAGTGGTATAGATCCACTTTATTATGTTAATTGTAAGCGGTCAGCCGCCTCTAGGTCTGGCGTCTACCGTCGCGACGTCGACACTTGTGGTGATTCCTTGCGCCAATAAAACGATTAGGTAGTAGGTAGCTGATTCAGCGAGCCTCTTTAGAACTTTTACTATGAGAATGTTAACAAGTAATTAATTCAAAAATAAAAAATCCTTAATCTACTAAATACCTACTAGAAATAATTCGCCTGTAACTCCAAAATAGCTCAACCAATTTTAATGATGTATTTATTGATCACTAAAGGTACTTAACCGATATAGAGCTGATCTGATGGTGAAGACAGAAGGTGGACAACGAAACTCCTCGATGGATAATAGTAGACCGGCCGTGTATTGAAAAATATATTTTACAACACAAAACTTATTATGTAGAAAGGCTAAAATATTAAATTGAAAAAAAAGGACAAAATAGTTTTTAAAAATAGCCAAATTTACAGGAGTACTATGATCTCACGATGATAATATTATAGCTGTTTTCTCGAAGTCCCACGATTTGTTATAATAGTAAAATGCATTGTTCAATGAAACGGCTAGCCGTGCAATTAAACGGCTGATTCAACCAGTTAACTGCGACAGATAACTAAACATTTGAAAATTTGCAGATTTTGTGTGTGACTTAAATACATTGGATATGTTATTTTTTTTCTGTGACATAAGTGAGTTTAGAAATTCCTAAGTACAAGTATCACGTATATTAAAATACATTCGTTTCGTTTCGTATGAGGTAGTGCTGGCCTCTGGTGTCGGAGTTTGTCAAGCCACCCAAGGGCCTCTGACATGGCTTATCGACTGCTATTAATCAATAACAGCCGATAATTAAAATACATTAAAAAAAATCGACACGGATTTTTATTTAAAATAATTTTCTATTATTTATCTTCGTTGTACGTGTATACTCGTACTGCCGTGCCTCATACAATATTTATCCTTGTTGTTTTCTCGCTTTGACACAGCAGATGACGCAGTCCCCCGCGGGGTAGTTGATATTTCTTACAAGTTAAGCCTCCCTATACCCCCCGCGCCACCCGCTTCGTTAGTTCCCCGCACTATTTGAATATGAGATGCGAGTTCACAGTTGATGCTCCTTCAATGTTTGCTACCCCAAACTTTCAGTTTGTTCGCTCGTTGCTCATTTGTAACGATCGATGTTGTTTACTAAACATATAGTTGAGTTTACTTAAAATAATTAAGAAAGTTGTTAATTATATTTTAAGCGAAACTTTTTATCTAGGCTTGATAAACCCATAAGGGATTCATTTTTCAATAGACTATGGAAATATTGAATAGTCATGATAGTATTTAAGGATATGATTTTAACAATCACCAAATAGATACTACATGTTCAATGACCTAATTAATAAAATTAAGATTTTTCATCTAAATATATAAAAGAGAAGTCCACACACTCACTCACTCACTCACTCACTCACTCACTCACTGCCCACTCATCACGAAATCTCGGAAACTACTGGGCCGAGAGGTTTGAAATTTGACACAAGTATTCCTAAAGGGGTGTGGACGCGAACTAAGAAACGATTTTTGAAAATTCGCACTCTAAGGGGTTGAAAAAGGGTGATAAAGTTTGTATGAAAGTCCCTTGTTAAAATAATAAATCTGTCACCAGAATCAAATCTCCAAACAGTATCAAAACGCAATTAATTAACAATCACTGGGAAATAATATCAACTAGTAATTCTGTGAACAGTCGACCTCGCGAGTACAATAACTTAAAATATTTTTACTTTTTAATTAGTCTTTTGTATATTTTAGAATAGAATTAACGAAAGCTTGCATCGTTTGTTTCAAACTATTATTCAGAATTTCTTTATAAGCTCAATTTTGTCTTGTAAAGCTTTTATGTTTTCTTCTCCCATTACTCGTACCTACATAGATATTGTCATCGTTTTGCGTGTTACCGCGCTAGGGTTGAACTTTTAAGTCCACGGGATCAATTACTGTGAAGAGCTATAAGTGCTAAGACGATGTGAACTTTCGCAATAACGATAATTAGCATAGTACATTTTCCAGGTTGATTCTACAACAACAGAGTCAGCCGTACAGTTTGAGGCTGCGCCAACCCCAGGCAGAAATCGTCAAGTACACCTCGCGCCGCTCGAAAAAGCGGTTTTTATTGAATATCTCGTAAAATATAGATATATTTACAAAAACCCTACAGTAAACCCTCAGCTTTGTCGTACTGATTTTTATTTATCTAATTTTTTGCCCAATAATATGCACAATTATAATAAAAAATCGAATCTAGGCAAAAAATAGACATATTTTTTTTTCTATTACAAACAAATACAAAAAACTTTATTGACATAATACGATGTTCTATATGATAATGAATCCATAGGCTCCCAAATTAGTTCAAAACTGTATTTCAGGAGCCAGTGGCTTCTCCCACCTTATACAAAATATTTTAAAAAAATACATAAAAAAATACATTCATTTTTTATTGAGAAAATATTGTCCTATTTTGTTTCCGGTACAGTGACCCCTCGGAATTATAATGTTGTATCCATGCATATTTATAATTTGAATATTGTACTTGATTTAGTCTGTTAAAAATCAAAGATAAGGAATTTTTCGGCCTACCCCACCTTAATGAATTGGTAAAAAAGCTTAGTGCAAGCCATCCAAATAAATCCTAAACAAAAAGCAGAGAAATCCAGAAGGGTGTTGTTTTGTGTCCTCAAAGCTACTAAGAGAATCCCCATTAAAAATTCCTTACAAACAAAAGCTTTTGGCTAACGTGTACACGAAAAACCCAATATAGCCCTGAGTGGCGGCAAAAGTGGAAAAGAAGTTAAGAGGTGTCTATTTGTCACGTTCCTTCCTGAACGCTCTGCTTTCCAATTAAGGGTAAGCGCTCTCTTTGTTTATCTTAAATTGCGAGAAAATCTTACTCAAATTATCGAGTGAAAAGACAAGGGGACGGGCACCACGGATATAACTTTTGTTACGTTCCGGATAAAAAGTGGCGAATCTAACGGCTAGGGACGGAGGGAATTTTTAATAAGCGAAAAATTTAATGAGGGCCCCAGACCACTTTTTTCTCAGTTCGTTGTCAGCTAGAATGGACAGCTTTTATCTTTAAATTAGATAAGAATTCGGTATTTGTTAAAGCCGTCTCATAGTTCAAGTTTTTTTAGTACCTACCTATATCGTGTCGAAATCTAATACCAGTAACGATGTTTGGATGTTTATATGTTTCTAAAACAAGACAAAACGGATAAACAGATATTGATAAAATTTGTACACGGATTATGACCAGGATTGACTTAAAGGGTACTTTTTGTCCTGGAAACACGCAAGCGTAGTGTTTTCTTAATTAGTTATATTTTTATCTTTTTAAATTTGTTCTTGGTTAATTAGTATTCGTTAACAAGTAAAGCAGTCAAGTATTAGTGCTCGCATTGCTCTGTTCCGGTTTGAAGGGTATGCGTGCCGTTGAAATTACAGGCACACGAGTCTTTCATCTTTATGCCTCAGGGTGGCGGGCGCACTGCATTGCCACATAGGGCGCGTCCTAGGTGGACGTGACCTATGAGATAATGCATTGTTTAATAAAGAGGTTACCGCTTAATATCAGATGGGCCATCTGCTTGTTCCGTCATTCAAGCTGTTAAAATAAATTATTTATTAAATTAACGTCTTCTATTTCAAGTTTTTTATGAATTCTACTTGCCGTCTCGAAATATTTGATATCCAGAATGGCACATACCTACTATATTTTTCTTTTGTGTTTTGTTTCATCTTATTTTTAAACCCCGACGCAAAAACGACAGGGGTGTTATAAGTTTGACGTGTCTGTGTGTGTGTGTCTGTCTGTGGCATCGTAGCTCCCGAACGGATGAACCGATTTTGATTTTGTTTTTTTTGTTTGCAAGGTGAATTAGTCGGTAGTGTTCTTAGCTATGTTTGATCAAAATCGGTTCAGCCGGTTCATTGCGTTGAGGGTTATTATAATTTTTATAAAATTAATCACTTGTTTCTATAGCCTTAAAAAGCATTATCCAATAATAGTTGCTAATTCAAAATTTCCAATAACCTATATTATTGGTCCGGCTCAGTTCTACCAACAGAAATTTTAATGACTGGTTATTTAGCAGTGATTTAAATTGAACCTCATTATGGCTGTGCAAGTCCCAATTTACCGCGCCAGTAGTCAAGGTGACATCTGCTAATCGATTGATTGACCCCACCTCGTGATAAAATACGTTTAAGTACGTACACCCTCCGTTTCGTTTGTACCCTATGTTCTTTAATTGCCTGCACCGTGTGACGATAATGTGAAATCATAAGGGAATTTGTGAAAAGTGAAAACGATAACGGAAAAAAGTCATGTTATGATAATTCTAACTTTTAGGTGAGATTTCAAAGTAGCAACATATCGACTTTACAATTTTTTTTAAAATTAATTTAAGTTGCGATGCGTCCGGCCTAAGGATAGACCCCTCCGTCTCCTCTCGTGGATGTCGTAAAAGCCGACTATGGGATAACCCGGACTTGTTGATAAGTTTTTTTTATTTTTTTTTTTATACTATTGAATGACGGAACAAGCTGATGGCCCACCTGATGTTAAGCGGTAACCTCTGCCTATGAACAATGCATTACCTCATAGGTCACGTCCACCTAGGACGCGCCCTATATGACATTGCACTGCGCCCGCCACCCTGAGACATAAGGATAAAAAGTCTCATGTGCCTGTAATTTCACCGGCACCCTTACCCTTCAAACCGGAACACAGCAATGCGAGCACTACTGCTTTGCGGCAGAAATAGGTATGGTGGTAGTACTTCCCCGGACGAACTCTTTCACAAAAAAATTCTGGTAGGTATAAGATTTGTCCTGGCTGCTAGATTATTATGGAATGTTTTATTACTGGACGAAAGCGTTACCCGAGTCAGTCGTGGGAAGCAATGGCAGCGATGAGCTCACCACTTGTCACGTCTATATTCCACGATGGTGCAACCCACTGTGAAAAGAGGCCCATTGAGGCTCTGCCTACCCCTTCGGGGAAAAAGGCGTGTGTCTATGTATGTATGAATGTAAATTGATAAAAGAGTTTTTTTTATTTAATAGGAAAAACATTGTGTTGAATCTGAAAGGATACAATTTTTGTGGGCCCACTAGTTGTCGGAGTGTACTAAACAACATAAATTTGTAGCGAATAGTAATACTGTAGGGCATTAAAGTTTACAGGAAAACCTAGACGAAAATCCTACGTCTTTAAATTAGCACGGGAAACGGAAAATATTCATGAAGATAAAATGACGGACGGAACCCTCCCCACGCGAATCTGACTCGCACTTGACCGGTTTATTAAATTGCTACACTCATGTTTTAATTGTGTAGGTATTTCTCTGTATTCCCGTTGGAATTACTAATATTACCACTGTAACCCATAGATTATCAGGAACCAAACAACACGCGTTTAATTAGTATACGCCACAAATTGTGGTGGGCCTATTTCCCGAACAAAAAACTCTTTTAACCAGTTTAACTCAATAATAATCATTAAACGAGGTTTTTAACAAGCTGTTAAAAAGGCATTGTGAATATTGTCTTTTAAAAACAAAGATGCACTCAACTAAACATTGTTGGTGCAGCGGCACAATAGGCCCTGTGCCTACACTGCCTCCCTAGGGGAATAATAGTTATTTGTTATGTAAGGCTGCAAAGTTGTTTTTTGGCACGGCACTTGTATTGAAACCTAAGCGTAGCGAGGGTTTCAAAGGTACGAGACGCAGAATAACTTTGCTGCCGAGCGAAACACAATTTTTCACCTCACTATATACAGCGAAATGCTAGTGCAAGAATAGCTAAAATAATTAAATTAGTGCATGGACTTATTATTGGTCCATAAATTAGTGCAATCTCGTGCAGGCCAGTGCGATTATTTTAAAAATGTGGCTGGCTGTATAAAAACCTTTTTTGAATAGAAAGGTTCGAATTTTAAAAAACTTTTCCACTCTAGCGGATAAACAGCACTTTTGGACGTCTGATTTCGAATGTTAAACAAAACCTATCTGAGCTCCTGAGGTGAAAAATATTTTACACTAGGTTATACTTGCGGCTTTTCTCGCTTGTCTGAATATTATGAAGCGGTTTTCATCATCCGTATTATGACATGATTTTGTTGTTATCAATTTTACTACTTTTCAGTCGAATTCGAATCATGAAAAATACGACTAAGTTATTGTTTTCGAAATAATTGATTTATTAAAAACACTTTAATTTGTAATCTATACGTATTTTAAATCAATTACATCGACGAAGCCGAATAACTTGGCTATTAGCTATTATTGATGCCCTGTGTCGCGAATGCAGATACTAGTGGCACGGATTATTAACATTTATTTATTCTTCTCCTGACGTTTCGTGGACCGTTTAGAGCTCTTGTCATAAACTGGGGGGTTAGTACGAGAATTTGACAGTATTCGAAACTATATGAAGTTTCGTTTCCTTCCATACATTTACTAGCAGCGCCCCTAGCGAAAACGAGGAGAAAACTAAGGACGCTGTCAGAAAATGTATTGAAGGAAACGAAACTTCATATAGTTTCAAATACTGACAAATTCTCGTACTAAGGGTACTGAACAGAATGGACCACGTCGTAAGACGGGAGAAAAAACAATAAATTTATTTTAGGAAATTGCACTTTTTCTTAAAAAACTAATACCGCAGCAGCAAGAAGATCCTATACCAGTTTTCCTTAGATCTAGGTAAACAAGTAATTAATTTTGTAAAAATAATAAAAATCCTCAACGCAATGAAACGGTTGAACCGATTTTGATCAAACATAGCTAAGAACACTCCCGACAAATTCACCTTTCAAACAAAAACAAAATTAAACCGGTTCATCCGTTCGGGAGCTACGAGGCGACAGACAAACATAAACACACAAACACACACACAAACACACACACACACACACAGACACGTCAAACTTATAACAACCCGTCGTTTTTGCGTCGGAAGTTAAAAACCATACTTATGAAAATATTTCATTCTCATATGACAAAAAAACAACAGTGTGAAGATTGTTGTCTAGAATCTCTATATAAATACCCGCGACGTAAAAGATCCTCACTATTCGTTATGAACTCGGAGTCCGTCCCCTTTGATGCACTGCTTCAACAAGGTACTGCGAACTAATGATTTTAGCCTGTTATTTTAAAACCAGGGGATGTGTTATTCAGTATACGAATTAGCGTTTGCGAACCGTATTAGGCTAATGGATCGTGCATTAAAGTTGGATCAAGGTATTAAAATGATTTTAGGCAACATTTTGTGTCATATTGTACCTTTTATAATTTCATGATAATTTTACTTCATTAGTCTTTATAGAACCTAGTCTTATTGCACTTCTTTGCACTTCTATTTTACTGTTACTTCTTATATATTTAAAACAAAGTCGTGTTAGTTACACCACTTATAACTCAAGATCGGCTGGACCGATGTTAGTTATCTCTTTTTTGGTGGATTCTTCTCCGCTCCGAATAGCAGAATAAGTAATAAAATATGGGGGGGAGGGGGCTGTTTTTCACCGGGGACTACCCGTGCGAAGCCGGGGCGAGTCGCTAGTATATTATATTTTTTACTTCTCGATCAAGTTAAGTAAGTAGGAAACACATAACATAAATAAAAAATCTTATAGAGTTCAACATCCTACAGTTTTATAAATACTTAACTCCTTATCACAGATAATGTATTCCTATGATCAGACTAAAACTTTCCTTTTTTTATTACACAGAAAAAAGAAGCCGCAAAATTGTAAGTTGGGTTCTTCCATTAGAGTTTTTATTAATTTAAACGAGCAGCATCGAGCAAAAAATATTCATAAACGAAATTGAGACGAGGAGGGTGCGACCGAGATGCAGATACGCGGTGGGCTAAGTGTAGATAGAGACAGTATCAGTTTCTTCACGGTTGGACCCGTCTTTTTGGAGTTGTCCTCTTTTCCGTTTTTAATTATTGAACCACTCATTCCTAATTATTGTTATTAGCGTTGGGGAGAGTGGTGAAAATTGAGGGTCTCGCGAAGTAATATTGACCGGTCGGCATGAGGTGATTCCCCCGGGAGGTTTTTAATTGTGCCCGCTTTTGACTTTTCCTCTTGTTCCCGAGATGCTTCAATAAACTTGGATTTTACGGTGTCTCGCTTCTATTAGGTACGTTTTATTGGCGAGGGGTAAAATTTTTATATCACTTCAATTCTGAAAAATATAAGCCGGATGTTTGTATCGTAAAGCGTGTGTCGCTGCGGAGGGGTTCAGTGGAGAAAGGTTTATGTGAGAGGAGCTCGAAGCCTCACAGTCAATTCGCTAATGTCCCTAATGCGTATCGGTACGCATTACGTATTTTATATCCAAATTGCCGCAGTAAGCCGAAAATCCCCAGTAAGCCATGAAACCGAGATCAAAGGAGCGCCATTACGATTGTGGCTCATTTTTTATTTAGCCCCGGTGTGGCCCCGGCGGAGAACTCTTATCTTATGGTGCCTGCTTACTTTATGACGTTATAAAGCTGAGTTTTAATCTGACGTGAGCGTGGAATTGCTGGATTCCATTACGTCTATCTTGGTGGCATGCAATTTTTCTTAATTTATAGTTCACGGAAGTTTGTATAATGGATTATTACTGAACCAAAAGTAGGTATTAATAGATTAATAAACTACTAATTTTGGATTAGGTATGCTGTAAGGCTAATTAACACGTTGATTTATCCTTGCTTCGAGAATTTGAAAAACACAATGGCTGTGTCAGCTCTATAATTGGGCTTAAACCGCCATTTTTGAAAAGAGATGTAGTTATTTTTATTTAGGTTCATTTTCTCTAGTGTTTGTGGTGTAATCGTGTAATTTTGGGGGGATTTTTTCCGATGTAACTTATTTAAAGAGCACAAATGTAGTAGTAAAAATATAAGTGTATTGAGTGTCTTTTCAAATAAGTGGATTTTGTCCTTCAAAAGCTTATTAAAGTTCTTCCACCGTTTCACTATAGGATTATGACTTGACACTCCTAATGACTTGACCAATATCAAAATAATTTTCTTGACAATGGCAATTTTGAGGAAACTCCCGAGAGTCCATAATTAAAAGAAGAAGAAGAAGCCCTTTATTTACTCTGATTGGTTCCCAGTTCCCAACCACTATAGTTTCAATTCTAAAATAGTTTCAGTTAATTGCGGTCATTGACTTGGTACATACTCGCTGTATATCAATGAAAAGGAATTAAATTAGAGATAACCTTTGCAACGGAAACCCAAATACATTTGCACGCTACGCAATTCAATAGCTAGATGGCGCCACCAGTATCATAACTCATATCAAACCATTCAACACTTTGTGTGCTAATAGTACATTATGGTACAAGTGTGTAATGTTGGTGATTACCGCTGAGGCACCATTGAGACCCAAGCCGTTAGGTGAGGGTCTTTAGAGAGCCGAGGATGGTAATCATCAATACACACGTGTATCATACGACGTTTTTTAACACACTAGTGAAGAAAATAATAATAATACAGAAATACACACTCTGTGTAAATATTCAACTGTCTCTATAACTCACTAGTGAATGAAAAAGTCACTGTTTGGTTACAGGTGTAAAACAGAAATACACACTCTGTGTAAATGTTCAACTGTCTCTATAACTCACTAGTGAATAATAGGAATGAAAAGGTCACAGTTTTATTACAGGTGTCATTATGTGCCTAATTGTGGTGAAATTAGTGCCACTTTATGAGCAAGTGTGTTAAAAATTGAATTGCTAACTACAGACCGTACACCGTAAGTTGGCACCTGCCATGGAGTATTTACAGGTGCCATCTTACGGAGAACGAGTGTTACACATAAGCATTACAGTCTGAGACCATTGCAGCCTCCGTACCGGAGATTACATACAATCATGTTTGTAACGAAACACCGATAGCAATTTGTAAATCAAAATTTCCAAACCCAGTACAAGATTTTATTAGAAATGAACCTTTTCACCCCGAGCCATTCGTATAAACACCTAAATACGTAATATTTTTATGAACAATCAGTGGCGCCCCCTCGCGAGATCAATATCAGCAGTTTATGAAGTGAGCACGTGCAGGATGCAATATGTTAACGCTCGGGGATGCCTTTTTATGAATAACTAAATGATTTATGGAGAAGGCAACAAATGCCGTATTTTCTATGAGAAACCGTTTGACGGGTCGTTTGATGTGTCTGCTAGTCTCATAGGCTGCAGAGTTGAACAACGCGTTTGATGTGTCTGCTAGTCTCATAGGCTGCAGAGTTGAACAACGCGTTTGATGTGTCTGCTAGTCTCATAGGCTGCAGAGTTGAACACCGCGTTTCTGAGAAGCGTTTAATAAGATGATTTTATTTTTTAAACTTCGTGTATGACGGAACAATAATAATATATTTTGATATATTTTTTACTATAATGATTTTTTATACTATTTGTGTTTGTAGACAGAATTCCTTTATAGTAAAAAACTTTTTTTAACGAGATTTGAAATAAATTAGTGTCTTAATAATAATAATTTGAAATTTTCAACAATATCTTCTTTTTTCTTCTTTTTTTTTATGAAACAAATAGGCAAACTAGCATATGGTGTGAAATGGTCACCGTCGCTTATAAACACGGGCAACACCAGGGGTATTGGTGTGTTATCTCTTACGGCTGCCGAGATATATCCTGTGACAGAATTCTGATTGACAGACAGACGGACAGCTTATGTTTGGTTATCCTGCTACAATTTTTGAATACGAAACCCTAAATAAAAAAATTAACATAGTATATAGTTCGAAGGGAAGGAAGGGAATCGAAAATAGTCATATGATTTGGCCAAATTCATTTCCACTGGATCGCAAAGATCTCAAGTAGAGTTTATGCGGGTTTTATGAAAATAAGCGGGTGCCCGCTCATTTCGGGTCGGTGGGGTGGGGCGGGTGTTTATGTCGTTTTCATGGCTCTAGGCATGGACTTTTACCACGGGACGCGAAGTAACGCATTTTCTGTGAGCAACAAAAGTGGAAGCACCATCTTACTATCTTACGATAGCTATAATTGTATTCCGCACATCTTCGACCAAAGTTTTACTTTAGTCGAAGGCGCACATACATAGTTTAGAAAATTGTATGTTCGTCATGACAAACAAGCCTTCAGTGTCAATCGAACAACGAAACCATATAAACTAGTTGTTCGCCATAAACATGGCCTTGCTTGGTCTCAAAAAAAACCCTGTACCGATCCAGCTCAAGTTCGAACTTAAAAATTATATTCACGTAACCTACATGAAGATTGGATAAACGGTTCTGCAGCTATCGTCGGACAAACACACATACAAAAATACCTGCATACATATATACAAACGCTGTACTCTGCAAAATACTCGCTAATTTGTGACGACCTTTGTGACGCGGCGGGCGAACGTTCGCCTGCGACGCAGGAGGTTGCGGGTTCGATTCCCGCCTCGGAACAAATATTTGTGCGATCTGAAAAAAAAAAAAAAAAAAAAAAAATAGAGTCCTCGTTGCGTGACGTGCACTATGAGCTCCTCTTTGCACAGCGTTGTTTAGGAATACGGGGCTTACTTATTTGTGACGGTAGGTATAGTTAGGGCAGTTGTGCTTTGCGTCCGAACTGAATCCAAAAAAATACGGTCCAGAGTGGTCGTAGAACTATTTGTATGGTGCCATCATCAGAAACAGGATGACGGAAATCGGATCTTGTGTATAACTACCATACAAATAGTTTTACGACCACTCCGGACCGTATTTTCTCGGGTTCGGACTGAATTCGGATCGAAAGCAGTGCACAACCACTCATACACTTTTTTCTCAACGGAACGCTCAAATTAACCAATATTCTTTTGGTTTGGTTCGCTGGCTATCCGGACCAAGCAGTTTTTGCGTCCCATCGAATCATCCTAGCTCCAAGGACCATCGTGGTTTTTGGCTTCTGGCCAGACGCTGGGAATGTTACCATCCCTTTTGTTTTCTGAACCGCTGCGGCGGAATGCTATACCGACTCACTGTACAGTACGTGAGTTCGATATATATAATTAGTAGGTATGAGCCACATACCTACCAAAATACTATTTAAATACTTTTTTTTCTTTTTTTTTTTTTATACTACTTGGATGACGGATCAAGCAAGAGGCCCACCTGATGTTAAGCGGTAACCTCTGCCTATGAACAGTGCATTACCTCATAGATCACATCCACCTAGGACGCAACCTATGTGGCATTGCACTGCGCCCGCCACCCTGAGACATAAAGATGAAAAGTCTCATGTGCCTGTAATTTCACCGGCACCCTTACCCATCAAACCGGAACACAGCAATGCGAGCACTACTGCTTTGCGGCAAATAGGTATGGTGGTAGTACTTCCCCGGACGAACTCTTTCACAAAAAAGCTCTACTACTAAAACAAAAAAAAAAAAAAAAAAAAAAAAAAAAAAAAAAACTGTATAGTGCACGTGATTAAGAAGTAGGTAGTAATGTCTGTTTATGAGACCGGATAGTTGGATGGTTCTGAAATGGTACAGACATTCTTTCTTCTATTAATTATTAATTTACTCACTGTCTACGACCCTCCATGTAGACTTTCTACGCTACGTAGCACATCATACATCCTCTACACGCTACGTAGCACGACGTAGACCCTGTACGCTACGTAGCACATCGTAGCCCCTCTACGCTAAGTAGCTCATTTTAGCTGAACACGTGAAAATTAGCTTGCAAACTATACAATACGCACAAAACATAACTGGAACTCATTAGCATGTGGGGTTGGAGTGTCAACCGATGGAGTTCAGCAGAGATACCGTCGTGTCGTTATGTCATTGATTGTTCAAACGCCCGCCGCGTTTGCGGCTGCTCTGCGGTGGATGTGTTACGACGGCATTCCGAATTCGCGCTAGCGTGCTAAATATTAGCCTATGACTTGTTGGCTTGGTAATAATTGGCCGGAGTGGAAGTACCGGAAATTCGTTAATCAGTAACTAATGTGAAAGATGGAACACGGATTTTTCGATGGTTGTTTAGCTAATTTGCTAGTTAAGTTGGGTTATAAATAAACTAGAAAATAAAAATTATTAAGAATAAGAATTAATTTTCTTTCGGATAAAGTGTACATTGATGGATTTAAAAAAAAAAGTAGTGCAGTAGAGCTCGCATTGCTGTGTTGCGGTTTGAAGGGTATGGTGCCAGTGAAATTACAGGCAAATGAGAGTTTTCTTCTTTGTTTTTGTCATTGTTCTTCGTTCTGAGAGAGAGGTGCAGTGCAATGCTGCATAACGTGACCTATGAGGTATTGCATTGTTATAGACAAAGGACACCGATAAAAAAAACAACATTCCAGCGTTCTGGTGATCAAGTTTTTGCAAGTTGGACACTGAAAGAAATATCACTAAAAACACAAACAAAGCTATCTAAAAAACAGTAATTTTGTTTTCTTATTCTCACAATTTAAAGGGTTATTTTTAAATTCCAATCCACAGCCCGCTTCGTGGCGGTATGCGCATCATTCCCGCACGCCGCCGCCGTCCCACAAATCTACCGACACGCGCCGTCTCGCGCCGCGTCACGAATCCATGAAGCTATGAATTCCAGACTGGTTTCTTTATACACTACCAAATTCAATTCTTAATCTTGTTTTAGAGTTTTTTTTCTCTTCAAAATAAGTAATCTTCTTAATTAGTGATCGGGACAGTGAGCTGATCAAAATGAGACCAAACAATGCTAGGCTACTATTAATCTTCGAGGAGTCCCGTTGTCTTCTCAGTTCAGCTCGCTGTCACATACTGATTTGTCATAGGAACTTGATAGGTATGAAAAGTTTCAGCTCAAGCAGATGTCGAAAAGTGGATTTAATTTAACTTGCAAGATTTGACCTAATCAAACAAATTAACAAACATTGCAAGTTATGAAGAAGCTAGTAATAAATAAAAAAATAGTTATTTCCTGTTATCTATTTGTATATTTATCTCATTTTATTGCAGGGAAGTCCTTCACGCTCACAATAATGCTGGCTACCTCCCCACCTCAAGTGGCGACCTACCAAAAAGCCATCAAAGTCACAGTCGATGGTCCCCGAGAACCCAGGTCCAAGACTAGACACCACGGCTTCCACCCATTCCACTTCGGGCCCAGGTTCGCGCCTGATCCCCTGATGGGGTCCTTGCCTTTCAAGTTGTCGGGTAAGTGTGTATTCATCGGTATAATTTAGTTGTTTGTTTCGTTAAGCTGTCGGTCCCGGCTGTTATTGATTAATAGCAGTCGATAAGCCATGTCAGAGGCCCACGGGCGGCTTGATAAACTCTGACACCAGAGGCCAGCACTACCTCATACGAAACGAACGAACGAGTTGTATCAAATCCAAACTTTCCAGAATGAGGTAACTTTACTTCAAATTATTGAAAGGATGAGGTAAGTATACAACACTTCCATAAGTTCGAAATGTCTGTACTACTAGTTTAGTATTATTTTATCTGTGGTCTGTACCTACTAGTAGGTACACAATGTCGATATCATTATAATTTATTTATGTATGTACGACGTTGTAAAATACCTGATATAAATAAATAAATAAATAATGCTGGACAGTTCACACAACATTATCTAGCCCTAAGCTAAGCAGAGCTTGTGTTATGGGTACTAGATAACTGATATACTTAATACAATATATTACATAGATAGATATTTTTTTATTATACATAGAAAATACCCAGAACACCCTGAACAAATATCTGCAATCGCACAAATATTTGTTCCGAGGCGGGAATCGAACCCACAACATCCTGCGTCGCATGCCAACCTTGGCCCGCCGCGCCACAGAGGTCGTCAAAAGGTCACAAAAGGCAAATATGAAGAAAATGTGGCTTGATTAAAAAAAAAAATAGAGTTGTAAGATCAAAGTGGTCTTATACTGATAACTGATACTTACCTATATAGTCAAGTACAATGGATGTACGAGAAACTAAGAAATAATATCTGACAGACAGAAGTTGGCCATTTTTGTGGCTGTTGTCGTGTTATTGTACCGCTTTAGAAGGATCCTGCCTACTCCAAGTTAGTGTCAAGATGTGTGGATAATGCACACTTTAGCGCTAAAATGCGTTTTTGCAACAACAATAATTGCCTTTCGATATTATCAAGACATAATGTCTACTTAGTTTTTATGAGGCAGACCGTATCTATCCGACCAAAATAATTCCAAACTTGAATGTACCAATGTACAGCACGTTCACCGTAAAATTGCACCTAGTTTAGTTGGCCGTCATACAATCCAGGTGCCATCTTACGTTGAACGAGCTATAGAGCAGAGTAGGTAAGCTCTGTACCTACCTGCCCGCGCGTCTGACACGCGACATTTCTATCCAAAAGATATTAAATTGTCAGTGCGGACCGTTGTCACCAGTCGCTCCTCCGACCTCCGACGGACGCCTCAAAAGGGGATTTAATTTGGCCGAGAACTTTCAAGCAACAATTAATTATCAATTTAGAACCCTCTTTTGACACCTGCAAGAAACATAATTTGTTGGGCTCAACTTTGTGCTTGTAGATAAGGTCTTAGTTCGATAATAATCCATCTTTTGAGGATCGGACTATGGATAGACTACACATATACACGTGGCTACTAAACATTAATACTATTCAGAAACTATAACCGTGTTAAATAAATAAGAAAAAGTGTTTTGTCTCATTCGATCGTATTTGAAACTGCATGTCAATGCAAAAGAAAAAACACTGTGTACACACTATTCCATTGATATTTAGCATTTTGTAGTTGTATCTACGGTAAGCTAGTAATTAATTTTGTAAAAATTAAAAAAAAAAACTTATTGCAATAACATTCAACATCATTGCGTCAACATTGGAAACATACATATTCCATGCCAACTGTTCTGCAAAATTAAAAAAAGGATTTAGTTCAATTATTTTCAGTAGCCTATATAATTATAGAGTTTATTAGGTGCAAGCTATTTAATATAGGGTCGTGGGCCCGACGCTTAGCGACGGGCGTCGGTCGCTACGAGACGCGTAGCAGGGGGCCGACGGGAAAACGCTGAGACGAGGATGCTGGTGTAAATAGATATTTAAAATAGGGGAATAATCAATACCACTCCAAAAACAAACGCATATTTAATGTCTCCATCATTTAAATGACTGTAGCACGAATTATATGACTAAGCTTCAAATCAATCAATAGACTATTACAGTTATTTGTTCGTGAACTTGGGCCGTATGACTTGTTTAAAAAACAAACAATCTTAGGGACTTACTATACAACAACTCTTGGGATCACGGGAAAAGAGCCAATCATGGGCCACGGTATATAGTTAATTGTTTATTTTTAATATACATTTATTTACAGAAAGAATATACAACTAATACAAGTAAGCATATACAAATTTATAAAAAATACATATTGAACAGCTGTGCTACCTGAAGACCGCTGCTAACGATCTAAAGTAGCTCAACTGATCCAAATCACTACCAGACGGAAGCGTCCCTAAGATGCTGGCTGCGTTGCCACGCTGAATGGCAATACTAATGCGTTGAGCCATCAGATAATATTTTTTTAAATTAGATAATTACGTCTGATGACTTGTTTTTTACCCATCAACTACGACAAAAAGAGGGTTACGTTTTTAACAGTCTATGTATGTATGTGTGTATGTATATATGTTTGTGGATACGTGTATGTTCATCTGTATATTCATCTGTTCCCTCGTATCTCCTAAACCACTTAACCGATTTATGTGGTGTCTTTTGATTCGTGCCATCACACCGCGTGCCGTAGGTAATTTGTTAACAATAATCAAAGGCCGAATTAGAAGGTTCTACATTCTAGGATATCACGAAGAATTTAAACTCAAGTTGACAAGTTGAAATCTCATTGCAGCTGACTTGTAGCACGCTTGTAGGCAAGTGTCGGGAACCTCGTTACTACGGGTGTCAAAGGGCTGTAACTCAATTACACACCTCGCTCTCTCTTGTGCCGACGAGACTACGTGTAGATCAACATAATGTGGCACCATCATTTGGATTTAATAGGGCGATATAGGTCTTGTTTTAAAGCTTGTTATGACCTTATATTTGTAATGTGATATTTTAATAATATTATCTGTAAATGAAATATGTATGTTGCTCTGAACAATTAATAGTTTACTTTTCAAAGGGATGTTTTGAATTTTTTAAAGAGTAGGCAATTCGCTTGTGTTCTCTCTTGTATTGCAGGCGTCTATAGGCTACGATAAACGCTTACCAATAGGTGGGCCGTATGCTTGTTTGCCATCATGGTAGTGTAAAAAAAACACTTGTAAAAAAACAAAATGACAAATTAATACTATTCACACACTTAAGAAAAATAAATGAAGTACTTTACACTTTTTATAAATAAGACCGTGAGTCTAAGCGGAAAGATAATAGATGCGTTGATAAATGGATTAGATATTCACATGGTAGCAATAAAAAATATTTGGTTGTTTAATTTTTAATTACAAGCTTCAAACCAGAAAAAAAAGTGACTTTAGTCAAGTTTACTTTGGTTGAACGAAAGGTGTCAAGTATCTTATAGTCAAGCTATAAAGACGTAACAGACTTGCTTATAAAACACAATTGGTAAAATTAAGCAACGATGGAGCGCCCACATCCTCTGCGCTTATTCTTGTTCCGCAAAGACTCTATCAAGGTTATATTATATTTATTGCTAAGTAATACTTGACGACCTCTGTGGCGCGGCGGGCGAAGCTTGGCCTGCGACGCAGGAGGTTGCGGGTTCGATTCCCGCTTCGGAACAAATATTTGTGCGATCGCAGATATTTGTTCAGGGTGTTCTGGGTATTTTCTATGTATAATAAAAAATATCTATCTATGTAATATATTGTATTAAGTATATCAGTTATCTAGTACCCATAACACAAGTTCTGCTTAGCTTGGGGCTAGATAATGTTGTGTGAACTGTCCAGTATTATTTATTTATTTATTTATTATTATAATTATAACGAAAGGAGCCTAAATCTTCACTACTATCTATATTAACTGTACCTACCGACAACGGTAGGTATACTCACGCCAGTTTCAGTCTACTACGCGTTAACTACTTAGCTACTTGATATAGCCAAAGAGTTACTATTTAGCTTTGTTTTCACTTTCTCAACAATTTCCAAGCACTTCAATATGTAAATTCCGCGTTTCGCGGCTGCTCTGATGAGCGGAAGTGAGTGAAGGCCTCTGCCCTCTTAACTCGAGTACCAATAACCCTTGCGAAATCATGATAAATTATCTACACTCACGCGCGAACTTCTGATAGATACACATTTTGGCAGGAACATGTAAAAATGTGGATGTGGCTATTTTGTACTGGTTTTAGGAGACTTGAAGTTATGGAAAACTTAGGAGGGATTATTGCAAAAAATCTTTGAACTTATCAAACTTATTCAAACTTATAACACCCCGTCGTTTTTGCGTCGGGGGTTAAAAATACACGCAAAAAGTGTTCAAGCCCAAGTGGTCACCAATCCAAATACTGACCTCGCAGATCATTCCTTAATATAAGCATGGATTAACGCGTTTTCTTCAGGAAAACGCGTTTTCCCAAAAATTAGACCTAGCTAGATCGATTTTTCGCCCCCAAAACCAAATAGCAAATGTCATCGAAATCGTTAGAGCCGTTTCCGAGATCACAATATATAGAACAAATTGTAGAATATAGTACAACAAATAAATATATAAATGCAATCCACACATTTTTAGCACATCCAAACACCTCACGTTGCCGTGTGAGCGCCACTTAAAGTCGTAGCCTTCGTATTATTAATGAGGGAGCCTTAGAGAAAATTAAATATAGCATTAGGCCCGGAAGCCGGGATTTCGAGGGAGGGGGAGGGTAGAAGAAAGGGGTAACCCTTCCACCCACGCGACAATGCGGGTGCATAATTACGCATTTGTAAATTTTAAATGTTCCACCCACCTCATACAGCCTTTTGTATGGCGTGATTCTCGCTTTTACAGCCTTTAAACGGCGATATGAATTCACATGATGATGCGTGCGCAATTTACTCTAAATGTGATGCAATTTTCATAACTCAATATTATTTGTCGTGATTGAATATAAAGAAATTCAGTGAAAATGTCAGTTGTGCAACTTGCAATGATTTGAACATTTTTTACTGGTCGATACACCCACGTTGTAACGTCCACAATACGTAACTTGATGAACCTGCTAGCGGATCTATTAGTTTCAATCAGTTTGAATGCTGTTTCTATCCGGAAGGACGCTTTTACGATTACCCAATTTACGCAGTTTAACTACAAACCTTGATTGCAACTTGATAGACCCTCGATTGACCGCGATCTCACCTGTTGGTAAGTGACGTTAGAGTACGAAGGGGCATCTCAGAATCTATATTTTTAACAAACATGCTTGTATATTTAACAATTAGAGAATCTTCTTTGAAATAAATCTACCTTATCAGCCTAGGCCAGCAATGTTAGTTAAATTCCATACCTGCCGTGTTACCACAAACAATTGAAATATTACTCTATAAATCTTTTTCTATCTGTTATAACCTGTGACTGTTCATGTAGTCTATATCTTGTCGATTAATATCCGCGCAATTAGGTATTGATCAAAGACTCTACGATGGACTTAGCATTCCATACACTATCAACGGTAAAATATGGCACCTTTGAAAACTCGAACGATGACAAATGAGTTCAATACAATGCCGGTTCAGTCTAGTCCTTTAAATGTGTTCAATAATCAAGCAGCAATGGACGGATAAAACTTTACAGAATTGTTTATTTTTATACGTTTTGTTTTGTTTACAAGCTTTTAATTAACTTGCAATGTATGTGTGGTTGGAATCTTGAAACTGAATTTTAAAGCCTCAACCGATTGAGATGACATTTTGCATACCGGTCAAGTTTCGATGACAATGCAATATTATGGTGACAGCGAGCTGATCTGATGATGGAAACGAAAGGTGGACAACGGAACTCCTCGAGGGATAATAGTAGACTGCCCGTGTTTACGCTTATTTTGATCAGCACACGGTTACGATCACTAATTTTATCAAAGCTTGTATTGAAAAATATATTTTACACAAAAAACTTTTTTGTTTGGATACTTTTTGAGCGCTGACTTGAAGTACATTTACGTTGATCTCGTTCGTGTTGATGGACTCACATATGGGTGCGCTTGTCATTATCACGTTCGTTTATCAACGCCATTTGCCGGCCGCGACAGTTTAAATTGTTGTCTTTACATCACAGTTGTAAGGTGATGAGGTTGTGGTTGGCAAAACTTTAAGAGACACACATCCCTTCGTTCCTATATTATCCTAAACCTTTATTTACACGCATAGATTCATCGTGACGTCACAAGCAAGAGCTACCAAGATGGATGCCCTCGTACATCATAAGGTTAATAAGAGGGCGCGCGGACTAACGACGACGCTTTGTCACCGCCTTAACCCGCCATCTTGCACGCCATTTCGGGTTCCAATCTGCTTAGCGCTTAATGAATTTGCCTCTATTGATTTTGTTTAACCCGTTTTTGTTTAGCTTAATTAACCTTTCGTTGTAGAAGTAGTACGGGACGGTTTGTTTTGTAGTGAAAGGTTTGTTGTTGAGAGATCTTAATTGGCTTTCTGTTAAAGACTTTTAGGTGTTGCTGTATTTTATAAAATCTTATTAAGCTTATTACAGTATTTCAGTTTAGGTTTTTATGGAGTTTAATCCTTAAGAATCGCTTTTCATATAAGGGCGCAAAAAGAAGTAGAGTGAAATTGTAAACTTGAGCGTTAGCAATAAGTGAAGCTCGTTATGTTTTCCGCGTTAACAAACGTGAAGTCTTCTTCTTCTTATCTTAGGTAATGGCTTCTGTGCATTATTGAAGTCATTATGTTTTCTGAACTGGACTGGAGTAAACTTCGGACGTGCCGCGTGCGTCAGAGTTGAAACATACCATTTTAACCGACTTCAGAAAAGAAGGAGATTCTATATTCGAATCGTCTGTATTTATTTTTGTTATGTATGTTCAATGATATGTCCGTTAAATGTGAACCAATATGAAAAGCTTTTTTATTGTTTGATTGGTTATACTCCCGAAGTGGACTCATATTAACCAAGTCAGGATAGAATCTCAAGAGAAATCAAGGGAAATACTCAAAAACGTAATGTGTGTTTGTTAATTTCTCATAACATTTACCCGGACTCCTTAAGATTCGTTGGTATAAGATTTGTCCTGGTTGCTAGCTTATTATGGAATGTGTTATTACTGGAAGAAAGTGTTAGCCGAGTCAGTCGTGGGAAGCAATGGCGGCGATGAGCTCACCCCTTGTCACGTCTATAATCCACGATGGTGCAACCTACGGTGAAAAGAGGACCATTTGAGGCTCTGCCTACCTTTCGGGGAAAAAGGCGTGTGTCTATGTATGTTTGTATGTATGTACTCGGGTGTTTGCGTCTGGGAGTCATCATCTCATGCTTGTGAACTGATGATGAAAGCCACAGCACGCCTTATCGATTAGGAGTTCGGAGATAATACTGAATTTCTGTTACTGAAAAGAATACTGTTTTTTTTTGCATCAATGTATAGGTAGAGTCCACGCCACGACTGAAGTCCGGCGACTGGAGCGCTAGTTTCTATGCGCAAAAGTGCAAAAGCAAAAATCTTCCTCTGTTATCAGTTAGTTCCTCAAAAGGCCGTCGGAATTCAGTCGTGGCGCGGACTCTACCAATTTATTTTATGAAAGTTCTTCGAAGGCTGTGACACGTTCGTACTTCGACTTTACTACGCTTCTATTGAAACAGAAGTTTCCCATGACACGTGAAACTAAAATTAATTTAAGTTGTAAGTTAAAGTTCCTTCGGGAAACAATTAAACGTCGTGCCCCGGGTAAACAAACCGGTAATCTTAGCTGGCGCCGTGACACACATGCACGGGGTTTAGTTATTAAACCAGTAGTTAAACTTATAGTAAAGTCACGTTTACAGAATAACTTACATAATAATGAACGGATTAGCTTTAAAAAGGAAAGATATCAAAGATAAAAATTTAAAATGCCATTTAGTACTCGGGTAGTTTAAGTTTAAACAATAATTTTGAGCGGTAGTTCTTAAAAATATTCGCATGGGTGGAGTAATGACGTCATCAAATTGTTGTAAGGTTTTTTTTTCAGAAACCTATCATGTTTGGTGTCAAATATACATGAGCTGGTTCTAAAAATATACTAACCTTCGCCCACCGGTTTTCAAAAAATCCAAGAAATATTTTCAAAAAATTACCAAGTTTGTGCTCTTCCAGGTAGGAGACGGCTTAGTAAGACATTATGTTAAATGTCTGTTAATATAAATAAATAAATAAAGAAAATCTGGAAGACATAGCAACATTTGTATGAAAGGAGCCACTGCAAGGCACAATTAATCTTTTCACCACACTGGTTCTTTCAAAATCAAGAAAGTAGGAGGGGCGACTACCGGAAAAATACCGGTGTCATATTATATCTATTAGTAGGTACATATATTCGTGTAGATGTAGAACTAGTAGGTACAATATCACAATTTGTTCTCATCGTGATGGTTTCGATAAAAATACAATTTCAGTTTACCTACTTCAGACTTCAACTACTAAGCTCTTCAATCTGTACTAGCACATTGTCTAGGGCAGACTCAATCCGATACAAAAGAAATCATTCAAGCGGGCCAAGCACTGGAAATGTTAAATAATTACTCGAGGGCTTTTACCAACCTTTTACCCTTTCTCTAATCACCGCGGAGGGTCTTAACGGTCGCAAAAAATCACACTAAAAAGTAGATACTTAGATACTTTAATCCAGTCGCGGATTAGCAAGTTATCGAGAAGCGGAAAAATGCAAGACGCAATCTAGCAAATGGCATTAAAATGTTTTGGGTTCAACCCTCTCCGTCGCGATTTTTCAAAGTCAAAAAAACCCCTTTGTCCGGGGCAATGTAGCGGACTGGCACGTCTCCCGATGCGGCCGATCCGGTGGGTGGCAGATGTCTTGATACTTTTGATTGGGTTTATAAAACAGTTGACTTTTATTCTTCGTCTTTATCAGCCGGTAGACGTCTACTGCAGGACAAGGACATGGGGGGATTTACTATAACGCTGGCACGAGGAGTGGTGAAAGTTTAGTCGTAAGCGCCTCGGTACCAATCCCAACCTAGAAAAAGCTTGATGTCGAAATAAAAGAAGTTTATCAAAATTACGATATTTTAATTTACCTACTCAAGTTTACGCCTGGCTTCGCAACGAAAACCAAAAGAATCAGACAAAAAAATAGCACGCGTAATTTTTTCGATGATCCTACTTACTTTAAAGCATAATGAGGACATTACATAGCATAATTTTGATGTAGGAAATTGATAAGATAGCGTACGTATGCCATGATTGTAACGAAAATACCAGACCATCAGTCAGGTACTAACTGCTAACAAGCGTAATTCCCTTTCACCTAATTGGCACGGAATACCTAATTCACATTACACATTGGAATGTAATGCTGTTATCACTAATCACGGATAGAGGGATGTCGGCACAGTTACTGAGAACACTGGTTCCACATAGCATTACATAGAAGTTAATTACATAGAATTACAAAGCAGGTTTACGGCTAAGTACCATCTTTACCTCATTAGTATACCTTCTATTCGTACTAAACGTTTCAGTTCTACCTTTATAATGCGAACTGCTAAGGAGTGGAATACACTACCGTCATCTGTCTTTCCTGAAAACTATAATCTGGGTATCTTTAAGGCAAGAGTGAAATAGGTGCCTTCTAGATTTTTGCACTCCATCTTCGGCCACATAGTCACTTACCAACAGGTGAGATCGTGGTCAAAAAAAAGGTCTATCAATGTTAAAAAAAAACGGACAAGTGCAAGTGAGCCTCGCACCCGGTTTAATGCTGTAAAGGCGTATTGGTACTTTCCCTGAAAACTTCAGCATCCGAATCTAGAAGGCAAAAGTCATAATAGTCATAATTCGTTAATTTCAGAATTTTACATTTATTTGTATCACAAAACCTCCCAGCAGCGTTCCAAACTTCAGAATTCTGAATTGTGAGGTTACAGCGGAAGTACCCTAAAGATTAAAATTTTCGGGATTTTACTCAAACTAGACACACCTTGACATATCATTGTAATGCATTTAGTAAAAGCTTGATTTTGTATGGCACTATAAGCTCATCAACCTATAAAACGGTATAAATAAAGGAGAGAAAAAGGTTCTTGATAGACAGACAGATGGACAACAAAATCATATAAGGGTCGTTGTTTTTTCCTGTGTAGATGCGTAACCCTAAAAATGAAAAAATATTATATTTCTTTGGTTTTCGGTTTATTTATTTAAAGTTGGAGGACGGACTTTTAGCTAGTTTGTAGGAGCTTAATAGTTTATTCCTCAGCTATATTTAAATTTCTACGTAGCTTTTGTGAACAATCACAAAAGCATTTGGCAAGTATTTTAGTTATAAAACAGTTATAAATTCTCTAAGGGCAAGTACTTGGCGCGTGCCGTTAGTAGGTACAGTAAGCGTTGGATGCACAATTTTCACATGAAAAGAGGGGTAAATAAACTTTCTGTGACATAGTAACCACATATTATTGTGGCATCTGGCGTCTACATAACATAACATAACATAACATAACACCCAACAGTCACACATAGTAATGATCCCACACTAGGTTTCCCTGTGTCGTGGGTATCAGAAACTACGTGTACCATCGTACAACACCCAGACCCAGAACAAATATTTGCAGATCATATTAGTCCCGCAGCGGGAATCGAACCCGCCACCTCTCGCATCTCAGCCGACTACTCGCCCGCCACGCCACAGAGGTCGTCACTATGAACTCGAAATTAGATCCACGTGGATGTATTCTGCTTGTGTGAAACTAGTGTCATGAAAAAGTATGTAAACTAGTCGGTCTAACTATAAGGCGATTACACACAGAGCACAATACAAAGAATTCGACATTTTTAACGAATGCAAATAGTCAGAGCCCTTTATTTTGCATCTTTCAACAAGGAATACGGAATTAAACGTTGCCTACCATTTTTCATGTCATGGAAGAGGAAGGAATCTTGTGAATATTTTTCTTTGGTTTTTGGTTACTCTGTCAATAACTGAAGCCCTCATTTTATTCATAAACATAAGATAAGATAACATAAGATACACGCCTTTTTCCCCGAAGAAGGCAGAGCTTCAAAAGGCCTCTTTTTACCGTGGGTCACACCATCCTGGGAATATAGACGTGACAAGTGGTGACTTAATCGCCGCCATTGCTTCCCATGACTCTGCTAAAACTTTCTTCCAGTATATATCATTATTTAATAAGCTAGCAGCCAGGACAACTCTTAGTAGCAAGTCCGGGTAATCCCTTAGTCGGCTTTTACGAAATCCATGGGAGGAGACGGAGGGGTTTTACACAAGTTAGTTAAATCAAAATGTAAAAGCCCCGTTTTTTTTCTTCTTTATAATTGGCGTCGCACGGCTTGTGCATTTGCCATTTTCAAGTGGGTATAATTTATTATTGTACTAAATAATTAGCAACGTCACAATCCTTCCAAGTCGTCAAAGTCACAGTCAAGTCATGTTTTAGTAAGACGGTGGCTGTTTTACAAAAACTTTGGCAGAAAATTTCCACTAATTTGTAAAGTCACGCAATACACTTCCATTTCATTTCACTACTTGTGCTCTATAGACGAGCTACATTGGTTAAAATGCCACCAAAATTACACTAGGAAATGAAATGAAATAAAAATATACGACGTATCTTTTTGAAAATGGCGGGAAGAGCTAAAAAATATATATATTATATTTATATTTTATATTTATAATTTTATATTTTGATTATTACAGTTATATTTATTTATTTAATATTTATTTATTTAAAATTGCAAAGACGACCGTTGCGCGGCAGAATGGAGCCAGCTGAGATACGAGAGGTGCAGGTTTGAATCCCGCTGCAGGACAAATATTTGCACTATCTGCAAGTTTTTGTTCTGGATCTGGGTGTTAAGGCACAGAATAAATATGAGTACAAGGTTAAGGTACCATGATACTCCTATCCATCGTAGTTCCTTATATCCACGACCACACGGGGAAGAGACCTGGCGTGTGATCAGGACTATGTTGGTGAACCATTTGGTCCCATTGCTGTGAAAAAGTCTACTTTGAATTCTTCCGCGTGTCCCTGTTCTGTTTCTTCATTTTTTCAGTCTTCTCCACCCCTTCCCATGTGTCATGTTATGTTATTCAATTTAAATTCGTAGCGTAAAGCATAAATAAATAAAGTAATTAAAAAAAAAAGTTTTTGTAAAATGTACAACAGAACACATGTACAGAACACTATAATTGTGTTCTATTTTGACAGAACTTCACAATCCCTTTTATGACTACGAGTACTTCATTCCTTTATATCTAGAAAAATCTCCAGTCTATGCTCGGCGGCGGTAATCTTTAATAGGTACAGTCAAAAGCAAATGGCAAAAGACACAGCTTTTGCGTTTTCATCTTGGTTATTCCATAGCGGTTTTAGATAGACAAAATGAATATCACTGGCTTATACAATTCAAAATGACCCGTGATCAAAGTCAAAGTATATTTATTGCTGAATGAAATGTCAAAAAGATATTACAGATAAAATGTTGGTTCAATGTGATAGATTTTTATGCTGACTTTAGTTTTTCTTGCCTTTGCATATTCCATGACGACTTTAAAATCGAAAGCTAGTATTTCTCAAATAAAAAATGCCATTTTTTTTTTTTGACTGGTCTGGGTTTCTTCTGATTCGTGCACCAAATGATTTTTCTACTTATAGTATGCTGTATTTTTGAAACGTTTTATTTATTCTGCTGTCGTGTGTCTGCCCTAAGAATATCCCCTCCGTCTCTTCCTATTTCAAAGTAATAATATATTGAATAAAAAAATGATTGTAATTTAATTTAAATTTATTTTTATACATTATTTGAAAAAATATAAGAATGACAGGTATTCGCATGTAGGTATATAAAATGGGCATCATTCTTAGATTTAGAAGCGAGGACCTCTCTTGCCGACTGTACATTTTTTACTCGCTTGCAATACGGATATTGTCTGAGAATGCTCTTAGCTAAAGAAAGCGATAATTACCTCTCTCGACTTCGTATTAAATGTTATTCAAATTGCTCGATAAAATGTTAAACATATTACGCATACTTTCTTTGGTAGGAAATACTAATTGATAAGCCTAAGTTAGGAGACTGCCTGTATCTCAAAGTTATATGGAACTGTGACGTAGTTGAACATTTGTTCTTTAAACCCCGACAAGGGGTGTTATCAGGGTGAATTTTGAATAAAACTAAAACATATTCCCACTATGGTGCAACCCACGATGAAAAGAGAAAAAACCCTTTCGAGGAAAAAGGCATGTATGTATGCATTAGTTTATTTACACACAGTTGATGTTTACAGTTGATGTTTACAGTTTTTTTTTTACATTCAACACTAGGAGAATTTCGAAGAAAACTACCAGTTTTTGTTTTATTAAAAATTCAACGAATGTTATCTAAGAACAAACAACTCTAACTATAGCAGTAAGTAACAGTATTTACCCTGAGAGTCCCATTATCTTGCCACATCCTGTATATCAGGGTTTTCATATAAAAAGGAGCAGGGTACTTCTTTACATCACAATGTATCATTGAATAAGGATTGGGTATCTTAAGCCGCTCGTAAAAGCCGTCTGCCGGATAAGCCGCATAATCCTAAAAAGCAGCTTTTGTCTAATTGCAGTGACTCATAAAGCACTACACCTATAAAAGCTAAGCGGTTGGATCCAAAATAATGTATTTTACATTTTCGTACCGTGTTGGAAGGCTTGCGTCACTTTCAATCGACAGCAAACATACCTAAAATATTTTCTCAATTTCTTAAATTGTTTTTTGTGAAAAATATATTTTTAAAAACAAGCCTTTATAAAATTAGTGATTGTAACCGTGTGCTGATCAAAATGAGCTTAAACACGGCCAGTCTACTATTATCCATCGAGGAGTTCCGTTGTCCACCTTCCATTTCCATCATCAGATCAGCTCGCTGTCACCATAGTATTGTATTGTCATCGGAACTTGACGGGTATGCCAAATTTCAGCTCATCGTTTGAGGATAACTGCTTTAAAATTCAGTTGCAAGATTCCACCCGGACATACATGCAAGTTAAATAAAAACTTGTAAAAAGTATTCAGTAATAAAGTAATTCAGCCTCTTTAACAACACAGAGAACTAAACAAAAGGTTTTAAACTAGTAAACTACAGTTTAACTAAACTTAAGAGGGTTTTTAACTGCAGGTTTTAAAGGCTTTGTCACACTGACTATATTTCGCTATTTCTCATAGATGGGGATTTGGCTATCCACTGTACACACTTTCCGCTAATTTTTCAACTCAGTCTTTATAATAACACTTTACAACAACACTGATAACTAAATAAAACTACTACGGTAAAGTTTAACTAGACTATAGAGGGTTTTTAACTAAAGGCTTTATCACTCTGAGTATTTTTCGCTATTTCTTAAGGTTCAGATTTGTAATCATTAGTAAGCATTGTAGTCCAGTAACTTTGTCGTCTGAAAGTATGGGCTTGTATGCGTCAAATCCGGTAGTTCTGATTTTTTGCAGACTTGTTTATGATGTTGGCCTAATGAATCATCCAAGTTTTTGACCTCGAGCGCCGAACGCAACCCTGTCAAAAATATGATACTAGAACTGTATCTGTAGACCCAATAGTTTCTGAGACTAAGCCTTTCAAAGTTTTTTTTTTCGAACTTCGCAATTTTTTGTTTTTTTCGATTTTTGTCAAGGTTGCGTTCGGCGCTCGAGGTCATAAAATTGGATTATTCATTAGGCCAACATCATAAACAAGTCTGCAAAAAATCAGAACTACCGGATTTGACGCATACTGTGATGTATAAAGTTACTGGACTATTGAGATAAACATCAACATGTACGTAAATAGATTTTACATACATACATACAGAGACACACGCCTCTTTCCCCGAAAGGGAAGGCAGAGTCTCAAATTGGCCTCTTTTCACTGTGGGTTGCACCATAGTGGGAAATAGACTTGACAAGTGGTGAGCTCATCGCCGCCATTGCTTACCACGACTGACTCGGCTAACGCTTTTTTCCAGCAATAACACATTCCTTAAATAAGCTAGCTAATCTTACAAACAAGTCCAGGTAATCCCTTATCGGCTTTTATGAAATCCACGGGAGGAGATGGAGAAGTCTATTCTTGGATACGGAGAGGTTCACCGCGAAGAACTACAAGCAAGTTTGATAAATTGGTTCGATCTTTGGATTGGTGGTTTGCGGCATTGTATGATGGAAATGTAAAGTTTGGGGGGGTGTTTGTGGTTAAACGTCATACGTGCTACAGCTTCATAAATTGTGTTTGTTTTCGTGACATCACCGGAGTGAAACCATGGATGTATATGCTTTAGTTCTTCTTCAGAGAGTGAAACTAACGTACTGTATTACTACAATTTAATCTGTGTCGCGTCGGTATCTGCGACATAAAACGACTTGTAATTTATTCTATTGCTGAAAGGGTCGGGGGTGGGAATTACCCGAGGTGGGTGCTAAAGGGTTAAGCCGAATATACGGGGTCGCGCCGGCAAACTTTCTTAATTTATGCGCTTAAAAATGTCAACTGTAAATTATGACACCAAAACATATTTCCTATTTTTGTTTTATTTGCGATTGGGATAAAGAGAAACATTTTATTTTGTTCCAAATAAAAGTTTATTGAAAGAGCGACAATAATTATGATTACCTTCTTCAATGCTGTTGATATAAGGGTGAGAATAGGCGTGATATTTTACCTCTGTAATTAGTCTACCATAGTTATAGTAAAGACTAATCAGGTAGAGGTACTTAGTGTTCTAGAAATTATTATACCGCTCGTTAAAATTGGCAGTTCAAATTATATTTTACACTGACCGGTACGGAGGCCTGCGATGCTCTAAGGCACTGACCATTCAATTAGGCTCATTATATACCACCAAACGGTCATACACACAGTTTCAAAAATAATTGACCAAGTGCATGTCAGGCCACGAGTATTGCAGGGTTCCGTAGTTACCCGTCACAATATCCGAACTTGAAGTAGGCTTTCTTCTTTTACACAACTAACAACCTCCATCAAGTAATTTTTAATGAAATCGTTAACTTGTGCATACTTAGCTGTGATAGTTTTCCTTGTACACTTTTTACATATCCAGAAACAACAGTTTTGCTGGCAGAAGGAAGGAAATGGACCCCAACAATAATAAGCGCTTAAAGCTTAATATTTCGCAAACGGTTCACTGAATCGAAACATGGTTTTTACTCACCTGCAATTTTTTAACGACCTATTATCCAACAACATCCCACACCATGTAAAATACGAGAAAAAATATTCCTTACCGTACGTGTAGAGGAGGTACCACAATTTTTTTTTATTATGTATGCCAAATTACAACTTTCTGGTTCTTCTTAGTATGGATATGTACCCTTACTAAGAACGGTATGAAACATATGGACGGATATGGATAATAAAATCAGTTTGTAGCAACGCCATATTATAGTTTAACTTGTTATTATCTATCTATAGTTTTTTTAGGGTTCCATAGTCAACAAAACAAGGAAACCCTATAGTTTCGCCATGTCCGTCCGTCCGTCTGTCTATTTGTCTGTCCGTGGCTTAGCTCAGATACTCTTGTAACTGAGTTAAGCCTCAGATACTTTTGGAAACTATAATGTTTCCTTGTTTTGTAGAAAAAAAACTATAGATAGATAATAACAAGTTAAACTATAATATGGCGTTGCTACCAACTGATATCTACTACATAGATAAGATAAGATAAGTTTTGAACATTCAATATTTCATAACATGGTTTTTCAAATTTCATACATTCCGACATACCCTCAGGTTAATTTATAAGAAGTATCATTAAAATTAGGATAATTCCTGGTTGATTCCTCATCACAAACATTTCAAAGCAACTGTCAAAGAAGCTCGTAGGTAACAATTGAGGAGTGCCACAGCGGAGATAAGGCGCGAATTGTACAAGCTTTAGGCACGGAATAAATATTCGCTATTAAAAGCAGTAGGTACACTTTCTTCAAATTAACTTTTTAAGCATTTTGTGTTTTGCAACCTTATACCTTCTATAAACAAGACCATTTTCAAGCACGACGTTTTGCCTACCTAGACGTTTTACAAATTACTTCAGTCATTCTGCGAACAAAACGTTTTAGCTAGATACTGAACAAATATTTGTGCGATCGCAGATATTTGTTTAGGGTGTTCTGGGTATTATCTATGTATAATAAAAAATATCTATCTATGTAATATATTGTATTAAGTATATCAGTTATCTAGTACCCATAACACAAGCTCTGCTTAGCTTGGGGCTAGATAATGTTGTGTGAACTGTACAGAATTATTTATTTATTTATTTATTATTTATTTATACTTTATTCAACCCAGTCATTTTTCTCACTGACGTTCTGCAACCCAGGCTATATGAACCCAACCCAAGGTTGGCGCAATGAGCGCACCACTTAGGTACGGACATCGGTTTGGGCCGTTGCCAGATTCAGAGGGATCGGAGAAAAACACCCTGGTTTATGCTTTTTTTACTGGTTGTAGTAAGGTGCTGAAGGTCCTGATGTCAAGTGGCCAAACGGAGCCAGACGGGGATTGTTTATTTTTTCCGTTTGTTTTCCTTTTTTACGGACACTTGAACGCGGACCCAAAGTCCATGGTTAAGCAGTGCTGCAATGTAGTGCAGGTATATCATATAGTGTTACTACTGCACGTAAGCTATATCTTTACCGTGCATTAGGGAGGGCGGGGGAAGTCGGCTCATTATTTAAATATTCTGATGACTGCGTTAAGCGCTTAGCGTTACGTGATAACTCTAGCGTACCGTCTATTGTTTTGTTGATTGAATTTTGAGTGGATCTTCACTTTAATGTGACACTTTTAAGTGAAAAGCATTAGGTTTTGAGCCCTAGATTTAGATTGATTTAGGGTTAAATTCTGATTCATTTGATTATCTTTACTAATCACGATTAGCTGTCTCTCTCTATCGTCAAACTATTGCCACCCACTGCTGAGTGAAGGTCTCTTTTATAGCACGCCATCCCCCTCGGTGGAGCTCTTCGCATCCAGCATTCCCCTGCTACTTTGACCAGGTCATCGGTTGATGTCATGAGCGGTCTGTATCAGAGCACTCATTCCGGAGCTACATGGCAACAAAGAACACGCATACAGACAGACATACACACTATGGTCGCAAACATCCCTCTATTGATCGGGGATTAGTAATACAGCGTTGTTCAGCCATAAAAATACAAATAAAAATAACCATAGGTACAAAAAAAACTATTTTAAACTTATTCTGTTAAGAATATTATGTTCCTGCGATAAGATATCTAAAAAAATAATTTTAAAAATAACCTACTAAGCGTTTAAGAACTACGGTGCCACAGACAGCCACACAAAAAAATCAGATACACACACATAGCGGTCAAACTTATAACACCACTCTTTTTGCGTCGGGGGTTAAAAATATGGTTCTCGTTAATATATTTACTAATGATAATCACCGAATCATTAGTGATAATATCATTGATATTAACGAAAACATACTTATCTATATCACATTATAATAAAACGAAGGTGCCTGTCTGTGATTTAATACATACATACGTACATACACACACGCCTTTTCCTCGAAAGGGTAGGCAAAGCCTCAATTGGCCTCTTTTCGGAGGGGTCCATTCTTAGGCCGTACAGACCACGACGCCAAACTTTTAACACACTGAGATGCAAGTAAAATAAACAAGTAAACTATGACAACTTCCGTGGTGTGGCGGGCTAGTAGCGGGCTGATATGCGAAAGGTTGCGGTTGTTTGTCTGCAAATATTTGTTCCGAGTCTGGGTGTTGTGGTACCATGGTACTCGCCTAATACCCACGACACAGAGGATCCTAGTGTAGGACCAGTGTGTGTTATGCTATCTAAAAGTATAATGTTTTGTTCCAGGTATAGCTCACCAGCTGGCCGGTCTGCCTGGGGGTGAGTGGGGCGCACTGGCGCGCCACTACCCCCCGCCGCTGTTACCCTCACACCCCCACTTCACGCCGCATGTCTTACCACCAGCGCATTCGCAGCACCAGCACATACCACCGCCACCACCTGATACAGGTACTACCTTTTTTACCAATCTAGCACTGAGATACATTCATGTAAATATTTACATTTTTGTAGACTGACTTTTGAGCGTGGTGATACAGGTTGCGCAACAAGTAATGAGCGCTGACGCGCTGACCTTCAATGCGCAAAGTAATTTTTTGGGTCTGTTTAGCGGGGGGAAAGAAGCGCGACGGGAGAGGCGGCCAGCGCCGGCGCGCTATTGGTTGATCAGTCCCCTTCCGTACCGCACGCCCCGCACTCGCGTCTCGCGCTCCCTACATATACACGCTACATACACACGCACACATATGTTTTTGATACTTAGTTGATATTGATACTGTGGTTTTCGTTTTGTTTTATTAAAAAGGAGACTGATGAAATCGCCTAAAATCGTTGAAAATAAAAAAAACAACAGATCATTAACAATGTAAAAAAGGGCCAGAAAAGAACAGCACTTGCTACACAAAAGTCTGTAGCAACTGTTAGAATTTCGAGAAATCCTATCGAGAAATGCTGTGCGCGAACGTACACATGCGCAATCAACCCCACTACTTTCGCCGACCGCTCATTACTCGTTGCGCGACCTGTACTTATCTGCTGATAATCACATTCACTTGATTTCCTGGTTTTGAAGTTAACTGTTTGCTAGATCACAGCAGCCAAAAGTTTCAACACCATGTCTTGTCCTCAGATGTGACGTCAGAACCTATCACAATGCACGCGCACAGCACAACCAGTCCTGCCAACTCTCGTCCAAGCTCACCTCAAGATGACGACATCTCTGTCACAGCTTCAAGCAGTCCCCCACCTGACGAACGTCCAGGAGCTTTCACTTCTGTCACGCGGTCAAGGAAACCTTTACAACCGCTGCCTGCACCATCAAGTTTATTCCACAGTGCATTGGCAGCGCAACTGTTTTTGAACTCTCCTCTACTGCCCACCCCTCCGGCCTGGCTATACTCTCAGTTATATGGAGGCTATGACTGGTGGCTGCGACCGCCCCCGCCTCAAGAAGACCCTAGCTCCAGTCCCGACAGAGAAGATGAAAGCTCGTCTGCATCCGGAGTGGGGAAGAAAAGACCGGCGTCTCCAGAATGGAGTGACCCAGGTGTTAGAACACGCAGCAAATCACTCGTATCTTCAGAAAGACGTCCCGTCGACGTGTGGCGGCCATATTAGGGTAACAGAAGTGAAAGTTTTAAATACATTTCGGCTAGTTCACCGTCCCCGTGTTGACGTTTACGGTATTGGACAATTTGTGTAAACGGTGTCGGTCTTGTCAATAGATGTTTTTAAGTTAGGGAATAATGAATGTGAATTTTGATTTGTTTAAAAATTGTTGACTGTGTTATAAGATAATGCAAAGTCTGTAAATAAAGTTATCCAAGTTTTTGATTTGTTGTTTCATTATTCACTGCAATGTGAGAGTAAAATGTTTTGGATTGTTTCCATTACGGTGCGACCACAGCGAGCTATTTGGCACAGGTCATTGCGTTCAGAATATGCCTAGTAATGTATGTAGCGATAAAATTTTAATGTGTATCAAGTGCCTACTTATTAAATGCATTATCTCTTACACAGCGCCCGCAGTGGTTTAACTAAAAGCTTTGTTTGTAAATAAATTATGTGCTTTATTCGTAGTCAGTATGGTTAATTCTTGAATGACAGATGGATACAATAATTAAAATGCCATGGTTTATCTTACAAGGTATTTATGATAACTGCTTTCATTTATGTATTTTTTTCAGTTTCTGATCGTCTTCGGTAGTTCGCTCATCCCCTCTATGTTGTTGAATCTTTCTTTCGATTCAAAGGACCACGGATCTCCGGCCCGCGACCCGTGCACCCACTGGCTTCACCCACCGGTGGGTGTAGTGGTAATTCCTGTTTACCCGTGTACCCACTGCGATATGGATGGAATTAATTATCGATGAAAAAAATAAAAAAACAAATGAAGAGAAATGAATGAAAATGACAGAATATGACAGAGCATGACAGAGAATGACGGATAATGACAGAGAATGACAAAGAATGACAGAGCATGACAGAGAATGACAAAGAATGACAGAGCATGACAGAGAATGACGGATAATGACAGAGAATGACAGAGCATGACAGAGAATGACAAAGCATGACATCTTCGCATTAACTGCTGCGCCCGCGTTGTTTCCCGCATAGGTCTAAATCTCGTGGGAATATAATCGTTTATCAAATTACTCCTGCATTCTGCTGCTCCCCTGGTACATTCGATAAAAATTATTTGCATTGCTGCTGCGCCTCGCGGTGTTCTCCACATAAGTCTCGATTACTCCTTAATTTTTCTGCTAGCCTGGTACATTGGATAAATAGGTCTAATAGTATATAACGAGGTTTAAGACTTTTTGTATTATTTTTCTCTTTAACATCGAACTTATCGTATTATTTTTTTATTTTTTTCATCTATAATTAATTCCAACCATATCGCAGTGGGTACACGGGTAAACAGGAATTACCACTACACCCACCGGTGGGTGAAGCCAGTGGGTGCACGGGTCGCGGGTCGGATCTCCGTCTCCATCTTTGTTAAGAGACCGGTTTTAAGAAAAGTTAGAAGAATGCGAACTACTGCATTTTCCATCCACAAAATCCATCAGCTTTAGTACCCCACTCAGCACCTCAATCGCTGTAGGTACGATATCCTCTTTAGGTAGAATGAATCTGTGCTTCTTGCTACGAAGTTCCACCATATATGCGTAGGGTATATTAGCAACGGCGTATGCCCAGTCAGTGCTGGTACCGGCGGCGTAGTACATGAGATCCTTGGTGCTGCCGACTTTGTATGTGTGGCCGCTGACTTCGTGGATAGCCTACAAGGTAAAGTTAGGTTTTAATGCTATATAAATAAGTGCATTATAGAGTGGCTTTTTAGTAACAGAATCACTTAAAAATAGTGTCAACTAATATTCCATTTATTAACTCTGGTTCCGCTTAAAACCTATCTAATGCGCTCTTAAAAGGAAACCGTCTCGGTAAGTTAGTGAGTTTATGAGATAGCCGAAATTAGATGAACGAGGTTTGATAAAAAAAAACAAAAGGAGTTTAATTGACTCTGAAAGTAGGTACCTAGCACAAAAAGTCTTTTTCAAAACAAGCTTTTATAAAATGTATTAATAATGTACGACTAATGATGATTATGAAATTAAATTAGTAATCAGAACGATGATCAAACGCCTCCGTAGCAAGTGGACAGATTCTCAACTGGACAGATTCTCAACTGGACAGATTCTCAGGTGGACGGATTAGCAACTGGACAGGACATGTACAGTCCATAACATAACATAACATAACGACAACGTGTTGATTACTTCATACGACTGCTTTGTATACGTATGCTTTTATGCATGGGCGGCGGATAGCTTGTAATACAGTATAAATGCAATCTCTTTTTGCATAATGCATAAGTCTCAGGATACTTATACAAGAATGTTTCGGATTTTGAAAGAGCAATTGTCTGTTAACATACAACATTTCAAGTGCGATTATGAATTCGCTATTGCACCAGCTGTAAAATGTATCTATCCGGATGTTATCGTCAAAGGATGTTATTATCATATTCAACGTGCCGTGTGGAAAAAATCAAAAGAATTAATTTTTCTTCTACCACAAATGGTCGGAAATTTACACAATTGTGTACTCAACTAGCACTTTTGCCCAGGACATTAATACCTGAGGGCTTTTTGTCAATAAATGAAATCGCTACAGATGATGACCAATGTAAAGCTTTTTTCAATTATTTCAATTTTTTAATTTTCAACCAAGGGGTTCCTTTGTTCACCTTCCATCTTCATCATCAGATCAGCTCGATCGTGTTTCAATAAATTTGGCCGTGATTGTCCAAACTGTAGCGTGTCGGGCGTGTTTCCGGCTGAGATCCGAGAGGTTGCGGAATCGATTCCCGCTGCGGGGCAAATATTTGTATGATCTGCATAATATTTGTTCCGGGTCTGTACCATCGTAGTTCCTGATACCCACGACACAGGGGATCATAGTGTGGGGTCAGGACTATGTACGTTAATGTTCATAATTATTTATACTCTTACTTTAGCCATAGCAGTGCCGCCTCGGAGAAGTTCCACGTAATCAGGACAGGGGTCACCCGTGTACCCCCACGGGAATATGATCACCTCTCCATAGCTATGGAACGACAGGAACACTTTGAATTCTGTACCGGATTCAGTTATTGTACGCTGCAAGTACAAAAAAAAATATCCAATTCAATTCAATTCTCAATCCTGCCATTCCTCAATTCAATCCTGCCAATTTCAATTCCTGCCATTTCTATGTAACTAAAATACAAATAATAACATAAAAACTCTTTTCTGATTAGGACCACACTGTACCAGAAATCCTAGTGCTGAAGTAGGTTTTGCTAGGGCTACCTCAAAGGCTTTGTATTTCAGGGTTCTGTACCCAAAGGGTGCCAACGGAACCCTGTTACTAAGTCTAAGGCCGGTAGATACTCAAGCAAGCGTCAATCATTCCCATTATTCATGAATTATAAATAAGTTTTTGTGAAAAATTATTTTTCATTGCAAGCTTTTTGTTAAAATGAGGTTAAGCGCATTTTTTGGAAGAAATCTGGCGTTGGGACTTTTTTTTTTTTATAAAATTATCTTGTCCAAATTCGATATTATGTATTTAGCGCGAGAATCGAGTCCGTGATTCGGTGCAGTATTCTTACCCTGACTGCAGATGTTTCCGGTTCAGAAAATGGTTTGGGACCCCTGAAGAAAATATTTCCAGGGTCTTCAGAAGAACCTTCCTCTCCATGTTCACCCCATCCGTAACTGCGAAAAAAAATATGTAGGAACAAATCTGTTTTTTTTTTTTTTTTTTTTTTTTCTTAACCTATGTTGCCCCACTGCTGGTCGAAGGTCTTCCCCAAATTCTTACACTTGGCCCTGTCCTTGGCAATCTCCCACCATTCCCCCCCCATTCACCCCCCCCAAAAATGAACAGTCATTCTGGTTTATGTTGGAAAAAATATTTTACAAAACCAGCTCAGGTATATGAAACTAGTGTCCGCCCGCGGCTTCGCTTGCGTATTACCAGGATATGCAGTTAAGGTATGCAGTTTTTTATAGCACTTGAATTTACGAAACAAGCAGATAGCCCATCCTCTGCCTATGAACAGTGCATTATCTCATAGGTTATGTTCACCTAGAACGCAACCTATGTGGCATTGCACTGCGCCCGCCACCCTGAGACATAAAGATGAAAAGTCTAAACCGGAACACAGCAATGCAAGCACTACTGCTTTGCGGCAGAAATAGGTATGGTGGTAGTGTTTCCCCGGACGAACACTTTCATTAAAACAGCTCTAAATTTAAGAAAAAACACATCAAATACCTGAAGTTCCTATTGAGATCCACACCGACGCATTCACCATACCTAGCTCTATTCTTTCTCCACATTCTGTCGAAAGTGTGCGTATATTCATATCCATCTGGATTCATAACTGGCAGAATGTACCTGCGAAAAATATTAAGGTACTTTTTATTTGATATTTCAACATTTTCTTCTTATGGGCTAGTTTATATATAGCCGCGATTCCGGACTTAGCTCTACAACTTAAAAGCATAACAAAATAAGTTTTTTAATGAAAAAGTTTTTTTTTTACAACTTTATTTTCTAAAATTTGTATTTGAAACCGTGAGCTGATCCAAATGAGCCGAAACACTGGCAGGCTAATTCATAATCGAGGATTTTCGCTGTCCATCTTCCGTCTCCATCATCAGCTCAGCTCGCTGTCACCATAATATTGTATTGTACTTGACTTGACAGGCGAAGTTTCAGTTTAATCGGATATGGAGAAGTGGTCGAAAATTCGATTCCAAGATTGCATTGTTAGTTGCACTGAGTCACAAGTGAAGCTAATAAAAAAGTGAAATAGAAAAGAGTGATCAATCTGAATTATAAGACCTATTATAAATAAGTTTTTTGTGAAAAATATATATTTCAATACAAGCTTTTATAAAAATTAGTGATCGTAACCGTGTGCTGATTTAATGAGCCTAAACACGGCCAGTCTAATACTACTACACCTTCCGTCTCCGTCATCAGATCAGCTCGCTGTCACCATAACATTGCATTGCCATCGGAACTTGACAGGTATGCCAAATTTAAGCTCAATCGGTTGAGGATAACTGCTTTAAAATTCAGTTGCAAGATTCCACCCGGACATACATTGCAAGTTAATGAAAAGCTTGTAAAAAATAAGAACTCCCGACTGATTTCTGTTTACAATTTTATATTTTAACGATTGTTTGTTTTGACTATCAAGCCATTAAACCAATTACCGAAAGGGTTCCGACAGCAGTTTTCATACAACTAAAACCGCATTGAAATCGGAGCACCCTAGATCCTATACATCGTGTTCTGGTCATCATCAGGCCCTCCAGTCTGTGTGAAGAAGACAAATCAGCTTCAGTACCGAAGATCCTGTTCATCTATACGGTCATCATCAGACCTTGTTCAGTGCTGATGTCAACGATATGTTGAGTGTTTTTTTATACTACTTGGAATGACGGATCTAGCAGATAGTCCAGCTGATGTAAAGCGGCATCCTCTGCCTATGAACAGGACATTACCTCATAGGTCACGTCCACCTAGGACGCACCCTATGTGGCATTGCACTACGCCCGCCCCCCTGAGACATAAAGACGAAAAGTCTCATGGGCCTGTAACTTCACCGGCACCCTTACCCTTCAAACCGGAACACAGCAATGCGAGCACTACTGCTTTGTGGCAGAAATAGGTATGGTGGTACCTGCTTACCTAACTAAAAAGGTGGTATTCGCCTGTTCCCTTAAAAAAAATTGTTGCGAGCTGTTGATCCTGGAATCGGCTACACCAATTTCCACCAAACATAGCTAAGAACAATCTCGCAATAACCAGCTTTCATACAAAAACATGCATTGACATCCGAGCAACCCGTTCCGGAGCTATGAGGCCACAGAAAAACAGACAGACAAACACACTATGGCCTCAAACATAGAACACGCATCTTTTTGATCGTGGTATTAAAAGGTATTAAAAAAAGCCCATGGAAATCTCTGCTACTCGCACTCAGGACATTGCTTTCATAGACAATTTAATATAATAATCTTACCAGTCTTTACCAGTGACAGAAACAGGCTGTTTATGAAATGTTTTAACAAGCTGGTCCGCAATGTATGTCACAACGGCTGTACTGATCCACTCTCGCGGATGGATGGAGCCGTCCAGCCAAACTCCTGGATTATCGCTGCGACCGTTTGATACTTTAAGCATCTGTGAACAATTTTTTATTACGGATTATTCAAAATCAATGTCTTCATCGTTACCCACACGCCCACACGTTAGTGTGGATTCGAAGATACCTATTTATTTATTTAACCTGTACCTAATGTTAGATTGTTTGTTCGGTTAAATCTTGCAAGCTGACAGAAGCACTTCTTGACATCCGATTGAGCTGTTTTGCATACCTTTCAAGTTCCGATGACAATACAATATTATGGTGACAACGTGCTGATCTGATAATGGAGACGGAAGGTCGACAAAGGAATTGTTCTATGCATGTAGGGTTGAATTTTTTAGATCTCAACTCAACAATATTTATTCTTTTACAAAGTAATACAAAAGAATGCAAGGGAATACAAATTCATGAGCTTTTGTCCAACATTTAGTTACCAAGTTTTTTTTAAATTTAGTTTAATAATTTACCAACAAATAATAAAATTTTGAAAACATTAAACATTTAAAAACATCTCTCACTTTTGAAACGGAACCCTGAATGGGTGGTCCGACACGCACTTGGCCAGTTTTTAATATTTACCTTCAGGTCACGACCTTCGACGGACTTCCCAATGACGGTCACTGTGCAAAGATACGGGTAATCAGCCGCAAGCTCTTCTAAGAACGCGTTGATCGCGTCCAGTCGATGGTAGCCATTCCAGTCCATTTTACGAGCTGAAACAAGAGGAATATAAGTGATAATAACACTCGCTTCTGAATGTGGCTGGAGAAATGTAGCCACGTCAAGACCGGGCCCCATCTTCCTGGTCACAACGAACACAACCATTTTTACAACACATGAAGAAACAAGAAATTAATTTTGTAAAAATTAAAAAAACCCTCAACGTAATGAAACGGCTGAACCGATTTTGATCAAACATAGCTAAGAACACTCCCGACAAATTCACCTATCATTTGCGTCGGGGGTTAAAAATAAGTCTAATCACATAACGACTACTCACTCATATCCCATTCGTGCCTTTATGCTGTGGTATATCCGGCCTAAGAATAGACCATTCCGTCTCCTCCCGTGGATGTAGTAAAAACAGAAACAGAAATAGAGATTACCTACACTAAGGGAGCAGCTTCCACCTGAGTACTCATCACCAATACTGCGATCACCAATCCGCCTGGCAAGCGTAGCGATTATGGAAAATCCTCCCAATGCATTCAATGGTGGAGGCCTCTTCCAGCACTGGACGCCTAAAGGCTGATGATGAAGATATCCACCCATTTACGGAGGCCCCCACCTGTTTGGCCCCACTGGGGGACAAAATTGAATCCCAGTTTCCCACACAATTCTTTTTTTCATTTATTTTGTGTTAGTCCTTAGGACGACTGACCGTATCATAACAGTAACATGTACAGCAGGTTAGAAATGATCTCTCTTCGAAGATGGTCTAGACCTGAATCCTTCAGTGAGTGCTGAGAGAATTCAGTGCCAGTCAGAACTACAAAGGCTTCACCCTAATAATATACCCTGCTCAACCTTTATCAGGTCTCCCAAGGTATCTCTTTTCAAGTAGAAGGATCCTATCGGCTACCTGGATGTTGAAAGAATGTGGTCCACTGCCTCATTAATAATGGTCCTAGGAATAATCCTAATCGAAGTTTGATAAGCAAATTGGACAAGAGGTTGTCAAAATGTACAGAGTTTGGTTTTTTAGGGCCACTTAGGCGAAGTCTCGCACCGTTCTCAATTTTTATTCTAATTATTTCCCCATTTTTATAATTATATAATAATATTTTGGGGTTCTTTGTTTGATCATTATGGATCGACATGATGCATAGTTTTATACAAGTTTGTGTTCGTGAGGTTAACTCACCTACTCAATAACTACCTACTAGTATATAAAAGCATCGTATGGAATCAGTTCTGAAACTCTGGTTCTGTAGACGGCCGAAGGGTAAAATTTTCATAAAATTAAAATGTTTTCCTCGTCCGCACCTCGTACGTGGCTCGGTTCGGACCCCGCACGGTCTAGTATAAATTACTGCTACATGATACGTGCGCAAAACGTTGAATGGAAGCTTTTCCTAGAATAAGCATCGTCATTGTACCAAGTTGGAACGAAACCCAGCTGTTGAAACATTACATACTGATAACTGTGACTCACGTTTTCGTTTACAGCTGTTTGATGAAGAAAGCTGACTCTGTTCCATCTCCAAAAGTAACCCCACATCGCCAACGGCTATAGAATATGGAATTTCCCTTTCATACAGCATACCGGCCACCTGCCCCGACTTCAGCCCCTCCACCATTATTTCCATGGTACTAGGCTCTTCTTTCCAGATATTAATAGCTGGGAATGAAAAATGAATAAAATGTTTTTAACCCCCGACGAAAAACGAAGGGGTGTTATAAGTTTGACGTGTCTTTGTGTGTGTGTGTGTGAGTGTGTGTGTGTCTGTCGGTCCCATCGTATCTCCCGAACGGAAGAACCGATTTCGTTTTTTTTTGTTTTGTTTGAAAGGTGTATTTGTCGGGAGTGTTCTTAGCTTTGTTTGATCAAAATCGGTTCAGCCGTTCCGCTTTGGGGGTTTTTTTAATTTTTACAAAAATAATTACTTGTTTGACAACATAAATTTCAAACATTTTGTGGTGCTTGCTAGGCTACACTACGCTGAGAAAACTGAGATTTGACATTATCGTTTGAGACGAAACAAAAAAATGCTTAGCGAAACAATACCAAATATTTAAAACTAATCTTAAACTAAAATGCAATGTTACTATAACTACAATGACTGATGATTTGAAGAATTTCAGTTCCCTACATAATTATCTTTATTAAAAGTAATTAATTTTGTAAAAATTAAAAAAACCCCAACGCTGAACGGCTGAACCGAATTTGATCAAACAAAGCTAAGAACACTCTCGACAAATACAACTTTAAAATAAAAAATAAATAAAAAATCGTTTCATCTGTTCGGGAGCTACGATGGGACAGACAGACACACACACAGACACGTCAAACTTATAGCACCCCTTCGTTTTTCGTCGGGGTTAATAATACGATTTAGGTAACAATTATTTTCTGTAATTTTTTTTATGTAGCATCGTATGAAGGAGTTATTTACCATTTATTTAATATACGGACTGATTTGCTTTTTAAATTGCAGACACGTTAAATAAATATTGTGATCCACAACTATTTATTCCATATCGTGATATTAACTGAGCGTGTAGACTGTGTATTAATGTGTCTCGAGGTCCACAGAAGCGACCCATTATGAGGTCCGACACTACGCACTCGAGACGACCACCGGCCTGCCCGGACCAGTAGGTACCAGACATCTGAGGAGGGGTGAATGATGTGCAACTCTATGTTCTGGTGCCATGGGTATTACATTATGTCACTAGACCAATGAAAACGTGAGACGTATCTTGCTTGCCTAAGACATTGAACCAACCTCCAACTGTATCCAGGGACTTGACGAAGCACCTCTGACCCTCTACACTGAATTTTATCTGCCATACTTGCGTGGGTTGTCTTAGGGATGCCACTTTGAATAATTTTGACTAAACAAGAAAACAATATTACTTAGTTTTATAAAAATATAGTTTTTATCGATTCATTGTTTTTACAATATTAATTTTATTAAATAAACATAGCGAAGAAAATTTTGACGTCTAATGCAAAGATACGGCAAGTTTAATGACAAATGCAATTGACAAGAATTACATTACTATTGTAGTACTTTTTCTTTTAGTGCAATCAAAAAGGTTAAGGCTGGTAAAGTGCTCGACCGAGAAAATGAGCGGTCGTCAAAGTCAAAGTCAAAGTCAAATGTATTTTATTCATTGAAATCACAAGGATCATTTTGAATTGTCTTAAAAAATAAATTTATATTTAGGTACTCCTGTTCCAACGCAACCAGACCTAGAAGAATCAGGCAACAAACACGGTCTGTTTTTCTTTTGATGATCCTTCTTACTACTAGGTGGGGAGCGCCTGTGTGGTGCCTCGAGAACAAGTTGAAGCTGATTCAAGGAAAAAAGGAAAACCAAATTGAAAGCCTTACTTAGGTAGGCAGTCAAAAGTAAGATGATAGAGAGAATCAGCAAAAGTTCATAAGGCAGCACACACTACGCTTGATATACTCATAAATAACACATCAGTAATAAATTATATGCAGGTACAGACATTGCAAATTGACAAATTAGGTGTCGAGGGGCAGAGCGACATCAGGCCGAGCGTAAACTAGATCATTGTACTAGCTCAGATAAATAAACACGCAATGTATACTCAGATCAGCGCTGATAGTCATTTGTCCATACTTAGTGTAGTAGAGCTTTTTTGTGAAAGAGTTCGTCCGGGGAAGTACTACCACCATACTTATTTCAGCCCCAAAGCAGTAGTGCTCGCAGTGCTGTTCCGGTTTGAAGGTTATGGTTGCCGTTGAAATTACAGGCACATGAGACTTTTAATCTTTATGTCTCAGGATGGCGGGCGCAGTGCAATGCCACATAGGGAGCGTCTTAAGTGGACGTGACCTATGTGATAATGCACCGTTCATTGGCAGAGTGTACCGCTTAACATCAGGTGGGCCATCTGCTTCATCCGTCATACCAAGTGGTATAAAAAAAAAACTTTTTAGGGTTTCGTAGCCAACAAGACAATTGACGAAACGGACGCGACGGACGGACATGGCGAAACTATAAGGAACCCTTATAGTTTCGCCATGTCCGTCTATCTGTCTTTTTGTCTGTGGTTTAGCTCAGAGACTCTTATTAGGTACTAGAAAGCAGTAATTTGGCATATGTAGATAACAAAAGTGGTAAATTAAAAATATATAGAAAAATGCTATATTCGTACAGGGGGTGTTTTTTTTCATGTATCCCTTGCTGTGGGGTGTCGTTGGATAGGTCGTTAACATATTGTGGGTGTGTGAAAACCATTTTTTGATTCAGGGATCTGTGCGAAATATCGCTAATTTTTGTTAGAGTTAAGAGTCCCCCCCAAAAATTCACGGTAGAAGTATAAATAATTAAGCTAAAAGGTAAACACACAGGTATCACAGGTAGGTAGAGTTTACATGTTAATGAAAAATTTGTTTATTATTTTTCAAGTGTAAACCACACTTTATGGATAACATTAAATTTAAATGTAACCCAAAAATTCCGTTCCAGCGGGACTTGAACCCGCAACCTTGCCTGTGATCGGCAATGCCTTTACCAGTTCGGCCATAGAACACTATGATGCTGAAGACGGAATTTGTGGGCACTATCAACTCAGCTATAGCGCCGATGGGAGCCATCTACAGGTGTTTCATTAGAAACCTTCTGTTCAAAGTCCGAAATTAGTTCGAAACGTTGACAAGAGATGACACCACTGCTATATCATCATAGTTTATTATTTTTCAAGTGTAAACCACACTTTATGGATAACATTAAATTTAAATGTAACCCAAAAATTCCGTTCCCGTGGAACTCGAAAGGCAATGCCTTTACCAGTTCGGCCATAGAGCACTATGACGCTGAAGATGAAATTTGTGGGCACTATCAAGGCATTGCCGATCACAGGCAAGGTTGCTGGTTCGAGTCCCGCTGGAACGGAATTTTTGGGTTACATTTAAATTTAATGAAAAATTGTTGATTAACTTATAAAGTATAAGTACTTAGGCAAATAACAAGGAAAATCTCAAATAATAAGCAAATTCCATTGAAAATACTTAGATGAACTTGTTAGCTGTGTAAAACAGGAAAGCCCCCTTCAAAGTAAGCACATTGCGACTGGCAATTATGGAACTCTACACTGCGCCCCCAACACGCACTTGACAGTTTTTTTTTTCTGTGATACTGTACGCTCGACCGACGTCAGCGCTTGCTTACCCTACGTCGAGCATTAAATCCAGCCTTAAGAGCCCCATGTAGTACTACATTCCCACACAAAACGAAATTGCCAGTTATTTTGGAAACCACTAGTCTAATCTAAACAAAAAGTTGGTTAAAGTTGGATAGCGAGTATCTAGGCTTGCAGTTTTTTACTTTTTCGAACAACGGAATCAAAATCAAATTAGAGCGAAGTTAATTTTCAGTATTTTCACCACCTAAAACGAGTCTATTTCACCTCATTCTATTTGTATGATAAACACTTTTAATTAAAAAACTGGCACACTACAAGCCTCGATAATATAGTCAACTTCAAAAATAACCCAAAATATTTAAAAGAACTATCGTAAACTCGAAATAAATCAACAAGTACGAGAAAATATCAAAATATGGAGAAATATTGAATAGTTTTGGTTTTAGTTGTCATTAACTTGCTTATTCTTGTATATTATTGTCTAGCTAGATGCTCTTTCTCGCTTTTTACGCGCCCCATCTTGCTCGAAGTGGAACGAAACAATATTTACCGCGCCGCGCTCGAGCCATCGTCGAGTTTACCGAGTACTACGCAACCTTAATAAAGAGGTTCTCTCGATCAGATGAGTCGGGCCTTTTGAAGTTATAACGGTCGAAGGTTATAACTTATAATAGATATAAACATTATATAGACTAACCTGTTGTACTTAGTATTCACAAATTTAATCTCCGGCTCTTTATACTTGTCCACAAATTCCATCAACGCCTGAACACTGTCCAAGATCTCGTTGCCAGTTTCTTTAATTTCTTCGCTCGGCAGTTTGAACTTGTGTTCCTTACTTCTCAGCTCTATGAGGTAGCAGTAAGGTATACCGGCCTCCCCGTAGCACCAATCATTACTGGTGCCGGATGCTCCGTACATGACATCCCTGGATATCCCCACCTTGTAAGTGTTTCCATTATTCTCGAATATAGCCTATTAGGACAAAACGATAAGCTAATTTAGAGATGTGTCATCATTACCTATGCAGCAAGTGGATTGTCATATTCTTGAAACTTATCAGGTAAGTACTTAGATAGTCGTTAAAATTCTTTGTCTTGTTTTGTCTCATTTACACGGAATCGTGGATAAGTAATAATTACTTATTTCCCTTTATTTAAAGTTAAGACACTTCTTTTGTCGTGGTTTTCATACCAATAAATAAGTGTTTATCAAGACAAACCACCCAAAAAAACACCTTTATCAAAACAAGCTTTGATGGAATTAGTGATCAAAACCGTGAGTTGATTATAATGAGTCAAAACACATCGAGTAGTTTCGTTGCCTCCATCATCAGATCAGCTCGCTGTCACCATTGTATTGTCATTGGAACTTGACAGGTATATCAATTTTTAATTAATTTCTGATATCGGGAAATGGTCGAAAATTCGATTCCAATATTTGATTACATTGTTAGTTATTTAGTTTGTTGGTCACATGTGAAACTTATAAAAGCGTGTTAATAAAAGTTTGGAATTAAACATTTACCTGTAGGATACTATTTCACATTTATTAAAAAAAAAATAGCTTCACTGACAGTGACAGTGACACTGTCTACCGTTGCGACACTTTGATCCGGCCCGTGTACTGATCTATAGCTTACTTTGAGCTACGATTACCGATGTTATTTTATATCTTATATTTTCTTACGAATTTACCTTCACTAATAATTTATTCTACTGAGTAATACCAGAATTACCAAGAACACCTTCAAGGCTTTCAGAATTAGCAAGTTGAAGTGGCAATGGGCAGGGCATATAGCAGAACTAACAACTCGTGCGGCGACTACTAACGGACGACCGACGCAATGTAGGAAGTGAGCTCTATAGTCCAAAGAAGGATAGCGACGCGTTGAGGAATAAAGGTTCTCGAGTGGCGACCACAAACTAGACGACGCAGTGTAGAATGGCCCTATCTTGATGGACCAGACATTATAGAGGTATCGGCAAGCCGATGGGGGCGACCCGACCCGTTCGCCGTTGCATTCTCCTGCCTATGTCCAACAGTGGACTTCTATAGGCTGATGATGATGATGATGATGCTTTGCTTGCTTCACCTTGGACATCACCGTAGCTCCTTGCAGTAGACGTACGTAATCTGGGCACAGTTCGTCTCGATATGCGAATGGAAACATTATGAGTTGTCCATAGCTATGCAGCGTTATGTACACTGAGAACGATATGCCGGAGTGTGCTATCATGTCCTGGAACAATAATAATAAATAACTATGAGCTATATAAATATAGATAGAAATAGAGAATGTAGGTATACGGATTGCAAGGCTCAAGTGGAGATGGGCGGGACACTTGGCAAGGCGAGAGGATTACCGATGGACCAAAACAATCACCGAATGGAGGCCGAGAGATATGCGGTGGCCTCGAGACAGACCACCTGCCCGATGGTCAGACGATATTGTGCAGGTAGTAGGAGAGTGATGGATCCGGCTGGCACAAGACCGCCAGGAAGGGCGTTATAGAGAAGAGGCCTTTACTCAGCAGTGGGTGTTACCGTTTGGATAGATAGATAGACAGAGAAATATGTTAAAATTATTGACGAGTAACATCTTTCCTCTCGCTTTTCTGAAATCTGTGGGAGTGATTTCGTGAAAAGGCACGGAGGTATGTAACAGGAAGCGTGCAACAGGAAGCGCGCATTTTTCCGAGAGGTTGGTATTACCAGCCATGTTGCCAATCACCAAGGAGGTAAGATGTCAGATGTTACACATCATATGCGACTACTGTAAGGCTTGCTCGTTTTTTTTTAATTCCTTCACATACTTATTTAATTCTTTCTTATGTATAAAAGCGGATGTTGGTATATAACGTTGATAAACTCCAAAACACCGTTAGACCGATCTCCATGAAAGTTAGCACATCGAAGTGGTTTTTCTTGGGGTTTTTATACCATCCACCTAACCCACAGCAACACATGGCTGGGTACAGCTATCGGTAGCAGTAGGTAATATTTATTTATAAAAGCTAGAAAAACATGTATTTTTTTAATCTTATTAATGTTAACACCAAATAGTAGTAGTAGAGTTTTTTTGTGAAAGAGTTCGTTCGGGAAAGTACTACCACCACACCTATTTCTGCCGCAAAGCAGCAGTGCTCGCTTTGCTGTGTTCCGGTTTGAAGGTTTTGGGTGCCGGTGAAATTACAGGCACATGAGACTTTACAACTTTATGTCTCAGGATGGCGAGCGCCGTGCAATGCCACATAGGGTGCGTCCTAGGTGGACGTGACCTATGTGATAATGCACTGTTCATAGGCAGAGGGTACCGCTTAACATCAGGTGGGCCATTTGCTTGATCCGTCAATCCAAGTAGTATAAAAAAAATAACTAATTACCTATAGAATAACCAACCACAAGCATCTTAATTAATAAAAAAAATATGCTTGTGGCCCCCTTGTTTCGGTCACTTGTACATTCTCCATGGTACATTTATATGTTACTACCATGGGCACACAGCCGGACTCAGACATATTAATCTGGTGTTCTACCTGCTACAGACAGGACACAAAAATGACGGTGGTAAGCAATAAATGAACCGTTTTATTAGATCGGAAAACATCTAGCAAACAGTTCGTGATTGAGTTTCTAGTCAATCATCCACATCATCCACAGCCTGATTTCACCCACTGCTGAGTATAGGCCTCTCTTTGCCTGTGCCATTCCTTACGGTCCCATGCCAGTCTCATCCAGGTTCGGCCCGCGACGCATGCGATATCGTCTGCCCATCTAGCTGCTGGACGACCAACGTTTCTGTACCCAGTTCTTGGACGCCATTCAGTTAGCGCCTTACTCCACCTATCATCACCTCGTCTTGCCAGGTGTCCTGCCCAACTCCATTTTAGTTCCGTTATACGATTCCCAACATCTTTGAGCTTTGTTCGATTTCGTATCTCTATGTTGGGAACACGGTCTATAAGCTTGATGCCGAGCATGGCGCGTTCCATGGCTCTCTGTGCAACTCTCATTCTGTACACAGCCTCCTGCGTGAGTGTCCATGTCTCGGCACCGTAAGTCATGGTAGGCAGAACACACTGGTTATAAAGTCGGGTCTTCAGACATTGTGGAATTTCAGCGGACTTAAGAATGTCGTCCAGTTTGCTGAACGCCGCCCATCCAAGTTGTATCCTTCTTGCGATCTCCTTATTTTGATGTTCTTTGCCAAAGGATAGAATATGTCCAAGATAAACATACCGGTCAACCATCTCCAATCTCTCATGGCCAACCATTACTTGAGGGTCTGTGATGTTAGAGATGTTTGCCATAACCTTCGTCTTGGACATATTCATCCGAAGGCCTACCTGAAAAGAAGCATCATAAAGGTGTTGTAACATGACTTGGAGATCCTCGAAGTTTTCAGCAAAAAGTACGAGGTCATCTGCAAACCTTAAGTGAGACAGGTAGACACCATTGATGTTAATCCCGCAATTTTCCCAGTCGACCGTTTTTACGATGTCCTCTAGGACAGCCGTAAAAAGTTTAGGTGAAATGATGTCTCCCTGCCGCACCCCCCGCTTGATAGGCACAGGGTTTGTCAAGTTATGCAGTCGTACTTGTAATGTTGCCGATGTGTAAAGCTCCCGGAGCACATCCACATATCGTGAATCGATGCCACAGCGATGGAGAGCGTGAAACACGGCCCAATGTTCGACACTGTCGAAGGCCTTCTCGTAATCGACGAAAGCCATACAAAGAGGCCGGTTGTACTCGCGACACTTTTCCATCAGCTGCTTCACCGTGTGGATATGATCCATGGTCGAAAACCCGCTCCGGAAGCCAGCCTGTTCGGTGGGTTGGCACTCGTCTAGCTCGCGGGTAATACGGTTGGTAATTATTTTTGAGAATAATTTATAAATTTGAGACAGTAAACTAATGGGTCGGTAGTTGTTAAGCTTAGCAACATCTCCTTTCTTATGTAAAATTGTGACTATTGCGTTTTTCCATTGTTCCGGTGTTCGAACATCATCCATGACTTTATTAAAAAGCTTTGTGAGAACCTTGAGAACTGGCTTACCACCTGCGCGAAGCAGCTCGACCGTCATTCCATCTTCACCAGGAGATTTGTCCGTCTTCATTTCGTAAAGAGTTTTTGAAACTTCACACGGTAGTATTGGTGGCAAAATTTCCGTGTTGCGGTGTTCCAATGGTGGAGCTCGGGCGTCATCTTCTGGGAAATTAGATTCTAAAGATCTGGATGCATAAAGTGCTTCGTAAAACTTTTCGACAATAGACAAGAGCTTATTCCTATCAGTCACTATGTTACCATTATCATCTTTAAGTTTAATTATCTGCTTTGAACCTGAGCTAGTCTTCCTTCTAAATACTTTCGGACCTCGATATGCTTTAATGGTATCAATGATTGTATTAGTATTGTATTTTCTAATATCTTTCCTTATTTCTTTATTTATTTCTTTGTTAATTCTGTCTATCTCTTTCTTATCCCTAACTGTTTGGCAAATCATATCTCTTCTTTCATTAATTAAATCTAAAGTTTGGCAAATCATATCTCTTCTTTCATTAATTAAATCTAAAGTTCCTGGCGATAGTTTTTTGGTCTTCTTACGTGGTCCGCTGAGATGTTTTTTCGTGGTCTCAGTTATGACTTTACAAAGCAGGTTATGAGTATGGTCTACATCTAGGTTTGACTCTTCGAGACCTTCAAATTGGTTCTTCAGATCTACTTGAAAGGCATCTGGGAGAAAAGTGATTTCTTGTTTTTCATATCTACTTTGTGATGTTATCATTTTTGCTCTTTCACTTTTAAAATCAAATCTTAGCGTAGCTCTCACCATTCTATGGTCGCTCCCGGTCTTAAAGCGCGAGAGAGTCGAGACATCAGTAACTACGTATTTATGGGAACATATGACGTAATCAATCTCGTTTTTGATCTTTCCTCCTGGACCAACCCACGTCCACTTTCTCGATGCTCGTTTCTGGAAGAAGGTGTTCATTGCGTAAAGCTTTTTGTGTTCGAGAAAGTTTACGAGGGCTTGTCCTCTTTTATTTCGCACACCCAGACCGAATCCACCAATGTATTTTTCATTTAGCAATGGCTGACCAATTTTGGCGTTGAAGTCACCTATAATGGTGTTGTAGTGGCATGGTGCGTCATCTAGGGCTTTTGTTATGTCGTCATATAGTTCCTCCACTTCTTCGTCTGGGTGATCTGACGTTGGAGCGTATACTTGGATTATCTTGAGCGAGTATCGTTGGTTGAGTTGTATTATCACAAAGCAGACTCGAGTGGAAACACTCTTGATGTTAATTACTGACGGCGCCATACTTTTCGCTATTAGAAATCCAACCCCTCCATAAGTGGAGTCTTCGTGGCCTCGGTAGAAGAATAGATCACCTGAAGTGAGCTTTATCAGGTCTTCACCCTTTCTTCTAACCTCCGAAAGCCCTATTACATCCCATCTGATGGTCTCCAGTTCAACTTGAAATTCTAACAATCGTTCGTCCGTTCTCAGCGTCTTGGCGTTGTAGCACGCCAAGGTCAGGGTCGTTGGGTTGTGGCAGCTGGGCGACTTCCAGTGATTCTTAGCACCCTCTGCCCCGCCGGAACCATGACCGCTGCCAGAGTCAGGAATAGCGGGGCTGCTGGGGACTGAGGGCCGTGGTTTTTTGGCACTTATCATACAAAGAGGGTTTAGCCGTAAAACGCCACGCTGGCCAGTGCGTCTTGGCGAGTTTTTCTCCCGGTCACGTTAGCCTGTAGTGAGAAGTATAAAAATGTTCTATTGTTGCACTTCTCACTACAGTTACCAGGGGGGACCACATGGAGGTGTGACTCGGAACTGGTACAGCAAAGTTCTGTGCTGTAACTCGAAACATATTTACCTCACAGAACCCTGCTCCCCTTAACCCCCCCTAGTCAATATAATAATTAATCCTAATTGGAATCATTTAACAGAAGATGTTGTTACAGCCACATTCATAAACGCTTAAAAAAAAAAAACTAATTGCGAACGAACGAACTGTTAAAATAAAAAAAAACATTCAAGTGCTGCGAGAGAAACTAAGACATTTCAACACTGAAATAGACACATCAGCGAAAGCTGCTCGTCTATAATTTAGAAAAAATAAATATACTCAATAACTAAGCAATTCAAAAGAATAGATGTTTGCTCTATAAATGCGATATTAAAATCATCGCAATATAAAAGCGTAGCTGTGAAATTGAATTATGATTAAATCCTGTTTGCAGTTTAATCTCCGCGTTCAATGGTGACGACACGGAATCGAATCAAAGTACATTAAATGCTGAATGATGATGTATTTACAGTGGTCTATATCAATCGCAATGTGACGCTTATTGTGGATAGATTACTAGTTCTATATGTGTTATATATACTCCGTTGAAGAATTAGGGTCAGCGGCATTTTATAGCAACTGAATTAGGTAGCTAAAGTTGCCATGGACACACATAAAATAATACTATACTCATGGATAAGTCATATAATCATAATTGGTCATAGGTCATAATTTACCTAAAACGCAAAATCAATATTTTGAACTATTATTTTATGTAAGTATAAACAAACACACACACACACCTACACATTCACACACCCATACGTGTGAAGGTAACTCCTGTGATACCCAGACTCTTAAGAGACTGGTGGTAGCAGGAGTGCCCGCTCACTCACTCACCCACCCACACACCCACTTATTCACCTCATCAAAGCCATGCAAGCGAAATTTATATTCATATATTTTTATTATTTACTTTCACTTAGTCATATTTTTCCTTTCTTTGAAATTAGCATAAGCATTTTTGTTAGTATCCATAATTTTTTGTAATATTTGTGTAACCCTTTTTTGGCCTTCTTGTTGTGTATTTTGTTATTTGGTCTATATATATTGTAACGCTGTTGGTTGACCTCAATAAAATAAAATAAAATAAAATAAAGCTCGCAGAACCGACAACGAAATAAAGAATAACAATATAATAAACGATAAGTTTCCCTAAATAAAGGTTCTCGAGTAGCGACCACGAACCGGATGAGGCAGTGTAAGACAGGATTGATAGACCGATGACATTTCAACAGTCGTAGGAAGTCAGTGGATGGAGGTTTCTCAGGACCATTCGCTATGGAATAGTATGAGGAACAGGTGGATCTAGCAGTCAAAGTTTACGAGCTGATAATGATACATACATACATAGATACACGTAGGCAGAGCCTGAATGGGAATCTTTTCACAGTGGGTTGCACCATCGTGGAATAAACGTGACAAGTGGTGAGCTCATCGCCGCCATTGCTTCCCAAGACTGACTCGGCTAACGCTTTCCTCCAGTAATAACACACTCCATAATAAGCTAGCAGACAGGACAAATCTTATACCAACGAATCTTATCAACAAGTCCTGATGATGATGATTATTATTATATGCTAGACCGTTGCTGTACTATACTGTTGTATCGAGAAGAGTCCTACATCATCGAAGCTCCTATAGTTTGTTACTATACTCGATTCAAGGGTACAATAAGCCCTGTACTAATATTTATTCTGTGCCCTAACCAAGACTTAGTACAGTGTATAGTTCCACGTGAGCAAAGCCGTGGGGCAAACACTAGTGAACACAGTAAAATATTAGTTTGTTTGCTCACGAAAATTACAAAAATAAATGTGTGTTTGTTTGCGCATCACAACGTCACTTTTAAACCTTAAACTTATGAACCGATTTTGATGAAATTTTTACAATTTCAAAGGATATCAAATTAACTCATTGAAGAATGCAAACAAGAGTTGAACACACTTAAAAAAAAACTTACAAATACTGGCAACTATCGGTCAGCGTAGCTACCTCAGAGAGATCGTTTTCTTCTCTTCGCAGAGAAAAAGAAAGAAGAAAACTCTTGGTTGCGTGCCTTCATGGCATAGGAAAGATTATCCGGGCTAGGTCTCCTTTAAACAAGGATGTGAACTGGATATTTATGAAACTATCAACGTTTTCACGAAAAATTAACGTAACCTTGAATTTGTATTTATACAAGCATCTAAATAAAATTATTAAATGTGAAATGTATATAAGTGTTCAATTTAAGGCATCAATGAAATATAAAATCATCGCGTGACTGACTGACTGACTATCAACGCGCAGCCTAAACCATAAGTCCTAGAGACCTGAAATTTGGAGGGTCGTTCCTTTTGTGGTCTAGGGGTGCACTAAGAAGGGAATTCCAGAAATTCAACCCCTAAGGGGGTGCAGCGGGGTGTGTAAGTTTGTATGAAAAAGTACACGCGGACCAAGTCGCGGGCATTCCACTAGTTGTATATAATATCATCAACCTATCACCCTAAATAGACCGCGAAAGTGTGACATCACAAGTCTATTAGGGTTGTGGGCATGGCCATCGTGCCCACAACGGTGGATCCGTGCTTGCCACAGTATACTGAATTTCTCCATTGCTTTTATGTTTATTATTTTCTAGTGCAACAATGTATTTCGGGGCTTACTCTAACAGCAGTAGATTCAGGTTCAGAAAATGGTCCAGGTCCACGGTAGAATGGACTTGTAGGGTTATCTGAAGAACCTTTACCTCCCCAGCCAATACTAAAAATAATAAAAAAATACATAATCCATTATTTGTATGTAGACTTGTAGAGAGATGGAGAACTTGAAAATTACCTGAAATTTCTGTTAAGATCAACGCCAACGCACTGATTTCCAAGCCACCTTCGGTTCTTACGCCACATCCGGTCGTCTAAATGAGAATATTCGTATCCATCTGGATTCATAACGGGGAGGAAGTACCTGTATTGTTTTAAATATCGTATTAGAATAATCATCAAATAATGCTAAAACTGACTTAAACTGATATACTTAAATAAATTAAATCACCAGCAAATGTAAATGTTAAAAGGACACGTGTGTAACATGCTGCATTATTACCCTGAACACGGTTAATAAGAGCCTCTTTACAAGCAAGTTCGAGCAAGTGTTGAGAACAATATTCTAGATGTTTTTGGTAATAAATATATTTCAATGTTACCAATCCTTATTAGTAATGTATTCAGGCAGAGTGTCAAAATTCCTGGCGAAGTAGTCAGCGATGAAGGTAGCCGTAGCTGGTGCTATCCATTCACGAGCATGGATGCCGGCGTCCAGCCACACAGATGCGTTACTGGCATTGCTGTTTGATATTCTTAGAATCTATATGAGAGAAGATGTTATTATTTAATAAGTTTTTTGTGAAAAGAAATTTTTCAATACAAGCTTTTATAAAATTAGTGATCGTAACCGTGTGCTGATCAAAATGAGCCTAAACACAGCCAGTCTACTATTATCCATCGAGAAGTTCCGTTGTTCACCTTCCGTCTCCATCATCAGATCAGCTCGTTATCACCATCTTATTGTATTGTCATCAAAACTTGACAGGTATAACAAATTTCAGCTCAATCGGTTGAGGATAACTGCTTTAAAATTCAGTTGCAAGATTCCACCCGGATTCCACCTAGACAAACATAGGTACATACATTGCAAGTTAAATAAAAGCTTGTAAAAAAGACAGTTTTGAAAGATGCATTTAAGAAAAGGGGGACAAAAATAACAATAACAATCTAATACATGAATGGGTGCTTTCACAATGGACGATAACGACACGATTGTCCCAGTAGTGCCCATTATCATTGGCCTTCTAACATATACGAAAGATGATTTAAGCAGTCCGCATTCGTGACCAAAAGGCCTATCCGTGAACGGCAGCCATGGGTCCACTTTTGGCAAACGAATGAAGGCCCGGTGGATGTTGTAGGGGCAATAACTGACTGCTGACTTAATTAATATCCAATATCCAATATTAATTAAGTCAGCAGAAAAGTCAAGGTATCGTCGTCTAGGTATAGTTTTAAATATCTTATCATAGGAACGTAATATTTTGTTACGGAGTAAGTTTAAAATTGTTCTTTATGTAAGGCTAACAGCATTGTCTTTTATTGACCACATACTTTAGTGTTATAAGTTTGAGGCCATATAGTGTGTCTCTCTGTGTATGAGCATGTTTCTATGTTACCGCGTAGCTCCGGAATGGGTGCTCTGATTTCAATGCGGTTATGAAATATGGTATTTGCAAGATGGTTGTTAGAAATGTTTGATAGAAATTGCTGCAGCTGTTTCCAGGACCATCAGTTAGCAATAAAAAAAAGAAGTAATTTCGAAGTTTTGCTTCCTTCTTTGAGCTCAACATGTTCATTTTCAACGACACCAGGCTCCAGGGTCTGATGATGACGCACACGATAAACAGGATCTAAGGTGCAACGGGTGCTCCAATTTCAAATGGTTTTATTTTTAGGAAAACTAGCGTTGGAACACTAAAAATAGTCGAGGGTTTTCCACATTTATAAAATTAACTTGTTTATTATCAGAAGATTGTTTTATTACCTTTAAATCACGTCCCTCGAGTGACTGCCCAATGACTCCTGTGGTGCATATCGCAGGAAAATCGTACTCCAAATCGTCCATAAAGTTATGAATCGTGTCCAGGCGGTGATAATGGTTCCAGTCCATGTAAGGACTAATCAGCAATGTTTCTTCTAAAAATATGAGTCACGATAAAGCACCAGGTCTTAACAACATGTTTTTTATTTTAACGTTGATTGCGTATCTACAGCTACAGGGGATAGAATGTCATGTAAAACTGTTTCCAAAACAACGGTTTCCAAAATTACACTTTTAATGAAGTTATCAAAAAACATTAATTTAATTTAACTGTACTTCACTGCACTGTTCACGATTTATCACTCTCAAGTCACTTGATTAATTCACACTCAAAAGTCCTGTGATCGCAGCACTCAAAGCTTATTTATTACTGAATACCCTTAGAACGAGTTCCCACAGATATCCGAACAATAAATAAATAAAATAAATAATGTTCACACAACATTAGCTAGCCCCAAGCTAAGCAGAGTTTGTGTTATGGGTACTATATAACTGAGTTACATGATAGATATTTTTTATTATGCTTAGAAAATACCCAGAACAAATATCTGCAGATCGTACAAATATTTGTACCGAGGTGGGAATCGAACCCGTAACCTCCTGCTTTGCAGGCAAACCTTCGCCCCCGCGCCACGAAGGTCGTCTACAGTAGAGACTGAGAACGTTCGAGAACTAACAAGCATTCTCTCGAAAGATCCGAAGAGTGCATAAGGAGTACATGCGTCCCGCTCTAACAGATAGAGCTAGCAACGCTACGCTATTCGTCAACAGATGGCACTAGCAACTCTACATTTATATTATGCGACTATTTATCAACAGATGACGCTAGTAGGCTCTAAATGCATTTACACCAGTCAGCCGGTGCAACATTAACATCTCACCGAACAAACTCACCTTTATATGTTTCTGTAACTCCATCCTTCATTGGTGGAACTATATCCTTGAACTTTTGGTTATCTTCATATACCTCTGATTCTAATATTGAATCATCGTAGCTTTTATATCCATTATTAAGTACATGCTCAGTTTTGTAAATTTGTTTGGTCTCCTTTGATTCGTAGTTCTGAACATAGTCATAGGTATTGCTCAATTCCTGATCGTATGTAGGTTGGAAGATAGGATATTCCTTGTTGCGTGGTATGGTAGGGTTATGGTAGTACGAGTAAGCCATGACTAGAAATCCTGTTTTTATACCCGGTTCGAATGGGGAGTGCAAATTTCAGAAAGTTATGGTAAGGTTACATCCATTTTCTGATTATATTAATCATGAAAGATCACTTCCTGTATTATGATCTAAATGCTTATTTACTACTTTATAATAATGTTAATGAATACATAATTTCAAGAAAACTCTTGATCTGAAAAACTGTTTTTATTTCACTTCATAATTTGGTTTTTTGATTTTTCTCTACGGATTGTACCCAGTATTGTGACATATAAAAAAATCCTCTATGATTGTGACATGCGTACCTTCTTCTTCTCTTCTTATAATAGCTCCTAAAGAGTGCTCCATACAATTTCGCCAATTTCAAGTGATATTTATTTATATATTTTCCAGCCCATATTGTCCCGCTGCAGGACAAAGGCCTCCTTCCCTTTTTCCAGTTGATAAAGTTGATAGTCAAGTGATATAATTATATATGTTATAGTCAAGTCGTCTTGAATCTCCGTGCATTTTTCGCTCGTCAATAAATCAATGTTCCGAGATTTATTCATCCGTGGCTCTTTAATTTGTGATTATGACGAAAGAATAAAAAAATTGTGACTAAAGATAAAATAAGAGTACGCTATTCCTCCAAAGAGTACGTACATTTTGACTTTAATAGTGATAACATCTCAAAGTGATTATACTTCTGTCATAAGAAAGAAGTGCTGCGTGTCTTTTCGAAATGATGGATTGTTCATGTAAAAACTTGGTTTTTCTGTCACCATTTAAACTGGGTTATGACTTGACGGAGACTCTTGACGACTTGTCTTTAAAAAGTATAATTATATCACTCGACAGTGACCAAATTGTTTGGAGCACTCCTGAGAAGCCATTATAGGAAGAGAAGAAGAACAAGAAGAAGAAGAAGAAGACTCTTAAGCTAGGAACAAATTATCAAACGCGTCCGTCAGCCGCGGCTGAGGGACGCGGCTTCTTGATATGTAGCCAGTACATTAATTCTACACCGTGCAAACTAGCGGTCGTAAGACGCGGATGTGACCTTGAGCGTTAAGACGTCCGAACAAAATCTAACCGGCTGGATGTATGTGCGTCCGCGGATGGTGTGAAAGGGGCACGGGACGCGGCCGCGGACGTTTCGACTGTCACAAGCGAACCAACCATAGAGACAAAACTGACCGAAGCGAGGCGTCCGAAGACGCCGTCCCGACTACCGTGCACACCGCTAAGCCGCGTCCCTCAGCCGCAGCTGACGGACGCGTCCGATAATTTGTTCAAGGCTTTAACCATAGATTTAGTATATGTACTAGATCTACAATCAGAGACCGAAGATGGAACCAAAAAAAATATGTGCACGTGTTGGTGAAAGTCTATGTCCGAGTTAAAAATAGTGTTGTCCTCGACCAACACTTTTACATTGTCGATAGAATTCATCATCCATCCGTGATGTGTATGGTAGATAAATACATCTTAATGCAGATTAAGTCTTCCTTTTTTTTTTTAAGTTTTTCAGTTTGGCAGATTTGACGTCATAAAGAGAATTTTGAATACAGTTAATAAATAAACCTTTATTATTTATTGACCCCTAAATATTACAGTTTTATTTATAGGTGGGATCTTAGAGTTTCCCTTTTAAATTTAAACTTAAAATGTTTGCTGCATATACCTAGTGGAGTTCTTATTTGAGTCCATCCCACTCTTCATAAAACCGATAACCATTTTTCTCGTAGCACAGGATTACTTGGAAATCTGAAAGCACAAAAACATTTTATATCAGCCGTGCTACGCCCATATAATTTTTCACTCTGTTACTTTATCTATAGACAATTTGTTACCCCAAAGTTTATTATTTTTCAAGTGTAAGCCACGCTTTATGGATAACATTAAATTTAAATGTAACCCAAAAATTCCGTTCCAGTGGGACTCGAACCCGCACCCTCGCCTGTCATCGGCGATGCCTTAAACAATTTAGCCATAGATCGAGCTATGACGCTCGAGACAAAATTTGTGGGCACTATCAACTCGGCTATAGCGCCAAGTTGATAGTGCTGTATCTACAGGTGTTTCATTGGAAACCTTCTGTTCAAAGTTCGAAAGTAAAGGCATCGCTGATCACAGGCGAGGGTGCAGGTTCGAGTCCCGCTGGAACGGAATTTCTGGGGTATGTTTAAATTTAATTTATTACCTATTATTTTATTAAGCAGAAATAAACAATATTTATTTATAAAAAATAAAAAATAAATATACCCTTTCGGGAAAAAGGCGTGTGTACAACAACGTAAATATTTACTCCAAAATATCTACTACACAAACTGCAATAAAAACACCCGTGGTGCTTTAAAGTTACCTTTTCAATAGTCAATACAAAAACACACACCTCAATGTCCACCTGGTTATTATAGATTTTTTTTAAAACGGTAAAATGTTAACAGAGCACACATATTTACTCCAAACAAAGTAAACCTCCATTCTAGGATGGACAAAAATTTAATTTATAGGTAGGTATAGTGCGCGTCATGTAAAAAGTAGTAAACTATGTAGGCACTCATTGAATGCATAGGTATACATCTCTTAAATAAGTAGAAAAGTAAATAATCTCTTAAAACGAACGCTGGAACGCCTGAAGAAGCTTGACCGCCAGCGTTCTTTTTACATGATGCGCATTATACTACGATATAGACTGCAACAGGACTATCGATATTTCTGACGTCATCACTTGGTCAAGCCCTATCGTAATAAAACATTTTTATATTCTACATAAAATATTGTTTATTTCTAGGTGCAGCAACGAAATATTATTAAAAAATATAAGGGAAAGTCCTAATCTACGAATGAAACTGGTGTTTAGGCCATTTACTAAAGCAGAATTGATAAAATAAGCAATACAATCGAACTACCAATAATCTCTTATTTACCTGTGAAACGTGTATTTTCCCTGATAATTAAGTCTTGTATATTCACAGTCACAAACTGAACATGACACCATTGTCATACAAAGTAATATTTGTTATTTAATAGTAAGATTACTAAAAAAATTACGAAATTAGTTAAACTGCACAAGAGACCGTCCGGTATGGGCATGTACTCAAGCAAAACATGTCACATTCAATACATTGTTGCTGTCACTTTTCTTCTTGCACGGGGTACATTTAAAAATGACTTCTCTCTCCCACGCTTCGTTTGTCTATTTAGCGTAGCGAAAAAATTCTACGTCTATGGCTTTAACGCTTGAATATTGGCAAAATTATAAGGAGTACTTCTCAGAAACCTAAAAAAAAAGAAGAAGGAAGTACAGCCTTCGATGAAGAAGGTTGATTTTGGTTTTCTATAAGGCTCTTTACCCTTAGAGCATTGCAGGCCTCCGTTTAGAGCAGATCCTCGCACGAGATTATCATTAGAATTACCGCTTACGTTATGCAACAAAGCACCACCATTTGCTGGTATATCAATATGCAAAAATATAATTTTACCACTATCACTTTCCTAAAAACAACGGAATAAGGTCTAGTTTCCTTTTACTCCCAGTAGCAAGTGATTAACAATTAGTCGGTAAACGTAAGGGTGGGGTGTTCCCTGCTTTGTTTTTCATTAGAGCTGCTTACGGTACTGTGAACTGCGAGCCGTCTGTGCTGAAATGCTAAACTGAATAAGGCCTATGATATAAATAGGTAGCAGTTTAAGTTAATAAGTTATCAATTATAGATTATACTGCTATTTATATTACGGGCCTTAGTAAATACCTTATGAGCATTGCAGACCTTCGGTAAATACTAAGGCCTGGAACAAAATCATGGTTTGCGTTTCAATGTAGGTTTTATTTTGGCGGTGACTTAAACTGACCCTCTTGATGACTTCATGGTATAATATGGTAAAACAATCCAGTTTAGGTCTTCATTTGAATCGCTTTAAGAGCTTATGGTAACTCACCCTCCTGTAATGACCATGGACCTACTACCCACCTTTACGGAGGCCAAGAGTAGTAGAAAGTGAAAGAAAATACTAATAAAAACTTAATTCTGGGTAGAATTAAGATAGAGAGATAGTTTATAGTAGATAGATAGGTAAGTGGAGTATACAACTTAAGTAACACTACCCAACTGTGACATACATAGCCCTGATCCCACACTAGGATTCCCTGTGTCGTGGTTGCAAGAAACTACGAGTACCATGGTGCCACAATATCCAAATCTGGAACGAATATTTGCAGATCATGCAAACATTTGTCCGCAGCGGGAATTGAACCCGAACTTGCATCTCAGCTGGCTGCTCGACCGCCGCGCTACAAAGGTAGGTATCGTCGTAAAATCTTGTTTTCTACCTATCTGCATGATTTTAGATTACGTAAAACTCATTGCAGCAGATGTCCTTGACAGCCCTTGAAGGTGAAACAGACCATTTTTAATGTGGCAGGTAGATCCACATCTTTGATCTTGGATTGGCCTAAAACCTTCTACAGCTAAGCATACAATATTACAAATAAATCAAGCGTACAACAACTACCCTTAAGTAGAAGGGGGGGGGGGGAGGTTACAATTAAAAAGATAAACGCGTGTAAGACCAAATCGAGGTGACACTTGGGGGGGCGGGGGCCGCCGCCGTCTGGTTAGCGGGCTACCCAGAGACCTTACCACTACGATTGGCTCCATCTCGAATGTGGTATACTCATGGACCTACTACCCAGTATACAGTTTTGGGTGATGACAACATCTGAGTTCTGCGGTTCTTGCCAACATCAGTATTTAGTCACAATTTAGTTTTACCACAAACATAGATAGATAGATAGATAGATTAACTCTTTATTGTACAGTGGTGTTATCACCTTGACAAATAAACATATCATTAAATATATACAAACCTACATTATAATACATAAAAAATATACATAATAATATAAAAACAACATAAAAACAGACAAGAACAATTAAACTCAACAGGACGAAGAAGACGATTGGAGATAAAACAGCTTGACACGATCTTTAAAAGAATGCAATGACGGAGCAAGCCGAATCGACAACGGTAATGAATTCCACAGCTTGCACCGTAAAAGAGTCAGTATAGAAAGAGCTGTGATGAATGGGGAACTTTAGAGCTAGATTTTCTGATGAACGAAGAGAATGAGGGTTGGAACAATGGAGAAACTCAAAGCGCTCCTTCAGATACGGTGGAGCAGAAGGATTAAACAATATATTATGGAGAAGTGAGAGGATATGAGTATTCCGGCGAAGGCGAATGGGAAGCCACTTGAGCTTAGCGCGGAACTGGGAAACATGGTCATATTTACGAAGACCGAATATGAACCTTATTGCAAAATTTTGTAGGCGCTCAAGCTTGTTAAATTGATCTTCTGTGAGATCAAGGTAACATATATTGGCATAGTCGAGAATGGGAAGCAAGAGAGACTGTGCCAACGCAACTTTAGTGGCAGTCGGTAAGAAGTTACGAAGCCTTCTGAGGGAAGCCGCAGACGCAAATATTTTATTACTCATCGATTGGAGTTGAGGACCCCATGACAAATTTTGATCAAATATTACACCTAAATTACACACCTCCCATACCATACATACCATTAACATACCTACTATCTAGTTGAAAGTTTCTGCGGTAGGAGTTTTCTATGATAGCCTATTGTAAGTTTGTGTAGGCCTACGTTATTGATGACAAGTAACTAATTTTGTAAGAATTAAAAAACCCTCAACGCAATGAAACGGCTGAACCGATTTTGATCAAACATAGCTAAGAACACTCCCGACAGATTCACCTTTCAAACAAAAAAAATATCTAAATCGGTTCATCCGTTCGGGAGCTACGATGGGACAGACAGACAGACAGACAGACACACACACAGACACACACACACACACACACACACACACACACACAGACACGTCAAACTTATAACACACCGTCGTTTTTGCGCCGGGGGTTATTAAAAAAGCATGGTTGAACATTATAAGAATAAGAATAAGAATAAATTTATTTTCAACAAAAAACATAAAACAGTTGTATACTTACACAGCTAAACACTCAAACATTTATAATTTTATAATAAAAGTGAAGGTATGTGTAAGTTTATACAGTTAGAAATCTTTACCTCCCGTGCTAGTTGTAAACTGTGTTACGGCGAGGTAATGATTATCTTCCCATACAAACACAAAAACATTATGTAGTAACTTAAAATAGTCTGTCGGTGTATGTATTGATTTAGGAAAACATTGAATATATAATCACTACATTGATTTATTTTATTGAATATTGTAATTTTTTCATTTTTATTTTGTTTTGTTTGAATTAGTATTGATTTAATTAAATTGAAACTTGTTATGTACTGAGTCTGGCCACACAACAACTCTACCATGGAATAAATATGGGCAGCACCAAAAAGATTTGTAGGTACATGTATTCCCTTAAAATAAATGATGTCGTTGGCATAGCTAAGATCAATGACAGGTTGATGAGGTCATGATGACTCATGGCAGAATCGCTGGAAGACGTTGGCACAATGCTCACCGTCTTCCTACAGGTGTGTCTTGAAATTAACATGGGAAAGACGAACAGCATGTCAAATTTTACCAAACCGAATTTATAGACATTTTCTCGCCATAAATTTGCAAATTTGTTACACTTTTTGTAAACTATTTCAAATTCGAGTTCAAAATGAGATTTTAGTGACACCTTAACCAATAGTATTCGTCTTTGTTTCACTAAAGTGGAGTGCAGGGGAGACAAGGGCCGACGCGGCGAGGCGTTTAGGAGGATTAGGTACTGAAAATATCTGATTACATGTAATTATCGAGCGAGTTGGCGCCCCCAGCCAAGTGAAAAGCGACCTGTGTTTTAGACTTTGCGACTAGGTTGACGAATTTGGGTGAGAAGATAGTGGATCGGGTTCTTACAAGTCAATGAACCAAGAAAATTATCGTCGTATAAATTTACCTACCGAGGTGAAACATCCCTATTGAAAATGTTATAAACGTGAGGTCCCTGGGTAAACGGGGCACTATTACAAAATTCTTTCAGGGTGTTTTTTTTAACTGTTTTAGTGACGGGACAAGTATATGGCCCACCTGGTGTTAAGCGGTAACCTCTTCCTTTAACAATGCGTTACCACACAGGTCACGTCCACCTAGGACGTACCATATGTGGACAAACTTTCACAAAGAACTCTACTAATTAAAAATTTCCGTCAATCCATAGTTCTATGATTTAATGGTGTTTGTAGTTATTGATCTTATCAAGTTTATAACATAACACCCAACAGTCACATACATAGTCCTGGTCCCACACTAGGATTCCCTATGTCAGGGTATCAGAAACTACGAGTGCTATGGTACTATTACATGGTATATTACACCCAGACCCGGAACAAATATTTGCAGATCATACAAACATTTGTCCCGCAGCGGGAATCGAACCCGTGACCTTTCGCGTCTCGGCCGGTAACTCGCCCGACGTGTTACAGAGGTCGTCATAAAATCTTATTATAAGAAAAAATCCTTACTATTTTTTTAACAAATACTTATATACAAATGAAACAGTTGCGGTATCTAAAGACCATTGCAAACGATCTAAAGATCTACTGATCCAAATTACTACCAGATGGAATCGTCCGATACTGACTCTTTTTCCACGCTGACTGGAAAGAGCCAGCTCTCAGGTCACGTGTTGCTTCAGCCAGACACCAGTTTAGTAGTAGGTAGTAGAGCTTTTTTTGTGAATGAGTTCGTCCGGGGAAGTACTACCACCATAGCTATTTCTGCAAAAAAGCAGTAGTGCTCGTATTGCTGTGTTCCGGTTTGAAGGGTATGGGTGCCGGTGAAATTACAGGCACTTGAGACTTTTAATCTTCATGTCTCAGGGTGGCGGGCGCAGTGCACTGCCTAATGGGCGCGTCCTAGGTGGACGTGTCCTATGCGGTTATTCGCTTAACATCAGGGGGCGATTTTCAGATTATAGATATTAATGTCGAATAGAGATATGTCGAAACAAGATGGCGAATGTTCAATAAAATCTCGACTTTCGTCATCGCCCCCCTGGTGGGCCATCAGCTTGTTAAAAATCATTCAGTTAAAAAAAAACCTGTCTATCAACCTTAAATAACTTTCCTCTATAAACAAACTTACCTACCTGAAATAATCTATGTACCCAGGTACAGATCGTTCACAAAAGCAAGGCACTTATTTTGTGTATTGGCAGCATTGCCTACGGTGCTGCCAACAATATAGCATTTACCCCACTTACCACTTACACTTACTTACCCCATTTACCACCGATTAATATGTTTTACTTGCCTATTTTTTAATAATATACAGTTATGAGACTAGTAAGGTTGTAAATGATGATACTACTTAAATTATAAACAAATTTTTTTCTGTCAGTATTTATGGTCGAAAGGAACGATTCCAGACATATCACTGTCACTTGCATAAACGTCATCATCATCTGTTGTATCTGAATCTGTGCTGCTGTCATTTCCTAGTTCAATTATCAATAATATAATCCATCCAAACATCAAGGTCATATAATTTGTCTTCAAATTTTATAACGTGTTCACTGTTTTTGCCAATCCTGAGGGGTTATAGATGAAATAGCTTCTTCCGTTAACTTCACGTTATTCCCAGCTTCTTGGCCGACATTAGTGCTAGCTACTCGTCTCTTTAGAAGACTCTACATATAAACTCAATTGCATTTAAGTCGCAGGGGTAGGGGGTAGAGTATAGTGGTAGAGGCAGCAACTTCACCTTCTTTAGATATTCTACTCACGCTTCTCTCCGAAATGCCTGAAATAGACACAAAATTTGTATTATTTTATAAAATTAAATATTTATAAAAAAACACAAACAAGGACAATATCATAAAGAAATAAATAAAATTCACTGAGATTATGGACTTCTTTATTTTAATTCGTTATGTTAGTAAGTTCTAATTACCCATACTAAAGACATTGTCTCGGAAACTGGTATCCCTATTTTACTAACCTGTCATATGATTGAGTGGAATTAACGGGGCTTTGTTTCCCTTTTCTCTCTTACAAAAGGCACGCACCTTCAACACAATCTCTCTTGCATTGCTTCCAAATGGCTTTAGCATGATAATGCGAAAAATATTAAATATTATCATAAAAACGACCGGAGCAGTCTATGACAATCTGCCCATCTGACAATAACAGATCGTCAATCTGCTTATAGTGCGAACATCACGGCGAAAAAGTGCCTTGCTTTTGTGAACGATCTTGTATATGTTATATTTGTTGTATTTGTTATATATGTTGTATTTGTATATGTTATTATTACAAATACAAATTGATGTTTCTTCTGGGCACTTACGGTACTAAGGCCCACTCTCTATACTTCGAAATAGGAATAGCGATGGCTTGATTTATTAAAAAAAAAAAACTACCTGTCTTGCCCTAAAATCTATGTAAAAATAAAGCCACAGTCCTGTGACCAAGTAGCGTGGGATACCGTATCCCATAGGGCTTGTGTATACTGGGACGTGTGCATACCATCAGTTCCAAAAGGGTTAATCTAACGAAACCTTTTCTATGTATATAGATATGACTTATCGATTTTGTCTATGTTGCTGATAAAGCCGAATAAATTTGACAAATTTTGACAATATAGTTTTGACTTATTGTAACATGAAAATGCAAAATTTTAAAATTTCTCAAAATTATAAATGTATTTAACTTCCGCTATTCCGGCTACTCACTTCATCAATTCAATTTACAGAGTATAACATTTTGGTCAAAGTGGCACGGAAAGACGCCAGGTACCAAATTTGGGACGTAAGATGTACCACGGATGGGCAAAGAACATTCCTCAAAAACTTGGAGATAAAAGGCGGTAAGACAATAACCAAGTAGAATAACTAATGATGAAATGCTAATGGCAGTGATATTTCTCACAAGTCAGACCTACGGCAAGAGTGGAGAGAAGTCCTGAATTCGTTGAGACTACGAGCCAGTCTTCGCCTGGTAGAGCATGGCTGAGGCGTGGCCCTCCACACCTACGGTAGATGGCTAGATGGTAACGCTCACTTGTCTGAGTCTTGCTCAATGTTGCTGGTCACTAGTTCTGGCACAAAAACAGAAGCACGAAATACCTGGTTGAGATACATCCTGATTAATATTTTTGGTATAGAAGCCCTAACTGGGGAAGTAGGTGTTCTAAATACTATCTGCTAGTTATCGTCACTCCAGGTCTAGCGCTTAACTGAGGCAGTCCCTAAGGTATGGGAGCGGTACGGGAGGGGTGTTTTCGTCTCTCAAATGACAAAAAATGTATTAGATAGCATGTGACATAATGACGACAACAACGACGAAAACCGCCCTGGTACCGCTCCCATACCTCAGGGACTGCCTTAGTTACGCGCTAGACCTGTAATATGCTAGCCTCTTTCCCTGACTGTTCAAACAACGTGTCATTATTTTTACAGCTATAAACATTTGCAAAGACAAAGATAGCTCAATGGATATCAGGGTGGAAACACAGAGAGCAATGCAGGTGGAGAAGATGCTTAAAAATAGGGATATACACTTGGCAAATATAATGGATGAAGTCATATCTCTGTCCGGTGTTAAAAGAATGCGAAGTCCAGTGATGCTCAGAAAAAAATCTCCATCTAGTATGTCAAACTTTTCAGTAGTTACCTAACGAATATGATTTAATGTACTACCTGCATGTCAATGTACAATGCTGTTGTGTTCAAGCACGCTACGGTTCCGAAAATTATTACTTCTTCATTACTGGTTTCATAAGTATACAGATAAGTTAATTTTATAAGAATTCAAAATCCTCGACTGTTTTCAGTGTTCTTACTTCATTTTTCATACAAATAATATTCATACAAATCAGAGCACCTATTCCACCCTACATCCTATTCATCGTGTGCTTGTTATCATCAGACCTTGAAGTCTGCGTGAGGAAGACGTCATGTCATCTTAATTTTAAGTTTGAGCTCAAGCTGGATGATTTAGCTTCAATAGTACCCTAGATCCTGTTCATCCTTTGCTGGTCATCATCAGACCCTGGAGATTTAAGTAACAAAAATTAGCGTTTTGAGCTCAAGCTGAAGGATCTTAAATGCCTGCGTTCCCATTAACAAAAATGTAACGAGCTGATGATCATGGAAACGGTGACACTTATTACCACCAAAAATAGCTTAGAACCATCTCGCAAACACCAGCTTTCATACACAAATTGGTTATTTCATAAAGCATTGAAATCAGAGCAGCAGTTCTGGAGCTATGTGTCCATAGATAAACAGATAGACACACAAACACAGCGTGGCCTCAAACTTAGAACACCCCTCTTTTTAGTAAGGGGTTAAAAAAAACGTCCTTGTAACTGGTTACAATATTGTTAACGTAGGCAGCAAATAACACAAGACAGAAAGAAAGCCAAGAAAAAGACAAAAGCTAAAAAGATTGCTGGGGAGTGTTTGCTGTTTGGCAAACAGATTCGAAGAAATATTTATTTTCTTTCAGAAAAGTTCATGGATTGGAGCGATTATCACCCACTCAACATCGTATATAATTTCATGGATAGTTTAGAGATACAATTCCCATCGACCTGTTCTGTGATTGTTATAGGCAAATCTGTGGAAGGACGTGACATAAAGGTATCCAGAACTTATCAACTTGAAAGTGCATTTGTATTATATCACCAGATATGTAGATCATGTTCTCTGACTGCTCATTTCTCCCCAATTTCGTATCTAATAGCCATTTACCGTACTACGTACATTTACCATCTACTGACATATTCACAGATGCTCAAAATCTCGAACAGTGATGCTACAAACACAGGAGTTTGGTTGGATGGAGCTATCCACCCTCGGGAATGGATTAGCGTTTCAGTAGTTACCTACATCGCCAATTATTTTGCGAGACAATTTAATAATTTGCCGAAAACCATTACGAATAAGGATTGGTAAGCGTTTAACTAAGGACATAGGATTCATGGCATTGGTTTGGTTGATAGGTAAAAGCAGAGCCTCAGTGATAAGTGGGAATAGGGACGTGATATAAGCATATATATCATATTATTCATCATTGCATTTCCACGAAGACAAGGAAATAAATAAGTTGTAAACTGCGTTAGTTCAAAAATATACGCACAAATTCATTAGATACACATTATTAATATACAACGAAATCCTTCTACATGACTGTTTCAGGTATTTTGTTCCAATAGTAAACCCAGATGGATACCACCACACGCATACGATGGACCGAATGTGGCGTAAAAACAGAGCACGTTCTGGAAATACCATAACTGGAGTTGATCTGAATCGCAACTTTGGGTAAATCCTATGAATATTAAGTCCCTATGGATGCTTAAGTTTTTTTGTTTGTTATTCGCTCACACTGAAATTGCCGAAACATCCACGAGTGGATGCTTGTATGATGTCTCTCGTGCATTATATACAACAGATACTGAACTCCGACTGATACAAAATGTTATATCTAGGCACTTTTGGGGGAAAAATGTGAGCAACAGCTCATCAGGAGATCCATATCACCTTAACTACCGTGGCCCAGAACCATTTTCAGAACCTGAAACCTCTGCTATAAAGGTTTGCTTCAATTCCACTTTACTTTCTTCATGGTGTTTCGTGAAATAATAAATTGGCTTATACTTTTGCAGGATATAATTTTGTACTCAGGCACGCCATTCAAGATATTCTTGACTTTCCACTCACACAGTGAGGTTATTGCGTTCCCGTGGTGCTTTACACCAGATTCTTGTGCGGATTACGTGAATTTGCTGGAAGGAGGAACAGCTATGGCTAAGGTAATTATTTTTGAGGGTAGGCTTAAAAAAGACACTTAAAAATTAAAATTGTACTCGATCAAAAAAGGGACTCGGTTCTTTAAGGGAAGGGACCTTTCTTGCAATCTGTGAACTAGCATTATGGCGTCTAGTTTGAAAACCACGTACATAGACAGTTTGATTGAACTATAAACCCAGTCAAGTGTAAGTCAGACTCGCTTTGACTGGATGCTCACGCTTCTGGCACGAAATTCATTATTTTGTTTTTTGCTAATTACAGCTCATGATCACTTCGTCAGCTAGCGAGAGTTGATTTCGCGAGAACTAGGAGATTTAACACACATGTTTTAATTGATAGTATCTCATAAATATCACCAGTTTAGCTAAGATACCCCTAAACAAAAAAAAACACTAAAAATATGTTTAGGGGGATCGTAGTGAAACTGATGATATTTATGAGATACTGTCAATTAAGCCATGGGTGTTAAGTCTCCTAGTTCTCGCGAAATTAACTTTTACTATCTGAATAAGTTTTCATAAGCTGTAATGAGCAGAAAACACCAAAAAAAAAACATCGCACCACAAGCGTGAGCATCCACCTTAATACTCGGTGATACGTTTTTTTTCACTACTATTTTTAGTTTCCTTTGGAATTGGAAGATTAAACTATGTGTATATTACGTAAAATTCTACTTTTTTTTCGAAATTGCACGTTTATTTCGTATATCAGAGGGGGAAGGGATTTCAAATTATAAAAATTATAAAATAGTTGTATTTCTCATAACAAGCCCGAGGTCTTTCAGTTGATGTATCATAATAATATGATGCAAACGACAAGTAAAAAAAAAAAAAATTAAAAGCAAAATTAACTTTGCTGATCTCAACGAGCTAACGAGACCATCGTGACACGAAGGGGGGAAGTGGCGAGCGAAGCGAGCCACTGACCCCCTGAGTGGAAAGTTTTTTTCTAGTTTATACCCTAAATTAAACCAAATCCAACAAAAAAAACATTTGCAATTTAAGGATGATGAACTAAGATCTTTTCAGGCGATCTACGAAACTAGCGGTCGCATTACAATGGATGTCGTATAACCCAACTTATAACACCAGGGGATGGGCAGCAGCATCCACCTGAGTACTCAAAACCAATACGGCGATCGATAATCTGCCTAACTGCCATTCCCCAATTGCGAGGAGGCGTCTTCGATGATTTGTTCAAGAGATATTAACGCAAGCTCATCAACTAAGTTCATGTTGTTCTGTGCAGGCGATCTACGAAACCAGCGGTCGCATGTACAAAGTTGGCAACTTCAAAGACATCATGTACTATGCTTGTGGGACGAGCATAGACTGGAGCTACGGAACGGCTCGCATACCCTTCTCATACCTTGTGGAACTACGAAGCAAGCAGAGCGGATTTTGCCTTCCCAAACCAGAAATCATCGAATGCTGCGAAGAAGTCCTCAGCGCGGTAAGAGCGCTGGCGCATTTCGTCGATGGTAAAAAGTGTCTAAATTGTGCAATGTACAGTAAAAAAAATCGTTAAGGTAAAAACTACAAGTCTGGTCTTCTTAAAACTTTGTAGATATAGTATAGGCGGATAAGACTTATCAAGGTTTATCGAGCTCTAGATTTTTGAATAATTAACCATAAAAGATTCATTTTGCGTAATTCAGTCGAACAATTCGACGAGAAGAACCTACGACGCATAATGTCCGCATCTAATAAGCCGAAGGAGGTGAACGAGTCAAATTTGAGAATTATTTTATGAATTTTTAAATGCCTCACTGACGATGGCAAATCGTCGGTAAAAATTAGGAAGGTAACCAAATCCCGAACAAATTCTGATGACGTAATTAAATTCAGCGCGCACAAGGCGGACGAAGCAGCCGGTGGCAGCAAGGCCACATTCTGCCAGTTCGAATAAAAAAAAACTAGGTATTCCGATTGCCAGCCTCAATCTGTCTGCGACCGTGGCAACGCATGTCACCAGTTGTGTGCCGTCTCTGTCCTGAAGTTATTGACTGTCGCCTAAAATTGTACAGTCAAATATTTCATTCTAATAACCAGCGTTTATGTTATGTTATATATATTTGTAAAATTGTATTCTTCATCTATTATATTCTCGCAAAGGCTTCTGAGGAAAGTCTCCTTCAATAATTTCACCAGTGTCAAAAGAAACCTAGAGTTGTTTAAGTTCTACAAGTGTCTCAGTCACGTTATAACCTTGTTTAAAACGGTAACAGACAAAAAATAAATTTTATTTTTGGACGACCGTCTTTTCTCTTTCCAAAAGACACCCTTATGAAACGAAAATAAAAATAAAATAAATAAATATGCTGGACAGTTCACACAACATTATCTAGCCCCAAGCTAAGCAGAGCTTGTGTTATGGGTACTAGATAACTGATATACTTAATACAATACATTAAATAGATGAACACCCTGAACAAATATCTGCGATCGCACAAATATTTGTTCCGAGGCGGGAATCAAACCCGCAACCTCCTGCGTCGGCAGGACGTCAGGCCAACCTTCGCCCGCCGCGCCACAGAGGTCGTCAATACATTTATATTTTACTAGTGGAATGCCCGCAACTTCATTCGCGTGTAGGTACTTTTCCATACAAAGTTTAACACCCCGCTGCACCCCCTTAGGGCACAGAATAAATAATAGTGCTTAGTGGGAAACAAGCAAGAAAGTAAGGAATTCCAGAAATTTAACCCCTTAAGGGTTGAATTTCTGAAATAACTTTCTTAGTACATACACCAATAGACCGCAAAAGGAACGCACCCTCCAAATTTCAGATCTAGACTTACAGTTTAGGCTGTGCGTTGATAGTCAGTCAGTCAGTCACGCAACGATTTAATTTATATTGATTATAATTTGATTAATTTCCTTGATTTAATTTATTTCCCCGAGCTAATAACCGAATTTTTCGCGGCCGGTCCTGCTTCTGCATGCAATGCATACCACAGTCATAAGGGCACCATTATCCTAAAGTTCCCAGGGCCTCCAATAGGCTAAAGACGACCCTGGCTGAATGTTATGGTGGTAATCGCCACTAAAAGTATTGTTCCCAGTCACCATTATTTTGGGACGAGGACTTTTACGACGAAGGGTATCACCAGGGTTGACAAGTTATAAAAACTAGGAATAGTCGAGTAGTTCCTTATAGATCTTTTGGCTATGATCCTGTGGACTTTGATTTTCTTAAGGTGGATGCTCAAGCTTGCGGCGCGAAATTCAATTTTTTTGGTGTTTTTTGCCCATTACAGCTCATCAGCACTTCTTAAGAGTGTTGATCAATCAAGTGTTGATGAGCAGTAATAGGCAAAAAACACGAAAAAATAATAATTTCGCGCCGTAAGCGTACCTTAATAGAACAATTAGGCCACTTTCAAATTCCTAATAGATCCCTTGACGAGTTTGTACGGCTTATAACGAACTTCGTATTAAATAAGGAAGATACATAAGCTTCGTAGCGTTTTCATTTCAGTTGAGACATCAATCACGCTAATTCTGAACGCATTTGCCAAAACTTCGAACGTTTGAGCTTTCGTAACTATAATACTTTACGTTCAGAATTCGCGCGATTCGGGCCCAGTGGTAAAGGAATAGATAAGGATTAGAACATCAATCAAAAATACACGAAGGTACCTAAGGTAGGATTTTTCATTCAATAATTGAGGCCTAAGGGTGGCGCCAACACTTGCAATAAGTTGTGATGTATGCGTGTCACGTAGCGTATCTATATAGCCTATACTTTCGCCTCCCGAGTCCTACTTGTATTTCGTGGATAATATGGGTAAAAATTAAAAATGAGTGAATCTGCTTTTATTGAGATAGTACAATAATATGAAGAGCTGTATAATCTGAAAAATCAACACTTTAGCAACCAATGGACACGAGACAATACATGGATTGGAGATTGGAGAACAACTAGAGAAGCGGGTAAGTTATTTTTGTTTACAGTAAACTTTGTGACGATTTGAAACGAACGGAACAAAACTAGTATGTAACGTAACGTAAGTGTGGTGTTTTCTTCGTTGTACTATTTATTTTCCTAAAAAGTACCTACCTAGGTAGGTAAGTACTTTTTAGAGTTCCTAAGCCAATTGGCCAAAACGGAATCCTTATAATTTCGTCTTGTTCGTCGGTCCGCATGTTACAACCAGTTTATTCTGAGATTCTAATAGCACATACTAACCAAATTTTGGAGACTAATATTATGATCTAGTGAATATTATGGTAGTTTATTTGTACGGAACCCGATTCAAATTTTACCGGTTTTTATTTGAATATTTATTGCATGTGGATATACATTTTCTTGGCGAGCTGTTAGATGGGTCTCGCTCATCGAGCTAACGAAGGCTTGCAATGCTTTAACGTCTCGATGTGTAGTTGGCTGACAGATGGTAGCCAGAAGTGGAGGTAAACAGATATCTACTTCTTCAACTTCATCTGCCTGTAGAAAAAAACTGCTGGACGAGCCCTCCCCATAGAATAATCACTATAATCACTACGCTTGGAAGGCAGATTGATGATCGCAGTATGGTTGTGGAGTACTCAGGTAGATGCTGCTGCCCATCCCCAGGTGTAATCCCTTAGTCGGCTCGTACGAACATCTAAGTTGACGAAAATAAAATGTAAATTCATTCATAAAGGCATTCGATAACAAGTGATCAGTGATACTTTTTAACACACTTGCTCATTATAGTGGCTCTAATTTCACCGCAATTAGGCACCTGTAATCAAACTGTGACTTATTCACTAGTGAGTTTAGAGACTGTTGAACATTTACACAATGTGTGTATTTCTGTTTTATTATTATTTTCTTCACACGTGTGTTGAAAAACGTCGTATGAGACACGTGTGTATTGATGATTACCTTCCTCGGCTCTCTTAAGACCCTCACCTAATGGCTCGGGTCTCAATGGCGCCTCAGCAGTAATCACCAACATTACACACTTGTACCATAACGTACTATTTCATCCCATCTATTCGAAAAGGACGACTGGGTTCGCCTTTAAGTGCACCCAACGGTGGTGTTTTCTATGAGAAACTTTTAGCGGGCAGTAATGAGTTTTGCGGCGCACTTATTAAGTTCCTAATTCAAAAAGTGCGCGGCAAAGATAATTGCGGCGCACTTATTGAATTTGGAACCAGCGCCAAATAATTCGAACGCAAATATTGTTTGAATAAATACTGGCTGGTACGACGGCCCAAAACCCAAAACAAAAAAACCAAAAACACACCAAAAACACAAAACACAAAAAAAACACAAAAACAAAAAAAAAACACAAAAAAAAACACAAAAAACAAAAAAAACACAAAAACACAAAAAAAAAAAACACAAAAAACATAAAACACAAAAAACACAACACAAAAAACACAATACAATAAAAACACAAAAAAGCACAATACACACAAAAAACACAAAACACAAAAAAAAAAAAAAAAAAACACAAAAAAGCACAAAACACAAAAAAAAAAACACAAAAAACACCCAAAAAAAACACAAAATCACAAACACAACACAAAAAACACAATACAAAAAAAACAAAATACAAAAAAAAACACAAAAAAACACAAAGCACAAAGCACAAAAAACACAAAACACAAAAAAACACCCAAAAAAAAACACAAAAACACAAACACAACAAAAAAAACAAAAAAACAACCATTTGTTTTTTTAAATAATAATATTACAATAACATATGAGGCGCCTTTTATTTTCTCATAGTGGGTGATGAAAAGCAGAGTGTATCACACGGGCGCAACATATATTTTTGGCTCGGGCGACGTACTTTGAATCCCTCGCTACGTTCAGGATTCTACTAAAGAATCCCTCGCTACGCTCGGGATTCTACTCTAGAATCCCTCACTTCGCTCTGGATTCAAAAAGCGCCCTCGCCGTAAAAATATTATGTTGCTCCCTTATGATACAATCTACTAATTACCACCTTGACAAATGAGTGGATCAAAGTGGCATAGAAAAATATTATTATTTTTGAATACGTCGAATGTATGCAAGAATCCAAATGTGGAGCTTGATTGTGGATCTTCATGTAAATAGCGAAAAAAACTGACCACTGGGTAAAACTGGTGTTTTTTTACTTTTCCCCCAATAGAGGCCGCTGGCAGCACTCCGGTTGATTCCTTCATCGCCATCGGGCGCGGGTAGGTGTGCGAGGCCCGAATAAACTTCATTGATAGATTTCTTCTTTCATTGAATATACTTCATTGTGGGCGATTCGGCTCGTTCGGCTCGGATAAATGCTTGTTTTAAAATGGAATAAAAATGTGAAATCAGAAAGAATTTTATTGATTTGTAAAGTAAAAAGTTTTTAATAACACAGGTTTCTAAACAAAAGAACACAGAAAGCTTACATCACATTACAACACGAACAACAGTTACATCTTCAGAGGCTTGTGAAGTCGATGACGGCCATAGTTTCTTATAGCGTATTTACTTCTATTATTGCATGTTCTAATGCGTATTAACGAATTCCATCAGACTCTTCACGCCATTCCATATCTCCAAACAAGTCACGATGATCTGGTCCTTAGGCAGTCGGAACCTATGCCTCCTACTTCTGAGCTCTATCATGTAGGAGTAGGGGATCTTGGCGATGCCATAACTCCAGTCTGTGCTGGTACCACAGGCGAAGTACGTCATATCCTTAGTGCTGCCGACTTTGTAGGTCATGCCAGTGGTCTTGTAGATGGCCTTAAATGGAAAGCAGAAAGTCAACAAATGCTAAACGTTTTCGTAACTGGCAGATGGCCACCCTAATATTGAGCAGTAACTCCTGCAGTTACGACTGCAATACTTCGTAGGTCACATCCACCAAGGACGCGCCCTATATGGCATTGCACTGCACCTGGCACCTTGAGATTTAAAGTTGAAAAGTTCCATGGGCCTATAACTAATTTTTATGAAGTCCAACACATTAGGTTGGTGCTATCCTCGTGGGGGTCAACCAGAGGTCGATGATGTCAACAAATGCATTCAGAACAAAAGGCACACCGGCACACCATGAGACGCGGTTACAATAAAAATAAACCTGTTATCTAGCTTGCTATGTTCACTGGTGCGTCATTTTATAGATCCGTAATGAAACGTGTAACTAATATCAACTCTAAATCAATTAATATCAGGAAGGCCCATCTGCTTGTTCCGTCATTCAAGTAGAAAAAAAAAGTGCTACAGATTGGCTTCTAATCTTTTAAAAACAAATATATACGACAGGTCTACCGCTTAACTGAGTCAGACCCTGAGGTATGGGAGCGGTACGGGAGGGGTGTTTTCATCTCTCAAATTATCAGATGACATTCATTTTGACATAACGAAAACATCCCTCCCGTACCGCTCACCTCAGGGACTGACTCAGTTAAGCGCTTGACCTGCAGTCTACTAAGCAGCTTACATGTACCGTCAAGTTACCCTGGCCATAGTAGCGCCACCTTCCAGCAGGTTCAAGTAGTTTGGACACGGGTCCTGTTTGAAGCCCCACGGGAATATTATCAGTTCATAGTAGCTGTGGAACGACAGGAACACTTTGAATGTACTCGATGATCCCAAAATTGTGTCCTGAAATTAAGAAAAAAAAGGGCTCCTATAGTGAACATAGGTACTCTCCTCAGTACAATATTCAGAGATATGAGAGTCAATAGTCAGAGGAAAGTCCAAATTGCCATATCCCATTTTTTCATCATCATCAGGACATAGGCCTCCTTCATACAATAACGAACGGCCTTGAACCACCTCTATTCACCGACTTCCCGTCGGTCCATCGATACGGGATCATCGACTTTGCTACACTGCATCGTCCGGTTCGTGGTTGCCACTCGATAATCTTTATTCCTCAGCAGTTTTTTTTGCATAGTGCAGTTATCAATCCGTACGTGACAGGTTGCAAGTCCATCGTCAGATAATGGGAAATCAATTCTGGCGCATGACTTTTGAATTTTTGATTCCAGAGCATTCAAAAGTCACGCGCATCGGTTATTATATACCGTTTTGAGCTAAATAATCGTTTCGAGTCAAAGACTTCAAAGAAAATGGACTTCGGGTCAGCGCTCAGAAAGTATCCGAGCCTTAAGAGAGACACATAAAGAGGTCAATTCTGATAAGTTTTATCCGTCCATTGCTGCTTGATTATTGAACACATTTGTAGGACTAGAGTGTAAACCGGCAGTATATCGAACTCATTTGTCATCGTTAGAATTTGTATTGTTTCCATATTTGGCGTTCATAGTGTATGGAATGCTAAGTCGATCGTAGAGTTATTAGAATGTCTTTTTCGAGTGGCAAAATCTATTGGGTCTCGCCAGAGATTCAACTCATGGTACCTCACACGGCTCTAATTGTTTGAAAATTGAAAGTAGTATCTCTATAGAGGAGGCTTCGTCCAAAACAGGACGTCTACCGGCGGATCTTTTGTTTCTGCTGTGGGTTGCATTCAACGGTAAATTGGCCAGCGTCATAATTAATGTCACGTCACGAGTCGTATCTGGATTTAATTAACTGAACGAATTCTAGTAAAAATCTGAGGAACTCACTCTTACAGCAGCAGCTTCGGGTTCGGAGAATGGTGCAGGACCTCTAAAGAATACGTTGCTTGGTTCATTCGATGATCCTTCTTCTCCATTATGTCCCCAGCCATAACTATCAAAAACAATAAAATGAAAGAAAATTCAATGGGACAAGATAAAACACTTTAGCTCCAGTATTTTGAGCACTTTCCCACCAGGTGAGGTAAAAGAAAACCAGCATGTATGTAGAACATATACTGCTCATTGAGTGCTGAAAACACATACCACATACGTTATTTTTAATATTTTAAATTAAAACCGCAGGGAAAATAATAAAAATACTTCCTCTTTTTTCAAAGCATCTTATGTTCGACAAACACCCTTCTTAACCGTGGTCCGGTTGTGTAGTCGTGGAAAATTTATTTTTTCGATTGTCCGGTGGCGATCAAACATTGTTCCCATTGGGGTTTCGTAAGTTTAATGAACCCAAAATCTTCATATTTTTTTCTGTATCTTTTTAAAAATAAAGCAGTGCAACAGTGACAGTATACATCGACGAATGGTCACCCGAATCAAAATAAAATCTCTAGAACTTTGCAATCCGAGATTTTCAAGAAGTACCTATACAAAACTTTGATATCCGAGATTTTCAAGTAGTATACAAAAAAAATACCTGAAATTCCTGTTGAGATCAACACCCACACATTGCCCTCCATAGCAAGCTCTATTTTTTCTCCACATTCTGTCTTTTGTATGTGTGTATTCGTATCCATCTGGGTTTAGCACTGGGACTATATACCTGCAAATAGGGAGTTTCCTGTTCAACTATGGATCACTGTCCAATTTCTGAGTAGGTACATCACTCTATTGTCTAAGCATAAAGAAAAGCTCAAAGTAGCACAGCGCGCTATGGAGAGATATGCCCGGAGTTTCATCACTACGTGATTGAATCCCAATCCGTAGCAAGTTGAAATGGGCAGGCCCAAGCTCGTGTAGAACGGACAACCGTTGGGAAATAAATGATCTTGATCGGTGACCACGAACCGGACGTACGTGACCGTGAACCGTGTAGTAAGACCTCCCCTTTTCGATGAACCGACGACATATCGGTGGATGAAGGTGGATTATGTTATGCATGGCATTCTATGGGGGAAGCCTATGTCCAGCAGTAGACATCTGATGATGATGTTGATGAGGTATATGTAAAGCAATATACCCTCTTAGTGATATATTAAATAAATAAATAAATCAATAATGCTAGACGAACCAACATTATCTAGCCCCAAGCTAAGCAGAGCTTGTATTGTGTACTAGATAGCTGATATACTTAATACAATACATTACATTTTTTTTATTATACATAGAAAATACCCAGAACACCCTGAACAAATATCTGCAGATCGCACAAATATTTGTTCCGAGGCGGGAATGGAACCCGCAACCTCCTGAGTCGCAGGCGAACCTTCGCCCGCTGCTTCACAATTGTCATCAACCATAAATCATAATTCAACCATAAATCTATTGTCTATTGAGTCAAAAGCAAAAACAGCTGCTATGAAGTTGGGCGTCCTGAATAAGGTAAGCGTTGCTTCACACCGGGACAGTTTCTCAGTTTGTACAAGGCTCAGTTTGGTATGGAGTACTGCCATGTTTGGTATGGCTCGGGCAAACACCAGCTAGCTGCCTTATACTCGATCGGACGCAGAACTTTCAGGCTTATAGGAGAACAACATGAGACGGAGACTAGTAGAGGATAATTTTAAGAGAAACCTGTTTACCAGTCTTTATTGGTCACATAAACTGATTGTGTCAGAAAGTTTTTTACAAGCTGGTCAGCAATGTAGGTCACGACGGCAGTACTGATCCACTCGCGAGAGTGTATGGAGCCGTCAAGCCAGACTGCTTGGTTGCTAGCATTACTGTTTGAGACCTTCAGCATCTTGAAAAACAATTTAGATAAAAGTGAGATGAGTGGTCCGGCCTTAGAAAAGACCCCTGTGTCTCCTGCCGTACATGGCGTAAAAGCTAACTTAGGGATTACACCAGGGGATGGGCATCAGTATCCATCTGAGTATTCAACAACAATACTGCGATCACTAATCCGTCTGCAAAGCGTAATGATTATAAATTATTATTCGCAGACCTGGATCAAATATTTTAAAGAAAGAAAGACCATGCAAAAATTTGTCACGTTCGGGGAATCGAACCCGCAACCTCTTACATCTCAGCCGGCTAATCGCCCCCCGCGCCACTGAGGTCACGTAACACGTCATACTGGCCGATACATTAACCGCTTGTGAAAAATGTGAACTCCACGAAGCCGTGCAGCTCGCTCGCAACAGATCTCATTGGCACAACATCGTCCGGCAGAAAGTGATCCATGGAGGGGGTCACGATCCTCAGCATTGAGGAATGCGACGCCAGGAGAAGTAATATATTTACTACACCTCTCTAAAGGAGCTAGATCTGTCCTCAACTTAACCCCCGACTAAAAAGAGACTTGCTATATTTTGAGGCCACAGAGTGTTTGTCTGTCTGTTTGTCAGAGGTGTCACAGCTCTGGACCGGCTGCTCTGATATCAATGCGGTTTTCTTGTTAAAAAGCTGGTGTTTGCGAGATGGTTCTTAGTTGTGGTTGTTTGGGGAAATGTGCAGCCATTTCCAGGATCATCATCTTGCAACAAATTTTAAGGGAATACAGACATTTTTGAACTAGAACTACCTACCTGGCTAGCCAACATCAGTCTCCGGAGTCTGATGATGACCAGCATAGGATGAACAGGATCTAGGGTACTATTGAATCGGAACCTTAAAGCTTGAGGTTTTTTTTTACTACTTAGAATGACGGATCATGCAGATGGACCACCTGATGCTAAGCGGTACCCTCTGTCTATGCACAGTGCATTATCACAAAGGTCACATCCACCTAGGACGCGATGTGGCATTGCACTGCGCCTGCCACCCTGAGACATAAAGATGAAAAGTCTCGTGTGCCTGTAATTTCACCGGCAACCATGACACGTCTACCTTGGCAGACTCCAGGGTCTGATGATGACCAGCACACGATGATTAGGATCTAGGTTGCTTCGATTTCAATGCGGTTTTAATTGTATGAGATCTGGTGTAAGAACATTGAAAAAATCAGGTGGTATTTAAATTTTTATAAAATTAACTTTAGTACCTTTTAGCATTTGAAGTACCATTTCTGACTGTACCATTATAATCATAGTTTTCTATTTGGAATAAAATCCGTGTTTCCAAATAGTTCGATCCGTCAGTATAACAATTTAGAAAAAAAAACATCCAAACAGTTCGACTATCGAACTACTGGTAGGACTGGATGGAATAAACCTTTATTTTCAGTGCCCTCACACTTTTCACACAGCGGTCACTAAATTATTGTGAGCTATACAATTTATTCACCTTTATATCTCTCCCTTCGACCGATTTACCGATCACAGTTACGGTACATATAGCCGGGTAGTCCCTTTCTAAATCATCTATGTACGCATAAATTACTCTCAGTCTGTGGTATTTTTTCCAGTTCATTAATTTTACTGAAACAGCAAAGTTTACTGTAAATACGATGCATTTAAATAGGTAGCCGCTTTTTAGAGAAGTGTACCGGCGCTTAAGCTCTTTTACATGCGAACTAAGTCCTATTTTAGTTAATAACTCATGAAATCTTGTACTTATATGACCAGTACGCTAAATCTAGACACGTGGTAGGTACGCAGTTTCTTATAAATATGTTTTTTTTGTTTATGAATTAGTAACCGTATAACTGTATAAGAAACTTACGCACGGGTGATATTAGTGTATTGATCGTGTGTACAACATTTCATGGTGTTTGACGAGATAATAGCTAAATTAGAAGCCAACTGCGTTTATATGCAAGAGGGCGTAAGCGCCCTCGGTACACTCCTCTTAAATGGAGAATATTTCGTTAAAAAAAAAAAAACGCACATGGAATGTCTTTATCATTTAAACTACTGTAGAACCAATTGACTATCAAAAATACTAATGGCTTATCAAATGAATGCAAAGATCTTGGGATCACGAGAAAACAGCTAACCAAGGGCTATGTTATTGGTAGTCCGTCGGTAGGTTGGGTGTTTTCTGAAACTGATTTTGAACCGATTTAGGATTGCATTCTCTAAATTTAAAACTAAAAATATAATCTCGGTCCTTTGCTTTTTATGTATAAAAGAAAAGGATGGCGATACGTTTAGTTTGCTTTAGCTTTAGAGAATGCAACTTCAAATCACTACCAATGACTACTTTCCCATTGTTACTACTTTCCTAGCTACTACAGTTACCAAAATGACTACTTCCTTAAATGACTACTTTTCCAAATGACTAGGTAGGTATTTCCCAAAGTTACTACTTTCCCAAAATGACTACTTTCAAATATGACAATATGAATATCAATATGACAAATATCAGGTTCGACAGATGTCTAGATAGGGATCTATCAGGAATTTGAAAGTTGCCTTAAAAGTTTAAGAGATCTAACCTCTCTGGCGTAGCACTGACAAATTCGCAACTTACTGAATGTCGAGGAACCTGGGCAGGTCGCTCCATATGAGTGTGTCGAGCGACACCGAGAGCGACCTGCCCAGGTCGCTCGACTTTCAAGAGGCTAACAGGACGATCAAAGTCCACAGGATCATAGCCAAGGGATCAATCAGGAACTACGCGACAGAATTACATTAGTAGCTTGTGCTATGTGGATGAATCTTATTTTGATGTGCAATTAGTATTTAAGATGAAACAATAGTTTATTTTGTTCAAAAAAAACAGGGATTTACTGCTGAATGGTTACATACGTCCCATTTTAAATTCTATGTTAGTGGCTATACGCATGATTAAGATACTGTTGTGTAGGTTAAGGTCTTGAGTCTGGTATCTGGTAGCGGATGTTGGGTAGTGAATCTAAATGGGATTTGGGCTCTATTTCAGACTATAACAAATCTAAGATGGGGCTAATTGATCATTATACACCATAATATGTAATGGATTTTATTGAGTATATCAGTGATCTAGTAGGTACCCATAACACAAGCTCTGCTTAGTTTGGGGCTAGATAATGTTGTGTTAACTGTACAGCATTATTTATTTACTTATAACTTCACTGATAAATAGTCCTTTTTTTTTCTTTTCTTTTTTTATACTACTTGAATCACGGTACAAGCAGATGGCCCACCTGATGTTAAGCGGTAACCTCTGCCTATGAACAGTGCATTACCTCATAGGTCACGTCCACCTAGGACGCGCCCTATGTGGCATTGCACTGTGCCCGCCACCCTGAGACATAATGATGAAAAGTCTCATGTGCCTGTAATTTCACCGGCACCCTTACCCTTCAAACCGGAACACAGCAATGCGAGCACTACTGCTTTGCGACAGAAATAGGTATGGTGGTAGTACTTCCCCGGACGAACTCTTTCACAAAAAAGCTCTACTACTACTAGTCCTACTCAACTCTAGAAAAATATGGAGACTAACACCGGTATGGAGAAAAGTAAAGTAAAGTATCGCTCCTCCAGTTTTCCTCCACTCTACTTAACCTCACTCGAGTATATATTGTATACCATTTGAATTAAAGTTAAAAAAAATGGATTACAAAATTTCTTCGTCGAGTCGAGAAATGTTGGAGCATCGCTAAAAATACCCTTGTTAGAGACACTGGAGTCTCAAGCACTGCCGTAAAGTTGCATGCCTTTCGATCTTCTATTGGCTACATTTCGGGGAATGCGCCCAGCAACTTTACAATCTGATCATAGCATCCCACCATCTCCATCTCCTTATTCATCATAGGACGAGCAGACGCACAGCTCAGTACCTCATTAGTGTACCCTCTATTCATACTAAACTTTTAGTTTCTGCTATAATAATGCGAATTGTTGATGAGTGAAACACACTACCGTCGTCTGTTTTGCCTGAAAACTATAATCTGCGTCTCTTCAAGGCCAGAGTGATTATGTGTAATCTTGAATTCTTTGCTACATCGTCGTCGGCCACGGGCCACATCGTCACTTACCAACAGATGAGATTGCGGTCAAACGAAGGTCTACCAATGTTAAAAAAATAAATACACGGACGTGTAGTATTTGTGCTATACGGATTTTTTAAAGAAAAAACCGAAAAGCGACACCTTGAGAACCTCAATTTCTGTACAAAAATATGTGTTCTTGCTTGTTACATTTCTAGACCACCAGTTCCAGCGGAAATAATACCTTTCCTTTTCTTCGGCTTGAGATTTGGTGTTAGAAGTTTTAGGCCTCGTCTACTCTGACTTCTAGGATTCGAATCTGAAACGAATTATTTTTTATGAAAAGTTGTGTATTTAGTAGTAGTATAGTTTTTTTGTGAAAGAGTTTATACGAAGAGTAACAAACGAGTAACGAGTACTACTAACTGTACCTTAACTGTACTGTAACTTTGTAGTACTTCCCGTACTACAAAGTTCGCTTATTTGGTAGCGACAAACTTCGTCGATAGAATGGACGTTGGTCAGATTGGCTAATATATCAGCTATCAAACTAGTAGTAGTAGAACTTTTTATATTCGTTCGTCCGGGGAAGTACTACCGTACCTATTTCTACCGCAAAGCAGTAATGCTCGCTTTGTGTTCCGGTTTGAAGGGTATGGGTGCTGGGGAAGTTACAGAGATATGAGACTTCATCTTTATGTCTCAGGGTGGCGGGCGCAGTGCAGTGCCACATAGGGCTCGTCTTAGGTAAACTTGGCCTATCTGTAATGCATTTTTAAAGGCAGAGGTTACCGCTTAACATCAGGTGGGTTATCTGCGTGTTCCGTCATTCATGCAGTAAAAAAAAGGCGTAGATTTCAATAATTAAGTGAAACAGATTTATATAAGCACCCATAATAATATAGGCTCTCATATTTGGTTTTATTAAGCCTTATCTCCTACTGCTGACCAAAAGCCTCATCCTTTTTCTGTGTCATCTGGGAATGTCGTTTAGGTCACCGAGTTCGTAACATCTTCTTTAAGACATTTTAAACATCTGTAAATTCAGTTTGATAGCTAGGCCAACATTTATAATGTGTATGATGCTTAAAACGGAAAATCCTACGGCTAAGACAGGACTGAGCCCGATTCTAAGTCTGACGAGACGTTTGTTGTCCATTTTGATTCCCATTCTCGAAAGTTAATTTGGCAGCGCTCAAAATAAAATAAAACTGGCTTTTTTGGCTTTAAAATTGAATTCCTCCTAAACGACTCGACCGATTTTGATGAATTCTTGTGTGTTCGAGTGGGTACCTGCATGATTTATATTAATAAATGGACCCGTTAGATGGCACTGCAGTCGGGGTTATAAGAAAATAAATAAATAAATCAAAATAAATAAATAATGCTGGACAGTTCACACAACATTATCTAGCCCAAAACAGCAGCATCTTTGAGCTTGTGTTATGGGTACTAGATAACTGATATACTTACTACAATATATTACAATGATAGTTTTTTTAATTATAAATAGTAAATACCCAGAACACCCAAACAAATATCTGCGATCGCACAAATATTTGTTCCGAGGCGGGAATCGAACCCGCAACCTCCTGCGTCGCAGGCCAACCGTCGCCCGCCGCGCCACAGAGGCCGTCAAATAATGGAACCGTTGTACTTATTAAACAGTCACTATGAGCTTTATTAGATTAGAACTGTGCTGTGCTTTTGTTGTGTTCCGGTTTGAAGGGTAAGGGTGCCGGTGAAATTACACGCACATGAGACTTTTCATCTTTATGTCTCAGGGTGGCAGGCGCAGTGCAATGCCACATAGGGCGCGTCCTAGGTGGACGTGTCCTTTGAGGTAATGCACTGTTCATAGGCAGAGGTTACCGCTTAACATCAGGTGGGCCATCTGCTTTTTCCGTCATTCAGGTGGATTAAAAAAAAAAAAAAAGAACTAGTAACACTTACCTATACTGTGATTGATTATGGTTTGTGTGCCACTCTCAGCTTTCTCAGTCCTATCTGATAGTTCATCTTTATCATCAGAGAACAAAATGTTCACTGGGTTATCCTCCTTGATCTGGGACGAGTTGGTTGGGAGTGGTAGCTTATATCCGACAGCCGTACTCATGTTGAATTGAGATTTGTGATATTATCCAAAAAAAATGAATCAAATCTTTAGAAACAAAATATTAAAATTGGCAACAGGCACTGTAGGAATCTATGGAAATCTTCAATGATAAATCGTTTATAATTAAATATGAAATATGTTGAAAAACAAAATAAGTTACTGGAATTTGACGCTTGTAATAGAGAAACCACAAACTAAAAATAGAGAAACCAAGAAACGGACAGAAAAACTTAGGTGACAATATGAAAAGTTTTGTGAAATGAGTTCTTCAAAGAATGAAAAGCCTACACAAATAGGTTTGTTTACCAACTTAGCAAAATGTGGCCTCCGTTTTTGCTCTATTTTTACCTTTGATTATATATATATATATAGCTTTTTTTGTATTTGTATTTGAATATAGCGAGCAAACAAATAATTTAAAAGTTTATTCTTTTATTTGAATCGTGATCATCTTTTTGGAATCCGAACGATGAATCTTATTTAAATACTGTTAAAAGGAATGAAGACCTCGCCAAGTTGGTGCCAATTTATAAAAATATAAAACCAAATGCGAATAAAGATAATAATTAACAGTCTTTGCAGCAACTACTGGTAGTTACTTTTTTAGTATTATGTACACCTATCTATACTTATAATAAAACTGTAACATGGACCTGTTACAGTTTTATTATAAGTATTCAAAGTCAAAGACAAAGTCAAAAGTATTTTATTCATTGAAATCACAAGGATCATTTTGAATCGTCTTAAAATATAAATTTACATTTACTCCTGTTCCAACGCAACCAGACCTAGAAGAATCAGGCAACAAACACGGTCTGTTTTTTTATGATCCTTCTTACTACTAGGTGGGGAGCGCCTGTGTGGTGCCTCGAGAACAAGTGGAAGCTGATTCAAGGAAAAAATTAAAACCAACTTAAAAGCCTTACTTAGGTATGCAGTCAAAAGTAACATGATAGAGAGAATCAGCAAAAGTTCATAAGGCAGCACACTCTACGCTTGATATACTCATAAATAACACATCAATAATAAATTATGTGTAGGTACAGACATTGCAAATTTACAAATTAGGTGTCAAGGGGCAGAGCGACATCAGGCCACGCGGCTTTATCATTAACATAATCATGTGGTGTGTATGTGTAATACGCACATTCTGCACAAAGAACATATTTTGAAAATTGAAAATATTAGAATGCGTAGTACGAGTAGATATGTAGGTACTACCTATTCTGCGCGCGGACGAAGTCGCGAACGGGTCAGCCTAGGTAATAAAATAACTTTTACGAATAAACTTTATTAATTTGTTTATGTTATCTTACAGAAAATAGTTAAAGAAAATAGAAAACTCCAAAAGGTCGGGTAGTGGAGCTGATGATGTTTATAAACAGACATCCTCGACATTTCATCTAATTAAATTTCTTGCAAAAATGTTAACTTGCATGTGCGTATATATATCTAGTGTATATATTATAGTAAGTATGAGTATGTATGTGTAGTGGTATGTAGTGGTATGTGGCGTAGTGTATGGTATGTGTGGTAGTCAGATAGTCAGATAGTCAGATAGTCATTTAATCATACAAAAGGTACACGTCAAACAAATAATTTTCACAAAATGAGTCAACAAGTACACATCGTACTTAAAACAAAAATCAAAAATCAAAATCAAAAAAACAAATATACTATAAACAAAAAACATGTCACATCTAGGATTACCTAGGTAATTAGATTAATTTCAGACTAGTGAACTCATCGAAAGTGTAGAAGGTCTGCTCAATAAGCCAGCGAAGTCAATAACAAGTGGCCGACCCAAGTATCACCTTTGGTTTTCTCAATAAATTAAATAAAATACAGTCAAAGGCATTGCCACAGACAGACACAGAGACTGCGGTTAAAAATATATAAATAATTACCCTGCGCTAGCTTACTGTGGACTCTTTAATACAACCTTAATACAACACGAACTTGTTCTCAGCAGAAAAAAATTGCACAAAAGGAAAGACAGAAATAGCTATCACTACATTATAGGGATGTAATAATGTGAAGGGTGAATACTTCGATAAAGGAACGGTGAATAGCATAACTCATCGTCAGTAAGTATTCTACTGTCTATAGCATCCTCCCACGGCTTCGCTCGTGTGCTGACCTATTTATAAGTTTTTTTTAATGTGACATATCAAATGAAAGTGCTCGTTAGGGGGACTAAAGTTATGTTTCTAGTATCTTTTAAAACACATGCTTTACTCTATAGTTTATAGGAAAACCTAAGCGGATTCAATTTCCACAGGAAACAGAATCTCCACGCGAGTGCGACTCGCACTTGAACTATCATCATCCCGCCGCGCTTTCGCGCCCCACTCTTCGGTAAGTATTTACACGAAATAAATAATAGTGTATTTATTTATTTATCCAATATTGGTTCGCCCCGCACTGAGATCTCTCTCTCTACCCTACTGTCAATGCAGAGTTAATAGAGCTATGCCAGCCTCGTCCAACAGTGGACGTCTAAAGGCTGATGATAATTGAAGAGAGCTTGCATTTTCAGCGCGAGAGATCCTGCCGCAATGGGACAAGCAGATTCAGAGCCTGTGCTACCAGGGGAACAGCCTCATCGAGAAGATCGCGGCCGCGGAGCCCGAGTGGATGGCCAGGCTCATGGAGGAAGAGATGATACAGTGATACTTCAACTAGACTAGCATCTTTGTGCACTTTTTGGTGTAATTATAACTCGTTTTGTGTATATCGTTGTTTATCAGTTGGAAGCGATCTCTTCCAGAAAACCTTTGGATGGGGAGGACCTAAACTTATAAGGAAGATTGATTGGGGTGTACTGTATCCATATTTAAACGTACTGTCAGCTATCTCTCACATTTTAATGATTGTTACAAAGAAGAACATTTTAAAAGTGCAAAACGCGTACTTCGTTATCTAAAAGGGACGAAAGATGAAGGACTGCTATACAAACCAAATAAAAGGCCTTCAATAGGAATGGCAGATGCTGATTGGGGCGGTGATAGAATTGACAGAAAGTCTTTTTCAGTATATTATGGTTTAAAATATGCTGGTTCTTTAGTAAGCTGGATGGCAAAGAAACAAAAAAATGTCGCACTCTACTGCCGAAGCGGAATGTGTTGCAAAGGAGGCAATCCATCTCAAATCCCTCTATGAGGACATTGGCGTCACAGGAGGCAATCCATCTCAAATCCCTCTATGAGGACATTGGCGTCACGTATGACCAAATAGGATAGTCAGATAGGTAGTCAGATAGTCATTTAATCATACAAAAGGTAGATAGATAGAAGATAGAAAACACTTTATTGCACAACACAGAAAATAAGCTAATTAAGAATTAATATTAAACTAAACACGGAAGTACAATGGGCGGTCTTATCGCTATAAGCGATCTCTGCCAGACAACCTTGGGATGGACTGGAATACGTCAAACAAATAATTTTCACAAAATGACTCAACAAGTACACATCAAATATACAATAAACAAAAAACATGTCACATCTAGGATTACCTAGGTAATTAGATTAATTTCAGACTAGTGAACTCATCGATAGTGTAGAAGGTCAATGTGTGGAACAATATATAATGACAATCAAGCTGCAATCAAATTGGCATCCAATCCAATGGTGTCCCCAAAGTCAAAACATATCGATTTAAAACATATCATTCAAAACATAACGCATTTTTTTTGTGTTTTAACCATGATTTATAGTACTCTAGGTACACAAACCCAGTGGCTTTTGTGTAGTGTTCATTTCAATACGATTCACAGTGTAGTTTCGCAGCTATGAACGTTTACTCACTGCTACCTCACAATTGTGAAACGTTTGTGTTACTTTTGTATCACCAGTTGAACAATTCCTGTATCACCACAATTGTGCTACCAATATAAAGTAGGGATACACAAAGGAATATTAGTTTATTCATAATTCGGTCATTCTATGTAATCAATGTATGAGGAAGACAAACTAAAAGTTTGTCCCCGTTGCCGGTTTTTTTTAACTTTTTAAATTACTCGAGAACTATAATAGACACAGAAAAAGTGTTAAAACAATCCTCATAATATTTTTTTTATAGGCTTGACGGTATTCATTCTGTAGCTAGTTTGTGTTTAAAGAACTTGACTTTAACCAAAAGCTTACCAGCTCAATGCATTTACAAATGACTGAATTTTTAAGAATGCAAAGAGGCTCTGAAACACAAATAATTAAAAACGTCTATTTTTTTTTTTACATATATTATTTTTCCAGACGACAATTTTTTTGAATTCTCTAAGATGTTTACCGATGATTGTGTAAATACGGTTTCAAATAAGCTCCTTCGCCATCCCAGAAAAACAAACAATACTTTATTTGCACAAAGGCACATATGAGCTACATTACTATTGCAACAGCAAAAACTTAGTAATTTCAATCTACCTCGCTATTTAAAAAACTCAGTAGGTAATAAACTGCGTCCATCTAAAAGTCGGACCGTTATAAAATATTCCACTTGTGTCGAAAACTAAGCCCGGATTAGAAAAACCGCGGGTAGAAAACTGTGACGTGCGCTCGTCCCCGCACTGTGGTGAATAGCCAATCACACGGTGCCATGACACCACAGCACACTAATTATGGATAGCTATCTCGCTTTTATATCGCTTTCATCCACGGTACAGTGAATACGATTCCATACGTGCCATGAAAACAAGAACGAGGAACGCCAGTGTCGAAAACTTGTGACGGGCAACCATATACATACATATTACCACCGGAAGACGCGATAGAATCGCTTGTTGCCCGTGGGCCAACCACGTGGTTCTACCAGTAGGACCATGGGTATTTTCTGTTGTCCTTGGTTCTACCAGGAAGTTGGTGACTGCCAATTTTTCGTTGCTAAAATCTGATGCAAGGCTCCAACGACAAACAGTCTACGACTTAGCTCGCTCGCGATCGAACGTGCTTGGTGATAGACATAATAAGTTTTTTTAAATTTATTTTTCAATACAAGCTTTTATAAAATTTGTGATCGTAACCGTTTGCTGATCAAAATGAGCCTAAACACGGCCAGTCTACTTTTATCCATCGAGGAGTTTCGTTGTCCACCTTCCAACAAATCAGCAACTCAGCTCATTCCATCAGCAAATCAGCTCGCTGTCACCATTATATTGTATTGTCAGCAGAACTTGACTGGTAGGTATGCCAAATTTCAGCTCGATTGGTTGAGGCTAACTGCTTTAAAATTCAGTTGCAAGATTCCACCCGGATTCCACCCAGACTAATATACATACATTGTAAGTTAAATAAAAGCTTGTAATTGTTTTTTTTTTATACATCTTTTATGACGGAACAAGCAGATGGCCCACCTGATGTTAAGCGGTAACCTCTGCCTATGAACAGTGCATTACCTCATAGGTAACGTCCACCTAGGACGCGCCATAAATAAGGCCTGTACCAAAATACACGCATGCTCTATGAGAAGTATGCCGAAATCGTTTCGTTCTGAAAACCAGTATCGTTTCTGTCTCCCAGAATACCCTTCCCAACTTTTCCAGCTGAACTTTGATCTGTGTGGGCTACGTGGGAACTGCAGACGCAGCCTCGCTAATTACACGCAAATGAGAGTGATTGTAACTGACATGCAACTTTAGACTGTGACTACTCGGAGTCTGATAGACTTACGTTAAACCTAGGTCAGTGCAACCTTACGGCGGTGCTCGAGACTCTGGATCTTAGTCTCCGCCATATGTTGCTCACCTATAAGCCGAAAGCTCTACGTTCGATCGAGTCCAAGGCAGCAAGCTGGTGTTTGGCCGAGCCATCCCAAACATGGCAGCAGTACTCCATACCAGCCCGGACTTGTGCTTTATATAAACTGAGAAGCTGTCCTGGTGTGAAGTAACGCTTTACCTTATTCAGGATGCCTAGCTTCATGGCAGCTGTTTTTGCCTTAGACTCGATGTAGGAGCCAAAATTGAGAGTAGGCCTCATGCTTTTTCTGTGTCATCTGGAAATGTCGTTTAGGTCACCGCGTTCGTAACATCTTCTTTTATACCCAGAACACCCTGAACTAATATCTGCGATCGCACAAATATTTGTTCCGAGGCGGGAATCGAACCCGTAACCTCCTGCGTCGCAGGCCAACCGTCGCCCGCCGCGCCACAGAGGCCGTCAAATAATGGAACCGTTGTACTTATTAAACAGTCACTATGAGCTTTATTAGATTAGAACTGTGCTGTGCTTTTGCTGTATTCCGGTTGGAAGGGTAAGGGTGCCGGTGAAATTACAGGCACATGAGACTTTTCATCTTTATGTCTCAGGGTGGCGGGCGCAGTGCAATGCCACATAGGGCGCGTCCTAGGTGGACGTGTCCTTTGAGGTAATGCACTGTTCATAGGCAGAGGTTACCGCCTAACATCAGGTGGGCCATCTGCTTGTTCCGTCATTCAGGTGGATTAAAAAAAGAAAAAAAAAAAGAACTAGTAACACTTACCTATACTGTGATTGATTATGGTTTGTGTGCCACTCTCAGCTTTCTCAGTCCTATCTGATAGTTCATCTTTATCATCAGAGAACAAAATGTTCACTGGGTTATCCGCCTTGATCTGGGACGAGTTGGTTGGGAGTGGTAGCTTATATCCGACAGCCGTACTCATGTTGAATTGAGATTTGTGATATTATCAAAAAAAATGAATCAAATCTTTATAAATAAAATATTAAAATTGGCAACAGGCACTGTAGGAATCTATGGAAATCTTCTATGATAAAACGTTCATAATTTATTTCTGAAATATTTTGAAAAACAAAATAAGTTACTGGAATTTCACGCTTGTTGTAGAGAAACCACAAACTAAAAATAGAGAAACAAAGAAACGGACAGAAAAACTTAGGTGACATTATGAAAAGTTTTGTGAAATGAGTTCTTCAAGGAATGAAAAGCCTACACAAATAGGTTTGTTTACCAACTTAGCAAAATGTGGCCTCCGTTGTTGCTCTATTTTTACCCTTGATTATATATATAGCGAGCAAACAAATAATTTAAAAGTTTATTCTTTTATTTGAATCGTGCTCATCTTTTTGGAATCCGAACGATAAATCTTATTTGAATACTGTTAAAAGGAATGAAGACCTCGCCAAGTTGGTGCCAATTTATAAAAATATAAAACCAAATGCGAATAAAGATAATAATTAACAGTCTTTGCAGCAAATACTGGTAGTTACTTTTTTAGTATTATGTACACCTATCTATACTTATAATAAAACTGTAACATGGACCTGTTACAGTTTTATTATAAGTATTCAAAGTCAAAGTCAAAAGTATTTTATTCATTGAAATCACAAGGATCATTTTGAATCGTCTTAAAATATAAATTTACATTTACTCCTGTTCCAACGCAACCAGACCTAGAAGAATCAGGCAACAAACACGTTCTGTTTTTTTGATGATCCTTCTTACTTCTAGGTGGGGAGCGCCTATATGGTGCCTTGAGAACAAGTGGAAGCTGATTCAAGGAAAAAATGAAAACCAACTTAAAAGCCTTACTTAGGTAGGCAGTCAAAAGTAAGATGATAGAGAGAATCAGCAAAAGTTCATAAGGCAGCACACTCTACGCTTGATATACTCATAAATAACACATCAATAATAAATTATGTGTAGGTACAGACATTGCAAATTTACAAATTAGGTGTCAAGGGGCAGAGCGACATCAGGCCACGCGGCTTTATCATTAACATAGTCATGTGGTGTGTATGTCACACATTCTGCACAAAGAACATATTTTGAAAATATTAGAATGCGTAGTACGAGTAGATATGTAGGTACTACCTATTCTGCGCGCGGACGAAGTCGCGAACGGGTCAGCCTAGGTAATAAAATAACAACTTTTTCGACTAAACTTTATTAATTTGTTTATGTTAACTTACAGAAAATAGTTACAGAAAATAGAAAACTCCAAAAGGTCGGGTAGTGGAGCTGATGATGTTTATAAACAGACATCCTCGACATTTCATGTAATTAAATTTCTTGCAAAAATGTTAACTTGCATGTGCGTATATATATATCTAGTGTATATATTATAGTAAGTATGAGTATGTATGTGTAGTGGTATGTAGTGGTATGTGGTATGTGGTGTAGTGTATGGTATGTGTGGTAGTCAGATAGTCAGATAGTCAGATAGTCATTTAATCATACAAAAGGTACACGTCAAACAAATAATTTTCACAAAATGAGTCAACATGTACACATCGTACTTAAAACAAAAATCTAAAATCAAAATAAAAAAAACAAAAAACATGTCACATCTACGATTACCTAGGTAATTAGATTAATTTCAGACTAGTGAGAACTCATCGAAAGTGTAGAAGGTCTGCTCAATAAGCCAGCGAAGTCAATAACAAGTGGCCGACCCACGTATCACCTTTGGTTTTCTCAATAAATTAAATAAAATACAGTCAAAGGCATTGCCACAGACAGACACAGAGACTGCGGTTAAAAATATATAAATAATTACCCTGCGCTAGCTTACTATGGACTCTTTAATACAACACGAACTTGTTCTCAGCAGAAAAGAATTGCACAAAAGGAAAGACAGAAATAGCTATCACTACATTATAGAGATGTAATATGTGAAGGGTGAATACTTCGATAAAGGAACGGTGAATATGAAGCATAACTCATCGTCAGTATGTATTCTACTGTCTATAGCATCCTCCCAAGGCTTCGCTCGTGTGCTGCCCTATTTATAAGTTTTTTTTAATGTGACATATCAAATGAAAGTGCTCGTTAGGGGGACTAAAGTTATGTTTCTAGTATCTTTTAAAACACATGCTTTACTCTATAGTTTATAGGAAAACCTAAGCGGATTCAATTTCCACAGGAAACAGAATCTCCACGCGAGTGCGACTCGCACTTGAACTATCATCATCCCGCCGCGCTTTCGCGCCCAACTCTTCGGTAAGTATTTACACGAAATAAATAATAGTGTATTTATTTATATATCCACTATTGGTTCGCCCCGCACTGAGATCTCTCTCTCTACCCTACTGTCAATGCAGAGTTAATAGAGCTATGCCAGCCTCGTCCAACAGTGGACGTCTAAAGGCTGATGATAATTGATGAGAGCTTGCATTTTCAGCGCGAGAGATCCTGCCGCAATGGGACAAGCAGATTCAGAGCCTGTGCTACCAGGGGAACAGCCTCATCGAGGAGATCGCGGCCGCGGAGCCCGAGTGGATGGCCAGGCTCATGGAGGAAGAGATGATACAGTGATACTTCAACTAGACTAGCATCTTTGTGCACTTTTTGGTGTAATTATAACTCGTTTTGTGTATATCGTTGTTTATCAGTTGGAAGCGATCTCTTCCAGAAAACCTTTGGATGGGGAGGACCTAAACTTATAAGGAAGATTGATTGGGGTGTACTGTATCCATATTTAAACGTACTGTCAGCTATCTCTCACATTTTAATGATTGTTACAAAGAAGAACATTTTAAAAGTGCAAAACGCGTACTTCGTTATCTAAAAGGGACGAAAGATGAAGGACTGCTATATAAACCAAATAAAAGGCCTTCAATAGGAATGGCAGATGCTGATTGGGGCGGTGATAGAATTGACAGAAAGTCTTTTTCAGTATATTATGGTTTAAAATATGCTGGTTCTTTAGTAAGCTGGATGGCAAAGAAACAAAAAAGTGTCGCACTCTCTACTGCCGAAGCGGAATGTGTTGCAAAGGAGGCAATCCATCTCAAATCCCTCTATGAGGACATTGGCGTCACAGGAGGCAATCCATCTCAAATCCCTCTATGAGGACATTGGCGTCACAGGAGTCAATCCATCTCAAATCCCTCTATGAGGACATTGGCGTCACGTATGACCAAATAAGATAGTCAGATAGGTAGTCAGATAGTCATTTAATCATACAAAAGGTACACGTCAAACAAATAATTTTCACAAAATGACTCAACAAGTACACATCAAATATACAATAAACAAAAAACATGTCACATCTAGGATTACCTAGGTAATTAGATTAATTTCAGACTAGTGAACTCATCGATAGTGTAGAAGGTCAATGTGTGGAACAATATATAATGACAATCAACCTGCAATCAAATTGGCATCCAATCCAATGGTGTCCCCAAAGTCAAAACATATCGATTTAAAACATATCATTCAAAACATAACGCATTTTTTTTGTGTTTTAACCATGATTTATAGTACTCTAGGTACACAAACCCAGTGGCTTTTGTGTAGTGTTCATTTCAATACGATTCACAGTGTAGTTCCGCAGCTATGAACGTTTACTCACTGCTACCTCACAATTGTGAAACGTTTGTGTTACTTTTGTATCACCAGTTGAACAATTCCTGTATCACCACAATTGTGCTACCATTATAAAGTAGGGATACACAAAGGAATATTAGTTTATTCATAATTCTATCATTCTATGTAATCAATGTATGAGGAAGACAAACTAAAAGTTTGTCCCCGTTGCCGGTTTTTTTTAACTTTTTAAATTACTCGAGAACTATAATAGACACAGAAAAAGTGTTAAAACAATCCTCATAATATTTTTTTTATAGGCTTGACGGTATTCATTCTGTAGCTAGTTTGTTTTTAAAGAACTTGACTTTAACCAAAAGCTCACCAGCTCAATGCATTTACAAATGACTGAATTTTTTAGAATGCAAAGAGGCTCTGAAACGCAAATAATTAAAAACGTCTATTTTTTTTTACATATATTATTTTTCCAGACGACAATTTTTTTGAATTCTCTAAGATGTTTACCAATGATTGTGTAAATACGGTTTCAAATCAGCTCCTTCGCCATCCCAGAAAAACAAACAATACTTTATTTGCACAAAGGCACATAATGAGCTACATTACTATTGCAACAGCAAAAACTTAGTAATTTCAATCTACCTCGCTATTTTAAAAACTCAGTAGGTAATAAACTGCGTCCATCTAAAAGTCGGACCGTTATAAAATATTCCACTTGTGTCGAAAACTAAGCCCGGATTAGAAAAACCGCGGGTAGAAAACTGTGACGTGCGCTCGTCCCCGCACTGTGGTGAATAGCCAATCACACGGCGCCATGACACCACAGCACACTAATTATGGATAGCTATCTCGCTTTTATATCGCTTTCATCCACGGTACAGTGAATACGATTCCATACGTGCCATGAAAATAAGAACGAGAAACGCCTTAGTCGAAAACTTGTGTCGGGCAACCATATACATACATATTACCACCGGAAGACGCGATAGAATCGCTTGTTGCCCGTGGGCCAACCACGTGGTTCTACCAGTAGGACCATGGGTATTTTCTGTTGTCCTTGGTTCTACCAGGAAGTTGGTGACTGCCAATTTTTCGTTGCTAAAATCTGATGCAAGGCTCCAACGACAAACAGTCTACGACTTAGCTCGCTCGCGATCGAACGTGCTTGGTGATAGACATAATAAGTTTTTTTAAATTTATTTTTCAATACAAGCTTTTATAAAATTTGTGATCGTAACCGTTTGCTGATCAAAATGAGCCTAAACACGGCCAGTCTACTTTTATCCATCGAGGAGTTTCGTTGTCCACCTTCCAACAAATCAGCAACTCAGCTCATTCCATCAGCAAATCAGCTCGCTGTCACCATTATATTGTATTGTCAGCAGAACTTGACTGGTAGGTATGCCAAATTTCAGCTCGATTGGTTGAGGCTAACTGCTTTAAAATTCAGTTGCAAGACTCCACCCGGATTCCACCCAGACTAATATACATACATTGTAAGTTAAATAAAAGCTTGTAATTGTTTTTTTTTTATACATCTTTTATGACGGAACAAGCAGATGGCCCACCTGATGTTAAGCGGTAACCTCTGCCTATGAACAGTGCATTACCTCATAGGTAACGTCCACCTAGGACGCGCCCTAAAATACGATCTGTACCAAAATACACGCATGCTCTATGAGAAGTATGCCGAAATCGTTTCGTTCTGAAAACCAGTATCGTTTCTGTCTCCCAGAATACCCTTCCCAACTTTTCCAGCTGAACTTTGATCTGTGTGGGCTACGTGGGAACTGCAAACGCAGCCTCGCTAATTACACGCAAATGAGAGTGATTGTAACTGACATGCAACTTTAGACTGTGACTACTCGGAGTCTGATAGACTTACGTTAAACCTAGGTCAGTAAATTGATTGAATTTGGCATATTTATTTTATTATAAAGATGTGGTCGATCTTCAATATTTTTATTTTGTCATAAAATCAAACACCACCGATCACGTGTTATAAGACATAGACTGGTTGTCTTCTTCTTCTTCATCTTTTGATTGTAGCTTCTGTAGGCTGGTTGTCGTTGGTGTCTCGCATCCGATTTTGACACCGAAATATTGGCAGTCATTGTATCACGTCGTCCGCCCTATCGTTTACGCCTTATCCGTGTTACTATAAATTTTGGAATAATCTTTTGTATAGCTGTAGCATACCTAGTGTCATTGTCAGGCATTTTCAAATTCGATTTAGTATCACCTAGTATAGTACTATTTTATCTGTGGTATCACCAAATAATATACTACCTATTAACAAAGGAATAGCACGGTATAGATGCAATTTGCACTTGTAAGTTTTACAAGCCACACAATGAAGGCCGAAAATTAGCTGAAAAGGTATTGAAATCAAATCTCGATGGTGATTCTGAAATTGATGACTGCTAAAGTTACACCCAATTGCAACAACAGTTCTAATTTGAATCCTACTGATCCTACTGTTCGATTCCCGCCTCGGAGCAAATATTTGTACGATCTACAGATATTATTTCAGGTTGTTCTGGGTATTTTCTATGTATAATGAAAAATATCTATCTAAGTAATATATAGTATTAAGTATATTAGTTATCTAGTATCCATAACACAAGCTATGCTTAGCTTGGGGCTAGATAATGTTGTGTGAACTGTCCAGCATTATTTATTTATTGATGTTAATCTTAGCTAAGGACTCCGGACTTTATAGCTAGAACGTCAATTAATTCCAGCCGGGTTTGAGGCTGTTTGTGTTAAACCCACGTTTGTCTGGATGACTGGGTGCTTGGTCACAGAGTCACTACGTGCGTTGGCTTTATTGACTGCAGGTGCTTTGTTGGGTCAACTGCACCGCCCTTCCACACGTCCTTCCATAAGCGTTAATTTAGTTCATGGGCTCTAAAACACATAATCATCATCATCAGGTTTTCTTGCTGGACGAGGCCTCCTATGGACTAAAATGGGGAAATGGGCCATAATCACTATTCCTGGCAGGCAGATCGGTGATCACAGTATTTTGTTGCATACTCAGGTGGATGTAGCAGCCCATCCCCTTGTGTAATCACTTATTCGGCTTTTACGATATCCGCGCGAGGAAACGGGGGGGTCTATTTTGGTCAGACACGCGTACGGTAGTTTAAAAACACGAATTTCACAAATATACACATATACTATTTGCCCACGGCTTCATACGTGTTGTGTCGGGGAAAAAGCAGTTTTCCTTTCCTGCCCCCTTCCCTTCCCCCAAGTACACATCCACACAGCAAATATTATTAAAATCCACTCAACGTTACGGAGTTCAGTAAAACTACACAAAACGCGAGAGTAGCCGCCGGCGGAAGCTAATAACTATAGATTATCTAAGGCTAATAAAACATATCTAGGAACACTCAGGGGTTATGTAGCTTCCTATGTAAATGTGGAAGAATTTTTTAAATTGGGTAATTATTTTTGGAGTTATCCATTACAAACTAATAATAAAATTTTAGCTCCTTATCATATTACTGTAGATTCGTAGAAAGCTACTTACAGACAAAATATCCTTTGGCACTTGAGTTATATGAAGGAATGTTGGATACAGATAAAATCAAAAAACATTTATTTTGTTATCCAGCTAAGTGCATCACGTCATAAAACCGAGCATTTCGTCACTTTAAGCCTAACAGATCCGCATAATGCCTTAAAGTGGGGTCTTTTGACCCCAGTTCATGTAAACAAGAGTTTGGCTTCCGAAGCTCGAGGCGGGGGCACTGTTACCTCTTCTGTGGCAGAGGGTGGAATCAAAAAATTGTGTCTCCAATAAAGGACATCATTAATTCTCGCTCCACAATGACGGGATGGCTACCGAGCGTTGGAGAAAACAACGGATCAATATCCGCAGGATCGCAGCTTTGTTGTGGCTTACGAGTATCTGTGCCATACTTAGTCTTTGATGAGGATTATTGGAGTTTTCATATGTTACAAAGGAAGCATTGATTGACCTTCCAATTTACTAAAACCATGAGTGAGGTTACGTTCGGGATGAAATATTAGTATCTAGGTACAAGTAGTTCGCCCCGAACGGGTACTAGTAGTTCACCCCGAACGTGACCTTACGATGTGTTGTTTATCGATAAATTGGTATGAGTTGAGTTAGGTTTTTTTTAAGGGTACCTATTGGACCCTCGTAGCCCAAAACCCCTAAACTGATCAAGGTCATGTTCGAACTTAAAAATAATATTCTCATGACCTACCTCTTACCAAGTATTTACGGTTCTGTTGTTGTCGTCGGACAAACACGCAACGCCGCTTCCAGCAATTATTAGACTCAGAGTCCTCGCTTCGCTCGGTCAATTAACTAGTTGCCTTTTGCAAAAAAAGGAGTGCTAAATATTCCTTCTCTTTCATAAAGGCCTACGCGTATTTATGTACTTAATGATTTAATTATTATCAGTGAAGTAAAAACGGTTTTCTCTATCAAACATCTAATACCACAAACGGACGCGCTTTCAAAATTGATCTTGCCTAGTTACGGAGCACCATCTCATTTGCCAACATTTTTTAAGCCGTGTTCAAAAACAATTTCCCAAGTGGTCCGAGCTCTCCCAAGTATTTCTTTCAAATAATTATCCGACAAAAACATCCCAAGATTCTTGCGGGAGTTCGTTAGGTAAGGTTCCCTCCCTAAGCAGAATTAATGATTCTCTTTATTGAAAGTTCAATTTTTTGATTAGGAGTCGTGAGGGCGATGCCCCGCCCGCCCTGGGAGCACTGTTTAAACACCGGATAACAGGGTATTTATTTATTCGGCTAATATAGAATTGATTTATTTCAAAAGTTGAGCTTTTCCGATATTATGAGGTAAGGCTAGTTCATCGATTCTCGAGCAGTGGTGTAATCAATGTCTCATAACTTGTATCCTGACTAATAGTACCTACCATCGAGCAACGTACGGAGGCCTGCAATGCTCTGAGGTACCTACCTACCTCTTGTTTCTTTTTGTGTTTTTACATGACTGTGACTGGGGACACAATCTGATATCCAGCCTGGTTGGGCTACAGAATTATGCAACAATTGCTAATTTTTTAAGGTTCCGTAGCCAAATGGCAAAAAACAGAACCCTTATGGATTCGTCATGTCTGTCTGTCCGTCCGTATGTCACAGCCACTTTTTTACGAAACTATAAGAACTATGCTGTTGAAACTTGGTAAGTAGATGTATTCTGTGAACAGCATTAAGATTTTCACACAAAAATAGAAAAAAAAACAATTAATTTTGGGGTTCCGCATACTTAGAACTGAAACTCATTTTTTTTGAATAAAACTTATACGTGTGGTGTTTATGGATAGGTCTTCAAAAATGATATTGAGGTATCTAATTTTTTTTTTGAACTGAATAGTTTGCGATAGGGACACTTCCAAAGTGGTAAAATGTGTCCCCCCCCCACCCCTGTAACTTCTAAAATAAAAGAAAGATAATGAAAAATATGATGTACATTACCATGTAAACTTCCACAGAAAATTAGTTTGAACGAGATCTAGTAAGTAGTTTTTTTTAAATACACTATTATTATAACATTTATATTACGTTACTTGCTGCTACGGAACCCTTCATGGGCGAGTCCGACTCGCACTTGGCCGCTTTTTTTACAAGCTTTTATTTAACTTTCAATGTTTAATATGTATGTATGTCTAGGTGGAATCCGGGTGGAATCTTGCAACTGAATTTTAAAGCAGTTATCCTGAACCAATTGAGCTGAAATTTAGCATACATGTAAAGTTCCAATGATAATACAATATAGATAGATAGATAGAATATTCTTTATTGCACAAAACAAACAATGTACATAGGCGAACTTAATGCTAAGAAGCATTCTCTACCAGCTAACCTTTGATGGTGACAGCGAGCTGATCTGATGATGGATACGGAAGGTGGGCAATGGAACTCCTCGGTGGATAATACTAGACTGGCTGTGTTTAGGCTCATTTTGATCAGCGCACGGTTACTATCACTAAATTTATAAAATTTTGATTAGAAAAATATATTTTTCACAAAAAACTTATTGAACAAAAAACTTTGCTTTCGCTTCATAGTTGAAAATGCTTGGAGGAAATTGATATATTATCGTTTTAAACGACAATATGATAAGTTTCTAAAAGCATTTGTTTAAGACAAATGGATATATTTTATATTATGTTCCAAATACGCAGGAGGTTGCGGGTTCGATTCCCGCCTCGGAACAAATATTTGTGCGTTCTGCAGATATTTGTTCAGGGTGTTCTGGGTGTTTTCTATGCATAATACAAAATATCTATCTATGTAATGTATTATATTAAGTATATCAGTTATCTAGTACCCATAATACAAGCTCTGGCTTAGCTTGGGGCTAGATAATGTTGTGTGAATTTGTCCAGCATTATTTATTTATTTTATTTAAATACCGATAGTTACATACCTTTCCACGTAAGTGCATTAGATACAAATTGTATAGCCAAGGCGGTAATCTGTCGGTCGGGCGCAGGCGGCTCGGGGTGACCGTGGGTCGGACGGTGCGAATCTAATTTGGTTCGGTAGCCGTAGCTCATTTGTTCGAATTACACCCCGCGCGGAGGAGACGTGTCCAAGACAGCAGGGGGAAGTTGGGGAAAGTGTCCAAATCGAAACACTTTAACATAAATTGCAATGGCGTCACGTGGAGGTATCAATTTCTAGTTTTTAGGATTCCGTATCCAAAGGGTGCCAAATATAACCCTATTACAAAGCCTTCGTAGTCTGTCCGAAGAAGAGATAGCCAGTTGTCATATGACAAAGATTTTCACAGAGTTCCTCCTATCACCGACATTGGTTCCTCATAGTTTGTAGGTAAACGGTTTTGGACCATTTACCATAAATTGTAATCCGTTTACCAACTGTAGTAGGTACTTGCTAACTCTAGTAGGATAAAGATACCTCAGCGTCTGACCTACTTATGTTTTATAAAATACAAGTCTCTTATGCCTTCCTACCCTCTGGCCTTCTCAAACTATCTCGCCCTTCGGCTCTTCCGGGAGCTTTCTTTGTTGAAAGCAATCTATCCGGTCTCCTTTGTCAATTGCTCGGTCCTCAGGCTGCCACATTTTGAGATTATTTCACTAAAGATCTTCTAAAATATCTATGATGTCACGCTTTTTACTACGACTGCCTGAAATCAAAGAAGAAATAAGGGTTTAAAGTATTTGTACGAGTACATATACGAGTAATATAGCCTTTACATTGTTTTATAACCCCGGTGACATTTTTGACTGCTTTCCTAACGTAATAAGCATGCTGAATAAATTAGGTACAATATTCATCTCACAAAAAGTTAATTTTATAAAAAAAAACTTTTTTCAGAGTAGTTTAAATTTTGTTTAATATAAATAATTAATTTAATAATATTAATTTCAACTATTAATCTTATTATTTCAAATATTATAATATTGGTACACTAGTGCGCTAAACGAGAAAAAAAATACAGTTTATTATGTGTGTAACAAGTTAACACCATAACACTTATCTAGGAACCATACCGATGAATCAAAAACCCTTTACAGAAAACCGTATCAGAATCGATCTAACCATTTTGGAGGTAAATGGGAACATTCGTTTGCACACACAAACAACCACTAACCCTAAAAGCATACTATTTCTCCGTTCCGGCGTGGGTAATAAAATCATATAAGTTGATTATATTATGGAGTTTATACCTTAGCTAGGCGGGAGCACACGGAAGGCAGGTGTCGTTCACGCTTCGCGCCTCGGCACACAATCCTCGTTGCTACGGCGGCGCCGGCTGACAATTAGCTTGAGCAGGTTTGAGCGTATGCTGAGAATACAGTGCTGCTTGCATTAAATACCAGTACCTACCTGGTGAAATGCGTTTTTTTTAAATCGGGTTTACTAAGCGTATCGCTGCCCTTATCGTGTTTAGTAAGTATCTACCGTTACGATCTCTAATGTCCGCCTTGAGCCAGTATTGTCATTTTAATTTTTGTAATTGATCCGAGTAATAGCTAACTATTCAATATTTTGTGTCTGACACAAATTAGTGAATAGGGAATCGTACATAAGCAAAATCAGTCAAGAGGTTGTCAAGATATACATGATGCACAGATTAAACACAATTGTTGCAAAAAAGTTTGTGCCCAAAAGTTCTACTATTCGCAGAGCAACTAGTTTTTAAATTAATCTACTGCCTAGTTGATGATGAACATAATTTTAATTTTGATGTTTAAAAATATGTAAATCCTATAAATTAACGAGAGCACTAATTACCGCTCGGAATGGACACCTGGGATAATTAGCGTAGTATTCTCATTAACCGGCCCACTGAGTTTTTGAGTAAACAGTATAAATTGCTACATAAAGCCTTGTAATGAGTTATTGCACGTTCATGGCGCACATGCGATCATCTCCTGCGGTCATACGATAGTCGCCGATTCTTAGGAAATCAGATATGTTTTTATAACAACCTTTTACCCTCTGCGAACAGCGAACAGTAGACCTCGCGAGCACAAACGTGTAAATATACTATACCTACTTCAAGTAGATCCATAATGATCAAAGAACCCAAAAACCCAAGAACTCTCTGTGGCGCGGCGGGCAGAGGTCCACCTGTGACGCAGGTGGTTGCGGGTTCGATTCCCACCTCGAAGCAAATATTTGTATGATCTACAGATATTTGTTCAGGGTGTTCTGGGTATTTTCCTGGGTATGATGATGAATGATGGTGATGATTATGTATGTAATGTATTGTATTACGTATATCAGTTATCTAGTACCCATAACACAAGATCTACTTAGCTTGGGCCTAGATAATGTTGTGTGAAATGTCCAGCATTATAAAATAACATGGCAACTTATTTTTTAATAAGTAAATATGATTTAAATTCTATAAATAAGTTTAAATACTTTATTAATGCAGAACTTATTTTTTTCAAAATCGAGCCCCTAACTTCAATTTTCGATAATACTGAAACCCAATTTTCGATAATACGGTTTCAGGCTTTGCCTAAGTGGCCCTGAAGAAACGCAACCTTTATCTTGATAACCTCTTTACCAATGTTGCTCATATTCGAAATTTTGTTAAGAATTTAATACCAAATGTTTCTCCTTAATACTATTAAACTGGTCCAATAAATGGCACCACTGCCAGCTTTCACCCATTTTGGGGGAAATACCCATCCATTCAAAAACGCAGATTACCTTCAGATCAGTAGTTATTTTATCAAAGCAGATTCCATTAAAAAGTACTATGAAGTTTTAGACCCTGCATATCAAAATTACGTGAAAAATTCGACTTGTAAGTACGCGAGTATTAACATGCATGCATACATACATCCGGACAGATAAAAGCAAATTTTATCAGTTATTGCTAGGACTTCGTTCACTCAGTCTTGACTCATACTTGACGGCCTAGGGTATCTGTGTGAGTCTGTTAAGCCTAGGACCGCACCCAAATATCTTCATACGCCCGATTGCTCTGCTATAGATATAGATACCTATAAGTATAGGTGAGATAAGTATAGATGTAAAGACTAGGTGTACAGGTATTCAAATATCAGCTATCTGCACATTTCAGTTGAAAATTCTAAGAATGTTCTCTTAATAATCATAAAAGTAGCGTCAGACTCCGATAATCAATATAACGGGAGCTCCAACATCAATATTTGACTGATACAACTCTCGCCTTATTACTGACTAACGAGGGCAAACATTAAAATTCAGCAAGATTAACTACTCCGCCCGATATGCTTTGATACTTTTGAGTTTTGGGCATTGCATTTAGCAAGTACGTCTACGATGTTTTCATCGAGCATAAAATAAAGTATGCACATGTTGACTTAAACGTCTGAAATTTCGGGTTGGTATGAAGTCAACATTTTTGTTGCTACAGATTCAAGGAAATTACGTTTGTAACGTAAAATCTATGGCTAGGACACACAGAGCCCATATTTTTTGTTATCAAATGAATCTGTTGCCACGGATTCTATCAACCGTTCTGATTCTTCGATATATTTTGCTTGTTTGTACCTAGATATAATTATTAAACATTTTATCTACTAGACAAATCACCAATTTCTTAAGAAAAACTTACAATAAACTAAATGCGAAAGTGCCTATACCGACAGTACATGTGTTCATAGAATTGAAATTACCGTCTCACGGCCTTCGAGCGTGGTGGTGGTCGGTGCTCATGAAGAAGGACCTCTAAATGGTCAACGAAACGTCAGCAGGAGAATAGTAAAGTACGTGGTGTACAGTTGTAATTTATCTAAAAATTAAAAATGAAAAAAGTACTTGTATTGTTACGAGCAACGCGAGGGCTGACGACAAGCGTTGGTGGCTGACTTGAAGTAACAATCATCTTGAAGTGATGTAAAGAGCTCTTAGTACATCAAATTTGAAAAAATAAATTGGTCCTGCTAGGAAGTATCACACAATCCAGGTTATGTCGCAGGCGCACATATAACATGAGCTCTAAAAGCCTTGACTTTAAATTCTAATTTTAATTATATGACTAACGTGGCAAACGTCTTGCAACTTTAGTTGATAAAGGTATCAACATTATTTTGTCTGAGTATATTCTGAGTGGTCGAGAAGCAACACAAGAGAGTGAAGTACTGATTGGCTTATTTTATGAGGGCTTTTCATATTGTAAATAATATTTTTAAGATTTATTGAGATATCTGCTTTTATATTTTTACACCTTTTTATAGTAACGTCCGCAGAGGGTGCTGTGGGACCTAATTATAAATAAATTGTCATAATACAAAATCAATATCATTATCATCATCATCAGCTTCTAGAAGTCCACTGCTGGACATAGGCATCCTTCGTAGAATTCTTTGACGAACAGTCTTAAGCAACCTCTATCCACCGGAACAAATATTTGCAGATCATGCACACATTTGTCCCGGAGTGGGAATTAAATCTGCACCTCTTGCGTCTCAGCCGGCTACTCACCCACTGCGTCACGGAGGTCGCCAATGAAACAATAGAATTTCATGTTGGACGTGTTGTCATTTTGATTCTATTCGATTAGTTGAATCGTTTAATTGATTAGTTTTAGTAGTAGTAGAGCTTTTTTGTGAAAGAGTTCGTCCGGGGAAGTACTACCACCATACCTATTTCTGCCGCAATGCAGTAGTGCTCGCATTGCTGTGTTCCGGTTTGAAGAGTATGGTTGCCGGTGAAATTACAGGTACATGAGACTTTTCATCTTTATGTCTCAGTGTGGCGGGCGCAGTGCAATGCCACATAGGGTGCGTCTTAGGTGAACGTGTCCTATGAGGTAAAGCACTGTTCTTAGGCAGAGGTTACCGATTAACATCAGGTGGGCCATATGCTTGTTCCGTCATTCAGTAGTATAAAAAATAAAAACACTTCTCCACTCATCTATGGAGGAAAATCGAAAGTAACTACGGAATACGTAATTAACCTCATATCAGATCTACTACTTCAACCCCTCAGAATCTAAACATTAAATCCCGTCAGATAATGTTACAGTTTAACTTTTCATAGTTCTCTTCCGGGGAAGTTTGTCTATATCCGTAACCTAACAAGATGTGTTTTATGAACCAAATATCTTGAGCTTCCTCTCCCCCTGATGCTGAACTAAAGCAGTATGTTTAGTTCAGCATCGGGGGGGGATGGTGACGGTATGGGAGGTCTATGTATAATGTTCGTTAGATATAACAGTGGTAATGCGTTGGGGTGTGTTTTTGCTTTATGCCGCGTGAAATTTTATAGTCGCCGACGCGGTGTTGGCGCGCCAGCCGATTGTTTTTTTTGTAACAAGATTTTTGTATTGTTATGAATAGTAAAACTTGTTTTGAAAACAACGATATACAGAGTTCTTATATAGAAAATCATTTTGGTTGAAGGTAGATCTCATAAGCTGCAGATGGGTACAATAAATTCGATTCAAGGTCATAAAACAGAGCTAAGTTGGCCGTAAAACACAGCAGACAGTGATTAAAAAATTCATAGATCTTGCTCTCTATACGCATCCATTTTACATGCTACAGAATTAAAGTAAAAGATCTGCTATGATGAAAAAACAGATCATACAAACATTTGTCACGTAGCGGGAATCGAGCCCGCAACCTCTTACATCGCAGGCGGCTACCCGCCCGTTGCGCCAAAGAGGTCAATGAATGCGTCATTTTGTAGTCCTTGTAAAAATAAAACGGTGACAAAAATGTGTTCAATAGTCAAGCAGCAGTGGACAGGCGATATTTCATTGTTCACGTCTGTACTCTGTCCAGTTGCTAATCCGTCCACCTATGAGAATCTGTCCAGTTGAGAATCAGTCCAGTTGCGAATCTGTCCACTTGCTACGGAGGCGGATAAATCTTGTCTGAGTCATCCCTACTTATATTATGCGTTTTGTCTCTCTTTTGCTTCGGTCACTTTTTGAGTGCTGACCCGAAGTCCATTTACTTTGAGTTCAATGTGTTGGGCACTCAATATGTACTTTGATAAATACATTGGCATCCAGTATTGCTATACAATCACGCTACAAAACCATAAACGTGTTTTTTTTGTAATATTCGCTCTTGAAAAAATGAGAAATTAAAATGAATAAATGAACTATGAACTATAACTAACTAACTTACTATAACTATGAAAAATCAAGTTTATTAATTAGTTACAGAGATAATATTATTCTGGACTCTAACGGGCCGTATTTGCTTTAGAATTATCCAAATGAGATAGGAGAGGGAGCGGACTTCTAACTGTGTAAATGAGAGCTGCACTGAGTTTACACAGGAAGATACCTCTGGGCTATTATTCAAATGGGAGTACTTGAATTGCAATGGACAATCCGCTTTTTTCGCTAGCCATGGTGATCCCAGGCCAGTGGTGGTCTCGGCCTAAAATTATTAATTAGACTAATGTTAGCACTATTTTTTATCATCATCAATACATATAAAATCTTTACGTGACTGACTGACTGACTGACTATCAATGCACAGCCTAAACCATAAGTCCTAGAGACCTGAAATTTGGAGGCTATGTTCCTTTTGTAGTCTAGGGGTGCACTAAGAAAGGAATCCCCTAAGGGCGTGCAGCGGGTATGAAAAAAATCCACGCGGACGAAGTCGCGGGCATTCCACTAGTTTTAAGATAAATCAATAGGGTAGTCTGTTGTTTGTTTATTTACGCTTTCATTTCTTCGATCAGTTCCATCGTTCCATCTATCTAGGTGTTGTCAAATAAACGTATTTAATTTTTTCCCATTTAATCATTCTTCTTCTTCGACGTTAAACTCTTGGCAGAGTGGTCGTGGTCGTCACTTCAGGTTCTGTGTCTTCCTTCACAATCCATCGCCACTCATCTCGCACCGCAGCTTTTCTGGTGCATTCATGCAGTGGACCGTCCAAAGCTGCCTTGATTTGGTTAGTCCATCTCATGTACTAATAATTACAATTAATTAATTAAATTAATTAATTTGCTTGGTTTAATAATTAGACTACTAAAAGTCAACTAAGGGATTACGCCAGGTGATGGGCAGCAGCATCCATCTGAGTATTAAACACCATTACTGCGATCAACAATCCGCCTGCCAAGCGTGGTGGGGTCAAGGCATACCCCACAGTGCATTCTACTGGGTGGGGCGCAAAATTCAAATTGTATTGTGTTTTTTGTTCATCACAGCTAATTATTTCATAATTATTTTTAATAGCACTACCACCCACTCTACATTACACAAAGGTTAGCTGGAAGAAAATGCTAATTAGCATTAAGTTCGCTTATGTACAGCTTTTTGTCTTGTGCAATAAATAATTTTCTATCTGTTTATCTAACCACATTTTGAGATAGCGAAACAGACCTAACACGCATATTTTGATTGAAAATGCCTCATAATTATAGTTAGTTTACTACGAATGTAATTCAAAGATTTTTACAGTGTTTTCATTGAAATTCGTGGCTAAAGTAATGATAAAAGACCTTGAGCCATATAAACAGAAAAACTTGGAGTAAAGACTGACATAGAAAACACTTTCATCATTCTAAATATAGCTGCATAACATCAAATCTGCCTACATAACGTTTTAGGGTTCGACGCCTAAACGGTTATACAACATTTTCTCATCCGTTACGTTGAATGTCAGGCCTCGCTTGGGGACGTTCGATCACAGTCGATCAGCGTGCATTGTAGTTAGATAGATGAGATGAATGTACTTATCAGGCTTGTGCCAACGCATTGTCGGCAAAAGTGGCTCAGTGACTTGGATATTTTAGTAATTATTGGCTTGAGATTGAATTTTCGGTACCGATGCATCAAGTTGAATGATGAAACGTAGGAACGTTATCTGATGGTGATGAGTGTAAACTCATGTAGGTATCGAATATATAGTAAACTTTTAAAAAAAAACTGTGACGCGGTTTTGATATTTCGTTTATCTGGACTTGTATGTAAGATTCGTTGGTATAAGATTTGTCCTGGCTGATGCTAGCTTGTTAAAGGAATGTATTATTACTGGAAGAAAGCGTTAGCAGAGTCAGTCGTGGGAAGCAATGGCGGCGATGAGCTTACCACTTGTCACATCTATATCCCACCATGGTGCAACCTATGGTGAAACGAGGTCCATTAGAAGCTCTGCCTACCCTTTCGGGGAAAAAGGCGTGTGTCTATGTATGTATATAAGTAATAGGAATACAGGTTCTCGAGTAGCGACCACAAATCAGACGACGTAGAAGAAGGTCCCCCTCTCGATCGACCAACGACACTATAGAGGTCGCAGGAAGTCGGTTGATAGAGGCGGTCCACGATCGTTCGTCGTGGCGTTCTATGCAGGAGGCCTTTGTCCAGCAGTAAACTTCTATATGCTGATAATGATGACATAATCATCTCAACGGGCCTTTGACATTATTCGCTGTTGATGATGATATTATCCTATACCACTCAGATATTCCTGATTTCAAGTGGCCAAAACATCACTCAAAGTCCTTCAGTTGAAACTTGTCGCCAAGTTACAAACTTTGAGCTCTCGGATACATTGGGAATATAAATATCCGCCCCAGCCCTTTCGATGCCACTTAAGACATCCTGTCGACCCTTCTGAGGACATGTATGAAGGAAACGTGTGTTTTGGGTTACTTGTGACAGCCCGTGGGAATCGCTGCAAGGTTGGAATAACTTATCTTTGTTGGACTTATCTTAATCTTGGACGTTAAATATTTCTATGTTCACCAGCAAGATAGCCAATGCTAGAAATGTATTCAGCCGTTTTTAACCCCCGACGCAAAAACAACGGTGTGTTATAAGTTTGACGTGTCCGAGTGTGCGTATGTGTGTGTATTTGTGTGTGTGTGCGTGTGTGTGTGTGTCTGTCTGTGACATCGTAGCTCCCGAACGGATGAACCGATAACGATTTTTGTTGTTGTTTGAATTGTAAATTTGTCTGGAGTTTTCTTAGCTATGTTTGATCAAAATCGGTTCAGCTGTTTCATTGCGTTACTTATGTATACTAAAATCCGTTTGTGCATAAGATATATATCATTTTGAAAATTGAATCGTTCCATGAATAGTCTTCATAAATTACACCATCCAACTTGTTGTTAAGTAAATAGAGACTTGTTCTTTTGATTGTGGTTTCTGATGAATAGATTCTAATAGATGACGCTGTTGGTTTACCTGAATAAAATAAAATATAATGTAATTTTCAGCTCCAAGACCTCAGAACAATTACTAAGTCCTTGTTCTGCGAGTTCCTATCTTGTATATTTTGTTTCATGTCATATTAGCTCTCACTGTTCTGTTCAACGTGGGTTGTGACGTGCACTCTTTCCTAGTTTTTTTTTAATTCTTACAAGCTTGGGTTTTTTGTTTATCACATCACTATGTTTATGTTAACTTTTCTTTAATTTTTGTATTCCAAAAAGTCGGAGTCAAAGACAAAGTCAAAAGTATTTTATTAATAAATCACAAGGAACATTTGTGATCGTCTTATTGTCTCGGTCGATTGAATTTAAAACTGCTTGTCAATGAAGAAGACAAAACACTGTGTAACTATTCCAAAGATAATCGCGTTTTATAGTAACTCGGTATATCTTTTACTGGGTACTTGATCTTTTCATATATCCAAAAACAAAGTAAGCGTTATTATTACCCGTGCCAATTTTCCCAAAGACATAAAACAATGGATAATCTCATTACGAGCCATTGCATATTGTAGTGACGGATATTAATTCTTCCTTCTTCAGCTTTGCCATTTACGTCGGGAGACCAGACAAGCATTTAATTCAATAAGTGCCGTGGAGCTACGTATAGACCCAAATTTTGATAGATGATCTATAAGGCCAAAGGTTTTATCTTTTCTAAAAATCTTCCAATTTTAGAAGCTTTTTCAAAGCTTTTATTAGTCTTGACCTGTTAATATGCTTTGTTAATTAGTTAGTTTTTTTTTATACTACTTGAATGACTGTCGGAACAAGCAGATAACGGCCCACCTGATGTTAAGCGGGGCAAATCTTGAAACTGAATTTTCAACCAGTTAACCTCGATCGATTGAGCTGAAATGTTGCATACTTGTCAAGTTCTAATGATAATACAATACTGTGGTGACAGCAAGCTGATCTGATGCCGTTCACTAACTTTATAAAATCATCTGTGAGTCATACGTTTTTCAACAAAAAACTTATTGCTTTCATGTCAAAGCTTGTACAAGCCCGAGACTTCGTTCACGTGGGGTGTTTTTTATACAAACTTCAACACCCGCTGCAACCCCTTTCAGGGTTGAATTTTGGGAATTTCTTTCTTAGTGCTACCTTAGACCAGAAAAGGAACATACCCTACAAATTTCAGGTCCCTAAGACATACGGTCGCGGCTGTGCATTGATAATCAAACAGTGAGTGAGTCAGTCATTCACGTAACGATTTTATATATATTGTTTAGTAATATAAAACTCTCCGTAGTAAGGGTCCACATACTTGAAGTAGCAGTTCAACAGATAAATAATTTCGTGCAAGTAGGTGGTTGAGAAAACAGTGAAACACATAAACTTAAAATTGTACAGAAAAAATACCACGTCCATTTATGAGTTCTAATTTACGTACATCGGAATTCAGGGTCCGGTCGAAAACAGCTACTTACGCTGATTGAACAAGTTTTTCCCATAAGTCGAGTTAGGGGAGAGAGGTCCACTCTTCTGTGAAATTAGCCAAGAATCCGTGCCGTCCACTTGGATCGTTCATAACAAGTATGAGATTACAGATGAATTAATATATCTTGAGATGAATAGGACTTGCCATGTGTCGTAAAATAGTTTCGAATGGATGTCTCACTTTTACTACCCTAAAGTAAGGGGTAATACACAAACATTAGTTATTAGGTAAAGCTTTTTTGTGAAAGAGTTCGTCCGGGGAAGTAATTAGAAATTACAGGCACATGAGACTTTTCATCTTTATGTCTCAGGGTGATGGGCGCAGTGCAATGCCACATAGGGCGCGTACTTGGTGGACGTGACCTATGTGATAATGCACTGTTCATAGGCAGAGGGTACCGCTTAATATCAGGTAGGCCATCTGCTTGTTCCGCCATCTAAAGTAGTATTTAAAAAAAACCGTCGTTGTTATAAGCGTGGATTAGCCTCGGTATTTAGTTTAGGTGTAACTCCCCCTCCAATAAAAAATCGCCGACGAGTAACAACAACTATTAAACTTTAGAACCTGTTTTTTAGGTTCATCTTGTTTAGTTGAAAAATAGAAATACAGTTATACAAAAGACACCATACGTAAGATACGCATATAATTCAGGCGACATGGGATTTGACGAATGTCGGGTCTACCATCTATATGCATCATAGTAATAACATAACATAAATGATTTTCTTTATACATTAAGACAAAAGCAATTATTTATACCTGCCTAATTATTTTATAAAATTTCGAGAAATAATAATACAACTATTGACCTGCTGAAAGGCAATACTAATGACAGAGCCAGATAAGAGCCAGCTCTCAGTTCACGCGTCGGTTTGACAAGACATCTTGAAAGAATTTTGCAAACACGAAGGCTCCATTACTCCACGGACTCGACCCCGAAATGCTCTACGGAATGCTCTGTCGAGACTTGCATATTTGCCTTCTGAGATTCTCTGCCAAGGTTGACTGCGCTGAAATTACGTCAAAGTCATAGTCTCAGATCATAATCTATGTGCATACCACATGGAATCGGTTGAGCCGTTTCGATTTGATTTAGTTTAACTAAATCAAACAGACAGATGAAGTAGCGCCAGGGTATCAACGCATTTGCACGCATTAGCGTCCCACACCAAAGGCCTACACTTATCCCACGGAACAAAAGTCATGTCGTCAGGCCATCATCGTCACGTAGCCAGATCATTCAGCTCTAGAAAAACTGGAACATTAAGGTGGACGCTCTCACATGCGGCGCGAAATTCGAATTTTTTGGTGTTTTTTGCCCATTACAGCTCACACACACAACTGAGTTGACCAAAGAATCCTTTTTCATTTATTTCATTTCATTTTCATTTATTGAATATATGCTACAACATGCTACAAAAATTACTTAAATACTACTTAAACATAAACAAACAACAATAGATACATAGGGACAATAGATAGATAGGTAGATAAAATTAAGCGAATAACCAAAAAGAAGACGTTCACGGGAATAGAATGAAGTAGATAAGTATATAAGTGGTTTACTAGCCCCCACACTAGGATACCCTGTGTTGTGGGTGGCTAGTCTCTTCCAGAAAATTTAGCATATTAAGTAACTTAGTTTAAACAGTTTAAAACATTAGGTAGGTACGAGTAAGATTTTAGAATTTGGATTTGTATACACATAGTAAAATAAAGTAAGCAAGTCCTCACCATCTCCACATCTGCACATAAAGTAGGTACACAACAACACAAAGGAAACCAAACAGATAACGAAAGTTGATTTCGCGAGAACTAGGAGACTTAATACACATGTTTCATTTGATAGTATCTCATAAATATCATCTGGGCGATCGTTGCTAAAATTATTTGATAAGTCTCCTAGTTCTCGCGAAATCAACTTTCGCTGTCTTAAGAAGTGTTGATGAGCTGTAATGGGTTAAAAACACCAAAAAAAATAATTTCGAGCATCAATCGAGAGCATCCACCTTAACGTAAAGGTCCGGCGAATGATTTTGTCATGTAGCAGACCATTTAACACCTCTCCTGGTGGTCGAACCACCATTATATAAAATGGTTTCACCACTATGTTGTAGGTACTTACTATTTAGCGAGTTCGCCAAACTGCTTGTTCATCCCATTTAATGCTTACTCCCAACAACAGCTGATAGGGAGACATATGTATTTGCTTAACTAATTAATGCCCTATTTACATAGCATTATGGGCATTAACTGCTGTCAGGTAATTACAAGTTCAACACCTGTCCGTGTGCAATTTGCTGATAATAGACATAAGCTATTCATACATTTTCATATTAAGGTTGTTCCTCGTGGTCAGCTAGGCACGACAGCGTCAATAGATGGCGCTGTTGCCAAATTTTGAAGTATTTTATGTATTTATGAATTAAAATGTGCATATTATGTCATAACACTAACGTTCACGCAAATGGTGGTTTATTTGCTATGTACCTAGCTATATTTCAGGTTATTTTAGTCTCTAGTTTTAACATACTTGTGCCGAGCAAATTCCGAGCAATATGAAAGCCTACTCACGCACACAGTCAAGGATATTATTGTATTAGAACTATAAGCTAATTTCGGCGCGCGAATTTCAAAATAGTTGGACTAGCGGCTTGGACTGTCGACTCAGAACTTCTGAACCCACGTTACTGCGTTCGATTCTATACTGCCTATATTTTTTGTATTTTTTTTTTACTTTTTTTTTGTGAACCAGTGACTAGATCTCTCGACACTAAACCCACAGTACTGGGTTCGATACCAGACTATTTTTTTTTTATAAATGTTTTTGTAATGATCTACAAAATACACTGATTCTGCTTCAGCCAATATTATGTTTGTGAAGTGAGTGTTGTGGTGTGTCCTTATTTCAAATCAAAAAGTAGGTACTCGATTCTTAACCGACCTCAAAAAATGGAGGAGGTTATCAATTCCAGAGTTTTTTATTATGTTTGTTACCTCATACCATTTACGTAACGATTAGGAAAAAAAATTACATGATATACTTCCAGATTGGTGCCATTTTCATTAAAATGTTTTTCTGATGATGGAATCCATGAAGATTGAGGGAACTCCTCAAATATTATAGGCACACATATATCAATTTCGGTATTTTCAGCAACAAGTCAAGCATTGCATTCAGAATGTTTTTTGTTTTTTATACTACTAGAATGACGGAACATGCTGATGGCCCACCTGATGTTAAGCGGTAACCTCTGCCTATGAACAGTGCATTACCTCATAGGTCATGTCCACCTAGGACGCGCCCTATGTGGCATTGCACTGCGCCCGCCACCCTGAGACATAAAGGTGAAACGTCTCATGTGCCTGTAATTTCACCGGCACCCTTACCCTTCAAACCGGAACACAGCAATGCGAGGACTACTGCTTTGCGGCAGAAATAGGTATGGTGGTAGTACTTCCCCGGACGAACTCTTACACAAAAAAGCTCTACTACTACTATATTTCACGGGTGGCAACAATGGTGTCTCCTGCGATATCCGATTGAGCTGAAATTTGGCATACTCGTACCTATCTAGTTCCGATGACAGTACAATACTATGGTGAAAGCGAGCTGATCTGATGATGGAGACGGAACGTGGACAGCGGAACTCCTCGATGGATAATAGTAAACTGGCCGTGCTTAGGCTCATTTTCATCAGCACACTAATTTTATTAAGTCTTATACCTGGACTTGTAGTTAGCTTGTAGTTCCTGACTGCTAGCTTATTTCAGGAATGTATTATACTGGAAGAAAGCATTAGCAGAGTCAGTCGTGGGAAGCAATGGCGGCGATGAGCTCACCACTTGTCACGTGTATTTCCCACGATGGTGCAACCCACAGTGAAAAGAGGCACATGAGAGGCTCTGCTTACTCTTTCGGGGAAAAAGGCGTGTGTCTATGTATGTATTTATGTTGTATTGGGTATAAATTCCTAGCTATGAAGTAGTTTTTCAGGGTTCCGAAAAAAAAAAATACGGAACCCTTATGGATTCGTCATGTATGTCTGTCTGTCCGTGTATGTCACAGCCACTTTTTTCCGAAACTAATTTTCACACAAAAATAGAAAAAAACAATAAGTTTTTGGGGTTCCCCATACTTAAAACTGAAACACATTTTTTTTTCATCAAACCTGTGTGGGGTATCAATGGATAGGTCTTCGAAAATGATATTGAGGTTTCTAATATCATTTTTTTCTAAACTGAATAGTTTGCGAGAGAGAGAATGATAAAACTAAACAAAAAAAAATGGTGAACATTACCATGTAAACTTCCAACGAAAATTGTTTTGAAAGAGATCTAGTACGTAGTTTTTTTTAATATATCATAAGTTGTAAACCATCCAAGAACTTTTATGTTATGTTACTTGCTGCTACGGAACTCTTCATGGGCGAGTCCGACTCGCACTTGGCCGCTTTTTTTTCTAAAGATTTATTTACTTTCAGCTTTTATTGATAGATCATTCAGTTTAGATCAACTGAAGTCCACGGCTGGGCATAGGCCTCCCCCATAATATAATGCACATAGAAACTTTATTTTACGCCCCATAAATGGCTATTGCTTTACAAAGCACAAGTAAGGCCGCACGTAGAAACTGTTCCCATCTATGGCACGGGGCACCCAAGTACCAGCTGCTTCGTTTTGACTCCTTACAGAGAAGAGCCATTAGCATCATCGGTGACCCCAAGCTCTCCGATACTCTAGAACCGCTTAGCCAACGCAGAGCTATCGGATCTCTTTGCGTGATCTACCGCCTCTACAACGGGGAATGTTCTGACGAGCTTTCCGATCTCATCCTCGCATCGAGATTTTACCATCGCTCTTCCCGGCACCGTGACAAAGCTCATCCGCACATCATAGAACCCTGGGTTTCTCGAACGACTCGTTTCTCGAGATCATTTCTTCCCCATAAAGTACTATTATTTATTCTGTGCCTATAAACTATGGAATGAGCTTCCATCTGAGGTTTTCCCGTGTCGTACATGTCGTACGTAACCATGTTTTATTTCATGAAAAATGGTCATAAATTCCTTCAGGGTAGGCAGCGCATCGACAATTACCCCCGGTGTTGCCGGTGTCTATAAGCGACGGTGACCACTTCACATCAGGCCGTATGCTAGTTTGCCAATTTGTATCATAAACAATAAAAAATAAACTGCCAAGTGCTAGTCGGACTCTAGCACGAAGGGTTCCATACAATAATCTAAAATTAAAATTAAAATTACACGCAAATGTACCAGCCATCACCCAATCACGCAACAGGGGGACAGATCCAACTTTTTTGTTCTAACTGTCACCTTAGGGGGGACAGATCAGTGTGACAAATGGGAATAATTCGTCGCGCTCCATTTCCATTATTGTGATGTCTTGAGTTTGAGAAATAAAGCCGACGAAGTAACAATTCTTCATTGAGGAAATCCGCAGTTGACCCTATTTTCAACAAGTTTTTTTTTTTTTTTTTTTTAACATTGATAGACCTTTGTTTGTGCACGATCTCACCTGTTGGTAAGTGACGATGCGGCCGAAGATGGAGCACAAAGGTCTAGAAGGCACCTATTCACTCTAGCCTTGAAGAGGTCCAGATTATAGTTGAGTTAGTAATTAATTTTGTAAAAATTAAAAAAAAAACCCCAACGCTGAACGGCTGAACCGATTTTGATCAAACAAAGCTAAGAACACTCCCGAAAAATAAACCTTTCAAACAAAAAAAAACGATTTCGGTTCATCCGTTTGGGAGCTACGATGGGACAGACAGACACACACACACACAGACACGTCAAACTTATAATACCCCTTCGTTTTTCGTCGGGGGTTAAAAGAGAGGATAACCCATTCAATAAAAATTAATTATATTATTTTTAATTTCGAGGCCTTTGCGACTTGCGAGACAATGAGGGAAAGGATTGCATTTCAAAAAGGCTAATTCTCCTTAAAAAAAAAGATTGTTAATTTGTATTACACTATGTATAAAATATTTATCTTTTTTATGCTTTTTTATTTATCTTCACTATTATTTTGTATTTTTTAACCCCCGACGAAAAACGAAGGGGTGTTATAAGTTTGACGTGTCTGTGTGTGTGTGTGTGTGTCTGTATGTCCCAACGTGGCTCCCGAACGGATGAACCGAAATCGTTTTTTGTTTTTGTTTGATAGGTGTATTTGTCGGGAGTGTTCTTAGCTTTGTTGGATCAAAATCGGTTCAGCCGTTTTATTTCGTTCGGTTTTTTTTTAAGTTTTACAAAATTAATTCCCTGTAAATATGTAAACTTTGTTGTTTTGTTTGTTTGTTTGTTTGCCAAGCTGCGGTGAAATGGCTAGTACAGTATAAACACAATTACCTACTAGTAATAAATTAGTGCTTAGGAACGTACCATCTGGACTAGCGCCTAGAAAGGAATGGAATCGCTTCGAAGCGAATGTCTTTTGGCTAGGCCGGCTGATATGCATTGCATGCAAATAATATTATGGAAATTAAAAAAAAAAGTGGCCAAGTGCGAGTCGGAGTCGCCCATGAAGGGTTCCGTAGCAGCAAGTAACATAATATCAAAGTTCTTGGATGGTTTACGATTTATGACGTATTAAAAAAAAACTACTAACTAGATATCGTTCAAACCAATTTTCGTTGGAAGTTTACATGGTAATGTACATTTTTTTTTTAGTTTTATCATTCTCTTATTTTAGAAGTTACGGGGTTGGGGGGGGGGGGGGGACTTTTTACCACTTTGGAAGTGTCTGTCGTGCAAACTATTCAGTTTAGAAAAAAGTTATATTATAAACCTCAATATCATTTTTGAAGACCTATACATAGATACCCCACACCAACGGGTTTGATGAAAAAAAAAATTGAGTTTCAGTTCTAAGTACTAATACTTAGAACTGAACCCCCATTTTTTTTTTGTTTTTTTCTATTTTTTTGTGAAAATCTGAATGCGGTTCACAGAATACACCTACTTACCAAGTTTCAACAGCATAGATCCTATAGTTTCGGAAAAAAGTGGCTGTGACATACACGAACAGACATAACATGTCATAGTAAGATGAACTCTTGTCTTCTAAGCAGGAGGCAAAATGTTCAATACCCACCCTGGGCCTGCATATCTGAACCTTCCGAAGACCCTAACTCGCAATTATAATGAATAAGACCCCTAGGAATCATTTCAACGAATTTGTTTGAAGATTGTAGTTTCACCTACCTACACAGAACTGACTTCGACTGAAACAAGGCAATACTATGTTTTTTTTTTTAAATATTGAATGAGCGAAGCGAGTTCTCTGATTCAACTTGGAAGAATTGGCATTTGTATGTATGTATGTATGTATGTTTGTCCGAGCATAACTTCCGAACCGTTAATCCGATCTTCATGAAATTTGATTGGGAGGTGATAGTATTGGTACAATTTGTTGGTAAGGTTATGAGCTATATCGGTCGGGGGGTTGTTGAGATATTGGGGTCCAAGAGGAGGTAAAAAAAAGTGAGAATATCAGATCAAATGTGGTGTCATATGAAAGTTCCTCGCTTCGACATTTCAAAACTATTTTAGTTTCTGAGATGTTAGGGTAAATCAAAAATGTAAAAAAACAAAACCTCTAGTGTACTTCCACTAATCCTACAACGCTGTTTTTTTTACGTTTGTAGCTTTTATGATACAAATACTGGGAAAAGTCTAAAATTTATGAATCTTGAAACTTGTAGGTACCTACTCTATAAAATAACAACCAGTGTATAACATTCTTTGTTGACCTCCCGTTTCTAGGAATTTTAACGACGTTGAAGGTCTAACTTTTCGAACCACATGTGGATGTACATAGATATTTTTTCGAAATAAATAAGGTAACCTACCTAAACCGTGTGTATTCGTGAGGTCTCAGTTCAAAAAACCTTGTGCGTAAATATATAGGTAATTATGATCAGCTAGTAGTATTTAATTTAATTTTTACGTAATTAAGATAATATTATATGTGTCTGTAATTTCTGTCTAGTTGTTTGTAATTTAATTTTCTCCCATTATTTATACAAAGTTCATATGTAGAGACCTTGCAATGCATTGCGGCCTCCGGCTGTCTGGCTGATTCGCATACACATGTCCAATCCTAAATGTTTGTTTTTCTAATATTTTCTATCCGAGCTAATTATGATATGACAGATCGAAGCGGCAACAGCGCTTAGCCGGCGTAAGTCACGAGCTGACAACGTCGCGTGTAAGTGACATGTTACTGTTATCTAATCTGCGGCTATGTGTGTGACACTGTCAGTGTACACTCACACACTGACATAAATGAACTAAAATTTCGATGTTATTTTCGCTATTAATCCACTGTTTTCTTCAACCAAATATGTGTTGACGCAAATAATGACCAATATAAAAGCCAACAACAGTCATTTCAGTGTAAAATTATACTCTGTTTGCCCATATTTGTGCTAATACGTTTGTATGGAAAAGCGACCACCTTAACATACATACGTACCTGTTTAGTATGCATACCATATAATAATCAATACGTATTAAAGAAAAAAAACTGCCTTATATTACTCCTAATACACATTGCTATTTGCACGCCATTTTAGCATACATAGTACATACGAAAGAAACAAAAATCAGGATAAAAACAATATAAGACCACAGATCAAATAAAACTATAGGTTTAGTTTAGTTTAGTTTATTTATTTATAACGGATTATTGTTACATGTCAAGTAGGTTTATAAAGCATTGAGGCATTTAGCTTGTACTATACAGCTGTATTTCAATCAAGAAACAGTAAATATAGCAGCAGCTCCATTTCAGAGAAGCTTGCCCGAAAGCCTTCGGCGAGCTCTTAAGCCTGCTTTTGTCCTTAATTATTAATTCAGACCAGGTACTGTACTGTCCTTACATAATCTCGTGGACAAGCTTTATGTATTTTGAGTAAATGTTATTTGGTGAAACTATGGTAACAAAATAAGATCTGACTCACCTATCGTTACGCTCACAACTATCACTGTGTTGCAGGCTATACGTCCCTACATATACGAGTATATACCACATATAGTGACATTCATTTTAAGGTTTTTTCCGAAAACCTACATAAATATGCTGAACCGTAAGAAGACCATTGGTAAGGTTATACTGTTTTATAGTTATGCTATATTTGTCGTCTTGAAGTGATAAAAGCTAGGCAAGCAACAGTAGGTGAAGTAGAGATGACGTCTGCAAGTTTTAGTAGTAGTAAAGCTTTTTTGTTAAAGAGTTCGTCTGGGGAAGTAATACCACCATACCTATTTCTGCCGAAAAGCAGTAGTGCTCGTATTGCTGTGTTCTGGTCTGAAGGGTATGGTTTCGGTGAAATTACAGGCACATGAGATTTTTCATCTTTATGTCTCAGGGTGGCGGGCGCATTGCAATGCCACATAGGGTGCGTCCTAGGTGGACGTAACCTATGTGATAATGCACTGGTCATAAGCAGAGGGTACCACTTAACATCAGATGGGCCGGGCCTTCTGCTTCTTCCATCATATAATGTAGTATAAAAACAAATAAAATGCAAACAGTTTTTGAACAAGGGCCCATTTCTCAAAACTTAGAAGCTACACATAACGAGTGAGTGTGTTGCTATGGTAACATTGTTATTTTGTTGATATTTTGAATCAAAAAAATTGAGATCAGCGTCCGGCAATAGCAATATGCAAATTAGGCAATTATGAATAAAATTTTGGGCCCAGGGGCCAACTATATAAAATGGTACTAAATATATTATTAATAAGACTTGGCTCATAGCTGTTAATACCTTGAATTCCAGTATTGGCCGGTGCATAGCTCATAGCGGACTCGTCACGCGACGGCATGCGAGGCATCCACCCGATGTCTCGATCGACGCCTGCCGGATTGCGATTATGGAATTCCTACGATGTAATTATAGATGACGTCACAGATTGGATTCCGTTGATTCAAATGTACCTATAGAACCTTAAGCGCGGTTTAAACAGAAGTGACGTAGGGCGCGGACGTGCCTTGTCGCACAGTCAAATAAACCTAATAGTTATGATGCATACGGTCATTTTTGCCAAAGGAGGAGCGTGGGTCCGCGCCTCTAGACGATGCCACTGCCACCAGGCGATGCGCGCTCCTGTACCAATAGCTCATATCGCGACGTGACCTAATGTCCGCACCACGCCACCGCCATGTCACTTATGTATAAACCGCTCCTTAGGTATATATGAAAAGTGATGTAAAAACAACGGATTAATTGATATTAGTAAGTAAGGAATGAGCTTCCATCTGAGGTTTTCACGCTTGGTTACGCCATGTGTCGCTTCTAGAAAAAAATTCATAAACTCCTTCAGGGTAGGCAGCGCATCGACAATACCCTCCCCGGTGTTGCCGGTATCAATTAGCGACGGAGACCACTTTACAACAGGTGGGCCGTAAGCTAGTTTGCCTAATAGTTTCATAAACAAAAAAAACATATTTATCACAAAGTGCCATGTTGTGTCTAACTTTACAATATATTTTTCCGTCTCCTCCCGTGGATGCTGTAAAAGCCAACTTAGGGATTACACAAGGGGATGGGCGACAGCATCCCTCTGCGATCACCAATCCAAATGCCAAGCGTGCAGGTAAAGTGGACGTCTAATTGCTGCTTGCTGATGAAGATGGTGATGATGATGAGTTAGCACATATACCCTGAGTACAGATACTTCAAGATTTATTTACTTATAGCATATATAAACGCAACTTATTATTTATAGAAACTTTACAAAAAAAAACTAGATTTATTATCTAATTGTGAATCACAAAGCCTGGGCAATGGTGAATCAAGTTTTAATTCCTCAACTGTCTAATGTCCATCTACGTGAAGACCAGTGAAAAATATACTCTGCATTATTTCCGGACCAACATCCTTCTTACAGAAACTAGACACTCTATTCACGGGTGATAAAGTCTGTTATTGAGCGTGTAAGGTGCATGGAAAAAGTTGTACTCTATATTGGCGTGATCACAGGGTTGACACGTGGACAGAGCAGACCAAACTTTGCCGACGTCTGTCTAGTCCGAAAGATATCCGTAGAGCTCTCATGTGCCTCAATCTACACAGTTATTTGTAAATTGAACTTCAAAATAACGATACGTCTTTAGTAACTTTTGTCGTAGCAGCGCTACGCCGTAGGGGTTTCGTAGCCCAAGTTTGTGGTCGAAGTTTGGTGCTTGTGCCATCATTATAGGTTTATTAAGTCAGAACCATTACGATACAAGTACTTTGTTGCAATTGTGGAAAGAATCATGCTAAAAGTTACCCGATTCGTCTCTTAATTTTATTAAAAGCTTTTATATAAAAACCTGTTAGTATGTCTGTTAGTTTTATGGACATATCTTGAAACTGTACTTTGAACCAGTTAACTTCAACCAATTGATCTGAAATTTTTCGTACGTGTGAAATTACGATGACAATACAATATTATTGGAACAACTCTAGAGATGCTCATTTTCTAAACCAAACATCCAATGTTCAATCCAATCTTCTACGAACAATAAATATCATATATCACTTAACAAGTTGATCTGATGATTGAGATGAAAGGTGGACTACGGATCTCCTCTCCATGGATAATAGTAGACTGGCCATGTTTAAGCTCATTTTGATCAGTACACGGTTCCGATCACTAATTCTAAAGCTTTTACTTATTTTTTTTTTTTCAAATACCTTATTATTTTTCATACACAGCTCAGTTGCTTAGTTACCCTGCATAAAGAACAATCATCGAACAATGTGAGTTTTTTATTTTTCAGAGCCAGGCAGACGCAGAGCCTCGGTGGGCCTCTTTTCACCTTGTGTCACAAAATGGAGGTGAAAAATACGGATTTGTGAATTAAATACGTAAAAAACTTTTCCCTCAAGCCTACAAGCCAAGATGTAACAGCTCAAATAAAACAAAATTACACCATCAACATGTTAGAAAGCCGAGTACACACATCACTCCCCCATAGACAGGTGATAGGTAAATATGTCACGCTCACGGTGTAGGTGGGACGTGCCGCGCATTTCTCGATCAGCGAGGGGCGATCATTGACAAGGTGAACATAGTAAAGTTATATGTATACTATAATTTGTGTTATGTAGGTACATTAGAATAACGCCAGGACTTTCAGCCCTAGTTCAAAAACACAAACACCAACCATAACCATCGGTCAAGGTCAAAGTTGTTGGACGACCTTATTGGCGTGACGGGTGAAGGTTCGCCTGCGACGCAGGAGGTTGTGGGTTCGATTCCCGCCTCAGAACAAATATTTGTAGGATCTGCACATATTTGTTCAGGGTGTTCTGGGTATTTTCTATGCATAATAAAAAAAAAAAAACTATGTAATGTATTGTGTATTATGTACTATATCAGTTATCCAGTACCCATAACATAAGTTAATTTTAGCTTGGGGCTAGATTGTGTTGTATGAACTGTCCAGCATTATTTATTTATTATTTATTTATATTTAATTTTTGTTTCAATAATGTTTAAAACATCGGGAACCGAGTCGTTGTCACACCAGATTTTCACACTGGTGTGACAAAGAGGAATGTATTTTACTCGTGGTCACACTGTGTGGTGTTATCAATAGTAAGCTGTTAAAAGTTAGGACTCGTGGTCACCCTATTAGTGTGTGGAATTAATGGGGAGCCACAGGCAAAGCTAATCTCAGATGGCGCCACCATCGCTGGTGCTTGTTATTTAGTGGTCTTGTCTTTATCTCATCAGAAGGGAAACGGTGTGTACCTTTATTTTTACACTGAAATGCACTACACAGAGGCATGTTTTATACCAGACTATTATTTAATGTTTATTTACTAAAATTATCAATTGATATTTGACACTTTCGACAGTTTTTTTTGTAACATTGATAGACCTTTGTTTTGCTACGAAACATTACCAGCGATTATGCGCCACCTAGCGTGATAAATAAGCACATCTGTCAAAAAGAACTGCTTAGCCACCAGTTAGTGTGCTGGTGGACCTACACTTAAAAAGAAGGTGTCCGGTATAAAGATTAAGAAAAAAAGCCTCAATGTGCCTTTTCACCGTTGGTCGCAGCCTTGTGGAATATAGGCGTGACAAATGGTGGTCAGATCCGCCAATGCTTCCCACGACTGAGTCTGCTGACTCTTTCTTCCAGTAATAGTTAAGACATTTACAGACAGCGAAAATAAATCTTACCAAAAAGTCCGGGTAATCCTTAGGTCGGCTATTATGACATCCACGGGAGAAGACGGATGGGTCTATTGTTAGGCTGGATACTCCACGGGACTCTTTGTACTAATCAATTCCCAATGATCTATTATGAGTTATAATTTTCTAAGGAATTGTAAATTATCTGTCGATTCTCTTACACTTACATAAACACAATGCAAAATACTCCAGCTTCCTTCTATTATCCTTTAAGAATATAGTGAAAGCAAAAAACCTAAGCCTGCTCTAAAGCTATGCAAATGTACGAAGGTCTTGAGGGGTCGAAGGGCAGGCTAGGGGGCGGGTAGAAGGGGGGACTGGACAAGGGGCAAGGAGACAACAAAATGCCAGCGCTTTGTTCTCGCCGGTAATCCCTTAATAGCAATCGAGATGCAAGCCGACCTGATAAATAGCTAACTAAAGCTGAGATCGTAGGTTTTCTTATTTGAGAGGCTATAATCTTGTATTTAGTCGGGGTCTTTGTTTGGATATTGATTGGTATGTTGATTGTGCTTTGAATTAGAACTTAGTAGGTACTCTCCGTTTTTCACTCCCGAGATTTTGTGTTTCTGTTTCCTACCAATATCTCCAATCCGGCTTAACTGATCGTAATGCAGTTTTTAAGACAAAGTACGTTTCTAGATCGTTTTTTATTGCTACAGATTATGTACGGTGCTGTCAATGCGATGAATAGTTTATGATCATGATTATTTTTTAAATAAATTAGCTATTTTTCAACAAATGGTATGCAGAGCCTCAAATATTTTGTCTAAATTCTTAGTTCAATTGTCACCTCTTATGATGGTCTAGTGAACGGGACCCTGCCTTCCAATATGGTTGTGGGTTCAAATCCCGGTTGTGCGCCAATGGAATTAGTACTAGACAAAATTATGTGCGCAATATAAGTGCTCTCAAACGGTGTTGGAGGAAAACCGGTATAGTAACCAGAGCAAAAAATTTGACGACATATCACATGTGTGTGAAATGTATTCTGGCTTCTTATCTAGTGAAATCACACTATTAGAATTTAATTCACTTGATAAAAAAATTATCTAAGTTTCCACACCTTTTCAAAATTGAAATACCATTTTAGACTTACTTCTTACACGTTTTAATATTTGAAACATTTGGTAACTTATTGATTATTATTTGAGTTTTGTTAAATTTTGTAAAATTTAACAAAACTCTAAAGGGCATTTTATATTATTTTTGTATAGGTACACAAAAACACAGTATCAAAGAGTGCGCTCGCCTTCTTCGCCTCATACAAAATTTTTAATTGAAACTGGTTGAACATAACGCCTTAAGAAGTAGTAATAAGTCTTCTAAAAATTAGCGTGAACTATCATCACTAAGATTTGTAACACGTCGTATATCACGGAGCCCACACGGCGTCAGTAAATCATAACACGCACATAACTCACACACACACGCGTGTATTTATCATTTCTTTGTCCACCCTAGAGACACGACCCTGAGGAACATTATTTATCACATCGCACGAGTATGTAGTGAGTTCATTTGGCGATATATTTGATTTATTGTTACCAAATAATGTTTTTATAAAAAAACTGTTCTTTTCTAAAAATAGTAATCGGAACCGTGAGCTGATCAAAATGAGCCTAAACAGAAGAGATTCATAGAATTTTATTTTCACCCGTGATTTTTGATTGAGTATTTTCCCCAAAAAGTGAAGTTTGCTGCGACGCCATTTACCGGCTGATTTTGATTATATTTGGAAGAAACATTCGGTACTCTTTTTTTTATCTTTTTTTTTTTAACTATGATAGACCTTTGTTTGGCCACGATCTCACCTGTTGGTAAGTGACGATGTGGCCGAAGATGGAGCACAAAGGTCTAGAAGGCACCTATTCACTCTAGCCTTGAAGAGACCCAGTTTATAGTTTTCAGGAAAAACAGACGACGGCAAAGTATTCCACTCCTTAGCAGTTCTAGTACTCAATTCTAAACAAGAATTTTTGAAATGAGCAAAATTAGTCAAGATGTTGTCAAGATATAGATTATGCAAGTAGATGGTCGCCCGAATTTAAAATACTCGTAAAGGCAGTCGGTTTTATATGTGTTTCTTTTTAGTGGAATATTATTAAAAAGATTTGTACAATTGTTTATATCTCGTGAAATTTTTAAAGCTGGTTTTTGAACTAGATAACTTTTTCATTACGTTAAAAGCTTAAGTTGATATTAGGCTGTAAACTGAAACAATTGTTGCAAAAAACTTTTGTGCTCGCAAGGTCTACTGTTCGCAGACTACTCGTAATAGTTTTATTTTTTAAACTAAACAATACACCTTTAATTTCATTTTTCTTTCAAATCAGTTATCGCAAAAATAATACATACACAAGTTTATATACATTTATTTATTTGTATATCATTTATTTGTCCACCCTAGAGACATAGCCCTGAGGATCTTATCACGGCGAATGTGTTATTTATAGCTGTGTTGGGATGTAGCGAGTTAATTTGTTGATATGTTAGATTTATTGAACGAAAAAAAGTGGTAGGTACAAAAAACACATTGATTTATTCAGAAAAAAAAACAGATTTATTTACTACTACTTAGGTTCTAAGCATTACTAGCTGAAATCATTCGCTCATCCATCGATCTGCTCACCCCTAAACTTCTCTATTAATTAAAGCTATTAGCACATCTCTGAGTTAGGGTTGTAATTTAATACTTTGTTATTCGATTTTGGATCCTGATTAATTAGTTGATATGGACGTACCTTTCCAAGTTTGCCCTTAATAAGTAAAGTTGTATACAAAACGTCTTTTTGAGTGAAACTTGGTCGCTTTGATGGGCCTGACTTTTGATGAAAATTTATAGCATTTCTTGAAAGTAGCTTTTCATAGAAAGTTATTTGTTTTGGCTTGAGTAGATACATTTTATGAAAAACAGATATAATGAGTTTGTTGAGAATATAAGAAAAATCCTCCCGCCGTCTCCTCGCGTGGACTAAGGGATTACCCGGACTGTTAGTAAGATTCGTTGGTATAAGATTTGTCCTGGCTGCTAGCTTATTATAGAATGTGTTGTTACTGGAAGCAAGTGTTAGCTGAGTCAGTCGTGGGAAGCAATGGTGGCGATGAGCTCACCCCTTGTCACGTCTATTTCCCTCGATGGTGCAACCCATAGTGAAAAGAGGCCCATTGAGGCTCTGCCATACCATTTCACGGGAAAAAGACGTGTGTCTATGTATGTATAAGAAAAAAAAACTGTTGAATTACAGCAACTGCTTACTAAGAATTTAACATATACTGTTGTTACTTGCAAAGTGGATAAATAGTTAAAGATAAGCATATCGCATCTCAGAGTCCAGAGGCCGGCGGGTCCACTTGCATATAAATCATAGCCCCCTCCGTCTGATCCCGTCTTAATACACTGCGAGTGTAAGTAACCCGATCTCTCGCCGGACACCGAAACACACTTTACCTACACGTAGTTTTTCAAAAGAGAAAGGTTGGGGACCAGTCCTATAAAAAGTATGTATAGGTTGCTACCTACACCATATGCTGAAACATGGTAACGGCGTAGATGAAGTATTGGGTTTCTGTTGGGTTTTTTGCTGTTCTAAATTTCTAGTTCTTCGTGTCACAGGTTCATTTATAATCACCCTATGTTAGGTTAGAGACCAGCCTGTGGTACGGTAGCCTTGGAAAGGGCCTAGTGACCAATGGTAAAAGAACCCGTGTGGTATTACAAAATAGACTGCAGTAGGGCTTAGCAAAGAGTCATATTCGGTAGTCTCGGTGTTTTTTTTTTTTTTTTTTTTTTTTTTTTTTTTACCTTTGTTTGACCACGATCTCACCTGTTGGTAAGTGACGATGCGGCCGAAGATTGAGCACAAAGGTCTAGAAGGCACCTATTCACTCTAGCCTTGAAGAGACCCAGATTATAGGTGTGGATTAGGTGTGGTCTTGGCTAAAGGGCCAATGGATTCATCCACTTGGATTTAAATCTTTTCAGTGTCTTGTGTACGCACATAAAGTATTATTAGTAGATAGATAGATAAAATAGATAGGTAGCTAGCTATTTATTGATCGTCGTACGGAAACACATACATATACACGCCTTTTTCCCCGAAGGGATAAGCAGAGCCTCAAAAGGCCTCTTCTCACCGTGGGTTGCACCATCGTGGGGATATAGACATGACAAAATGGTGAGCTTATCACCGCCATTCCTTCCCGTGACTGACTTGGCTTACACTTTCTTCCAGTAATAACACATTGACGACCTCTGTGGCGCGGCGGGCGAAGGTTCGCCTGCGACGCAGGAGGTTGCGGGTTCGATTCCCACCTCGGAACAAATATTTGTACGATCTGCAGATTGTTCAGGATATTCCGGGTATTTTCTATGAATAATAAAAAATACCTATCTATGTAATATATTCTATTAAATATATCAGTACCAGTATTGTACCCATAACACAAGCTCTGCTTAGCTTGGGGCTTGATAATGTCGTGTGAACTGTCCAGCATTATTTTTTTATTTATTCCATAATCTAGCAGCCATAAAATTAACAATTTCAAACTTAGGGAATTACTATAGGCGGCCGTATAGCTAACTGCGATCTCTACCAGACAACCTTTGTTTGGACTGAATTAAACAGAAAAAAAGAAAGGGCATGTTGATGTAGCTCTTATAACGACGCAATAAATAACTAGTAGGTACTTCATTAGGTATCAGCTTAGCGCAGTTAAAAATCCTCTAAGAGTATCATCATTTTCATAATCATAATCATTTATTCATTTACAAACATTGGTGCATATCGGAGCCCCATGCGCTGGAGCGATCAAATTCGCTCTGCGCTCGATTCCAGCGTGAGCGACGCCATCCGCTCCGCTGAGGATAGAAGCCGGTGGAGGCAGATCATCAATTCCAAGGTCCTATATAAAGGTCACGACCCTCAGCAGTGAGGTTACCGACGCAAGGAGGAGGTGCATATGAAACAGGTGACAAATAGTATGGTAGCCTATGGTAAACCATGCTTTACCAATATTAGCATGCAAATAGTAGGGTTAATTTTATTTAAACTTAGTCAAACTAAGTTAGTATACCAGTAGGTAATCTAAGTAAACCAGGCTTAGTAAACTATTTTGTCGTTCTGGAAGCAATCAAACAATCTAATTACACGAAGAAATTATGACCTTTACCTAATTTAATATATATTATCATATTAAATTAGGTAAAGATCATAATTTAAAATACAAATAAATAAAAATAAAAATATAAATAATACAAGTAGGTACGTCTAATATGGAAATAAAATAAAAACGAAACTATTAAAGTAACTGACTGTTTTAAACTATGCAAAAATTAATTAATAGCTTAATGATTTCTCATATCTGTGTAGGCTGTTTTCAGTTATCTTCACTAAGCGGCACTCTTCATCTTATAACATAAAATATTGGTTGTTACCATCTGTTACCAGCAAGCATCAGGAACAAATTCCAGCCTACGAGTACAAAAAGGCTTCCCGCAATCCTTTACTTCCTCACCAGAGGCGACAATAAATCAAGCCTCGAGGAAATTGCCGACGACGCGGGTAGGACCCGCGGGGGAGGGGCGGGGAGGGAAGTGAAGGGGGAGGCAATTTAATTAAATCTTGCATCGAACTCCTGAGGCCTGGCCACCAAGGAGCCGAGAACATAAGTGGATGTGTCACACTTCACTATCATACAAGTATTTGTACCAGAACATTGGACCATAAACAGTTACCGTAATAAAAAAAACCAGTCAAGTGCGAGTAAGAATCACGTGGAGAGCGTTCCGTACGTCGCTTTTTCTTCATGAATAGGTGTTTTCCTTTTTCTGTTGGAATTTAAAATTATTCTGTTTTGAACAAATTCAAAATTTTAGGCCCATTCGTTTCTGAGATAGGGGAGGATGAGGGGGGAGGGGGAGGGGGAGGAAATAGTTTATTACGCTACATGTATGTGATTGGGTCACTTAACTCTGTTTATGTACCAAATTTCAACTTTTTTGTCTGGTAGTTTAGGATGAAATAGGATGTGACAGACAGCCAGACACGAGAGTGATCCTTAAATAGTTTCGTTGGTAGCTACTTTTTGAGGTACTGAGAGCCTAGTACAGGTTTGTCTAAGTCTTGCATTAGTTTTGTCTAAGTGAGTTCAAACGTTCTGGGATAGTAGAGGACTCGCTTCGCTTGCCCTAATAATTCCAAGGGATCACTGCTGGTACCAGAAACATGATAGCTAAATATTTTCTCGACAGAAAATATCACAAAGTAACCTCTTACTTCTGGCTTGATTGTTTATCAATATGGTGAAAGTTGTTGGGTCAAAAATTAAAGAAATAAAATCAATAAATACAGCCAGAGTAGAGATTTTGTTAAAATATTAATATTTTAGGAGGTATTCAAACGGCACGAGGTGTTTTTTTTGTATAAAGATTTCTGCCTGGGTTTTGCACAGCTTTAAAGCTTACGGTAGCTTATCAAGATAAATTTAGCAAAATTATGAATATGGATAATATCAATGCATATAATAGTAGAATAGTGAGCATCGAAGTCCTGCGTAGCGCCGCGTAATTGATGATCACACACCAAACCAATTTGCCACTTCCACTGTAGAAGTAAAATTAGCTCACAATTCCGTGTCCACTGGCCTAACGAACAACCATTGTATTTAAATAATGTGTGCTGACTTTTTGTGATCGAATCACGAGTTATTTCAATAGGTAGGATTAGGTGAGGGTTGCAGACAGGAAGTGACGACAAATGCTTTTTAGTCGATATTTGGTAACAGTTCTAAGTGGGGACTCGTGTTGGTAATTGATTATTTAAGGTGGAACGTAAGACAAGGAGCATTTTTTTAAATTTTACTGTGTTTTTTGCTCATCAATATCTTTACAAATATTTGTACGATCTACAGATATTTGTTCAGGGTGTTCTGGGTGTTTGCTATGTATAATAAAAAATATCTATCTATTTAATAAATTCCAATAATATATTAGCTATCTAGTACCCATAACACAAGCTCTGCTTAGCTGTAGATAAAGTTGTGTGAACTGTCCAGCATTATTTTGTTTATTTTTATTTTACTTCGATTTTGCGGAAACTAGGAGACCTAACACACACTCATTTTGATTAATAGTATCGCATACATAAATCATTAGGATTAGCTACGAATATCAATCAACAAAAAAAACTTTGACATCAGAAGAAGAAGAGCTGTGATGAGCAAATATGAGGGTATTTTTTTTATGCAAGACTTCTTTGTCAATTCTAAATGTTCCGTGAGCTCACCCCAAGCTCATATCAAGTAGGTATAACTTGGTAAATCTAACGGGCGTACTTAGTACTTATTCTCCTGAATTGCTCATATTTCATTTGGGGGGTACTAAATAAGGCTTTATTACTTAAATAATATCCCCAAAATATTCCTGCTAATTAATATAAGGGCTCTTTGAGAAGGGGATGTCTGGAGCTCGAGATATTTGGTTAGAAAATTGATGCCCTTAATTTTTGCTATTTGGCTCGTTGCCTTTTGGTGTCTTTTTTGCGAAGCGTATTTTTGTGAAGTTCACGCGGTGGTATTTGATGTTTAAGGTTGTTCCTCGTGGTCAGCTAGGCACGACAGCGTCAATAGATGGCGCTGTTGCCAAATTTTGAAGTATTTTATGTATTTATGAATTAAAATGTGCATATTATGTCATAACACTAACGTTCACGCAAATGGTGGTTTATTTGCTATGTACCTAGCTATATTTCAGGTTATTTTAGTCTCTAGTTTTAACATACTTGTGCCGAGCAAATTCCGAGCAATATGAAAGCCTACTCACGCACACAGTCAAGGATATTATTGTATTAGAACTATAAGCTAATTTCGGCGCGCGAATTTCAAAATAGTTGGACTAGCGGCTTGGACTGTCGACTCAGAACTTCTGAACCCACGTTACTGCGTTCGATTCTATACTGCCTATATTTTTTGTATTTTTTTTTTACTTTTTTTTTGTGAACCAGTGACTAGATCTCTCGACACTAAAACCACAGTACTGGGTTCGATACCAGACTATTTTTTTTTATAAATGTTTTTGTAATGATCTACAAAATACACTGATTCTGCTTCAGCCAATATTATGTTTGTGAAGTGAGTGTTGTGGTGTGTCCTTATTTCAAATCAAAAAGTAGGTACTCGATTCTTAACCGACCTCAAAAAATGGAGGAGGTTATCAATTCCAGAGTTTTTTATTATGTTTGTTACCTCATACCATTTACGTAACGATTAGGAAAAAAAATTACATGATATACTTCCAGATTGGTGCCATTTTCATTAAAATGTTTTTCTGATGATGGAATCCATGAAGATTGAGGGAACTCCTCAAATATTATAGGCACACATATATCAATTTCGGTATTTTCAGCAACAAGTCAAGCATTGCATTCAGAATGTTTTTTGTTTTTTATACTACTAGAATGACGGAACATGCTGATGGCCCACCTGATGTTAAGCGGTAACCTCTGCCTATGAACAGTGCATTACCTCATAGGTCACGTCCACCTAGGACGCGCCCTATGTGGCATTGCACTGCGCCCGCCACCCTGAGACATAAAGGTGAAACGTCTCATGTGCCTGTAATTTCACCGGCACCCTTACCCTTCAAACCGGAACACAGCATTGCGAGGACTACTGCTTTGCGGCAGAAATAGGTATGGTGGTAGTACTTCCCCGGACGAACTCTCACACAAAAAAGCTCTACTACTACTATATTTCACGGGTGGCAACAATGGTGTCTCCTGCGATATCCGATTGAGCTGAAATTTGGCATACTCGTACCTATCTAGTTCCGATGACAGTACAATACTATGGTGAAAGCGAGCTGATCTGATGATGGAGACGGAACGTGGACAGCGGAACTCCTCGATGGATAATAGTAAACTGGCCGTGCTGAGGCTCATTTTCATCAGCACACTAATTTTATTAAGTCTTATACCTGGACTTGTAGTTAGCTTGTAGTTCCTGACTGCTAGCTTATTTCAGGAATGTATTATACTGGAAGAAAGCATTAGCAGAGTCAGTCGTGGGAAGCAATGGCGGCGATGAGCTCACCACTTGTCACGTGTATTTCCCACGATGGTGCAACCCACAGTGAAAAGAGGCACATGAGAGGCTCTGCTTACTCTTTCGGGGAAAAAGGCGTGTGTCTATGTATGTATTTATGTTGTATTGGGTATAAATTCCTAGCTATGAAGTAGTTTTTCAGGGTTCCGAAAAAAAAAAATACGGAACCCTTATGGATTCGTCATGTATGTCTGTCTGTCCGTGTATGTCACAGCCACTTTTTTCCGAAACTAATTTTCACACAAAAATAGAAAAAAACAATAAGTTTTTGGGGTTCCCCATACTTAAAACTGAAACACATTTTTTTTTCATCATACCTGTGTGGGGTATCAATGGATAGGTCTTCGAAAATGATATTGAGGTTTCTAATATCATTTTTTTCTAAACTGAATAGTTTGCGAGAGAGAGAATGATAAAACTAAACAAAAAAAATGGTGAACATTACCATGTAAACTTCCAACGAAAATTGTTTTGAAAGAGATCTAGTACGTAGTTTTTTTTAATATATCATAAGTTGTAAACCATCCAAGAACTTTTATGTTATGTTACTTGCTGCTACGGAACCCTTCATGGGCGAGTCCGACTCGCACTTGGCCGCTTTTTTTTCTAAAGATTTATTTACTTTCAGCTTTTATTGATAGATCATCAACTGAAGTCCACGGCTGGGCATAGGCCTCCCCCATAATATAATGCACATAGAAACTTTATTTTACGCCGCATAAATGGCTATTGCTTTACAAAGCACAAGTAAGGCCGCACGTAGAAACTGTTCCCATCTATGGCACGGGGCACCCAAGTACCAGCTGCTTCGTTTTGACTCCTTACAGAGAAGAGCCATTAGCATCATCGGTGACCCCAAGCTCTCCGATACTCTAGAACCGCTTAGCCAACGCAGAGCTATCGGATCTCTTTGCGTGATCTACCGCCTCTACAACGGGGAATGTTCTGACGAGCTTTCCGATCTCATCCTCGCATCGAGATTTTACCATCGCTCTTCCCGGCACCGTGACAAAGCTCATCCGCACATCATAGAACCCTGGGTTTCTCGAACGACTCGTTTCTCGAGATCATTTCTTCCCCATAAAGTACTATTATTTATTCTGTGCCTATAAACTATGGAATGAGCTTCCATCTGAGGTTTTCCCGTGTCGTACATGTCGTACGTAACCATGTTTTATTTCATGAAAAATGGTCATAAATTCCTTCAGGGTAGGCAGCGCATCGACAATTACCCCCAGTGTTGCCGGTGTCTATAAGCGACGGTGACCACTTCACATCAGGCCGTATGCTAGTTTGCCAATTTGTATCATAAAAAATAAAAAAAAAACTGCCAAGTGCTAGTCGGACTCTAGCACGAAGGGTTCCATACAATAATCTAAAATTAAAATTAAAATTACACGCAAATGTACCAGCCATCACCCAATCACGCAACAGGGGGACAGATCCAACTTTTTTGTTCTAACTGTCACCTTAGGGGGGACAGATCAGTGTGACAAATGGGAATAATTCGTCGCGCTCCATTTCCATTATTGTGATGTCTTGAGTTTGAGAAATAAAGCCGACGAAGTAACAATTCTTCATTGAGGAAATCCGCAGTTGACCCTATTTTCAACAAGTTTTTTTTTTTTTTTTTTTTAACATTGATAGACCTTTGTTTGTGCACGATCTCACCTGTTGGTAAGTGACGATGCGGCCGAAGATGGAGCACAAAGGTCTAGAAGGCACCTATTCACTCTAGCCTTGAAGAGGTCCAGATTATAGTTGAGTTAGTAATTAATTTTGTAAAAATTAAAAAAAAAAACCCCAAAGCTGAACGGCTGAACCGATTTTGATCAAACAAAGCTAAGAACACTCCCGAAAAATAAACCTTTCAAACAAAAAAAAACGATTTCGGTTCATCCGTTTGGGAGCTACGATGGGACAGACAGACACACACACACACAGACACGTCAAACTTATAATACCCCTTCGTTTTTCGTCGGGGGTTAAAAGAGAGGATAACCCATTCAATAAAAATTAATTATATTATTTTTAATTTCGAGGCCTTTGCGACTTGCGAGACAATGAGGGAAAGGATTGCATTTCAAAAAGGCTAATTCTCCTTAAAAAAAAAGATTGTTAATTTGTATTACACTATGTATAAAATATTTATCTTTTTTATGCTTTTTTATTTATCTTCACTATTATTTTGTATTTTTTAACCCCCGACGAAAAACGAAGGGGTGTTATAAGTTTGACGTGTCTGTGTGTGTGTGTGTGTGTCTGTATGTCCCAACGTGGCTCCCGAACGGATGAACCGAAATCGTTTTTTGTTTTTGTTTGATAGGTGTATTTGTCGGGAGTGTTCTTAGCTTTGTTGGATCAAAATCGGTTCAGCCGTTTTATTTCGTTCGGTTTTTTTTTAAGTTTTACAAAATTAATTCCCTGTAAATATGTAAACTTTGTTGTTTTGTTTGTTTGTTTGTTTGCCAAGCTGCGGTGAAATGGCTAGTACAGTATAAACACAATTACCTACTAGTAATAAATTAGTGCTTAGGAACGTACCATCTGGACTAGCGCCTAGAAAGGAATGGAATCGCTTCGAAGCGAATGTCTTTTGGCTAGGCCGGCTAATATGCATTGCATGCAAATAATATTATGGAAATTAAAAAAAAAAGTGGCCAAGTGCGAGTCGGAGTCGCCCATGAAGGGTCCCGTAGCAGCAAGTAACATAATATCAAAGTTCTTGGATGGTTTACGATTTATGACGTATTAAAAAAAAACTACTAACTAGATCTCGTTCAAACCAATTTTCGTTGGAAGTTTACATGGTAATGTACATTTTTTTTTAGTTTTATCATTCTCTTATTTTAGAAGTTACGGGGTTGGGGGGGGGGGGACTTTTTACCACTTTGGAAGTGTCTGTCGTGCAAACTATTCAGTTTAGAAAAAAGTTATATTATAAACCTCAATATCATTTTTGAAGACCTATACATAGATACCCCACACCAACGGGTTTGATGAAAAAAAAAATTGAGTTTCAGTTCTAAGTACTAATACTTAGAACTGAACCCCCATTTTTTTTTTGTTTTTTTCTATTTTTTTGTGAAAATCTGAATGCGGTTCACAGAATACACCTACTTACCAAGTTTCAACAGCATAGATCCTATAGTTTCGGAAAAAAGTGGCTGTGACATACACGAACAGACATAACATGTCATAGTAAGATGAACTCTTGTCTTCTAAGCAGGAGGCAAAATGTTCAATACCCACCCTGGGCCTGCATATCTGAATCTTCCGAAGACCCTAACTGGCAATTATAATGAATAAGACCCCTAGGAATCATTTCAACGAATTTGTTTGAAGATTGTAGTTTCACCTACCTACACAGAACTGACTTCGACTGAAACAAGGCAATACTATGTTTTTTTTTTTAATATTGAATGAGCGAAGCGAGTTCTCTGATTCAACTTGGAAGAATTGGCATTTGTATGTATGTATGTATGTATGTTTGTCCGAGCATAACTTCCGAACCGTTAATCCGATCTTCATGAAATTTGATTGGGAGGTGATAGTATTGGTACAATTTGTTGGTAAGGTTATGAGCTATATCGGTCTTGAGTCGGTTGTTGAGATATTGGGGTCCAAGAGGAGGTAAAAAAAAGTGAGAATATCAGATCAAATGTGGTGTCATATGAAAGTTCCTCGCTTCGACATTTCAAAACTATTTTAGTTTCTGAGATGTTAGGGTAAATCAAAAATGTAAAAAAACAAAACCTCTAGGGTACTTCCACTAATCCTACAACGCTGTTTTTTTTACGTTTGTAGCTTTTATGATACAAATACTGGGAAAAGTCTAAAATTTATGAATCTTGAAACTTGTAGGTACCTACTCTATAAAATAACAACCAGTGTATAACATTCTTTGTTGACCTCCCGTTTCTAGGAATTTTAACGACGTTGAAGGTCTAACTTTTCGAACCACATGTAACCTACCTAAACCGTGTGTATTCGTGAGGTCTCAGTTCAAAAAACCTTGTGCGTAAATATATAGGTAATTATGATCAGCTAGTAGTATTTAATTTAATTTTTACGTAATTAAGATAATATTATATTTGTCTGTAATTTCTGTCTAGTTGTTTGTAATTTAATTTTCTCCCATTATTTATACAAAGTTCATATGTAGAGACCTTGCAATGCATTGCGGCCTCCGGCTGTCTGGCTGATTCGCATACACATGTCCAATCCTAAATGTTTGTTTTTCTAATATTTTCTATCCGAGCTAATTATGATATGACAGATCGAAGCGGCAACAGCGCTTAGCCGGCGTAAGTCACGAGCTGACAACGTCGCGTGTAAGTGACATGTTACTGTTATCTAATCTGCGGCTATGTGTGTGACACTGTCAGTGTACACTCACACACTGACATAAATGAACTAAAATTTCGATGTTATTTTCGCTATTAATCCACTGTTTTCTTCAACCAAATATGTGTTGACGCAAATAATGACCAATATAAAAGCCAACAACAGTCATTTCAGTGTAAAATTATACTCTGTTTGCCCATATTTGTGCTAATACGTTTGTATGGAAAAGCGACCACCTTAAGTTGTTGTCTGCACGCCGCTTCGGGGATGTTTTCAAACTACGCGCGGACGAAGTCGCGCGCGGGTCATCTAGTAATCCACTGCAACATAACATGTTGTCTTAGATAAATATGGTTGATGTTATCGCCTTCTGAACGTTTGTAACCCGTGGTCCCTCCCGTGGTCCCTGGAAGGTATCACGGGTATATTTTTACCCGTGGTCCCTCCGAGAAATACAATGCCAATAATAATAATAATATACTCCTGGACTTGGCACGCATAGTCGGGAGGTTCCTCTCTCTGCAGCCCTAGGCCTCCGACCGTTTGGGAATTGCTTTGTGGTCGGTGGTTCTCCGTTTTTTTTTTACTACGATATTTTTGATACTATTGTTTTTTGTAGATAGTATTTCTTTATAGTCAAAAAAAAGTTGTTACGAGTTTTAGAGTAAATAAGTCAATTAATAATAGAAGAATAATAGAATTTCCCGTGGTGTGTCCGGCCTAAGAATAGACCCTTCCGTCTCCTCCCGTGGATGTCGTAAAAGCCGACTAAGGGATTACCCGGACTATTTGATAAGATTAGTTGGTATAAGATTTGTCCTGGCTGCTAGCTTATTATGGAATGTGTTAATACTGGAAGAAAGCGTTAGCTGAGTCAGTCGTGGGAAGCAATGGCGGCAATGAGCTCACCACTTGTCACGTCTATATTCCACGATGGTGCAACCCACTGTGAAAAGAGGCCTATTGTGGCTCTGCCTACCCCTTCGGGGAAAAAGGCGTGTGTTTATGTATGTATGTATGTAATAGAAATAAGCTTTTTGTTGAAAAGTATCTTATTTTTTTTTATACTACTTGAATGACGGAACAAGCAGATGGCCCAACATCTGCCTATGGACAGTGCATTACCTCATAGGTCGCGTCCACCTAGGACGCGCCCTATGTGGAATTGCACTATAAAAAGTCTCATGTGCCTGTAATTTCACCGGCACCCTTACCCTTCAAACCGGAACACAGCAATGCGAGCACTACTGCTTTGCGGCAAAAATAGGTATGGTGGTAGTACTTCGCCGGACGAACTCTTTCACAAAAAAACTCTACTACTACTAATAAGAGTATCTTTCTTTAACCACTAAAGAAGTATATTAATGGTGTCTATTACCTATATATTAGTCAAGTACTCATACTTCAAACCTTTTTTTGTCCTTGCCATGGTGGGTGTTCGAGTGAGAGGCAAACTGCCCGACGAGATACAGTCTCAAACTAGTACGGAGGGGGAGGGGACGGGGACGGGGAGGTTCAAACTTGTCACCTTTCTTAATATTTACAGGCCTTATCAATCTGTTCATACAGCTACATACCTACTTGATACTCAATGTTGTAAACTTCTTTTTGTTCTAGCATGTACCTAATAGCATTGACTATAATTTAACTTAGTTTGAGCGAAACCTTTTTAAGCATTTTTTTTTTACTTTTCTTTAGTTTCCACTTAAGAACATTGAGGAGTCCATTTCCATTGAGGAGTTTCATTGTCCACTTCCATCTCCATTATTTGCTTAGCTCTTTGTCACTATAATATTGTATTGCCATCGGAACTTGACAGGTATTCAAAATTCCAGCTCAATCGGTTGGGTGGAACGGGTTTAAAATTCAGTTGCCAGATTTAATCCACACCACAGATAAAATAATACTATGCTAGTATCCACACATACTAACAAATAGAGTAAACAAGTAATTAATTTTGTAAAAATTAAAAAACTCTCAACGCAATGAAACCTAACCATACCTATTTCTGCCGCAAAGCAGTAGTGCTCGCGTTGCTGTGTTCCGGTTTGAAGGGTAAGGGTGCCGGTGAAATTACAGGCACATGAGACTTTTCATCCTTATGTCTCAGGGTGGCGGGCGACATAGGGCGCGTCCTAGGTGGACGTGACCTATGAGGTAATGCACTGTTCATAGGCAGAGGTTACCGCTTAACATCAGGTGGGCCATCGGCTTGTTCCGTCATTCAGTAGTATAAAAAAAAAAAAAAAAAAAAACGGCTGAACCGATTTTAATAAAACATAGCTAAGAACACTCCCGACACCGACAAATACACCATTCCAACAAAAAAAAACGAAATCGGTTCATCCGTTCAGGAGCTACGATGCCACAGACAGACACACACACAAACACATACACACACACACACAGATACGTCAAACTTAAACAACACCACGTCGTTTTTGCGTCGGGGGTTAAAAAAGCATTTGAAAAGAAACGTAGTAAAGTTAAAACATCGTTTTTTTTTAAACTATAAAACTGTAATATACACTCTTTCGATGAAATCAGTTCACAAAAAGCATTCACCTTTTTCAATATCGTTGGATAACGCACTCCTTCCGAAGTAAATATTTGATAAAATACGCACCCATCAAAAAGTATATTTACATAGGCGAGGCGCCCCCAACTTCGCCAGAGCATGTCCTCTGTTAAATAGTTAATGCGCACTCAAATCACAATAAGAATTCTATTTCAAAGGCGGCTGGATATGTGAAGCATTATTTGATCAAAGGAAACAGCTACCTGCTGTTTTATATGAGTTAAAAATAGATTTCAAATGTTTGGTACTAATTGTGTTAAAAAACTCATGTTTCTGGTATTCCTCTGTTTCCAATTTAGTACGACTTCAAAAACACAGAAAAAGTGAATTTGAAGTTTTTTTTTTTTTTTTTAATTTACTTGGATGACGGAACAAGCAAGAGGCCCATTTGATGTTAAGCGGTAACCTCTGCCTATGAACAGTGCATTACCTCATAGGTCACGTCCACCAAGGACGCACCCTAAGTGGCATTGCACTGCGCCCGCCACCCTGAGACATAAAGATGAAAACTCTCATGTGCCTGTAATTTCACCGGCACCCTTACCCTTCAAACCGGAACACAGCAATGCGAGCACTACTGCTTTGCGGCAGAAATAGGTATGGTGGTAGTACTTCCCCAGACGAACTCTTTCACAAAAAAGCTCTACTACTACTAAATGCTACCTGCTACATAAGTAAGGTAATACTACTAAATAAGTGACCTGAAGAGAGATAGGTATGGATCTGGAACCCTGTTTCGCATCTGTACAGGCAAATGACAAAAGTCTCTAATTAATGCATGTGATGATTTATGGAACTGGTGGTCGCTGGTCAAAGTAGCACATCGCGCTATAGACAGAGCTATGCTTGAGTACGTAATATAATTGTGTTAGAAGAAGAGTTTTTTTGTGAAAGGGTTCGTCCGGGGAAGTACTACCACCATGCCTATTTCTGCCGCAAAGCAGTAGTGCTCACATTGCTGTGTTCCGTTTTGATGGGTGTATGGGTGCCGGTGAAATTACAGGCACATGAGACTTTTCATCTTTATGTCTCAGGGTGGCGGGCGCAGTGTAATGCCACATAGGGTTCGTCCTAGGTGGACGTGACCTGTGGTAATACAATGTTTATAGGCAGATGATACTGCTTAACATCAGGTGGGCCATTTACTTGATCCGCCAAACCAAGTTGTATAAAAAAAAAAAATGGGCATCGGGGAAGAATCCAGATGATTGACATAAACCGAACCGAACGTGCAAGTCGAAATATTAATGTACCGGTCTTATAGCTCACAGCGCTGACAACCGTGGAGGATCAAAAGACCGCAGGAAAACGGTGGATGGACACGGATCAAGACCGGTCCTCATGGCATTCAATGGGGAGGCCTATGTCCAGCAGACTTGTACAGGCTTATGATAATGAAGATGATGATGGAATTTTATTTACTGATCAGTAAAAGTCTGGTTGCTTGGCCTTTTTACGTAGACTCCACGCCGCCGTATAGCAGTTCAAAGCGCAGATATAGAATACTCAACAACACGTCCTAAATGGTTTTCTATGAAATGTATTAATAGAATGTTAGGATAGCTGACTGCCCCTTCACGCAACGTATATTAAAGCTTAGATACGGAAACCGTAAACTACAGGATCAGACTTTTTTAAGACACCTACGTTTCATCGATCCACTGCGGTTTCAGCCGCGCCACTTAATGAAATAGAAATTGGCGACCTCGAAGACGACCTCCTAACCTTAGCCTGTCCCTCTCCTCCCAGGGGCAATCGCCCGCTCAAGAGCCGTGCGAGCGGGATAAAATATATTTATACAAAGTCAAAGACGAGCGGTGAGTGGGATAGCTGTATTCATTATGAATATAATGTGGTTGCGGCTGTGTCCGTGCGTCTCGACGTGTTTTGTGCGTGTGTGCGGCGGCCTTAACGCGGTCGAATCGATACCTCATCTTTTGAAGGACGGTGGCTATTTGTAATCTCTTGAATTCGCAGATAAAGTATTTTCTACATCAACGGTTCTATTTTAAAATGTTTACTGGTCGAATCGAATGCTATGCAAACGAAACAAAAGGGTGAATCTCAAAAAGCCCGGGTGAATAAATTTTTCCTAACCCGAAAAAAGTGTCATTAATGGGATCGATGACGAGTGACGGTCTCGCGTTGTGGTTGGTTTGCGGTTAGCAGGGCGTGGCTTGTGGTTATATTTACGATCTCCCATTGGTCGATCACCTGACCTTTGCGGTTAGTCCTGTGGTTTCTAAGATTTTCACCCTCGGAAAAATAAATAGAGGAAAATATATGTTTAAGGCTGTGATTGGTTGGTGTATGTGGTTTTGCGGTTAACCGCAACACGCTATTCGTTAAGATTGTAATCGTTTTGTGTTCAATTGGAGATTTGTTGCGGGATTGGACGATGATATGACTGGCTGTTGTGGTTTGGGGGTAGTCAATAGTGGCAAGTGGTTGGCAAATCGGGGCTAAATAAATGTGGGGCTGACTTTTGCATAATAGGTTCGGTTTCTGAAATCAAGGAAAAACGCGTTGAAGTCTTTTGTAAGAAGGATTAAACTTAAATTATTTATGAAAACAAAATTTAATTATATCATTCACGTGTACAAACTATAATCCTATTTAATCACGTGCCTTAACTTTTTAGACAAACAATTAAAAGTTTTTACAATCAAAACATTAATATAAAGCCCTATTCTTTAGAACAAATAAATAGTTTTTTCAGGAAAAAAGGAAAGCGCCCTCTCGTGGCCAAGCCCCGAACGCAGTCGTGAAATTTTTAACAAAACTCCCCTCAAGTGCGAACCTTTCCGTTTTCTTCGCCTTCTTATGAAACAAACTCCTTAAGAAAGTAGCTGTACAATAACCCCAGTCTAACGCACACATGGACGAGCCGAGTTCTCCCCTAAGAAAGACGAAACCGGTTGAAGTCAAAATGTCGTAACAACCAGCTACGAAACATGATGCTACGACCTTCTAAATTCCATCCTTCCCAAGCGTTTATTTTAAAATCTAAAACGACGTAAGTCACGCTTGTTCAGTTTTATTTCAGACATTGCGTATTTGAGGGGAATTTCACTACCATGGAATTACAACTCCTATCCACAAGCCTGCTATGACGATTTGGATGCTATGCTCTGAAAGGTAGAGTTGCGTTTGCTTTGCAAATGCGTGGGAGATATAGTAAAAGTTTTTATGGAACTTTTTGGCACTTTTGCTTATTTTCTGTGTGAGTGAGTATGGGTACAGGGGGGATAAAAAGTGTGTGTGTGTTCAGTGGCGCTAGTGTGCTGTCGGTGTACAGATTTACCGGCAGATGGCGTTACTAGGTCTGCGGTTGCTGAGCCAAATAGATTCGGTGTCTTGGAACACTGGAACTGGAAACTGGAGCGTACCGATTGAAAGAAGATGCTCTCAAAAGATTACAGTTTGTAAGTAGTTGGAGAGAACTTAGTTTAATTTAATTTGAACGGGTTTCATTGAACCTACTTCCAAAAATAGGAGGTTCTTGATTCGACTGTATATTTTAATCATTGAACAATACATTTATTTACAGAAAGAATAATAACTAATACACGTAGGTATGTACATGTATGTATGTAGTATGTACGCTTTCGTCTGGTATTGATTTGGATCAGTTGAGCTACCTTTAGATCGTTAGCAGCGGTCTTCAGGTAGTACTACAGTTTCATGTTTTTTTTTAATTTTGTTCGTTTGTACTTGTATTAGTTGAACAATAATTACAGATTTTATCCCATTATTATTATAAATTTTAACGTTACGATGTTTGGATGTTTGTTTCTCAATCTTGCCGAAACAGCTGAACCAATTTCGATGATATTTGATACCCATTTATTCATTTCATGTTATAACCCGACTGCCCAGCTGGTGGTTAATGGTTTTCGTTGCTAAATGCATTGCTAAAACTAGAGAGCTTAAAGTTTTGAACAGCGCAACTTTCCCCTACACCTCACTCACTTGGCTTTTATTTCAACAATTAGATGTAATGTTTTCCACTCACCGGTGTGTAATGGTCCCTGAAAACTAGTAAGAGGTATGTAATGATCGTTTCACGCTCACAATTCTTGTTATAATCATTAAAGTTTGAGTACAGTCGTGTTGCTTTTGTGAATTTTATTGAATTGCTTCTGTTAGGGGGTTCTGTAAAACGGCTTTGCTTTTATGATTAGTAAGTGCGCTAATTACTTTAAATAACTAGTAGTTCTGTGAACAGTAGACCTCGCGAGCACAAACTTTTTTTCAACAATTGTGTTCAGTATATCCAAACATCATCTTTTTTTTATACTACAACAAGCAGATGGCCCACCTGATGTTAAGCGGTAACCTCTGCCTATGAACAATGCATTACCTCATAGGTCACGTCCACCTAGGACGCGTCCTATGTGGCATTGCACTGCGCCCGCCACCCTGAGACATAAAGATGAAAAGTCTCATGTGCCTGTAATTTCACCGGCACCCCTCCAAACCGGAACACAGCAATGCGAGCACTACTGCTTTGCGGCAGAAATAGGCATGGTGGTAGTACTTCCCCGGACGAACTCTTTCACAAAAAAGCTTCTTTTTATTAGCTTAAATTACTTGGACTTGTTTGTAAGATTCGTTGGTATAAATTTGTCCTAGCTGTGCTTATTTAAGGTATGTGTTATTACAGTGAAGAAAGCGTTAGCAGAGCCAGTCGTTAGAAGCAATGGCGGCGATTAGCTCACCACTTATTGAAATTCCATTTTTTGATTTGAATAAAGTTATACGTCCTATAGGTTGGACACTAAACTTTACAATGTCGCCTATGTTTGGATGCCGCCATATTTACTCCAAAAAAGGTGGTTTACCCCATTTAAGAGTTTTTTGATACACAAAAAACTAGTCAGTAATGTTACTATAGTTACTATCAGGTACATTTATGTAGCGTTTACGCCTCGTTGGTTATTCCTTACATTAATCATGAGTTGGTCCAGTGAAAAATGAATCTAAATGTTTTTCTAAGTCAGTTAGAAAAGTAATGGAATTATAAATAAATAATGCTGGACAGTTCACACAACATTATCTAGCCCCAAGCTAAGCAGAGCTTGTGTTATGGGTACTAGATAACTGATATAATTAATACAATATATTACATAGTTAGATATTTTTTATTATACCTACATAGAAAATACCCAGAACACCCTGAACAAATATCTGCGATCGCACAAATATTTGTTCCGAGGCGAGAATCGAACCCGCAACCTCCTGCGTCGCAGGCCAAGCTTCGCCCGCCGCGCCACAGAGGTCGTCAGAGGTTGGAGAGTATGTTATCTATAATGCGTGTATTCGTCACAGTTCGGGTGAACCAGTTGTTTATTTTAAGTTTAAAATCACAGCGACCTTCACATGTCCTTAGCCACCCTTCTTTGTATACCCTTAAGCACAGGGAACGCATTCAATTAGTTTATTATATTTTTAAGTTATGTGTATTACTCATTGGAAATCCTAATAAACAAAATAAAAATAAATACAAAAAAAATAGCGTTACAAGGGTTGATTCATTAATTAATGTGATACAGATATTCTGTTTGACGAAGTCCGTTTGACTATGTTTGTTAAAGTGCAGACACATACACGTTTTTTTAGTGTGCCTAAGCTCAGGAGCTATAGGGCCGGCACCCAGTGCCAGCACGGCACGGCATGGTATGGCAGGTTGTAATGCGGCATCCCGTGATCAGAACTTGACAGATATGCCAAATTTCAGCTCAATCCCACACACGTGTCCACACGTTTGTGACTAACATACTAACATGTATAAAATCCCAGTAACATTATTTGAATTTTTGTTGATAATCATCAATCAAGCTAAACATCAGTAAATATAAGACGCTGGGAGTAAAGAAGGGTTGGAATCAAGGCGGGTAATCAGCCGGAGACCGCGTAATGGGCCCTTGGGGACCGGCCGCCGACGACTTGAGCCATTGCTGCGTAGGGCTACCAACAACTCAGCAATGTTTTTATAGAAGATACTAATTATAAATAATAAAAGCCTTAATTTCTATACTAACAAAATACAATCGTTTTCGCCATAGGCCTCCTCTAGTTATTTCCACTCACTTAGCTGTTAGCTGTTATTATCAAAGTATCTTAATCTATTGGACGTAATATAATCGAATTATTTTTTATTATGATTTCCATTAGGTTTCTTCCATGTCCATGTGTTTGCTTGCTTTCAAACCAACAAATAATAACAATAATAAAAAAACGTTATTGACATAATAAAATGTTTAAAATGTTATTGAGTCCATACGCTCCCAAACTAGTTAAAAACTGTATTTCAGGCTTCTCCCATCTTATACAACAATATATTATGTCCTTATAGTTCACTAAAAGCTAAAAAAAACAAGAATCATTTGTTATTAACATAATTAGTGTTAATTAGTGTGTTTAGCGGAGCGACTTTTCGGGTCCACGCGTGACCGTGCTGGCTTTTATTTTGACGAATAAGCATTGCCATTCAGCGTGGCTATGCAGCCAGCATTCTGGGCACGCTACCGTCGGTTGACGGCTTGCTGATCTGGTAGGTAGATTTTTAGTTTAGTTTTGGTTTATTGTCTTATTTGAAACCTAAAATATAAAAAAAAACAGAAACCAAACAAAACAAACCTTCTAAAAATAGTGTATATAGATAGTAATGAATTGGTATGAATACTACATTCGTATAAGTAACTTATGTAACTTGTTAAGTATAAATATAATTATTTTATGTGGAGTAGACATTTTACTGTATATATAACGAATGGTGCAACCCACTGTGAAAAGAGGCCCATTGAGGCTCTGCCTACCCCTTCGGGGAAAAAGGCGTGTGTCTATGTATGTATGTATAACGAATGAATAAATGAATTGGTAACGTGTGCCAGCCCTGTGCACAGTATTTCTTGAAGAGGCTTAAGAGAATGGCCATGTTTATTCTTTATCGCAGTCGTGGGAAATTTACGCCAGGGTTGATAATTAAAATATTCCCGTTTATGTTCGTTCAGCCGTTAGCGAACCGCTTTAATTAAACCAATCTAAATCTGCATTACGTTGGCAATAAACATTATTTTGTTGCATTTCATCGTTAGTTCTAAATATTTTTTCGCGGCTGTTCTAATCACACTAATCTACACTAATATTATAAAGAGGAAACATTTGTATTTTTGTTTGCGTGTATGTTTGTAATGAATAAACTCAAAAACTAATGTGCTGATTTCAAAAATTATTTTACCATTGGAAAGCTACGTTCACCCACGAGTGACATAGGCTACCAGGGGGGGGGGGGGGTATTTATATATGCGAAAGTTTGTGAGTGTATGCATGTGTATGTATGTTTCGTCTTCACGCAAAACCAAATGCGATTAAATTTGGTACGAAGATAGCTGTACCCCTGGAATAACACATCGGCGATTTTTTATCGCGATATTCAACCTGGATCGACACATATATATTATAGGTGAAACCGCGGGATACTACTAGATCGTTAGATGACACGAATAGGAGCTTATCCCAGGTTTGCACCGTTTCTGACGAAGGCTTTTAAATATTAGGTACAACCTTTGAAAAATTTAAAGAGAAAAGAGAACCTATTTATATAGTTACTTGAGAAAGTACCTATCCAAGACCTTTCAACAAAGAAAAGCATTATTTGTGACTTATGTTACATACAAAGCCTTCACCTAACACTGGGAAGTCGTCTTTGTTCGACTCTAATTGCCGAAGTGAAGGCTTGAAACCGTTGTATTGAGTCTTTAGATGTGTGTAATTACGCCTTTCATACAGACCCTTTTAATTACCACTCCTTTGTACTGCGAGACTTTCATCGAAGACGTGCCAAAAATAAGTCTTATGAATAAAATGCTAGAGTTCAAAGTTCGATGAAAATGTAGAGTTTGCAAAGTCTGTGGTTTCATTTTAACAGAAAAATTCCGAGACAAAAATCCATAACCTTTATTCTTTCCATCTGACTCGTCTCCTAGTGGCAATTCAAACTATTTTTTACCTAATTTGATGTGTATTTGGTATTAATAGTAAAATTTATAACGGTTTAGCCTGTGTCATTTAATAATAAATAAAATAAATAAATATTGCTGGACAGTTCACACAACATTATTTAGCCCCAAGATAAGCAGAGCTTGTGTTATGGGTACTAGATAACTGATATACTTAATACAATACATTACATTACATGGATGTTTTTTTATTATACATAGAAAGTACCCAGAATACCCTGAACAATTATTTGCAGATCGTACAAAATATTTGTTCTAATGCGGGAATCGAACCCCTTTTCATCATACGACAAGCAGGCGCACGGCTCAGTACCATCCCTACCTCATCAGTATACCCGCAATTCGCACTAAGCGTTTCGGTTCCACCTTTGTAATGCGAACAGCTAAGGAATCGAAGAAGTTGCCGTCGTCTGTCTTTCCTGAAAACTATGATATGGGTCTCTTTAAGGCAAGAGTAAATAGTGCCTTCTAGACCTTCGTGCTCCAACGTCGGCCGCATAATCACTTACCAACAAGTGAGATCGTGGTAAAACGATATAATAGTTTAAAAAAAAACACCTCCTGCGAACCTTCGCCTGCCGTACCACAGAGGTTGTCATTTGTAGTGGAGCAGCTGTTCGAAATTAAACGATTAATTTACAAAGAATTGCACGCACTATCAAAGGGAGATACACACTGGTGACACACTACAAATGAAGCTTTACAATTAAGGTGGGTACACACGGGTAGGCACGGCGCATTTGCCGGTGTCACGTGCCGACCGACTCGCACTTAATTTCGGGGGGTGGTGGGGGGAGTGCGGTTTTAAATTACGCCCGGCGCCGTATTCGGGAACTTTCAAAGATTGATTTACGCGATTATTGTAATTTATCTAATACCTATGTGGGGAATGTTAGTTGTCGTGCATACAACATTCTAGGCTTTTAAATAGGAATTTACAATAGATAAGTTGGAATTTAAAGAAGAAGAACTAAGATAACTTATATACGGGCAATGGGCAGGCCATATATCTTGCACAACTGACAACCTTTGTGGAATAAAGGCTCTCAAGTGGTGACCACAAACCGAACGACGCAAAAGAGGAATTCCCCCTTTCGATGGATCAAAGATATTATAGAGGTCGCAGAAGGCCGTGGATGTAAGCGACCACGAAACAGACGACGCAGTCGAAAAAAGCCCCATCTCGTTAATCAAACGATATTATAAAGGAAACATAGCCAAACATACATACATAGCTAAGAACAATCTCAAGCAAGCACAACCTTTCAAAAAAAAAACATATTGAAATCAGAGCACCCGTTTCGGAGCAGTGAGGCCACAGACAGACAGAAAAGCATGAAGCAAATACTAGTGTATCAAAATTATAATACCCATCATCTATAGTCTGGGGGTCTGGGGTTAAAAATGATGAATATAAATAATAAATAAATAAATAATGCTAAATGGTGTGCTAAGCTTTTATTAAATTAGCGATTGGAACCGTGTGCTGATCAAAATGAGTCCAAACACGACCAGTCTACTATTAACCATCGAGGAGTTCCGTTGTCCACCTTCCTTCTCCATCATCAGATCAGCTCGCTATCACCATAATATGGTATTGTCATCGGAACTTGACAGTTATGCCATATTTAATATCCATCGGTTGAGGGTAACTTCTTTAAAATACAGTTGCAAGATTTTACACATTATATATACATACATACAAACATTATTATACATACATTGCAAGTTAAATAAATAAATAAATAATAATAATAATATGCTGGACAGTTCACGCAACATTATCTAGCGCCAAGCTAAGCAGAGCTTGTGTTATGGGTACTAGACAACTGATATACTTAATACAATATATTACATAGATATTTTGTATTATATATAGAAAAAACCCAGAACACTCTGAACAAATATCTAAAAATTGCACAAATATTTGTTCCGAGGCGGGAATCGAACCCGCAACCTCTTGCGTCGCAGGCGAACGTTCGCCAGCCGCGCCACAGAGGTCGAATATAAAGAGGAGAGAATGCTGTAAGCCTTATTTTATGTCTAAATAGATCTTAACCATCTATATTTTACAGGCTTAATGGCACAGATTTATGTCGAGTTACTAGAGATCCACTAGGAAGTACCAATTTATATTTAAGCAATGGATTAATAGATTTTGTTAAATCCAGTATTCAGCAAAAGTTGCATACTAAAAATATAACAGATATAACTTAGTTATACCACAGATAAAATAATACTATGCTAGTAGTTATAAATAATGGCTTTGCTGTAAAGAAAGAAAATTATTGATTTTTAGTTCTCGACTCAATAAGAGGAGTGCCCTAAATTCGATGTGTGTAGGTATCTGTGCGTCTATCTGTGGCATCGTAGCTCCCAAACGAATAAACCAATCTTGATTTAGTGTTTTTGTTTGGAAGACTTGATCGAGACTATTCTTACATGCTTTGTGGAAATTGGTGCAGCTGTTTCTAAGATGATCAGCTCGCAACAATTTTTTGGAAGGGAACACAGGGACTTTTCCAGCTAGATACTTCAGGTTGAGCTCAAATTGGTCATTTTCGACGATATCAGGCTCCAGGGTCTGATGATGACCAGCATACGATGAACAGGATCTAGTTTACTACTGAAGCAGAATCTTCAAGTTTGAGTTTAACCTTGAAATTAGGACGACATGAGACATGAATTGAAATGAGCACAGAATGCAACGGGTGTTCAAAATTCAATGTGCTTTTATTTGTATGAAAGGTGCTGAAATTGTAAAAACAGGAGGGGGTTTTTTTAATTTTTGTCAAAATTAACTAATGAAGTCATTGATATGGAATTTGATACAGGACTGGAGACAATGGCATATGAGAGAGGAGACATATATCAAGCAGTAGGCTGTAACTACGTATGCTTCTGTGAATGTCACTGTTTTTAGGAAACACCAATTTATATTTTACCAAAAACACAGATTCAAACAGTTGTGATTGCTATTAACATTGATTTATGCTTCAACTTCTGTTTTACTAAGTTTTTAACGTCGTAGCGTGGAAATGGGACTTTAGATATTTATAGTTTTTTTTAGTTTACTTATAAATTGGATGGATTCTTTTCACATTCTAGAGATTTTGCTGGAAACCGCCCAAAACTAATGCGATGGTTTTGAGCGGCTTGTAATGATTGTGCCCAAAAAATATACTAAAGGAACAACTATAACTAACAACTAATCTATAATTATTTCTGCTTTTTAACCTCCAACTAAAAAGAGGGGTGTTTTAAGTTTGAGGCCATAGTGTGTCTGTCTTTCTGTCTGTATGTTTCTTTGTTGCAACGTAGCACCGGAACAAGTTGTCTGATTTAAATAAGATGTTTTTTTTTATGAAATGTTGGTTTGTCAGGTTGGTAACTATTTTTAGTGTTAATTGGTGCAGCCGTTTCCAGGATAATCAGCTCACTACATTTTTTGATGGGAATTCGGGAACTTTCTAGAACCATCCTTTTGAGCACAAAATGTTAATTTTCTACAACTTCAGGCTCCAGGGCCCAGGCTCCAGGCTACATAGTGACCAGTATAAGATGAAAATACACAATTTCAATGCAGTTTAATTTGTATGAAAACCGGCGATTGAAAACTGAAAACTGTTGGGGTTCATCTGTGGAAAAAAGCGCACGTGAAAAATGCGTTTTTCTATGTTTATGTTAGGCAATGAGCTAGGATGATTTTTGGATGAGAGATGACTTTTTGCGTATTTTTTTTTAAACCGATTGTAGCTCGATCACACCAGATATTAATTTAACAACAAGTTAATAACTCAATTTACTAGATGTTATGATAAGATTTTTATGTGTTCCTCAATAACGGCATAAAGCTGAACGGATTTCGATAAAAAAACAAAGGTAGATTATGTCCTGAATTTACTCATTCGCTCATTTTTTTATAATTTCCTTTGGTAGCACTTTATCGAAGCCGCTTGCTAATACTAGTCCAATAACTAATATCATAAAGGTCAACGTTACGATGTTTGTTATTCGATCACGCCGAAACGGCTGAACCAACTTCGATGTTTGGTACACAGATAGATGACCTAGGCTACTTTGTATCCTGGTAAAATGCGAGAGAAGCCACGGGTGGACACTAGAATGAAATAAATAGCACCCAACATGACATCAGCTTATCGGCCATTTCCATAATGCACGCGCTTCTCTATAATGCATGGCTGGTCCGGCGGACATCGTATTAATTACGTACAACGCTTATTATTGATTTTTAGTATTAAATGCGCGAGCATTTTGCCGGCAGGACGCCTGATTTATGCAACTACAGATCGCTCTAGAATTGTGTATGGAGGAAGGTTATCAAGGTATTGTGTGCGATTTGATAATGAGCTGTGGGTTTGTGGGAAATAAACAGACTAACAGATATATAATAAATCAATGTAATAAGTAACTTTTGAACGTACATAAATACTTGAAATTTTCACGAAGTAAGTTACTACTATATAGTCTCTGTAACAACAAATAAATAGGAGGCCGTAATAAAAAACCGGTCAAGTGCGAGTCAGACTCGCGCACGAAGGGTTCCGTACCATTATCTATAAAAACGGCAAAAAAAAACACGTTTGTTTTATGGGAGCCCCCTTAAATATTTATTTTATTTTGTTTTTTAGTATTTGTTGCTATAGCGGCAATATACATCATCTGAGAAAATTTTAACTGTCTAGCTATCACGGTTCATGAGATATAGCCTGGTGACAGGCGAACAGACAGACAGACAGCGACCCTTAGTAATATGGTCCCATTTTACCCTTTGGGTACGGAACCCTAAAAAAGGATAGTGTTAAATTTTGTACGATGGTACGAAACCCTTTTTGTGCGATTCCGTCTTGCACTTGGCGAGCAGTAGACTTGTTTTTTTCAAATCATCCACAGGAGTTAGTTTATCAACTGTCAATATTCGTACCTAATTGCTAGTTATAGGATCACCTTATCTGTCTCCACACAGCGAGTATGTTCGCTCGGCGAAGCGCGAAATTATTGATTGTTGTAATTAATTGCAAACATCGCCCTATAAAATTAATATCAACTTTATGCAACGACCTCGTTTAATTTAGGATATAAACGGAGCTTCGATTTTATGCAATTTGTTTTTTTTAATAATGTAGAGTTTATTCATAATTTTTCAAATTCACAATCTCAAGATGACAAAGTCCATATTCTAGTTTTTTTTTTTTTTTTTTTTTTTTATACTAATGAATGACGGAACAAGCAGATGGCCCACCTGATGTTAGGCGGTAACCTCTACCTCTACCTCTGGTTCGCGGCGGGCGAACGTTCGCCTGCGACGCAGGAGGTTGCGGGTTCGATTCCCGCCTCGGAACAAATATTTGTGCGATCTGCAGATATTTGTTCCGGGTGTTCTGGGTATTTTCTATATATAATAAAAAATATCTATCTATGTAATATATTGTATTAAGTATATCAGTTGTCTAGTACCCATAACACAAGCTCTGCTTAGCTTGGGGCTAGACAATGTTGTGTGAACTGTCCAGCATTATTTATTTATTTTATTTATTTTATGAACAGTGCATTACCTCATAGGACACGTTCACCTAGGACGCACCGCACCCTATGTAACATTGCAATGCGCCCGCCACCCTGAGACATAAAGATGAAAAGTCTCATGTGCCTGTAATTTCACCGGCACCCTTACCCTTCAAACCGGAACACAGCAATGCGAGCGCTACTGCTTTGCGGCAGAAATAGGTATGGTGGTAGTACTTCCCCGGACGAACTCTTTCACAAAAAAGCTCTACTACTACTAAATCCTACTACCTATCCTCTATCCTACTAGTCCTTCAAATAAGGCATCACACAGGTGCTTACTACCTGGTAGTATAATTAAATCAAGCAAAGCCGTATTTGTTGCCCTGATTCTTCTATGTTTGAATAGAATAGAATTGAAAACAATAGTTTTTTTTATTTGTAACAACACTGATATAAAAAATAAAACATACAAAATAATAGCTAGAATTGCTGTTACAAAAAGGTCTCTAACTCAGCATATGCAGGTTGTTAATCTTCCGTTAGGGCCTTTTTCTAACCAAGAGAACAACAAAAACAGCAGACGTGGTTTGGTTGCGTTAGTAGTTATATTATGAGTAACTATAGTTTAGATTCTAAATGTTCTTTATGATTTAAATGAATATACTTACATACTTTTGGATTGAATTTTTGTAATCGGGGTAGCTCCCACTAGGCAAAAAAGGCTCGTACCCATATAATGGGCATTTGGGTGTCTCCTTCCCAAGAGGGTTCTCCTTCCCTCCTTCCATCATCTCCTCTCGTGGATGTCGTAAAAGCCAACTAAGGGATTACCCGGACTTGTTAGTGAGATTCGTTGGTATAAGATTTGTCCTGGCTAGCTTATTATAAAAAGTGTGTTATTACTGTAATAAGTATTTTTGGGAATCAATAGCGGCGATGAGCTCACCACTTGTGACGTCTATTATATTCCCACGATGATGCAACCCACGGTGAAAAGAGGCCCATTGATGCTCTGCCTACCCTTTTAGGGAAAAAACTATGTATGTAATAATACAGCAATGCAGACTGTATCTGCATTCCAATTCATCAGCTCATCGCTAATCCCCATTAATTACCTCGCAATTTTAAATCTCATTATAGTCAAATCGGTGAATCGATTTTTCCCTCTGCACTCCGCTGACGCATATATTATGGCAGTGGTAATGTGACAAGCATTATGGATAAGTTTTGGACTTTTTATCAAACTGTTTTATTTAGCTTACCCTATTTGTATTTTGTTTGTTTGGGTCGAATTTAATAATTGAAATTGTACGCCTTTCCTGTTGGCCGTTTGATATGACCATCGAGCAACGCAGGCCTCCTTACCGGAGGGGAGACGCCATAGAGCTGTCAACCGATACATATTTATTCAGAAATTTTTGGGGGGGGCTTCACGCACTCACTTACACTTTAATGCACACTTTTGTAACCAGTCGTTCTATCGCTATAAACGCACACATCTATAAACAGCAACACATCAAAAATCTTTATACACACATAGATGCTTTCTGTGTACAAACATCATGTTATGTCACAAAATTGACAGTAACATCCGTTCTAGGGACTTCCAGCACTCAAGTCGATAAATGAATAGTATCGATAACTTTTTGGTAAGAACTTACTTTGCCTACCACCAAGGGTCATTTAAAGGATTTAAGGGCGGCTAGGGATGAGGGGAGGGGTTGAACGCTCTCTGTGAAGGGGGAGTTGCTGAACCGCCCCACTTTTCGAGGATAGCATAGAGATCATTTTGTGGATAACTATGATATTTTAGATTAGTAAAAGGTAGTAGTAGGCTGGAGAGAGAGGGGGTAAACGCGGAAACTTAGAATATAGAGAAAAATCAAGAAAGTTTTGAGTACCCCAGGTACAACCTTACTTTACAACAACTCATGAGATGATTTGTTCTTGGGAAAATTGAATTAGAATTTTGTTTAAAGCTTACAATAATTTCATAAAACTATGGGCTGGCAAGTCAAAAGAGACGAAAGGAAAGAAAAGGAAAATCCCACGACACAGGACGGACACTCAGGACACGACTTTTCTTGAAAAGGAGTAAACGAGTTCAAACTGGAAAATGCTTTTGTTAATTTATCGTGATCACGTATCCCACAACCTAGGTAGGCATGCAACTTTTTACGAAAAACTATCACACCTCTAGATTTGTAATATCACATAGTAATTTAAATTCATGTCTAGATAAGTTCACACATGAAAAAACTAGTAAAAATAACTTGGAAGCCCTTGCAAGCCTAGCTAGTAATATCTTGGAGCAACACGGCGGTCGCTGGAGGTCACACGAGAGAGACACGAGGAGGTCGCGGCGGGGGGCGACATCAAGTAAAGGCGTTCCCCTCTGGCTATGCACAATTTCATTTGGGCATACGCGTTAGTAAAACTGTTTTACTAACTGTTTTATAAACTATCCGTTGTAATTTAACATAGTAATTTAAATTCATCTCTGTGTTTAAATATAAACAATCAAGGAAAAGAAGCTTGCTAGCCCTCACCAAGCATGTTTTGCTTTTGCTAGTAATAAAATTGTATCATGATGGGCCAATTGCTCTGTCAGACTGAATCGATCGTGTGACGCATAGAGTAAAACAGTGTGACAGTGCTACAAATACTAAAATGCCGAATCGTTACATTTTCTGCTGTAAATCAAGGTCTGGAACATCGAATTTACGAAAAGATGGTGCTTTCTTTCACATTGTACCTGAGTGAATTTCATTCTATATATATATATTTACATACATACATACATAGACACACGCCTTTTTCCCCGAAAGGGTAGAGAGAGCCTTAAATGGGCCTCTTTTCACCTTGGTTTTCAACAGTTCTCAATAATATATATTTATTTTTATTTTGTTTTTTGATGTTGGACACAGTTTACACATTATTATCTAGCCCCAAGCCAAGCAGAGCTTGTGTTATGGACTAGATAACTGATATCCCTAATACAGTACAACAACATTAGTACAATAGATAGTACATAGTACAACAGTACAATGCATAGATATTTATTTTGTATTAACATAGAAAATATCCAGAACACCCTGAACAAATATCTGCAGATTGTACAAATATTTGTTCTGAGGCGGGAATCAAACCCGCAACCTCCTGCGTTACAGGCGAACCTTCGTCCACTGCGCCACAGAGGTCGTCAATTTATGGCATAAAATGAATAATTTCAAATTAAAATCATAACAGTTACCTACCTTGTTACATACCAATACCTTCATGGTGATTGGATTAACGGTTAGAAAGTTAGGTTAGGTTAGGCCTATGGCGTCTCCCGAATAATATAAATCAAATTTCAATAGTTTGTAAAACATAATAAACGAGCATTTATTTTATCGATAAAAAAATCTACTTTATTATTGAGGCACATCACTAATTTAGTAGTACATAAGAAAACACGGGCAACTTACTTTCAGGAATTTTTGAGAAATAAAAAAAACTGTTAAATGAGCTAAAAGCTATTTCAGTGTGCATTGAGGCTGTTATTGTTACATACATACATACATAGACACACGCCTCTTTCCCCGTAGGGGTAGGCAGAGCCTTAATGGACCTCTTTTCACAGTGGGTTGCACCATCGTGGGAGATAGACGTGACAAGTAGTGAGCTCATCCCTGCCATTGCTTCCCACGACTGACTCAGCTAACGTTAAACACAACGTGCGAAGATTGTGCAGTAACCTAACAATTGGCTATCAACGATTTTTTTAAAGCTTCTTTATTTACTTCTAACTGAAAAGAGTAAAGTTATTTAAGTATGATCAATATAACCGATTTTGATCAAATTAACCACGCAGTTTTATTCTTATTATAAACTAAAAGCAACCCGCGGTTTCACTCGCATAAGTCTTGATCCTGTGGGAACATCTAAATAAAATTTAAAACTATTCCAGTGGTCCAGCTATCGCCGTTCTAAATTTCATCCAACCCTTAGAAAATTTTGCATTTATAATATAACATACATACACACATACGTAAACTCACGCCTGTTTCCCAGAGAAGTAGGCAGAGACCATGAATTTCCACTTGCTACGATCCTGGCATACCTGTTTTGCTAGATTTACTCACATCACATTCTTCATATATGCTCATTGGTTAAGGGCAATCTTGGCCTGGCCATTCTCCAGATCGACCCTGATCTAGTCTGAATACCTTCACCGGGTTCTCCCCCTTCCAACTGTCCCATGCATGCTCATCTTATGAACTAGTTTCGTCAATCTACTATCATTCATCCTTTAACCAATAACCCAAACCATCCAAGCATATCTTTCTCAATCCTTGTCACTATACACGTGTTCTTTCATTTTACAATGCTTTCTTAACACACAGTTTCTTATTTTATCTCTCAAAGTCCACCATACATACTTCTCAAACCTCTCATCTTCAGTGCATTTATTCTACTTTCATGTTTATTCTGCCTTAGCAACTTTGGCTACCACCATACATTAGTTTTGGCACTAACACTCCTCTATGCACATCCAGTCGTGCCTTTTTGGATACGTTCCGGCTGATAATAAGGCGTTAAGTTCACCTGGTTTCCAGAATTTACGCTCATTTAAATATCATCTTCATGCTTGCCATTTCTTGTAATCAAAGTTCCCAAATGTACAAACTTTTTCATGTTACACTTGTTGTTAATAGTAGTGTGATTTAATTATATTTCTTTAAATATAGTTGCACATGACATTTACGTTGACATATCATCATACACCTCTGCGAGGCACAATGAATCCTTTTACCATACTGGTTCTTTCACCATTGGTCACTAGGCCCCTTTCAGGGACACTATATCTCAAGCTGGTCACTGAACCAAGAAAGAGCCCGTGACACGAAGTAGTAGTAGTTAGTAGTTACCGGTTAGTTAGTGGTTACATAGCCATCAAATACAAATACACGTTATTCCACATGTCACATGATGTCGAACGTGTTTAATGAATAGTATTTAGTAATCAAGGATATTAAGTAATCATCCACATCTTGGCTTACTGACATTACACGTTATATACATGTTTACGTCAGCAGAATAAATCCTGAAATGCACATTGATGTATTATACACATTTATATATACGCTTTTGGTCACTTTCATGTCGCCCCTGTGTCACACGATTAAGTGGAGCTCGATTGATGAGCGAGCAGGGCAGTCGTAAGGGAATTGGCTTTCATTGCGAATAAATCACGTAATTTGGCAGTGATTTTAGAGTAATGAATGACCAGTGTACTGAAGTGCAGTCGCAGTGAAGAGTGAACCAGTGTTATTGAATAAAATATTCACGGTTTGTTTTGTTAAACCGTTCAGTTTTATTATTTTACCCCGAACACGAACTCAAAAATTACAAAATCTGAGATGGCCACTTTTGTTTTTATACGGCTTAATTTTACTTGGTCAATTTTAATGCAATAAGTTATAATAATTTAATTGAAATTCAGGTACATGTGAAAGGAAACACTATCTTTTTGTAAATTTGATGATCCAATCATTTTTTTACAGCATAAAACTGAACAATTCGGCATTTTTCTTAGAGCACTATCTCCCACGCGAGTCGATTCAGTCTGACAGAGCGATCGGCGACAGCTAGTTTTTTGTAAGCTGTATGCCCTCGAGGGCATTTAATTTAGAGGGGAACTACAGCGGGGATTGCCTTTGATGGCGTCTCCATTCCGTGTTGCTCGATGGATATGACATGTGGTACACACACACCTTTAGGGCTGTTTCAGTGCGACGCGGATGACCTACGCGGACGTCCGCGACGGACGGTAAATTGTATGAAACCTTACAGCGCGTTCAGAGCGACGCGGATGTCCACGTCGCGGAGAGCTATCCGCGCGCGGTCGAAATTCCCTCCGCGCCGCTACTCCGCGCCGCGGATGTCCGCGGGCGGACGGTGCCTGGTTCTAATGTATTTGTTCAGTGCCCGGCGGACAGTCGCGTGGAGCGGACGTAAAGTACTGTCGTTGTCATGGCGGCTGCAAATGTGCAAACCGAGAGGGTTATACAAGAAGTACGATCACGATCCGCATCGCACTGAATGACAAATTCATCCGCGACGGACGCAAAACCTGCTCCGCGTGCGGACGGTCCGCGTCGCACTGAATCGGGCCTTAGTTCTGATGACAATGTATATTGTAAATCCAAGATAGCCGCCGCCACGAAATGGCGGATTATATTTTTTTTTTCAACCCCCTTAATGTAGGTATAAGGAAGATAATAAGGATTAACATTCATGTTCCTAATTCAAAACTATTTTAAAACTCATTACCACCCTCTATGAAAGATTCTTTACTCCGAGAAAAGACTAGCGAATAGATTTGTCGTAGGAAAATGTACAGTAGGTACAACCACAATTATAATAAATATAATAATAATAAACAATAAATAATGCTGGACAGTTCACACAACATTATCTAGCCCCAAGCTAAGCCAGAGCTTGTGTTATGGGTACTAGAATAACTGATATACTTAATATAATACATTACATAGATAGATGTTTTTATTATGCATAGAAAACACCCAGAACACCCTGAACAAATATCTGCAGAACGCACAAATTATTTGTTCCGAGGCGGGAATCGAACCCGCAACCTCCTGCGTCGCAGGCGAACCATCGCCAGCCGCACCACAGAGGTCGTCAATTATAAGTTGCCGGTGGTCTATTATAATCATCATAATCTAAACCAAACAGCGCTAAAACGGCGGCTGAAGCGCGGATGTTATACTGGTCACACTGTACCTATTTGCACCAAAAGTGGTGGAATAAATTAGATTTTTCCTCGTCTTTCATTACCGATTAACGTCGTACAACTTACCAAATTATCATGGTCAGCCTACACCAGTGGGCGTACGGCCGTAGTTCGACTGTCCATCGTATCGCATTGGCGCAAATTAATGAAGGAGATTATTTATTTCAGTTTGATTGCAGTCGAATTTAAGCTCACTTTCATCGTGTGTGATGAGGCATGACACAGGTTCACTTTAAGAAGTTATAGTAATTATACAGTGAAGTGTTTTTAGTCATTTTGCTTAGTAGTAAAGCTTTTTTTTGAAGGAGTTCGTCCGGGGAAGTACTACCACCATACATATTGCCGCAAAGCAGTAGTGCTCGCATTGAAGTGTTCCGGTTTGATGGTTAATTACAGGGAAATTACAGGCAAATGAGACTTTTCATCTTTATGTCTCAGGGTGGCGGGCGCAGTACAATGCCACATAGGTTGCATCCTAGGTGGACGTGACCTATGAGATAATGCATTGTTAAAGGCAGTGGTTACCGCTTAACATCAGGTGGGGCCATCTACTAGTTCCGTCATTCACAAAGTAAAAAAAAAAAATGCATGAATTAGATACCTACAGCAAACGAAAATTACAATTAACATTATCATGTTTTTTGTCAAGCTTTTATTAGCTTCACTTGTAACTAACAAACAAATTAATCAAATCTTGGAATTGATTTTGCGACCACTTCCCGTTATCCGATTGAACTAAAATTTGGCATACCTGTCAAGTTCCGACGACAATACAATAATAAGGTGACAGCGAGCTGATCTGATAATGGAGACGGCAGGCAAAGAATGGAAATCTTTGATGCTTAGTAGCTTGGCAGTGTTTGGGCTCATTTTGATCAGCTCATGGTGTTGAATACTAATTGAAAAAAAAAACAATAAAATCTTATTGAAGAATAAGACACAAACTTCTTGTGGATTTTTTTGGAAAGTTGTAATATAACACATCCAATTAAATAAACTTTACTTTACTTACTTTACTTATCTATCAGTGAATATAATACTTACTTTTATTTGTTAGAGAGCACTAATGGTGTATTGCGAGGGACCCTGACTTTAAACCTGTGTCGTGGGTTCAAATCCCGTCGTAAATCAATGGATTTTTCCACTTTAAATATGCACAATATCACGTTTTCTCAAATGGCGAAGAAAAACTTCGTAACGAAACTGGCATGTCCTGGAACCAAAAATTGTGCATGTGCATGAGTTATTGTGAGGCGCATTAAATACTTTTACCACACTGGTTTTCACCATTGATCGCAGGGCCCTGTTCCTGGGTCACCATGACTCAAACAGGTCACTGACCTAACTTAGGGTGACTAAGAACGAACCGGTGATACGAAGTACAAGTAGTATTTGTGACTGACCTTTTAAAAGTTTGGGGGAAAAACGTCATTCCACTCGGCCAAAATGTAAAATCGGGACAATTGTGATTTTTATACAAAAGATTTGACATTCATTCATTCATTTCAAAGAACATTTTTAAAAACAAGAGGTTTAAAAAAACAAGAGATATTTGTAAACTTTCTTTATTTTTCTTAATAATTTTTGCTAACTGTAATTAACAGAAATAATAACAAGGATACAAAATACGAAATAATACAATATAAGGTTAGACAGAATTATAAGAACTTATTTAGAACCAATGTTTAATGAAATATTGCACTCATTTATATTGCAGGGTTGTTTCACAATATTTTTATAAAACATAACGAATTTTTTAATAGAGTTTTTAATAATGAATTCTTTTAAAAGGATAAAAATAGGAATATAAGGATAAGGTAAAAACACATTGCTATCAAAACTAAATATTCAAGATCTACACACCTACACTTAGACAATGCATTGCTATTTTAACTGAGAACTTGGCTGACACTGCCTTGTCTTGAAACTAATAATAAAAAAAAGTCATTTAAACAAAAGAAACCAAAAATAATTTTGAAATATGTAAATAATATTTAAATGTTCTCATATTTTTCATGACAATATCTATGTTATCTACAAATGGACAGACTTGACATATTTCAACAGATAATAATACGTCTTAGAAGGTATACATCTACTTAACTTGATTGCACGGCTACTTTACAACAAACTATTCACAGGTTTTATTTACAAAAGAAACAATGAATTTCTAATTCAATTTTAGTAGTAATAGTAATAAATTGAAATACTTAACAATTCTGTGGAAAACAATTTTAAGTACAGTGTATGGTATTATTTTATCTGTGGTACAGTTTAGCTTGTGTTAATGACGATTACACTATAGGCATGATGACAATAACAAAAAAAAACAGTGAAATGATTAATTATTTCAATGAAAATAGGTAAAAAGAATTCCTAAAATTTTGCTATTTTTGTTACTATTAAACAGAAATAAGGTTATTTACGGAAAAAGTAGAGCCGGAGTACATTATAGAATAGTTTTTCAAAATCAGTCATCGTGCCTATTATTAGTATGCATTTTATAAAGTTTTTGAAAATAATTAAAATGAAACTTACATTTCTTAGAAAAACATCGTATAATTTCAGGACGGGAGGTAACATTAAAACCATCAATCTAAAATCTTATTTTAAACGTATTACAACAATATCATTGAGGTTCGTTTCGTTGCATCCAAATAAACTAATCTTATTGACAATACCTTTCTTGAAAAATTCTACAAAACTACTCGTATCACTATTCTGCTGCACGATATATTGATAATGTTTCATTCACAGAGCTTCATACTGATTTTAGTAGGGTCTCCACACCGTGTTACTGTCCGGTTGAGGATTTCCCCTTTGTCCTAGACTATTCACTCTCCCATCTTCGCCTCTATTAGCGGCTGCTGCACAAGAATTCCCTGCTCCCAACAACAGCTCCTGCCCGTGGTTCCCGTGCTGTCTATGATTGCTTGTCGTCGACGAAATCTGATCCATCATTGTCTGTAACTCATTATGGTGATTCTGAGTCGAGTGTATTGAATTCGTATGTAATGGATGGAAGTTGTGTGTCTGATTCGCGGCAGTATACAACTGGCTGTATAGTAAACTTGCTGGTAGAACTGGGTACAAGGAGTTATTGCAGTTACTGCTTCCGTATGTCGAGTTCTGCGATCCCATTAGAGACGGAAAGTTTGAGCTGTTTGCGTGATTATGGCCGATGTTGGTCGTCGTGTTTGAGGTGAGTAGATCATCTTGTACTGGAGATTCGGGCTGTGAGCTATTGTCGCTGAGTGACCTAGGGCCAGTGGAGAGACTATAGTCGGTGTTGTTGTTGTAACGAGGTAGAAGGGTCCCGTGGTGAGAGGGAGAGGATACTAGGCCGGATAGCTGTTGGTCTAGGTCCACGCCCGTCGTATCAGGAAGAACTGCACAGAAGAAAAGTTTAAATTAGTATTACGAAAATTTGGTTACAAAAAGTAAAGTAAGATTTGCTTGAAAGCGTAAAGCATATATAAGGGTGTTTTTTTTTTTAATTTTTAACAATTATGGGAGAAATCTGTAAAAACAAATATTGCTTTTAATATACTATGGTGATATTTATAAGTTACTAAGTTACATTTATTTACAGAAAGAATAATACAACTAATACAATTAGATATATACACAACTTTATAAAAATATGATGAAACAGCTATTTAAAGACCGTTGAAAACGATCTAAAGGTAGCTCAACTGAACTATAATATATATGTCGCTATAATGTTGGCTGCATTGTCACGCTAAAAGGCAATACTGATGCGTTTTTATGAAATTTATTTTTATTATATCAGCACCGCATTTTATTTGTAAACATCACTACTTACAGCTTGTTCGCCGTAAGATGGCACCTGTAAATACTCCATGGCAGGTGCCAAGCCAACTTACGGTGAACGGTCCGGCTCGTTCACCGTAAGATGGCACCTATAAATACTCCATGGCAGGTGCCAGCTTACGGTGAACGGTCTGTAGTTTTGTTTTGACATTATAGACCACTTAGTTGAAAAGTATGAATTCCTTTAAAAAAAGTTCAATTTTAATGAGAAAAATATAAAGCTCGTTTTAAATATTTATCTCGTTTATAAAATTGGGTCTAGTTTTACCCCCTTTCATATGTACACTGTATATTAATAATGGTCTTGAGATTATATAAGTTTTTATATGAAAAATACTTTGTTTAATACAAGCTCTTATTAAATTAGTAGTTGGAACCGTGTGCTGATCAAAATGAGCTCAAACAAGACTACTAATAACCATCGAGGAGTTCCGTTGTCCACCTTCCGTCTCCATTATCAGATCAGCTCGTTGTCACCATAATATTGTAATGTCCTCGGATCTTGACAGGTGTGCCAAATTTAATCTCAATCAATTGGGGATAACTGCTTTAAAATACAGTTGCAAGATTTGACCCGAACATACATACATTTTGCAAGTTAAATAAAAGCTCGTATGTACCGAATGACCATAATTATTAGCGATAACTCACTATGAACGTTTTTCTGGGCTATAAACTGACAAAAAACCCGCACACAGGGAAGTCCAGAAAAAGCAGACGTCACAGCTAAACATAATCCATTGTTATCCTGTCCATCTATTTTCGTCGGCTATTTAAAATCTATACAGCATTTTAGTGTTGTTTTAATATGGCTATATTTTACGCACACGACGATAAATACATCGCGATCGGACGCGCGCGAGCCTGTGTAAATTATAATGAGTGTTTAATGTCCGGTTTGTAACCCTTGTCTACATGGGCGATGTGGAAGCGATGCGATCGCTGCCGCTAGATTAAGCTGTGTTTTTACTTCGGCGAAGCCAAAAAAGGAGGGTTATGTGTTTGACCTGTATGTATTTCTGTTCGTCCCTATGTTCCCTCGTAACTACTAAACGGCTGAACCGATTTTTATTTATGAATGATATTAATTCGTTATATATGAATGTTAGTGGATGGAAAGGAAGAGGAAGACCTAAGAAAAGATGGATGGATTGCGTGAGAGATGATATGAATGAGAAGGGAGTGAATGATAAGGTGACGGCTGACAGGGGAGAGTGGAAGAAAAAGACGTACTGCGCCGACCCCAAATAATTTAGGAAAAGGGCAAGACAATGATGATTATGTCGTTAGATCTGCCTTTATTGCGCAAGTGTCACTATTTAAAAAACTAACAGTCGTTTATTGGCGCCAAAATGTTTTAAATTCAAATGTAACCCAAAAAGGGTTGAAATCTGCCATTTTTTAAAGAAACGTCGTCATTTTTATTTTATTACATTTTAATGTGTTTTTTCGAGTTATTTCGTGTAATTTTAGTGGCATTTTAACCGGTGTAACTTGGATAAATGGCACATGTGTGATGTAGTGAAATTTGAGTGTATTGCGAGTCTTTTCGAAATGGTGGATTTTTTCCTGTAAAAACTCAGTTTTTCTGCCACAATTTAAACTGGGTTAGGACTAGACGGAGACTCTTGACGACTTGACTATAAAACTATAATAATTATATCACTTGACATTGGCTAAATTGTAGCAAATAATGCACAGAAGCCATTACCTAAGATAGAAGAAGAAGTAACCCAAAAATTTCGTTCCAGCAGGACTCGAACCCGCAACTTCGCCTGTGATCGGCGATGCCACATATAAAGTGTGATAATACACGTGAATAATAATAAACTATGCCAAAATGTATGTTGAAAAAAGACACTTCTTTTTGATATGTAAAGAAAGGTTTTGATAAGCGCATCATATAACACATGCGAATGTTTTTATTTCGTCTCTCACAAGCATTTTCATACTTTTCAGTAAAGATTTTCCGTAGTCGAGTTTAGTGTTTTAAACTTTTATCTTATCGGTTTGGTGTTTTGAATGGTTTACTTGTTCCTTATTTCTGGCTTTTACTCGCGTATTTGACTTGCAACGTATATATGTTTGTCTTGCAACTAAATCTTGCAAATGAATTTTAAAGCAGTTATCCTCAACCGATTGAGATGATATTTTGCATACCTGTCAAGTTCCGATGACAATGCAATATTATGGTGTCTGCGAGCTAAGCTGATGATGGACACGGAAGGAACTCCTGGAGGGGTAATAGTAGACTGGCCGTGTTCAGGCTCATTTTGATCATCACACGGTTACAATCACTAACTTTATAAAAGCTTGTATTGAAAAATATATTTTTCACAAAGATCTTATTTTAATTTAACTTGTTTATTCTGTTGCGGACTGCAAAGTCGCAGTAATCTTAATTTAGTAAAGATGCAGCTACAGCCTAGCTTGTAGTAGCACAAGTGCATTACCCCAGCGTTATCGAGGAGGATGTTACTCGTAAATCTGTTGGTAAATTTAATTTCACCGTACTGTTTTAATGAGATGTTGTCTGGACCGTAAACTGAACAATGTTTCACTACAGCGTGATGAACTTTCCTACAGTGCAGTGTAGCTAACGTGTTTAAAACATTTTGAAGGTGTCAATACAATATTACGGTGACAGCGAGCTGATCTGATGATGGAGACGAAAGGTGGACAACGAAAATCTTCGATGGATAATAGTAGACTGGCTGTGTTTAGGTTCATTTTCATCAACACACGGTTTCAGTCACAAATTTTATAAAAGCTTACATCGTATGACGTTGACGACCTCTCGCGTCAGGCGAGTAGTTGGCTGAGACGCAAAAGGTTGCAGGTTCAATTCCCGCTATGGGACAAATGTTTGTATGATCTTCAAATATTTTTTTCGTGTCTGCGTGTTGTACGGTGGTACTCGTAGTTTCTGATACCCACGACACCGGGAATCCTAGCGTGGGATCAGGTATGTGACTGTTGGGTATTACGTTAAGTATATAAAAAAAAAACATTTGTGGCCTTGATTGTCAGTCAGAAGAAAGATTTTGTAGCCTCGTTATTATATGTTACGTGATATCTTCGCCGATTGAGAATCGATTTTAATATCTAGGCTTAGATAATCTAATTTGAGTATCTAAGTTTGTCCTAAAAATTTGCATATCATCATCATCATCAGCAGCCTTTAGAAGTTCACTGTTAGATGAGGATTGTAAGGGGGGATTTAACATAATCACCACGCTTGACAGGCGGATTGGTGATCGCAGTATTGGTGTTGAGTACTCAGGTGGATGCTGCTGCCCATCCCGTGGTGTCAGCTTTTATGACATCTACTAGAGGAGATGGATTGCACTATCCTAAGGCAGAACACACCACAGCCATAGCGCAACAAGATCGTTTATCATACTTTATGAAATCGCGTAGCTGATATAACAACGACTTATTTAGGTACCTGTATTGTTAGCTGTGAAGTCCTGCGTAGGTGGTTGATCGGGCACTGTACTCCCGAAGCCCAGGGTTGGAGGATTGAACTGTGACGCAGCTGGTGCGGCGCAGGAGGGTAGGTAGGCAGGGTACGCGCCCGCGCCACCGTAGCCCCAGTGCGAGTTACTCGAACTTAGCCCGAATTGACTCATATCTGCGAATACAAATAATTGTTAGTCGATTATAGCGGTGTTTGCTGGACTTTAAAGAACTCTCTTTTCTAGTAAGATCTAGGTGGTTCGATTCGCTTGAGGCGTTTTTTTTTCGTGTTTTTTGTTCTAGTGAATTCACCCACACTCCTTCGGATAGCGAAAGCTACCTAGTAGGAAACTAATATGCTTTTCATTAGCATGTGTATTCAAAGTAATTCATTAAGCATGAAGTGCAACAATACATAACCAAAATCAAAATTCCCGCTGCATCCCAAAGATGCCGTATATATTATTGAGAGCTACACAACACAGCCGTTTTGCATACACTCTATTTTTTCCCGAGTATTACCGGCTTTTATTTTTCGGTATCACGGTTCCGTTTTTGGCCGGCGATCGGCAGAGTCGGTTTTTATACGATACGCGTGCCGTGCCGGCTGCGTCGATTTGTGAGTGTTTTTATTTTTTTCAGGCCGCATGAGTTGTTTTGGGGTAGCCGTGGATTTTACCGTCGGTGCATGCTTGTTCGATTGCGTCCGCAGTCAGTTCGATTCGTTTTTTTCTGCGGGCTGATTGAATCCGCGCTTTAGTGAACGTAGTTTAGCGTATCGCCACATGGTTTGCGACTCATTCACTTGAGCCTGCCGTTTCGTAAAGGTTTGCAGCCAGATTCAGATTTAGATTTTTGATTTGCGGTCTTTTAGTTTTTTATACGATTCCCAGAAGAACTAGTTCTCGCATGATGAAATTGCGTGTAGCATGGTGAAATTCCACTGGTTATTAGATGATGAATACAAAAACTAAGTTTCTTACATGATTTTCGTTACATCTGATCGCAAATATTGATACATTTTTAACCTCTACGGAGCTCACTATCATCTACAGGACGCTATGAGTCAAACTAGAAATAAGGATTTAAAAAAACATAAAAAAAAATATTTTACGCGACACAATCGAGAGTTAGTCTTTAACTAATCTATTATTGCTATGTGTAAGGAAATTAAACAATGCACACAGGCAAACTTAACGCATAGGAAGCATTCTGTACTAGCAAACCCCTGTATATTGTGGATAAATACATAAGGAGTAGAATTGGAAAATATCCTACCAATAATACAAATGCGAGAGTGTTTAGATTATTTTACGACTGGAGGTTTTTTTACTCAATCACTAACCATTGATCCGATATCGATGAAATTTGGTACAAAAATACATCTGTATGGCCTTATTGGCTACTTTTTATCCCGGTTTAATGTAAGCGACGACGTGGGCGCACTGTAATTGTAGATAAAATCAATGAATCTAGGATAGTTTAAGTTTAAACTGAGTAATACTCACTCTGACACGTAGTAATAGGCGGCATCCGGAATCCGCCCAGCGGGTCGGGCGGGAAGGGGAAGGGGCGCTGGCCGAACGCGAAGTGGAACTGCTGCTGCTGCCCTAGGAGCGACAACACTATATCAGTACGATACTAGCTGCTCTTTGCTACTATTATTTGAGTTAACTTATCGTGCCACCGATCGATTGGCGTAAGCTCATTTAGAGCCTTTACGGGCATCTGTTGACGAGAAGACGCGCTATGGGAAATTAAAAATAATAGCGCCATCTGGTGATAAGTAGACGCACTGCAGAAACATATACTTTTCTACAAAAACTTATTACTAGGTATATAACAGCTTAAAAATGGCGGGGATCAAATAGCCAAAGTAGTTCACAACGATGCACGTGACAAAAGTACTAGAACGAAGCCAAGAAAAAAAAACTGTGCTAGGGAAATGGCCATCTCCCTGATTTGACTATCTTACTATGACATATATATCAGACGAAAAGTGCTAAAAATCAACCCCACTTTATATGTGTTTAACGGGTAAAAATAAAAGCACATTTCTTTACTTATATTTATTTTATTAAAATTTGGATCTTAAACGTATACCATTTTCGTTTTGTTTCAGAAAGTTATGATGTGACAGCCTGTTACAGCCTGAGACCGACAGACGGACGAACAGACAGACGTAGACGGCCTAAACGTTCTTTATGAGGGTTCCTTGTTGGACTCGAAACCCTAAATAACTGTGAAAATTAAACCTTTCGCGACCTATCCATCAAAGATTCACGCAGGGCCACCTTTGTCGGCGACACTAATTTGAACACGTGCTCCTACACGAGTGTCAATGAATTATCGAGTGTCTCACGTCGAAGGCGACCTAGCTTCAGACGCGCTATGACACTGATAAAGTGTTGCCTGGATTGGTCGAACTTTTCAATATCATGATCATTGAAATACCTGAGTTTAAGTAGTCTAAAAACAGTAAAGCTGTAAACTATAGTCAAAGAATTTAGAGTAAAACTAGGTATGGTCTATTTTAGTATCTTTAGGTCGAAGCTGACTCAACCCGTCCTCAGCATATCTTTATCTTTTATCTTTGTTGCAGATAAAGATAAATCAATAGGCAGGAAATATGAATTAATTTTAAATGAAATCTACTATGAAACATCATATGCACATACTTTTCACTAAAACGGAATATTTACTATGATTTATGAGTTTTGTTTCTCCCGTGATCACGGCGCATGCAACTGTGCCGAAATATCGGGCACATACAAAACTCAATAATCATGGTAAATATCCCGTTTTTTGTGAAAAGTATGTACATCACCATAATAGTTTCAAAAGTTATAGCATATGCACATACTCATACGAAAATTAAAATAATAAAAAAGTAGCCAAGTGTGTATAAGGCCACGTGCATTCTAGGTTTTCGTGGTTTCCCGTTACAATTTGTGGATTAAGAAGAGAGCTTTCCTGTTTCACACAACTAACAACTTCATCGACTAACTAACTAACTAACTAACATTCAACTAACAATTTCAACTTGACGACCTCTGTGGCGCGGCGGGCGAAGCTTGGCCTGCGACGCAGGAGGTTGTGGGTTCGATTCCCGCCTCGGAACAAATATTTGTGCGATCGCAGATATTTGTTCAGGGTGTTCTGGGTATTTTCTATGTATAATAAAAAATATCTATCTATGTAATATATTGTATTAAGTATTTCAGTTATCTAGTACCCATAACACAAGCTCTGCTTAGCTTGGGGCTAGATAATGTTGTGTGAACTGTCCAGCATTATTTATTTATTTATTTATTTATATAAGTGATTTTCAATGGAATTTGTACGAAATGTTTGTTTTTACTTCTAACAGTAAAATTTATAAGTTGTTCGACTATTACTTATTACTCGTAAACTTCTAAAGCCTACAGCTGTGATAGATTTCCTTTTAAATTAGTAATATATAACTACTACTGCCGTAAATTTTCTCACATATCCATAAAGAAACGTGTAGGGTGTTCTGGGTATTTTCTATGTATAATAAAAATATCTATCTATGTAATATAGTAGTGGGTATTTTCTATGTATAATAAAAATATCTATCTATGTAGTATAGTTTGTTTCTTTTTGTTTGTATTATTAGCTATTAAGGTGTACAATAAAGTATTTTCTATCTATCTATCTATCTAATATATTGTATTAAGTATATCAGTTATCTAGTACCCATAACACAAGTTCTGCTTAGCTTGGGGGATAATGTTGTGTGAACTGTCCAGCATTATTTATTTTATTTATTTTTTTATAGCTAAAAATGAGTTAATACCATTCTGTTATCTAATTCCAGCATCAAGATTGATCCTCGAAGCAATTTATCAAAATCAAACCCATAAATTGACTATAGGAAGGTTTGGCAGCAAATTAACTCTAGTTATTCCCTATTCAGGGTTCACGAGTTAGCACTTCCGAATGGCGTTGCAAACCAATCAAGGTTGCAGCGTAGTCAATATGTTGAACACAAATCAGCCCGTATTGGATAATGATGACGTGAAAATAGGAAACACGTTCGTCGAACCTCTACAGTGCCTCTACGACATTGTAGCCCCTCTACGCTTCAACTTTTCGTAGACATTTGTAGTCACTACTCTGAGAAAAATGGATTGAATCCAAGAGATCAAATATATCTATCAAATGAAATTACCAACCGAACAAGATGTTGTATGAGTGGTTGGAGTAATATTATAAATGTCAAAGTTACGATGTTTGGATGTTTAGATGTTTGGATATTTATATGTTGTATCGCTTAAATTTAAAAATTTAAAAATTTAAAAATTTAAAAATTCTTTATAATTAGAAATCAATATTGATATATTTAAAAATAAATAAATGCTGTCACAATAATTTACACTGCATAATGGTTTGTTTACATTTTGTCTACATCGATTTTGGCTAGAGTAGGTATAGTTTCCAATGATTTGCAAATTGCAGTTGTTCCTGTTCATTCACATAGACAAAGAATATAACTACCTATTAAAATAGGCACGTAGATAACTATCTAATAGGTATATGGTCGATGTAGGGTTCTACAAATTATTCAAGCGACAATCCACACAGTCTATACCACAACACTCTTCACGCGACTCGACATAACTCAATCCTGTCACCGCTTTGTGAACGAGTACTACGGATGTTGTAGCGGTGTATTTCAGGTACAGTGAATTGAGTCAACATAGGGTTTATGCGAAATATTTTAAAAATATCTAATGCTTGGAGAGTTTCTTAAATATCCCGTAAATTACAAATAATTACTAGCATAGTTACTAACGTTTCGTATCGTAAGGACATTTTAGCACACCGCCCTATTAGCAGAACGTCCTACAAGCAAAACGGCATATTAGCATAACGTCCTATTAGCAACATAACCTAGTAGCAAATGGGACTAGCTCTAATGGTTGTTACTAACTTGTTATTAACTTCTTTTTTTAAATCTATTTTACCCTACCCAGTATAGTATACCCAGTGTATAGTCATCCGGACTTGTTGGTAAGATTCGTTATACCATTTATCCTATCCGCTAGAATATTATGGAATGTGTTATTACTGGAAGAAAGCGTTGGCCGATCAGTCGTGGGAAGCAATGGCTGCGAGGAGCTCACCGCTTGCCACAACTATATTCCACGATATTGCAACCCACAGTGAAAAACAGCACATTGAGGACTACAACTGTACAATACAACACGAATTTAATATGACTTAGATTCACTTATATACCTACTTAATAAATTTCAAAGTTTCGATGTTTGGATGCTTGTGGTTCATTACTCAATCAAGCTTACACGCTTGAATCAATTTTGGTGAAAGGTATCCAGATTGATTATGACCTGGATTGAGCTACATGCTACTTTTACCCTGTTATAATGCGAGTGAAGTCGCGGGTGAACACAAGTGCATAATAAAGTGCACATAGGGCAGTGTGAGTGCCCGAATTGACAAATGCAGACGCCGCCGTGGTTGCCTCCGCACACACACATTGGCAAGCGATTGCAAACACCAACGACACACTGACACGCGTGTTCAATGAGGGTTGACACTCATGAGAACACCCTCTCCAAACACACTTAGAACAACCATATGGTATGATGGGTCTATGGTACCATACTACTCGCAGTTCCTGATACCCACTGTCGGGGAGGTTAGTCTATCCTCTGTAGGATGTAGGCTGTTTCCTTTATGACAGTGATGTTCTTCGTTCCTCACCAGAAGCGTCGGGGTCACCAATTTAGAGATACTAAATACTTATGTTCAGCCTTCTGGTGAGGGTGGGTGGCTTCATATGAAAATACATGTACTGGATTACTGGTTTATTAAAGGTTACAAAATAGGTACGTCTTAACTTTGAGAACGGCAGACAGTGACTAATGCGGTCACCTCACGCGGCGCGGGGTGAGGCGATATAAAATGGCTGATACAAACATTCTGTGCCCCTACACCCAGGACACAGGAAATCCTAGTGTGGGATCAGGACTATGTATGTGACTGTTGGGTGTTATATCGATTCTATCTCCGACGTTGGTTCCTCAAATATAAGGTTATAAGGTTTGGATCATCCAACGTAACTGGCCATAGTGTTCCTGGTCTTATGAAGCCTATCGTCCAAATAGGTGTCAGCCTACCTGTCCCGGCCGGTTCGCAAGCGTTCGTCAACGGTGCACCTTGGTTTTACCGTGGAAAAAGCTTAGCAAACGTTCGACACAGCCACTGGGTCAATAGTTGGCTCAATTATTAGCCCAGCTATTGGACTTGCGTACACGAGGCTTTAAGGATATACCCCTCCGTCTCTTCGCATGGATGTAGTAAAAGCTTTCAATTGGATTACACCAGGGTATGGGCAGCAGAATCCAGCCGATTCCTAAAAAACTTATAAATTTATCTCCATCCAAACGTTATCTGGTTATCTGTTCTTTTTTTGTTGCTATAATATTAAGTTGTAAGTGCAATAAAGTATTTTCTATTCCATTCTATTCTATTCTAAGATCCCCAGCATGCCAAGTGAGTCAATTAATTTATAGCAAATCCCTCATTGCATACAATAGGTAGCCTCGTTTTTTTATTGACCTTTTATATACCCTGTTGGTCGTCCAGCTGCTAGATGGGCAGACGATATCGCATGCGTCGCGGGCCCAACCTGGTCGAGACTGGCACGGGACCGTGAGGAATGGCACAGGCAAAAAGAGGCCTATGCTCAGCAGTGGGTGAAGTCAGGCTGTGATGATGTTGATGATGATGATGATATACCCTCGTTTAACCGCGATCTCACCTGTTGGTAAGTAACGATAAGCACGAAGGTCTAGAAGGCCTCACTCTTGCCTTAAAGAGACCCATATTATAGGTTTCACGAAAGGCAGACGTTTTAACGGCTAATGGTGATGATGATGACTCCTAACTTAACTTGAATATTCTCTGATTACAAATGAGGAGTCTCATCGAAATCGGATCGGCAGCCCTATTAGGCACACATGCTCGTTCCCGCGCAAAAGGTTCGAGTGTATAAATCAACGGCAACAATTACACACTTTCATGGCAAGTCGGAATTAGAAACTGTCATTTGCACCGTTTGGGGGGAAAAGGGGGCTATTGGGGGGTGGGGGGAAATAGGGTGCGGGCAAGGGCTACCGTGGACCTGATTAAAGGATTACAAGGGGTGCCGTCCGGTCTAGTTAGATTTATGCGAAGTATTTCTAATAGTTCGCTGCGCTTTGGACGTCTGGGTCTCGGCAAATACATAATTAATTTCTAATTATTTCTAGAGCAGTAGCAAAAATATAGCTGGAAATACATTGTTAGCTAAAACTTGTGAGTTTGTTTCTTACCTAGTGTGAAATATATATAAATGGTCGAATTGGATCCAGTTTTGAAGACATACCTACATTCTAATATTACGTGTACGTGTAATACTCTAACCAAATAAATGATTATTGATTATTGATTACAATAGCTTATTAAGGAATGTATTATTACTGGAAAAAAGCGTCAGCCAAGTTAGTCATGGGATGCAATGGCGGCAATGAGCCCATCACTTACGTCTATATTCCCACGATGGTGCAACCCACAGTGAATTGAGGCTTTGCCTACGCTTTCAGGGAAAATGTTATGTGTCTATGTATTCATTATTATTTAAGAATAATAGTAAACTGGGAATGCCTGTTGTTTTATTTGTACCTAAACCAGATAAAAAGAGCAAACCCAATATTTAAATCACCTAATCTTATAAAAACTACAGAAAAGCTGAAACATATTTAGAGCTACCTCTTTTCATTTCATAGACAGAGTGCAATCAAAGATAGAGAACTCACTCCATAGAAACAACAAACACCACCGAAGTTACGAGTTCTATTCCTCTCAATCAATCCCTAATCGTGTGAAACAAACAACAGCGAACGCGTAAACAATGGCTCCTCTGGGTGGTCCATCATGCGCCCGCGCACCCAAAATAGCCACCTTAAGAAAAACATCGTTAACGCATCGAATATTAAATTGTAGGCAGCTACTGGCACCGGCGATAAAACGAACCACCCACCGGGCGAGTAGAAATAGCAAGAGGGTTCGTACAGCGGGCGACACAAGACGACCAATAACAAAATCAAGCCCTAATCAATCAAGTAGTAGTTTTTTTTAGTTTAGTAGTAGTAGAGTTTTTTTGTGAGATTTCATCCAGGGAAAGTTCTACCACCGTACCTGTTTCTGCCGCAAAGCAGTGCATTGCTGTGTTTGGGTTCAAATGGTAATGGAGTGCCGGTGAAATTCAGGCACATGAGACGTTTCATCTTTTTGTCTCAGGGTGGCGGGCGCAGTGCAATGCCACATAGGGCGCGTGCTAGTTGGACGAGACCTGTGGGGTAAGGCAGAAATCTGCTTGTACCGTTATTCACGCGGTTACTTAATAAAGTTTTTGGTGACTTATCTTGTTGTTCTTAGTTGAAGTCTTGACTTATCTTAGTTGTTGATTTGCTAAAAATATGTTTACGTCCGAATGTCATGCAAGTCCAAAGAGATTCAATTCTTTGTGCATGTCTAAGCTAGTAACCTAAATAACCTAAGAGTTTTCTAAAAAAGGCTTAACGAGCCCGTATCTTATACATACAGAATTAAAAAAGTTATTTATATATACAGAATTAAAAAAGTTATTTGTACATAAATACAATTTGAAATCAAATTAATCCAGGGTTTAAATCGTTTTCTTGACATATCCTTCGAAAAGAGTAGAAAAGTAGTTTTTCATCCCATCTATTCGAAAAGGACGACTGGGTTCGCCTTTAAGTGCACCCAACGGTGGTGTTTTCTATGAGAAACTTTTAGCGGGCAGTAATGAGTTTTCCGGCGCACTTATTGAGTTCCTAATTCAAAAAGTGCGCGGCAAAGATAATTGCGGCGCACTTATTGAATTTGGAACCAGCGCCAAATAATTCGAACGCAAATATTGTTTGAATAAATACTGGCTGGTACGACTAGACGGCCCAAAACCCAAAAAAAAAACCCAAAACACACAAAAAACAAAAAAAACAAAAAAAAACACAAAAACACAAAAAAACTAAAACGCAAAAACACAAAAAAAAAACACAAAACACAAAAAACACAAAACAAAAAAAAAAAAAAAAAAAACACATATAACATAAAACACACAAAAAACACAACACAAAAAACACAATACAAAAAAAACACAAAAAAGCACAATACACACAAAAAACACAAAACAAAAAAAAAAACACAAAAAAAAACACAAAAAAGCACAAAACACAAAACACAAAAAAACACAAAAAAAGCACAATACACACAAAAAACACAAAACACAAAAAAAACACAAAAAAGCACAAAACACAAAAACAACACCCAAAAAAAACACAAAAACACAAACACAACAAAAAAACAAAAAACAACCATTTGTTTTATTAAATAATAATATTACAATAACATATGAGGCGCTTTTATTTTCTCATAGTGGGTGATGAAAAGCAGAGTGTATCACACGGGCGCAACATATATTTTTGGCTCGGGCGACGTACTTTGAATCCCTCGCTACGTTCAGGATTCTACTAAAGAATCCCTCGCTACGCTCGGGATTCTACTCTAGAATCCCTCACTTCGCTCTGGATTCAAAAAAGCGCCCTCGCCGTAAAAATATTATGTTGCTCCCTTATGATACAATCTACTATTTAAACGTTGGTCAAGTTTTGGCTTCGACTGTACAATTTGGTAATATCCGCAGCGTTCTGTTTTTGTTTTTGACGATACCGTTTTGAAGGGCATTGTCTCCCCACCCCCACGATTCACATATTTTCAAAGTGTGCGATGACCCTTACATTCAACTGTTTGACAGTTTATACTCGTATAATTGAACAATAATGTTATGTTATTATTGTAGTATCACACTGAACTCTGATTATCCGTGGTGTGTTTGGCCTAAGCATAGATTCTTCTATCTCCTCCCGTGGATGTCGTAAAACCCAATTAAGGGAATACACCAGGGGATGGGCAGCTGCATCCATCTGAGTACTTAACACCAATACTGCGATCACCAATCAGCCTGTCAAGCGTGGTGATTATGACAAATCCCCCCCTTTGCTTTCTATGGGGGAGGCTCAGAGAGGCTTGTCCTGCAGTGGATGTCTAAAAGTTGCTGAGGATGATATTGCAACCGATCTCTTAAAATTGTACCGCAATGAATTAAGGCCGTTACATACAGCTGCTATAATATACATTAATGTAAATTACATCCCAGGATGTATAGTTTACACGCCGCAGGTAATGTAATATACTCGTACATCTTTCATTTAACTATACGTCTCGATGAATGCACGCATCTCGTTAAATCTTCGTATATTACGTAACATCTTCGTAAAAATCATGGTAAATATCCCGTTTGCAGTGAAAAGTATCTACATAACCATGGTAGTTTCAAAAGTTATATCTTCGTATAGCTCGGTATCTTACGATACAAAGATGTAAAAATATACATTATAGCTGATGTGTATGGTCTCCTGAAGGTTGTTACGGCAAGATATAATGAGGTGTAACGAGCTACAATAACATCAATTAAGATGCAAGATGAAGCATGCAATATGTATTGAGATGTCACGAGCAATAACATACATCAAGCAAGATGCAAGATGAAGCAAGCAAGATGTATTGAGATGTCACGAGCGACAATATACATCAAGTAAGATGCAAGATGAAGCAAACAAGATGTATTGAGATGTCACGAGCGACAATATACATTAAGCAAGATGTATTGAGATGTCACGAGCGACAATATACATCAAGTAAGATGCAAGATGAAGCAAGCAAGATGTATTGAGATGTCACAAGCGACAATATACATTAAGCAAGATGTATTGAGATGTCACGAGAAATAACATACATCAACCAAGATGCAAGATGAAACAAGTAAGATGTATTGAGATGTCACGAGCGACAATATACATCAAGCAAGATGTATTGAGATGTCACGGGCGACAATATACATCAAGCAAGATGTTTTGAGATGTCACGAGCAATAACATACATCAAGCAAGATGCAAGATGAAGCAAGCAAGATGTATTGAGATGTCACGAGTGACAATATACATCAAGCAAGATGTATTGAGATGTCACGAGCAATAACATACATCAAGCAAGATGCAAGATGAAGCAAACAAGATGTATTGAGATGTCACGAGCGACAATATACATCAAGCAAGATGCAAGATGAAGCAAGCAAGATGTATTGAGATGTCACGAGTGACAATATACATCAAGCAAGATGTATTGAGATGTCACAAGCAATAACATACATCAAGTAAAATGCAAGATGAAGCATGCAAGGTGTATTGAGATGTCACGAGTGACAATACACATCAAGCATTATGTATTGAGACGTCACGAGCGACAAAATACATCAAGCAAGATGTATTGAGATGTCACGAGCGACAACATACATCAAGCAAGATGTATTGAGATGTCACAAGCAATAACATACATCAAGTAAAATGCAAGATGAAGCATGCAAGATGTTTTGAGATGTCACGAGCTACAATATACATCAAGCAAGATGTATTGAGATGTCACGAGCTACCAATATACATCAAGCAAGATGTAAGATGAAGCATGCAAGATGTATTGAGGTATAACGAGCTACAATATACATCAAGCAAGATGTATTGAGATGTCACTAGCTATAATATACATCTTTACATTAATTATAGCTCCCGTCTGTGACGGCTTTAAGTTTAGATAGGAACGATTGAACATTTATAACTATATCTACACAATTACATTAACACCTACTTCGAGACGATTCAATACATAGACACCCATGTTAACACGCGTCGGAACTTTAGAATTAAATAATTTATCGCCTCGGAGGCTGGATAATAAATCAATATGCAGGGCATGCATGCCCCCCCCCCCCCCCCTTGTACCTACCACCCGGCCCTTTCTTGACTAATTAATTAAACAACCGATTCATTACGGAGCCTCCTTTGTGCCCTCACATTCGTCTAGTGAGCTGAGTGAGCTAAAAGTACAGTCTGCAAGAAAGTTTATTTCTTGATTTAAAATCCAATAAAGCAAAATCAAATGAAGGCGGAATAAGAAGTACGCCGCTGGCGTCATCATCTCAAGGTAATTTTTAAATGTGATAATCAGTATTTTTTTCTTTAGGTGAAAAATGCCATGAAATTATATTTAGTATAAATTAACCTTAGATTTGATTTCTAACTGTAAATATGAGTTCCATAAATGATTTAAATAAAAAAATCTGCCATAATATTTTATCCAGATATCGGGTGGCCATTTTGGATCATGATTTGATTGATTTGAAAGTATCACGAATCTTTTTAGACGTAAGCGAAATAAAAAAGAGCCTACAACTTGAATGTTTCTTTCAGCTAAATAATAAAGTATTTTGGAAACTCAAATACTGAAAACCTACGAGGAAAAAAGACTGCGTCAACCCCAGGCAAAAATCTTCATACAAAAAAAAAACCCGCGTTGCACGAATATGCGGTTTTTACTGAATATCTCGTAAAATATAGATAATTTTACAAAACCCCTCGACTGTGTTGTATTGATTTTATTTATTAAATGTTTTACCCAATAATTTGCACCATTTTAATAAATAATCGAATCTAGGCAAAACACTTTGGATTTTTTTCTTTCGAGAAAATATTGTCCTATCGTGTTTACACCCGATCTGGATTAAATATTCTAGCAGATTTTTCTATTTACATCATATATGGATTTAAAACTTTATAAGAGAAGGGATAAATAAAATAAATAAATAAATAATGCTGGATAGTTTTCACAATATTATCTAGCCCCAAGCTAAGCAGAGCTTGTATTATGGGTACTAATAACTGATATACTTAATACAATACATTACATCAATAGATATTTTTTAATATATATATATAGATAATACCCAGAACACCCTGAACAAATATCTGCAGATCGTACAAATATTTGTTCCGAGGTGGGAATCATACCAGCAACCGTCTACGTCACACGTGAATCTTCGCCCGCCGCGCAACAGAGGTCGTCCATGTCTGTCCTAAATTTAAATAGGTAGTTTTGTCTGCAAACGGTACTTAACCCTTCAAGCATCCAGGGATCTGAAAGGCCGGCACTATCCCGCGGAGCACGCAATTATTTTAATTTCTTCCGCGCGATGAGGATTGATCGAGCGAGGTGTGATTCGGGAGACAGACCAGTCATTTGTTACCGTTGCTCGGGACTCGAGACTCGCAACTATTCTAATTACTCTGTTTTGTTTACAAGAGAGTGTGCTACCTGAGTACTTATAAACTTAGCTTTTTCTTACGTGCGCAGTTGTAGTAGAGTTTTTTGTGACTGTTTGTCCGGGGAAGTACTGGTAGTAACATAATACTTCTGACGCAAACCAGTGCGCCGGCAATAGATGTAGTGCTCGCATTGCTGTGTTCTAGTTTGAAGGGTATGGGTGCCGGTGAAATTACAGGCACATGAAACTTTTCATCTTTATGTCTCAGGGTGCAGTGCAATGACACATATTTCGTATTTCAAACGTTTTGTGGGCATTTTCTATGTATAATAAAAAATATCTCTCTATGTAATGTATTAAGTATATCAGTTATCTAGTACCGATACAGCAAGCTCTGCTTAGCTTGGGGCTAGATAATGTTGTGTGAACTTTCCAGAATTATTTATTTATTTACATAGGGTGCATCCTAGCTGGACGTGACCTATGTGATAATGCACTGTTCATAGCCAGAGGGTAACACTTAACATATGCTGCGGGCCATATGCTTGTTCCGTCATTTGAAGACGTATAAAAAACACATGCATAATCTATTGCTCTTATATCTTGCACACGAAGAGGAACGGGCAAGCTAGGTTTTATTATTTGAAAAATTTATTGTATGAGAAAAAATACTCATTCGAATTGTATTTGACCAAGATTTGTCGGAATTATCCATCCTGTTAATTTTAATTGTATAGAATTCAGCCCATTCATTCCAGTTTTCCACTGCGTGAGCAAGAAAAGGCTACGCGGAAATTGTCTCGCAAAATTAATAAATTACCTTCATTAGGGTTGTTTCAAATGTTCTGAGGTCAGGCTTGTTTGTTTGAAGTGTTTCAAAACAACCTTTTATGTTGAAGGATAGGAGGGAATAGTTTAAGGGTACAAAATTTTAGCACAATTGTGTTTTAATTAATTTATATTCAAACGTTTTGTATAATCATTGTTCTCTGATCTGGGGATCGATTTTTGAAAGTCAGCGAGTGACTAGAAGTCAGCAAAATGACTATTAGTCACCGATTTCCAAAAGTTCGTATTTTTGGAAATCACCGCTGACTAAAATTGTCATACTATGATATCAATACGAGTGCCTCTACCCACTCGATATGAAAACACTCCGTGACTGTTTTGGCACTGACATTTATGAATAGTTTTTACTCAATTTTACTCTTTATCTTGTGGCTTTCCTATTCCACCCACACATAATTATTATCTATGGTCCGAACGTAGTACACTGTTTTGTCTGTGGTGAGTGGAACCATGGACTAAGTATAGTGGAACAGACAAACTAATAATGGACAGAAACGTCGTATGTCAAAGACAACGACTGTGAAATATTTGAAAGTTGGTAGACAGGGTATGACTTTCAAAAATACGACATTTGGTAAAAAGTGATTTCAAAGTCATCGATGACGTTTTGTCATTCGTGACTTCTAGTCACTTAGGGACTTTCAAAAATCGATCCCCTGTTTTTATTTTCTCCAAACTCGTGGCGCGGCGGGCGTAGGTTGGCCTGCGACGCAGGAGGTTGCGGGTTCGATTCCCGCCTCGGAACAAATATTTGTGCAATAGCAGATATTTGTTTAGGGTGTTCTGGGTATTTTCTATGTATAATAAAAAATATCTATCTATGTATTATATTGTATTAAGTATATCAATTGTCTAGTACCCATAACACAAGCTCTGCTTAGCTTGGGGCTAGATAATTTTGTGCGAACTGTCCAGCATTATTTAGTATATTTTTATTTTATTTGGTGGTTAACATATTATTTGGACCCTGAGACATAAAGATAAAAAGTCTCATGTGCCTGTAATTTCACCCGGAATAAATGGAGGAAGAACTTCCTCGGACGAGCTCTTTCACAAAAAAATCTCTACTACTAAAACGTACTACGTGTCCACAGTTTTTGGTTTATAAAATGGTAGTATCCAAATACTAGGTAATCGGACTTGATGGTAAGATTCATTGGTATAAGATTTGTCCTGGCTGCTAGCTTTTTATGGAATGTGTTATTACTGGAAGAAAGCGTTAGCAGAGTCAGTCATGGGAAGCAATGGCGGCGACGAGCTCACCAGTTATCACGTCTATGTACCACGGTGGTGCAACCCACTGTGAAAAGAGGCTCTGCCTACCTCTCTTCGGGGAAAAAGGCGTGTGTCTATGTACGTATGTACTGGTTTTCTCATAGCTGTGGAGCAATGGTCTCAATGCCATTATTATTCCAAACAAATTTGATACTAACTGGTTTTAGACCTGGGTTCTCTCGGTCCGTCGACGGTCACTTTGATGGCTTTGTTGTACGTCGTCACTTGAGGGGGTGTGGTCGATACTGTTATCGTTAACGTGAACGATTTACCTGTAACAAATTAAAAGAAAGTCAGAATTTTAAAGAAATAAAATGTAATTTTTAGGGTTCCGTACCCAAAGGGTAAAACGGGACCCTATTACTAAGGATCGGCTATCCGTCTGTCTGTCTGTCCCCTTCGTGCGCGAGTCCGACTCGCGCTAGGCCGGTTTTTACGTTGTCATTTTACATTGTAATTTTTTGTAATTTTTTATGTACCTACTCGTATTTTTTAACACATCGCGTACTCATGTTCTTTTTGTAACTTGTCGATCGCTAAAAAGTTATTAATTACTCAATCGAAAATATTACTAGAACAAACTTTTCAATATAAGTGAATGCGAGTCATAAATTAAATCTGTGGTTGCTCTTTTCGACAATTTTGTGTACGCTTTTTGTAGTTTTTGATCACTTGTTCGAAAAGTAAAAAATTTATTGCCCGTTCAGTTTCAATTTGTATGCCGGTTGTGATTTGTGCAGTTTCGCGAACTGTCCGCGACAAAACTAATTGTCAATCAAAAAACCAATTCGGCTACCGTCGTGAAAATTGAAATGCCATCCGCAGAAACTTTGATCACGGAAGCTACTAATGTGTGCTGCGAGCTACAATACAAAATATTAAAAAGCGGCCAAGTGCGAGTCGGACTCGCCCATGAAGGGTTCCGTAGCAGCAAGTAATATAATATAAAATTTCTTGGATGGTTTACGATTTATGACATATTACAAAAAACTACTTACTAGATCTCGTTCAAACCAATTTTCGTTTGAAGTTTACATGGTAATTGTACATCATATTTTTTTTTTAGTTTTATCATTCTCTTATTTTAGAGGTAACGGGGGAGGGGGGGACACACACATTTTACCACTTTGGAAGTGTCTCTCGCGCAAACTATTCAGTTTAGAAAAAATAAATATTAGAAACCTCAATATCATTTTTGAAGACCTATCCATAGATATCCCATAAGTAAGGGTTTGACGAAAAACATTTTTTTGAGTTTCAGTTCTAAGTATGGGGAATCATATTTTTTTTTTTTGTATGAAAATCTTAATGCGGTTCACAGAATACATCTACTTACAAAGTTACAACAGCATAGCTCTTATAGTTTCGGAAAAAAGTATCTGTGACATACGGACGGATAGACAGACAGACAGACAGACATGTCGAATCCATAAGAGTTCCGTATTTTGCCATTTGGCTACGGAAACCTAAAAAGCTCATGCATAAATACAAACATGGACTACGTAAAGAGCAACTCAGTCGTCAAACAGCGGCATGACCACTTCATCACGACGTAACATTGCCAATAAAAAATATTTTCATCTGCGGAAAAACCGCAGTAATATTAAATGACCGTTCGTCAAAGCTGTATTGTGAGCGCGCGCTGCGGGAAGCAGCCAATACCGATTTTGTAATGTTTTTCCCCTCACTCTCTCCCACTGGCACAGGTGAAACAATAGTATATACTAACGTGCAGTTAAATAACTCTGACGACACTCATAGATACTATGTATAAAGCAATAGCCGTACTCGAGCGATAGGAATTTGCGAGCGGCAGCTCAATTCCATTCGACAAAATCAGCAAAAAAAGCCAATCCAATTTTTATGAATTCAAATTGATCGTATCCGGGTTATATTGTATCTAAAGTCAGTGCCGAAAAGCTCGTTTTAAATTGAAGTCCATTTGAAGTGACAAAGGCCACCGTGTGGGTCGTGGGAGAGTGACATGTAAGCTTTAATGGGCCCCCAAGCGGCCGCTGGCTACACATGAAAAAACTGAAAAAATCCTCATTCATACGTGATTTCATGTGTAGGCTACTTACCGCGGGCTCGGCGGCGAGACTCGTTAAAAATGGAGCTCGTACACAGAGCTTGTTGCGGCCTATCGGAGTTTATTAACGCCAGTGGAGGAGAGCTTGCCGTTCGTGTTGTAAGTGTTTACGCTTTCGGGTTTCGCTTTGATGATTGTTTCCTCACATTATCTTAAATTCATTCATTGTATTGTATAAGATGATTTGCATAATAGACTAGTACTACTATTATTTATTCTGTGCTAGTATTACCTACACTAATTAGATAGATAGATAGATAGATTAACACTTTATTGTACACCAAAAAAATAAAAACACAGAAATAAAAAGATTAACTAAATCAAATTATGGTACAATGGGCGGTACTCTATTTGGTAGTTTGTTTCAATGTTAGAAATATCCCGATGCAAAAATAGAGGTGTTTAAATCTGACGTGTGTATTTGTTATATGTACGAGTATATCTCCAAAACTAAAGAGAATAAAATTTTGAAAAAAATACATAGGTAATATAAGTCTTAACTCATAGTTACAGGAAAACCTAACGGAAAATACTAAGGCCGATATAAATAGATCTCACTTAGCACGTACTAATGCTTAGCATTATCCCTGTCACTTTCACACAATTGTCAAATCACGCGTGCTAGAGAGGGACAGAGACAATGTCAAGTATTAGAACATGCTAAGTAACGTCTATTTATGTCAGCCTTAATCTTAAAATTTCTACGGAAAAAGGGAAATAGTGGCTACTATGGTAGTTTAATTGTACGGCACCCTCTCCACGTGACTCCGACTCGCACTTGACTGTTTTATTAAATTTATCTAACTGCTATCAAAGTATCTAAAACCCAAACAGACGATTCCCCTAAAACTCAGAACCTATCACAAAAATCCTAAGACATGAGAATGATGAGCAGCAGGGCCGTACCAGTCGCGGCTCGCCACCGTCTACAACAAGCCTAAATAAATAACCCCTACTTAATGTACCCAGTACACGACACCGCACAGTACACTAAACGGTCTCAGAGACTCAGCTTCATAACACGAAGTGAACAACTGCGACACAATACACGAGCAACTCAAGTGTTCGCAAATTCAATTCAATTCAATTTATTTATTTCAGACATTGTCCATATTTTGTAAGTTGCTCTTATAATAATTATAGTAGGTAGGCACATTTTATATAATTAAATAAAATCTGTTTTAGCAAACCCAACGTGCAGGTGCATCCAGTGGTTTGCTATAGGACAGTCCCACCTGCCCGACAACGCATTCACGATGCTGTTCGGGCTTCCACGGACCCTTCCCCTCATTGACGCACACCTCTTGCGCATGATGCTATGAAAGCCCAACTCTGCTTTCCGCACACTTTCAAGAGGCATTGCAGAAACGAGGCAGCCCACCAGCACCCTGAACACGTTGCGAAGCGGCACTTATTTCGCGTTTGATGAGCTGTAATTTCTAAGTTAATATGATGATGGTTCTACAAAACACTATAAGGTATGCCAAGGATAGTGAGGTACCAATGCTAGATATCTTAGAGCAATGCGGCCTCCGAATGTCACACCGTGCCTCGCCTGCTCTTGGTTTCAACATTAACGACTACTAATAAACAAGAGAATATTATATTGGTACGGTAAGACATAGCAACATCAGGAATAACTTAAATTTGTAAAAAATATGGAACGTTTGAACCAATAGGTGATAAAACATGTCTAGGAACCATCCCTAAAAAACCTGCTTTAAAAATAAAAACACCGCATTCAAATCGGTTCACACGTTTAAGAGCTACGGTGCCACAGACAGACACACAGACAGCCATACACACCTAGCGGTCAAACTTATAACACCCCTCTTTTTGCGCCTGGGGTTAAAAGTAATAATAACTATGATTCCAAATGGCTTTATTACAATGTTTTTTTTTCTTAGTGTACTTAATAAATGTTCAATAACATTACAATTGTAAACAGTGTACATAGTTCCCGTGGTAAAATTCAACCAAGGGATTACACCAGGGAATGAATGGTAGCATTCACCATCAATACTGCGATAACCAATATGCCTGCCAAGTGGATAATACAGGCAAATCACCATTGCATTTTAAAGGGGAGGCGTTATCAAGCATTGGAAGCTGACTGTCAGCCTACTTGACTGATGAAGATAGTCTAGACAAGAGGGAAATAAATTGTAACATGTAATCACGTTTCTGGATGAGGGTATGTTACTAGCCAATTACGACGTCAGGCCAAACAACTCCACGTTCAAGTCCACGTGGAGTCAGGGTGCACCGTGTCGGTTCTGTCACTCATTTGACGACCTCTGTGGCGCGGCTGGCGATGGTGCGCCTGCGACGCAGGAGGTTGCGGATTCGATTCCCGCCTCGGAACAAATATTTGTGCGTTCTGCAGATATTTGTTCAGGGTGTTCTGGGTGTTTTCTATGTATAATAAAAAATATCTATCTATGTATTGTATTATATTAAGTATATCAGTTATCTAGTACCCATAACACAAGCTCTGGCTTAGCTTGGGGCTAGATAATGTTGTGTGAACTTGTCCAGCATTATTTATTTTTTATTTTATTTTATTTTTAACCTAACCTACTCATGTCGAAGTACCCTTCAGTTGAACTCTTTTTAGCGCTTATCTAGTTTGTCCTAGGCCAAACTGGTTTAACCTACGCGTGTCAGGGTAAATTGGTTAACTACGCATACATGCGTTGCACGCTTTCAAAGAGTTACTTACTGGTTATGTTCAAGTTACTGTGGTATCAGCGTTTATAGGCTCACAATTGGCTCGCGCCCTTCGAGGTATGCTAAGCGATTGACACGGGAAAGTTGAGGCAGTTTTCTTTGATAGGTTGCGGGTGTTGGGGGATGATTTGAGTGCGACACTTGTTTTCATGAGGCTTTTATAGGCTTTCAAACAATGCTTTTGTGATGTACCTACCTACCTTTGTAACGTATTGGGATTACCTATTCCAAAACTAACGCCTTTTCGGTTTTTTGGTTAAGTACCTAATTCAGTAACTATGCAGTCGTTTTTGGAATCTCTCACTTTGTCAATAAATCCGTTTTGTTCGTGAACTTTATCTAGGATCACACTGTACGTAGATTCAGTTCTAATACTAATATCAGAATACCTTGTAATAATATAATAAAACTAAATGTTTTTTTTCCTCCCTCAAAGTTTAGCTAGAAGAGAATGCTATCTAGCATTAAGTTCGCCTACGTACAGTACTTTTTAAGTTGTGCAATAAACAATTTTCTGTCTATCTATCTATTATTTCGTGATTATAAGTTAACTGTATTTGAAACTCTACAGATTTGGATTTATTGATGATATTAATTATTTATTTCTAAAGGTTTTATAGTAATAATACCAAAAGATTTTTCTAGTCTTCAAAACGTAGCGGCCGACATACCGTCTTAATACCTATAGTGGAGACGCTATTTCAATAATTTTTAGGTAATTTGAAAATAGGTGTGTTCAAGCATATAGTAATGCTTTCTTCAACAGCGCGGCACACACACGCACTTGCATCATTCGACACTCACACACGCTCAAAACAGACGTGTGATATATCGATTCAGCCTTCCGAGCGCAGGTCGTGCGCACGCGCCTCATAGAACTTTTATTAAGCTACCTAGCTATATTGCAAATTAGGAGATTATACAGTTGTAATCACCAAACAGTTTTCATCTTCATCGACAACCTTCCTCGATACCCAACAAGTTTCGAGCCGGATGTCCAGTGCAAGAAAGAAGTCGTCGAAATCGATCGTCGAACAAAGGACGGACATAACGGGCGGGTCGAAAGAACGGCGATTGGTGAAGTTTCATTTCAAGAACAAAGAAGCCTACCTAACCTGTCTACATCAAGCTATTTCTGGAGGAGATCTATACCTACTGCGTTTTAACCAAGATATACGGACGAGTTATTTACGGAGAGATACCTACCTAGAAAGGAAATCGCACAACCGTGAGTTCGTTCCAATCAAATAGGGTTATTTGCGCAGCGCATTTTTATGCTAATTTCACTTCACTTCATTCCTCTTAGATTCATTTCTATTTTGGTCTCCTACTTTAGGTAGGTACTTACCTAGACAATATCTAGGTAACATTTTCATTAAAATTGCTTACCTATCTGCAATTTCTATTCATCTTTAGACAAGCAATTGTCTACCTAAACTGGCATTCCTACCTATTCATTGCAACTTACTATAATAATCTTCATTTCGTACCTACATGAGTGAGGCCGGTATTACCTATTTGTACCGACCTACCTAGCTAATTTAGTGTTTCAGACGTCTAGTGTTTTTTTTGAATGGCCAATCCTGTCCATTAACTTATTCTTTTCAGCTCAGCATACCTACAAATAAGAGTGTTATTTCGATTATTTAGCTTTGTTTCAATCATTACAGAACGTTTGGTGCTAGGCGCATTGACCGGGCGGTTGACGTGGCCGAGCGAGCCGCCGTTTGCCGGCCGGTTCTAGAAGCTTGGCGTGGTTGATTTGACATTTCACTTTGCTTCTACGCGCCATCATTTAAAATTTAAGTATTATTTCACCTTTCACTTCTGCCTTGTTATAATTTCATTGCACTAATCATTTAATTTATTCCAGCTAGACCACTTTAACTTAGTTTCATTTTCAAGGGCACGATCATGGATCTCAAATCATTAAAAAAGAACAGAAGTTCTTTAAAAGCTAAGCTCACTATATTTAATTCATTTCTGCAGCCACTTCTGCTGAGCAAAGAGCTTAACAGCTTACAAAGTTGCGAGCTATCTACTTGTCTCAACAAAATTCAAGAAATGTACAATGATTTTGATACAGCTCAAACTGAAATAGAAAATCTATCCGAAATTACAGGTGACGAATTCAAAGAAAGGGAAGCTTTTGAAACCAGCTTCTTCGGCACAGTTGCAGCTGCGCAGGAGCTGCTGGGCAAGAACCAGGCTGCTTCTGCGGCGCACGACGACCAGGTGACAGGTTCTAGTGGTGTATCTGCACATTCAGGTGGGCCAAACATTAAGCTTCCTATCATAAGTCTACCTACCTTTTCTGGACGCTATCAGGACTGGCTTGAATATCACGACACATTTAAATCACTCATTCATACAAACACTACAATTCCAAGGATAAACAAGTTTCACTACTTACGCGCTTCACTCAAGGAAGGCGCATCACTAATCATACAATCACTAGACTTTTCTGCCAATAATTACGATGTTGCTTGGGGTCTGTTATGCGATAGATACAATAACAACAGACTGTTAGTCAACAATCACATCAAAGCTTTGTTCAACATTGAGCAGGTTGACAAGGAGTGCTCTAAGTCATTACGAAACACAATTGACTCAGTCAATAAAAACCTCAGAGCACTAAAAACACTCAACTTATCTACAGAACATTGGGACATTCTCATAATCCACATGGTTTTGGGTAAGCTCGACCAAACTTCAATTCGCGAATGGGAAATACAACGTAACAGTTTAAAGGACCTTCCCTCATTAGAAGACTTTAATTTATTTTTGAAAAATCGAGCTGACCTACTGGAAACCATGGAGGACGCAAATAACAAACCACGCAGACACAGTGACATCACACACGTACGACCAAAGGCATTAATCACGAACCAAGCCGTTTCAAAACAATCAAAAAACAATAACTCTTTCTTGTGCCCTGTATGTAAAGGTCATCATTCAATCTATTATTGCATAAAGTTTAAATCAATGCCAATAGAAAAACGAATTGAAAGGGTAAACCAATTGAAACTATGCACAAATTGTTTACGTCAGGGACACGATGATCAGCGCTGCAAGTTAGGCCCTTGCAGACTGTGCTCGCAAAAACATAACAGCATGTTACACATACACAATAGCACAAATACAGTGCATAATGATAGCAAATCTAGTGAGTGCGTAGTATTACCGGCTTTACAAACAAAGGCGCTGGCTGAATCGCAACCAATAAAAAACAATATCACACTATCATCCATACATGAAAGTCAGGTACTACTATCGACTGCAATAATAAACATTGCAGACCACAACGGTCAGTTACATAAAACCAGGGTGCTTCTAGACAATGGTAGCACTTCAAGTTTCATTACAGAAAGTTTACAAAAACAATTAGGCATTTCAAGCTATTCTACAGCTACTACAGTGCAAGGATTGAACAATCAATCATCACGAATCACAGAAAGATGCGATGTCACAATATCGTCATTAACAAATAGTGGGTACAATGCAGACGTCAATTGTTTCATTGTACCTCAAATCACACAAATCATACCATCAGCAAGAATAAATTGTAAACCATTTACAATTCCTCCGAATATTCATCTCGCAGATCCAACATTCCATGTGCCGTCCGAGGTGCAGGTTCTGCTAGGTGCCGATCTATTCTGGGAGGTTCTGTCACACAATACATTGCCACTTGGCAAAGGCCAACCAACTTTAGTTGAAACAAAACTAGGGTGGCTTGTTTCTGGTTCAGTACCAGTTTCTCACACAAAAAAGCAGACCTACAATACAGTCCATTCTCATTTTATACAGAATATTGAGCTCGAGGAAAAACTCAATAAGTTCTTTGAGTTAGAATCGGTTTCCACCACTCAACAAGTCCGCACTAAAGGTGAGAGTGAGTGTGAAGCGATATTTACAAAAACAACTGTTCGTCAAACGGACGGTAGGTTTGTGGTCCACATTCCACTAAAGGAATCCCCTAACAGTTTAGGTGATTCTAAGCAACAAGCATTAACACGATTCCATACACTAGAGCGTAAATTCAAACGCAATCCAACATTTAAAACACTATACACTAATTTTATGAATGAATACATGGCCTTAGGTCACATGACAGAAAACAAAGATATACACAACGACGAAGTTTCATATTTCTTACCTCACCATGGCATTTTACGAGAAAGTAGCCTCAGCACAAAACTGAGGACCGTATTTGATGCATCGGCAGTCACAAGTTCAGGCAAATCATTCAACAACATACAACACGTAGGTCCTGTCTTACAAGATGACTTAATCAGTATATTGATCAGATTCCGTCAGCATAAAATTGTAGTGACGTCAGATGTCGAAAAACAATATAGACAAATTTTTGTCGATGAAGGATTTAGAAGCCTACAACAAATTTTCTGGCGATCGGACCCTGATCAAGAAATCAAACAATACAAGCTAAACACAGTCACCTATGGGACGGCATCCGCACCATACCTTGCCACAAGATGCCTTATTCAGCTAGGCCGTGACTGCACTGACGAAAGGGTTAGTCAGACAATCCTCTCAGATATGTACGTTGACGATCTAATAACAGGCCATAACCTAGAATCTGAGCTTATTGCTACATGTAAAGGCGTTATTAACCAACTAGAGGGTGCTCATTTTCACTTACGAAAATGGCGTTCAAACATGCCATCGATACTGTCACAAATTGTTGATCAGACCAGCAACGACGAATTATTAAGTCTAAGCAAAGATGAATATGCAAAAACGCTCGGTTTGCTATGGGCCTGTAAGCAAGATCATTTGTTCTTCTCATCGTCAACCACAGATACACAAAAAACCAAGTTAAACAAACGCACAATCTTATCCACTATAGCTCAAGTTTTCGACCCCTTGGGTCTGATTAATCCATGCATGCTACAAGCAAAAATTATTCTACAAGCACTTTGGGCTAAAAACATAACGTGGGACGATGAGTTACCTGTTGAAATTCAATCACAATGGCATAATTTTATCATAAACTTACCAGACCTAACAAACATACAAATCCCACGTCGAGTTTTGTGTGACCATTGCATCAGGGTTGAGTTACATGCATTCAGCGACGCTTCCATAAAGGCATACTCAGGCTGCATCTACATACGCTCTATGTCCAGCAGTGGGAATGTCAGCATCCACCTATTGTTGGCTAAAGGCAGAGTAGCTCCACTCAAGCAGAAGCTAACTGTACCACGATTAGAACTGTGTGGAGCTCTTCTAGCTACAAAGTTAGCCGAAAAGGTTAAAAAATCATTGCGTGTCAAAATAGATTCACAATTCTATTGGTGTGACTCAACAATAGTGCTCGGGTGGATAAAAACATGTAAGCACACTTTAAAACAGTTTGTTTACAATAGGGTTGACGAAATCACACAAATTTCTGAACCTTCTTCGTGGAATTATGTGCCCACAGATTTGAACCCCGCTGATATAGGATCTCGGGGACTCAATGCCACGCAACTAAAATCCTCACTTTTGTGGTGGGGAGGCCCACATTTCTTACATCAACCAGAAATTAATTGGCCCACACAACCTCAAAATACAAACATCGAAAACTTACCTGAAACCAAAATTCAGTGTAATTTAGCATCAAACGAGTCACAAGAGCTTAATTTCGTACAAGACTATTCAAATTATAGCAAACTACAACGCATAGTTGCATACATAAGGCGGTTTATACATAACTGTAAAAACCCAACACAAAAATATACAGGTACACCTAAAGTATCAGAATTAGAGTCCAGTACACAAACACTTTGTAAAATTGTACAAAGGAACATGTTTATCAAACAGTATACACAATTAATAAATAACCGCACACTGGCATCCAAAGACAAATTATTAAATCTCAACCCGTTTTTAGAATCATCAACAGGTTTGATTCGCGCTGGAGGTAGATTATCCAACTCAAACTTCGACTACAACACCAAATATCCAATCTTATTGCACGCATCTCACAAAATTACTAAACTATTGGTAGAACACTATCACAGATGTCTACTGCATGCTGGTCCTCAATTGTTACTGGCTACATTACGTCACAAATTTTGGATAATTAACGGTCGAAATCTTGTTAGAAAAACTACACACGACTGTGTAAAATGTTGCAGGTTTTCAGGAAAAACCTATCAGCCCATTATGGGTGACCTACCCAAGCAAAGGTTACATGCAGAGTTCCCTTTCATCAACACAGCGGTTGATTATTGCGGGCCAGTACTGATAGCAGACAGAAAGGGAAGAGGCTGCAGACTAAAAAAGGCTTATATTTGTGTGTTTGTCTGTTTGGCAGTACGAGCGATACACATAGAGCTTGTCACCGAGTTAACGTCTCAAGGTTTCATATCAGCCTTAAATAGATTTATTGCCCGCAGAGGTAAGCCATCGAATATATATTCCGATAATGGAACGAATTTCGTGGGTGCCTGCAATGAATTAAATAAATTCATAAAATCAAATGCCAATGATATAACATCCTACTCATCTGAAAATGAAATTAAATTCAAGTTCAGTCCGGCATATAGTCCTCATTTCAATGGATTGGCAGAAGCATCGGTCAAATCAATCAAATTTCACTTAAAACGAGTCCTAGGAATGGCACACTTAGATTACGAGGAAATGAACACAGTTTTGGTACAGATCGAGGCCATTCTAAATTCTAGACCTCTTACTCCTCTCTCATCAGATCCTTCAGATCTAATCCCATTGACCCCAGCACATTTTTTGATTGGACGAGCGATCACATTGTTGCCTTCTCCCCAGGTAATAGAGCACTCGCCGATAAACACACTTACCAGATATATGAGAACCCAATATCTCAAGGCACATTTCTGGAATCGTTTTTACAAAGAGTACGTTTCAGAATTACAGACCAGAAGCAAATGGCGCAAGGACAAGGGACAGCCATATCCTGGAGACATGGTCCTAATCTGGGACGACCGGCTGCCTCCCAACAGATGGCTGCTTGGAAGGATCACAACAGTCTACCCAGGCTCCGACGGCGTCAACAGAGTAGCAGACGTTCGTACCACATCTGGAACCCTGAGGAGAGCCTTCAATCGACTCTGTCCACTTCCAACATTGGAACAGAACGTTCCAAGGCCGGCAGCATGTTCAAGCATATAGTAATGCTTTCTTCAACAGCGCGGCACACACACGCACTTGCATCATTCGACACTCACACACGCTCAAAACAGACGTGTGATATATCGATTCAGCCTTCCGAGCGCAGGTCGTGCGCACGCGCCTCATAGAACTTTTATTAAGCTACCTAGCTATATTGCAAATTAGGAGATTATACAGTTGTAATCACCAAACAGTTTTCATCTTCATCGACAACCTTCCTTGATACCCAACAGGTGTCTAACGCGCCACCTTTTGTCTGCTATTATTACGGCCGCTATAATCAAAGATAACTTCAATATTCCAGCGCTTGTAACTTCCTCTACCTACAAAAATAATAGCTATGTAGTCCTAAAGGGGAACCTGAAAATCAGCTTCTGCCTTATAAATGCCTAACATAAGAAAATAAAAAGAAATATATAATAACAACCACGTCGGTTAAGTTTACAGTAACTGGTAATTTAAACAATTGAGCACTAACTACTAATGTTACAAAGACCATGCGCGACAGTTGCACTACTTCTCAATTATTGCGAAAATTCTATCGCGATGTTATTGTGGACATTCTCAGCTTTTCCGGGGTTCATACCATACCGGGAGATTATTTTACAAGCTTTTATTTAACTTGCAGTGTATGTGTTTGTCTGGGTGGAATCCGAGTGGAATCTTGCAACTGATTTTTTAGCATACCTGTCAAGTTCCGATGACAATACAATGTGATGGTGACTGTGAGCTGATCTGATGATGGAGACGGAAGGTGGACAACGGATCTCGGAGGTGTATGGATAATAGTAGACTGGCCGTATTTAGGCTCATTTTGATCAGTACACGGTTACGATCACAAATTTTATAAAAGCTTGTATTGTGAAATAGATTTATCACATAAAACTTATACTTGTGTTTAGACACAAGGGATCTCTGCTTCGGCTCGGTCTGATAGATCTGTTTGATATTTTAGATGTTAGTAAAAGCCCATTTTACATTTTATTTTTCACAATGCAAAGTAGCTGGATTTTAGCCGTGTTTAGGCTCATTTTGATCAGCACACGATCACTAATTTTATTAAAGCCTGTATTGAAAAATATATTTTTCACAAAATCTTATTTTTTACTTGGCAATTTTGACAAAGGGCTATCCGTGCTTCTGAACTTTAACCGCGCTACCATAAAACGCGATTTATTCGTGGAATAGTTACATTTACATTGTTTTGTCTTTTGTACTGACAAGCAATTTTAAATTCGATCGAAACAGACAAAACGCAGTGTAACTACTAGAAGGATACCTCGCGTTTATTACTAGCTTAGTTAGTGTTTATAACACATCATTCACACATTTGATCAACATTATGACATTTGGCTTCGGCATTTGACGACCTCTGTAGCACGTCGGGCGAGTAGCCGGCTGAGATGCGAAAAGTTATTGCGAGTTCAATTCCCGCTGTGGGACCAATGTTTGTATGATCTGCAAATATTTGTTCCGGGCCTAGGTATTATGGTACCATGGTACTCGTAGTTTCTGATACCATGTATGTGACTGTTGTGTGCTATGTTTATGTTTTTTATACTTATTTTTGCCGCAAGGCAGTGTGTTCCGATTTCAAGGGTAAAAGGTGACGGTGCAATTACAGGTACTGAGACTTTTCATCTTTATGGGCCCAGTGAAATGCCGCATAGTGCATATCCTAGGTGGACGTGACTATAAGATAATGCACTGTTCGTAGGCAGAGGGTATCGCTTAACATCAGGTGAGCCATCTGCTTGGGCAGTCACATCAAATGTATATAAAAAAAAATACCATGATGAAATATTAGGTAAAAATGGAGGCCAATTTTGGAACAGCTTGAGTCAAATACTTACGTATCCCTGCCTCGCTCTCTGTGGGCAGACCTTTCATTTTGTCAAAATAAATCGGCCTAATATGGCGGTTCTTTACTTTGCGGTTCACAGCTTATAGATAGGTATTCGAAGTGAGGTCTCAATTTTTACCAATATCCTCATGATTTTGACTGAATTAGACCTACAAATACGACAAATAGAGCGCATAGGTAACTAAGATTCCACGATATTTATTGGAAAACACGTCTTTAAATGACGACCTCTGTGGCACGGTGGGCGAAGGTTCGCCTGCAATACATGAGGTTGCAGGTTCTATTCCCACCTCGGAACAAATATTTGTAAGACCTGCAGATTTTTCTTCAGGGTGTTTTGGGTATTTTATATGTGTAATATCTATCTATGTAATGTTTTGTGTATTAAGTATATCAGTTATCTAGTACCCATAACACAAGCTCTGCTTAGATTGGGTCTAGGTAATGTTGTGTGAACTGTCCAGCATTATTTATTTATTTTATTTATTTATATCCATGCACGAGAATCTACCTTTGCCCTAGTGACTTATCCACACTTCGCCTCCGCGACTCGACGACATTCCCTAATAGCTGGATGCAATCCAATTTGACAGCTGTCAAATACACGCCTCGCCGTGTCGTAGTCGCGATTACCGTCGCAGGACGCAGCGACGTGCTAATGCCTCCGCGCTAATTGACTGAATTAATATGCCGATGTAAGGTGCTCACGAATTATTAGCAAAGATGTCGCGACAAACGGTTGCTTGACACCTCACCTGACGATATAAAACCTATTTATCTTTATATATGATAAATATGTGTTTTTTAGGATTCCGTACCTCAGAAGGTATCAACGGAACCGTATAGGATCACTCTCATGTCTGCTGTCTGTCCGTCACATCATAATTTTTCCAAACCAACTGGAAGAAAAAATTTAGAAATCTAGTAGGTACTTGAACAGAGTTAGGTGTCACGGAAGTATAGCGCAAAGAAATGAATTCTGATTTGGGTGGCAAACTAGAAAATAAATTTTTATTATGTGTCAAAGAATTTATTACAATTTTAAAATGCATAAATAATATAAATAATTATGAAATCGACCATTCTCATGACGCAAAAACAACTTAGGCATTTTTTTTTTAAAATGCCGAATCATATACCCATGTTTTTTACGAAAAGCCAATCCAAGTCTTTAAATTTCCACGGGATTAGAATAATTTTCGTGAAGAGGAAATCCGTATAAAATTTGTTTCGTAATTCCACCGATGACTAATAAGTTCAGTTGGTTTAGTGGTACTGTGGTAGCCTTTTTGCACGGAATCTTTACCACGCGAGTCCAACTCACACTTGATCAGTTTTTTATTAATACCCTGACGCTGTTTTAGATAATTATTGTTGATATTTATTTCCTGTGTTTTATTTTGATTATTTGTTTAAATAAATTAAATACAAAACACAAACAGGGGCTTCTATAGGGGTTGTTTTTGTTCTTTCTAAGAATGTTCGTGTCCTGCAAAATCATTAGCATAAAAAAACTAGCTTGAATATGAGTTTTTTTACTATACCTACGCTATTTTGCTTGTGAACTAACCATTCATTTTATAAAAACTAAACGTGACGCGGAGAGAGTGCGTCGCGTTCACTCACCTTGAAAAAGACTCGATAAAGGGTCGAAACCTGTCGGTGCCTATATCGATACAACAGTAAGTGTAAATTAAAATACTAGTGTCCGCCCGCAGCTTCAATCACGTTTTACCAGGATAATAAAATAACCTTTAGCGTCGTTTATCTAAGTGTCAAATTTCATCGAAATCGATTATGCCATTTTGGCGTCATTGAGTAACAAACATCAAAATATTCAAACATCCAAACATGGTATTATATCATAATGTGCCATATGTGGAAGTAGTGGAATACCGTTGAGACGGGACAAGTAACCTAAAAAACGTTGCTGACAAAAACGTTCGTATAGGTTCGTATGTTTGAAGTTATTCAGAAAAATATTTTTATGGAGTATTTTTTTTTCAAAATTTGTGATATTGATTTGAGGAATTTTACGCAAAATCTAAGGTAATTAATTTCCTGAGAGTTTTCCTTGTACAACAACGGTTCTGGTCTGGCACTCTCGTATCTCGTTTCATCGTAATAAATTATTATGGTTTATGAAAGACGAATGAATTAGCTACGAATCATTTTTATTATCAAATAAAACGAGGTTACTAGCCAAAATAATGATATAAAAGCCTCAGGGCACAGTTTTACTTGTATTTGAACGTTATAATCAACTAAATATCGAATTGGGTTTCACTTCGTTGATAATCAAAGGGGGAAAGTTTTTCTGATCGATACTTTTTAAAGGATAATTCCGTAAGCCCTAAACCTTACTAAAACTATTAACTAGCTTTATAAAACATCCGATTAGTGAACTTCTATCAAAACGTGTACTGGATTGTGATCCCGTGTAACGCCGCAAAGCATAGTTACGAAACTACTACCCGAAACCAAGGGGCGACCGTAAATGAAATGGTAGTTTTCCACCGCGGCTAACCGGCCTGGTAAACCGGGTAACCGGGTACCCGGGTAACTGAGTAACCGGCCTGGTAGACCGGCTGTGGCCGCGTTATGGTTGACAAGGGCTGTTATAGTTGACGACCACGGCCGTGCGTGCGGACTACGATGATTGCGTGCGAGGGAGTTTGACGCGCTTTTTATTGCGTGTTTTGATTCGTTTGTTAAGGATGAAAATAGGTATATTTTATATCTTTTTACAATCCAATTAAGGCATCAAAGTGATCATAAACATGTATGAAAGTAGGATCTGCCGACTAACCACAATATATTTAAATAAAGAACTCTTCAAAGTAGAAATTTTTATTCAAATGATTGCGAGACCACAGCGCGCGCCCCGCCTCTACGGAAGAAATCGTTTTCCCGACATTTTCCATTGGCTGGCGAGCGAGAAGGCGGGACGTTTCTTCAAGTCTTCGCCGAGACTAACTTTTCATTTGCACAGCTCTGAAATATAGCTTGAGATTAAAGCGCAACGTGGAAGTTCGGACTGCGGTTTTTCTCGAGACGAGAAGCTTTTTTATCCGCATGACTGTATAGCAATATGGGGAAATTAAATTTCCTTTAATGCGATGTGTGGAACCATCTGCCGTATAGTTTGTAGTAGGTATAGATATAGAATTTAAAAGTCCGGGAACTGGCTTTAGTAATAATTTTAGCACGAAGCGCATAGTTTGCCTCTGACTATTTTTAGGGTTCCGTACCCAAAGGGTAAAACGGGATCCTACCGGGGGGGGGGGGGATACAGATCACAGATGATGTTAAATAATAAAATAAATATTTATATACCTCTTAATAAATGGGAGCTCCCATTACAACAAAGGTGTTTTTATAAGGTGTTTTTATGCCGTTTTTATAGATAATGGTACGGAACCCTTCGTGCGCGAGTCCAACTTGCACTTGGCCGGTTTTTAGTGTTCCGTATCCAAAAGGTAGCACTGGATTCTTTTACTAAGCCTACGTCTGTCCGTCTGTCCTTTGTCTCTATTTGTCTCAGGGATATATCTCGGCAGTCGTATGAGGCAGCCAGTTGAAATTTTGAGATATTATATACTGTTGTGTCATGAACTATAAGAAAAGATGTAGTAATAATGTGGGCCATCCGCTTGTTCCGTCATTCAACTAGTATAAAAAATATTTATAAAAAAGTTTTATGTTAAAAATATACTTTTCAATACAAGCTTTAGTTTAGTGTTTTTTATGCCGTTTTTATAGATAATGCTACGGAACCCTTCGTGCGCGAGTCCAACTCGCACTTGGCTGGTTTTTAGTGACACATACATGACTCGACTTTGACTTTGAAGATTTGGAAGCAGTGTAACGTTGCAAAATACACTAATGAAAATGAAAAATAACTTGAAAATGGCAAATGCACAAGCAGTGCGGCGCCGATTATAAAGGGACACATAAAGGGAGGGACTATGATATGACTTCGGAACCCTACACATTTCGAGAAGAGACACATTTGGCCGGTTTTTTTGGGCAGAATGCATTTTCTGTATGAGATAAAAACGCAGTTGCAATGGATATAGTGGGACAATCCCAGATTATCCATCAATGGATATAGTAGTGGAATCATATTTTTTTTTTTTTTTTTTTTTGTTGAACATGATTTACAGCATATGTTTCTTACATTTAGTGTTTAAAAACCTGTATAAGGTTTATCGTAACACTAGGTTCTCGATGATAGGTACATAAAAAATTACATTCGAGTAATAAGTAGTAGGTAGTTAGATAAACAAATGATGCACGTTCACTCGAGCACACACACACATGCGAGTCACCATCATATCCTACCATACATGTATGGTATGATATGATTCCACTATATCCATTGATGATTGTCATAGCATCGCACATAATATCATCGCACGATAATTATAAATTATCCTGCATTTTGACGACCTCTGTGGCGCGGCGGGCGAAGGTTGGCCAGCGACGCATGAGGCTGCGGGTTCGATTCCCGCCTCAGAACAAGTATTTGTGTGATCTGCAGGCATTTGTTCAGGGTGTTCTGGGTATTTTATATGTATAATAAAAAATATCTATCTATGTAATGTATTGTATTAAGTATATCAGTTATCTAGTATACCCATAACATAAGCTCTGCTTAGCTCGGGGCTAGATAATGTTGTGTGAACTGTCCAGCATTATTCATTTATTTATTTATCGCTGGCATGTGTCACTTCAAGTCAGTTGGCAATGTACAATGAGCTCTAATCGTGATGACCTTCTGTTTAATTTGGCGATGGAAGACGAGCTAATGCACTGTGACTGCCATTGGTTATAGCGTTCCTTAGAATGTGCATCTAAACTTCGACGGCCAAGTAAAAGGTACCGGACTACACAGGTAGACTTTTTCCGACAGCTTTTAATACTGCGCCAACACCAGGCAGAAATCTTCATACAAAAAAAACAACTCGCGCCGCTCGAAAAAGCGGTTTTTATTAAATATCTCTTAAAATATAGAGAATTTTTCAAAACCCTTACAATAAACCCTCGGCTTTGTTGTATTGATTTTATTTATCTTATTTTTTAACCAATATTATGCATCATTTTAATAAACAATCGATTCTAGGCAAAAAGTAAACGTTACTTTTACTTTTTTTTTTCTATGGAGTAAATATTGTCCAATCCATGTCCAATCGTATTTATAGTACAACTATAGCGTAGTATACATGCATATTTTTAATTTGAAATTTTTAATTGATTTTGTCTGTCAGTTTAAAATCAAATCTAAGATTGGTAATTTTGCGTTATAGGTAAAATCTAGGCAAATATGGTCTGACGTATGGTACGTCAGACCATATTTGCCTAGATTTCTGTTTTTATCCCAACACCACACGTGCGAAACCGTGAGCTAGTCTAGTATGAAAAATTTAATAGGCATCCATGAAAAATATCGTATAGTAAAAATCTCTTAATTATAAATGTTAAAAAAAATTTAAATGACTTCTGTGGCGCGACGAGCGAGTAGCAAGCTGAGACCAAGAGGTTGCGGGTTCAACTCCTGCTGCCAAACAAATGATTATATGATCTGCAAATATTTGTTGCGGTTTTATGGTACCAGGATTCTCTTAGTTCCTTGTACCCACGACTATTATTTATTCTGTGCCACGACACAAGGGATCCTAGTGTTGGGTCAGGACTACCGTTACGTATGTGTCTGTAAGATATTATTGACCGAGCGAGCGAAGCGTCTCTGCTTCAAGTTAAATTTGTTTTCCTGTGTCAGTTTGTTGGTACCGTCGTATTTTAAGGAGGGGGCAGGAGGGCAATTCTCGGATTGTAGAGATTATCTCTAAATTAGAGATAATGTCGAAGCATGAATGTCTACAAAAAATGTCACGAAAATGTCACAATAACCATCAAATCGTATTCGATTTGAATGATTTTGGTCGACATGTCTATTTGTGACATCACGAGAATAGCAAATTAAGATTTCATTCGACATTCGCCATCTTTTTTCGACATAATTTCGACTTAATCTCTAAAGCACGAGAATTGCCCTCCTGGACGAAACATGGTGCACGTGTTTTTAAATGTCATATTTTTTTTGTCGTGGGCGTTTTTTGGTTGGAGGGGTATTTCCCCTAAAAAGGGAAAAGTTTGCTGCAGTGCTATTTACTGGCCGATTTTGATAATATTCGGCTTTATTTTATCATTATGGTAGTCAAGTCTAAACAAGAATTTTGAATATGAGCAAAATCGGTAGAGGTTGTTTAGATAAATAAATAAATAAATAAAATAAATAAATAATGCTGAACAGCTCACACAACATTATCTAGCCCCAAGCTAAGCAGAGCTTGTGTTATGAGTACGTATACTAGATAACTGATATATATAATACAATATAATATATATAATATATATAATACATAGATAGATATATTTACTATACATATTAAATACCCAGAAAACCCGTAACAAATATCTGCAGATCGCACAAATATTTGTTCCAAGGCGGGAATCGAACCCGCAACCTCCTGCGGCGCAGGCAAACAGTCGCCCGCCGCGAATACAGAATTAATTTATTTTTGTTTATACAACTTGGAATGTCGGATCAAGCTTATCGCCCACCCTGCCTAGGAACAGTGCATTATCACATAGGTCACGTCCACCTAGGACGCACCCTATGTGGTATTGCATTGCGCCCGCCACTCTGAGACATAAAGATGAAAAGTCTCATGTGCCTGTAATTTCACCGGCAACCATACCCTTCAAACCGGAACACAGAAATATGAGCACTACTGCTTTGCGGCAGAAATCGGTATGGTGGTAGTACTTCCCCGGACGAACTCTTTCACAAAAAAGCTCTACTACTACTCTAAAGTTTTTTACAGGGCCACTTAGGCTATGTCTGAAGCCATGAGAGTTATCGATTTATAAAAATAAAATGCCTTTTTGATATCGTTGTTTTTTTTTTGTTATTGTTTGATCATTATGGATCGACATGATGCATAGTTTTATACAAGTTTGTGCTCGCAAGGTCTACTGTTTGCAGAACTTTTAGTGTTAATGTTATGTATGTTTATCCCAAAATCCCCCTCGTGAGTTTAAGTTAGGCCTCAATGTTCTTTGAAAAACTCAATCTGTAGATAGCAACACTCAATCGTGAGCAAATCCTGCAAAAATACCATTATTTACTTCTAAGCTTTCATTGTATATGTTTTTTTTCATTTTCTAAGCTTCTAAGCCCTCTATAAGACATGCCGATGGACAGTTTGACATTGCAATACTGTTTGATAACAGCTCACCCTTTTTGCATGGTGAAGTTTGCCACGTTCACTATGATATGATTAGTTTTACAAGCTACTTGCATTCATACGCATGAAGCTCGTGCTGTCGTTCCTCTCACTCCCACAATGCACTCGGACGCAGAAGCGACTGAGATGGGTTAGCTAGTAAAAATGTATTGTTGCTTCCTAAAGCCGTCTTACGAGTGCATATCGGTTGTGGAATGTGACTAAATAAACATAATTGTTACAATACCTACCCCTTTGTTTTGCGTAAGACGAGTGTGTATTTGTGCCTACTTTTTGACGACTGTGAGTATCTAGTTAAGCCTTTGGAGGTTTTTAAGGTATTTTGTATCATAATTGACATTGTAAGGTATACAGGGCACCCCAAGACTATGCGACATGAAGGGAAATAACCTTATATATTGTAGATAGGATATTTTTCTGAAAGGAGACTTTATTTTATTTTTATTACTTAGCAATACTGCTTTCAAAGAATTTCTAAAAATTATTTGTTTCGTCTGGGAATCGAACCGACTTAAATGTGAAAAAAAAACAACCCGTATTTTTATGATGCCAATCGAAAGAATGGATAAAAAAAAAGCTGTTAAGTAACATAGTATCATATATCAAAATAATAACGTAAAATGTTTGATTCCATTAAATGTTCGGTTCGATTCCCAGACAAAGCAAGTAATTTTTAGAAAATCTTTGAATGCAGGATTATTAATTTAAAAAAATAAAATAAAGTCTCATTTCAGCAAAATATCCTATCTACAATATTTAAGGTATTCATCCCTTCATTTCGCATAGACTAGAAACGCCATGCATAGAGTATAAAATTAATTAAAAAAAAACCGAGTGAATCTTGGTCTCACACTGGCATTCCTAGTCATTCCTCTAACTTTCCTCAACTCGACTCAACCACCAAATAGAACTGGCAGCGCGCCGCCTACGTTATTTGTGACTCAACCTGACTCAAAGATATGTTGTACTAGCTTTCACCCAGCTTTTGTAAGACTTCGCTCACGTTGAATTCATTAGGAAAAAAAAAAAAAAAAACCTATGTTCATGACTATTTACTCTAACTTTTGTAACTATCATGGTTATGTATAAAATTTTCACTAGAAACGGGATAACGGAATCTGGGAATCTGGAATCTGGCTCAAATCATTGGATCGGGTACACACTCCGCAGGTAATCTCGACAGATCGACATTACATACCAAGAATGGTACAAGAGGCAATTGAGATTACTAAGTACAGAAATTTCAATACAGAAGATGGTTTTCAATTATCTGGAGTATGGAAGCCTGTGGTGAGAATGTGTAAGAATCGAAAAAGTGTGGTACCTGCTACGCGTCCGGACACCGTTAGTGTTGTGTGTCGAGTTGGTGTGAATTGTGACAATGAAACCGATGGTAGTGGTATCGTTCGTAATAAAAGAGTGAGAAAGAGGGTAGATCGATATATCTGCCAATAACATCTATTCGCAGACTTTAGTTAGTTCTCCCGTTTATGCGGGGTTTACACGGGTGACTAAAGCCGCACGATTTTTGCCGCGCGGCGTAAATCGACCGTCTAAATGACAATTCGGCTAGGTCGCAAGTGACTAAAGCCGCAAGCCCCAAAGTTGGGTAGCATCCGACTTTGGCCGCGCGGCGTTTGGCCGCATGCGACTGGTAACTAAAATCGACGGTGTAAAACGATCAGTTGCAGGAGATCGCCCGCCACATGAAGGAGTATTTCGCGCACGTTGTATCCACTACAGCAGCAGTTCTACGTATTTATCGTTTGGTTAAACAAACATGAATAATTAATATAACATAATACAATATTATAAGAATAAATTCTTTAAGCAATTGTAGAATAACTATTTATTTCAATTCCGGCACAAACAGCTATTCTGCTCAACATTTTCGCCCGAAATGACCGAGCCGCATGCGTTTTTAGTAACCTGTGTAAATGGGCTTACGATGCGGCTTGGTGAGGCAATTTGTGAAGCGACTAGCCGCACGGCGGAAATAGACCCGTGTAAACCCCTCATTATGGCGCATGCAACTGTGCCGAAATATCGGGAACATTTAAAACTCAAAAATCATGTTAAATATCCCGTTTCTAGTGAAAATTATTTACTCTGAAAATATGTGTAGGTATAAAATATCATGATGATCGGTTGAATAGTTTAGGTACTCGTACTAGCATAGTATTATTTTATCTGTGGTTTAGGTGTGAAAGCGTAACAAACCAAATAAAACCATGTATTTTTTACACTGTTTAAGAGATACGCAATATTGTGCACATACATTTATCGACTGGAAAAATCCATTGGTGCACGACCGGGATTTGAACCTACGACCGAAGTCAGGGTCCCGTACACTAGCATCAGTGCTCACAAATGAGTTACGACATAACCACCTTGGAGGGTTTAAAAGGGACGACCTTTGTGGCGCGGCGGGCGTGTAACCGGCTGAGATGCGTGAGGTTTCGGGTTAGATTCCAGCTGCTAGAAAAATGATCTGCAAATATTTGTCAATACAATACAAGGTCTGGGTGTCGTAAAAAAAAGTACTGATATTATTGGAAGTACTATCATACTCGTAAAACCCAGACCAGGAACAAATATTACAGATCATGCAAAGATATGTCCCGCAGCGGGAATCAGACCCGCACCCGACAAAGGTAAAAAAATAGTGTATTGAGAGTATTTTTTGGGTTCAGTTCTATCGGTACTACGGTATACGGTAACGGAACAATTATAGCATCACTTTGTTTCAATGTTCTTTATTGCAACACAATTTAATAGTACATTATGGTACAAGTATGATAGTGTTGGTGATTACCGCTGAAGCGCCATTGAGACCCGAGCCGTTAGGTGAGGCATTGAGAGCTGATGACGGTAATCAATCAATACACACGTGTATCATACGACGTTTTTCAACACACGTGTGAAGAAAATAATAATAATACAGAAATACACACTCTATGGAGATTTTCAACTGTCTCTGTCTGTCTCTACAACTCAATAGCAATGAAAAAGTCACAGGTGTGCGCCTAATTGCGGTAAAATTAGAGCCACTTTATGAGCAAGTGTGTTGAAAAATATATTATTATTATGTTACAAAAGGTAGTCTTATCGATGAAACGACTTCATCAGGACATACTAAAATGTCTGAAATACTAACATATTCCTTTATAAAATCAAGTTATTAGCTTAATGCGATAAAAATAAAACTTTTGCCATATGCCTGTCAAAGTGTTTTTCGTACAACTTACTACAACTGACTGTAACTGACTAGCTGACACACATGTAAAGTTATACATATTGGATCATGGGATATACTCTCGTATTGGATACTTCCCTTTGACCGATAATAACTACAAAGATTTAACTCAAAAAACTTAAAGCTTGTGAAACTAAAGAAATATCTGTATGTAGAATATATTGGATCCCTTTTAGGATTAAAATCATCACAAAAATACGATCTGTTGAGCACTAGAAATCCATTTCATTATTGAACTAAGGTCAAAGTAATCCACAGATTTTTTTTTGAGGTGATAAAACAATTACTTTCTCCACAGATTTCAAAGTATTTTTCATACAACTTATTAACTGACTCACTGACACGTGTGTATATCTATATCTGTGACTTTCTTCAGAATGAGGAAGAAACGCCACGAAAATTCTGGGGAAAATAACAGGTGGTTCCTATGATATCTGCGCAGAGCGAACTTTTCCTAAGAAAAAGTAAACTTTCTTAAGAAAGGGCGGGAGTAATGTCTGACTGGGCGGAAATGGCCGCCCACCCTTCTTATTTCACATTCATTCTATGTGATTCAAGTTTCAAGTACTTCTCAATGTCATGGTCGTCCCCTACTTAAGAAGTTTGCACGAACTTTTAAGCTTCTTACATTTTTTCTTTTAAATCGCTCGTACCTATAGTTGGGACACGCTTACAAATTCTTTTTGCCAGTTTAAATGAACGCCTATGGAACTTTCATGATTAAAAAATGTATAACACAATCCATTAAAAGGTCTCTTCTTTCATAATAGAGCAGAAATTGGATTAATATTCGATCGGTTTCCCTAAAATCTATATTTTTCACGAAAATGTTGTTTTTGCTGGTAACTTAATTATCTTGTAATTTTGTATTTAATTCAAAATTAAAATTTTAAATTGTTTCCGTCTTATAGTGATTTGGATCAGTTGAGCTACCTTTAGATCGTTAGCAGTTGTGCTACCTGAAGGTAGCACAACTGTTTTATGTCTTTTTTTAATTTTGTACGTACCTACTTGTATTAGTTGTATTATTATTTCTGTATACAAAATTACAATAATTAAAAGCTGCTTAAAATAGATAGGCTTACGCAAAAGTAGTAGATTTAAAAATTAAAAAGGAATCCATCGAATCACATAACTGCACCTTCAGCACTCACCGCGACCGCTGCGACCCACAAACCGCAGGTCGTTGAACTTGGCGACCTGGTTCTTCATCACCGCTGAACTGTTCCTAAGCTCGGCACAGCAGTTCTCGTCATTCCCAGCTCGGACGGTCACCAGCGTTCCATCACCAACGTCGCCCAAAGCAACCACTTTGAACGCTACTGGCAGCGTCTTGTTGGACCTCCAGTGAGGAGGCAGCACCGTACACACGAAGTGAGGACTCCCCGTCCGAACTAACTCCCCCGGGTGTTCAGATAGGAAATCCCCCAGCGTCCGCTCGGCGAGGATGTCGGACGTCATCTTCGTGTACGTCTCGTGGAGCAGCGTCGAGCTGGTGTCGGGCGACACGGCGCCGGTGCTGGCGCCCGTCAGGTGCATCCTCGACACCCGCGCCCTCTGCGTGCTACACATAGAGTCCGATTCGGTCCCACTACATGGCACTACCCACCCGCGGGACCATCGTTGTCACGCGACATCCTCGCTCATTCGATACATCATCCTCAACCGGCACTTCACTCCTGATGATGGGACTCGACGTCGTTGCTAGGGACGCGCGCGGCCACTTGACGCGGTGACGTCACGGCGGCCTTGCCACACTTTTTTCCCCGGTGAATGAAAATTTCGGCGGCGGGTGGCTGGGGGACGCGAGGGGCCGATTTTTTCCGGTGGCGCGATGGGGTGGCTCCCCCGCACGTGGCGAAAAAAGTTCTCACTAGTTTCACTGACAGCTGCACTATTCACGCGGCACGTATTTACGCACGACGCTTTCACTATCGTTGACGAATACAGCGTTGTTTTATATTTTTGTAAAATGCTGTTTTCCGTTTCTATTTCGCGATGTGTGTCGTGTTTACGTGTGTGGGAGCGAGGTGCGTGTGAGGCGTGCGTCTATCGGCACGGCCGTGGTTCGACTCGCGACCCCGAGGCCGGGTACCGTGCGTTCAGTTGCGGTGGCCGCTCGCGGTGGCTATTAATACACGGCGTGCGTCCACGCCCGTGGACTTCGGACAAAGTTTCGCGGGTGAGTCGGTGCGGCTCCGCGGCACAGTGGTGGCTGGCGGCAAGCGAGAGGCGGCGACGGCGCGGGCGCGGCGCGGGCGCGGCGGGCGGTGGAGCGCACTTTGCGGTCAGGGTGGGTTGGGTTTAAAGCCGCCGAAGGATAAAACATACAAATAAACACGTGTTCGCGCCGGCGCGAGCGAGAGATGCGGTGATAGCAGCGGTGCAAGCGGGACGGAGCACCGCACTTGCGGCATTTAGCTGCCGCTCCGCGCTCGGGAGCCGGTGACTTGCCGCCGGTTGCTGACACAGCTGATCTTCTTATCTAATCATGGACGTTTTTACCACAGAGCTAACAATTGTGAAGGTTCCTGAAAAGCAAATTCAACATTATCTCAACAAGAATATATCAGATTTCAAAATTATAGGTTAGGTAACTAAAACTATCGCCAAGTTACTGATAGTAACATAGTTTAACAAAACTTGTGTAGAATTAGGTAATAAATATAATTTTTTTTTTTTAATAAAAATAAAAATAATTACATCAGTGTCATAAAGGTAATCACACTAATATTATAAAGGCGAAAGTTTGTGTGTGCGTGTGTATTGTGTTTGTTACTTCTTCACGCAGAAACGGCTGGACGGATTTGCATGAAATTTGGAACGGAGCTAACTGGACTCCCGGAATAACACATAGGCACATTTTTATACCGATATTCCCACGGGATCGAGACTTATGCGGGTGAAACCGCGGGGCGCTGCTAGTAAACAATAAAATAACTTAAACTCATTCAAATCTAGTGTTCCTCAAAAGTGAGTGTCGTATAGAGCTGACACGGTGTTTAATATTTTATTCTCTTTTTTCGTTTGGTCCACAATTCGAATTTACACATAACATTGTTTTTACGATATTTTGTATGACAGGCATTCCCAGTGTAAATTCTATTACTAGTGAATTACATAGTTATTGTTACTAAAAAAACGGAATCTAAAAACAGTAATTTGGAAAACAGTATAAAACTATAACTTACTTAAAAAAATGAAATGAAATGAAATGAAATATATTTACTTACTATACTTTATACTATGTTTAGTAAGAACCTTCAACATACCGCAATGAAGTAAAATAGATACGCAATCTTATTAAATTTGCTGAATTATTAGTTGACTTCCCCAGTGCTAAAAATACACTAACCCAATCACATCAAGTGTTCCTCAAAGTCAGGTGACATAATTAATGCTCCTCGGGGCTAACTAACAACGCCCTTTCTATGGGCACCGTGTGATAGACGGCCTTCCTACATAGTTAAGGCGGGTCGGGTCGGATCGAGTTAACGAAGCCTATTAAGTGTTGCCAGGACACCGTATCTCAAAATCTGCTTACGGGATAAATCTAGGTTCAACGTTTTAGGGACTTATTATGAGGGTCTGGATCAGATCAGACGAGGAGGAGACGGGCAAGGGGGGTTTAGACAGGATAATGCTATTGTTTGGTTGTTTAACAATAATTTATCGTTAAACATATTTTTTTTTCTAAAACATTACTTCATATATGTTTTTTTTGTAATATTTATTTTTAAAACTAAATTTTATAACTATGTTTATTGAAACTGTAAGCTCATCAAAATTAGCTCAAATACTGCAAGGCTACTGTTAATCATTAAGGATTCCGATGAACACTTTCCGTATCTATCATCTGATCAGCTCGCTGTCACTATAGTATTGTAATGCAAGGGCTTGACAGGTATGCAAAATGGGTGGAAAAATTTAAAAATTTAGTTGCGAGATTTGACCATAATCACTCAGGTTTTTCAATCTGAGTTTCATTTTTACTACTTCGAAACAAGTCAAATTAAATAAAAATTTAAAAATGAACATTTCACCGTGAAAAATTCAAATTAAAATAAATCATGCATTCTCTAAGCCGTAGACTTTTCTACGTGTCGTAGGGGTACTTCCGTAGCAATCGTAGAGGGCCTACAGCGATACCGATTTACATCAACTGGATTGCTGTTCACTTTTGCGGAGTGGATAGTAGGCCAAGATGTATCCAATAACGAAAATAATTCACGAGCACATGAGCGTACTATTAACTAAGTACCGTATTCTACACAACCGTATCAATACGTAAGGTATTGAGTACAACGCTTTTGCATAATCAACCTACAAGTCCATTGATAGTTCGAGCACCCCAAATATCCATCAACAGACCAAACTAAATCCTATTACTGTGGATTGAGGTTCATAATGTGCTTGGAGGTAGCGTATGGATGCACGGACACCCATTAGAGAGGCTGGCTGCAGCTGTCAGTTTCGCAACCACCCCGACTCTATCAGTGCTGCACTTTAGTGTGTCTACCGAGGTCTCGTATTTTTATTTTTTGTATAGGATAATATCTCCTCAGTCTAGACACAGATAAAATAATACTATGTCTAGATATCTAAATGCTTAATACGTAATAGAGTGCATAACTAAAGTAGTTTTGCAAACAAGTTAATTTTATCAACATTTTACAACCCCCTGTTCCAACACTAGTTTTTATACAAATAAAACAGCAATGAAATTGGAGCAGCCGTTGCTCTCTAGATCATATTCATCGTGTGCTGGTCATCATCAGACCCTGGAGTTTGCGTGAGGAAGACAGGTCACGTCATCTTAGTTTGAAGTTTGAGCTCAAACTTGAGGATTCCAATTCCATAGTACCCCAGATCCTGTTCATCAGACCCTGGAGCTTAATTTCGTTAAAAAAAAAAAAATGTGCCCAAACTGACGGTTCAAGCTGCAAAAATGCCCCAGATCACAAATTGTAGCGAACTTATGATGCTGGAAACAGCTGCATCAATTTCCACCAAACTTAGCTAAGAACCATCTTGCAAACATCATATTACATTAAAAAAACCTCATTTAAATCAGAGCAGCCGTTCCGAAGCTAACAGGCTACAGACAAACAGACTGAGAGACTGACAGACAAACGCAATATGGCCTTAAACTTGTACCATCCCTCTTTTACATACATACATACAAAGACACACGCCATTTTCCCCGAAGAGGTAGGCAGAGCCTCAATGGGCCTCTTTTCACAGTGGATTGCACCATTGTGGAATATAGACGTAACGAGTGGTGAGCTTGTCGCCGCTATTGCTTCCCACGACTGACTCGGCTAACGCTTTCTTCCAGTAATAAAACATCCCATAATCTATCTTATAGCAGCCAGGACAAATCTTATACCAACGAATCTTATCAACAAGTCCGGGTAATCCCTTAGTAGGCTTTTACGACATCCACGGGAGGAAACGGAGGGGTCTTTTCTCAGGCCGGACATACTTCGTTTAAAATGGATTTGAATCATGTGAGGTACTTTCACCGATATCGATCGTCAATCTCACACTGGAACACAAAAATTACTGTACATGTTTTGAGTTTTGCTGAGACAGATTTTGTCAATGTAGTATTCTGAGATAAACCTACTCAATTAAAAGATGTACCACATATCAAATTCATTGTAGAAGCTCCTCCATAAATAACTAATTCCTACCTGTCCGGACCTCAATAATAAAGCAATCAGCGCCTCTCAGCAAATATTGATTGTATCTCCCTTACAACACAAAATCAAACCTTTTATTTAAGTATGAGCACACAGGGGTACATTGTTTGCAGGGGCCAAGGGCCAAGGGCCGGGCAAGGGAGATAGTTCAACAACCCTTTGACCAGAGGCTAAGCAGACGATTACAAAATTAAGCTTCTATAATTCATGTGCTATTTCAGAGTGGGGATAATTTATGAGATGAAGCTTTGAGGATAACCTGACTTTAATTATATAATTATTACTTCGTGTCACCGGTTCTGTCGTAGTCACCCTGGTGCAGTGACCAGCTTGAGGTATGGTGTCCCTGAAAAGGTCCTAGGGACCAATAGTGAAAGAACTAGTGTGGTGAAAGTATTCAGAGCGGCTCGCAGAGGCTCCTCTCATGCACATGTCACATGTCTATGATTTTTTGGTTCTAGGACATCATTAATGTTAGGAGTTAAATTATGGTTGATATCCAAGCTATTGACTAACAGTAGTGAGCTCATACGAGCAGAGTGCACCACAGAGTAGAATACAATAATAATTCAGCGAATAATATAAGTAAGTAATAATATACTTATTTGAGCCTTTCGGGGTCGAGACTCGGGGGTACAGGGACCCTTCGCGTTTTCAAAATTATTTCAGTGCATTTGGTCGAAGCGACGCGTGACCCGAGAGCTGGCTCTTATCTGGCTCAACGCATTAGTATTGCCATTCAGCGTGGCAATGCAGCCAGTATCTTAGGGACGCTTCCGTCTGGTAGTGATTTGGATCAGTTGAGCTACCTTTTGATCGTTAGCAGCGGTTTTCAGGTAGCACAACTGTTAAATATGTTTTTTTATATTCTCTATACCTACTTGTATAAGTTGTAATATACTTAATAATAATTTAGGTTCAGTTAATGTAGGTATTCTATTAGTATTCTGTTATTATTTATTAGCTATTCTATAATTTGGTGTTTTATTATTCTTTGTTTTGAGTACTTAAGTACCTATCTGTGTTGAAATAAACTTAAATTGAATTTTTATACTCATACATATATTAGAATTTTAATTTTAATTTGTGATACTTTGAAATTGTATTAATATGTTTATGTGAATTGCCTAGTGTGACAAACTATGTCTATGACTATGTTAGGTGAAATAAATAAAATTAAATGCCTAGTGTGACAAACTATGTCTATGTCTATGTTAGGTGAAATAAATAAAATTAAATGCCTAGTGTGACAAACTATGTCTATGTCTATGTTAGGTGAAATAAATAAAATTAAATGCCTAGTGTGACAAACTATGTCTATGTCTATGTTAGGTGAAATAAATAAAATTAAATGCCTAGTGTGACAAACTATGTCTATGTCTATGTTAGGTGAAATAAATAAAATTAAATGCCTAGTGTGACAAACTATGTCTATGTCTATGTTAGGTGAAATAAATAAAATTAAATGCCTAGTGTGACAAACTATGTCTATGTCTATGTTAGGTGAAATAAATAAAATTAAATGCCTAGTGTGACAAACTATGTCTATGTCTATGTTAGGTGAAATAAATAAAATTAAATGCCTAGTGTGACAAACTATGTCTATGTCTATGTTAGGTGAAATAAATAAAATTAAATGCCTAGTGTGACAAACTATGTCTATGTCTATGTTAGGTGAAATAAATAAAATTAAATGCCTAGTGTGACAAACTATGTCTATGTCTATGTTAGGTGAAATAAATAAAATTAAATGCCTAGTGTGACAAACTATGTCTATGTCTATGTTAGGTGAAATAAATAAAATTAAATGAAAATGAAATGGTAATATATACTAACAAGTAATTAAATGTTTCAAAACTCTGCTTAAAGAACATTAAACCAATCCAAATGAAATCCAAGTGGCTATAGTTTATAACGAAGGGCAGTATAAGCGGGGTAAGCAGACGGGCAGTTAACCACCAGATTGCAATAAACATGGAGTAGTGGACGCGAAGCCCACTGCTACTGGACACAGCTTGACTACAGAGAACAATGAACGCGTTGGAGACTTCGAATCCAACTTATTACTCTAGGTGCTCATCTCTTTCAGATCCCAGTCGGCTTTTACAACATGAACGGGAGCAGACGAAGGGGACCATTAAGGCTCTCCTTCGTCTCCTCCCCGTGGATTTCGCTAAGACCGAAAAATGGATTACACCAGTGGTTGAGCAACAGGATCTACCTGAGTAGGTACCTACTCAATACCCAGTACTGCGATGGCCAATCCGCTTGCCAAGGGTGGTGATTGTGGCAAATCCCCCATCGGCTTCTATGGGGGACGCCTCATCCAACAGTGGACATTTAGCTATCTTACCGTCGGGTCTGCAGCATGATCTATTCCACAAAAAAAATGCACATACCTCTGATAGCAGCCATAAACAATGAGGAAGCTACCGTTTTTTGGAGCATTATGCGCTCTTTCTGGTTCAGTGGTTCCCATTATCTTCAAAGAATTAAAAAAACAACTGATTTGTTATCTTCTGTACAAGTTTTCACCACAAAATTCATATGTAGGACTTATTTTCACACCTATTATAATCATCAACAGTCGGACCACGCATTCACAGCCAACATACTCAGCATGTCCACCGCTGAACATAGCACTGTCCCAAATTATTCAAACTCAAATTCAAAATCTTTATTTCAGGCTTACTGAGAAATGCACTAAACCTAAGCAGTAAGCCCATATCAACATAAATACCTTAGAAACTAACATACACATAAACACACTTTATTTATAACTTAATCTATCACACGTGTGATCGCTGACGAGTCGCGGCCCGGGGATCACGTGATTGGTGGCCCTTGAACCGCCGGAACTTCACCCCTTTCGGCCAGAAGATCATGCCAAGACACACAATCTTGATCCGCATCCATCTTCCGACCTCTTACGACCTTTGAAATGTTGTCAGCCCATTGAGACAACGAACCCGATACGTTGCGTAGGAAGCCCCCCCTTCTACTCTGTCGTCTTGTTCGTGATCACGACTCGAGAACATAAAGGTGGTCGATTGAGCGAGCTATAATGGCCAGATTATTGCCACTACTTGACTTATTGGACGACCTCTGTAGCGCGTCAGGCGAGTAGCCGGCTGAGATGAGAAAGGTTGCTGGTTCGATTATCGCTGCGCGACAAATGTTTGTATGACCTGCAAATATTTGTTCCGGGTCTGGGTGTTATGGTACCATGGTGCCTAGTGTGGGGCTAGGACTATGTCTGTGACTGTTGGGTGTTATGTTATGTTATGTAATGTTATTATCGTAGTAAGATGTTTTACCCTCTACGCGTCTCCACAGCTCTCGCTGCCCTGAGGTCCTACCGACCGGAGCGTCCGTCGCCCTCGTTACAGAAGCTCAAATTAATGCAGGCCATTCTCCGTGTGACGCTGGCTAGTTGTTCTTAAATCTAATTACCTTGCCTGCAGCGCCTAAACGCACACGCTGATTAATTGCTCTACCATCCACCAAAGTTACTTTATGGAATATACAGCTAGTAGTTCTGCGAACAGTAGACCTCGCAAGCACAAACTTCTTGCAACAATTGTGTTCTGTTTACATCCAAACATCATCTTACGTTTTCTATTAGTTTTGTACATCGTGATAAAACTTACCTATTTCAAAAACTAACTTAAAGAGATATGTACAATTATACAAATCGTTATATTAATATTCTACCACAAAGAAACACTTAGTAGACTGACTGCCTTGACGAGGTTCTTAATGTCGAGTGGGAACCTACTTGCATAATCAATATCTTGACAATCTATTTACCTAACTCTTTTTTTTTTTTTTATTGTATCATAGTCATAATAATAATGTTTTATTGAAATTATTCACATAATACAGTGCAGGTTGAAGCCCTGGCTCCTGAACTAGCGTTAGCTGTGTGTCAGTTCATTCCCATTTTTTATGGTAAAATAAATTGACGTTAAGAACACACCTGATTTTACTCATTTTGAGTGATCTCCTCATGTGACTTCATTGATATCGATTTATAGTCACAACTTAGCTTCACTCCGGCTTGTTTGTTTTTTTAAGACACTAAAATCTATATTCAAGTCAAAAATCTACACTGATGCATAAGCTTCCAAGAAACAGATCAGCTCGTGGTTGAAAAATTCCAATTTTTATTCACTTCTTAGAATCGGCTATGGGCAGTAATATTAAACGTGTTACCTCAGTTTTATGTGCTGTAGCATCGTCTGGCCAATTAAAATATTCGCCTGTATATTGGGGAATAGAGTGAACACGATTTAAAAGTCCTAGCTACACAATGCGGGTGCGGTTTCTTACGATTACATTATATTATGTCACATAAAATGCGGTATTACGTTTTTTTGATTTTATGCTACTTGGAATGACGGATCAAGCAGATGGCCCACCTGATGTTAAGCGGTACCCTCTACCTATGAACAGTGCATTATGATATAGGTCACGTCCACCTAGGACGCACCCTATGTGGCATTGCACTGCGCCCAGCACCCCGAGACATAAAGATCATGTGCCTGAAAAGTCTCATGTGCCTGTAATTTCACCGGCACCGGTTTTTTCTGTAATGAACACAGCAATGCTAGCACTACTGCTTTGCGGCAGAAATAGGTATGGTGGTAGTACTTCCCCGGACAAACTCTTTCACAAAAAAGCTCTACTACTTTTGTAAAGTTTTATCCGTCCATTGCTAGTTGATTATTGAACATATTTGAAGGACTACAGTGTGAACCGGCATTGTCTCGAACTCATTTGCTATCGTTAGAATTTTCACAGGTGCCATATTTTGGTGATGATGGTGTATGGAATGTTAAGTACATCGTAAAGTTATTAGAAAGTCTTTGCATAGCACCCTTTAGCCAGTCAGTGTTGTGCACTGATAGATATTGTCTATATCGACAGAGAAGTTAATGGATACAAGATACATAAGAGTCGTACACCATACTATCAAGAGCCTGTCTCTCTCTCTATCTCTCTCTCTCTCTTTCTCTCTCTCTCTCTCTCTCTCTCTGTATTTCTAACTATCTGACAACGCGGGTCGTATCAGCCCACAGACCTACAATTACACTAGATAACGCTAGTGCACCTACTTCGCGTGTCACTTTGTCTGTCTGAAGTGGTGCAATGCACCTATTAGCAAACCTCAAATCAGTTCGCTCTCGGCCGTCTTCGCGAAAGCATGTCGAATCGTAAATTGATAGAAAAATGCCTAACTGTGCCATAGGGAACGATAAAAATTCTTCGAAACTAGCTAACTAGCCGTACGAATAAAGATAGTTCGTAGCATAGTAGGTACAGAATAAAACGCTTGGTTTCATACAATCATATTTACGTGTTTGCGGTGTCTATCTTGATATATGGTCTATGTATCAGCCGCATTTGTAGCGCCTGAACCGTGGTTAACTTAAGTAGTCGGTGCGACTTGCGTTTATCCCGCGATATGTGTGGCAAAGGCTTTATCTGAACTTTTTAAACTTCCGTAAACACGCGAGGGCGCGGCTAAAACACAAGTTGTTACGAGTTTAGAATTGTTCCCGAAAAAAGAAACTTTAATTTCTACATTTTAAAACAAAAGTCGGACGCTGAGGGATAATGGCTTGAGCGTGTTCGTTTCATGTGTGGTTGCTTTAATATGTGGGTTTGATACGGATTGCAACGGATTATTTTTCTGATGCGGAATTCCTTTTACTTTGAGGTTCTGGAGAGTGAAATATTTTCAACCCATAAAGGAATATCATCATTTCCTGCAATCCTTTAGAAATGTAAGCTATTTAAATAGTCTGCAGTTTTTATCACGATCTTATAGGACTTAGAAAACTGAATTGGTATATAAATTGATTAAAGCATGTCTTTTAATATAGACTAAAAATTGTATGATATATTTTAATTCTTAAGACTAATAATAGTACCCCCTGACTTAAATGAGGGGTGTTATAAGATTAAAGCCATAGTGTATAGACAAACACTGTCTGTTTGTATATACCTACTGTTTGCCTCATAGCTCCGGAACGGCTTTTCTTTTTTCAATGCGGTTTATTATGAAAGCTGTTGTTTGAGAGAAGGTTTCAAAAAAAAAAAGGTTAAAGTTTGGTTTTGAAGATTGAAGATTGGCAGCCGTTTCCAGAATGATCAACAATTTTTTTGAAAGAAATTAATGTGTTTTTGCTGCTAGAACACCTTCAGTTTGAGCTAAAAATATTCATTTTTGAAGACAATAGTCTCCAGGGTCTGATGATGACCAGCATAGGATGAACAGGATCTAGGTGCAATTAGGTACTCTAATTTCAATGCGGTTTTATTTGTATGCAAAACAGTTGGAGGTTTTTTAATCTTTATACAATTAACTTTTAAATGAAGGCATAAATTTATTTAATTTTATATATTCAATCAGAAGTCCAAATTCAATGTCTACCAGCGTGCGATGGAGCGCAGCATCCCGGGTGTGAGGCTTATGGACAGGGTTCGAAACACTGCGTTGCGCTCACAAGCCCAAACTGTGGATGTAGCTTCAAAAGCTGCTAAGCTGAAGTGGGATTGAGCTGGTCATCTCTGTCGCATGCCAAGCGAGCTGTGGGTGAAGGTAGCCACCGAGTGGCGTCCTGACCCTGCGAGAAGGCGACACGGCTGACCACAATCGAGATGGCGAGTCTGACTGAGCAAACATAGCTCAGGATTGTGATGTCTGAAAGGAGTGGGGCACAAATGCCTAGAAATTGAAATAAAAAATAAATAATGCTGGACAGTTCAAACAACATTATCTAGCCCCAAGCTAAGCAGAGCTTGTGTTATGGGAACTAGATAACTGATATACTTAATACAATACATTACATAGATAGATATTTTTTATTATATTTAGAAAATACCCAGAACACCCAGAACAAATATCTGCAGATTGCACAAATATTTGTTCCGAGGTGGGAATCGAACTCGCAACCTCCTGCATCGCAGACGAACCTTCGCCCGCCCCGCCACAGAGGTCGTGAATATAATAGAATATATTAAATTACCAGTCGTTTGACTATTATCTCACCTGACTATTGTATGGAATGTAATATCCTCTTATCTTGGAGATTTTCAAACTCCTTACATGGTACTTACTAACTAATAATCACGTATATGGCGCTATTGAGTAGTCTGGCAGACGCAAATACTGGAGCCATCGCCTCTGTAGAATGCTTTGAGTCTCCTTGGTGGAATGTAGGTGCAGACAAAAAGTGCCTTTCCCTGGCTTCAAACGGAAGGGTTGCCGGACTCACAGCGTACTCGTTAGCAGGGCCAATGGTTCTCAAACATTCAAATTAGTAATTAATTATAAATTAAGAAATTATAAAAACGGACATTCGTATTGGGCATAAACATAAAAAAGTAAAATGTCATGGGTCTATTACCTTAGACATAAGTAGATAAGTTTTTTTTTGTATACATTAGACATGTAGATAACAAACGTATAGAATTTGGGTTTACGATGTTAGCCTATCCTGATTCTGTAAATATGAATTACACATGTAAAGTACATTAAATTCCATGCGTCAAAGAAGACAATTTGATCACACGGTTTTTTTTCCTGTTGGACAAATCAGTTAACCTATCCAGTTTGACCACGAGGAAGAATCCCTTGTTTCAACGTTTATTCTATGCTAATTATTGTTCCTGATGTTGTTGTATCGTTTTAAAAGTTATTGTAAAGAAAAAATATTTTGATCTATTCTAATAAATGATGTTCTATTCGTTTCTATTCTATTCTATATTTTTGTAATTTTCTAATTTGAATGTGGTTTGAGAGCCACTGCAAAACCAGCCAGCTATATAAATCTATACACGCATCTGCCTAATGAAAATGAGCCCTTTCTTCCCGTGTACCGGTCAGCCCTCGCATGCCTGAGGATCCTTAATGCCCGTGTGTTTTAAATGGAAAGCACTTGCAATTTATGTGAAAGGGTTGAATTCTTCCCTTGGCGTGTTTTGTGCGTGTATTTAGGCTAATTTAGCGTTTGAACAGGTTGGAGATTACTTGTCTATTTCTGTTATTGTTATGGTTAAGAGATTGAAGTGTTCGGAAGTACTTGATCTTACACTTCTCATGGAGAATTGTGCATGTTCAGTCAGGAATGTTTGGAGCCCCAGCTGCACATGTAATAACCCCATGGTAAGTTAGCGATCCTAACCTGAATCCTAGTTCCCTAGCGCCCCTAACGGCCCTGAGTAATAAAATGTGTAGTAAGAATATAAGTAAGATATATACTGGGGAGTATAAGTGAGAGATATATGCTACGGGGGCCTTACTCAGAACTTACAAGCAACAAATTATGGGTGTACGTTGATATAAATTAGGATAATATTTTTTCAAGGGAAATCACTCGTAGTATTATTAGTACTACTCGTAGTATTCATTGTATGTACTCGCTTGTATGTACCGGTCATGTTCAGATTATAATACAATATTATGGTGACAGCGAACTGATCTGATGATGGAGGTGGAAGGTGGACAATAGCACTCCACGATTGATAATAGTAGACTGGTAGTGTTGGTAGACACAGTATTGGGAGGATCCAGGTGTGTGGTAAGATGGTTATCTCACGTCAGTCAGACAGGCTCATAAGACTGATTAAGGACTGATTAACACATTCAAATATATACAAAAATTATAAAGACGTTTCTTTTAAAAATGGCGTATTAACCTGTCAATAAATTATAATTTTATTGGTTCTCGACATGGACCTATGTCCATGGTTCTCGCTCTACGTTTTACGGGATACCTGACGCATATAATGTCAAATTAAAAATGACATAAATACAGATCAAAATTGACAGATTTGACATGTATATATCTTACGCAATAGTATTGTAATTAATCGGAAAAAAATAAGTTAAATTGAACATAGACTCTCTGGATCTATTACGAGTAAGTCAATTCTCCCATTTCGATACGCATAGGTGATTCAGGTATCCTGCAAGTCTCGGAGACTAGTCGCCGCCAAGTATCTCACATAGGTACATTTGAATGCAGGCTAGTGTGCGAGCCTGCATTCAAATGCAGTGAGATACTTGTACTCGTAATGGAAGAAGGGCCTAATTGTCACATTGAACTTTCGTGGTTTTGTGGAAATAAATTTTCCTATAGATTTTTTGATTATAAGAGGTAAAAGTTCAGATCGTTGAGGGTAAGTACGGGAGTATCTACCTAAGTACAAAACGAACATCAACAAAGCCAATTTAATAACTTGAAAGTTATAATGAAATCGATACCTTTTTGATCAGCCTCTTTATCCCAAAGAAAACTAATTAGCCCTTCAAAACATTCTAATTATAAATTCCAATTAGATATTTGGGATTCTCTGAGGTCCAAATAATAATTGTTATCGCCGGCCACCCAACCATGAAAACCTTTGATTCGGCGGGAATTATTTCGTAACCTACTAATGTATGCTTGCAGAGAAAAGTGTGTTAATACTATTTCTAAATAACTCGGCCTAATACGTTTGAGGACGTATTAAGTAGAGTGCCGTTTTCAAGTTATTGTTTTCACTATGAAGCTCTAAATATTTCACAGGACATCTTTATATGCTTTATTTGCTAAGAGGTTGCGAAAAATAATGTATGTCTTTAAGGAGTTACGAGCAGTCTGCGACAAAACCTTCAGGTTTAAGATATGTTTATTTTCCCAAAAGAATTAAATTCACTTATATGAGAATTACAAGACTAAGTGTTCAACATAATTGTTGGGCTAATCGTACATACAACATTAATCTTACACGGTATAAACTTAATTTATAATTACAAATAAAAATAACATGTAGGTAGTTATACATTACTATTGTAAACAGTGTCGCTCGAGCTGAGGTTCGCGACAATAGTTCAGTCAAGTTATTATACTCAGAGTAAAGCGCAACTGGAAGCGACAACGACTGATCTGCGATTCTTAAGTGTACTTAGTTTTTAATTATTGTTATTGTTTTTCGCTTTTATTATCTTTGCATCTAAATAGATTATAAGTGAGGTTAATTTGTTTGTTTTTTAACAAAGTATATAATTTATAATAGGTATATATTTTAGTAGTTAAATGTAACAATATAAATCCATCTTCTATACACACAACATAATGTATTGTAAACATACCTAATTCTGTTGTTACTTATTCATAAAGGTAGATATCAATTAGTATTGATAGTGGGACGCTACATGCGTTGATACCCTTGCGCCATCTCATCTGTCCGGGACATCAGTTAGGGCCGGTGCGGCGGCAGATTCCGCTGAGGACCTCAAAAGACGCAAATATGCAAGTCTCGACAGAGCTTACTTATTTGAACCTTTCGGGGTCGAGACTCTGGGTCCGTGGGGTTCCGGGGCCCTTCGCGTTTTCAAAATTCTTTCAGGGCATCTGGTCGAAGCGACGCGTGACCCGAGAGCTGGCTCTTATCTGGCTCAACGCATTAGTATTGCCATTCAGCGTGGCAATGCAGCCAGCATCTTAGGGACGCTTCCGTCTGGTAGTGATTTGGATCAGTTGAGCTACCTTTAGATCGCTTGCAGCGGTCTTCAGGTGGCACAACTGTTTCATATGTATTTTGTACATACCTTGTATTATTCTTTCTGTAAATAAATGTAATTATATATTAGTATTTAAGTAGGTATTATTGTGGTATGAAGCTTCTATTGCTTGTAGTTATTGAACTGCGATCCCACGATTTTAGGGACCCCTTTAATATATTTTATGGTCAAGTTATTCTCGCCACTGTCAGTCCGATGTTTTAGTTCTTCTTTGATATTTTTCAGGTTCTCTTGTTGTTTGGGTGTTTGATCAGAGAATATTTTAATGGTGTCACTTTTTAGAAAATTTATGTTGCGGAGTATGGCTTTAGCTGTCTCTTGTGACTTAAAGCACACCTTCATAAGGCGTATTTTGTCGGGTCTGTATATCCCAAGGCGGAAAGTTTTCGTTGGTTCAGCGCATTCAACATCGATCAATTTGGAAATTTTGATTACTTCACTTTTATCTAAATTCATCCTTTCTTCTCGCTCCTTTGACTCTGGCTCAGGTACTCCAATAAGAATTATATTTTTGCTTCTCAGTTCTCTATCAGTTAGTTCGGCCATAATATCTTCATCTGAAGATAACGACGAAGATGCAGGGCTTATTTTTAGTAACTTTACCTTGGATTCTAGAGCTTCAATTTTATTTTCAGTTGATAAATTCTTGTTGGACAGATTTGTTATATCTAATTTAATTGACTTCTGTTCTGAGGAGAGGCTGTCAGTCGTAGATTTTATGTTTGATAGGTTTTGTTTGATTGAAGTAATATCTTTGGACATATTGTCCATAGCATCTTTTTGGTTAGTAGTTAGTGTTACTAACATCGTCATCATCTGCGCCATCTGCTTTCGCATTTCAGATAATTCTGTCAGAACGATTTCATAGTCATCAGTAAATTTTCGCTTATTACGCAATGCTCCTCTGTAGGACTCAGGCATTTCTGAGAGTGGATTATTGCTTGTGAGATTGGGTTGCGAGTCACTACGCCCCACACCGAGGCCACTTCCAGTAGGTGAACGTGTTACACTCATGATCCTTGTCGTGCTTCCGTACCGGTTCGAAGTCGCGTTTGCTTGCGGTAAGTGAGACAAAAAATATGTCTTTTTTCCGCGGAAGGGGGTGCAGAGCTGTTACCTCTCCGATGTCCTTGGATGTTTGATCGAATAACGTTGCAAAACACACGAAGGATCACACAATTCAAACACTTGGCTCGAGAGTTATAAGCTACAGATTAGAATGTACAAAAATTTGTAAGATTTAAAAATAATTAATGACACGTCTGCTTGGTACGAAGCCCATACCATACCTTACTAATACAAACATATAAAGCATTGGGTGAATGCATAATTGCTTACTGTATAACCTCTGGGGGCGCAGCCGCAAAAACGCATATACTGGAACTAGAACGCGCACAGCGGTCCTTGCTTAAGGTATTACTGTGCCTACCATATCGACACCCAACGACAGCAGTCTATGAGATGGCTGATGTTCTCACAGTACGTCAATTGTTCATTTTTCTATGTATTAAAAGGTACCATGCAACTGTTGTGCCATACCTTCCCGCTTCAGATGCCAGGCGACAGCGTTTTCCTGCTCCGAGTGCTAGAAGTCGAATTGCCCAGCAACACTTTAATTTTCATGCACCGAGATTATACAAGTATTTTAGCACAGTATATAATAGCAAAGACCTTTCTTGTTTTCAAATGAAATATAAGCTTAGAGAATGGTTAAAAAATAAAACATATAATGATACAGAAACCCTCCTAATGGTTATCCAGTAAATGACTATCGGAATATCTGTCACTTACACTTACATATGCATCATTCAGAATACACACACACTCACACATACACACACCCACACATACCTAAATACACATGCGCACACACCCACAAACACAATAACAATACGGGTTTCTCCTGTGTAACCCAGACTCTTAAGAGACTGGTGTTATCAGGAGAACCCGCATACTCACACACATACGCACTTTTACTAATCATATTTTTTTGTTATGTATTCTTATACCCTGTCTTTTGTAACGTAAATTTATTTTACCATAGAAAATGGGAATGAACTGACTCCTGACACACAGCTAACGCTAGTTCAGGAGCCAGGGCTTCAACCTGCACTGTATTATGTGAATAATTACAATAAAACATGATTATGATTATATGTTTAAGGTTGGCCCCAACAACATCATCATCAGTAGCAGCTTTTAGAAGTGTACTACTGGACGAGGCCTCTCCCATAGAACGGTGGAATTGGCCATAATCACCACAAATGGCAGGCGGTCGGTGATCGCAGCATTGGCGTTGAGTACTCAAGTGGATGCTGGTGTCCGTAGTGTAATCCCTTAGTCAGCTTTTACAACATCCACGGCAACAGACGTAGGGGTATATTCTTAGGCCGGACACGCCACAGCATTACATAAATAATCTGTGAAAATTTAACTGGCTACCCGTTGGCTGGTCCCGTTGGCACCCTTTGGATACAAATACCCTAAAAATTTAGAAATTCGACAGTATGTTCATAAAAATGTTTCACGAAGCATATTTTTAAACAGAACAGGTTTTTTTACTGGTTAGAAACTTTCATAAGAAAACAAGCCCGTACAATTCGCTTATTTTTTTCAACTCATGCTCAGTTAGGCAATGTTATGATCGTGTTTGCGACTATATACCTGCATGTTTAGTGTAATATTTTACAGATCAATTTCAGGGATTTTAAATAATTTGTGCAACGTGTTGCTTATTTGATTAAAACGCTGGATTTCACCTTTAAAATTAAACAGCTTGTGTTTTTCACGCGACTGTACTTTTTTCTCCCCTCTCAACATTCGTTAGTCCATAACATAAAGACGGAATAGATTTATTTTTGATGTAACCACTTCCTTATTCTTAACTAGGTGTGTTGGTGGTTGTACATATTTGGTACGTTATGGAACAAAAATGTTCTTCAGTGAGAAGAGTTAAGTTGTTGGTGTAGGTATGTTGGTACCTATGTTTTTTTTTAACAATGTGAATGACGGAACTAGCAGATTGCCCACCTGATGTTAAGCCGTAACCTTTGCCTTTAACAACGCATTACCACAGGTCACGTGAACGTGGTTCTAATGTGTGGTCTCATCACATTGGCCTAGGTGAACCTAGGATGCACCCTATGTGGCATTGCACTGGGCCCGCCACCCTGAGACATAAACATGAAAAGTCTCATGTGCCTGTAATTTCTCCGGCATCCATACCCTTCAAACCGGCACACAGCAATGCGGGCACTGCTGCTTTGCGGCAGAAATAGGTATGGAGGCAGTACTTCCCCGCACGAAGTGTTTCACAAAAAAGCTCTACAACTACTATATACACGATGTATAGTGCGCGTCATGTAAAAAGAACGCTGGCGGTCAAGCTTCTACAGGCGTTCCAGCGTTCTTTTTATAATTGTACTTACTATAATTGTACATTATTTGTAGTAAACTAGGTAGGCACTCATTCAATGCATAGGTATACATCTCTTAAATAAGTAGAAAAGTAAGTAATCTCTTAGAAAGAACGCTAGAACGCCTGAAGAAGCTTGACCGCAAGCGTTCTTTTTACATGACGCGCATAATAGCTATGCATGAGTACATGTCATACCGTTAGAATAAGCAGTCAGTCAGTCAGTCAGTCAGTCAGTCAGTCAGTCAGTCAGTCAGTCAGTCAGTCAGTCTGTCAGTCAGTCAGTCAGTCAGTCAGTCAGTCAGTCAGTCAGTCAGTCAGTCAGTCAGTCAGTCAGTCAGTCAGTCAGTCATTCAGTCAGTCAGTCAGTCAGTCAGTCAGTCAGTCAGTCAGTCAGTCAGTCAGTCAGTCAGTCAGTCATTCAGTCTGTCAGTCAGACAGACATTCAGTCAGTCAGTCAGTCAGTCATTCAGTCAGTCAGTCATTCAGTCAGTCAGTCAGTCAGACAGACAGTCAGTCAGTCAGTCAGTCAGTCAGTCAGTCAGTCAGTCAGTCAGTCAGTCAGTTATACAGTCAGTCAGTCAGTCAGTCAGTCAGTCAGTTAACGATTTTATTTAAGTTGACAACTTCTGCTAATAGCTTCGATTTAGGAGAACTTTTCTTGAGAGTACTGATGGTCTAGTGTAAGGGACCCCGGCTTACAATCCTACGATCGTAGGTTCTAATCCCGGTTGTAAGCCAATTAACTTTTCACTTCAATTTATGTACGTAATTATTAGTGCTGTCAAACGGTGATGGAAAACATCTCGAGGAAACCGGAATGTCCTCGAAGCCATGAGGTGACGTGTGCCCTCTCACTACACTGGTTCATTCATCATTGGTAGTGACCAATGGTCACCAATCCAGTTTTGAAAGACACTATACTTCAAGCTGGTCACTGATCTAACGTAGGGTGACCAAGAAAGAACACGAAGTAGTAGTAGAGCTTTCTGAGATTTTACGTATGTACATGCACCATGCATTCACATAGTTAAACAAATGTGTGTATTTATTTAACCACATTTTAGTACCGATTGAATCTTTATGCACTCCTCTGTAGTTTGTTTATTTAGTTCATACTCGTATAACCCGATGATGAACGGATCTAACAGTTTTATAGGAGGAACTTAGAAGTGTAAATAAATAGCTTCCTTACATTTATTTGCTAAACAGAATAAAATCATTTTTATGGGGTGTTTAAATAATTTAATCTTAACATCGTTCTTCGTTGAACGAAAGTTACAAAACATCATCATTATCATAGAAGTCCACTGCTGGACATAGGCTTCCCATAGAATGCCACGACGAACGTTCTTGAGTCACCACCGCCGCCGCAGTTTTACTTACCTAAGACTGCGCCAACCCCAGGCAGAAATCGTTATACAAAAAAACACCTCGCGCCGCTCGAAAAAGCGGTTTTTATTGAATATCTCGTAAAATATATATAATTTTACAAAACCCCTACAGTAAACTAAGGCTTTGTTGTATTGACTTTATTAATCTAATGCTGTCGGACTACGCCTTCACAGTCTAATTTTTTACCCAATAATATGCACCATTTTAATAAACAATCGAATCTAGGCAAAAAATAGACGTAACATTGTTTTTTTTTCTATTGATAAAATATTGTCCTATGTTTTTGGTACAGTGACCCCTCGGAATTATAATGTAGTATCCATGCATATTTTTAATTTGAATATTTTACTTGATATAGTCAGTTAAAAATCAAATCTAAGATTAGTAATTTTTCGCCATTTTTTTAAGGCATTTTTTTAAGGTTGCTAGTAATAAGGTAGGATTCTATGTGAAATTTACTCCACATAATTTCATCACGCGTGTCGTGTGTTTCGTTTACAGGTATTTATTTCACCTTATGATTTTCTACCACATTCTAATAAAGTTCTCATACAGTGACTGAATCGGCGAACGAAATGAGCACTACCAAGTGTTTAAACAAAACATAAGTTGCCACATTATCATACAGAGAGCCAATTGAGCATCTATTATCATTGACTACTATTACGAAAACATATCCACCTGTGCATTGTAAAATAGACTATCTGTGCTGAGTATAGGGGTTAGAGTAGTGTGGGTGGCCCGGAATTTAGGGAAATCTTCGTTTACAAGTTTGTAAATTTACATAAGACGCTGTCAGTCGTAGAAGGGTTGAAATCTCAAGGGCTTTCCGTTGATCCGGAGGCTTATCCTGATAATTATTTCAATTGTTTATGCCCGTCAACGGTGCATTTAGATGGCGTATTATAGTTTGTAAGATGTCTTCGTTACCGAGGGCTTGACAGGGAGATCTGTGTTTTAGGGATATTGCTCGGGTAGAGATAAATCTCTTGAGAATGTTGCAAGGAGTTATGGAAATAATAAAGATGTTTGTTTTTTATAAGCTTTTATTACCCGACAACAGCGAAACAAAAAGAAGATGGTATTTATGCATGTGAGTATGCATGTATGTCTTAGAGCATTGCAGGTCTGGAGTCGCTCGATGATGTACGGAAACACAGAAACACAGAAATAAAATTAATTCGTAAAATCAATTTACACATCAAAACAAAAATCCAGTAAAATAAAAATCACAATTATAAAGCATAAAATAATATAAAGTCAAGGTAGGTACAAGACAAAACAATTACCTACACTAACACTACCTACGTTCATCTGTTCCCTCATAACTTCTAAAATACATATCAGAATATGACAAATAAGGTATCGTTGGAAGCGCCTTGATTATCCACTGGCTATGTAAATTCACGTAATATTGAATATGGCGTCCTCTAGAGGACATAAAGTCACGATTAATTATGCCATGTTGGGTAGGTATCTTATGAAAGGGTTTTATTAGAATTATCTGTGGAATCCTTGCACCATGTTTTGTCTCATTCAATCGAATTTGAAACTGCGTGTCAATGCAAAAGACAAAATACTGTGTAACTATTCCAAAGATGATTCTCGTTTTATAGTAGACCGGTTAGTGCTTCTTAGTACTTATAGCATCTATTTTTTTAATGGAATATGGCGAAAATCTTCATTTTAATTTTAATTTCATATGATAAGTACAAATAGCTAATAATTATCAACAAAATTTAATATAGGAATTTCACATACACAATACCCCTTTCAAGTTCTACTCTCGTAACATGAAAGGCATCGACACCAGTTAATTTTCTTGCCATCTTGAGTTACTGTGTCGCAGTTCAATATAAAAGACCAGTCGAAGTAAATCTGATGATAAAACTGATAGTAGAGGTTATATGTAATTGATAGGATGGAGTATTTAAGGTTTCTTAAATAGATCCTCTTTTAAAGGAATTCCTTAATTGTTAGGGATCCATAATAAAGCATGCCAAATGGGAACTTATTACCGGCGTCGCCGTCTGTCCGTCCATCCGTCTGTCTGTCTTTGACACAGAGGTATTGGCAGTCGTAAGAGGTTTCCAGTTGAAATTTTCAAAGATTATTTGTTGTAGGGGCACGAATAACAAAAACTAATAATAAAAATATAAAAAACCTAGTCCCAAGGGGCCTCCCTGTACAAGGAGTTCTCAACTAAGGAACCAATAGCACGTTCTAGTCTACTAGTGGCGGCATCTAGTTGAGTTGTGTAAACTTTTCCTGGTAATCAGATTGGTAACCGTTTTTTTTTACTTCACTACTGTCATTGACAAAACTAAATTTTGTTTTGATTGACATCTTTATTTACAGGTACAATAATAGAACTATTAGACATAAACTAAGTTTAAAAATACATATGAAATATTTAATTGAATAAATAATGAACTTACGTTGATTATGTAATTATGAATAATGTATTAAATTATGTAAATTTCTTTAAAAAAAACTCGAGATAACTGTAATGAATGCTTTTCAAGTTATGAGGGACAGTGACTTGACTTCGGAACCCTACAGATATAAATAGACGTAACTTACTTAACTTACGACGCACGTACTTACTTATGCTTAGCATTGTCTCTGTCCCTCTCTAGCTCGGGTGATTAGACATGTGTGTGAAAGTGCTAAACATTAGTACGTGCTAAGTAAGATCTATTTATCTCGGCCTATGTGTGGTTCGAGGCATGCCTGGTTTACACTAATTTATTAAAGTTTCATTACGAACTGGTTTCTTTGAATGATGATCCTTCTATACCTTACAGCTCCATGACTCCGTTCCCTCGCTTCATTAGGCAGGCGTAAGCAGTCGATTCTTCAAAAGTTAAATATGTGAAGCCTCCCTAATAATGTCTCATTATTGTTGGAATTATTAAAATTGAGACACGCGAGTATTATGAAGCACCTCATTTGGGAGATGTATTTGTAAACATTAATCACATTAATGGAAAATATTATTAACAACATGGAATAAACATATGAATATAAAAATGGCTATTAAGCTTTATAAAAAAAAGCTTAAAAAGCTTAGATATTGAATTTTTTTTTAGTTGATAGTACGAATTATTATTTTAAAATTTATTTATCCCCTGACTAAAAAGAGAAAGTTTTAAAATTGAGTGTGTCTGCCTGTTTGTCTGTTTGCATCTTTAATCGTTGCCACATAGCTCCAGAAAGGATGCTCTAATTTTAATGCGGTTTTTTTTGTATGAAAAACGGTGTTTGGGAGATGGATCTACGGTGTCTAACTGACTCTTTCTTACTCACTTGCAATTATATTTCTGTTTCGAAAAGCCGATGTTTGCCGATGCCTCTTAATTTTGTAGTAATACTGTACCTCTCCGACTCTTTGACGTAGGTCGTAGATATATATTTTTAACAAGATTATGAAGACTAAACCCTAATATTTGAATATTAATTTCAAACTTAATGAAACGTTAAATTAAGTTCATATTTCCGAGTCACATTTATCAACAAAGAGACTCATACATACATACGCAGCGGTTTATTGTTTGCAGACGCTCATAACATTTGACGTATGTCGTAATGAAATGGAGTGTGTATTTATTAAGTTAATTAAACCGTTCTTGAGGCCCCGGGCTTGGCATAGAATGTAGTATAGTGCCTTGGGGGTCCGGGCTGGGATCGACGCGTGATCTACACGATAACAAATACTTGCATATCTACGTAGATTTTAGATACAGGGGTTAATAAGGTAGTGAGACATCAAATTCCAACATATCGCTCTGTACCTTAGAGCAAATGCGGCCTAAGCTCCTCGCAATTCTCTATTTCTTGGATCAAGCAGGTGAAGAATAAAAAAGAGAGGAAACCGGCATGTTATTATTATTATTATGTCTTTATATTCTTTTAGCTCTCCGAAGAGGTGTTTTTTGCACGGGCCTGAGCCAAGTGCTAGTTTAGTTAATAGTAGATTGTATCATAGGGAGCAACATAATATTTTTACGGCGAGGGCGCTTTTTTGAATCCAGAGCGAAGTGAGGGACCGAGCGTAGCGAGGGATTCTTTAGTAGAATCCTGAACGTAGCGAGGGATTCAAAGTTCGTCGCCCGAGCCTAAAATATATGTTGCGCCCGTGTGATACACTCTGCTTTTCATCACCCACTATGAGAAAATAAAAGGCGCCTCATATGTTATTGTAATATTATTATTTAATAAAACAAATGGTTGTTTTTTTGTGTTTTCTTGTGTTTTGAGTTTTGTGCTTTTTTGTGTTTTTTTTGTGTTTTTTTTTGTGTTTTTTGTGTGTATTGTGCATTTTTTGTGTTTTTTTTTGTATTGTGTTTTTTGTGTTTTTTTTGTGTGTTTTATGTTATTTGTGTTTTTTTTTGTGTTTTTGAGTTTTTTTTGTGTTTTGTGTTTTTGGTGTGTTTTGTATTTTTTGTGTTTTTTTTGTTTTTGTGTTTTTTTTGTGTTTTGTGTTTTTTGTGTGTTTTGTGTTTTTTTTGTGTTTTGTGTTTTTTTGTGTTTTTGTGTTTTTTGTGTGTTTTTTTTTTTTTTTTTTTGGTTTTGGGCCGTCGTACCAGCCTATATTTATTCAAACAATATTTGCGTTCAAATTATTTGGCGCTGGTTCCAAATTCAATAAGTGCGCCGCAATTATCTTTGCCGCGCACTTTTTGAATTAGGAACTTAATAAGTGCGCCGCAAAACTCATTACTGCCCGCTAAAAGATTCTCATAGAAAACACCACCGTTGGGTGCACTTAAAGGCGAACCCAGTCGTCCTTTTCGAATAGATGGGATGAAAAAGTTAATTTATGTTTAAGAATTTCCTTACTATTCTGCATGTGTTGAGTATGACTGCCTTTTGGAGAAGAGTGTATGTGGATGGATGAATGTCGAGAGTTTTTAGGCTGGTGTGCAGTGTTTTCGGGATGACGCCAGTTGTTGAGAGAATTATAGGGATAGTTTTGACTGTTTGGACTTGCCATTGAGACTTTATCTCAACTGCAAGATCCGTGTATTTAGCAATTTTTTCTGAATGGTTGTTGACCAAATTGTGTGTGTTGCATACGGCTATATCTATTACGAAGACTATTTTGTCTCTTTTAATTAGTAAAGTTATATCTGGCCTGTTGAAATGAACGGTTCTATCTGTAATTATGGTTCTATCCCAATACATCTTGTATTCGTTGTTTTGTAGAATTACTTCAGGTGTGTATTTATAGTATGGAATTTTTTTGGGTATGGGTTTGTACTTGAAGGCGAGGTGCTGGTGGGCTATTGCGGCAACTTGGTCATGTCTATGTTTGTAGTCAGTTTGGACGATGGCTTTCCAGGCTCCTGTTATATGTTGAATAGTTTCGGAAGAACTATGGCAGTGCCTGCAAAGCTCTGTGGGTAAGTTAGGCAAACGGCAAATGTATTTCTGGTAGTTGCGCGTTTCGATGACTTGGATCGCTAACATAAATCCTTCCGTCTCGGGAAAAATCTCTCCACGCCGCAGCCAACCGTTCGACGCACTTATTATTATTATTATTATGAGCCTTTGGCTCAAGGTGACCAAGATTTTTTTTCCCGATTTTTCATTCGAGATTTTTTGTTCGAGATATATCATTCGACATTTTTCATTCGACATTTTTCTTTCAATAGACTAAGAAAAAACCAGTGAAATAAATAGATGAAAAAACCTACTCACCATAATTCCCATTCATTTATGTCACTGCTAGTACCGTCGACTGGCGCCGTAGTAACTATTCTGTAATCTTTTTCGGGGTGAATTGAACCTGGGGTGACATGAACCTAACCCGAAAGAACCGTGACATGAAATAGACGTACCATTTGAACCAATGCTACATCATACTGCGTACTTCTTGGTAAGACTCGTTGGTGTAAGATTTATTATACAACATTTGTTACTGTACTGCTTATATTAAGGAACTAGCTGACCCGCTCGCGACTTCGTCCGCGCGTAGATTAAGTAGTACCTACCTACCTACTCGAACTATGCTTTCTGTAAATAGTTGCTAGTACAAATTTTAGCCTGTAGGTGTAAGTCCACTGCTGGCCATAGGCCTCCGCCATAGAATGCCACAATGAACGTCCTGAGCCACCTCAAAGCAACGACTTCCTGCTATTTTTAACATGTCGTCGGCCCATCGAGGGGGCTTTCTACTCGTCTGGTATTAAGGAATATGTTATTGCTGCAAGAAAGTGTTAGCCGAGTCAGTCATGGGAAGCAATGGCGGCAATGAGTTCACCATTTCTCACGTCTACATTCCCACTATGGTGGAACCTGCGGTGAAAAGTGGCCCATTGAGCCGCTGCCTAAACTTTCGGGGAAAAGGCGTGTGTCTATGTACTCGTATGTATGTAAGTAAAGACTAATAAGTAAAAGTAAGGGTAGGCCTTTGGTATAGGACGCTACATGCGTTGATACCCTCGCGCCATCACATCATCATCGTGACATCAGTTAGGGCCGGTGCGGCGGCAGATTTCGCTGAGGACCTCAAAAGACTCAAATATGCAAGTCTAGACAGAGCTTACTTATTTGAGCCTTTCGGGGTCGAGACTCCGGGACCGTGGGGTACCGTACCAGGGCCCTTCGCGTTTTCAAAATTCTTTCAGGGCATCTGGTTGAAGCGACGCGTGACCCGAGAGCTGGCTCTTATCTGGTTCAACGCATTAGTTTTGCCATTCACCGTGGCAATGCTGCCAGCATCTTAGGGATGCTTCCGTCTGGCAGTGATTAAGATCAATTGAGCTACCTTTAGATCATTAGCAGCGGTATTTAGGTAGCACAACTGTTTCATGTTTTTTTATTTTGTATATACCTACTTCATCATCATCAGCCTGCATCAGTCCACTGCTGGACATAGGCCTCGTCCAATACGCGCCATTCCATCCACTTTCTAGCAGCCGCCTTACGCAGATCTTCGCTCTACCTACCACACACCTACCTACTTACCACATACCTACTTGTATTAGTTGTATTGTTCTTTCTGTAATTATATGTTTTTATAAGTAAAATAAATCGCTCCATAATCTGCTATATTTATCCACGTGTCCAGTAAAGGTGGCCGGAACTATAAATCCACCGCAACAAAAAGTAAGGATGGTTCGTTGGTGGGCGGTGTCGGGTTCACTTCCTCGACGTGTGCCACGGTTTCACAACCTTTTTATAGCTTGGATTAACAACCTATTTGTAGGGTGTTGAGTGATGTTTCAAGTGATTCATTTCAAGGAATTAACTAATGAAGCAACTACTTACTTGGAATACTTTATAGAGCTTGAAGAACAAACATTTTTGGGGTCCGTTGCTCAAAAGGTTCTGCTATAATAAAGGATCTGTTGAAGAGATAAATAAATGTAGTTGTTAGTTGTGTAAAACAGGAAAGCCCCCTTCGAAGTCTACATACATCGAGCAACAAGGAGGCCAGCAATGCTCTAAGTCCGCATATATTGTGCCAGGCAACTACAGAAGCCTACAATGCGCGTGGCGTCCATGCATTTTTTTTTCAAAGTTTCAAAACGAACAAATTTTATGAAATTTTTTTGAAAAATATTTCGACTGTCTTCTATACTTTCAATAACAGCCTTATGCGCATTTTTGTCTGTTTAATCTAGTCTGAAATTTAGTATTATCTCCTAACTCCTAATCGATAAGGAGTGTTGTGGCTTTCATCATCAGCTCAAGAGCATGAGATGATGACTCCCAGACGCAAAAACCTAAATAAGTTATGAAAAATTAACAAACACACTGTATGGGCTTAACTTTTTTGAGCATTTCCTTCTATTTCTCTGAGATTCCATCATCAGATCCTGACTTGGTGAGTATGGGTCCACCTCAGAAGTATAAACATTCAATCAAAATAAGTTTTTTTTTTCAAATTGGTTTCATTTGACGGAGGTTTCGGTGAAACTACATAAAAAATACATACAGACGAACACAGAACCCCTATTCGGTTAATAAATAAATAAATAATGCTGGACACAACATTATCTAGCCCCAATCTAAGCAGAGCTTGTGTTATGGGTAATAGATAACTGATATGGTACTTAATATAATACATTACATAGATAGATATTTTGTATTATGCATACAAATACCCAGAATACCCTGAACAAATATCTGCAGATCGTTCAAATATTTGTTCTGAGGCGGGAATCGAACCCGCAACCTCTTGCGTCGCAGGCGAACCTAAATTTATTTTGTAATGAATTGTAAATTAATTTAAAATTCCTGTCTGTTATCGAAGTTGCATTCCGGGGCAAAAAGGAATTACATCAATGCTTCAAAAGGTACATGTGTACATGTTACGAATAAAAACTCTCTTAAGGTGGTTGCTTTTTCATACAAACGTATTTGCACAAATATGGGCGAACAGAGTATAATTTTAACTGAAATTACTGTTGTTGGCTTTTATATTGGTCATTATTTGCGGCAAATCATATTTAGTTGAAGAAAACAGTGGATTAATAGCAAAAATAACATCGAAATTTTAGTCCATACAAGTAATTACGATCTTATTTTCGCTATTAATCCACTGTTTTGTTCAACTAAATATGATTTTCCGCAAATAATGACCAAAACAAAAGCCAACAACAGTCATTTCAGTGTAAAATTATACTCTGTTCGCCCATATTTGTGCAAATACGTTTGTATGAAAAAGCAACCATCTTAAGCACACTTGTTATAAATTCTAATTCCCCGACAAATCGTGACAAACAAACGGACGAGGCTCGTTTATTCGCGGAATCACTGCCGGCCCTTCGCGGACAGGTCCATTTCATATTTGCGCGGCTCCATCTCTCACGCGGCGCTCAATTATTCACCATCTAGTCCCAGAGCCAGTGAGCTTATGCCTACGTCAAACTGATGAATCACTGCCTACTTCTTGCGTCTACACAAGAGTCTTTGTGTGAGTTTGTCCGTGTTTCTTCCGTTACAAGACAAGTAGCCGGCTGAGATTCCCGCTGCAGGAGAAATGTTTGCATAATTTGCAAATATTTGTTCTGGGTTTGGACGTTGTAGTGCCATGGTCCTCGTTGTTTCTGGTACCCACGACACAGTAAATTCTGTGTGTTTTTCGTGGACTCTTCCCTATCATAGTATTTCATTATTTGTTTCTTATTACACAATTATGCAAGAGTTTTCTTGTAACTACTTCTTTCTGCAAGGTACTGACTGCCACTGCTAGCTCTTGGCGTCGACGGATATGATCTTTTCATTTAAGATAGTTCATGACGTCATTAGTTTTAAACGATGAATTCCTGGTAGACCTCTAAGCTAATCATTATTAAATGTCGTACCTTCCTACTGCAAGTAGCTTGCTTACAGAGGATAATAGCACATAACGAAATTAGCAAGCTGGTTTTGGAGTATCAATGACGTTGAAAAATGGGTTAAATGAGTATTAAAGGTATCAATGGGTATAAATGATGTCTTACCGACGCAGACCACCAAGTCCACATATAATTTAACGAGGTAAACGTGCTGCAAGGTGCAAAGTGCACTGTGTCGTTGTTAGTTAGTGACGAGATGGAATGTGTCGGCTCAGCGAATTTGTCGCTCGCCGCTGCAATTACACCGAACGCGTGCCCTCGGCCCGCCGCCAGCATGTCTCGCACCGCATAGAAGCCGACACCGGTCACGCTGGTTCCTCCCCAACGGCATGATTACGCTTCTGCAGCGGCTAGCAACTTGGCTCCCTCTCAGAAAAAGGGGAAGAAGCGGAGCTGTGAACCAGTTCGCAGCGCTGCAACCGCTAGGGCTCCAAGGAAGGAGACCTGTGATGCAGAGGGCTTTATCGAGGTGATAAGGAAGAAACGGAAGCCCTCTAGCCGGAACCAGTGTGGTACTCATGTATCCAGTGAGCAGCACTTCCGAGCGGAGGTACCCACTACGCAGATCTACGTGTCCCGCGTCTACTTCGAAGTGAAGGCCGCAGAGGTGGTGGAGTGCATCAGGAAGAAAGCCGGAGTGGGTTTGAGGGTCATGAAGTTGGACTCTCGTCATAATGTGAGCTTTAGCTCATTTATGGTCAGGGTCCCTACGGAAAATGTGAAGACTTACTTGAGCCCTGACTTCTGGCCGAAAGGGGTGAAGTTCCGGCGGTTCAAGGGACGCCTGTCACGTGATCCCCCGGGCCGCGACGCGTCGGCGACCACACGTGTGTTAGATTAAGTAATAAAGTGTTTTTTATGTGTATGTTAGTTTCTAAGGTATTTATGTTGATATGGGCTTACTGTTTAGGTTTAGTGCATTTCTCAGTAAGCCTGAAATAAAGATTTTGTATTTTGTATTGTATGTATTGTATAATTTATATGAAACATAGCTACCAAAAGTGTTTTTTATTAAAACATTCGTATTTATATATAATTGATGTAATCGGTTTAACTTACGCTGGTTTATTTTCAAGTATAACTTAAAAGCGTGAGCTAAACTAGTTTTACTCAATTTAATACTTACTACTCATCTGTTCTATATCCATCCACGGTCACCTGAAATGAAATGGTATTATCAGCTTGAGCGATATGACGTAAGGAAATCATCACTAGCTTCCGGGCCAAGGGCTATACAGTTGCTTTACAAGGCCACCAGGGCTACCTCCGGTCAAAAGTAATGGTCGGTGAACGCGAAATTACACGTGTTACAATGATGATACTGTTTACCCGAGCCGAGTAATTTTACCGGCATGTAATTTTACCGGCGTGTTTGAAGAGCAGTTAGGTTTTGACCGTAATCGTTTTATTTAACGGCAGGGGTTGTTGTTTTAGCTGGATGTGATTGTACGCGGTCGGTTTGTTTTAGGGGTAAATAAATATATAGATAAGTAGGTACCTAAGCAGGCACTTGAATGACGTAAATACTTGACCATTCAAGAGCATTATGAGAGTTAGGGCCTCTCTCACAATCTTCAAGTAAAGTGTTGATTAGTTACTTTCTAGAGTACCCTACTCAGCAAGTAAAAGTAACGATTAACTTTTATCAGTTTCACAAAAGAAAACAAAGTTCCGATTAGCAACTCGCTGGTAAAATGAATGATTTAGAAATCATTCAATATAATCGTTCAATAGTCGCTGCTGACAACGTCAAATATCACGTTACAAGTTACTAGTTGTCAGTTTTGCGTCATCTGTGAGTATTTAGCTAAGCATAGCTACTGTTTACATACCTAAAAGCTGGTGGTAATTGTCTTTTCAAGTTATAATATGTTATATTTTTTGTAAATAATAGAATGCATTTTTAGATAGGTGGAAGTTGGCTAACATATCATTGGTATTCATCAAGTTCAGCATAATAATCAACACGAACATTACCTATACCTTACATAAATATACCTACTGAAAACACAAACTCTCAAAAATCTTTGTACTGGAGCATATAATGCCACTGTCGCGCAACAGGGACAAACTTGCTGGGCAAATCAAAGCTGGCCCACATGGGGCCTACTGTGTACGAAAATCTACCTGAGACTATCATATAACATCTGCCATCAATTTGCTTTGTTTCAAATCATGGCCAGTCGATCAGACTTTGTACAGCCTCAAATAATTTATTGAGGCGTACCTACTCATCATCATCCTGTTGAATATATAAATTAGTAATTTTTTATTTGCTTTGACAATTTATTTTGTTAATTTACTATGATATCTAAAATTAATGTTATTGCTCTAACGTCATTTATATTATATTACATATTTATGCGATACAACAAAATATAAATGCGTATTTTTTTTTACCAATAAAATACGACTGATAAATCAAATGAAATATAACTATTTTAAACTATTTATATTTGTATATTTTGAAACAGTTAAATAATTATACACAAAATCAGACGAAATTTTACTTTACTCGTCAATTAAACTTGCTGACAAGTGACAATGAAGTGACAATGAAGTGACAAGTAAGTTACATGCTACTTTAATTCCTGGTTAGTGCTAGTCAGCGGTGGTGAAACCTGTTTGCACAGTTACTGGGGAGTTAGCCTACTCAAGACTTTACTTGAAGGTCGTGAAAGAGGCCCTTTATAGTTATAACTAGTTATTGACGACCCCTGTGGCGCGGCGGGTGAAGGTTGGTCTGCGATGCAGGAGGTTGCAGGTTCGATTCCCGCCTCGGAACAAATATTTGTGCGATCGCAGAAAGTTCAGGGTGTTCTGGGTATTTTCATTTTCTATGCATAATTTAAAAAAAACGATGTAATATATTGTATTAAGTAAATCAGTTATCTAGTACCCATAACACAAGCTCTGCTTAGCTTAAGGCTAGATAATGTTGTGTGACTTCGTCCACGTGAAGTTTTTTCATACAAATTTAAGGCCCCCTTTAAGTTGGGGTATGCTGCAAAATTCCTAATCTTAGATTTGTTTGTTATCTGACTAAATCATGTACAATATTCAAATTAAAAATATGCATGGATATGGATTATATCATTATAGTTCGGAGGGATCACTATACCAGAAACATATTAAAACAATATTTTTTCAATAGAAAAAAATTACGTCTGTTTTTTGCCTAGATTAGATTGTTTATTAAAATGGTTCTTAATATTAGATAAATAAAATCAATACAATAAAGCCGAGGGCTTACTGTGGGGTTTTATAAAATTATCTATACCTATTTTACGAGATATTCAATGAAATACTCAGAACAGAACAGCCTCAGCATTTAGTCGTCCACTGCTGGACAAGGCCGCCCCCGTAGAATGCAATAGGGGGATTTGCCTTAATCACCACGCTTGGCAGGCGGATTGGTGCCTATATAAAACCAATCTTAAAATATTATATTGACAAGACAATGCCGTTGAGGTACCTACCTACCTATAAAAGCATGTCTTTGGAATAGATCCCGGAACATCAACCAAAAAACAAAAATAAGCAGCAATAAATGAGTAAAAGTACTTAAATCACAAAAACTTCAACTTCCTCAACTTTTTGTATATTATCTCAAGGGCTAAGGGTCACGTGACCATATCCGGACAAGTGATTTATTCGGTCATATGTCGGTGGTTACCTCGCCTCTTTGTTTGTTCTACCACATGTGGAAGGCAAAAACTTGGTGCCAAGCCGTCTGCCGTGGACTTGGTTTTTGCAAGGATTTGATGTTCTTTGGTTTCCGGGTCCAGATGCCACCTACAAGAACGCACACTTCGAAATGGCATAAAAAAAATAGTCGCTTGTATTTATGATTTGTTCACCAAAGTTGTTCTATACCTACTGCAGTTTTTTTTGATATTAAAATGATTTCTAAAGGAAAAATATTAATATAAATATTTTGGTTTACGTTTCGGGCAAAGCTACAAGCTCCGGGGTATCGTAACGCCCTCCACACATGAGCGTAATGTTAATGAACTAACAGAGCTTACCGGGAATGGTTTTGGTTCAATGAGTTTTTGACAGAGGGCGTTGTTCTGAAATGCTCTAAAATATTTTCAATTTATTTATGAGAGATTGCCTTCTCTGTAATAAAAATTAGAGACGTGATATAGATCATTTGATATTAATTTTTAAAATTAAATGTCACATTGCAGCATTTTATTTATTTTTTAAATTGGCTTCCTTATTATATAACCAACAATTAATTTATAACAGATTTATTACAAAACATTTCTGCGGTTTAGGTACTCTTGAACACAATCGATCGATCGGTTTTGGACAAATTTCGTACTCTTGAATGCCAACCTGACTACAGATTAATTAATAGTTACTTCGTAAACCTGATGCCTAATTTATTTAATATTGTGCGGATATTTGAACAAATTGGGATTGGCATTGATATTGTCCAAAAGCAGACAGCAGCTAACTTCATACTTAGTAGGTACTGACACAATTCATAGCCAATCCCAAAAGACCAGCTAACTTTAGTTAGGTAATGGTAGTGATTTGAAGTTGCATTGTCTAAAGCTAAAGCTAACTAAACGTATCGCCATCCTTTTCTAATTCTTATCTAATCTAAGCGCAATTCCAAATTCAATCCATGTGAACAAAATTGTTTTCAAGAGTAGGTACGGGAGTCGTCAATATTTTGCTAATATTGGATTAAACATACCATTGGACAATAAATAGTACCTGTTAGATTCAAGGGTAAGGGCTGCTGAAATTTAATGAAAAGTGTTGGCGTCAAAAAGTACCTAATGTAAACCCTATACTTATAGGATACTTCGACGAAAGTAAATACTTTGGTCGAAGCTTATAGGTAATTTCAGAAACAAAAATTAACTCAATGTTCGTTAAACTCGTTACGACAGCTTTTCGAGCTTAGTGATGCTGCTTTTCAAAGATTTCAAATTTTAAATCTTTGCAGCTTTTATTAATTAAAAAACATTGCCGACAAAATGTGTATAGGTAGGTACTGCACTTGTTATTTACCAGAAGCACATAACTAAAAGTAATTATATGCAAATAGCAGGTGCGCGAGCGTGAAATCATTAGTTGAGGCCGTTTTATATTTTATTCGCTAGTGGACGCGCTAAAAAGCGACCATGCATAATTACCTCCCACAGGCTCCGAGCTGTGCGGCCGCACAGAGGAAACAATGGAATCGAATGAGTTACTATAAAACTCATCAGTTGTAACTACAACTGCCGAGCGACTGACTGGCATTGGATAACTATCCAACGCCGCGACATCTGAAGACATTCTAATAACTCTACGATGAACTTAGCATTTCATACACTATCAACGCCAAAAGATGGCACCTTTGAAAATTCAAACGATGATAAACGAGCTCGAGACACTGCCGGTTCACATTCTACAAATCGTTCACCGTAAGATGCCTTGGTTGGCAGTATTCCCAAGACACATCTTACGGTGAACGGTCTGTAGTCCTTCAAATGTGTTCAATCAAGCAGCAACTGACGGTAAAGCTTGTCAGAATTGTTCCTGTTTATGACACTTTTTGAACGCTGACCCGAATTCCATTTACTTTGAGGTCTTTGGAGACTACACAAAAAATATAGGTACTGTTGTTTTTTTTTCGGTTATTCTTTATTCTCATCAAAAAACTGCTGTTCACTTAAAATTAAATAGGTACAAACTCATGTTTTTTTTTGACTGAACTCCGAAGAATTTATTTATTTCTTTATTTATGTCACATACTTAGTATTTATTAGAAAAAGTTTCTGTGTTTTGTTGTTCGATATGTTGGATAGAACTGCATTTTCACCACGGCCTTTCTCTCCGTCGCTCTTTCTCGGTCGTAAAATCACGATGGTGTTTTTTATTTTGTGAGGTTTCGAAAATCGTACATCCACTAATTTCACCTGTATGCTATAACAATATTTTACCAAAAGGATATATTTAACAAAAACAAAATAAACCGGGAAATAGGTAGGTGGAAATGCGTAGTATGGGGTTCCGTTTAAATTTACAGTATTTACTACATTGACCACCAATCCGTTTATCACCAATCCACCTTCCAAGCGTGGGAATAACCCTCTCTGTCCTATGGGGAGGCCTCGTCCAGCAGTGGACGTCTAACACTACGTGACTCTAAAAGTTTTCATTTCTTTACTCAGGGTTCATGTCTCAACAACAGAGTACCTATGTAAACATTTCAAGTGGCTAGGCTGGGTAGATATACCTACCCCTATGACAGAATACTTACAGATAGACGGGCGGACACGGATGGGTACGGATTTAGGCTAAGAAATAACGTCCCTTTGAGTACCGAACCCTAAAAAAGAGCGTATCTAGTAATTAAAAAATGTAAAAATATCAAACGTGTCCAATATTTTTATGTTAAAAGTCATTAAACGTTGCATTTCTTTTGGCCTGCATCCCTATGTTTCAAACTAAAAGGTAAATATAGATATATATCTTTTTCAAAACAAGCTTTTATTAAATTAGTGGTCGGAAATGTGTGTTGATCAAAATGAGCCCAAACACGGCCAATCTACTATTATCCATCGAGAAGTGCCGTTGTCCATCATCAGATCAGCTCGCTGTACCATAATACCTATTATGCATGTTGTGTTCACTAGTATTAGAGTTTACACCGGAAATGCCAGTAAAACGAAGTACTGTAAGAAGTTGTTATGTGTATAACTCGAGTTGTGAACCAAATAAAAAATAATAATAATATTGTATTTTCATTGTAATTTGACAGGTATGCCAAATTTCAGCTCAATCGAACACCGGGAAGTGGGAAGTGGGTCAAATTTAACTTGTAGTATTTGATTACACTGGAACAGTTGAAACTAAATAAAAACTTGTAAAAAGTATGTAGTCTCCACTCACGGCTCTGTCCGTAGCCGGACTCTTTTATATGCGTTTGTCAGTGAATTACAACGACAGGCCTTTAGTCAGAGAAAAACAGTTTATGAACTCGCTTTATATAACTTACATAACGCTGAATTAGCGGGTATTTTCGGGAATATATTTTAGGCATAAATTATAGAAGTAGCCAAATGGTAGCAACGAACTTACCGCGCTTTTTTTTCTGTTTTTTGCTCATCGCAACTCATCAACAATTCTTCAGATAGCGAAAACCATGTTGCCGGTAATTATATGACCCAATACACAAGTTTTAATTTAAAATTATCACATAAATATCATTAGTTTAGCTACGATTGTGCTTCAATGGTTTATACAGTGTTTTTTTGTTTCAAGCACATTCATAGCCCCCCATGATATTTATGTGATACTTTAAATTCAAACTTGTGTGTTAGGTCATATAATTACCGGTAACATAGTTTTCGCTATCTGAAGAAGTGTTGATGAGCTGTGACGATTGACGAGCAAAAAACACGAAAAAATATTCTATAATATAATATAATATAATATTTATATAATATAAATTTCGCGCCACAAGCGAAAGCAACCGAAGCAGTTATATCCTCAAGATTTCACCAGATCACCTTGTAGTTTATCTTGTACTCTCTTATTACAATGTAATCTTGAGGATCTAGCAGTCGTTTAATGTTATGCAGCCTAGATTTATTATTTTAAATAATATATACTACTACTTTTCCCGTTGAAAACTCAATATATTTACCGGATTCAACAAATCTGTCGCAGTTTATATCAATATCGCATCGGAAAACGCGTTTGTTTGTTGCTACGCAAAATAGAAAACTCACGAAAAACGAGCGCACAGACCACCTACCGACTCCGCACACGGACGCACCGCAAACCCGAAAACCTACATATGTCCCGAATATCGCAAAATAAACAAACAGAAAACGAAGATAGCCGACCCAAATCGATACCCTATGGGCGCTTTCACATTGGACGATAACGACCACGACATTGTCGACGATACCAAGGGCAAAACGAAGCTCCACACGACCGCAGCACTTAGGGTAAATACAACTAAAAAGAGCGGCGCACAGACATAGTTGTGGGATAGGTATGTGCTGCGGCGCGTCATCCCGCCCGCTACTTTCCTTCACCCCGCACCTTTATCGCTTTCAGACTGTCAACGATATTGATATCGTTATTGATATCATTTATTGATATCACGATATCATCGACGACATGGTGTGAGGTGTAGAAGAGTAGCGGGCGGGTGACTCGTCGCAGCACACACATCTGTCTGTGCGCTGCACTTTTCTTGCTGTATGTACCTACCTAAAGTGCTGCGGTCGTGTGTGTGGTGTGGTGCCGTTTCGCCCTTCGTATCGTCGACTACGTCACGATATCGTGTCGTGTCGCTATCGTCCAATGTGAAAGCGCCATATCGACCGATTCAACCGTTAAACTTTTGTAATAATGCCGTGCGCCCGACCAGCTCCCAAGCCAACGAAACTACCGTACTAAATATTCCTAATACGCCAAGCCTAACAAAAGAAAACATATCTTGCATTCAAAACCAAAAAAGCGTGATTTTACCGAGCGTTTTTTGGCGGAATATCCCAAAAGTAGGTTAGTAATTCGGGTTTTGACAATGGGTCCCGTTGAACAATGCAACCACTCCGGCGAAGTATTACACGCTGGATATAATTAGTTATGGTGTATGGATTTAGATTTTGTTGCGATAATTTTAGTGAATGCGCTGAATAAACATCTGCTCGAGATTTGCAACCCGACAAGCGAGCAGTCGCATTCAAATGTCAAGTATAAAACTGATCCGTGTATTTACGCAACAATGACGCCCAAAAAATGGTCAGTATCCACGACTCCATGATATTGTTGAATTTAATACCGAAATTCTGATTTACTTGATATTTTTCACGAATCTCTCGTTCAAACGACGGCCATGGCGTGTCCGGATTAAGAATAGACCTCTCCATCTCCTCCCGTTGATTTCGTTAATGCTGACTAAGGGAATACACCAGGGCAAAACATCCACCTAAGTACTCAACACTAATATTCCACCGATCACCAATCTGCCATATATTTTCATGTGTTTTAAATTAACGAAAATCCTTTTCCATTTAGGTACACAATTTATGATCGATAATTTTCTTGACAAGTGATGACATTTCTTATAATTTAATTTTTAATTTTGTTATTTTTATGATATGTTTAATTAATTTAATTTTCTGTGTTGTTTTAGATAGGTATTCATATTTCAACTATAATTTTTAATTCAAATTATTGTAAATAAAATTGACATTGCACGCCCCTTAAAGGGTAGATTACATTGAATCCAACATTTTATTTATAATATCTTTCTTTCTTTTTCTTCTTTTTCTACATATTTTTTTTGCTTCTGAGGAGTGCTCCAAGCAATTTAGCCAATGTCAAGTGACATAATTAATTATATTTTTATAGTTAAAGTCGTCAAGAGTCTCCGTCAAGTCATAACCCAGTTTAAATAGTGACAGAAAAACTGTGTTTTTACAGGAAAAAAACCATCATTTCGAAAAGACACGCCATACACTTCAATTTCACTACATCACACATGTGCTATTTATCCAAGTTACACCGGTTAAAATGGCACTAAAATTACACGAAATAACTCGAAAAAACACATTAAAATGTAATAAAATAAAAATGATGACGTTTCTTTCAAAAATGGCAGATTAATTATCCCATCTATAATATCTTTTTGACACGTAATTCAGCAATAAACATACTTTGACTTTGACTATAAAAAAAATTCGTTTTCGATTTCTGGTAAATAATAGGAAACAATCCTACATTATAAATTGTTTGGTTAGTAGATTGTGTCCGGCCTAAGAATAGACCCCTCCGTCTCCTCCCGTGGATGTCGTAAAAGCCGACTAAGGGATTACCCGGACTTGTTGATAAAATTCGTTGGTATAAGATTTGTCCTGGCTGGTAGCTTATTATGGAATGTGTTATTACTGGAAGAAAGCGTTAGCTGAGTCAGTCGTGGGAAGCAATGGCGGCAATGAGCTCACCACTTGTCACGTCTATATTCCACGATGGTGCAACCCACTGTGAAAAGAGGCCCATTGAGGCTCTGCCTACCCCTTCGGGGAAAAAGGCGTGTGTCTATGTATGTATGTATGGTTAGTAGATTTTGGTACAAAAAAATATAAAAAACATACTAATAGAGAACCTCCTCCTTTTTACAGGGCATTTATTCCTTACCCTATCATTTATTACAAAGGTTATAGGTATACCTACCTAATACACTATGGCAGTGCAAGAGAAAAGGTCGAGGGCTCAGCCACGCTGTTTTTCAGCCTCACCATAGAATGCTGCTGTCGTCACGATACTCGGAAGCTATCCACTGTTCCCAAACAACAACAAAAATAATTGAATAAGTGTAATCAATCGAATGTAGTTAAGTTAGAGGTAACTTTGTTTTTTTTTTATCGAGAAAATAGGTTCTGGTACAGTGGTCCCTCGGAATTATAATGTAGAATCCATGCATATTTTCAATTTTAATATTGAACTTGATTTAATTAGTTAGGATGAGTTGACGATCTCTGTGGCGCGGCGGGCGAAGGTTGGCCTGCGTGCGACGCAGGAGGTTGCGGGTTTGATTCCCCGCGTCGGAACAAATATTTGTGCGATCGTAGATATTTGTTCAGGGTATTCTGGGTATTTTCTATGTATAATAAAAAATATATATCTATGTAATATATTGGTATTAAGTATATCAGTTATTAAGTACCCTAGATAATGTTGTATGAACTGTCCAGCATTATTTATTTATTTGTTGAATATTTATTTATAATTAAAAATCAAAGCTACGATTTGGAATTTTGTGGCATGCCCCACCATAACAAAAAAAAAGGCTATGACATACACGGACAGATAGACAGACAGACAGACAGACATGACGAATACATAAGGGTTCCTTGTCTTTGACTACGGAACCCTAAAAACTGGATGCTCTCACTCGTAAATATTTCTCTGTGAGCACGACTCCTAACGTGCACTGCCGGCGCGGCCAGTTAAGTCTCATCTTATAGGTACCGTCGCGTCGCATGGATCAATAATAATGATAAGCTGTCAATCCCGATTAACCTAAACTCGCACCGGAAACATCCGATATGAAAATTGCATAATATTCACAAAACTCCATAACGCGTGCATCCGTCTGTCGACACATCAGGCATCTGGGGCCATAGTCTAAGTTTATAACAAATAATATAGATTGAAACGGACGCATGGTGTAGTGTAGCTCTTATTCTTTAATAAACTCTTTCATTCTTCTCTTTAGAGTGTATTATATGTTCACACAATAAGTAAATATCTAATGTTTTTTGAAGTAAGTAGCAAGATCCCTTCTTCTTAAACCTTTTCACTGCAAGTGTTGAGTAATCATTAATTTATCTTTTCTAGGTATATTTTTTGTAAGTACATAATTACTATATATCTGTTTGTTGTCCCTAAGAAAAAAAAACACTGTATGGATACACTAATGAGCGCCCCTAGCGTACACCTTGTGAAACTCAATTTCCACACAAAAGTCGTGTTACACTACACCGTACGTCCGTGTCAAATGCTTTGGTAAAACCGTTTACAATACAAACTTTCAGGGGCCAATTTCGGTGATACAATATACTTATATAATGTCATCACTAGACATTATTTTAAAAATACCTAATTAAAAAAAAACCCAGTTTAATGACAAAATAATACATTATACTACTAGTTATAAAATTGTAGGTTTTGTATGAAAATAAATATTTTATGGCATTTACTAGGCAATTGCCATTTTTTTATTAGCTTTTACTTAAAATAAAACACTAGTGATGAAATCATATCTAATTATATCAACAAAGTTGTTTTTTTAAAGTTTGTATGAGAAACGGTTTTGGACAATCTACCTTAAAACACAGACTATGCCCTCAGCAGGACAATAACTGTCCGACGAGATGGGACGATGACGGGACAGCCATAGAATACTGGCTTCATACGAAGAAGCGAACTTCGTTTTAAATTCACTATGCCGTTTATGCCACCTACCTTCGACCAAAGTAACCACCTATAAACATATCCTGAATCTACTGAAGGGCCACAGGCAGAGGACCATGTCGCGGCTTCATCTGCAAATCATGTGATATTATACTGCACAGCCACAAATGAAGCCAGGGAAAAACAAGACTCCAAAAGCTTATCAATTCAGATGAAACCACAATGTAGAAGGTAATGCAGCAGCAACAAATCATAACATAATATAATAAACCAAACAACAAATACGCTTCGCACACAGCCAAAATTAGATATTTGGTCAGTGTTTCATTTCTAGCTGTAGGTACTTTGTGGGACGAGAACGGGACAGGACAGGACGGGACGCATTGCAAAACACAGATATGCACGTAATATGTCAGTTAGACAATCTGTCAGTTTGACGAAGGTCACGGAGACGCGTGCGAGACACGCTCATTTAATTTTTTCGTGCTTTCGTCGTTTGTGTACGTAAATCATGGACCTTAAAAAAATACTGACGTAAACTCGTCTAATCATGGCAAGCCTGCAAATGGCCGCCCACTAAATGTGTGTGCATGCCTTGGTGGAAGCTAAGATAAAATATAATTTATCCCCTATATTTCTGTTCAGCAATACTGTTTTCACTGCAAATACTGATTCATCAAAAAACAATATTACTATTACACCGTAATTTTGAATAAACGATTTTTCAGATGTGGTTGCTCCGAAATAGCAACAAATGTTACAGCTACATATATATTACTTACTTACATAACAGTACCAACCTTGATGATGTTACCATGTCAAAAACTTTCACGCAATTTTCAACTACAACTCTGTTCAAAGTTTAAACAAGTTTATGAGACAATTTGTCAAGAAATTAAAAACATTGGCATATGATATATGTATATAATACTATATACATTTAGAATGTGCTGATCAAGACCTTTCTTTTGATACTAAACATGATAAGTTTTTTTTTTTCTTTAACCATAACATTTCAATTCAGAAAATAGAACTTTGAAGTTGTTTGTTTTTAATAAAATATATTCATACTCATAGAAGAATTACTTAAAGTAGTCTACTCACAAAGTTTACCGGAGATCCGCATATTTGTGGTTAAAAATATGCGGTTAGGAAAAATACTACAAAATATGACAAAATACGCTAAGCCGCAAAGCCAGTGTTCCCAGAGACCGTCAATCGGAGCTTGCCCCAATCTGCCAGCTTCGTTATCGCACTGTAAAGTCGCGGGCATGCCGAATGATAGTTTTTTATACTTTTTTGCTTTCCCGCTGACCACAGGAAAATTCAGTTGGTCTTTTTTATTCAGTTTACCTGTCCGCTCGTTCCTTTGAACCGGGTTTGAAATAAATGAGTTAATTCTTCATCGGAAATGCGCTTTCGGTTTAGGAAACATCGATGTGGACGCAATTTGAACTATTAAAATGTTTTGCGACGGAAAATAAACTCTCTAGGTGTTTAGGTGTCTCAACAAATTAATGATGAGATTGTTGTGTAAATGTAAGAATGGATATGATAAGGAATTACTGTGTTAGAGGAAGTTTGAAAGTAGCGTCAGTAACAGAAAAGATGAGGGTGGTATGAGCATGTTATGCGGAGGGAATACAGCCATGTTACAAGAAGAGTGGAATATGAATATGAATGTGGATGGATACAAGAGTAGAGGCAGGCCTAAAAAGAGATGGATGAACAGTGTGACAGATAAGATGTGTAGGAAAGGTGAGAATAGGTACTGATATGACAGGAGAAAGGAGAGAATGGAAGAAGAGAACATGTTGTGCCAACCCCACTTAAGGGGAATAATGACTGGGATGACGACGATGATTAGCTATTTGCGTTGATACCCTTCTCCATTAAAAGGAATTCGAACAGGGTTTTCAGTGTTGGATAGCTTAGTTCTTTGTCCAGATTTTAGGCTAAACGCAGATGCGAGTAAGCCAGCTAGTTCAAATAAATAAATCTATTAATCCAGCATGCATTAGGAAAGCGGTTATTAAACTACAAATGGAAAAGAAGCTTTCTTCGTTCTTGTAGTTCCCTAATTTTTATATTTTGTGTTGCGTGTGTAGGTGTAGTAGGTGTAATAAAATCGAACTCATCAGCAACAAGAGAGAATCTAAAAGAAATCTAAGGCCTGGTACGGCTTCCAAAACGCAAAGTTTATACAGAAACGGGTAAAAGAATTTTCTCATTTCCTCGCAATCTCTCGGGATAGTCATAAAGCGATGCGGGCGGCGTGGTTGCGTCGCGGGTGCGTCTCGCCGACGTTTCACGCTCGATAGCTTCCGATCGGTTCAGTATAATGGGATGGGACCTTATCGCCACAGATAAAACAACTTTGTCACACTGACTGCCTCGCTCCTCCGCGGTGCTCCATTTGCTCCAACATTATGTTAACGAGCGGGCTTTTATGTTAGATTTTTCGAGGATGCTGGAATCATGAATAAGGATTTAGATTACTTAGAAAGTTAAGAGTAATGGGCAATATGATCTAGGTTTTTCTTCATGGATATCACAATATGTTGTCATAATATCTTGAGTCTACTTAGTACACGCCATGGCATCCTATAATTGGAGAAATGAATTGATTTAAGAAATGAATGTTATGTTTGTTTAGTGGTGTCTCTGATTGATATAAATATATTTTTGTATGTTTTACCGTCTGTAGTTTCAGGCTGGTCACAAAGCCAAAATTTTAAATGCAAAGGTGGGGTAAGCTCGAATAATTACCGTAAAGCTAAGGACAAACCGACGCGATCAGCCCGCGTCCGCGGTTTGAACGTGTCGGTTTGGCCATAGCTTTAGCGAGACGCTACCGAGACGATAGTAAATGTCAAATATTAGCCAATGACATCGGAGTCACTAGAAGTCTTAATAATATGATTGGTTATAAAAAACAGTAGCCTTTAGACCGTACCCATCTAAAGGCTTATATAAATGACGGTACAAGCAGGTGGCCCACCTGATGTTAACCGGTAACCTCTGCCTATATTAATAGTGCATAATCTCACCCTGACACATAAAGATGTAAAGTCTTATACGCCTGTCATTTCACCAGTACCCATACCATTTAAACCGGAACACAGCAATGCGAGCACTACTTATTTGTGGCAGAAATATGTATGGTAGTAGTACTTCCCCGGTCGAACTCTCACAATAAAACTTAGTTCTAACCATGATGATGATAATTATTTGGCTCAGCCAAACACCAGCTTGCTGCCTTGGACTCGATCGAACGCAGAGCTTTCAGGCTTATTGCTGAGCAACATATGGCGGAGACTAAGATCCAGAGTCTCGAGCACCGCCGTAAGGTCGCGTGCCTTTCGATCTTCTATAGGTTCCATTTCGGGGAACGCTTCCAGGAACTTCATGATCTGATCCCACCATCTCCTTTTCATCATAGGACGAGCAGTCGCACGGCTCGGTACTATCCTTACCTCATTAGTATACCCTCTATTCGTACTAAACTTTTCAGTTCTACCTTTATAATGCGAACTGCTAAGGAGTGGAATATACTACCGTCGTCTGTATTTCCTGAAAACTATAATCTGGGTCTCTTCAAGGCTAGGGTGAATAGGTGCCTTCTCGACCTTTGTGCTCCATCTTCGACCGCATCGTCACTTACCAACATTTGCGATCGTGGTCACACAAAGGTTAAAAAAAAACACATACCTAATACTCGTCCATACACTTCAGGGAACGCAATGAACCTTTAAAACAGAATCAACGGTCGTTGACTAGCGAAGCGAATAATTTCGTGTATAAGGGGTCATTAGACAGCAGGCAGACGCGAGCTTTTGTTTTGTCGCAATTAACCCGTGAACAGATAATCGTTTCTTGAATGTGGTCTGAAATAACGGAATTATCGATTAGCGGGTTAAATTGAACTGTATCAAGCCTATATAGAAGGCAAAGATATGAAAATGGTCAAGCAAAAGAAGTTTTTTGTTGAAAGATTTTTTTATTTAAAAACAAGCTTTTATGAAATTAGTGATCGGAACGGTGTGCTAATCAAAATAAGCTAAAACACCGCCCGCCGTCTACTTATCCATCGAGGAGTGCCATTGTCCACCTTTAGTCTCGATCATCTCAGCTCGCTGTCACCACAATATTGTATTGTCATCGGAACTTTATAGTTGTGCCAAATTTTAGCTCAATAAGATACCGGGAAGAACTTGTATGATTTAATTACAGACACTGGGACAGGTGTTTCAAGTATATATTCGGTCTCCATCATCAAATTAGCTCGCTGTCAACATAATATTGTATGTTCAGATGTTGACAGCCGGGCCCACGAGTTCCTGTCTCAAATTATTAATGCGACAGCGTGGCCCACGTGTAAAACGTACTGACAACCAGTTTGATCAGTACAGGGGTTTTTGGGCTAAGGGGGTGCACGTAAGGTCAGCACGTTCGGGACGAACTATTAGTTATGCGGAGTTGGAAAAATATTGATTTACGCCTCAACTTGAATCAAACTCTTTTGGACCAAAGTTTAAATCAGTTCCCCATGAGCTCTGAAAATATGTGCGAATAAAAATAAACAGCAATATCGTCAGCAGCCTTTGGACGTCCACTGCTGGACAAGGCTTCCCCCCATTTAATGCAATGGAGGGTTTGCCATAATCAACACGCTTGGCAAGTTGAATACTCAGGTGGACGATGCTGGCACAATTTTGTTCTTGATTTTATTACAAAGTCTCTAAAGTAGGTATGGGTGTAATAAAGTGAGCTTGGCGTAGAGTATATCGGAAACGGTGTCGCGGGAAGCCGACACCGCACCGCGTTTGCTAAGACTGGGTAAAGTTTAGGAGCCCACGGCTTTTAAATACGTATCATAAACCCAGATCAAAAGACCCACATTGACTTTTGTTTCTGATACCAAAGGCCCGTTAAACTAGTGGTTGGCCCCGAATTGAGTACTCGTCACTCTCAACGAATCCTTTACTTACTTAGCGATATTTCATGAACTTGTAAATTGCATAGGTATCACCAATCTACCTATCATTCACGGCGATTGTTTCAGCGTATTGAAAAATATAATAAAACGTACTCCCATCAAACAAAGACACCCAAATACGAAGACTGGCCCCTCTGGTGAACAAGCGATGGGGCTCGCTTCGCTCGTTCAATTATTCTTGATTATTGTCGTATTATCTTTTGAACGGTAGATACCTACTTGGGATTGGACCAACCTATCTTACTTTTATATATTGTTTTACCTTTTTTTTTTCTTTTTTTTCCATAAAAACATAATCTAATATATAAAAGGCAATGTCCTGTCTGACTGACTGACTGACCGAGATCCAACGCACAGCCTAAACCGCTGGTCGTAGAGACTTGAAATTTACAGGGTGTGTTCGTCTCAATGCGCAGGGTTGTACTAAGAAAGAAATTTTGAAAATTCGCATGCTAAGGGGTTCAAAATGCGGTTCTAACGTAAAACAAAAATGCTCTGTATTTCGGAACCATGAAATTTTACATGGAGATTCCTCAAATAAAATTAACAAACACGTATTTCAGCGATTCCTGAAATTTTCCTGAAAAATGGCAGGGGAACGTTATGTTTGTAAAAAAAAACATTAGTTTTTACAACGCACTGCCTAAACCGCTGGTCGTAGAGACTTGAAATTTGGACAGTGTAGTCCTTTTAGGGTGTAAAAGTGTACTTAAAAAGGAAATTGGAACATTCGCTCCCTTAGGAGGTCCATAAAGGGCTTTTAATGAATACACTTTACGTTTTGCAGGGCACAGCCTAAGCCGCTGGACCTACATACATGAAATTTGGAGGATGTAATAATTTTTGGGTGTAGGGGTGTACTAAGAAATGGTTTTGGAAAATTCACCATGTAAGGGGTCCAAAACGGCTTTTAATATAAAACTAAAATGCTTCGTATTTCGGAAACCGTTGGTAGTAGATACTTGAAAATTCACAGGTAGATTCCTTATATAAAAATAGCAAAAATATGTTTCAGCAGTACCTGAAATTTTACTGAAAAAAGCCACGGGAACGTTTTGTCTGTAAATAAATACGCTTTACGTTTTAGCCAGATTTCAGCGTATTTTGCTGATTAAAAAGTTAGTTTCACAGTGTAGTCATTGAGGTCAAAATATTTTCAGGACCTCAAGGGTCAAATGGGACCCCTAAATTTAAAAACATGAGTATGGTTTCGATTCAAAGGTCGGTTCACGGTGTCGTTGTTGAAATCAAAATATTTTCAGGAACTTAAGGTTCAAATGGGACCCCTAAATTGAAAAACTTGAGTATGGTGTCGTTTCAAAGGTCGTTTCACGGTGTCGTTAATGAAATCAAAATACTTTCAGGAACTCAAGGTTCAAATGGGACCCCTAAATTGAAAAACTGTAGTATGGTGTCGTTTCGAAGGTCGTTTCATGGTGTCGTTGAAATCAAAATATTTTCAGGACCTCAAGGTTCAAATGGGACCCCTAAATTGAAAAACTTGAGTATGGTGTCGTTTCAAAGGTCGTTTCACGGTGTCGTTGTTGAAATCAAAATATTTTCAGGAACTCAAGGTTCAAATGGGACCCCTAAATTGAAAAACTTGAGTATGGTGTCTTTAAAAAGGTTGTTTCACGGTGTCGTTGTTGAAATTAAAATATTTACATGAACTCAAGGTTCAAATGGGACCCCCAAATTGAAAAACTTGAGAATGGTGTAATTTCAAAGGTCGTTTCACGGTGTCGTTAATGAAATCAAAATATTTTCAGGACCTCAGGGTTAAAATAAGACCCTTAAATTTAAAAACTTGATTATGGTGTACTTTCAAAGGTTGTTTCACGGTATCATTGTTGAGATTAAAATATTTTCAGGAACTCAAAGTTAAATGGGACCCCTAAATTGAAAAACTAGAGTTCGGTGTCGTTTCAAAGGTCGTTTCACAGTGTCGTTGTTAAGATTAAAATATTTTCAGGAAATCAAGGGTAAAATGTGACCCCTAAATTGAAAAACTTGAGTGTGGTGATCTTTCAAAAGTCGTTTCACGGGGTGGTTGTTGATGTTTAAGTTGTTGTCTGCACGCCGCGCCGGAGATGTTTTCAAACTACGCGCGGACGTAGTGGCGCGCGGGTCATCATATTTTTTTAAAAACTATACGAACATACCACATCCACACCATAACATACCATGTCTCAGGGTGGCCCTGGAACATAGAGATAAAAAGTATCATATGCCTGCAATTTCACCGGCACCCAAAAAACCAGAAACCATACCCTTCAAACCAGAACCCAGCAATGTGAGCATTCAAGCTTTGCGGCAGAAATAGGTATGTAGTACTTCCCCAGACGGTCGAATAGAAATACTATCAACATGGTGAAACAAGAGGCTCTTGTCTCTTCATCTTAAATCTGCGAAGTCAGCTAGCGATCCTATCAACGGCGTCAATTGCCCGTGCCAAATGCCACTTCCCTATACCCCCCTCTCCCCGGTACACCCCCTTATCTGTCTCGGAGGAGCGTGATCGTGATTGAATGTTTCCGCTGATGTCAAGAAACAGATAGGGAACAATGCGTGGATGATGGTGGTTGAGGAGCTACTTAGGGGAAAAACAGTTTTTATGGGAATTTTTTTTTTCTTATTCTTAGTTATTTTACTCATACACGTTCTTGAATTGTCCATGTTACCACATATTCGCCTATAGTACGACTGATTGCGGATATTGATTGGGGAAAAAAAAACTTGAGTTTATATTTATTGATGCATAAAAAATCTTAAAGCAACGTGGCCTCGGAGTGCTTTATGCTGAATATCACGGAAATTCACAACCCTGCAATTATACTGGACAGTACATGAGGACAGCTATGCAGAAGCATGGCAACTAAGGCTCTACTCAACACTGCCATTCAGCGGAGCAGTGCAGCCAGTGGCTATGGAATGCTTCCGTCTCGTAAGTCATCATCATCATCATCAACCTATTGAAGTCCACTGGTGGACATATCCTTATCATTATCTCTCCTTATATACATAGCATAAAACAAAGTCACCCTCCGCGTCTGTCTGTGTATCCGCTAACTCCTCCTGAACCACGCAACGGATTTTGATGCGGTTTTTACCATCAAATAGATATTTTTTGATGTTAAGTTTATATATATTATAAGAATATATAAGAAGATTATAAGATTAGTGTAATAATATATTAACTAGAGACTTACCCTGACTTCGCACTGGCGAAACAGTTCACATTTTGTAACTCTTTTTTCTAAATTACACCCGTGACGGATCGCTAGTATAATATAATATAACAAAACACCCAACAGTCACATCATCAACGTCATCATCAGTCGTTAGACGTCCACTGGACCCATAAAACCGTTGATTTGTTCCCTTGGCGAGAAGTCCACCGCGTTGCGAATTAAAATATGTTGTTAAGCCGTGTTTATATTTATGCTAATTATTAACACCACGTGGCGAATAAGAAAAGTACACTCAACGATCAAAATTATTAATTATCTTTATTAAGAACAATTTTTTCTCACCTACAAAACGGCTGCCTATGTAACCGTTTTGTGGATGAGAAAAAATTAGTGTAATTTGTTGTATTACTTTTTTTTTTTTTTTTTTTTTTTAACATTAATAGACCTTTGTTTGACCACGATCTCACCTGTTGGTAAGTGACGATGTGGCCGAAGATGGAGCACAAAGGTCTAGAAGGCACCTATTCACTCTTGACTTGAAGAGACCCAGATTATAGTTTTCAGGAAAGACAGACGACGACTTTTAACGTTATGCTCAATACTTGCCATAAAACCTTGCTGCTTTGAAATTAACGTAACATAACTTTAAACCCAACAGTCTCATACATAGCCCTGAACCCACTCTAGGTTCCCCTATGTTGTAGGTAGCAGGAACTATGAGTACCATGGTGCCCCACCACTTAGATGCTGAACAAGTATTTACAGATCATACAAACATGGAATGGTCCACCGCGTTACAGAGGTCGTCAACATTGGTGCCATTAAGTTTAGTCTTTGTGTAACCATCCAGTTGCTACCATTCCACGCAAGTCGTCACTCCATCTAGTCAGAGGAGGGCGGAGGTTGAAAAAGTTCAAAGTAAAGTTATATTTGAACTTTTAAATAGTTAAATTAAGAACACAAGGTTTGTTTAACTAATTGCTTCCCAACAACAGGTTGAATTTTAAACGTTGTTAATTAGAAAACTAAATAAAACAGCTGACATGCGAGACAAAAAACGAATAATCCACCTGTTAGTAGATCTTTAGAATAAAATAAATGAATTGGGCATTTTAAGGTAGCTTCATACCCTCTTTTATCAAAAACTGACTTTGTTAGTATGCGTAAAGAAGTAAAAAGTTAGTAGTAGTCCGATTACAGTGAACCACAATATGAGGTTTAAGTACCTAATGATAATATTTATTTCAAGATAAGCCCACTAATATTATAAACGCGAAAGTTTGTTAGTCTGGATGGATGGATGGATGGATGTTTGTTACTCTTTCACGTAAAAACTACGAGATGGATTTGGATGAAATTTGGAATGGACATAACTGGACTCCCGGAATAACACATAGGCACATTTTTATCCCGATATTCCCACGGAATCGAGACTTACGCGGTTGAAACCACGGGGCGCTGCTTGTATTTTTATAAAGTACAAGTGTCCCGCCTCAGCTTCGCACGGCAAGCACAAATAGTTCACAGATGTGCTAAACTGAAGATTGCCTGAAAATTTCATCAAAATTGGTCCCGACGTTTTGGAATCTATATGATTTTGATGAATAAGGTGTCAATCGATTCGTTAATCCGGGTGACGTACATAGGCTACATTTGGTACGAACAAAATTAATATGACGTATGTTACAGATAAAAATGTGAATCGTATCGATTTGGATGACCAAAATCAATAAACAAAGACTTCCATTTTTTTCCTGTAACATCCGATGCATCTGATGATACTGCTTCTACGTAAGCTGCCATTCTCTAAAGATTTGGATGGCAAATTAAATAAGAGTTCATTGTCATTTTTATTATTATTTTTGTCCCAAAGAAAAGAGGCTCTGCCTACCCCCCTTCGGGGAAAAAGGCATGTGTTTATGCATGTATGTATTTTTAAACCCCTACGGAAAAAGAAGGGTGTTATAAGTTTGACCGCTATATGTGTGTCTGTTTGTCTGTGGCACCGTAGCTCTTAAACGGGTCAACGGATTTGAATGTGATTTTCTTGTTTAGAAAGAAGGTTTTCTTGCGATGGTTCTTGGACATGTTTTATCAAAATCGGTTCAGATGTTTCATTGCGTTGGACGTTTTTTAAATTTGAAAATAGCATTTTGACATTTTATCATATTCTAAATGGAATTGAAGTCTTTGTTTATTGTCGTATCGATTTGGTCATCCAAATAGATACGATTCACATTTTTATCTGTTACATCCGTCATATTAATTTTGTTCTTACAAAATGTAGCCTATGTACTGACGTACGTCACCCGGATTTACGAATCGATTGACACCTTATTCATCAAAATCGGATGAGTGTAGCTAAATACAAACATATAAAAATAAATGGAATGCTAAAAACATTACCCTTCCTTTTCGCCATGTCGTAGGTAGTTGCGTAAGATGAAGATAAAATAGAGAATGTCAGTTTGCAAAAAAAAATACTTGCCTTAATCTACCTTCTCTGCATATACTACAACATATCTCTAGGCAAAAATCTAGCTTTTATCTGTCAGATCAGAGTAGTCCAACGCAAACTTTAGTCCAAAAAATATTCAAATTGATACAGTCATCATCGTTTTATTTGTTTAGAATGTTAGTAAATGCCGTCATTAGGTTAGCCGCAGGAGATGCGTTTATATCTTTATTGGCTTTTTATTGTGTATGGTTTTTATTGTGATTGTAAACGGCGCGTGATCGATCCTGCAGCTGACGCCTGACGCCTGACGCCACTAGGAAAGTATTTAAATATATAGTTTATTACCCGTGGCTTTGACCAAAGTACGTACTTTGGTCGAAGACCCGTGTCACTAACAATAGTAATAACAGAGCAACTGCAACGGGTAAATACGGGCAACTGTATTTACCCGTCTTACTACCGACCGCCTCAGTAGTAAAATAGGTTTTTTTTGCCCATCTTACGGCACAATATAAGAAATAAAAGTAGGTACTCGTACCATAACGCTTCTTCCTCAGATATAGTTAAAAACTTTTTCGTCCGAGTTTAAGTCAGTCTCGGAATTCTAAAAAGAAAAAAATAACTACATTAGTTATTTCGCTCATCATCATCGGAAAAATATAAAACGTATGCAGAAAATGTTAAGGTACATATCAATTTTGATCCCATTTCCTGAAAAAAAAACGAATACATATACATGTTTTTTTATATCTTAGAGGTATGGTTAGGCATTCTCATTTCTCTCGAAATTATTTAATGACACTGAAAACGTGTTTATTCCAGTTGTTATTGGAAAATAAAGTTGAACAAATATTATTTTATTTGAACTGCATTAATAACGGAACAAGCTGATGGACCAAATGATGTTAAGCGGTAACCTCTGACTATGACAATGCATTACCTCAAGGTCACGTCCACCAAGGACGCACCTTATGTAGCTTTGCACTGCGCCCGCCACCCTGAGACATGAAAAGTGCCTGTGATTTCATCAGCGCCCTTCAAATCGGAACACAGCAATGTGAGCACTACTGTTTTGTGGCAGAAATACGTATGGGGGAGTACTTCCCTGGATGAACTCTTTCACAAACGCTGCTACTAACTTGCATTATTAGAAATTATAGACTCTAGAGAAAAAGGTATGGCCAAAAGAAGCAGCTAAAAATTTTAAAAATTACAAATAAATTTCAATACAAGTATTTTTGTTGTTCAAGCGTCGGGTAAGTATCCGACTGAGATGCGAAAGGTTGCAGGTTCGATTTTGCGCTGCGGGACAAATGTTTGTAGGATCTGCAAATATGTGTTCCGGGTCTAGGTGTACCATGGTACTTGTAGTTTTTGTTACCCACGACACAGGGAATCCTAGTGTAGGATCAGGACTATGTATCTGACTGTTGGGTGTTGTTATGTTATGTATGTATGTATTCTAAACGATAAGCTGCATGTGTTTTCGTCAAAGAACAGAATGCAAAATAAAGGTGGTCCGTAAATTCGACACTCCTAATCTAGATAATTAAGGGCTGTGCGAAACAAAAGTAGCATTCAAAGCGTCATGTCCTACAGCGTGAACTCACAATGACGCGGCAGGGCGTCGCACCGAGGCGCGCTTGCCCACATTATTACAGGGCTGCCACGAAACATTACATATTTGCGTAATATTTTCAAATATGCCGTAGACCAGCCGTATGCCGTATGCCGTGTGCGTAACTATAATCTGGGTCTCTTCAAGTCAAGAGTGAATAGGTGCCTTCTAGACCTTTGTGCTTCATCTTCGGCCACATCGTCACTTACCAACAGGTGAGATCGTGGTCAAACAAAGGACTATCAATGTTAAAAAAAAAAAAAAAAAAATGCCGTGCCGTTTTAGTAGTAGTAGAGCTTTTTTGTGAAAGAGTTCGTCCGGGGAAGTACTACCACCATACCTATTTCTATCGTAAAGCAGTAGTGCTCGCATTGCTGTGTTCGCATTGCTGTGTTCGCATTGCTGTGTTCCGGTTTGAAGGGTAAGGGTGCCGGTGAAATTACAGGCACATGAGACTTTTCATCTTTATTCAAATTCAAATTCTAAATCTTTATTTCAGGCTTACTGAGAAATGCACTAAACCTAAACAGTAAGCCCATTTCAACATAAATACCTTAGAAACTAACATACACATAAAAAAACACTTTATTTATTACTTAATCTTACTTAATCTTTTTTTATGTCTCAGGGTGGCGGGCGCAGTGCAATGCCACATAGGTTGCGTTCTAGGTGAACGTGACCTATGAGGTAATGCACTGTTCATAGGTAAAGGGTACCACTTAACATCAGGTGGGCCTTCAGCTTGATCCGCCATTCCAAGAAGTAAAATAAAAAAAATAAAAAAATGTGCCCGTCTTAAGTAGTTAGGAATTTACCCCTCTGTCTCGTACCATACATATCGTAAAAGCTGACAGGTAATTTTTTTTAGGTATTACCCGTGCATGTTATGTCATTCATTGGTATAAGATTTGTCCTGGCTGCTAGCTTAGAAATGTGTTATTACTGAAAGAAAGCGTTAGCCGAGTCACTCGTGGGAAACAATGGTGGCGATGAGCTCATCACTGTCACGTCTATATTCCCATGATTGTGCAACCCAAGGTGAAAAGAGGATCATTGAGGCTCTTCCTACCCTTTCCGGGAAATAGGCGTTTGTCTATGTATGTCTGTTGTCGCTGAAAATAGCCGCTCGTGACGTTCTAAACGTATTCGCTCGGAACATTGCAGCCTTACGTAGATACGTAAGGCTGCAATGTTCCGAGATATGATGATGTGATGATGTGTGTGTGTGTGTGATGTGTGTTGTTGGTGGCTTAGATAAGCCACCAAGTAATAAACTCTCGAAATTTAAGCACGAATAGATAACGTCGCTACCGAGACGATAGCAGATGTCAACTATTAACCAATCAAATTTATAATATTTCTAGTCAACCCGATGTTATTGGTTAATATTTGAAATTGACTATCGTCTCGCTAGCGTCTCGCTAGCGTCTCGCTAGCGTCTCGCTAACGTTAATTATTCTTCGTTGCCCCACTGTAACTTTATTTGGTGTATGGACAAAACATTCACACCTAATTGCATATTATTGAAATAGGCAGGAAATGCCAGAAACTTGCACAGACAATGTTTTTTGACGTTTTAAACATCTAAAACTTAGAATTAGTAGCCAAGCCAACATTTTTGATGCAACAAATATTAGAAAATGACGTTTAAAACGAACCATTTCATTTTGACTGAATAATGTTATTACTTAGGCACCATAAAAATTCCATAATCATGAGGTGATTTCTTAGCAAGATCCTAACTATCGCATTTGTTTACTTTTCAATACATTAAATCTATATGAAATCGCACTATGCCTAGTTGACAGCCCTGTAAAGTGCAGGCAAAGATATGAACCTCACAGGGCTATGGAACTGCCATCAGGGGTGTCAGCAAGTCCATGTGTGCTGTTTTGTTGGCGGTCGGTGACGTGGAAGCTGAGCTCGCATTGTGACACCCCTAGTAGCGGGAGCCACGCTCGCCGATGTGTGGGATTTATTATTTGAATAGGTATAACATTTGATACAGCCCTGATTATTTTTGGGCAAACATTGCTAGGGATTTAGAATGGTTATTAATTGATAAACAAACTTAGTGAAGAGCTACTTTTGTGTATTTTCATTTAGTGTTACACTTTCTTAGAAAAAAAAATGAGTCATACTAACATCTATAATGCTCGTCGCCGATTAGTTTTAAGATTTTTTTAAATTCATTCAATGCATTTATTTATTTCAGGCAATAGTGAAAAATGTACATTGTACCTAGACAAAGGCCCATTAAATATATACCTTACAACTAACATAGGGATTTGGTTTCAATAACACTTCCCTATAGCGTCGGTAAACAATACCAGCTTTCGCATTTTATCTATACATATCTTTTTGTCTATTTGTTGTCTATACATATCTACTGAAAACATTTTGATTAATAAAATGTATTAATATTAAGACACTGACTTTTTTAAACTTCGTTATAAATACATTTTTTACTTTAAAGGAATACTATGTAAAAACAAAAACAGTATTAAAATATTTATAGTAAAAATATTAATCAAAACGAAAAATCACCGACCGCGGAACAAGGCCGAAATGATCACAGAGGCTATAGAGCTGCAGAGAGAGGATTATTACTGTAGGAAACTGAATTAGGAGTGATCCTCGTATGATGTTCCTGATGATGTTGATGATCCTCGTTTACAGTGTTTCCTTTAAGTTTCAGTTGATTAATCAACAGATCGAGAGTTCTTTAAAATAAGACCGAACGAAGAATAGTATAACCTCGATGGCCTCAGAGAACTATATTTTTAGTAAAATACTATGCTTTTTGCTGTTCACAAAAGATGGCGGCACAATGTGCGCGCCGAGCGGAAACTGCATCAACTGATGAGGCGCTGATGAGAGTGCCCTAGCATGGTTACGCAACGGTGTGACTTCGGTATCTTTGTACCAGATATGCACTGTCTTTTAAAGAAATTTAACTAGTACATCTATATTCCTACGAGTGTGGACCCCACTGTTTTTTTTTTTTTTTTTTTTTTTGAATCTAATAGGTAAACTATCTTACGGCCCACCTGATGTAAAGTGGTCACCGTCGCTTATAGACACCGGCAACACCGGGGGTATTGTCGATGCGTTGCCTACCCTGAAGGAGTTTATGAACATTTTAAATTTCTCGTGAATTTCTGTGAAATGATGCCTGTCTAGGCATGTGGGACTTCATCTGTATTATGTCTCAGGGTGGCGAGCGCAGTGCAATGCCGCATAGGGTGCGTCCTAGGACGTGACCTGTGTGTAACGCATTGTTATAGGTATAGGTTACCGCTTAACATCAGGAGCGCAATCTGCAAGTTCCGTCATTAAAAAACTGTGGTGTGTCCGGCCTAAGAATAGACCCCTCCGTCTCCTCCCGTGGATGTCGTAAAAGCCGACTAAGGGATTACCCGGACTTGTTGATAAGATTCGTTGGTATAAGATTTGTCCTGGCTGGTAGCTTATTATGGAATGTGTTATTACTGGAAGAAAGCGTTAGCAGAGTCAGTCGTGGGAAGCAATGGCGACGATGAGCTCACCACTTGTCACGTCTATATTCCACGATGGTGCAACCCACTGTGAAAAGAGGCCTATTGTGGCTCTGCCTACCCCTTCGGGGAAAAAGGCGTGTGTCTATGTATGTATGTATGTATAAAAGCCAAAAACATGATGAAACTATAATATCTATTCTAATGGGAAACGGCTTTGAACGAAGCTGAACTTCTGCGCACGTCATAACTACAAAATGTCGTTAGTTCTGCTGCGTTTATTATGACTTTGGTATCTTGAAGCGGATGGGTATACGAATATGACGACCGTAATATTACGTCAAACTCGGTTAACGTTTGTATCCCAATACAAGCTTAGTTAGAGCATTGCGGCCTCTGCTCGATACAAGCCGTCGTACTATGCTGTTTCCTAATGATAAACTGGGTATGAAACTTGGTTGCCACTCTCTTTTTGAGTGAAAAGGATCCCACTTTATTGAAGTTTTTTATAATTTTCAATAATACAGTTTACACAAAAAAGTGATACTTGTATTTCGTACCCAAACAGTTAAAAATTCAACAGCGCTCCCTAATAAAAACCGTGAGATATTTCATCTTCAAAGCTCCGTAAACAATAACACACTCCACGCGTCTATTTAAAGCCATTCCGATTCTTAAATAAAGTCTCGAAAAAATCGATTACTCAGTTTAATAAAAAACGATCCGAGGGGAGGCCGGCTAAAACGACACGCAGTTTAAAAGCGCGGATGTGAACATTTGTAGCAATAATTTGGCCCACAAGCCCATGGGGTGAGCCGCGGCTGCTGTTGAAAGAATGATACATCATCAGACCAATAATAAATCACACATGATTCAATTAGAAAAATACGAAAGTCGGGATTTTGTCGCTCTTTCCACTCGGAACACATTTGCAGGGTAATTTGACGTTTTGTATTGCATCATCAATCAAATGCAATTAACAATGAGATCTGGCGTTGCAAAAACTCGAGTACTACTTACTCGAGTTTATCTAAAAGTTGGCAAATATTTTTATGTTGTTGATGAATGAATCGAAATCAAGTTAGTCCCGTATTCGAAAGCGTGTGTTTTGATATACACGAATACGATTGAACAATTCAAAACAGATAACAGTTGCAGGTAAACACAGCAGCTTTGAAGTAGGCAATATCTTACCAACAGGCTTTTGGTGAAGTGTTTAAATTTCGACTTATATTTATGTTTTTCAAAACATATTCACCTAATCATCACCTGTTTAAAATCAACACTCACTTCATAAACATTCGGTATTTTTCCTTGTCAAAGCCAAACATTAATACAGCTTTAACACATGAGCTTTCAGTACACTCAATAACTCATTGGCGAAATATAGCAGTGTCGAGGGGAGTGGGCGCGGTGAGGCCGTGTCACGTGCCAGTAATGAGTTCCAACCTCCCCCGCCCTCCCCTCGGAATTTCACACTGTATGTGCATGCTTCTCATTACTCGAATTTATGACGATTTTTGATGGCAAATATTTATGTGATGCCCGCTTTGAATTTAGCCGATAAAAATGCAGGTATGTGCGAGCTTTAAAAATACTTCTGAAAATAGTTTACTTTTGCTCGAAGTACGTACGTTCTACCCACATATTATTATTTTATATTATAAAATTTGAACGTTTTCAGGAGACGAAAATTATTGTACAAATCTTTTAATTTTTTAGTGTTTAGTTCCTCAAAAGAAACCAATGGAACTAATTTAAGATCACTCTCGTGTCCATCTGTCACAGCCTAAATTCTCTCCGAAACTACTACGGGAAAAAGATTCAAATTTAAGTTACTTTAATTTAAGTGACCGATGACGGCCGTTTAGCGTAAACAAATAAATTCTGATGTTGAGGGTAAATTACGAGGACCCCCTCCCCCGCTTACCAGAAAATAAAAATAAACTTATATCAAGTTTCAAAAGTTACATCACGTAACATAAAATTTATTATGTGAGTCTGACTCGCAATTTACCGTTTTTTTTAAGAGTAGATATCGTTTGATGATCGCATGAATAGGAAGGTTAAGAAAGAAATGCTTCCAAAGCTTTTAAGCAAGCAATCATCATAATAGTAGATACACTTAATCTAAGCCGGTGGATATAAAGACTCATATCCTGTATCCTTTCGGTGTTGTATAGCCCTTCACCTGTAATGGGTAGGCTGGAAGCCGCGGGTGCTCACCGGATTTGCTCTATTTGCACAATATTCACTGCCCTTCGTTCGATGGAGCGTAGAGCGAAGAAAATGTAGAGCTGGTGCTGAAAAATATTAAAAAATAAGGTTTGAGGCCCGTTATCCAGAACTACATAGCATAGATCTATGCTATGTAGATAGATGTGTATAGAAAAAAATTGTGTGTGAATACAGAGATTTCAGTAGTCCAATTAAAAGTAGTCAGTATTTCTAGTGATGTCCACACTTAGGCAAGCCTGTGTCGTAGAGATTTGTTAACCGGCTTACAGAAAAAAATTGGTAGGACTTTTTAAAAGTCTGTACCATATGATATATTTTTTCATTGAAATCTTTCAATTTAAATTTTTAATAAACAACAAACACAACAATAAACACATGTTATTATTACAAATACATTCACAATGTATGTACGATAGGCAAATACAACATATTGATCTATTTTAGCAATAAAAGGAAACTAGTTTATTTAAACATTTCAAAACTAATATTAAAATATTTAACTATCATTTCAATAGTAATTTATATTTTATTTAAATTGCAATGCGGTACTTTATAAAAATATTGTAACTACATAAGTAGGTACCTAATTAAAACTTATGTAAGTATTTTTAGTAAGTAGAATAGGTAGTTCACCTCGGGCTATAATGAATGAATGAATGAATGAAAATACTTTATTGCATACCTTACAAACTAGTTAAAATAAACTCACAACTATTAAGCAAAAACTAAATGTACAATAATTAACAATATAATTTATATAACTTATGAATAAGTCTCCGTTGGTAAAAGGGAGGGCTAGTATCTTAGGGCAATTATGGCCTATCAAATTCACCCTACCATAGGTTTTTTTTTATACCACTTGAATGACGGAACAAGCAGATGGCCCACCTGATGTTAAGCGGTAACCTCTGCCTATGAACAGTGCATTACCTCATAGGTCACGTCCACCAGCCTTTTTTGTCAGGATGTAGTAATTAAAATAATTAATTGAAATGTCTAACCCGCAATTTCAATATTTTAAGTTATTGACTTCTCTATTCATTCCTAGTTCTACAGTTCAACCCGGTTCCCCTTAAAACTGAAGTGGCCAATTACAGTTACATTACCTCAGTCTTAAGGACCCTTCTGCTTTTGTGGAGGTCCAGCGTTTAGCAACATTGCGGAATGAGTGCCACATAGCAGCATGAGGTCTCCATTCGATGCATTGTGGAAACGCACCTTTAGGAACTCTTTAAGAGTTTAATCGATGATTGAAGCACAGTGACATTTTCTGTACTGAATGGTTCTGAATACAATACGGTACGACTTTTTAATGACTGCACGCTCTTTACGAATTTGTTATACACTAGTGTTCGCACACGGCTGCACTTGCGTTTTTTTAGTATAAAATTTAGCATAAATCCCAATATACCTGTGTACAAAATGTTATCGAAATCGGTTCAGCTGTTATTATCATTCAAGAGATCATGCTTAATACTATGCAAACGGCTGTCGGCGGGATAATCTTAGGTCAAACGGGAATCGCCATTTGACGACATTATTAGAAGTGGCCCTCTACTCATGGAAGACTAATAAGTTCAATTAGTGTAGTGGTTACTATGGTAGCCTCCTTGTACGGAACCTTCTATACGCGAGTATGACTCGCATCGACTTGAACGGGGTTTTTTATAAATGAGGTAACCCGTTCGATATTGTGATACAAACATAATGAACATATTTTATCAAATGTTAATTGCCGCTATCTAATGATTGACCATAAAGCCTCACAAACGTTTAACTTAAAGCCGACATTTGTATGCAATTATACAGTTTAATGTTCACCCCTTCACGGTTCCACTTCCGGCCATCGATTACTGCACCAGCCTCGGTCATGACATATGTGTTGCCAACTGGGTATAAGTCATTTATAATTTTACTCAGCAGAGAGAAAATTCTTTATTTCAGAACAAAAAAAACATATACAAACTATAAGATATGGGTTTTTGGACTTATATCAGGGCCCTTATTCGTTAGGGCCAGAAGAGATTTCTTGCCAATAACGTATGACGTCGTATAAAGGATGATACGCAGATATCGTAACGAACCCGCGCTATATTACGTTTGGTCATAGCGAATAAGGGGGCAGCCTTCTTATTCCCTATAAACTCACTCGGAAACTAAAGTTTGACAAGTAATAAGTCTTTAGAGAAAAACATATTTTTCAATACATGCTTTTATAAAATTAGTGATCGTAACCGTGTGCTGATAAACATGAGCCTAAACACGGTCAGTCAACTATTATACATCGAGGAGTTCCGCTGTCCCCCTTCCGTCTCCATCATCACATCAGCTCGCTGTCACCATAATATTGTATTGTCTTTGGAAATTGACAGGTATGCAAAATATCATCTCAATCGGTTGATGATAACTGCTTTAAAATTCAGTTGCAAGATTCCACCCGGAAATACATTGCAAGTTAATTAAAGCTTGTAAAATGATCATCAATTGCTCAAAATGATCACTAAGAATTGTCAATTGACGGTAATTTTACTTGTCAAAAAGTCACCAAGTGACTTTCGGGTAGGGAATAGGGGGCAGACAGTACACGATTGATGGAAACACTTAACTTCGCTACGAATTTGATAACTAAAATTTATTCAAAAATCAAACCCTCCGACTATTTTCATACAAAAAATGAGGATAAACTTATTTTAACGAGCGATAAGTGTTTTAGTAAATAACATAACACGTATATATATATATATACATAAATCGAAGAACTACAAAACCCTTTTTACAAAACTATATCAAAATCGGTCAAACCGTTATGGAAATAAATGGGAACACTCGTTTGCGCACACAAACTGCCTCTCACCCTAAACGCATATACCTTCTCCGTTCCGTCGTTGTTAAAATGGTGTGTGTCAGCTCCAACGTGCGGCTAGAGTTTACTCCAGTTCAGTATAAGATGCGCGAATATGTTGCGCAGAGCGAAAACGATGCTGCACCAACGAGATCTATTGGCAGTGATATTTTACAATATAGGTCCAAAAGCGTTTCCCATACAAACTTTGGGGAACCTATGTCGATGATTGAATAGATCATAGAATAGAATAGAATTTCATAACTAAAGTTTCATTTGAAGAGTAATAACAAAAGTAAATAATTTCAAAATGGCTATAGACCAAATTTATAATTTAAAAGAAAACTTAAGTATTAATACTATTAGTACCTATATTTATTAATTTTTCAAGTAATCATACATTTTAACTCTAATTCAAATGTGTTTTTTGTTTAAAAACTGGGTAATTGCACTCTTGTAATTTGTTTGATGAAAATATGTAGCTTCTATTACCGTCATTGGTTCCTCAAAGTTTGTATGGGAAACTGTTTAATGCCAGGAAAGTTACCTTCAATCTACTGGTTTTTACACAAAAGTGGTGGTTTCTATTCACACACTGTACCTTAATTAACTTATAATCACTAGAATAATTTCGCAAAATGTAACAAATAAGTTTAAATTGTAATTTTAGACGAGTCGATGGCTCTATTCAGTTTGTTCGGATTGAGACCAAAATTTTTTCCTTCCGAGCGGCTTTTTGTCAATCCCCTTCAATGTAACAACCCAAAAGTAGGTAAATAGCTGACAAAAGGGTCGACAATGGGGCAATGCCAATGTTGGCCCCGGATAAAGAGATGTCTTAGAAATGCAGTCATTGTGCGCAGGAGCATTGTTCTGGCTGTGAGGCTTGCACAAAACCGCTCGGTAGCTACCGGCGCTCTCTTCAAAGCAGACTGTTTACCTACACTATTATTTTTTATTGCCATAATTGAGGGAAATTCTTTAACAATTTAAATGTTGGTGAGAACAGAGATGCCGGTGTCATTGACTTTCTAATATTACCGCATTTTTTATTCAATGTTTTATTTACTACCTCTGTGACGCGGCGGGCGAACGTTCGCCTGCGACGCAGGAGGTTGCGGGTTCGATTCCCGCCTCGGAATAAATATTTGTGCGATCTGCAGATATTTGTTCCGGGTGTTCTGGGTATTTTCTATATATATTAAAAAATATCTATCTATGTAATATATTGTATTAAGTATATCAGTTGTCTAGTACCCATAACACAAGCTCTGCTTAGCTTGGGGCTAGACAATGTTGTGTGAAATGTCCAGCATTATTTATTTATTTTTTATTTATTTATTTTACTAAATTTTTTGGTCCCATTTCTAAATTGACAGAATATACGGAATACCTACTCAAGGTAAATTTCACACATATCAGTCACACAAGTCAAAGTCAAAGTCAAAAAGTATTTTATTCATTTAAATCACAAGGATCATTTTGATTCGTCTTATAAAATAAATAAACATTTACTCCTGTTCCAACGCAACCAGACCTAAAAGAATCAGGCAACAAACACGGTCTGTTTTTTTTTTATGATCCTTCTTACTACTAGTTGGGGTGCGCCTGTGTGGTGCCTCGATAACAAGTAGAAGCTGATTCAAAGAAAAAAGGTAAACCAACGTAAAAGCCTTACATAGGTAGGCCGTCAAAAGTAAGATGATAGAGAGAATCAGCAAAAGTTCATGAGGCAGCACACACTACGCTTGATATACTCATAAATAACACATCAGTAATAAATTATATGTAGGTACAGACATTGCAAATTGACAAATTAGGTGTCGAGGGGCAGAGCGACATCATGCCACGCGGCTTTATCATTGACATAGTCATGTAGAGTGTAATACGCTTTCTTAATTAAATTATTCTTTATGTAGGATTTAAATCTTCGAATCGAAAGTTTAGAAGCACTTTCTGGAAGTTTATTATAGAATCGAACAGAATTCCCCATATAAGACCCACTTACTTTTTAGGGTTCCGTAGTCAAAGACAAGGAACCCTTATAGATTCGTCATGTCTGTCTGTCTGTCTATCTGTCTGTCTGTCCATGTATGTCACAGCCTTTTTTTCCAAAACTATAAGAGCTATACTGTTGAAACTTGGTAGGTAGATGTATTCTGCGAACCGCATTAAGATTTTTACACAAAAATTAAAAAAAAAAAACAATTATTTTTGGGGTTTTCCATACTTAGAACAGAAACTCAATTTTTTTTTTTCATTAAACCTATACGTGTTTGGTATTTATGGATAGGTCTTCAAAAATGATGTTGAGGTTTCTAATATTATTTTTTTCTAAACTTAAAATTTTGCGCGAGAGACACTTCCAAAGTGGTAAAAAGTGTGTCCTCCCCCCCCCGTAACTTCGAAAATAAGAGAATGATAAAACTAAAAAAAATATATGATGTACATTACCATGTAAACTTTCACTCAAAATTGGTTTGCACGAGATCTAGTAAGTAGTTTTTATATTTTTGGGGTTCCCCATACTTAGAACTAAAACTCAAAAAACTTTTTTTTATCATACCCATACGTGTGGGGTATCTATGGATAGGTCTTCAAAAATGATTTTGAGGTTTCTTATGTCATTTTTTTCTAAACTGAATTGTTTGCACGAGAGACACTTCGAAAGTGGTAAAAAGTGTGTGTCCCCCACATAACTTCTAAAATAAGAGAATGATAAAAAAAAAATATATGATGTACATTACCATGTAAACTTTCACTCAAAATTGGTTTGAACGAGATCTAGTGAGTCGTTTTTTTTTTCATTGATCGTAATCCATCCAAGAACTTTTATATTATGTTACTTGCTGCTACGGAACCCTTCATGGGCGAGTCCGACTCGCACTTGGCCGCTTTTTTTAATTTAAATTTGGGAATACTCAGTTTATTTTTATTTCTCGTGTTAAAACAATGCAAGTCACTTTTTGTATATAATAAGGTTTCGTAGATGTATTGCGATATTACCGTGAGAATGTTAATTTCCTTAAAACGCTCCCTCAAGGAGTCACGTGGCTTTATTTTATAAATGGCACGTATTGCCCGTTTTTGTAAAACAAATATTGCTTGGATGTCTTCTGCGAAAGCAACATACTGTGGGGGAAACCCCACAGTATATGGGTAACCAGTATATGTGTGGCCACAGTAGTTTAGTAAAAAATTGCACAGACAGAGCATTTTTTTTAAATTTAATTATAAGGTGACAAACAAGCTGCAAACAAGCCTGATGTAAAGCAGTCACCGCCGCCTTTGGACATCTGCAACACCCACGGTATTGCAAACGCGCTGCCTACCATTAAGAGCCCTATTGATATTTCTCTCTTGAATTTGCCCATACTGCTCATGAAGAAGGACCTCTAAATGGTCAGCGAAACGTCTGTAGGAGAGTAGTAAAGTACATGGTGTATAGTCGTAATTTTTCTAAAAAGATCTCCTGGTCGTCTGTACAACACAGCTTGAATCTCAACTCATCAGATAACATTACTCTGAAGCCCCATTCGTCCTCAACCCGTTCGATGTGCTCACGGGCATATCTAAATCGTGCAACTTGGACGTGACCTATGAGGTAGTGCACTGTTCATAGGCAGAGGTTACCACATAACATCAGGTGGGCCACCTGCTAGTTCCGTCATTCTAGTAGTATAAAAAAAAAAAAAAAAAACTTTATGATGCCGTTCTAGTTTTGGGCCATTTTCTGGCTTTAAATAGATTCTGCAAGACGTCTCCTGACTTTCCACTCACTGATGGAGTCTCTTTGGGTTTGCAAAAGTTGTTGCTGGATCGCAACTCCCGTCTGATGTCAATATCCACAATGAATCGATCTTCTCGGGCCATTGTGCACCTTGGCTTACCATTGCTTGGGCTTCTTACGTTACATTCAGACTCCCTAAACGTTCGAAGTACTTGTTGGACAGTAGAATGTCTCACACCCATGATTGTTCTGGCCGTATGTCTCTGGGTTCTCCCCAATTCCAAGTTAGTGATGATCCTGGTACATAGATTCCTCAGGTGTGTTCAAGGTTTGAATGCACAATATAAAACTGTTTTCAAGCTTTTTACTTTACGAAGCTAACTTGTGTGACTTAGGAGACATTTAGACCAGCGAAGCTCTTCCGTATGAGAAAGATAAACAGTCGCCGTGGCCGAAATCGGCCTAGATGACATCATCATCATCATGAACCACGTGTATTAACTTCATCCCCAACTAACAAAAAACATAATGTAGCCTTAAATTACGTACCAACTAACAACATAAATAAATAAATAAATAAATAAATAATGCTGGACAGTTCACACAACATTATCTAGCCCCAAGCTAAGCAGAGCATGTGTTATGGGTACTAGATAACTAATATACTTAATATATTACATACATCGATATTTTTTATTATACATAGAAACTACCCAGAACACCCTGAACAAATATCTGCGATCGCACAAATATTTGTTCCGGTGCGGTAATCGAGCCAGCAACCTCCTGCGTCACAGGCCAAGCTTCGCCCGCCGCGCCACAGAGGTCGTCAAAACATAAACTTCTAAAAACACCGACTCTTACAAAAATCTGCAAGCGTTCCCAATAATACACCCAATACCTAATAAACTTTACAACTCTACCCGCAAATATTCGCAAACTTCTGACCATAAACCTTGCAGTTATACGCATTGGGTAGCAAAACCAGTTACAGACAATAAGATCTACCTCGGTTGTATTATAGCATAGACAATATAGATAAGACTCAAAGGTGCCGACCAAATGTGGTCTTATAGAAATAACTAAGGTTTACAACTGTAGAGGTAACATTTACTTATTTGGGTAAACTTTTTGTTTTATAGGACGGGGGTTATAAAAGTTTATATACCGATAGGTACTGATAAGTAGGTATGCACACCAAAGATAAGTTTTTTTGTGAATTGACATGTTTTAAAAATACAGGTGATATGGTTTTTGGTGGAGAGATTAAATAATGAAGTGGGATTGGGCCGGTGACATTTGCCGCATGCCCGACGAACTTTGGGCCAAAATTACCACGGCATGGAGCTCTGATACAGCCAGGCGGCGTCGCGGCAGACCACGCATGAGGTGGCGGGATGAACTGGACGCCTCGGACAGGAACGGTTGCTCAAAACCGTAGTGACTGGCGGAAATGGGGGGAGGCCTTTGCCCAACAATGGGACAGTATTTATTTATTTTATTTTATTTTCTTAGGAACTCAAATAGTACTTCGAAACTAAATACTTATCTAAAAATTAAACTACTGACCATTATAATGTTTCCGCATATTGCGTCTAAGGATAAGTATGGGCTTCTTAGTAGTAGTAGTAGATTTAATTATTATGATTTAATAAACCTAACATGTATGTACTTTTCTCCTGAAATAATAATAATTCCGTTTTTCTATTACTTTTTAAAATATATATTAATACATTTTATGTACTCCTAATTTTGAGTATACACAGCACAATAACAGATTCAAGCGGCTTCTTGGTCGATTTACGATCGGTAGTTCTTAAAAATATTAAACTTTGTTGCTGCGCCAATTTATCAAGTTATTGGCTGAAAAAAATATATTACAATAAACACAAAGTACATAATTTGAACAGTAACTATATTTCAAAATACTCGTATATTTACGTAAGCGTAGAACTGGTGTAGCACCTGCGTAGCCTCGTAGGTGACGTGTCTCATCTCGCGAAAAGCGCGGGAAACTCGCTGGAAACTTACTCAAAGTTTTGCTCCGCCCGCGCCCCGCCTCTACTGCTATCCTACTCGCACAAAGACTCTCGCTCACGCCGCACGTTAGCGGCTAACCACAGGACGCACCGGGAACTATCAGCTCGATGCACTCACTTTGGTTCTTTTGGGAATTTTATTGAAGCTTTTGGAATTGATGAAACTTTATTAATATCGGTAAAAGTTTCTGTGAAGAATAGTTACAGAATAGCAATACTTTTATAAGTTTTATTTTTCATATCGAGTAACTTAAGTCTAACTTAATGAAATAACAACTTGTACACAGGTGAGTGATAGATACAATTTAATAAAACTTTTGTTAAAAAGTCAATAAAATATTTTTGATTCTCATCATGCATTCATTGAAACAATAATCCCTTCGGATGTGATAGGAATAAAAGTGTCAGTAAAACTCCCATCAGTGGAATTCCTGGCATACTTCAGCCAGAATGAAGTGCCACCCCGCAGTACTCCCGCCGAGCACAAACATGAAATCATAATTTTTCATGAGCTCGTTGATAGGTTTTCGCACTGGCCGCGGTTTCCCGCCGCCCCGCGGCCTAATTACCGCTGCCTCGCGATACGTCACCACGGAGATTCAAAAAAATCCTCCCATCCCTCTCCCTCCCGCGACTATCGCGCGACCGCGTCCCTGTCCCGTGAGCATTTTTATAAAAACGCAGACACCAACCACAACCGTCTCGCTCGTTCCCACCGCTCCACCGCATCACCCGTACCCTTCGTCTCCTTCCCGCTTTTTACGAGACGTAGGGGCCGCCACCCGGGTGGGGCGGCGACCGCGCGAACGCAAAATATTGACCATCGGAAAAAGTCGCGTCGTATCACAGTCATCAGTCGAAACAGAGTTCTCGCGAGCACGCGTTCCTTGCCGACCCTTCGGTGCGCGTCGTGAGTCTTCGGGTTGCGGTCTGAGTCGCGCGGCCACCCGTTTATTTTTCCGACTCCCCGCCCGGCGTCTTGCCCGCGCCCAACAAGTGGTGCACAGTGTAGACGCACCCACGGCTCATACCACGCGAGACGCTCGAACTTCGCACAACTTTTCTTCGCTCCGCGCGCACGCAATTCGAACTGTGAGCTTTGAACCGATCGCGTGTTTACAAGTTTTGAAACTTTCGCTAAGTGTATACAAACCTTATAGTGGCGTGACAAGGACTTCAGTGGCGTGTAGTAGGTGGTGTGTTGGAGTTGACTGAAGTCGATGCACCTCCCGCACGCGAGCCCCCCGGCCTCCGGTATGGCGGACGTGTACTCCTATATCCACGAGTACTACCGGCAGAGTCACGGCGAGCTGGTGCCAACTGGTTCACCTGCGGTGCTCTGCTCAGCGCTGCCAGGACACTGGCGGTCCAACAAGTCTCTGCCCGTGGCCTTCAAAGTGGTCGCATTGGATGACGTTCAGGACGGTACTCTAGTCACCATCAAAGCTGGAAACGACGAGAATGTGATGGCTGAACTGAGGAATTGTACTGCTGTGATGAAGAACCAAGTTGCTAAGTTCAATGACCTGCGGTTTGTCGGTCGCAGTGGACGTGGGAAGTCGTTCTCCCTCACCATTACCATCAGTACATTTCCCAGCCAAGTGGCCAGCTACATCAAGGCGATTAAGGTCACAGTAGATGGACCTAGAGAACCAAGGACTAAGCAAGGTAAATTTCTTAAGTAATTTTCCCTTTCTTTCCCTTATTTAACCTGTATTAGATTTCAACGCGTTCCTTGAGCTTGTAAGTTTTGAAGGTCATATCTTAAGTGTGTTTTATTTTCGCCTCATATTTTCTTACAATATAGTATGTATTGGAATGGGAACATGCATGTTTAGAACCGCTCTTATGTCGTAAAGACGTTGTCTAATGTGTCATCTTCCACTATATCTTTTACAACTGCTCATAAAATTCATTGTTGGTCAACAATTATAGCGTTTCGCTCAATAAAATTGATAGTAATCAAAATCCAAACATCATTTGACATTGCTCACTGTATTAACGGACGACATACTGAAACAATAAAAGTTAATAGCCCTTTACGTCAAAGATCTGTCAAGACACACACATGAGCATGGTACAGTCAAACACAATCAGCGTTACAACTCAAGTAACTGGTACACACAAGATGATTACTTTGACGCTCTAGCTAGGTCGAATAGAGGAGCGTACGAGTATGTATGTTGATAGTCGCGTACAGGTATCCTACGTTCCCAGACCCCAGGTTTTCAACAAATCTTAACAAAACTTGATAAACGGGTTAAAAATACATATTTTTTTTGTCGTCGGTCATTTTTGAATGCCTAAAAGGGGAGAAGTTTGCTGAGGCGCCATTTACCGGCCGATGTTGGTAATATTTGGCAGAAATATTTGATAGTCAATTCCATCGACCTATCCAACGACACCCCATAGTACCATGGTACAGACGAGAAAAAAAACATCCCCAATTCACATGTAGGGGAGGTACCCGTTTTTTGTGTTATATTTTTTCCATTTTTGGCTTGTTTAAAGTGTATACTCATGCCAAATTAAAGCTTTTTAGTAATAAGAGTCTCCTTCGTCGTATCATCGATTCTTTCTTGGTCACGTTGCGTTAGATCAGAGACCAGCTTAAGGTATGGTGGCCTTGAAAACGGGCCTAGCGACCGATGGTGAATGAACCAGTGTGGTGATTCGCCTCGCAGACGCTCCTTACATGCAAACGACATCAAATTCTTTGTTCTAAGACAAAGCGGATTCCTCTTGATGTTTTCCTTCACCGTTTCAAGGCTGTATTATTGAGCAAGTAAATTTTTAAATCGGAAAAATCCATTGTTTCTCGACCGGAATTTGAATACACCACCAAAATTTGAATACACTACCGGAATTTGAACACACGGCCGGAATTTGAACACACGACCGTAGAAGCCGTGTTTGTTGCCTGATTCTACTACATTTGATAGCGTAGAAAAAGCTGTAAATTGAGTTTGTGATATGAGTCAAAATTAAATTAACTAACGTTATTTTAATGAAAAAAAAACTTTTGAATTTGAATTTAGAATTTCGACCTATACCTACGCCCTATTACAAAAAAAACTAAATTATTTCTGGTTCCAACCCGAAATACGTTGTCTTGGTTTGTCACGGTATTAAAGTTATATACAACTTTAATACAAATGCAGATGGTTTGTTTTCCATAATCAACTCTCGAGATAGATAGTCCAATGTTATGTTAAAGCCTCGGACTGTCTCTGGTTTTTCTCAAACCAGGCAGCCCCCTAGTTTAACAATAGTCTACAAATTGACAGTTGATTGCTTGTTGGAGGATTCGATTTCGTCGTGCCATACAAGACTCGTCAGTTTGACACGTCGGAAATATGTGTAGTAGTGCGAGAATTAAATTCAGAAAACAAACCATCTGCTTTGTACTAATGTTGTTTATAACTTTAATACCGTGACAAATCTAGACTATGTCATCATCATCATCATCAGCACACATTAGTCCACTGCTGGACATAGGCCTCTCCCAATACGCGCCACTGAGCCTGGTGTTCGGCTCTTCTCATCCACTTTCTGCCCGCCACTTTCTAGATAGGTAGTTCAGGTTTAATCGAGAACTAAATCGGGGTCTCTCCCACTAGAATATCAGTGCAAGTGCAAACACAGATCATTATGTTTAAGTTGCTGTATATGATCGCTTGGTATGTGTCTATATACTTCTGCTATTGTCTGTACCGTACAGAATGTATGCGTGCGCGATTGCTTTGGCGTTCAGCCAATCTGCGGGCTCGAGGTCAATTCTGCGGCGCCGCGGGTTTGACCACAGTCAGACTAGTTTATTTCTGATAGCGTTTTAAATCTAAAAAAAATGTAATGTCATGTTATGTTATTGTATCGTCAATGATTACACTCACGAAGGCAGAGCTTTCAGGCTTGTAGCTGAGCAACATATGGTGTAGACTAAGATCCAGAGTCTCGAGCACCGCCATAAAGTTTGCATGCCTTTCGATCTTCTATAGGTTACATTTCGGGGAATGCTCCCAGGAACTTCACGATCTGATCCCACCACCTCCTTTTCATCATAGGATGAGCAGGCGCACAGCTCGGTACTATCCTTACCTCATTAGTATACCTTCTATTCGTACTAAACGTTTCAGTTCTACCTTTATAATGCGAACTGCTAGGAGTAGAATACACTACCGTCGTCTGTCTTTCCTGAAAACTGTATCTGGGTATCTTCAAGGCTAGTTGAATAGGTGCCTTCTAGACCTTTGTGCTCCATCTTCGGCCACATCGTCTCTTACCAAACAGGTGAGATCGTGGTCAAACAAAGATCTGTCAATGTTAAAAAAAAAGATTCCTTATCCAATAGTGTTGATACTATTGATGAATATTTCTTAGAATAATATCCACTTGTACAAACCAACTTTTAGCCAAGTTGGCTTTAATTCCCTAATCCTCCCTTTTCTTTCGTTTCGATTAATTTGATCTCATAACTTTGCATAATTTAAAATGTTGCGGTACGTTGTATTAGTTTTAGTACGTAAGTAAGAAACTAAATCAAAACAAGATGTAGTATAGTTATAATACAACCCCGAATAAGCGAGAGAGCATCAGGAGATGATGTGCTCCAGTTCGTGAAGGAGAGGTGCCAGGGCCGGATTCAGGGGGCGGAGATTCGACTCTCTCTCTTCGAGTCTCTTCAACGCCTGCAGACCAACAGGGCCACTGACTTCAAGTCATATGCACTCCAGGTCCAGGCGAAGTACAGGGATGTGCTCCTAGATCCGGAGTTCTGGCCAGCTGGCATTGTTTACCGACGCTATAGGGAAGCGTTTTCGTAACCAAATCCCCTTGACGTTAAGTGATAGTTTTAAGTATATCTTTATCGTTATATGTATGTTAGTTGTAAGGTATATATTACTATGGGCCTTTGTCTAGGTACAATGTACATTTTTCACTGTTGCCTGAAATAAATAAATGAATTTAATTGAATTATAATTAAGTATGCGCCCTCGAAAATTTGCGATGCCTGCAAAGCACAAGTAAGTCATAAGTGCTCAAAAGCTTTTAAGACCAAGTTGTTACACTTATTTATGCAAATAGATATCTTGAATCTAGAATCATAAAATGAATGAGACGCATGATGTGGTTGATTGAATATAAAAAAACGCCCAAGTGTGAGTTGAACTCGCGCACGTTGGGTTCCGTACCTTTAACTACAAAAAAGGCAAAAAAAAGGTTTGAAAAAAAAATGCACGCTATAAGTGGTCACCCATTCAAAAACTGACCCCGCAGAGCATCGCTTAACCTACATTTGGAGAAATCACGTTTGTTGTATGGGATCCCCCTTAAATATTTACCATTTAATTCTGTTTTTTAGTGTTTATTGGTATAGCGGCAACAGAAATACATCATCTGTGCAATTTTCAACTGTCTAACTATCACGGTTCATGAGGTACCGCCTGGTGACAGACGGACAGGCAAACAGACAGACAGATGGACAGCCGAGCCTTAGTAATAGGGTCCCGTTTTACCCTATGGGTACGGAACCGTAAAAATTACCAACCGCTTACTCCCAACATCACGCAGCTGTATCGCTCACAACTTTACGATTGTTTTAAGGCACTTACCTACCATAAATAATTGGTAGGGGGAGGCCGCGTCAAAGCGGTATAGCTAAGGATCTAGGCGTGCAGGTCGTTCATTTGAAAACACAAATCTAACAAATCAACATTTTTAATAAGTCAATCTACCAAAGTACACAATTTCGTGAACATAATTTCTAAATACTTTTCACAAAAAACGGGATATTTACCATGATTTTTGAGATTTGATGTGCGGATATATCGGGAACAATCAAAACTCAAAAATCATGATATAGCCATGATAGTTTCAAATGTCTTATTTCTAAAATAAAGAAACAAAAAATTCTCAAAAATAGTAAACCTTTCAGTTCAAGGTTTTATCCCGATACGGATAACGATACGGCTTTCAGGCTTATAGGTGAGCAACATATGGCGGAGACTAAGATCCAGAGTCTCGAGCACCGCCGTAAGGTTGCATGCCTTGCGATCTTCTATAGGTTACATTTCGGTGAATGCTCCCAGGAACTGCACGATCTGATCCCACCATCTCCTTTTCATCATAGGACGAGCAGGCGTACGGCTCAGTACCATCCTTACCTCATTGGTATACCTTCTATTCGCACAAAACGTTTCAGTTCTACCTTTATAATGCGAACTGCTAAGGAGTGGAATACACTACCGTCGTCTGTCTTTCCTGAAAACTATAATCTGGGTCTCTTCAAGTCAAGAGTGAATAGGTGCCTTCTAGACCTTTGTGCTTCATCTTCGGCCACATCGTCACTTACCAACAGGTGAGATCGTGGTCAAACGAAGGTCTATCAATGTTAAAAAAAAAAAAAAAAAAAAAAAAAAATACCTGGGTAAAACCGTATACCTACTAAACACATGAATGCCCCAGAATTATCGGGGCATTAAAATCGGGCTCTAAAACTTCATAGTTTTTTTTGTCGTCGGGGATTGTTGTTTGGAGGGATATTTCCTCCAAAAAGCGGGGAAGTTTGCGGCAGTGCGATTTACCGACTGATTATGATAATATTTGGCAGAAACATTTGATAGGAAATTCTAAACAAGAATTTTGAATATAAACAAAATCGGTCAAGAGGTTGTCTGGATGTATACATTGTTTTTTGATTTATTCAGTTAGTTGAGTTCATCGCAGTCGTCGTGGTCATTCTTGTGACTTGGCATGGTAGAACGGCTTTAGCGTTACGCAAGAAAAGTAAATAAAGAAGCAGGGTGGCGACTGTGGACTCAAAACGACAGCCGTCCATCTAGCCCCGTGCTCCTCGGCGACTAACAACTGAAAGACAGACTCGCCAGGTCTCCAGCTCATAGAGCCATTAGTTTATGCACTCAAAACAATAATTCAATTTGTCATATACAGAAATGAAGTCAAAAAAATTTGAAAAAATATTACAGGACTTGAAATCATTCATTGATTCAGTACGGGACTCACGATCTCGTTGGGATTTGGTTTTAGGTATTTTTTGGTATGTCACATCTTTTCTCTCGTTTTCTGCATTCTGTGGGAGTGATTTCGTGAAAAGGGATAGATGTGTGTAGCAGGAAGTGCGCATTATTCCGAGAGGTTGGTACTATCAGCCATGTTGCGTCTGATATCTCACCAAGGAAGTGAGATGTCAGATGTTATACACATAGATCTAGGCGAAAATTCTAGGTCTATGTTTATACATCATATGCAACTACTGTAAAGCTCGTTAGTTTTTTTTATTATTTGTCCAAGGATGCTGCCGCAACAACAAAATCTTTGAAAATGTGAACTTTCTACCTCTTACGGCTGCCTAGATATACAGAACACAGACAGACAGAAGGGTGGTCCAAGCTTAGTAAAAGGGTTCTCATTGGCACCCTTTGGGTACGGAACCAAAAAAAGAAACTGGACGCATCAAAACGCAATGCCCGCCAAAGCACGACCGAACATGTGCAATTCGAACTGAGGAGCCGTCAATCAGAGCGACGTTAATCGCTCTCCATTTAATCTCCCAACAACTCGAAGAGTTCCTGTAGAGTCGGCAAACAATCCAAAAATAACTTCGATTGTCGTTTACGCCAGTTCAAATATAAGGAGTTGTACAGTCAGCCAAATCAGTCTATTAGTTTTCACGAAAAACGTGATTTTTTGCATTATTTTTGAGTTTTATTAGTAGTCGTTTGTAATAAAAGAGCCAGAAGGAGGGTAGATTGATATGGCTTACCCACCCATAATATGTACATGTTATAGGTGGGTAAGCCAAATCCTACTTTCTAAGACTTCAATTCTCCCGTGATCATGGCGCATGCAACTGTGCCATAATATCACGAACCAATAAAACTAATATTGATAATAGTCATTTATTCACAATATTAATTGTACGTCAATATGGCTGGTACGATATTGTACCAAGAGCTAGCTTTGCCATAAGAAGCTAAAATATTTTACAAACATATCATAATTATGCTATTCACAGCTTATTATAGGGCGCGTCCTAGGTGGACGCTACCTATGAGGGAATGCATTGATTACCGCTTAACATCAGGTAGGCCATCAGCTTGTACCGTCATTCAGACAGTAAAAAAATAAACTGTTTTTAGTGAAAGTTATGTTCATTGTTCCAAAAAAGTTATCAGTTAATATGGTATGTTGAGTATTTTAACATAAACATTTCTAACAGACTTGACCAAAATGGTGGCCTTGATTTAATATATCCACGTTATTCTAATAGTCCAGTCAAGATGTAACCCGTGCTTGCAAGAGGGTCACGCTGATTTTTTTATATGTTAGGACTTTAACCAATATTAAAAAAAACAGATTTGCAATTTTCCAAGTGCTGTGCTTTCGGCAGTGTGCCCAAAATACCATGAAATTTACGGTGTTTAGTTTTTGCTCAATATCTTAGTGAAGGAAGGGTCTGACGGTGATAGTCACTAGGAATACTTTTAAAGTTGACTAAATTTGCTACAATTACTACTGCTACTGAGAGCTCTATACAGCCATTGGTTCCCAAGATACAGTTTTTCGGATACGGATCTTCTATCTTAGATGGCCCGGGCTTGGGCTCGCATGAAGATGGTCGTGATGGCGTATATTTTAATATGGGATGATGGGATAAGCTTTAAATTATAAATTTATAATGTTTTTTTTTTTAATTTAAAATTGTATAATTTATGTTGTTAATATTTTTTTTTTTTAAATAATATAATTTTAAAAATAATTAATTTTAATATAATTTTTTATGAAAAAAAAATGTATAATAAAAATTTGATTATAATGATAAAACGAGTACATTCATTTTTAAAGTGAATTTTTCAATTAATTATTAAAAAGGAATTCGGCAAATAGTTATATTCACTTGTTTAACAAAAACATGTCTTTTTGAAATTAATTTAAAGTCTAATCTGCCCACTGATTTAATTATTAAAGGGCTGCAGTATATTGACTGTACAAAGGTATCATAATCATTAGTCATTTAATTGATGACTAGTATGAAAGATTGAATGAGATAAAAGCTGTCTCTTTATTAATTTATATAATTTATTTTTTTTAATCAAAAAGTTAATTTTTTTTAAAAAGACGAGAAGAAGTTCATTTATATGCAGTCCTGAGTCTGCGTTGTGAATTAACGTCCCGGATGTGGAGCTGAAATGCTCGGACGATGATGTTGACCCGACTACAGACTGGGCGCCTCTCCCAGCGTCCATCACGGCCCTCGAGACACCATCTTCGTGCGAGCCCAAGCCTGGGCCATCTAAGATAGAAGATCCGTTTTTGAGAGAACCATTGTGCCTACATGTACTAATTAGGTTTCAAATGAAAGCTAAATAAATTTACAAAATTTTCATTGCGTATAAGATATTTCACAAAATAAGTGAACATTTCGAAAAAAAGCACTTTTAGGAAAAAATTGCCTATTTTCGAAGAACTGTATCTTGGGAACCAATGGCTGTATTATAGAGCTCGAGCTAGTTTTTTTTTTTTTTTTTTTTTTTAACATTGATAGACCTTTGTTTGACCACGATCTCACCTGTTGGTAAGTGACGATGTGGCCGAAGATGAAGCACAAAGGCACAAGTGTCAAATTGTAGTAAATTTAGCCTTTTTTTATAAGTATTTGCAGTGACTATACCGGTCAGACCCTTCCTTCACTGAGATATTGAGCAAAAACTGAAAAAACTCCGAAAATTTCATGGTTTTTTTTTGGTAAACCGCCGAACGAAAACTTGGAAAATTGAAAATCAGGTTTTTTAATATTTTTTAAGGTCCTAAAAACATATAAAAAAATCAGCGTGACCCGAACTTTTGCAAGCACGACCCCCTTTTCATGTTTAACTTGACTGGACTATAATCAATGTGACAAATGTTGACCCGAAGTTCACGTGACACGTTGAGTTTAGTGAAATTGATAATCTTTTTCCGCACTGACTGTCCTCAACTTCGTGAGCAACTTGTTTTGACGTGCCTCTTATTAATGGTTATTGGTAAGACACGGTTTTGTACTTATTTATTTGTGCTTAAGTGATTCTGGAGTTGGCTGACACCAATTAACAGGGCACCAATTGCAATAAACGGATTCGGAAATGTTATAAATTTTACCATTATATGTATTTTATTTCTTAAAATGTATAATATCATTATAAAATAAATCTTAAAAAAAACAGCTTCAGCACTTAGTACTTGTATAGTATTATTTTATCTGTGGCTTAGGTAATTTAGGATATCGAATTTCTAGTGTTCCTCAATACCACAAAAAAATGTACCCTCCAAATTTCAGATCTCTAGGATTTGATAGTTGAGTTAGTAGTAGAGCAGTCACCTAACGATTTTATATACATGTAATACATAGATTGGAAAGGAAATCTTTATTTCCGGAAAATTAATAAAACTAATACAAGTAGGTATGTCAAAATAAAGACCGTCGCAAACGATCTAAAGATAGCTCAATTGATCCGAACCAGATTGAAGCATTCTTGAGATACTGGCTGCATTGTCACGCTAATGGCAATACCAATCTTCATGTATGTAAAATCAGTTACCATCAATTACAGAAAAGCTTCTAATTAAATCACTTAAGAACTTTCATAATAGGGGCATATTATGAAAGTTACGAAATAGTTCGTCGGAAATAAGTAAACCAAGAAATTAAAACTGAATTCATAACATTTGACACCACAGATCTATTTTAACCGAACGCCGACCGTCTGTGTAAACATACTGCGCCCAAACTTCGGCCAATAATAAAAAGGCAGTATGCGGAAAAACTAACATCCTACGGCCGTAAACATCAAAGGCTCAAGTTAATAAAGCGATCAATGTGTACCGACTTAATGACCACGCTACAACGCACTAATTAACATTAGTGATGTACTAGTCTGATTAGGTGATTATCCGGCTCCAAGGAATAGGCATGATGACAAACACATGTCCATAAAGAATCTGAACCAAAAGAGAAACAAAACGCAGAAATAGAAACAATTCTGACTAGTTTTATCCGTCTATTGCTGCTTGATTATTGAACATATTTGAAGAACTAGTGTGAACCGGCAGTATATCGAACACATTTGTCATCGTTTGAATTTTCAAAGGTGTTATATTTTGGCGTTGACAGCGCTAGATGTATATGTATTAGGGAATGCAAACCGGTTTTATCGTAATTCGAAAACCCGGGTTTTTGTGATATTTTAAACAATAAAAAAACTCGGTTTTAATAAAAATAATAAATAAAAAATGATTTTTTTTTAATAATTTAATAAGTTTTAGCTATTTTCAAAGTATAAAATATAGAATTAAAGTAAATTTATCGTACAATTCAAGTGTTCATCGTGCAGTACAGGTGTTTTTGTAAGTATTTTACTAGTTTTGTATGCGGTTTCAAATTGTTTTGTATAACTACAAATACTTTAAAAAGTAAAATATTCTTTAAGCAATGTTTAAGAAAATGAAAATATTTTATTCGAAGTAGGTAGGAAGGTACACTTTTCGATATATTATATATGTTGAGATTTAAATTTTAATAAGTGTTTTTGTTATTTTCAATTTCAATATCTTAGCTGTTCTATCAACATGATGATAATATGTTAATTCAGCGAATTACTTGTCTAAAGCTGATTATTGTAAGACTGATTTTTAAATATTTCCTAGTTTTCGTAATAAATAAATTAAAGTTATTTTCCTTTGATCACGATTTTTTATTCGTTTCCATGTAGTTTATATACAAAAAAACTCGTTTTAAAACCGATTTCACCAAAACTGGGTTTTTAAAAATAGAACTCGAAAATAAACCCGGGTTTAAATTTTGGCGGGTTTTGCATTCCCTTATATGTATATCCGGAAAGTCGGCTGCTCCGGCTTTTCCTAACATCACTAGTCAAAATGTATTTAGTAAAGCTCAGTTTAGCTGCAGTATAATTAAACTGTTTTTTCCCGCGAGATAAATTTAGCTTTCGCTATGTTTACGCATTCCTGGCTAGACGGGATTAAAATTGCGCGTTTCTTTTGTGATAATGACATTGACATGTAACAAATTACGAAAGTCACATTACAACATTAAATAAAATAAAAAATAAAAAAAATTAATATGTCAAAAAAACCTTAGATATCTTACATGTATATAACTAAGTACTTATCTATACAGCAGCTTTCAACTCGGAATATTTCTGATTTGCAAGAATGCCCCTTTACCTACTCGTTTCATCACACATTCTCTAGATTTCATAAATCTCAACAATCAAAGTTTACTGGGCACTTGCACCGCCAGCGGTTACCAAGTTCCTCAGTGCGGCCACGGTCGAGTAACAGATGTAAACAATCTCTGGGCCGCGCCATAAAGTCCCGTTTGATCTCCCCGCTGCCCCTTCCTCACTTTACCCCTTGCCTCTAAAATATGGATTTTATGTCCCTGCTAGTTGCTAAAATACCGCATCCACACCCAGCGACCCTCATAACCAACTGGCCTAGAGTTCCCTGTTGAGACCGAAATTATTAGGTGTCACAAAATCGTCAGAAACTTTCAGACCGTAAATGTAAAAATAAATTTTCAAAGAAATAGAGTGTGTATCATCATTATCATACCGAAACTATTGTATGGCACAAAATCTTCAGAAACTTTCAAATCGGAAGGGTTTTTTTTGCACTACGCCCGATCCGTATCTAAGAAAATATGATCCGGAGTAGTCGCAAAAGTATTTGTTTGGTAGTTTACACACAAGATCCGATTTCCGTCATCCGATTTCTGATGACAAAACCATACAAATAGTTCCACGACTACTACGGACCGTATTTTCACTTATTCGGATTGGACTAAATAATTAAAAACGATAATTTCAAAAAAACATATTCTACGGACGACATTTCCTGAACCATTTGTAAGATTCTGAAAGAATATATAAATAATCTTCCCTTTCTTTATAAAGATGAATTGACTTATAAATGGAATAGGCAATAAATCAATACAACACAGACAATTAAAGAAACACACGAAGACGTTATGAATGCGGCGTAGTCGCCACCCAGCCGTCCGAATTATGAGCCATAACTCTGATTCCATTTGTTTAACGCACGACTCACGCGCTCCTTTACATTAATTTATAGTGACAGCAGCTCGGAACTCATCTCGACTTATTTCATGCCTATTTTGACGTGCCCATGCGTCGTATTGTTTATTATTCACAATACGGCGGTACCAATTCGGCCACGAGCCTTTTGATTCGAGCCACATTCTTAACCGATTGTAAATTTTAGGCCGTCGGTGATTAACGGAGATCGAAATAACTTTATAGATCTCAACTGAGATGTTGACTAATAAAATGCATTTCTTTGTTTCAACTAAATATTTTCTTTTCGAAACAGAAACAACTCTGCTATTAAAATAGATTTAGTGAAACAATCGAATAATTTATCAGAGTTATTACGCGGATAAAACTGTGCTATCCAAAGCGTAATAAATCATCCGCAATTAGAGACGCTTTCTGTTAATATTCAAAGCCCCGCATGTGTAACATTTCGGGAACTGAATTAAATTGAATACTGGCATTAACAAATGGAACAGGCCGTTTCCAACAGTATTTAACTTATTATTACAGCATGATGGCTGTGCTCTTCTCGCCGGATTGCCGGGTGACAGCCACCGTCCCATCCATCACGCTCTTCGTTTAAAATACCCACGATTTCGGAAACCCTCTCACGGAGCGCTCGCTAATCCCGGCTAAAGGGGTTCCCTAAATAAAGTAATTGTTTTGTAAACAGCCGTCACAAAAGACTTGTTTATAATCAGCCTACTTCGGAGATAAAGAGTTCAAAACGAAGAAGAAGAGCCTCGTAGTTTATCTCGCAATAAAAATCTACACACCTGATCGATTGAGATTAAAAACGTAGTTAACCGAAAATAGCGTTCGCTGGCGTCTTTAGTCTATCGATTAAACAAATAAAAGTTCGCTATGAAAGGCGAAAGGCATCGTGACGGTGGAGGGTCGTAAAAACGTATGGCACAGAGAAGCCGGCTAACTGCAGTAGTAAACCTGCTCGTTTTGTATACAAACCCTTGTTATAGTCGGCGGGCGCGGTAAACAGAGAGCGCTATGTCGCCGCCTTTACGGCAAGCCTTTGTGAGGTTAGTGCTATCGGACGTGGCGTAAGACGGTGACCCCATGGCTATGGCATGATTGATAAAATGATTCGCACACAATTTCCATCCTTATTTACCTTTAAGGAATAGCTTCATTCAAAAGATATAAACCGCAAATATCTGAACCAAACTGTACGATATTCATTTATTTATTTAATTCTTTATTGCACAAAAAACACAAGGAAATTGTACAAACGGAGGACTTAATGCTAAGCAGCATTTTCTGCCAGTCATCCATTAGGATGATACTAATAAAGAAAGATAATATAATATAGCTTAGAAACTAATTTACCTTAAAATAAATACATACCTATAACAAACAACATACTTATAATTTAAATGAATAGATAAAAAAAATAGATAGATAAACAAAATAAATATATAATCATCATCACAGTACATCAATCCCTCAACTAAATGGTGGAATTGAATATCTTAAACTAAACATAATTTCCCCTTGTTACAGGTTACGGATATGGTCATCCCGGGGCGTTCAGTCCATTCCTGCTGAATCCAGGCTGGCTTGATGCGGCTTACCTCAACTACGCCTGGGCAGATTACTTCAGGCCTCCACAAGCTGCTACACTTGTCAAAGGTATGGATATCATCTATGGATGAATTTTATCTTCAATTGTATAGAATCCTTGTGTTGAGAATTTCAGTGCTTTACGAGTCCTCCCCATAGAAAGCAACGGGGTGATTTTCCATAATATCACGCTTGGCAAGCGGATTGGTGTGGAATACTCAGGTGGATGCTGCTGCCCATTCACTGGTGTAATCCTTTAGTCGGCTTTTATGACATCCACGGGAGGAAACGAAGGGTCCATTCTTACGCCGGACACATCTCAGCACACACTACTTTATGTTATTGTAAGCCTTAATATATTACCAATATCAGTTTTGGATCAATAAAGAACCCAATAGATCCGGCGTTAAAACTGAAATCACTGAACTCGGTATTTCTTAATTTAAAAATTCCTGCAAACAGCACTCAAAACATGTTGCTCGCTACGGAACCGCCCCTCAAGGCCGTAACAACGCAAAGCGGCTCAAATAAAAGGAGCATCTCTTGAGCTCTGCAAAACAACACCGGTCCGACCGAAGCAAAACCGCCCGCTGAAGTCCGTCGGGTGCTAGGGGGGAACTCAGAAAACGGGTAAAAAACACTGCCTTCACGTTCGAGAGAGTGTGGAGTCAATTTTATTCCAATGTAGGCGACCACGCCATGGGCCACTTTTTGTTTCCGTCCCAGGCGCTAGGAGCGACGTACTCAAACACCTCTGGAGTTTCATTAAACGTACCGGGGAGGTGCGCGGCGCATCGCACAGATATTCATGAACTTTGATAATTGGGCACATTGTTTTGGACTTCCTTTTCGTCGGTCCTCTAAGCGAGAGTGGTAGTGGAGAGCATATCATAGGGACATGTAGAGCTGATTTCAATTAATTTCATATTGCACAATCTTGTCATGCATTATTCATTATTAGGGGTCTTATTACGTAATAGACTGAAGTTCGATTTCAATGTCCAGTTTGCTATTCATACCGCTGCAAATTTTAGATATTTCTGTTCTTGAAAAATAAGCTAAGTCACGCAGCGCAATGAACAGCAAACTGGTAATCGACATCGATTAGACAATATGACAGCTGGAAATGGCCACAGTTAAAATCAAAATTAGCTACTTTGCACTATTTCTTACCTGACTGCGGTGAAGCTAAAAAAGGTTATGTGTTTAACTTGTATGTATGTATGTATGTCCGTCCCTATGTTCCCTCGTAACTACTAAAAGGCTGAACCGATTTTTATGAATGATATGTAGCTAGATTCGTCTTTATTGCGCGAGTGTCACAGTGTATTTTCCGTAGTCGAGTTTTAGTTTTTTAAACTTTTTACTTGTTTGAGGCCTTTGCCCAACAATGGGATAATTCAGGCTAACATTAACTCGTTAATCCATCAGAATAGGTCCATTGTCAATTTAGGCTCCAGTAGCTGAACCCAATAAAGGCTGATTAAAAATAACATACAAAGCAAAACAGAATCAAATTCAGCGATCGGGAATCACCTCAATCAGGCGCGACGCCGATATTGGCCCCCACCTCACCAAATTACCCCCTAGTTACTGGCCCCTCCACCCTCGTTGCTTTTTAAAGTGGTCTGCGCACTGCCACTGCTGCAAATAGAAAAAGTATAAAAGAGTAACAAACGTAGCAGCACCTCCGCTCTTTGTGGCCCAATCTGCGCCTCCATCGTGTCCTTTTTATACAGCAGCCTCTCTTACACGCTATCGAGAATCAAAGCTCGAGCAAGAACTTTTCGAAACACAGCTGCTAATGAAAATTTCACGTTTTGAGCCCTCTTTGTCCGCGTTCGGAGAGAGGCGCTCCTGATCGCGATAGAGCCGGCTTTGTAAGCGCGCAGAGGGCAGCGTGCCTCGCATCAGTAATGCGACACACTCCGCGAGCACAGACTTGTACGAATTACGATGTCGTGTCCGTCTGTGAGGAACGCAAGGATAAATAAATATTGCACCCTCACCCTCTCTACATCTCACTAAAAAAACATCCCTTTCGGTACAGCCGCCTTTAAACGCCTACAGATTGTACATTATCCTTAGTACGATTATGCACCCCCGTGTACTGGGAATCAACGGAGTGCCCTGCGCCCCCGTAGCCCCGCGGGGCTCGTCTCTCATATTACGTCATGTTGCCAAATCAGACATCGGTAGCTTCTACCGAATACATTATTTAAGCAAATCCATTAACGTCTTATTTTTATTTGCCAACAGGTAGCGCAGCGTCTATGACGAACCCTCCTGTTTCATTACCAGGAGCAGACCTGTTCCCGTTTCCGCCAGCGATGTCGAATATACCTCCTGCTGGACTACTCCCTCCACCGGGCGCGTTCTTACAGCCAAATGGACTTTTGCCATTTCCTCCACATCCTGCAGACTTAGCATTGAAGGCACTGCCACCAGAGCTCTCTCTGAAGCACGGTATCAGCCCCTATGATGCACTGCGGCATTTACAGAGTAACGTTTCTCCGATGGATACATCAAGCGCTCGGCTATCGCCGACGAGTAGTAGACAGAGCGGCAGTCCACGAAGCATGCTGAACGCAAGCCCCGAGAGATCGAAAGCCGATACCAAATCTGAAGCGAATTCAATGCACGATGCAACAATAACTGACGAGTCCGATGAAGAACCGATTGAGGTTGTCAAATCTGCGTTTCACCCAACGCGGCCTGCGAATGTGGAACTGCAAGAAATGAAGCGTGTCCAAGCTGCGGATTCCACGGTGGCTGACAGGCCTAGAGTTCGCAATGACCTAAAGGCGTCCTCCCATCGCAGCACGCGGGGTCTATCCACGAGTCCGACCTCTACCAAACTAACGAATGGGACGATATCAACGCACAAATCAGTTTGGCGGCCATATTGACAATTGAGTGGCGGTGTTCATAGTCTAGTGACCGCCACTGTCACTACTGTGGGCTTGTTGAAATGTGATAAACAAATGAGCTTGTAAATAGTTATTATAAAAATTACATTGATTTTATTTCAGATATTTATTCATAGGTCATATAGTATAGAACAGTAAATGAGAGTTTGTAAATGTTGATAGATGAGTTGTTATTTTATTGCAAGTAAGTTCAGGCTTGGTGATAAAGGTTTCATATATGTATAGCAGCCTCTTAAATATTTGAAAAATAGTTCATATAGATAATTAGATGTTAAGATATGTCTAGTTCTTCGAAAAACGACTGATTACTTTAACAAGTTCTTGCAATCAAGCTAGAAATAATGTATAATTGTATAATATTGTAAAAGGTATTTATTAGCAAATGTATAGTAGCTATATTTGTCAATAATTGATGTTTTATTGCTATGTAAATATTGTACCTATCTATAATAGATGAAGATATAAAGAATCTGAAAAATTATATGCAATCTTTCCTTCCTTGAGTCTATTGTCTCCTACTTTCATAGTTTTTAGCCGACTGCGGGAAGGGTTATGTTTTTTAGCAGTCTATGTATGAGTTTGAATTTACATATATACCACCGTAGCGCCTAAACTAATCATCCGATTTTTAATCTATTCATTATTATAATCCATGTGACATAGGATACATTTTATACTTACAAAATCAATATGATGGATGTCACAGCAAGGTCACAGCCAAAAAAGGGCGGCCTCTGTTTTTGTTTTTTCTCGTTTTGAGTTGGGTTTCAAAAGAAAGAGGAAAACATTCTTAGTTTATTGAAAATTTTACATCACATAAGCAAGATATACTCTATAAAAATAAAAGTAGCGCCCCATGGTTTTACCCGCGTTAGTCTCGATCCCGTGGGAATATCGGGATAAAACTGTACCTATGTGTTATTCCGGGAGTCCAGTTATCTCAATTCCAAATTTCATCCAAATCCGTCCAGCCGTTTCAGCGTGAAGAAGTAACAAACACAGGCATACATTCACACACTCACACACTCAGAAACTTTCGCATATATAATATTAGTGTGATTGTACCTATATAATGTAGGGTTTCACCGTAGTCTGGCTACAGTTTTTATAACGTTTTACTTGTTACAAGACCATAATAAAATGATTCTGTACATCGTATATAAACCCTAGTTAGTTTGAGGAGGGCCGACCGCAGTAGCGACCCCGCGCGCGCCACCTACAATCAGCTAACCGGATCTGCGCGCAAACACAATTGGTGCAATCCGATTATTGATACGCTCCAGGTAACGTGAATACTGCGAACATTTACAGTCACACAACTATCTATTTAGATGTATTGTTGTAATATTCTGCATTCTGTAATAGAGTAATAGTGATTTAAAATGGAAAGTTCTACAAATGTTAGCACTCTTCTATAGGATCTACAATCAAACTCCACAAACGTTACACACATACATACACATACGTTTTCCGGCTCTACGAACTCTTTTTTTTTATACTACTTGCAATGACTGGTCAAGCAGATGGGCCACCTGATGTTAAGTGGTACCCTCTGCCTATGAACAGTGCATTACCGCACAGGTCACACCCACCTAGGACGCACCCTATGTGGCATTGCATTGCGCCCGCCACCCTGAGACATAAAGATGTAAAGTCTCATGTGCCTGTAATTTCACCGGCACCCTTCAAACCGGAACACATCAATGCGAGCACTACTGCTTTGCGGCAGAAATAGGTATGGTGGTAGTGCTTAGCCGGACGAACTCTTTCACAAAGAAGCTCTACTACTACTAAAATGGAGGGATATACAAATGTAGGCATTCATGAATCATATCATGAATCATTAATTTATATGCAACTTCGTTCCTCGAGGGGGCAAAGCATTGAGTCCTTACAAGTGACCTTACAAGTCATGATCACCATGATCATCATTACATAATATTTGCATGTATTTCAGTGAGCTAGACAAAGGGCAAATTATACCAGTCCAATAGATATAGGTGAGCGGATCATACCAATTGTGTTAGCACGCAGATCCGGTTAGCTGATTGACGGCGCGCCAGCCGCGGCGGTGTCTACCGCGCGACACGCAAATGTAGGTACATTCACCGTTCAGTCTAACATTTTTTTATTTTAACTGCTTTAATGACGGTACAAGCTTATGGACCACCTGATTTTAAGCGGTAACAATACATTACCTCATAGTTCACGTCCACCTAGGACGCACCCTATGTGGCTTAACACTGCGCCCGCCACCCTGAGACATAAAGATGGAAAGTCTCATGTGTGCGTAATTTCACCGGCACCCATACTCTTCAAACTGGAACACATGCGGCACTACTGTTTTGCGGCAGAAATAGATATGGAGGTAGTACTTGCCCGGACGAACTCTTTCACAAGAAACCTTACTACTCTACCGGCGTCGGTATGAAAACAGCGTAATCTAAGATTTACTTTTGGAATGATATACAAAAATACGTAATCAAGCATAGCCACATTTTTTCAAAAACTTTGCTCACTGTCGCGTTGAATGAGTCAAATGAATATGAATAGAGCGCAGCAACACAGAATAAAACATACTAGCTACTAGGTAGCCACCCCTCATTAAAAGCTTTGATTCTCGCGAGCATCGAGCGATACGCTTTTTGGCGAACCCGGACTGCATACATTGTAGATCAAGAGCTGGGTTATCAATTTCACTTCATTTTAGACAAAACCGTTTATTTTAGTTGCTGGTGTGTCCACGTCTCGTGGTGTGCCCAACTTAAGCTAAGGTCAAACCAGCGCGTTCTGACCGCGTCCTCTGTGGCGGGCGTGCACGGTGGCGATCAATGGTCAGACAATGGATTGCCACCGCGGACGCGGGCTGAACGCGTTGGTTTGGCTTTAGCTTTAAGAATCGTCCCTTTGTCTTCGGATGTCGTAAACGCCGACTAAGGGATTACACCAGGGGATGGGCAGTAGCATTCACCTGAGTACTTAGCACCATACTTTACTGCGATTACAAATCTACTGAGAAGGGTGGGGTTTTTATGTGAAGTTGAAGTACCTACTTAACGCAAGCAGATGCTGTCAGTGACGCATCGCTTCCCAAGAAATGGCGCTATAGTCAAGAAATCACAGAAACTTTTGACTAGAAACGGGATATTTACCATGATTTTTGAGTTTTGAATGTTCCCGATATTTCGACACAGTTTCATGCGCCATACAACTGTGAACATATATCGGGAACATTCAAAACTCAAAAATCATAGTAAATATCCCGTTTCTAGTGAAAAGTATGTACATAACCATGATAGTTACAAAAGTTATAAATCACAGAAAGTTCTGAATCGCGCAAGAAAAATATTGGTTCGTAGATAAATATAGATTAGTTCAATTATATAGAACCTCCCAACAACATTTGTTGTAATACTATTAAAACATCCGTGAGTGATATTCATAAATGAAAAAACCGGCATTAACATTTGTTGTGTTAATAGTACGACCCCGGACAAGTTGATAGTCTGGAATTACCCTTTCAATGGACTACACAATTCCAACCATTGTTTTCCATACACCAGAATGGCTGATACGAGTGTTGAAGGACTGTAAAGTAGGTAAGCGCCCTGAGTGATAGCCACACTGACAAGAGTGTGACAAAGAAGGGAAGAATCTCATCCACCAAGCGACGCGCAGCGTGTTCTTCAATATCAAATGACGTGAAACTCTTGTCACTAGCTCTCAAATGATTGCGTTCATAATGCTTGACCATCCTATTTGGCCGTATTAAAAAGCTGTGGCCAGACGGACTGCGTCAGTGAGGGCATTTTGAATTTTTGTGTGAATGCGCGTAGGTATGTCTGAATACCAATAAAGTAGAGGCAGATAGTTATTATGCTAATTAGGGTCATGTTCCTTAATTCAAACAAGTTGTCTGATAAAATAATAAGAGAAATTAATAATGCACTCTATTCTACAATTAAATGGTTAAATCTAAATAATTTGCACATTAATATTAACAAAACTAACATTATTGACGACCATCTGTGGTTGACGCGGCGGGCGAAGCTTGGCCTGGGAAGCAGGAGGTTGCGGGTTCGATTCCCGCCTCGGAAAAAATATTTGTGCGATCGCAGATATTTGTTCAGGGTGTTCTGGGTATTTTATATGTATAATAAAAAATATCTATCTATGTAATATATTGTATTAAGTATATCAGTTATCTAGTACCCATAACACAAGCTCTGCTTAGCTTGGGTCTAGATAATGTTGTGTGAACTGTGCAGCATTATTTATTTATTTATTTATTTTATTATTCAATTTGTAACATGTCGTCAAATCAAGGAAACATTAACGGTCCAATATGAAAATACTCCAATTGTAGAAGTTGAGACTGCCAAATTTTTAGGAATTTGGCTTGACCAGCACTGCAATTGGAAGGCTCATATAACACAAGTATGTGACAAATTGGATAAGTTCGTGTATGCGATAACAAAGCTGAGACTCCGTGTGTCTATAGATGCGGCACCCACCGCTTATCATGGGTATGTGTCAGCGGTCTTAGCTTATGGTTTAGTTTTATGGGGCAACTCGGTCGATGTTGATAAAGCCTTCATTATACAGAAGAAATGTGTACGAGCCATCTGTGGTGCATGGATAGCTGCAAGCCATTATTTAAGAGGTTTAAAATTCTTCCACTGGTTTGCATGTACATCAAGGATATATGTGTATTTGTAAAACAATACCCATAATATTTTACAAAGCAATCAGATTTCTTCGCCAGGTATACAAGGCACAGGCACAAACTGTACATACTTCCGTGCGGGTTGGTTCTTGCTAAACGCAATAAATGCCAATAAATGTATTTAAATGGAAATTGAAAAATTGGTTGATGGAAAAATGATTTTATGACATCAATGTAAAATCTGACATTCATTGTTTGTCATTTTTTTTTAACATTATTTTTGTATACATACCTACTACTACACCCATTTTCATTATCTCGTAGCTGTTATGATTTGAAATTGTGATTTATTTTTATTATTATTAGATTATATTTATTAGATTAGCTACAATAGTGACATTCGTTTTTAATTTTGCACGCCTTTATGAGGCAGAATGTAAAGGAACATTTCTACTTTTAACATCTATTATACCTACATTCTTGTGAATAAATGATTATGATTATGATAAAAAAAACTGTGGTGTGATCTACTTTTCTCTGAACACTGAATTTTTCCAGTCGAAAAATTGAGGAGCCCTTTTCCATGACGTGCAAGTTAATGAAGGAAAACATCGTGTGAAAACTGACATATTCAAGAACCATACATAGGATTTATCAGCAGCCTTTAGACGTCCACTTCTGGACGAAGCCTCCCCATAGTATGCAATGGGAGAGTGCCTAATTCACGCTTGATCGCTTCTGGGTTGATGATGGTAACTGTGTTGTTGAGTACTCAGTTGGATGCTGCAGGCAATCCCCTAGTCCTAGCACCGTAAGATTTATGTTGTCCTTTAGACGTTATTATTACATCCACGGGAGGTGACGGAATTATATATTCTTAGTCTGAACACACCTCGGCTCAACTAAAATATGCTAGATTTTGTATCTAAGCTCAACATCCAGCACATAACGTGACACTTTCACACTTCTACGAGGGCTTTCAAATGAAGCCCTGTCATAGGTGCCCAAGGTTAAAACAGAGTGCTCCATTTAACAGTGTCGCAATGCAGGAACCACGGCTTATAGGCCGTCCTCGCCGCGAGGCGACATCGCATATCGACAAGAACGACCCATGACCCACGGCCTACGTGCTTTTATGGTGCATGCACACGAAGCTAGTCGAAACATACTCATTGGTTAAAGCTTGTAGTTAACTTTTTTAGTTCGTATGTCTTTTATGTTCTATTTTTAATCAATTTTTAAGTACTGGCGTACGATTGACGTGAAAGTTGGTATACCTGTCAAGTTTCGATGACAATATAAAATAATGATGATGAGCTGGTTTGACGATGGAAATGGTGACAACGGAACTCCTCGATGATTAATGTAGCATTTTGCCTGGCAGTGTTTTCAAACAATAGTTTAATAAAATCTTGTTTTGGAAAACATATTTACAATTTAAAAAAAACTTATTTTGCCTTTCTCTATTGTGATAATGTGCAACTGGATTGTAGTAAGTTGTAGCCATGGAAGTGTCGTAGAAGCCAGTGGCTAACCCTGGCGTAACTAATACTCGTACTGCCATGAGTGTACACAATTTATGCCGCAAAGAAAAATGTCCGAGTGCTTTTAACGCTGCATATGAAGGTAGAAAAAGCGTGCCAGCTATTGAGCCTTACAGTAAAATGTTCCAGCATTCGACGGCATTCCTCAACTTGTGGGAGTAGTTAGTTAAATTTAACATAGTAGAGGCATAAGATAAGCTCAATACCATATAATTTTTTGACGTTTGCACAGAGATTATAAGTATTATAACCCGTTTTCTAATATGTGATTTTTGTTACCGGAGCTAGTCAATGGTCCATTGTGTTCAACTCTAGATATAAACCATTTTAAAGTAAAATTACCCCAGTCTGGAATTCAGCACGCATTAAGTGTGTTCCTTACTAACTCAAACTTGGCTATGCTAGTCTAGTAGCTTGTGATTTAGTATTTTACTGTCACGTGTGAACGTGTATCGTCTGTATTGTTTCGCGTACGGAAGACCGTCTGCAGAGGGAGGCCCGCGGGCGCAGCGCAGATCATCGATAAAAAATCTAAATGGAGACCACTCTAAATTGCGATTTTATGTATGGCGTAAAAGGATGGGAATGTTCTTTGTGATGGAAAATGGAAGGACATTTTTAGATACTGCGAAGTATTCGAACGCTAAAACTACCCGCGTAAGTAGTACAGACAGAAAAAGGTAACTGATTACCTTTACTGCGCTAAGTATTATAGATAACAGTTACTTCATTTCGTGCAGTACCAAATAAATATTATTTTTGGGTTTTTTTATTTTTCATATGGGTAGGTTACTTAGTTCCAAATACAAAAATTCTGATAAAAAGTTAGGAAAAAAATCATAAAGTTTCTTATTAGTAGGTACATCAATCTTTAAACATGGGAGTGAACAGTGGGAGGTAACCAATTATAGCTTTACCGTCTGTACCTAGCGTATAGTATTATTTTATCTGTGACCTAGCCAATGATTTTATGCAGTAATGGAAATTAAGGCGATATATGTTAAAATATCGAATGGGCGTCTAGCAATAAAACAATAACTTCGAGAAAGTGATAGCGCTATTTTACATGTTGGTAAATAGGTAAGAGTTGTAGTTTAAGCATGAGTACTTACCTATTTATGTATCTTTTACATTAAGTTAGTTAAGACTGATCGCAGCCACATACATTCGCCTACACTCGTTTTGGCTGCGCGCAGCCAGCTGGCTGCCGTGCAAACAGGTGCGTTTCATTGGCTGCCGCAGCCGAGATTTCGTGGCTGCCTAGTGCGCGGGCTCCCATACAACGTCATATGTTTGACTGGCTGCCGCAGCCTGGCTGCGCAGCCATGGCTGCCTAGTGCGCGGGGGCCCTGTGCGAGTAAGCGAATGTGAGTAACCATCACAAACCTACCCTGGTTTACGCGGTTACAACAAAAAATTAAACATGTATTTGAACCTTTTTATTAATAAACGTATCTATCTATCTATTACTCACTTGAACCCGGGAAGAGATGAGGTTTAGATTTTTGCCGCTCAGAAGTAACTGAAGTAAGCGACAAATGAAAAGGTTATGACAAAAAATTCGCAACGTTTACTGTATTTATCGAAAAATACGCATAAATTCCCAATATCACCGCACTCAGAAGTCAGGTGACAGGACTCAACTGGACAATGGCGTAGAAGAAATCTCTCTGATAAAATTTTAATGCCTGTATAAAAAGGCTATAAATTTGATTTACGTGGCCTGAACCCCCGTAAAACGGGGTAATATCGAAAAATAACACGAGATAATGTTGGCTTACAAAGGGGTGGGCAGGATTAGACGATATTTGCGTTGGGAATGTATGGGTGTGCGATGCGGCTAGCCGGCTCACGGCTAACACGACACAGGGTTTCAATGAAAAATATGATTTAAAAAAAAATGATTCGAATAGTATAGTTGAATCAGCTAGTCGTTGAGAATCTGCTAGTGATTTAGATCAGTTGAGCTATCTTTAGAGCATTTGCAATGGTATTTAGGTAGCTCAGCTCATCTAGCGTAGCTCAGCTTAGGTAGTTCATACCTATACTTCTGTTTTTTATTTTTTTATTTGTGTATATATATTTTTATAAATAAGCTATGAAAAGAAGAGTTTTTATTTTTTATTGTACATAAATAAAACATTTTACAAAGGACAGAATGACATGACATGTACTAACATGTACTAACACAGGCTAACTTAACCCTAAGAAGAGTTTTCTTCCAGAAAACCTTTATACTTGCGGTATTTATGTATTATAAGTTAGATTGTATGTATACATATACTTTTATTTATTTATTTATTTGATCTACACCACCGTTGTCTGGAAGAAATCGCTCTCAGCGATAAGACCGCCCATTGTACTTCCATACTTATTTTTCTGATTGTTTTTAATGTTTTTTTTTTGTGGTGTGCAATAAAGCGTTATCTATCTATCTATCTATCATTATTATTACGAGCTTCGACCAAAGTAAAATAAATTTACGTCGATGATTACGAGTATACTGACATTATACAATAATCACACGTTTTTTCCCCAGAAAGGGTAGGCAGATACTCAATGGGTCTCCGTGGGCTGCACCATCGTGGGATATAGACGTGACAAGTGGTGAGCTCATCGCTGCCATTGCTTGCCACCACCTGACTCGGCTAACCCTTAGTGGGCTTTTACCACATCCACGGGAGGAGACGGAGCGGTCTATTCTTGGGCAGGACACAACACGGTAATTTTGTTATTTTTACGGTCACGGTTTTATTATTATAAATTACATGTAACCTGTTTGTAAACATTAACTTCAGGAGCCCTTATCTATTTAACTAATTACGCCCCTCCTTCAGGATTAGGGGGGAAAAATTCAAACAACCGAAAAATTCACCTCATAAAACACATAAAAAATTCGCAAAGAAAGCTCTTTGAAATAATAAATTCCTTATTGGGCCGCGGCAGGAACACAAAATGAGTAGAAGCAGCCACTTAAAAAGATTGGCACTCAACGAACCGGCATAATCTATGTAAATTACGTCAAATTAGGAGTAGTCAACACGCTGTGCCTCTTCAACGTAATTTGGAGCAAACCCTCCTTTATTATTAATATTTATTCCGAACCATCTCCGCACAGATCGAGATTTTTTAAAATCTTCGCGAACCGCTTCACTCGAGGAATGAAACGAATATAAATATCGAGGAAACACGACTCAAGTTGATTGAGAAGTCGATAACAAGATTATCATGACCATTGATTTACAAGATGTTTTCCTCTGATCTAGGTATAATGGATCGAACAGGACAATGGATCGAACAGGAACTACTTTTTATTTAATTCACGCATTAGTAAATGATAATTTTTCAAAAAAACCTAACCTTTGTTTCGCTACATTTTTACCTAGTTGCCTGTTATCTCTTCAGTATTCAATCTACACACAGACAAGTAAATTTTATAAAAATACAATTATAACCACAATAAAATCAGAGCACCAGTTGCACTCTAGATCATATTCATCGTGTGGTCATCATCAGACCCTGAAGTCTGCGTGAGGAAGATGTCATGTCATCTTACTTTGAAGTTTGAGCCTTTGAGAACTTGAAGATTCAAATTCAAATTCAGTAGTATCTTAGGTCCTGTTCATCCTGCGCTGATCATCATCAGATCTTGTGAAGCCTAACGTAGATAAAAACAAAAAAATTAAGCCAAAACTGAAGATACTAGCTTGATACGTTGAATACGTTGCCTTGAAGCTGAGTCGTTGCGTTTTCACCAAACAACTTATTAACCCCCGACGCAAAAACGACGGGGTGATATAAGTTTGACGTGTCTGTGTGTGTGTGTGTGTTTGTGTGTGTGTGTTTGTGTTTGTGTGTGTCTGTCTGTCTGTCGCCTCGTAGCTCCTGAACGGATGAACCGATTTCGATTTTATTTTTTTGTTGAAAGGTGAATTTGTCGAGAGTGTTCTTAGCTATATTTGATCAAAATAGTTTCAGTCGTTTCATTGCATTGAGGGTTTTTAAATTTTTACAAAATTAATTACTTGTTTTATTTAGTCAGTTCCGTATTTACTCATTTTTACTTTTCTAAAATTGTATTTTTTAAGTAATTATTTTGTTTAAAATGGCTGATTTTTGGTGAATAAATGTATTTTCTTTCTTTCTTTCTTTCTTTCTTTCTTTCTTTCTTTCTTTCTTTCTTTCTTTCTTTCTTTCTTTCTTTCTTTCTTTCTTTCTTTCTTTCTTTCTTTGACCTGCGAGCTGATCCTGTAAGTGAATGCACTAATTTCCACCAAACCAAATGCCTCGCATTAAGTCAGACCAACCGCTATGCAGCCATGAGGCCACATACAAATAGACAAACAGACAAACACACTATAGCCTCAAACTTATAAAACCCCTATTTTTAGTTCTGGGGCTGATAAAATTTACTCTGATAATAAACATCTGGTCCTTTTTGTTTTCTTCCCTAATACAAGAGGTACCCTATGTATGTAGAATATCTATGGTTTGCCATTAACATTATTTAAGAAAGTCGGCATTACCTTTAAGGCGGTTTACTTTAAAAGAACAAGCAATAAAATGTCGTAAAATAACCCAAAACAATTCACAATAAGAACCCGCGTTATCTTTATAGCTTGGTTCTTTTAAAGGCTACTGTTTCAACAAATAAAATATTTTGTTTCAAAGAATCTTAAAAACAATAACGTTTATTAGGTGAAAATTATGATGGGCTTTGAGAAATAATGTCTTATGGCAAGAAATTGAAGGCAGTGCCAGCGTATATAAGGCATGATACACACCTATCGGGTCGGCACTCTCGACGAAGCTTTTGCCGAACTAAAATACCACTGTTTAATAAAAATATTTTATATTTGGCTTTAATCTGGCATTACGCACAATCTTATATGCATGAAGCTTGAATGGTACAGCTCGGCAACCGTGCAAAATGCACAAAGCTGTTTCTCTGAGGCTCGCTCGGCTAATCAACTGTTACAAAAAGCTGCGATAATGCCTTGCTGAATTAACACATATCAGTCACATACATAGTGCTTATCTAACCTAGGACTCACGTAGTGTGTGCTGTCTTATGAACTTTGGCTGATTCTCTTTACATCTTTATTCATACCACTAGTTGGAAAGCGTCTGTTTGTTGCCTGGAGAAAGAGAAGATGCTGATTCAAAGAAAAAAGAGAACACACTTAAAAACCAAGAATTTGTAAAAATTCAGTTACAACTTAATTTTTACAGAGAATTAGCAAAAGTCCATAAGACAGCACACGATACGCTTGATATACATACATACATAGATACACGCCCTTTTCCTCGAAAGGGCAGACAGAGCCTCAAATGGGCCTCTTGTCACCGTGGGTTTGCACTATCGTGGAATATATCCATAACACAAGCTCTGCTTAGCTTGGGGCTAGATAATGTTGTGTGAACTGTCCAGCATTATTTATTTATTTATTTATTTATTATTTATTATTATATAGATGTGACAAGTGGTGAGCTCATCGCGGCCATTGCTTCCCACGACTAGGGTTACCAGGCCTAAAAATGCAAAATCCTGTCTGACATGTCTAAAAATCCTGATTTTGAAAAAAAAGTCCAGTCATGCACCTGTATTAAATAAAAATCATAGTATTAAAGTACGTTTTTATTTACTTATATTATTTAGACCCATATTTTAGGTTGCTACCAACCGCATGCAAAAAGTTGTTTTTTCCAGCTATTTCGCAATAAAATTGCTTCGACCAAAGTAAAATAAATGGACTGGCCTTACCCATACAAAACGTCCGTGAAAAATAAGACAATTCGGATTTAGGGTACGGTCAACAAATAAACTATCTATCTATCTATCTATCTATCTATCTATCTATCTATCTATCCAGCCACTGCTGAGTAAAGGCCTCTTCTCTATAGCGCCACTCCTGGCGGTCTTGTAAATAAACTAGGTGAAATTAAATTATTGAACTTCTTAAAAACTGTATTTTTTTAATACTTAATACTTTAACAGATGCAATGTGTTTTCTAAAGTTATTTCAGTAGGTTTATAGTACAAAAAATCGCCGAAATAAATGCAATTATTGAATGAAACTTTTACAAAAATACATGGTTCCCTTCTGTTTTATGTAGTTACGTATCTATTTTTCAGCTCTCAAACATACACAATATAAATCAATAGAAAAGCAAGTCCACCTAAGGTCTTCAGCTCAATCAATTTGTGAAAAATATATTTTTCATCACTCAATAAACTAAGAAAATATCATAAAAGTCGTACGGAAACATAAATGTATAAAAATTCCAGTATTTAAGAAACTGCAAAGTGCAGTTTTAAGAATTTTGCACAATGAGTTTTTTTATACTACTTGGAATGACAGATCAAGAAGATGGCCCACCTGATGTTAACTGGTACCCTCTGCCTATGAACAGTGCATTACCTCAGGTCACGTCCACCTAGGACGCGCCCTATGTGGCATTCCACTGCGCCCGCCACCCTGAAACATAAAGATGAAAAGTTCCATGTGGCCGTAATTTCATCGGCACCCTTACCCTTCAAACCGGAACACAGCAATGCGAGCACTACTGCTTTGCGGCAGAAACAGGTATGGTGGTAGTACTTCCCCGGACGAACTCTTTCACAAAAAAGCTCTACTACTACTAACCGTTTTTTGGCGTATAGAATTCATTGTGTAGAAAATGATCAGAGCTAATACGGGAAAATGTATTCCACTTCCAAAAGTCGTCTGTTCTTGCTCGTCTTATGACTTCTATCCATTTTTGTTTACTTTAGTTTTTTTTTGGAAAGCTATAAGGTTAATTAACATGCCATTACATATTATATGCAATTACCTAAAGCGACGTGCTTAGCAATGTTTTGGCGTAAATAATGCAAATTACAATTCTAAATCAATAAGATACCCATTTGGCATCAGATTTTTTTGCAGTCTGTACCGGACCATCCGTCATGCGTGAAGTCTTGTCAAATATTTCGACGCTGTAGTTGGAAAACTAAATAAGTAATAACAACAACAAAACCAACATCGCGAGAAAAACGCGATTTACTGTTTTATTGCGTCAAAAATGGCAATAACTTTTTTATCGTAACTAATTTTTCAGTCCGTGTTTTGATATGTTATAGATTGGTACTGTATCTATTTTCGAATTTAATGATAATACATTTTAGTTCTTTTGATTAAGAGAAAAAAATAAAAAACGACTATGTATTTTTCCCTCGCCAAAGTTTTGAATAATTGAAATGATCTATTATTTACTTATTTGAATATGACAATCCTATCCATGGGTATAGATTTATATAATATTAAAGTACATTTTAAAATAAAACCAACTTATAATCATTTCTTTTTATCAAGACTGAATATTAGAAAACTACTGAAACACCTACATTATTTTAGCAGACTTATAAATTCAAAGTAAGTGACATAACAAACTTATCATACGACTAATGCTTATAAAATCAACAAAATGAAAAAAAAATGTGGAACACAATAATTCTAAGTATCAAAAAGAAAAAGGTATGTCGACTAAAATTAAAACTATCTACGAGTATAAACTTGTGTCTGTTAACTTTCATTCAGAGTGGGGAACATTGAGATAATGTCCTGGGGCGTAGTCCTCCTTGTCGCTCGTCCTCTAGAGCAAGACGTGTCCATCGACATGTATGGGCCATCATAACCATGCAATAAAGTCGATTTCTCAAAATGTGTTAGTTATGTAGTTTTCCTACCACACGACGATTTATAAGTTTTTTATCAATTGATGAAAATTATATTACAAAACCTTTACTTACGATGCCTGAAGCTTTATTTGTATTTCTTGTGTTGTTTGCACTTGCCGAACAGCACAGGAAGGCATTGTATCACCAAGGTATCTAATTTTGGTATTTTTCAGCATAGCTGTCACTCGTTGCCGTGACAAAGACTGACTGAAGCGAAGTATACTAGCTAGGTCTGTTTAGAAGCTTCAAAACTATCGTTCCCTAAGGCCCGTCCATTCATTTTATTTACGTCGATGTAAAATTGTACACACTTCACGTGTTTATAGTTATATTGCGTAAGCAATATGGCTCTCACTGACTCCACTGAAAGTCTGTTTCTGTCATTGGTCCACTGAGAAGTCATGAAAGAAAAGACTCTCTCTCCACATTTGCGTTGTGTGGCAAAATACTAAAGAAATATTGACAAATCTTCAGAAATTCTGAAACTCTTGAGCTGTCGTTAATTTTATTAAAAGAGATACAACATTGCTTTTCAGCGAGCTCGTCATAAAAATCGCTCTGCTTTGTGTTCAGAATTTTTTTAAGGTGAATGCTCACGTTTGCGTCGCGATATTCAATTTTTTTAGTGTTTTTTGCCCATTACAGCTCTTCAACACTTCTTCAGATAGCGAAAGTTGAGTTCGCGACAACTAGGAGACTTTACACACATGTTTTAATAGATGGTATCTCATAAATATTATAATATTACATAATATATAGTTTAGCTACGATACCTCTAAACAAAAAAAAACACTGCAAAAATGTGTTATAGCTAAACTAATGATATTTATGAGATAGTATCAATTAAAAAATGTGTGTTAAGCCTCCTAGTTCTAGTCCTAGTCCTAGTAAACACCAAAAAAAATTAATTTCGCGCCGCAAGCGTGCGCGTCCACCTTAAGCAGGCAGGACTTCCGGGCTCAGTGCGTGCGGCACCCATCGCTTGAGCGTGTGGGAGGACATGCAAGTATGACAAAAATCCGGTCTGACGTAAAATCCGGGCGGAGTCCGGTCTAACACGTAAAAATCCGGTCTAGACCGGTTTTATCCGGTCAGATGGTACCCACGACTGACTCTGGTAACCCTTTCTTCCAGTAATAAGCTAGCAGCCAGGACAAATATTATACCAACGAATCTTACAAACAAGCCCGGTTTGATATACTTATAAATAACAATATCTTAACATGTAGGAAGAAATCGTTAAATCATCGATAAGACCGTCTATTGTTATATAATATATTGTTTTTTTTTACATTGTGTTGCAATAAAGAACTTTGACTTTGATTTGAAAACGACATTTGAACTTGATTTGACTTTGATTTGAAAACGACATACGTACAACATTGCCAAGATTTCAGTAACGTAACCTCCATTCAAAGTGCAACTATCGTCTCACATCAACCCTCCATCGTAAATCATAACAACATCTTACCTCCCCCCTCCAACCCCTCACTCTTCCACCAGCACCCGAGTGCTGTTAATTGGCGACGGCTTAGGAAATTGGTCCGCTGTGTCCGTTTCCGTGAGTTAATGACTACGCCCAGTGGATGGACGAATCCATTTAGTCGTGTGCAATTTGTATATGCAAAGGGTTACCGAGTATTTGGTTATCGTTTTGGAGGTAAGGTTTGAGATTAGAGTAGGTATGAGGGGAGCTTGTAGAGGCTACATTAAGGGTTGATTACCTTGTACTCAACATTAGGGTTTGAATGTTCAAAATGCATAATGAATTAGATTGGACAGATAGAGTAGAACCAAAATCCTCGCCATAGCTCTCAGAATCAGTAAAATGAAGTGAAGCCCTATAGAACCGATAGCAATTGAGCAATAAAGGTCGCAGGAACTCGGTGGATGAAGGTGTCTCAAGACTGGTTGTCGAGGGATTCTATGGGCGACCCCTATGTCCAGTAGTGGACTTCTAGAATCTGATGATGATGATAGGTTAAAACTTCCAAACTTGAACTTCGTACTTGGTTTTGATACTGCCCTATGTTCTGACAGTGAAATCCTCGATTTCACTGTCAGAACATAGGGCAGTATTATAAGCTTTTATTTTACTTGCAATGTATGTGTTCGTCAAATCTTGCAACAGAATTTTGAACCAGTTAGCCTTGTTCTATTGAGCTGAAATTGTGTATACCTGTCAAGTTTCGATAACGATACAATATTATGGTGACAGCAAGCTGATCTGATGATGGAGACTGAAGGTGGACAACGGAACTCCTTGATAGTTTAGTTTTTTAGTTAGTAGACCAGCCGAGTTTGCGCTAATTTTGATCAGCTCCTAGTTCTACTTACTAATTACATCATCATCATCATCGTGATCATCATCATCATCATCAGAAGTCAGATGTACATTTTATAAAAGCTTTTATTAAAAAAAAAAAAATTACACAAAAAACTTATTTATGTGTATGTTGATAGCTTTTCTAACAGTCTTATTTTAGCTTCCTTCAGCATAAAATACATCCGTGGTCCAAACTGAAACTTGTGTTAAGAAAAATCACTTGGGCGCTGACCGGCAAAGGTCTCTTAAGAGGGTAAAATGTTAACTGGGAGCATATGGGAGGGAATGTTAGTTATGATTTACGATTGAGGAAAGGGTTGATACGAGTGAGTTGAGCCGATAAACCCTTGTACAAGCAGTCAAACATATTGCTTCGCTTGTGTTCACTTAAAAATTGAGAATGTTATGAAGACTCCCTCAATTGATCAAGGCTGAAAATTGCCAACCACAAACATAATGCTACTTTTTAACATATTCACAGCAACATAGACTTATATAGATTCTGAAAATATACTTAGAGCTTATTCACGCTTATTTGTTCGTGTTTTTTTCCATTATTATTATTATTATGAATCTGTGGTGTCCACTGCAGGGCAAAGGCCTCCCTTCCCTCCTTCCATTCGTCTCTATTGTTGGCTATTTGGCACCATTCCTTCAAGTAGGAGTCTAGCTCATCCCGCCATCTCCGTCTGGGCCTTCCACGTGGCCGTCGTCTGTTTGGGATCCATTCTGTCGTCCTCTCGCCCATAGTTCTTCTGACATACGGCACACATGTCCAGCCCAGTCCCACTTAAGCTTTGCAGCTTTTTGAGCGACGTCAGCTATCTGTGTTGGGAGCGTGATTTTTTTCCAAATCATCATTTTTCAAAAATAAAAAGAGCTAGTATTACCGTAGTCGCATATGATATCTCACCTCGTTGGAAATAAGCAACATGGCTGATAGTACCAACTTCCCGAATAAATACGCGCTTCCTGTTATCACACTTCCGTCCGTTTTCACGAAATCACTCCCACAGATTGCTAGAAAGCGAGAGGAAAGATTTCTCACATAAAAAAACATAAAAACGACACGTGACACGGCTAAATAAAAACCATTGCTGCCGTCGAAAAAAAAAAGAATTGTGAAAAGCTACGATATGAAAAAAACACGAATCGTCCTCGTGTGACCTCTGACCGTTTAGTTTTTTAAAAAGTGCTTTTCTCACCTTGGATATTCATATTGACAATGTTGTTATTGAAATCCATATCTGTCGTGTTATCACAAAGACAATTTCACTATTAAAATCATTAAATTAAATGTTTAAAATAGATACGTTTGTCTGAGAACCTCCATGGCGTGGCCGTCGAGTAGCTGCCTGTGATGCGAGAGGTGGTGGTTCGATTCCCGCTGCCGTACAATGTTTGTATATGATTTGAAAATATTTGTGTGTGATCAGGACTAGGTATGTTACATAAATGTTATGGTGTTATACAATGAGGCATCTGATTATACACGCATTGTTTAAGAAAATGACATAATAATATGCTTGGACGCAAGCAGGCGATGATGTACTAAAGTAGGTAGCTACTCACGAATGTGTTCACCCACATTCTCAGATTATTCTATCATTGTCTGACTTGCCGGCCGCGGCAGTAATACAAACATACATACATAGACACACGCCTTTTTCCCCGAAGGGGTAGGCAGAGCCTCAATCGGCCTCCTTTCACAGTGGAATAACACACAGTGGTTTTCACGTGACAAGTGGTGAGCTCATCGCCGCCATTGTTTCCGACTGAATTGATCAGAGCTATCTTCCAGTAATAACACATTCCATAATTAGCTAGCAGCCAGGAAAAATCTTGTAGCAACGAATCTTATCAACAGATCCGGGTAATGTACTGTTTCTATTTAGTTTTATTCTATTCCCAGAAAATAGCACGGCATTTGTTATGACAGCGTCAACAAACCATACTTTCTTTATTTCTCCTGGAATTTCACGGAGAAGAGAATGTTCTAATTACTTAAGTACACCGCCACTAAATTATATAATCTTTCTTTACCGTTCAAGTAAAACAATACGAACAAAACGTAACAGTGTAGTTTTTTAACTGCAATTTTTGTTGGCAGTATAAAAATTTCTTTATTTGCTCAGGCCGTCCTTTCATTGCTCTCCTATCGTTAAAAAGTAGATCCCAAAACTAAACCATTTTTTTCGCAGACATTTCGCTGGTTTTACAGTTATGTAAATATTTATGCCACTTAAATAGGACAGGAAGAAAGAAATTGTTGTAAAAAATCAAGGAACGGTACTCTAACAAAAGACGTGGTCACTTCGTCGTAAAGAAATGCAATAACAATTATGTCTAACGGCGTTCTTAATATTCAAATTAGTTCGTCTACAAATAGCGTGCAAGTAAATATAGTTAAGTAGTTTTCAAAGCCTTGAAGAACTTTGTGTTGAAGTTTAGTCGTGGCCATAGGTCTATACTCATAGACCGGCAGCACGAAAAACAGGTATGATTAGCTCAAAGCTTTTTGAGAAGTTAGCCAGTGTAATAAAAAACAGTGTAGTGTAAGTATGGTGACACGTAATAGGTGTTGGTGTCGATTTTTAACCTGTAAATTCGTAAATTCTGATTTGTGAACCCCAAAAACATTAGTGTGTCAACTTAGATGCGCGAGCGACGGAGTTTACTTCAGTTGTAGTATTATTTTATCTGTGTTTCACTCCAGTTCAGTATAAGAAGTGCGAATATGTTGCGCAGAGGGAAAATCGCTATTTGTGTACCTTTTATATGAAAATAGATTCTTAAGGAGTGAACACGAAAAAACGTTGAAATAAAAAAAAAAAAAAACAAAGGCTAAGATTTATACCACTGCTACGTCCATTCCCCACTAAGCCTGCGTTTCACCACCTCGCTACGGCACTCTACCACTCAAATTATCATAACTTTCCTTACCCGCGTTATTCAATTTGGTAACAGGTGAACACGCGAATATGAATGAAGCGCGGTCGAGCCTCGTCACGTCACTTCACAGGCATGAAATAACTTTTTTGGGACTTCCTCGATTATGTTGGAATTTTTGTACGGAAATGGGTTTTTTTTGGAAAATTCAAAACAGATTGTTTTACACATTCTTAGATAGAAATGTATCTCTTTACTAGAAGGGATACGCTGAAAGTTCGCATAATTGTTACATAGGTACGAGACGGGTTGTTAGACCAAGCTGTTTGTACCATTATAGTGACCAGCCTATTGGCTATCAAACTGGTGGTTGCTTACGGACTACCAGTTTGCAGTACATTGCGCCGTGTGATTTAGCGTCTTTTCAAGAATAGCCATATTACAAACATCCAATGCAATGTACTACAAACTGGTAATCGAAAGCAATTGCCTGTTCGATAGGCAATAGGGGGCAGTTCATAATAAATAAATAAAATAAATAAATAAATGATGCTGGACAGTTCACACTACCTTATCTAGCCCCAAGTTAAGCAGAGCTTGTGTTATGGACCCGCGACCCGTGCACCCACTGGCTTCACCCACCGATGGGTGTAGGGGTAATTCCTGTTTACCCGTGTACCCACTGCGATATGGTTGGAATTAATTATCGATGAAATAAATAAAATAATAATACGATAAGTTCGATGTTAAAGAGAAAAATAATACAAAAAGTTTTAAACCTCGTTATATATTATTAGACCTATTTATCCAATGTAGGCTAGCAGAAAAATGCAGGAGTAATCGAGACTTATGTGGATAACACCGCGAGGCGCAGCAGCAATGCGAAGACTTTTCATCAAATGTACCAGGCGAGCAGCAGAATGCAGGAGTAATTAGGTAACCGAATATCTAGAATACCGGTGAAATGGGGGCGAAAGTTTATCCAATGTACCAGGCTAGCAGAAAAATGCAGGATTAATCGAGACTTATGTGGATAACACCGCGAGGCGCAACAGCAATGCGACGACTTTTCATCAAATGTACCAGGCGAGCAGCAGAATGCAGGAGTAATTAGGTAACCGAATATCTAGAATACCGGTGAAATGGGGGCGAAAGTTTATCCAATGTACCAGGCTAGCAGAAAAATGCAGGATTAATCGAGACTTATGTGGATAACACCGCGAGGCGCAGCAGTAATGCAAAGTTTTTTTGATCGAATGTACCAGGGGAGCAGCAGAATGCAGGAGTAATTTGATAAACGATTATATTCCCACGGGATTTAGACCTATGCGGGAAACAACGCGGGCGCAGCAGTTAATGCGAAGATGTCATGCTCTGTCATTCTCTGTCATTATCTGTCATTCTCTGTCATTGTCTGTCATGCTCTGTCATTCGCTGTCATGCTCTGTCATTCTGTCATTATCCGTCATTCTTTTTTTTTTTTTTTTTTTTTTATACTACTGTAATGACGGAGCAAGCAGATGGCCCACCTGATGTTAAGCGGTAACCTCTGCCTATGAACAGTGAATTACCTCATTGGTCACGTCCACCTAGGACGCGCCCTATGTGGCATTGCACTGCGCCCGCCACCCTGAGACAATGATGAAAAGTCTCATGTGCCTGTAATTTCACCGGCACCCTTACCCTTCAAACCGGAACACAGCAATGCGAGCACTACTGCTTTGCGGCAGAAATAGGTATGGTGGTAGTACTTCCCCGGACGAACTCTTTCACAAAAAAGCTCTACTACTACTAAAATTCTCTGTCATGCTCTGTCATATTCTGTAATTTTCATTCATTTCTCTTCATTTATTATTTTATTTTTTTCATCGATAATTAATTCCAACCATATCGCAGTGGGTACACGGGTAAACAGGAATTACCCCTACACCCACCGGTGGGTGAAGCCAGTGGGTGCACGGGTCGCGGGTCGTGTTATGGGTACTAGACAACTGATATACTTAATACAATATAATTAAATAGATAGTTTTTTTTTTAAATACCCAGAACACCCTGAAGAAATATCTGCAGATCGCACAAATATTTGTTCCGAGGTGGGAATCGAACCCGTGACTTGCTGCGTCGCAGGCGAACGTTCGCCCGCCGCGCTACAGAGGTCCTCATATAATAATATGTAGTTCATCACAAAGGACTATTTTGAAGTACGAAAACACCATGAAAAAGCCATGAATGAACGAATGAAAATGCTATATTGTACGAGTATATCTCTAACAAACTAATTAAGAATTAAACACATCCTTTAAACATAACTAAATAAAGAAAGTCATAATCTTAGAATTAGCACGCTGAAGTGGCAATGGGCAAGCCATATAGTTAGCAGAACTGATAACCTTTGAGGTAGAAAGGTTCTCGAGTGGCGACCACAAACCGGACGACGCAAAGAGGAATGCCCCCCTTTCAATGGACCAAATACAGTATAGAGGTCGCAGGAAGGCGGTGGATGGAGGCGGCTCAAGGCCGTTCGTCGTGGCATTCTATAGCTATGGCCAGCAGTGGACTCCTAGAGGCTGATGATGACAACATGTACAATGGGCGCTCTTGTCGCTACAAATCGATCGAGACAACTTTTTAATGGAGGGGAGCTAAACTTATACGGTAGAGTTGTAGGGTGTATACACACACACACACACATAGACACACGCCTTTTTCCCCGAAGGGGTAGGCAGAGCCTCAATAGGCCTCATTTCACAGTGGGTTGCACCATCGTGGAAAATAGACGTGACAAGTGGTGAGCTCATCGCCGCTATTGCTTCCCACGACTGAGTCGGCTAACGTTTTCTTCCAGTATAACAATTCCACAATAAGCTAGCAGCCGCAGGACAAATCTTATACAAACGAATTTTATCAACAAGTCCGGGTAATCCCTTAGTCGGGTTTTACGACATCCACGGGAGGAGACGGAGGAGTCTATTCATAGGCCGGACACACCACGGTACTTAAATGTAAAATAGCAAAAAAGAAATAAACTTAGTTAGTTCCTAATAGGAACTAACTAAGGTAGTAATAATAGTTAGTTCGTTCCTAATAGTAATAAACTAACACATAATTACATTAACAGCCATATGTTTCTTCTAATGTGTCGATGGTGTTTTGTGTATTTCTTCTTTGTAAATGTGTATTTTACATAATTGTCGATCGTTGTTGCCATTAAAAGCACATTTTCAGCACCACAACGAGTCTTTTTTCAGAACCTCAACAACACCCCTATCGTGATATTGACAGGTTCAAAAATCCTAACCCAACTCTTTTTTCGGACGGCCGCCAACAAATTGAAATTCATTAGTGTGCCGGGACCATCGGGCGTTAAGGAAAATTAACGAGCCATATATGAATTAACACCCACATGTACAGGCGTAGTACCTACCTACAGTGTCAAGAGATGTACAGTGATTCATGTTTAAATACATTTAAGTACAGAAAGAATAATACAACTAATCAAAAAATAAAAATAAATGCTGGACAGTTCACACAACATTATCTAGCCCCAAGCTAAGCAGAGCTTGTGTTATGGGTAGGTACTAAGTAACTGATATACTTATATACAATACATTACACAGATATTTTCTTTTTTTTAGACAATAGAAAATACCCAGAACACCCTGAACAAATATCTGCAGATCATACAAATGTTTGTTCTCAGGTGGGAATCGAACCCGCAACCTCATGCGTCGCAGGCGAACCTTCGCCCGCCGCGCCACAGAGGTCGTCAAATACAAGTAGGTTTTTTTTTTTTTTTTTTTTACTACTTGGATGACTGATCGAGCTAGAACCCACCTGATGTTAAGCGGTAACCTCTGCCTATGAACAGTGCATTACCTCATAGATCACGTCCACGTCCTCATAGGACGCAACCTATGAAGGTATGTACAACATTAAAAAAATACAAATGAAATAGTTGTTAAAATTGACAACTTCGGCTCGAGTCTTAAATTATATCATCTTGTTACTGGAAAGTAAAGAAAATATAACAAAATAATAATTATTATAATACTAACACCCAACAGTCACATTGACCCCACACTCTAGGGTTACACACTTTATCGAGGGGTATAAGGGACCACGATTACCATGACACCACAACACCCAGACCCGGAACAAATATTTGCATATCATACAAACATTTTTCCTGCAGCGGTAGTTGAGCCTCTGGCATCTCAGCCAGCTACTCGCCCGCCGCGCTACAGAGATCGTCAAATAAAGAGAAAGACTAAAAAAAACTACTTTTATTGCTGCACTTTTGTGTTTGAAAATTCAAGTGTGTGTAGGGTATAGTATTATTTTTTATCTGTGATGTAGGTAACATTAAAATCTCAATCTGGAATTCTAGCATCCTAATACTTACAACAAACAGAAAGCAGGCATATGAATAACTAATTTATGAAGTGGTAATTTGTTATATATATTTAAATTTAGATTACAATCTCCTACTTCAGATTTTAAGCCACCGTTCTTTGCCGTGCAAAATAATTCCAGTCCATCCCAAGGATGTCTGGCAGAGATCGCATATAGCGAAAATACCACCAATTGTACTTCTGTGATGAGTTTTTATACTAACTTTTTAAATAGTTTGTTATTTGTGTTGAACAATATAGTGTTTTCTATCATTTTCTATACAAAAAAACGTGCAAAATTTAGTTTTTTGTGTAAACAAGAAATGGAACTCTTTGCCGTCGTCTGTGTTTCCTGAAAACTATAATATAGGTAAGAATGAATAGGTGCCTTCTAGACCTTTTTGCTCCATCGTCGACCGCATCGTCACTTACCAACAGGTGAGATCGCGGTCAAACGAGGGTCTATCTATGGATAGATCTATGAAAAAGGTGACTTGAGGACATACGAGTACATTGCGCTACTGTACACGATTTTGATTGTGCCAGCGGTCAGGCAGCGAGACGCGGGCAGATCGATAACGACCAATCCGCGACACATTTTTGAAGCGACGAGAGCGTGCCTTTTGAGTTTGCAGTCGGTGGTCGCGATTTGACCACTAGATTTTCCCTACTATTTCGTGTTTCGCCAGGATTTTATTTATAGCCTTTCACTAATTTGTCGCAATATAAAAAGCGAGTTTGACAAAGCACGATAAGGGTAGCGATACAGTTAAACAAATATGATTTAAAAATAACACCAATACTTAGAATTTTAAAGTTCGAAGATGAGCTTGATCAGTTCAGGGGTTTTAGAGCTAAGGGAGGCCAAGAGCTCCTTCAAACTAGGTGTCATAGCTAGGTCATGACATGTATTATTTGAAAGAGAAAAATACAAGAATGCCAGTTTTACACCGCGAGGTCAAGTTCGGGGAGAACAACTAGTATGGTCGTAATCCTCCCGCGGTGAGGTTGGACGACCTCTGTGGCGCGGCGGGCGAAGGTTCGCCTGCGACGCAGGAGGTTTAGGTGGACGTCCTAGGTGGACGTGACCTATGAGGTAATGCACTGTTCATAGGCAGAGGTTACCGCTTAACATCAGGTGGGCCATCTGCTTGTTGCGTCTTTCAAGTATTATAAAATAAATAAAATAGGTTGCGGGTTCGATTCCCGCCTTTGAACAAGGTGTTCTGGGTATTTTCTATGTATATGTTTCTATAATATCTATCTATGTAATGTATTGTATTAAGTATATAAGTTATCTAATACAAATAGCAGCTCTGCTTAGCTTGGGGCTAGATAATACTGTGTGAACTGTCCAGCATTTTTTATTTTATTTAATCCACCTCGCGTTTGCCTAGATATTATATGGTGCTATTGATACTTATTGATACCGACTATAATGATCCAAGATCATTTCCGACTCATTGCAATGATCCACGGAATCCGGCGATGCAACAGGACAAGGACATCTTACGCAACTAGATTACACGTTGTTAGACAGTTTAAATAGGATAATAAGCTTCGAACAATTTAGATAAATAAAATTACGTGAACCTGGTACATAAGGAGGCGCTTAATCTATCCAAATCCGTCCTCAAATACCCGAAATCCCCGAACAAGCGGCGAATAAAGACGCCGGGTTAGTGACGACTTGTCTTACTCATAGGATTACGCGTAGGCGTAAAGGTACTTGTCGATACAGATATAAATCTGGGAAAATGCATTTGGTACACATACCAAATAATGATCAGTTCAAATAATGCCATATCAGTTTTATCCGAGCCAGCTCTAAATAAGTATTTTATATTATTAATTTTTAAAATTTTGGAGAAACTTACAGCTAGGTTTACAAAAATTCAGATAAAATATATAGAACATGCCTGGATGGACAAGTGCATGTTTGTTGACGGCTAATTACAAGTTTCCGCAGATACCAGATATATAAAAAAAATAGCATTATACAAAGTAAGTTGACGACTTATTGGAAATAACTTAGACATAATGATAAAAAAAATACTGAATAGAAATAAAAAAGAAATAAAATTACGATAAGTTAAGTATGACGATAATTAACAAGAAATTTAAAAACATAAGAAAACCCCAACGCCATGAAACGTCTGAACTGATTTTGATAAAACATGTCTTAGAACCACCGCTAGAAAACATGCTTTCAAATAAAAAACTGCATTCAAATCGGTTTACCCGTTTGACCCGGTTAGCCTCATACAAAATTAAATAAACGCAGAATATAATTGGAATAGTCACACCAAGTTTTTTCTCTTTCGATCGACTTTCCAACTGCTTGGCAAAACTATAGACACAATTTATTAATTTTGTAAAAATTAAAAAACCCTCATCGCAATGAAACGGCTGAACAGATTTTGATCAAACATAGCTAAGAACACACCCGACAAATTCACCTTTAAAACAAAAAAAAACGAAATCCATTCATCCGTTCGGGAGCTACGATGCCACAGACAGACACACACACACACACACACACAGACACCCAGACACGTCAAACTTATAACACCTCGTCGTTTTTGCGTCGGGGGTTAAAAACACTGTGTAACTATTCTCAGGATAATTCGCGTTTTACTCTAAAAGTCACTTGAAAATACACTGTGATGCCCTATAATTACGGGAACACTAAGATTAAGATCTTGTTTTGTTTTTGAATGTGTTAGTGTGAAAAAAAAAAACTAAACCCTATACTTTGTGGTTCCAAATACGCATTTGGCCAGTTTATTTATTCCCTGCATCTACAGATCCAAAAGCAGTTGTATTCACAAATAACAAAAATGTTTTTGGATATGAAACTAAGCTACAGTACAGTCTGTGGAAATATAATAGACCATCCGAAATTTTATGTTTTTCAGCGATAACAAAAACAAAATAGGCCACATTTCGAAATACGGCTCACGGCGACATATCCAATGGAAACTCAATTACCTCGCAGCAAATGTAAAGTCTTAATTGGTATTGAAGTGTAGAGTTTTCTATAGACTCGTATAGGTCTGCAATCGACTAAATAACGGTAATTATAAACAAGGAAAATCGACAGGTATCGTTAACTTAGATAATGCCTGAGTTATGTTTTGATTCATAGGAGAGCTTAATCGATACCTCGACTATTCAGGTTCTCGAAATGTCTATAATATGCGTTTTAGGTAAGCAGCGAGCAAACTTTTTTTTTTTACTTTGATATTATACCCTAGATTGACTGCGATCTCACTTGTTGGTAAGTGACGATGCGGCTGACGTTGGAGCACGAAGGTCTAGAAAGCACCTATTCCAAGCAAGGCAAGGAAGACCAGCGTTGGTTGCTAGCTTGCTGTCAACCAACTCATGCCATTTTGTTACTTGAGTTACTACTTGTACCTTCATATCTGTTTCTCCTTAGTTTAATACATGTTTCTGTGTAAATAAATATATATTCATTCTTATTCATTCATTCTACTCACTCTTACCGTAAAGAGAACCATATTAAAGTTTTCAGGAAAGAAAGACTACGGTAACTTGTTCCATTCGTCAGCAGTTTGAATTACAAAGGTGGAACCGAAACGCTTAGTGCGAATTGCGGGTATACTGATGAGGTAAGGATGGTACTGAGCCGTGCGCCTGCTTGTCGTATAATGAAAAGGAGATGGTGGGATCAGATCATGTAGCTCCTGGGCACATTCCCCAAAATGTAACCTATACAGCGTGATAAGCTATCTTCTGTAAACTTCTTTAAATAAACTAGGTACGCTTTATATCCCACTCATTGTACTTTCGCTACATTTGATTTACCTTTACATAATTATTTAAGCACAATAGTCACCGCGGGACTTCTATACCACATCGCATTCAACAGAACTGCTTCAATTTAGAGCAACGGGACCGTCCAGTTACAGAATTCGTCACACCAAATAGGAAGTGAAACCCTTTCACGGAGAAAGTCCTTTGTGCTTTCTTCCAAGGCCGCGTAACATTGCTTTGTGTAACTGGATAAGCTATTACGGTGCCTTGTGTAATTATTCATAAGTAGAAAGGGTTGCTCGAAAATGGTGCAGTTATTCTTACCCGTGGCACCGTTACTTTATGGTTTATGATTGTAACGGGACGCGCGATGTGACGTGATTGTGACGTAGTGCAGTCCCGTTTGCCTGTACCACTGTATACATAGTACAGAAGGTCAGCTCAGTACAATGAGCGATAACAGGCGCACTTACCTATATACGCGTATACACGACGATCTCGGTGAAACTCGGTCAAACGTCAGTTGCGTGTGCCCGCGTTTTGGCGCAATAGACGTTATTATTTAGGTACCAATATATTTTGTGTCTTGTCACTCAGGTATTGTTGTTGCGTTGTGACTTGATTTGTGACTGTGAATCGTGCAATGCACGATCGTACATGAATTGTTCTGTGTTTATTTGTCTAAACACAACACTGAACACAAAAGAATTGTCTTTTTTGACCGTAAGTAATTAAAATCATAATCGGCCGGATCTGAAATTTCTATAATTGACGTTCTGAAACGTAAATTTTCCTTTGCTAGCTCTAGCGCTACGGCTGAGCGTAGGTAATTAAAATCAAATACGTCCGGAACTGACCTTCTGTACTATGTATTTGTCCTTTGCTATCCTGTACAGTTATAGGGACAATAAACAAGATGAAAACAATAACAGTTTTGTATAGGTAATGAGAAAGAAGATGCCAGTGACGTACTAGTCGTTCCGTTATGGACTAAGAAGGGAAGTAGGTAAGAACTTCATCGAAAGATTGTAGATGGGTTAAATTACGGTTGCTACTGTCGAAACATTTTATATGACACGTATGTTTTGTACCTATGTGCTGAGTTCAATATCTCATACAATTTCTACAGTTTTTATTTTATTTTTTCATACTACTTGGAGATACCGTTAGATCAAGCAGATGGCCCATCAGATGTTAAGCGGTATCTTCTGCCTATGAACAGTGCATTATCATTTAGGTAATGCACTATTTTTTTTTTCTTAACCTATTGTGTCCCACTGCTGGGCAAAGACCTCCCCCAAAATTTTCCAGGCATTTTCCTTTGGCAGTTTCCCACCACTCCTTCTCGTGAGCTTCGAGATCGTCCCGCCAACGCCTTCTCGGTCGGCCCCGTCGTCGCCTTCCGTCTTCAGGCACCCAAGGAGTTACTACGTTGTCCCACTTCTCGGGGTGCATCCAAAAACTACAATATATTACTGGGTGCATCCGACTGACGTGGCCAGCCCATTCCCACTTGAGCTTTGCTTAATAATTAATAATTAAATAATTAATAATACTTATATGTTTTACCTTTAATTTAACTTTTAGTAGGTATTCTCAAAGAATATAAGCACTTTTAGTTAAAATGGTATTTGATAAGAAAACTGATAAGTAATACTAATATTATTGAAGGTTTATGTCACGTAGACACAAGCTCCGCAATCCATCAAATAATATTTAGAAAGTTGAAACATTTGTTTTTTGCGTTCTGTCCCATATTTTTTGCGCTCCTAATTTTATTGTCAAACAGCTTCTGTTGTCATAAATAATATTGTCTTTGGGCCACTGGTGTTACTTGATTGTTGGTTTCTTTGTCTTATTGGCAACATTGGTGCTTTAAAAACTTGACCCATTTTAGTTAATTGTTCTTCAGCACACTGGCAAGGCCAAAGTATGCTCCTATGTTTAACAGACCTATTGTTTGTTTATTCGTTATATTTCATCTGAAATCCAGCTTCTGTCCAAATCTAGCCGTGTTATTGGTAGGACAACTAAAATTCTTAAATGATTTTCGTGTTGTTTCCATTTTGAATGATATTATTGTTGTGGTGTGTCTACAAGTCCCCTCTGTCTCTTCCCGTGAATGTTGTAAAATCTGACTAAGGGATTTCACCAGTGAATGGGCAGCAGCATCCACCTGAGTACTTATTACCAATACTGAGATCACACACAACCTGCCTGCTAAGCGTGATGATTATGGCAAAAACCCCATTGTGTTATAGTGGAGGAGGCCTCGTCCAGTAGTGGAATGATGATAAATGATATTATAATATATATTTTTAACCCCTGGTGCAAAATGAGGGATGTTATAAATTTGACCGCTATGTGTGTGTGTCTATCTGTCTGTCTGTGTGGCTGTGTGTGGCACCGAAGCTCTTAAACGGGTGAAACTATATGAATGCGGTTTTTTTTAAAAATTGATAGCAGGTTTTCTAGCGGGTTTCTTAGACATGTTGTATAAAAATCGGTTCAGCCGTGTAATTGCACTGGGGTTTTTTTAAATTTTTAATTTTCTTCTTGTTAATTATGTATTCAACATACTGCATCAAACGGTATACTTAATACGATTGATGTATGAAGTATGATGTAATCATTCACATTACATTTCACAAAATAATTTGTTAAATTAGTTTGTCCTAGAGGCATAGCAAACTACCACTTGCATCCATTTAATTCACTCACACATTTTCGTGTTTAATATTGCAACCAAACAGCGCATACTGTCTTGATCGACACCTAACTCCACAAAGGCTCCAATCTGTAGTACTCCCGCAAACCCTGAACGCTCCGCAGGTTGCATGGATGTGATGACTAATAGGATGCTAACACCTCAATACAACGACAGGTCCCGTCGATTCTAATAAACGCCCCGATTCTATGCAACTGCCCACCAATAGGCTCACGTCGCTCCGTGAAATTGGGAACAAAGAAAACAATGCTTTTAACTACATTTAACTTCCTAACAATCACACAAAGATGGCAAAAACATTAAAAACAAAGATGGACAATAGTACAATTCGGATGACAATACATTCTTTACTCTTCTTAGTATCGCTGGCAGGATAAAAGATGTCTCCTCCTAATGACCTATCTAAGACTGGCCGCGTTGTGGGACGTTTATGGCACCCACGCGACATCATAATGGAATTTGTTCCAGTGTTTTGTCAACAGTCCTCTTTCTACGAAGGGGCTAGAAATTGGGACAGAAACGTAGCCGATTAAAAAACTGAACGCGTGCCTTGGTTCGGTTCTACTAACTACTGACTGGGAAAAACTCTGTCATATTTTTATACCAGCTTAAAATAACATAATAACTCTCAAAGAACCCCAAAAAAGTTTTTTCTTGGTCATATTTCAACAAAGATCTTGTAAAATAAAAATACATAATGCGCTGCTAACTCAAATTATAGAGGCAAGCAAACGAAAATAGGAGTATAAAGAACACCCACATAGTCGCATTCAATAAGTTTTTCTTATTAGTGATAGCATATTTTTTTTTTTTTAAATTTTTTTTTCTTTTCTCTTCTTTTTTTTCTTTTTCTTTCATTTTAAGTTTTTGAAGAATTTGGTTTAAAGTTGGCTTTTTCCAGAAATATATTCAGAAGGGATTCAATCGCATCTGTTTTTTATAACGCAACTAATAAGAGGGGTGTCCACCACCCCATATGTATGCTATGGGTGTATGCTATGGTCCATTAGACCATAGCATAGTAATAATAGTAATAAATAATGCTGGACAGTTCACACATCATTATCTAGCCCCAAGCTAAGCAGAGCTTGTGTTATGGGTTATGGCCTCATAGCTCCGGAATGAGTCCTCAAATTTTAATGTAGCTTTTTGAAAGATAAACCACAAATAATAACATATAAATACGGTATCATTTCCAGGATTTCCAGGGCCACAATCGCAACACTTTTTTAGAAGGGAACTCAGGTATTTTTGAGCTCAAAATGTTCATTTTCAAAGGTAGTTTTTTTTTTACACTACTTGGAATGGCGGATCAAGCACATTGCCCACCTAATGTACCGTCTGCCTATGAACAGTGCTTTACCTCATAGGTCACGTCCACCTACGACTCACCCTAACTATGTGGCATTGCACTGCGCTCGCCACCCTAAGACATAAAGATGAAAAGTCTCATGTGCCTGTAATTTCACCAGCACCCTTACCCTTTAAACCGGAACACAGCAATGCGAGCACTACTGCTTTGCGGCAGAAATAGGTATGGTGGTGGTAGAATTTCCCCAGATGTACTCTTTCACAAAAAAGCTCTAGGGTACCAGACGCCTTCTCGTTGATACCCACGTTGAAGAACACAGCCGTCACCGTGAACTGAGCCTAGTTTTAACAAACAGATATATAAGGAACGGAACAAGTTACCGTCGTCTGTCTTTCCTGAAAACTATAATATGGGTCTCTTCAAGGCTAGAGTTAATAGATGCCTTCTAGACCTTCGTGCTCCATCGTCGGCCGCATCGTCACTTGCACTGAAGCTGAATCGCTCAAATATTAAAACAGAATTATATTCTATTTCGCCCCTAGGCTCCAGGTTCTGATGATAACCAGGATAGATACTAAAAGAAGTTGGGGGTTTTTAAATTTACATAAAATTAACTTGTCTAATAAATATGTTACGTTATATGTTATGTTATGTTGTTGTTGATCTTCCTCTGGTTTTCAGAACCGCTAAATCTCTTCCTATCTTCAAAAAGCTATTGTTTAATAATTTTTTGTCCATGTCGTAAAGCTGTAAATTCTAGTAATATGTTCAGATATTTTTATTTATTTATTTAGTATATTTTGTGTAGTTATATTATATATATATATGTTATTATAAGTTAGATTGTATGTATACGTATACTTTTATTTATTTATTTATTTGATCTACACCACCGTCCTTTATCGTTCTCGTCAATTCCAGTCCATCCCAAGGTTGTCTGGAAGAGATCGCTCTCAGCGATAAGACCGCCCATTGTACTTCCATAGGTACTTATTTTTCTGATTGTTTTTAATGTTATTTTTATTTTTGTGGTGTGCAATAAAGTGTTATCTATCTATCTATCTATGTTACCATACTTCAGACATCAATATCCAAGTAATTTTGACTCATCATAGTTCGAAATGCTCGTTTGAAACGTAATTTGGTCGCACTCGTTATCCCCAAATGTTTGCCGGGTGCCGGCGACGCATGTCGAAAATACTTAGTGGGGTTGTGTCTCATTATAATCCCCGCTGTACCCCGCTCGACCGATATATTAACACGTCCACCCACGATGGTGTGGATGCGTCTGTGTGAGCAGCTTCCAGATAATCTCTATTATGTTCCTCAACAAAAACAAGGCATTTTCTGTATGGAACTATTCAGTTACGGCTTAATATTTTACATCTCCATCATCCTGTAGATATTTACTGCTGGACGAGGTGTTTTTTTTTTAACATTGATAGGCCTTTGTTTGACCACGTTCTCACCTGTTGGTAAGTGACGATGTGGCCGAAGATGGAGCACAAAGGTCTAGAAGGCACCTATTCACTCTAGCGTTGAAGGGCCCAGAATATAGTTTTCAGGAAAGACAGACGACGATAGTGTATTCCACTCCGTAGCAGTTCGCATTATAAAGGATCCCATAAAATAGGGGTGATTTGTCACAATCACCACGCTTGGCAGGTGGACTGGTGATCGCAGTATTGGTGTTAGGTAGGTGGGATGCTGCTGCTCATTTCTTGACGTTAATACATAGTTACATTTATGCTTTATTCATTTACATTTTAAATACCTTATTGTGTTATTGTCTTACAGCAGTACCAAAATATGGTATACGAGAATCGTTGTACTCTCTTATTGCTTGAGATGAAGTGGATATTGTTAAATATTGAATTCATTGACGACTAGCCTCTTGCCTGCGAGTTCACACGCGTGATGTCAGGATAAAAAGCAGTCCCCCTCCTCCCTCCTAACCCCTCCATCCCTCCCCAGTATATTCCACACACCAAATATCAATAAAATCCTCTTATCCTTTCCAATCGTCTTGAGTTCATACAAAAAATCCATAGAAAAACACTCAGTTTTTTCGAATTTTGCAATTTTCTGGGACAGTTTTCCAATTTTTCTTTCCCTAAAAACGACTTTCCCACTTTACGAACATTTAAAGAAAAAATTGCCAAATCGGTCCAGCCTTTCTTAAGAACAGCATAACAGTTTGAATTATATTGATAGATATGAACAACGAAGAAAGAAGACTTGCATTTTCAAATGTAAGTTTGGAAGCGTCTTAAAAAGCATGCATCTCCTCCATGGCATATCCACAAGTTATTGCCGAAATCAGTGAGTGTTAAGAGGGCGCTGGCGTAGTGCGCGGTGTGCCATTGTTATAATTTTCAATAAGGGGCGCGTAGAGGGGCACTATCGATCTGTACTGACTACTGGGGGCAAGTATTGCATGCAGCATCAGTGCATCCAACTGGAAATTGAAAAGCAAACCCATGGTGCGTGAATTACACTTTGAGTTTGCACAAAAATATAGCAAAGAACTTTCGTAGACGCTCCGTAGACCGCTGTAGACTTTCGTAGACGGTCTGTACACCGTACGTTTTAAGTATTTTTTTGACTTAGCTCCGTCTTAGCAGCTAAAAACTGCTGGATGTTATTTGGCCGAGCTGAGCAAGTCCTCTACTATCCCACAACGTATGAAATTTTGTGGTACACTAAGAAAAAACTATCACATCTCTAGATTTGTAATATAGCAAAGAAATTTAATTCATCTTTAAATGTGTATAAAAACAACAAGTAAAAAATCTTGCGAGCCATTACAAAGCCGTGCTTTTTGTTAGTGTTAGATACAATAAAACTAACCTACCAAGATACACGTAGTTCCTCATACCCACGACACTGGGATCCTAGGTTATGTATGTGACTGTTGGGTGTTATGTTATGTTAATTAATAGCCAATCGGGCTAACAAGTCAGGCACATGGTACCTAGTATACTTTAGTATTTATTAAATAACAAGTACATATAAACAATACAATTTATGATACAATCATCATCATCATCAGCAGCATTCAAACGACACCTGTTGGACAAGGCCTCTGATATACTCACCACGCTAGGCAGGCGTATTGGTGATCGCAGAATGTGTGTTGAGTACTCTGATAGATATGACTGCCCATCCCCTGGTGTAATAGTTTTACGACATCCACGGGACGAGACGGAAGGATCTATTCTCAGGCCGGATACACCAATAACCAAGAACACTATATATAGTTTAGAAATCGATAATAGTAAATGAATGATTGCTTTGTTTCAGCATAGGCCTCCCGTATAGTCCTCCAAAGCTCCCGATCGTGAGCTTTCCTTCTCCACATCACACCTGTGATGTCTGCTTTAGTTATTAAATTAAAGTCATCTTTTCATTTGCGGAAAGGTATAATTCTCGCTATTTTCCCTTTTATAATAGTTATTCGTATTTATTAGTAAAAAGTTCACATTTTACACGCCAGGTTTTATTCCCAGTTGAGTAAATTGCATGACTCGCAAGCAACATGAGTGATGATTTGTATAATAGCATGAGAATATATCGATTACTAGATCCATTAGCAAATAAATATTTATATTTTTTGTCTCTCTTATTCAAATAAATCAATATTTATCTACATGTTCTTTCATCAATACCACGAAACAATACGCCACAGATGCGAACTCCCGGCTCCTGTACGCACCCCATCGCGTCCGTATATCCAACCGCCCGGGGCGCAGTCGAATTCTATTAAAATCCAAACAATGCCCACATCCCCAACTAATATCTGGACTAAATCCCTAATAAGTATGCCATTGTGTGAGAGGGACGTAACTAAAGCGACAAAGAACACGTTATAGCGATCTGGTTGAACCTTCAAACACAAAATCAACCATCTCACATTTCCATTCCATTCAAAACTGACCCCAATGTTTGAAGCCATACAGCAAACATTCGTTTACATATCCATAGGCGCTTGGTATGTTTGTTTGGTCGGATATGTGGGAACAGAACACGCCAGAGTGTGGTGAGCGTCTGGCCGTGGAGGCTCACCGAAGCAGCCGCACTCCCCTACTAGATTTGCAGGCCGGTTATAATGCCGTGGCCATTCATTACACACACTACTGTTTGACGTGGACTTTAAAGTTTTATTGTTATTTGGATAGTTGTAATTTGTAGGGATTAATGGCAGATGTGATTTGGTTTTTAAGGTTAGTAGTTATTTATAGGTGATGCTTGACTTCAACGACCGGAACAAAACGTAAATGTTCTATTGATAAACCATTGGTAACTCGAAAAATTAAATGTAAGCTATTTTTGTCGGGATTAAACAATCTATTGTTGGAATAACAGGTTTATTGAAAGACAAAAAAGATAGAGTACCTACTGATAAAAGATGTGATCAAAGATAGAGTACAACGCACAACAAACAGCACAAACCTAACGTTGAAGCTAAAGGAAATTAAAACGGTTCAGCAAAACACTGGCGTACTTAACAAAGCAATAATTAACGGGAAACTTTTGTTCGTGATACAACAATTGCGTGTAAACAGCAATCAAAGTGCGTCGTCGGCGTGAATCGGTGCAGAATCGTCGCTAAAGTGTAGTGTCAACACTGATAAGTGTTTCCGTGTCCCGCGTCTTTGTGGGGAGACACGGTGAACGGTGCACGGGGCTAGCTGCACCAAGGAATGAGTATCGCCAAATTTATATTGAACGAGCGAATACTAACTTTCTTGAAAATGCACATTTTTAACAATAAAATTGTTACTTTACTTGAATTTACTTTACGTGAATGACAGGGACGGTTTTCTACAGTTCTATGATTTTAATTTAAGTTTACGAGTTTTGAGACACGTTAATCGATCAAACAAATAGGTAATCAAATTATTGTCTTCTAGGCAGTTATTTGATTACTTACCTATTTATTTGATCAGTTTAACGACCGAAACAAACACATATTCTACAAGTAATTTTTTTAGGAGCACCACAATTTAACCAAATCATCACCAATCATTAAAATAACACTGTTATAATGAAAGAGCACTAAAAGTATAGACATATCATCATATTTGTGAATCATTTTTATTAACTGAATAATTTTGATGTTATTTTAGTATAATAATTTTATTTATTTAGCACGTAATAGTCGATTTTTAAATTGTTCCAGAAGTCAAGCTATTGCTTGATATACTGCGCACATTATGATGCGGTTTGTATTATGGTGTATCTGGCCTGAGAATAGATCTAACCAATCACTTGTTACAAGCTTTTATTTAACTTGCAATGTATGTATGTTTGTCTGGGTAGAATCCGGGTGGAATCTTGCAACTGAATTTTAAAGCAGTTATCCTAAACCGATTGAGCTTAAATTTGGCATACCTGTCAAGTTCTGATGTCAATACAATATGATGGTGACCATGTAGACGTCAGGTGGATAACGGAACTCCTCGATGGATAATAGTAGACCGACCGTGTTTAGGCTCATTTTGATCAGCACACGGTTACGATCACAAATTTTATAAAAGCTTGTGTTGGAAAATATATTTTTCACAAAAATCTTATTTACTATAACTTTCCAGGTAGTACGTGTATAATGTCTGACGTTCTAGCGAAACCCCTCAGACAAAAATAATTAGAAGGGTCATTCATTTTTAAAAGTATTACAAAATATATATAATCTTCAAAAGTATCATTAACCGAGTTCTCCACATCCTCAGTGGCTGCAACCGTACTGGGGTCGGAGACAATAGAGGCTAACTACCCCTTTCTTGTAAACCGGCGGCCACGGGAGGCGCGGGGCTAACCAAGCATACACTGCATGTGGGGCGCAGGGCAGACGAGGACAAAAGGGTTGGGGAATTGGATGAGATTGATTTGTGTAATATAAATATATTTACAGAATGAATAGTCCAAATACAGAAGTATAATAACTAGAGTTAGTAGTAGAGCTTTTTTGTGAAAGAGTTGCCCGGGGAAGTACTACCACTATACCTATTTCTGCCGCAAAGCAGTAATGCTCGCATTACTGTGTTCCCGTTTGAAGGGTATATGTGCCGGTGAAATTACAGGCACATGAGACTTTCCATCTTTATGTCTCAGGGTGACGGGCGCAGTGCAATGCCACATAGGGCGCGTCCTGGATCGACGTGACCTATGTGGTAATGCACTGTTCATAGGCAGAGGGTACTGCTCAACATCAGGTGGGCCATCTGCTTGTTCCGTCATCTAAAGTTGTATAAATAAATTATAGATATACCGTGCTGAGTACATATCAAATTGCATAAATTCAAAACACATACGTTTAGAATACATACATAACATAACTACACATGCTTTTGACTTGATCAATAATCAAAATGTGGTTTTATCACAAGAGTTAGGTACTCATATTTACCGGTAACATGTTTTGTGATTACAATTCCAAATCAATTTTTACTAACAAATCTCTAACCATTCTGCATCAGTACGACAACATCGCTGTTGACGACTGTACCCAACTACTGTACTAGTATATGGGGTCCCGCAGACCCACAATGCGGATTTGAAACGGGGGTCGTAACCGGATTTCCAAATTGAAATGTTTTATTTCTGGCCCCAGCATTACGTAGATAATGCGACTTTTAAATTGATAACCGAATGGTGCGTATGCGCGGCTCACTGACAAATACGATTAGGGTTCCGCAGACAAATCGCAAATACTGAGTTTCGGACTCGAGCGGCGCGGCGCAGCGTTGTGTAGCGACCTCTGTGCGCGGCTAGTAGCCGGCTGAGATACGAGAGGTCGTGGGTTCGATTCTTGCTTCGGGAAATATGTTTGTATGTTCTTAAAGTATTTGTTCCGGGTTTGGGGTTGTGTGATCCTAATCCTGTGGGTCCCTGAAGATTATGTAGGTATGTGTCTGGTTGATATTATTTAAGTTAGCATGAACTACTTCATATAAAATGTTCATACCTACCATTTTAAGTCCGTACCACGTTCGCGAACGTGACCATCAGGCTGCGTTTCCATTGACGCGGAGCTGAGCGGAGCGGAGCTTAGCGGTGCATGAATTGACCAATCACTATGGCGAGCGAGCAGCCAGCAGAGATTTCGAGCACAGTGATTGGTCAATTCATGCACCGCTAAGCTCCGCTCCGCTCAGCTCCGCGTCAATGGAAACGCAGCCTCAAACTGGTAATCACTTTCAGTTACAAAAGTGCAATACATTGCGCTGTAAGTTTGAAATATTTATTATTCTTACAAATAACCTGAAACACGGTGCACAATATACTGCTAATTTCGATTACCCCCTGTTTGGCGTGGTAAAAAACATCCACTATAAGTTCGTCGTATCCTAATTTGTGTCAGAAGTCAGAACTATACATCCAAACAAAATATACAACCTGCGTTGATATACAAAATTTGCAAGCTGTGATCTAATATTAACTGTAACATAAACTGTGTGCGACCAAAACAAAAGACGACCCGCTAGTATTAGGAATTCCCAGATTGTACCCTGTACTACGGGGGGTAGGAAGTGAGGACGCGGACTGCGCGGGCTGGAGAGAGGCCATTGCGTATGCCAGTATTATTCTAATATTCTAGAATTATTTTTACTAACTTTTATGTAATGCGGATGTAGCGTGATCTCCGTTCGGCGAGAACCACTAGGTAGTCATATTCCTGTGCTTGTGTCACAAATTGATTTCCCGGGGCCACATATACAAAGTGAATGACGTTGGTATGCATCCTTTTTTTGACGTTCCGTTGATAAATCACAGTCAACGCTATGTTAGGAATGCCTTAGCTTTATCAAACTACTGTTTTTTTAACAATAATTATTATCTTAATTAATAACTACGTATTGCTATCTTAAACTTTGTTTTAAAATTAACTACCTATTATTTGTATTTTTCTTGTTGTTATTCGTGCTTAGATCGTGCGTCAACCGAGGTCCGTGCTGAAAATCAGCGATGCAGTTTACTGCAGTAGGTATTATGTTGAGCACGGACCTTTTTAACAGCCCTATAGCACAAACGCAAATGTTTGGTTATTAGTCTATGTTATCTGTGTTACTTATTTATTTGTGTTTTGGATAGTTTTTTGTCAACATAAAAGTTTTACTTAATTACTTACTTACTGCAGTTGATAAAATGGAAAAATCTTATGATGCCCCTTACCAATTATAACTAGGAAACATTGGAAGTAAAATGGTAGGAACCCTTCCAAAAGCATGACCAACATGTGCTTCTCCAGTGATTTTTTGTGAGGCATTTTGACGAATGTTTGGTTAAAGTTAAACCGTACCGTCACAGTGCCGTTTATGTCTTGGCTCTATGTCTCATTTACATAAGCCTCGGCCCGATATCTATTGTTGTCAGTTCATTTGCATGTTCTCCGAGGATGGTGTTTGTTTGTGCCACAGACTTACCCAGAAGTTGTTTTACTATGATTGATAGGCAGTTAACCGTGGCAATTCATACTTCATAAAAATCTGATTTCTCTTTCGACGTTGCGCGGTTCAATATATGAAAACCTATTTTATCTTTTTTATACCAGACTACGGTAAAACCAAAAAGGCTTATTTTGGTAGTACCTATGTATGTATTTAAGTATGTTCCACCGTAGAGCTTAAACTACTCATCCGATTTTTTATGAATGAGGCGTCAATCGAATCGTTATTATTATCAGGGTATTTATTTTTATTATATTCTTTTCGAAAGTATTATTTGACGCCAAATGAAAAAAGAGAAATAAAAATGAGTTTTTTATTTATTAACTTTTTTGTGAAAATGTTCGTCCGGTGAAGTACGATACCTATTTTTGCCGCAAAGCAGTAGAGCTCGCTTTGTAGTGTTCCGGTTTTAAGACGCTATGTTAAAATTTTGGAGTCGTTTCGTTTCATGCTCACTCACTATCAGTAAAGATTACAAACTTGATGTTAATACAGTAATTAGTTGAGGATGTAATCTAAATAAATTATAGATTAGAAACACGATTCGCGAAACTTTTCTCGATAGCTTTATTTTTTGAAATTGGCTCTTCTAAAGCCCTTTTTAGGTCCCTCCTTCGACTAGAGAAAGTATTAAGCATATTTTTTTATATTATTCAGTAGGTAATCACATTACTTACATTAATTATAGATAATTTATTTTTATATTTGCTACTTTAGAAGCTAAACGAAGTTTTATCATTTGTCGCTTACGTCAGGTACTTCCGAGTGGCAAAAATCTATACCTCACCTTTTCCCGGGTTCAAGTGACCAATAGCGCTGTCACTGTCTTACAGCTATTGTTTTCTGGCTAGACTCCGCCCATTCGGTATTTTAACATATCGCCTTAAGGGTGCCGGTGAAATTACAGGCACATGAGACTTTTCATCTTTATGTCTCAAGGTGGCGGGCGCAATGCAATGCCACGTAGGGCGCATCCTAGGTAGACGTGACCTATGAGGTAATGCAGGCAGAGGTTAACCGCTTAACATCAGGTGGGTAATATGCTTATTCCGTTATTAATTCAGTAAAAATTAATAAGTATGGTGGTAGCACTTTCCCGGACGAACTCTGTCACAAAAAAGCTCTACTACTAGCTATACTAATAAGTACATAAATGTAAGGTCAATCCGTTGTGCTTGGCTTGATCGGATAGCGTCCGCCATTATTTTTGCGTGCACTGCCTGACGGAGCAGGGCTACTATTATCACAATAATATCGCGATCAATCGAACGAGGGGGCAATGAAATGGTGGGGGAAGAGGGGGGGGGGGGTAGACACTGGTGCAAATAAATATATGTGCCGGCCGGCGGGCGGATAAATACGCAAATAATACGAAACTACAAAAATCAAAACCCATCCAGCACTCCGATACGGTGCATCGGATCGAAGTGTGCTCTACTTGCATTTACTGGTTACGATACACATACATACATACGTAGACACACGTATCTTTTTTTTTTCTTTTTTTCTTAATTTTTTTTTCTTTTTTTTTTTTTATGTGGTATTCAAAGCCAATGTGCCTCTTTTCACAGTGGGTCGCACCATCGTGGAATATAGACGTGAGCTCATCGCCGCCATTGCTTCCCACGACTGACTCGGCTAACGCTTTCTTCCAGTAAAAACACATTCTATAATAAGCTAGCAACCAGGAAAAATTGTATACTAACGAATCTTATCAACAAGTCCGGGTAATCCCTTAGTCTATTTTTTTTTGATATATTCATAATAAAAGTCTGCCAGCTCCCAGTCTTGTCAGTTATTACAGTAAAATTTAGTGTCTACACTAATATTATGAAGATAACTTCCACGCAAAAAACCCTCTTTTAGAATATCTTCTACTTTTAATTATCCTCGTGTGAGCTGTTTGCTTAAATATATTTTTTACCGTATTCTTTGAAATCGCCCAGGGCTGTTATTCGCTATGACCATAGGAGATTACTTGACAATAACTTGTATCGTCACAATGTATTCTGAACGATGATTCCACGCAGATATCGTAGCGAGCCCGCGTTATGTCACGTTTGGTCATAGCGAATAAGGGGGCAGATGTTAACGAAGTAGGTATCAAAAAAGTTACTTAAGAATATTATAGTCTAGAGGGTTCTGGTAATGAGACGCCGATGTTATTATTTTATGATTTTATAATCCTTATAAATATATTTTATACATATTTTTCACATCGCAATGATCATAATTAAAAGATCATCAAAAAGGGATCATGATCATAATCAGGATCATAAAATATATATACTTTATATATATTTTATGATCCTTGTGATGTCAATGAATAAAATACTTTTGACTTTGACTTTGACTTTATTAGAGGAATGTTTTTAATTAGCACTATTTATATTGTAACGAGGATATACACAAATAAATATATGTGATTGAGAACTTGATAAACATCAACTCCAAATATATATCTGTTCTTAAGTAAAGCAGTATCCACACCGTACTCACGAGCCGTGAGGCCATTATCAAGCCTATAGCTATTTGCCCCGAAAAACAAACTCTCGCGGGATGCGTGGGGAAGAGGGGGACAATGCAGCCAACTGCGCGTTCGCAGACCCCGGCATTTGCATTCGCGCGGCCAGCTGCGAACGTTGATATACTTATAAATAGGTAAACTTATGAAAAACCTAGCTTCTGCCAGCGGGTTCATCACATGCCTCAATAAAACGAATCAAGAGTCAAATATGCTTCATTTAAACGTATTTAAAGCCTTTTATTTCACAATCAATAAGTAAAGGTTACTCAACGAGTTAACTACTTAGGAGGTTAAATCATACTGCGTGTCGAGCATTCTGCATTTTTTGAAGCATTCTGCGTGTAGACGTTATTTTTAACTTACTGAGCAGATAAACTGGTGGTGAAACGAAAATTCTTGTTTTCTGAGCAGTTATATTTGAAGCATTTGAAGTAGTGATTACATGCTCAGTGGTAGCTTACTTAGTACTTTACTTAGTGATTGTGAAACAAATTCGGGTCACGAATACCCCGAGGAAATGCGAAGCATACTTTATACTTACATGTACTATTAATTATTCTGTGATAATATGTATAAAGTAATAATACAAAGATTATCTCTTATAATTCACAAACGCATCGATAGCGCATTCTAGGAATTAGTTTGATTTGGTAAAGAACTCTGAACTAATTACTAACGAAAATAATAATGAACTTACGTTTGATCAATAATTTTATGATGTTATATAAATTATGTGATGTTATACTACTAAATAAAACTGTCACTACAATTTGTCCATCGTGATTCGCGCGCAAAGGTGGTTCGGTTTTGGTCGCGTAAAAACCCGACTCGCGCTTCGGGCACGCCCGATAGACAGCTCAGCGGCTTTTCACACAGTTCACTCACACTACATCAGAAGATAAATTATTGTATTTCAGAGTTTTTATAGTTAGGTTGACAAGGTTTTAGTCATTTAGCAAAGGGTCCAGCGTGTCCTACTAATAAATATACGAGAGTTTCTATCCATATAATGTAGGTACTCAATATGCCGTGATGTGGCTGGCCTAAAAAAAATATCCCTAAGTCTCCTCCCGTGAATGTCATAAAAGCTGACAAAAGGATTACACCAAGGGATGACAGCGGCATCCATCAGAGTACTCAACAGCAATACTGTGACTGTGTAAGGGACTTCAATCCGCCGTTTTTGAAAGAAACATCTTAATTTTTTATCGTATTTCATTATATTTGTGTATTAAAAAATTAAATTATTAAAGATATGTCGTGTAGTTTTGGTAACATTTTAACTGGTGTAACATATATAAAGATCAAATGTGTTGTGTATAGAAGAGTATGTCTTTTGGGAATGGTTTATTTTTTTCTCAAACATGTTGTTTTTTTTTTCTCCAATTTATCCTGTGAATTTATTATTACTTGAGAAGGGAATATAAACAGAAGACAATTTTTTTTGTTGCATGTATAACCCTAAATTAAAAAGATTAAAACTTTAAAGAAAAATCCCTACTGCCTTAATTTCATAATGTGTTAAAACAATAAAATCAAAGTTTAAAATAAAACATGGGACTTCACGCACAAAAATGCGCCTGTGTGTTATTCCGGGAGTCCAGTTATCTCCATTCCAAATTTCATGCAAATCCGTCCAGCCGTTTCAGCGTGAAGATGTAACAAACACACACATTCACAAACTTTCGCATTTATAATATTACTAGCAGCGCCCCGCGGTTTCACCTGCTTAAGTCTCGATCCCGTGGAAATATCGGGATAAAAATGTGCCTATGTGTTATTCCGGGAGTTCAGTTATCTCCATTCCAAATTTCATGCAAATCCGTCCAGCCCTTTCAGCGTGAAGAAGTAACATTCACACGACACACACACACACACACTTTCGCCTTTATAATATTAGTGTGATAGTGTGATACCTGATGACATAATTTATTAAATATAGGTCTGAAAGCGTGTCGTTGCGTTTCCGGCCCAAGAATAGACACTTGCGTCTCCTCTCGTGGATGTCGTAAAAGCCAACAAAGGGATTGCACCAGGGTATGGACAGCAGCATATATCTGAGTAATCAACACCAATGCTGCAATCACCAATTCGCCTGCCAAGCGTGGTGATTATGGCAGATCCTCCCATTACATTATGTGGGGGAGGCCTCCTCCAGTAGTGGACGTCTGAGGATGCTGCAAGCGTTATGGACTTATTTCAGATTTAATTAATTCATGAAATGGATATACATCTTTATACGTAGTACCTAGTGTTCCCAGTGAAATCAATAAATAATGCTGGACAGTTCACACAACATTATCTAGCCCCAAGCTAAGCAGAGCTCACAAGCTCTGCCTCTAACTATATCTATAGTGTACCCATAACACATTATGGGTACACTATAGATATAGTTAGCGGCAGAGGTTACCGCTTAACATCAGGTGGGCCATCTGCTTGTTCCGTCATTCAAGTAGTATAAAAAATAAATTTAAAAAAACTGATATACCTAATACAATACATTACATAGATAGATATTTTTTATTATTCATAGAAATACCCAGAACACCCTGAACAAATATCTGCAGATCGTCAAATATTTGTTCCGAGGCGGGAATCGAACCCACAACCTCCTGCGTCGTAGGCGAACCTTCACCCGCCCCGCCACAGAGGTCGTCAAAATTGATGCATCCCCAGCGATGTGTGTCCTCTTTGCCAACTTTCTTAGTTGCCTACCTTTAAACAATCAGTAAAATCATATCAATTTGAGCTGCCTGTGTCAATAACCCTAATTCACCAATTCACAGTTCACCAACACATTAACGGACGTTTAAACGACTGCTTAGCTTAAACAACTCTTTTTGACAGATGTTTTCATACGTTATCTGTCACTTTGACGATTGGTTACGGTAACCACCGATTTATTTGTTCGTGAACTTGGGCCTTAATCTACCTATGAATCTACTAACAAATGAATGAAGAACATCAGAATACAAATACACGAAGAGTCCAGAGACAAGTTCTTAGACCCAGTGGTACTAGTCATCATCATCATCATCATCATCATCATCATCATCATCATCATCATCATCATCATCATCATCATCATCATCATCATCATCATCATAATCATCATCATCATCATAACCATCATCATCATCATCATCATAATCATCATCAGCCGTTGGACGTCCACTGCTGGCTGAGGCCTCTCCCATATAATGCAATGGGTGATAATAACCATTACGTTTAACAGGCGGATTGGTAATCGCAGTTTTGTTGTTGAGTATTCAGGTGAATCCTGCTGGCCATCGCGTAATCCCTTAGTTGGCTATTACGACATCCACGGGAGGAGACGGAGGGTATTTTCTAAGGCTACTAGTATCCTATACTTTTTACTTTGGTCGAAGCCTATAATAATAATAGGTTTGCATATCCGTCCATATAACATGTCCCACTCCACAACATTCAATAAAGCAGCACAAACACACATAAATCTGGTTTTATGTTCGTTGTCCCAAATTATGCCATCAAATGGCACCTCCGGATAACGCCTCGACACCCGTTTCTACAATTTCCATACAAATCGGTTCGCCACGGGGTTAGTAGTGACTGTTGTTGACTCTGTGGCGACGGTCGCATCAGTCCCCAACAGTCACACTTCATAAACTCCGATTTTAATATATTTACTGGGGGTAATATTTGGGGAGGGATTGTTGAATTGAATTGTCGAACAACGTTTTATCGAATCGGACCGAAAGATCCATATTAATATCCTTTTGTGTTTAAACTGATATGATGAATTATCAAGCTAAGTTCTTGACCGTAATCTGTATAAGAAAAAAATAACATAATATGTTTTTCCGGAAATATAATACGATACCTCCAATAATTTGAAATGGTTTAATTTGTGTGCTGGTTTAGTTGTTACAGGTTTAGTTGAAAATAGTAAGTTCTGCATGTATAAACTTGAAATTTATTTGTAGTTTTCTGTAGATAAAGTTTATTTAAAATAGTTTTTGCCTTTTTGTGTTCTTTCTTTGATCACTATGGATCGACATGCTGCACAGTTTTATGCAAAAAAATACAACACTTCTTGTTAGACTAACATTTTACAATATTTGTTTTTTTCAGTATATTTTTACGTTTAATTGTCAGTTCCACGGTCGTTTTTTTTTATAGTTTTATCATCGTTGACCACTTTTAGGGTTCCGTAAACAAAAATTACGGAACCCTTATAGATTCGTCGTGTCTGTCTGTCTGTCTGTCTGTCTGTCTGTCGGTCCATGTATGTCACAGCCACTTTTTTCCGAAACTATATGAGCTAGGCTGTTGTAACTTGGTATGTAGATGTATTCTGTGAACCGCATTAAGAATTTCACACAAAAAAAGAAAAAAAAACATTACATTTTTGGGGTATAATAAAATACTTACAACTGAAACTCATTTTTTTTTTCATCAAACCCATACGTGTGGCATGGATAGGTCTTCAAAAATTATATTGAGGTTTCTAATATAATTTTATTCTAAACTGAATAGTTTGCGCGAGAGACGCTTCCAAAGTGGTAAAATGTGTGTGTGTGTGTGTGTGTGTGTCGTAACTTCTAAAATAAGATAATGATATAACTAAAAAAAATATGATGTACTATGTAAACTTCCAAGGAAAATTGGTTTGAACGAGATCGAGTAAGTAGTTTTTTTTTTAATACGTCTAATCGTAATCCATTCAAGAACTTTTATATTATGTTACTTGCTGCTGAACCCTTCATGGGCGAATGCACATTCAGGAAAGCTGCGTTTTATGCCTACTTTGAGTAGGTATATTAGGTATGTAATACCGACTAGTAACCAGCTGAGTTGGTAGACCGAATAACAATAAAATCAATCCTTATCTGATCTCCGCCGTGCTTTCCTAACATCAAGACTGCAATCTCATTTCCCGACAGATAAATCCACGGGAGTTGTTTAAAAACTCCTTACGCGACACCCCAGCTGATTTCCTTCCGACCATAAGCAGTGTGCACACTGCCAATAACTGGCACCAAGGACTACGAAGATAATATAGGAAGTTGATGTGGACCAGCCGCGTACATTGAAAGTATACAAGAAATGTACGCACAGATCGGAACTGTTCGGGGACTGCTCGCGTATAGTTTCAAATTGTTAACTATTTCTAGAAACTATACACGATTTCTGCGTAATGGTTGCGTATACTTTCTGATGCTGATTCAGTGAATTAGTTAAGAGATTATACGAAGCTAGAACCAACATGTTCTGACATTACTAGAGAAACACTAGAGAACAGTGATCACCACGTGAGCTGCGAGCGAGCCGAAGGCAAGCGTGGCCCGGCAGGGCCCGCAGCGAACCAGAACCGAGACCTGCACGCCAATACCCAATAGTCTTAAAATAATAAACCATACTTAACCTAGTGAAACTAATGCAGTATGGTTTTCGCACAAAATTGAAGAACACGTTATTAAAAAATGGTTGATACAATTTGAAACTATACACGAGCAGTCCCGAACAGTGCGTACTGTTCTTGCATACTTTCAATATACGCGGACCAGACCTATTCCACTATTATGCCGAGCTAAGAGCTCGGAATATCATTTGTTTTAAAGTATTTTAGCCTCCCCTGTCTTTTTCAAGTAAGGTGTGCCGTGGTGTCTCTAGCCTAAACAAGTTTCTTGTAGAAAAATATTTTTTTTTCAATACAAACTTTTATAAAATTGTGAACGGAACGGTGTGGCGATTAAAATAAGGCCCGTTGTTCACCTTCCGTCTCCGGCATCAGACAAGCTCGTCACCATAATATTATATTTAATTGGAACTTGACAGGTATGCCAAATTTCTGCTCAATCTAACACCAGGAAGTGAGTCAAATTTGACTTGTAAGATTTCATTACAGACACCGGGACAGGCAAGTACCAGTCCATTAAATAAAAGCTTATAAAAATAGGCCCTTTTAGATCCTCCCTTGGATGTCATAAAAACTGACTAAAGGAATACACCAACCAGGGGAGGAACATCCACCTGAGTAGTTGGATGTTTCTCCCTCTGGTGTCAGTTCTTTTCTCTTGTCTTTTAAAAGTGTACTTGATACCACCTCCATATTTCCGTAGTCCATGCTCAGAGATAAGGTGCTGGCTGCGGAGACGCGATTCTATCTCCGCCTTATTGCTATGTAAATAACCTCCATTGAGACGCAGATAGAGATACGCCGCCGATGTGGCATCGGCTTTATGTGCTCTCATTATTGTCCTCTGAGACCATAAACCATTGACGTACGGTCTTTATAGTGTAAACATTCAAAGTGAGTCAGTCATGTCACTTCACATGTGTACCTACAGCTTGATAGAGTAGGTACATGCCTGCAAGAGTGCCCTATTTATATAAGCAATGAGGCTGTAGCGGATGGAGCTAATGGAGTAGAATTGAGAAAATACCTATGTATAATACAGGTACTACACTGATTTGAAAGGCTTGTGATGATGTGGCAAAAAAGTCTGAAGAAAGTTTGTAACAAGCTTTTTGTTGCAAAAAACTACATTTTTTAAAATAAGTTTTTGTGAAAAGCTGCTAAGACGAAGTGGGATTGGGCTGATCACACCTGTCGCATGCCAAGCGAGCTGTGGGCGAAGATAGCCACCGAGCCTGACTCTGCGAGAAGGCGACGCGGCACCAAAACGGAGATGGCGAGATGAAATTGGTAAGTTTCTGGCTGACTGGACAAACATAGTTCAGGATCGTGATGTCTGGAAGGAGTGGGGGGAGGCCTTTGCCTAGAAGTGAGACATAAGGGCTAGAAATAGAACTAGAAATATAATGAAATTAGTGAACGGAACGGTGTGCTATTCAAAATGAGCCCAAACACTACAAGTCTACTATTATACATCGAGGAGTACCGTTGTCCACCTTCCGTCTTCATCAGATCAGCTCGCTATCACCATAATTTTATTTTCATCGGAACTTGACAGATATGCCTCATCTTAATGGAACACCGAAAGTTAAAAAAATCTCCGTTAGAACTAACTTAAAACCTTATTCTAACGACGTCTAGTCTATGACTTGCCATATGTACCTATACTTTCAAACGTGAAATACTTATCATTGAAATAGTTTACACAGTGTTTTGTCTTTTGTATTGAAAAGCAGTTTGAAATTCGATCGAATGGGACAAAACAAGGTGTAACTAATCAGATATTATTCCGCGTTTGTTAGTAGCACAGCCGTGAAATACAGACGACTATAAACCACACATTTCCTTATTCTCATGCTGTTCTTTCTATGACCGTTTATTAGTCCTCCGTTGGTGCGGGCGGCACCGAAACATATCGAAACTTCAGCAAGAGATTGGTTCTTCTCAACCTCTTGCTGAAGTTTCGTTATGTTTCGGTGCCGCCCGCACCAACGGTGGACTAATAAACGGCTATAGAATTAACAATGTGTTGTTAAAGTTGTTTATATTTCTTATCGAGCCACTATACCAATATACCAAGCCACTATAATTTAAACTCGATATTTTTATTTTATTTAAATTTATCACTGTAAAACCCTGGTTAATGCTGCAATGTTCAGCATTCGAACTTTTTGCAGAACTTCTTAGACTACTATTTACCTACATAATTTTATCTAAAATCTGTAAACAGATCTGTTACAATGTAAAACCGAGCCCGCTCATTCAATAGCTCTATCTCTTCATCAGATGCAAAGATAAAACCGTATCATTTGCTTAAAATACCCCATAAAATTAAGCAACGCAACAATAACCCGGAATAGTGCTGCAAAAAATCGACAATACGTCGTAATATTTTTTCCCGTCCGCATTATGGGATGATCCGTCATTGTGCCCACGGCACACAGATGGCGCTGATAAGTGGGCGCATCGCTTTATTAAAATAACCTGACCATCATGCTTTGACCTCCCGAAACAAAATACTCGTTTCCGTTCATAGCACGCGTTTAGACTTTACAAGGGGAAGATAGTTCAAGTTATGGTAGCCATGTTTGTATGTAACAACACTATCGGACGTTCCAATCGGAGTTTCATTCAGGAGTGCACTGATTCGAGATATTTAATACCTTCCCACGACTGTGGGCACACGCGCACGAAATTGTAATTCGTGGGAAATACCTGTAGCTCTTTGAACTAGCCCTAATTTCGCTGATTAGTGTCATGTTGTGTCAATGTGCGATCACCTTATTTATCTGCTCAACCATCGCTTTGTAATGTACTTGTACATCCAATAGCACACTATGTACCTATACCTACCTACATTTTTCTTTTTCACATCGTTTTCTCCAAATTGAATTAACTGAAAAGGCAAAAAAGTTTTTCTTTACATTCCGCGTCCATTATTGTAGGTACTCCACTGATGCTTTCATAAAAACAATGTGCTTTTAGACAGAAAGGGCACTATCGGCAGCCTTATGTCATTCAGCATGATGATATTTTTGGAAAGATGGGGGTTCGGAAGGTGACCTTATAATTTTATTTTAATATGACGTATTATTTCAGTAATCCTATGTACTTACGTCCGTGTAGCGGGGTCGTTTCGAGCATTTATTAAAAGTTACAGGGGTTGTAGGGTAGCCGCATGAGGCCTAATTAAGCCTCTTTTTACAAAAAGCGATGCGTTGGAGGGTCCACTTTTTACCCTTCTGACTCCTTAATGAGCTGCCTGCCACCTAGTGTGGATTTTACAGGACCTTTGTTTTGATAATGTGGTGAGCGCTGCCCGAAATTTTTGCACTAATTATATGCGGGGAAGCAAGGGATAAGTACCTACTCGTAGGTACCATCTATTTTTGTGTAAATAAAAACAAAATGTGTAAAAAATACAATTTATTTATTACCAAAAAAATAGAAGGTTAAATGGATCTGGGGAATTAATGATCACTTAACGTGATGCCAGGAAACAATGTCTGCTATTCCGAGAATACGCCGTGACTATCACCAGATGACGTCACTATCCAGTTACCAGTTAATTGCAACAATAACAGAATTACGTAAAAAAACTGTAAAATGTTGTGTTAAAAAAATATTGAACTATTTCTTATGAAATGAAATAATCAATATGGTGATTGAAATTTTTTTTTAGTAAGGAACTAGTGGTTTTCTCTGATTGGAGGAGGTCGGGGAGTTCGATTACACTCTGTTGGTAGCACAGAACTGGTGATGACGTCGTCTGGTGTTTAACCACGTGACCATCGGATCTAGGAGTATCTCGGCATGCCAGGCAAAATATGTTATCATAAGTACCATGCTACAGCATTAATATTGAGAACTGAAATAGGGTGTTTTATTATAACAACTCTCCACTTTGAGCATCCTTCTAATACGTATATCACTTACTGAAAGAACAATATCGTGGGCTTGTTCCTAAAAACCCTTCGGGATGCGGTTCAAAAGAAAAATATCCCTCGTAACTTCTCGCCATCAAGTCCCACGTAAAACCACCATCCCCACAACACATTTCAGACAGTTTTCAGGAAGAAAAATATCGTGGACACCTCAAGTACCTATATCAATGTCCCTCACCGCCTCAAAGGGCCCTCTGTTTGGCTTCGGAGCTATTTAATTGCGTCGGCCTAAGGCCCGAGCCGGTCAAACGGTGGGATTAAGTTGAGCTCATCTTATAATTAGTTGTTTCGTGCCTAACGATGGATTATGAAAGGGTAGCATGAAGATTGGGAAGAAAAAAACACCATGACGACGCTTACAAATACTGGGTATCCCAGAATGTGTGCAATTCCGAACGGGGGAAGGTTATTCTTAATTTGTAGGTGACAACAAATATTCAACTTTTGGAAATTTTCTGTATATCTCTTAGCTTTTTTGTGGCAAAATTCGGCGGTTTTAGGTAAAATATATCTTTTTAGCTGTTTACATAATAATGATGAAGTCAAACTTCTAGTACATTTCGTACTAGCCAAAAGTAGGTACAAAGTATAAGAAACAGCAGATTTATGAGTGTTTAAGACATTTTAGGAGTCTACGCGCGGAATTAGGTACTTTTATTGAAAATAAACTTAGATTTCGTTACGTTACGTTATATTAAATAACACTTCGTTATATTATGTAAAGTAATCGCCGCAATACCCACCTGGATCCGGCGGAAGATCAGCGTTGTGTAACCATACGCAACATCATGCTGAGTCGGACTCCAATTTGTGACGTCACTGCGTGGATGGCACTGAGAGACACTCAATTAATTATAGTTAAGTTAGATATAACTACAAATTTTTTGGCTTTTGTATGTTATGTTTATCTTTTTTATTTTTTATTTTAGTGTCATATCTTCAATCCATGTGTGCCGTTCGAAATAAAATTATTTTCTTACTCTCTTTCTTTTAATAGTTTAAATTTCTTCATCGATATTTACCTGTTTTCCTATAAAGATAGGTATTTAGAAGTCATTCAACATTTTTTTTATATTTATTAGCAAAATAATAAATGTATAAAATGTTGATAAAGTGTTGATAAAAGTATAAATATATGAACATTAGATATTATTCGAGATGTGGTACTGGAGGTGAATGCTGTGTATATACCGTGGACTGCGATACGTACATAATTCCTTACGCAGTGGCTTTCCACGATTTGTCACCGCCGTATACTCTTCTACTTAAGCCATATAGCGAAGCGCGGTGACAAAAAAAGCTGGTCATCGTGAGAAATGTAGAGTAGAAGATATCACGCGGTAGATACCCGACTAGATGGACTGACCAGAGCAGAGGGAAAAAGTTTGTCGGTGTGGTGCAGATAGCAGCCGATAGGAATTTCTGGACACTAGCCGTCTACTGCAGTACAGTAAAGATGTCCTTAGTGATTACAATCTTCAGTCATGAAGTAATGACCAGCAGAGAGAGATTTAAAAGTCAAATAAAAAAACATGCGGTAACTGATTAACTTCGCACCAACATCAACCAAAATCTTGCAACAAAACGTGGAGCGATCGCTGCAGTTTGGTAGTCTCCCCAGGCTCGCATCGGCAATACGTTACGCTGCTCCGCATCGCGTCAAGGCGACACAGCTAGGACGCTATAAAGCACGGTGCAATAAAGAGAATGGATGCCGCCCATCGTCAGGCACCGGCCGCCGGGAGGATTACCCGAATCGCCACTATTTATCGCTCGAGCCTTGCGCCCAGGTGCCATCAATCTATTTAATGATCGGGTCAGCACATACTCTTGGTCTTTTTAGCGCTTGCCGCTTGCGCCTCGCTCGGACGCAAAACGAAGACGCAAATTCGGGAGATGGACGTTTGATGAGGCGCTTTGTGTCGATCGCGCACGCTAAAAGGGTTACGGACGCACTATAGATTACAGAATTCATTTTTCAGGCCCTGAGCGTAATGCAGCTAGCGTGGAAAGTGCGGTGGATGAAAATAGTGAAGGTGAAGTTGCGAATGGGGAGCGATATGCACAGGGGGTGCATTAGGCACAGGGGGTGCGTTATGCATAGGGGGGTTATTCGCAACACCTTCACTTTTTGCAACTTTTTAAGGTATATAAACCTAAGTAGGCTTCTGAAACTGCATTGAGTCACCCTTTTAACAACTTTAATGTCCCTTAAGACAACTGACATAAAAAAGTGTCCTCTTGAATTATTTGATTTAAGTCACTTTAGGATCATGATGTGCCTTAGTGTGCCCGACCTAAGAATAGACCTCTGCGTCTCCTCCCATGGATATCGAAACAGGCAACTAAGGGATTACATCAGGGAATTGGCTGTAGCATCCACTTAAGTACTCAACACCAATACTGTTTTTGAATTTCAATCAGTATTGATGTTCCAAGCATGTTAATTATGGCAAATCCCCCCATTGCAATCTATGGGGAAGGCCTCGTCCAGCAGTGGATGTCTAACAGCTAATCATGATTATGACTATGACTTTAAGAACTCTTTCTTATTCTTCATCAAAAAGCAACAAAAGACCCAAAAACATTTCGTTTTCCTTACCTACCACGTTGATTTTCAAGTCTTGGAGACTCGACAAAATGTCAGCCATCTTTTGTATCTCATGATGTGACCGTATTTTGATCCGGTCATAAAGGGAGTAAAATTACAAGGTCCGCATAAATCAGGCTTAACCCGTGAGGGTCAATAGCTCAAGATAGCCGGTACAGTCGCGTACAAAAGGCCATTGGAATGACGCGGTCATACATTCGGCGGGATCGTGCGCTCAGCAATGGATGTGGGGATTGTACGGCATTTACTCAGGAGACTACGACTAAGCTTTGTTTAAATGGTTCTTGGCTGTTCCACATCGGATGACGTTTCGGTACCTTTGTTTGAGATTGCGGGCATAATAGGGACTCTTTTGAGTGCGGAAGTCTATTGGTTTTGAGAGGCTCACTTCAGTTGCACATCTGCCTTTTAATATCGTTTTAATAGATTTCTAAATAGGTACCTTAAGTTAATGCGTGATTTATTCATTGATCCAGTGATTCACAACCTTCATTCTCAGCCAGTTTAGCATTAAGGATGATTATATATTATCATTAATATATGCTAGTCCAAGACGGGTACAGCCATGGCGAGGTCGATGCATGTTATTTTTATAACATTGTAATTCCTTTGTTTGTCCGCGATCTCACCTGCTGGTACGTGACGATGTGGCTGAGGATGGAGCACAAAGGTCTAGAAGGCACATATTCACGCTAGCCTAGAAGATACCCAGATTATAGTTTTCAAGATAGACAGATGACAGTAGTTTGTTCCACTCCTTAGCAGTTCGCATTATGAAGGTAGAACCGAATCGTTTAGTACGAATAGAGGGTATACTAATGAGGTATGGATGGTACGGAGCCGTTCGTCTGCTCCGTATTGGCCATCACTGAGCAGGTCATTATCTTCAAGGTATGCAAGGAGCTTGCCATTCAGTACACGCTCCATACATTTACCTCCCTGCTATACCATTGAGGTGACCGAGATAGGGCGGTAGTTCGAAGGGTCAGCACCACTGCCTTTTTTGAGCACAAGTTGAACGTAAGCGTGCTTCCAAGACTTGGAGACATCACCAGTTTTCAAGAGGTGGAAAATAAATGAAATGGGATTTGATATAGAACAAACATATATGAAGTAGTCCATGCTACATTGTGCACCTTGCTGGCATTACATTATATCATCCTTTTGATATTTATGGACGCTAAGCATGGGATTGAGACCTTATAAATAAATCCCTCCACACCATCGGTATGTAGCTACTAGTCCTTATAACCAATCAATCAATCGTAGATGTATCAGTACTTGCTGGACACAAATCAAATATTGAGCTACTTAGCCACATACGCAAGCCAATGATGCGATTAGGGTATAACGTGCGGCGCCTACCCCAATAAGCCGGGGCTTGTCTCGGGTAAACTCGCTTACTTCACCTGAGCAAACTACCGCCCGCCCGATGTGAGAGATTGTTTCCATTGTCAGGACGGTAAAATTTATACAAATTATTTATAGAAAGAATAATACAACTTATACGAGAACTATTTACTTTTACATACATACTTACTTGTACACGTATGTAATACCATAAGAGACAGTAAAGTAAAAGAAAATCAAACTTTATGGTTTGTAGTTTTTTTCTGAATGAAGTACCTGCAAGTATGCAAGTATGAAGTAACAAATTAAAGTATTCTATAAGCTCAATACATTACGGAGAAAAACCATACCACAAAGTTGATATTTGCATAAAATATCCTAAAACAATGGACACATACCGCAAGGCGGGTAAGGTCGTGGCGGGCGGCGCCCAGTTCCGGTCAAGTCGCGGGCGGCTCTTGGCTTCCGGCCGTCCAATTTGGCCACATTCACGGTGGAGGGGGCAAGACGTTTCCCTCCCCACCTTGCAAACTGCCTTCGGGCTAACTTTATCACCTGAGAACGGATGACTTATGTAAGTAGATATGGCCAAGATCCAACCATGAATGAATTTTGAAATTTATCAGTGGTAAAAAAAGTATTGACGCTTCTGCCCATTCCCTTGCGTAATCCCTTGCTCCCCTTTAAGACATCCACAAAAGGGGATTGAGAAGTCAGAGTGTTAGGCCAAAACCCCTACGGCCTGAACAGCACGGCTCCAACTCCTCCCGTGAATCGTGTAACAGACGACTAATGTATTATGCAAGGGGGTCTATGGAATAAAGATTTTCGAATGGCGACTACAAACGTAGGCAACCCAAGAATATTAAATTTGGCATTTTATGGGGTAGGCCTATATCCACCAGTAGGCTTCTATAGGCTGATGATAATGATAATGATGATTATGATGATGAACATTTTAAATAATCTTCTCTTCTTCATCAACCGGTAGACATCCACTGCAAGACGAGGCCTCTCCATAGAATGCAATAGATTTGCCATAAACGCAACGCTTGGCAGGCGGAATGGTGGTCGCAGTATTGGTGTTGAGTACTGTAACTGAAGCTAAGGCCAAACCCACGCGTTCAGCCCGCGTCTTCAGTGGCGTGCAAGTAAGACGATGGATTACCACCGTGCACGCCACCGCGGACGCGGGCTGAACGCGTTGGTCTGACCTTAGCCTTACGGTTCGCCTCAAATTTAGACGACAGGCGAGTATAGTACCGCTTTCCATTGCAAAAAGCCATTGCTTTCATGGACACCACCTATCAGAAAACAATAAAACAACTCCACCAATTAACACCCGCACCTAAAGATTAATGATCCACACCTCACCCCATCCTGATGATCAGACATCACCATAGTTTGGGCAAACAAAAAGCTTATCTACTTTATGGTTTTTAGCAAAAAGGTGGCGTCATGGAAAACAATGGCAAATTAGTGATGACGGGTAAAAATGATGAGGATTTCTAGACACGAGACGGTTATAAATGTCGAACGGAAGACGGACTTTGGCGTCGATGGCCTCATTAATAATGTCTGACAACTGTCCCGGCTTTGCTTCGTAATTTAAGTTCTTTTTTTAATTAACCTATTGTGTCACAATGATGGGCGAAGGTCTCCCCCAAAAATGTTCACTCATCTGTTCATCACTGTTTTTGGCAGTTTCCCACCACTCTTTCTCGAAGACTCGAGATCGTCCTGCCAACGCCTACTCGGCCGGCCCTACCGTCGCCTTCCGTCTTCAGGCTCGAAAGGAGTTACTATGTTCACCCAATTCTCGGGGTTAGATAGATAGAAAGATAGATTAACTCTTTCAGTTTTTTATTTTGGGTTCATCAGACTTAAGTGGCTAGCCCATTTAAGTTCAAAAAAATATTTAACTCATCATCATAATATCCATCAGCCTAATGATGTCCACTGCTGGACATAGGCCTCATAGGTCAGTATTACGAGGTGTCTTGAGCCACCTTGTTCCACAGACTTCCTGCGCGACCTGCATAATGTATTTGGTCCATCAGTGTGCCTTTCTCTTCTCGATCAAAAGGGGACGTGAGATGTCAGATGTTACTAGGTACTACAACTATTTAAGAATTTAATTTTCTAAATAATCAATTAAATTTTAAACCAAAATATTACGAATACAATAATAAAATAAAACTTACATTACGAGTTGCTTTTCGGTGAGTTCATTTTTGAAGCTAGATCTCGATTACAGCGCTCTTATCTCTGGAAACCATTAACAAAATGCCGTACCAAAACATCCCAAAGATGTTTTTTATAGTCAAACACGCAGATTATAAAAAAGCATCGCAAAACATCGCCATCGTCAAAAACCATTGACATTAACCACTTAATGAATGACAGCTCTTCAGGCGGATCGCACGCGATAGCGCGCGGACGTCGCGCCGCGCCATCTTATGGATGGCCGCTGTCGACTACCGTGTGCGGAACTATTTGTCTGCTGTTATTTAGTGTGCTATGCTATTTGTGAATTTGCAAGTTAAATGTTCTTAGTTTAAAAAATTAAGCCAGCGATTCACGCTTCTCGCCCGCAAAACCATTAAAATGGTCCATGTGTTCTTATTTGTATATAGGTTGTTATATAATATAACTATCTATAAGCCCGGGGATAATCTACAAGATATAGTTTTCGAAGATTTTCATGCATGAAATGCTTCGTTAACTTTCCTCCAGAAATGTACCTATTACAACATGAAGCAGCCATATTATAGTTGTTTTATTTAATCTTGACCTTGTCACAGATAACATAATACTATCACCTTGTTTAAATCCGCCAATTTTAAAAGAAACGTGTTCATTTTAGATCTAATTGCATTCATTGTTTTTTTGAAAATAAGGTATTTAATTGTAATTTAAAAAAAAAGGTTACTTGATATTGGCGAAATTATTGGAAATAACCCTAGCAATTAACAAAAACACGTGTTTTTGTTTAATTAGTTTATTATTAGTGTGATGTGCATACTTGATGATGTGTTAGAGCAGCAAACGGCAGCTCTGCAGAGAGCGCCATCCAGGGCGAACAGTGCCATCCTTCGGCTTCCTCGGATCCTTCGTGAATAATGTTCCTATAGATATGAGATCAGGAGTGATTTTAATTGTCTTGCAACCAGGCGATATCAGGCAAGTGAGTTTTTCCATACAAACGTCAAAACCCCGCTGCACAAATGGCATGTACCCTCCCAATTTCAGGGCTCTAGGACTAACGGTTTAGGCTGTGCCTTGATAGTCAGTCAGTCAGTAATGATTTGATATATATATGTGTGTGTGTATTGATTTTATTATTGATTGATTGATTGATTGGTTGATGTATTTATTTATTTATTTTATTTATTGGATTTACAAAACAGATTACAATCACCTTAGCTTACATTTACATGCATATTTAGTTCTATTCTAGATTCATTAAATTATAGTTAATTATATTAAATTATCATTAATCATTATTTATAATTATATTCATTAGATTGAACATATAACAAAATTATCTGTTTTTTTTTCATGATTCTGTTTTAGAATTATTCTTTTTCCTTTTTTCAGATTTTTTCACAAATGAACTCACATATTTTTGGTAGCATTTCTGGAAAAAGCTTTAGGCTGTGGTTCTATCTTTTAATAAGTACTTAAGAATTATGTTGTATAGGTACATGAGACCAAATAATACGAATGTTGTTAGTTTGCATTGCAAACATTATGCCTCAGATACAACCATACATCCAATTGAAAGACCTCTATCAATCTGAACATGCAAGTTAGATTATTCACAAGCGCAAAAGCGAATGATCGCCGAAACAGCCTTTATGATCTATTCCCTTGTCCAGGAAATCCCAATCGCGGTCAAAACGCTACCAAAAAAAGACAAAATAGTGTAAGGTTCAAAACCCGGCACTAGATACATATTTTATAAGTTAGCTTCGATTGTTCCGACGCGGTTTTTATACTTTTTTCGCGTATCATACACGGCGCTCGTCGATGCGTCCTTCGACACATGGCTGGATTTTTTTCTTTTGTTTTAAAATGCCAGGATTGTTTGTACTGACCTTTATAGGGATGCGTCCAACGCGATAACAAGTCAAGGTAAATTTTTGATCAGTTATTTAAAAGATGTGCGGAATTTATATCTCGATGAAGTTTTAATCCGAAACCACTTTCGTAGACACAAATTTTTGTTAAATGATAACATTTAGACACTATAAACCTCAGAGCACACTTAATTCCTCCAAACTATAAACTGGCCGTTACTGTCGGTACGCCAAGGACCGTTTTGGCCGGGCCAAATTTTTGATGCAGCGGGTGCCAGGACATGACGTAGGAAATAACATTTACAACGAAAAATCTATGGCTTGGACACACTGAGCCCATTTTTATTTTAACAAAGCTGACAAATAAATGTAAAATAGAACTTTTTTTTTTTTTAATGAAGTTAGTTACTGTAACCGTGAGCTGATCCAAATTACCCTAAACACTGCCATGCTGCTATTATTCATCGAGGAGTTCTGTTGTCATCTTTAGATTGACACGCTGTCACCAAAACATTGTATTGTCATCAGAACCTGACAGGTTTGTAAAGTTTCAGTTCGATCGGTTGAGTGGAACTGGGTTTAAAATTCAGTTCCAAGATTTGCACGTAACTTTTTATTTTCGTTTGTTTTACTAAGTACTAGTGTTCGCCCGCGAATTTGCACACGTTTTACCAGGATAAAAAGTATCCTATAGCGCAATCCAGGTCATAATCTATACGGGTATTCATCAAAATCGGTTCAGTCGTTTTGGCGTGATCGAGCAACAAGCATCCAAACATCCAAACATCGTAACTTTGACATTTATGATATTAGTGAGGTATACATTTATTTACAGAAAGAATAATACAATAATAGAAGTTATGTACAATTTTTTTAAATATACATTTTGAAACAGTTGTGCTACCTGAAGATCGCTGTTAACGATCTAAAGGTAGAACAACTAATCCAAATCACTATCAGACGGAAGCGTATTACTAAGTGATATATAGTGGAATTATCGTATTTGCCAATTTATGGCGCTATGAAGTGAGTTCGGGGCGGTCGGTCAAGGGTGAGAATAAGCTTTTATCAAATTATTTTACGAGTAAGGTGAACATCCTGCCGAGTATTTTTGTCACTCATACTTTTCCCGCACTATTTATAGTTTAAATATCATTTTGAAATGGAGCCAAATTTCCGGCGTTGGCTTTCAACGGATTTTACAAAAAGCGCCATAAATTGGCAAATAATCCCCCGCATAACGCAACCTTTGTTTGGCCACACGTGCTTTTAATATCTCGCTGTGAACGGAACGCAACAAAAGTCGGATTTAGTCTTTGTGCGCGACCTGAAGTAAACATCGTAAAAACTTCCTCGGAATGCGAAAATATAGATGTTAATATTATCAAACTGCGTACAATGCGAGGTGATTCAATGTGACAACAATCGGCCGTGTCGAATTTGTCATGCGACTGTAGGTATTGTCTGCGCATGAATGCCGTGTGCGAAGGAAGAGCTTCCGGTAGTGAGCGCGGGTTTTGTGCCGGATCTCGCCCGGAGCGATATCTTGCCATCGATATCCTACTTCTTTGTTTGTTTTTTTACGTTAAATTGATACCTACCATTCATGCGAGGAATGCTCACTTTTTAAAAATAGTGAGAAAAAATATTTCTGAACAGGTTCTAATTTTTTACTGTATATCTGTATACCTGAGAAAACTATTCGAATTGTTTTTCGTTTTATCTTATTGCACAAACGCTATATCGTGTTAGTGTGGTCACGGCTACAGTTCCCGAGTAGGCCTTTTTGACGTGAATTCGACGAACATCTTTTAGTGATGCAAACGGGCATTCTAGAAAAATAACGTTACCAATAACGTGTACTTTTGAGAGCTTTGATCTCCAAAAGTTTAACAGTTATAAAAGTGATAGTTATATCGTTGTGAAGATCCATCTAGCGAAAACAACAAAATGTTTACTTAATTCCTTAATGATTCTTTGTGCTAGTTTTACCCCACTGTCGGTGTTGGTCTACTGTGTATTTTCTGTCTTTTCAAGATCATCCTCATCCATTGGAGAGGATGATGGAATGTGGTAACATTCGAGGCGATCGGATGCGTCTGGTTCACGGGTCTTCTCTGATTCTGAAGGGTTTCTTCAATTGGCTTTTACAACATCCACTGGAGGAGACGAAGAGGTCTACTTTTAGGCCTGACACATCATGGCAACCAACTAGACATATCAGAAACATTGGTGACCTAAACTAATGCTGCTAAATGTCATTATATCATCTTTGAAGAGTCATCACATATAACCCATGCCGCTACAATTCAAATTTGACATTGGTATTGTTACATTCCTTGTTACCAATATAAAACTGACATAGTACAACAACTAATTTTACCAATAGTCAGACAGCTACAAATCACACCGGGCCCGTTAGAGGTGATAAAACTTTACGAGTGTTCGCTACTCAAACGTATCGACACGCTGCGCGTTCCGGGTATAAGGAGCATTATAATATAAGGTTGGATTACATGCTTCTTATAAGGCTGCGTCTCCAGTAGGCAAACTGTTCGCCCACGACTGAGTGAGCTGCACTGAGACAGTAGGCGCGCACATCTCTGCAAACTGCGTATGAGTGAGCGCAAAACTAGCAAACTGTAAACACTCCATTTCAAATATATGAAGGGCGTACTTAACCGATACGCCGGCCGCTTACTCAGTCGGCAGCAAACAGTTTGCCTACTGGGGACGCAGCCTTAAAACTTAGGCACAGTAGGAGACAGTAGGCGCTCACATCTCTGCAAACTGCGTATGAGTGAGCGCAAAACTAGCAAACTGTGAACACTCCATTTCAAATATATGAAGGGCGTACTTAACCGATACGCCGGCCGCTTACTCAGTCGGCAGCAAACAGTTTGCCTACTGGGGACGCAGCCTTAAAGACATGTACGATGGTGAGCTTAACCCTTAAACAGTTTTATTCCAGAAAATTGTTAATGCTATAGAGGTGTGATGAAATGGGTAAGTTTTTATAATACAAACAAAAACAACAAACAAAATAGTTTTCTTGAAAAACATATTTTTAAAAACTACATTTTATGTTATTGGTGCTTTGGAACCGTGAGCTGATAAAAACATTGCCAGGCTAACATTAATTGTAACCAACTGTTTCATATGTATTTTGTATATAGTACCTTATATAAGTTGTATTATTCTTCTGTAAATAAATTTAATTATAACCATAATAATGTATTGCCATCGAAATTTTAAATAATTCTGCTAAGTCTGTTGATTGGAACTGGTTTAAAAGTTGGTCCGAGTTGGTTAAAAGTTATATTGGACCACAAACGCATAGCGTTTAACAATATTTGTTTGTCACACATCCAACTCATTACACAGTCTACAATACACACGCCTTTTTCCCCGAAAGGGTAGGCAGAGCCTCAATGGTCCGCTTTTCAACGTGCGTTGCACCATCGCATGAAATAAAACAGCCACCGTTTTACAAAAACATGACTTGACTGAGACTTTGATGACTTGGAAAGATTGTAACGTTGCAAATTATAGAATTGAAACTATCGTGGTTGGGAATCATTTTGCAAATTATATTGAAAATATAATAATTATAATTTGATAATGGCAAACGCACAAGCCGTGCGATGCCAATTATAAAAAGAAGTTCTCATTGATTATTCAGCGTAGCGAAAAATCTAAGTGTATGGATTATTCATAGAAACGTCATGTAGATTCTACAAAAACGTGATACACCTTTCCACAAAGGAACAAAAACAGTGGCCGTATTGTTACACCATATCGTTTCCCATTCAACGCCATGTAAACCCGCGTCAATATTAGTCACACTAATTTTGGAGAGCATTTGTGTATTATTTCACAAATCTCCGAGTCCGATTCACTTAATTACCCAAAACTGTTAACTCCATTCATCCATTCCCATTTAAATGTTGTAAAAGTTTGTCCAGAAATAGCTTAGAGGTGGTCTATATGGGGGTACAAGCTTACTGTGAAATAAATATAATGTGAATTAATTTACCGTGATGTGTCCGGTCTAAGAATATACCCCTCAGTCTCCTCCAATGGATGTCGTAAAAGCGGACTAAGGGATTACACATATTGTTATATTATACTATCGTATATTATTAGATATTTAAATCTATGGATATTATCCGATCAGCCTTCTAAAAGTTCTTTAGGAAAGTACAGTCAGGTATAGATATCAATAGTTCAACTATCACTTGTTTCATTGTGACCGCAAAATCTCTACTGACAGCTATTGTCACTAACTTTCCATTGCACCTTCCAGAAGACATCTCAATTACATCACATTACTCACACACTTACGATGCTTTGTCAACGTTAGAACGGGGAAAAAATACGTCAGTCGGTAACACCCCCCGCTGAAAAAAGCCTTTGCGGTCACAAAATGTCTCAATCTCGACAAAAAAAAAGAATATTTATAGTTTACTTTGCGACGCCGTTCCAGCGAGCAGAGTACCTGCTGTGAACATACATTTATCAAATCTCGTTCGCCAATCAGTTAATTTAGATTTCCAGAAACAATACCTAAAAAAGCACAGCTTTGTTCAAATGCTTTACTAGAACTGTACTTTTGTGGCATTTTTTAGACAATCGCAAAAAACAAAAAGTAATTTGCAAAATGTCAACAAAGAGATATTCGCAAAGAAATCGCGATTTCTATTTTTACCATCAACCCTAGCAATTAAGAAGGGGTACACTAAAAGAAAGTCAACGGTAATAAAAATAAACCTTTCGGCAGCAAACGCGCCGCCACCGAAGGGTTACTATTTATTTCTATTACACGACGACTTAGAATGTGACACGTTTCACATTGAGTTCCATTAAACTAGGGATCCATCTGAACGTGGACGGGTAATCTCAAACACGACGGCATTTTGCCTGCAGTTGTAAACTCCATCGACAAAAGCTCACAATTGAAAACGCTATCATAAAGTAATTTGCACAAAATTTGCAAAAGGGTAAAAATTCGCAATACAGCAATTCTTTTATTTCAAACACCCATTATGTATAGAAAAACCGTTATCAAAGCAGCTTTTTACCTAGTTTTATAACTCGTTCCGTTACTCGTATACGAACTTTGTTGTTACAAAAAGCTCGTTTGAGAGTCGATCGTGGCTCTAAAGTTGAGCGTTATGCCGTATAATGAAGGTTTCGGGTAATCCCGGTAATTAGAGTGGGTAAGTGCCACCATGAAAAGAAATAAACCGTTTTATAACTGGGACTTCCTTAACCCCACGTTAAGCCTCCCGTAAAACTTACAGAAGATCGGATCGACGATATGAGGCGGAAATAAATCGCCATTTAAAATCAATTTGTGTAAAGGGTGTTGGGCAAAGTAGTTCGTGAGTTGGGTCAGTGCGGCGCTCCGGTCACGATCGCGAACCAATTGCCTTGACTGGATGCCTTTGTCGCTTACATTGTTACTATCGCACGAGAATCAAAGGGTGCGGATTATGGCAGCTTTGGCAAACTTTATTCTATATCGAATGTGGGGAACCTACTTTTATAAATGATGCTATTATTTGATACAGGATCGATATGAGATATCATCATCATCAGCAGCCTTTAGACGTCCACTGCTGTACAACTGCTGAAGAATAGACCTCTCCATCTCCTCCCGTGGATTTCTTGAAAGTCGGCTATCGGATTACACTAGGAAATAGGCAGCATCATCCAACTGAGTAGGTACTGACTCAACACCAAAACTTTGATCACCAATTAATTGTGGTAGCTGCATAGTTATACCTGTGCCATTTAGAGGGTCTGGATCATCAGCATCATCGTCAATAGCATAGAACGAAGCATAGAATGCATTGGGGGATTTGCCATAACTACCACGCTAGGCAGGCAGATTCGTGATCGCAGTGTGGTGTACCTACTTAGATATACCTACACTGCTACCCATACCTTGGCTGGCGTATTCTCTTAGTCGACCTTTACGACATCCACGTGAGGAAGAGGAGCGGTATATTCTAGGCCGGGCACACGACTGTACTATGGGGATATGACGTAAAATTTTGAAGTGTAGGTCGTGTTTTTTATTTTTTATTTTCCTTTATTTATTTATTGTTAACTTCGTCTGCTGTTGCTACTAACTGAAAGTGTACGGTTACTGATAAATTAATTTATTCAACGTTGGCTTTGAGTTGCTGAGTTTGATTTGAAAGCAGGTTTTCTTCTTGGTTGGTTTTTAGGCATGTTTTATCAAAATCAGTTCAGCCGTTTTATTGGGGTTTTTAAAAAAAAAACTATGATATCTTCTTTTTTTTTGTTGACCAGGTGAGATTCTGCTGCCATATAGCGTATTGTATTGAGGATACAATACGGTTATGAGAGGTTCACGGACTCGCGAACTCACTAAAACCACCTCCCCGGTGGCCATCCTCTGCGCATGTCGATGGGCTCCGGGATCTCTTACGGAATGCACCGGTGCCCATCTCGCGCGGCGCCCAAAAGGGCCCATCCCGTGGTTGGCCAAAAATCCAACCACAAACACTCCCTCCAAATGTGGCAGCACAGGGTCCTCCTCCTGCCACCGTCCAAGGGTTCGTACGAGGGTGGCCGGACTCCGACCGCCACTCGAGCCCAGCGACATGTCTCTCTTCCACCACGCGAAAACGCGAGAAAGCTCATGTCTTCGAGGCAAGAGAGAGAAAACCTAACCTTGACTGAAATTAGTAAATCCTATAGTCACACTAAATCATCGCGAATCATATTCTTCTCATATTCACCGTGCTACTATTAAATTAGCTTTTATGTTTGTTAAATTCCACTACAAACCATTCGGTAGTATTCGCTCACATATTGCAACCGAATAAATTCGATACAAATCTCTGGTCGCCAATAAAGTCACGCCTAAGTTTATGTCGCGGAATATCAGTTTTCCGACTTTACCCAATAAAGGGTAACCCCTGATCCGGTAAGTAAACAGAAAAAATATACGGCGACGTAGGACTTACTTTCTTGCAAGGTGTACCACTTTGTTCGTAAAGTGTGGCATCGTTTTTAGACCCTGCATTCTGCAGACTTTCTATCGGCCGATAGTCGGGTACTTAATCAGTATGAAAATGTATACAAGTGTGCACATTATAAGGATTCTCTACTGGCTCTAGTGGGTTCACTGTTGCACCAAATAGCTTTATATATAGATGGTTTCAGCTGTTTTAAGGGATAAAAAAGGGTCCAAATGGAGCCCTATAATTATTGCTTTCGCTCATCCGTCTGTCTGTCCCGCTATCATAAGAGTCTAGCGGCTAAACCGTTGAAGCTACAGTCTTCATATTTGCATTATTTATACATCTTACTGACCCAAAGCCAGACTGTATATAACAAACAAGTTTTTTTTTGTGAGCGGTACTTCCGTTTAATTATTTGGGGTATCATTTATTAGAACTTATTAAGTAGAGTAAGACTGTATTTTTTATTTTCGAAATTAATGGAAAACTTATTAATTAGCCGGCTGTTAGTTTTAAATGTTACCAATTTTTTTTTTTAGTTCCATTTGACCTTGAAACTAGTTTTTTTAAAATATGCTGCTTACTATGTATGTTTTACCAGCAAACATGTACCTATATTTTAGAAAACTTGAACCATTGCCAGAATTTTGATTTGAGTTTTGTCATTATTCAATAGAAATAACCAACAAACTTAATAACGCAATATTACACAACATAATTATTTCTCGCCACAAAATGGACCTAAACTTGTGTTTTTTTTTATATTGATATACCCTCGTCACCTTTTGGTAAGTAACGATGCAGCCAACGTTGGAGCACAAAGGTCTAGAAGGCACCTATTCACTCTTACCTAAAGAGACTCATATTATAGTTTTCAGGAAAGACAGACGACGGTAACGAGGTCCATTCCTTATTAAGGAATATTAAGGTGGAACCGAAACGCTTAGTGTGAATTGCGGGTATACTGATGAGGTAAGGATGGTCCTGAGCCGTGCGCCTGCTTGTCCTACGATGAAAAGGAGATAGTGGGATCATCAGATCATGTAGCTCCTGGGCACATTTTCCGAAATGTAACCTATTTATTAACATGTTAATAATGAGGAAGAAAGTTTTTTTTTTTTTTTTTTGTATACTACTTGGATGACGGATCAAGCAAGAGGCCCACCTGATGTTAAGCGGTAACCTCTGCCTATGAACAGTGCATTACCTAATAGATCACGTCCACCTAGGACGCAACCTATGTGACATTGCACTGCGCCCGCCACCCTGAGACATAAAGAGGAAAAGTCTCATGTGCCTGTAATTTCACCGGCACCCTTACCCTTCAAACCGGAACACAGCAATGCGAGCACTAGTGCTTTGCGGCAGAAATAGGTATGGTGGTAGTACTTCCCCGGACGAACTCTTTCACAAAAAAGCTCTACTACTACTAAACATTAAACTTTCTTCCTCCTTCCTGTACTGAGCACAGTAAAAAAATCTGGTTGGCGCGGCCCGCGAGCGACGGCCCGAGTAAATCACAGTAAGCCCCAATACGAGACGCGGCGCGGGTATACGCGCTTAAGCCCCATAACCCCTTTAAGTTCACCTTCCGATATCCCGGGATGTATGGAATAAACGAGTCGTGTGCTTTTACGTCTTTTTCCAGAGCCACGGTTGCCTAAGACAGTGCCGTCCGTCATATGACGACCGTTATGCGTCGCGGCAAATATTTTGGAGTTTACATTCATATAAGGCCCGGTACGCAAATAGGTGGGGAATAAAACCGAGCGTTAACAAAAGGCGAAGTCGTTATGTTTTCGCTCTGCACAACACATTCACGCATCTTATACTGAACTGGAGTGGAGTAAACTCCAGTCGCGCGTTGGAACTGGCACAGCATTTTTTTAACCCCCTTATTTTATATGGGGATGTTATAAGTTTAAAGCCCTAATGTTTTTTTTAACTGCTTGAGTGACGGAGCTAGCTGATGGCCCACCAGATGTTAAGTGGTATCCTCTGCCTTTAACAATTAATTACCTCCACACCCTATGTGGCACTGCACTGTGCCCGCCACCCTGAAACATAAAGATAAAAAACATCATGTGCCTGTAATTTCACCGGCACCCATACCCTTCAAAGCGGAATACAGTAATGCGAGCACTGCTGTTTTGCGGCAGAAGTAGGTGACAGTATTTCCTAAGACGAACTGTTACACAAAAAAATCTCTACTACTGCGAGTCGTAAATAGAGTTTATGACCGATCGTGAATAAATGGCAAACTTAACCTAATTCTTGCTCGTTTTATATTGGAAGCTAATATGTTAATTCTAAGTATACACACACAAAAAATAAATAGTAACAAAAATCATGTTCATATTTTGATGAAATCACAGGTACCAAACACCAGAAAAAAATGGTGCAAAATTTCGGCACCTTGTTAGCCAACAATGAACATGATCGTTAATCAACCTTTGCATCAAGTTTGGCAGTACACGAGCAAAACACGTCATTTATCATCAGCTCTTAAATAGCCCATAAATGCCCGCAATCCCTTTATTGAGCGTTTAAAAGGAGGCTAGGCAAAATATACGGGCGACTGGCCCAAAGCGAGTACAAATAATTTTTGGTTGCGCTTTGGGTCCGTTTCTTTCTTTATAATTATTTCTAGATTAAATATGTCTATGTATGATATTATGATATGTATATGTTCATTTCTGCCGCAAAGCAGTAGTGCTCGCATTTCTATGTTCCAGTTTGAAGGATATGGGTGCCGGTGAAATGGCACATGACAGTTATTGTGTTTTTCTTTATGGCGGAGCAGTGGAATGCCGCATATCTCGTGTCGCGTGGACGTGACCTATGCGATAATGCATTGTTATAGGCAGAGGTTATCGCTTAACATCAGGTGACCCATCAGCTAGTCCTTTCATTAAAATCAAATTTAAAATAGGCTGTTTTACTTTATGTTGTTATTCCAACAAAAATTGGCCCTAGGAGAAACAAATATGAATCAAAATATTAAGAAAATAATAGAATGTAATCATGCTTCCAATTAAAAACGTGTAATTAAAATTTCCATTCAAAATTATAATGATGATTGAATATTCATGTTTCCTAAGGCGCTATGAAGAATTTTACTGACGCAAGTTTTGCTGGACTTAACTTTTTTCTCCAACAACCGATTTTATTTGTTTCTTAAGGGAAATAATAATGGTTCCGAAAAACAAATTATTCTCCAGCGATCTGTGGCCGACTATTATTCTAATTAACCAGCGTTATAATGAACCTCCGACAAAATTACTAAGTTCAGTTGTCGGTAACTTAGTAATTTTGTTTTGGTTCAAAATAAGTGACAGAACCGACACGGAGCACCCCGACTCCACATAGGTTAGGTTAGAACATTATCAGCACGTGAGCTGCGAGCGAGCCGAAGGCGAGCGTGGCCCGGCAGGGCCCGCAGCGAACCATTTATCATGTTTATTTTTCGAAGATTTCAGTATCTCATTCGGTCGTTTCGTCATTTTTATTCGGACAAAAGTAGTCGGAAAGTTAGTATTTTAGGCAGTAGATTTAATATTTTGAGTAAGGACAATTCTTCTTTTTTGTCGGAGCTTTTATTACTACCCGTTTCTTAATAATAAATGATTACCTAAAACATCCCTTTCGAATGAGATATGTCACCTCTCTGGCAGCGCAGGTTATCTTAGGCCAGAAAAGCACATTTCCTTTTAGAAATCTCAACAATTATGTTCACACGATTCTAGAGAACTCACAAAAGTGTGTATAAATCAAAGTTGAACGGACGAGGTGGCAGAAACTATTGTGGGTGTGTTGAATAGCCTGTGGCCGTGCCCTTTCCGAGCTCTACTTTACTGTATTCTGTGGTCCAAGAGTCGCTGACATTCTATTCAACGTGGCAAACGTGTGGATTAGCTTGGGTAACTCTTGCAATGAATAGAGCACGTGTAGTTAGTAAGCATACTACGAGACGAGTATATTATAAGGCATTGATGGTCGAGTGAGAGAGATCCCGACTTCCGATCCTAGCGGGTTCAAAATATTCAAATCCAGGTCGTGTATCAAGGAAAATACCGTTACGGAACCAAAAAAAAACAAGTGCATGGATGGAGCGTCTACGAGGCGCAGTCAATCCTTCACTACACTGGTTATTTCACTAACTAGTAGTAATAGTATGGATAAAATATAGGTACCTCTACCTATACGTTTTTAACCCCCGACGCAAAAACGACGGGGTGTTATAAGTTTGTCGTGTCTGTGCGTGTGTGTGCGTGTGTGTGTGTGTATGTCTGTCGCCGGAACGGATGAACCGATTTAGTTTTTTTTTTTTTTAAATTTGAATTTGTCGGCAGTGTTCTTAGCTATGTTTGATCAAAATCGGTTCAGTCGTTTCATAGCGTTGAGGGTTTTTTAATTTTTACAAAATCAATTACTTGTTTGTTTAAAGAACTTTTTATGAGTAAGTACTGGCTTTCATCATGATGCATCAGCCGATGAAGTCCACTGGAGCATTTACTGCTGGATGTAGAATGTGGACAAACGTACTCCTCGATGATTAATAGTAACCTGGCAGAGTATCAGCTCATTCAAATCAGCACGCGGCATGGAATCTTGGATTGAAAAAGATACATACGTACATAAACTGACGCCTGTTTCCCGGAGGGGTAGGCAGAAACTTGTAAAAGCTTGTAAGCAATGCAAGCGAAATTTATATTTATATTCTCATATTTTTATTATTTACTTTCACTTAGTCATAATTTTCCTTTCATTGAAATTAGCATAAGCATTTTTGTTAGTATCCATAATTTTTGTAATATTTGTGTAACCCTTTTTTGGCCTTATTGTTGTGTATTTTGTTATTTGGACTATATATATTGTAACGCTGTTGGTATACCTCAATAAAAAAAAATAAAAAAATAAAAAATTTACTAACACCGCTCGAAAAAGTAGTATTAATTGAATATCTCACAAAATATAGATAATTTTACATAGCCCTAGAAGAAAGCATTCGGTTTTATTACATTCATTTTGTTTATCTAGTTTTTTACCATGCACCACATTGAAAGAACAATCGAATCGTGGAATCCACAAGGAAGCGTGATCGGAAGTTTGCTATTCTTGATTTACATCAACGATTTGCCAAAACATGTAAAAACACAAAGCGTCCTTTTCGCAGACGATATTTCTTTATTAATGCCATGCAGCCGCTCTGATAACGTGCCTGACATTATTAAAAACGTCCTCACTGATGTTACGAAATGGATGGCAGATCACAGCCTAGAAATAAACTTCACAAAAACTAAAGTTATGGAATTTAGACCCCACCAAAAACCGACTCTGAATTTACAAGCTACTTTCAATAATATCTCACTGGAACACGTTAACACCTTTACACTTCTTGGAATTGATATGGACACGCATTTGAATTTCAAACAACACATTAAAAAAATCAAATCAAAACTCTCGAGCTTTACGTATGCTCTGCGCGAATTAAAAAAGACGACCGATCTTGCTACGGCGCTTTCTGCCTACTACGCATATGCATATTCACACCTATCATATAGCATTATATTATACGGCAATAGCACGGATATACAAGACCTGTTCATACTCCAAAAAAAGTGCGTTCGTATCCTAGCAAACATAGAAATAAAAGAAAGTTGTAAACCACATTTTAAACATCTTAAGTTACTAACGTTGACGTCTATATACATTTTAGAAGTAAGTAAATTTGTACGTAAATATCCCCACTTATATACAAAACTTGATGATCTTCCTAGAAGATATGCACTGAGACCGGGTAAAAACAAAATCGTTCAACCACAATCACATCTAAAAATGCATAGCAACGGACCATACGCAATGTCAATAAAAATTTATAATAAGCTGCCGTTGCAAATAAAAGACATAAAAAGGGATCAACTATTTATAAAAACACTCAAGTCCTTCTTATTGGATAAATGCTATTATAATATTAAAGATTTTTTAGAGTAGGCGGGCTAGGCACATATCTAAATATATAAAAGAGAAGTCCACACACTCACTCACTGACCACTCATCACGAAAGCTCGGAAACTACTGGGCCGAGAGGTCTGAAATTTGGCACAAGCATTTATTAAGGGGTGCAGGCGCGCACTAAGAAACGATTTTTGAAAATTCGCACCCTAAGGGGTTGAAAAAGGGTGTTAAAGTTTGTATGAAAGTCTAGGCGTCGACCAAGTCGCGAGCGGGTCAGCTAGTATTATATATTATGTAAATAAATATAAACCAACCGACGTTAAAAATTATAAAATGAATTATAAATAATCAGCTGACATTAATAATCATCAGCTTAATAAAATCAAACATGCTGCCATCTGTACAGAACCCTCAGGAATCAGGGGCCCTCAAAGCCGCTGTTTGCACACAAGGTGCCCCGCGGTGTTATTTTTTACAAATCAATGAACCGGCCTACTATTTTGACAAAAAGCAGCGACATGCCTCTAAGTGGATTATACCTTCGCATTGAAGTGATTTCACGTCACATTTATCCCACCATTGTCTACATCTACCTACACATACAATACGTAGTTACGTAGGTGTTGTTGCAATGAATAGTTTACTCTTTTTATGCTGAGCTTTTAAAAAAGTAAGATAAAATGGACATCTGTCGTTGCTTTGTGGATTCGAAGACGTAGGGTCGTTATCGGCTTGAGAACATAAAAAGTGCAATTTTTTTAAGAACTTGTATGTTTGGATTACCAACCTCTTTTATATGATTTAAATTTCAATGGTTTTGCGATAAGAAACACTAATAAATGCTGTGAAATCAACTTGTGTTTACAGTAGTAACTAAATTCATGATTGTCTTTGATTATATACTAGCAGCGCTCCGCGGTTTCACCCGCGTAAGTCTCGTTCCCGTAAGAATATCGGGATAAAAATGTGCCTATGTGTTATTCCGGGAGTCCAGTTATCTCCATTCCAAATTTCATGCAAATCCGTCCAGCCGTTTCAGCGTGAAGAAGTAACAAACACACACACAAACTTTCGCATTTATAATATTAGTAGGATCAAGCCAGACAATTTTTTTTAATGCTCTGAGGTGATTGCGCTAGTATTAATTTAAGGTTTAGACATAAAATCGTCATAAGATTAGATCATATTATTTTTAAATCGATGTGTTCACCTGTACTTAGCTTCATCATCTACATCATCATCATCAACATTAGCCTGTATAAGTCCACTGCTGGACAAACTCCCTCATAGAATACCAGGACAACCAATCTTGAGACACCTCCATCCACCGACTTCCTGTAATAATAAATGGCTTATGCCCATTTTCACCAACCTATTCTTAAATTACGGGACCCTTATCTCATATCAAATTGACAGGTTTCTATGAAAAACTGTCAAATTTGGCACTCTTTAAGAGTCTCGTATGCGTTATATAGCCCATAAATGGTTGGTGAAATTAAGAATTATACCGGAGCAAAACCTTATAATATAAGCATGAAGCCTTATTAAGAACTTCTTTAGACCCTTCAATAGCTTTCTTCATAACGTCGCATTATTCCATCAAAATACGCAAACATTGGCTTGAACTTTACGCACACTATAACCGTCACACACAGGACGTTCTATTAGTACACTATAAACAGACGTAACTACGTACAAAGTTTAGTACTTGATAATTATAAGTAACTAGCAGCGCCCCGCGGTTTCACACGCGTAAGTCTCGATCCCGTGGGAATACCGGGATAAAAATGTGCCTATGTGTTATTCCGGGAGTCCAGTTATCTCCATTCCAAATTTCATGCAAATCCGTCCAGCCGTTTCAGCGTGAAGAAGTAACAAACACACAGCACACACACGCAAACTTTCGCCTTTATAATATTAGTGTGAGTGTGATGTGATGTGATTATCGATGAGTTTACCGATAAGATCTGCTAATAGGTAATTCGACCTAAATGTTTTAAGAAAGAGTTTTGTGGCATGCTTGTCAATTGGTGAATGGTTGATGGCACGCTGTCAACTAGTTTTATATAAGTTTTTTTGTGAAAAATATATTTATCAATGAAAGCTTTTATACAATTAGTGATCGTAACCGTGTGCTGATCACAATGAGCCTAAAACACGGCCAGTCTACTATTATCCATCGAGGAGTTCCGTTGTCCACCTTCCGTCTCCATCATCAGATCAGCTCGCTGTCACCATCATATTGTATTGTCATCGGAACTTGACAGGTATGCCACATTTCAGCTCAATCGGTAGAGGATAACTGCTTTAAAATTCAGCTGCAAGATTCCACCCGGATTCCACCCAGACATGCAGACATACTCGTACATTGCAAATTAAATAAAAGCTTGTATATAAAGAGTATGAGAGCACATCTCATACCTTTGGCAAGAAGAGTAGGCCCGGCTTGTCGAATCCATTGACGCCAGTTCTAAATTCTCTAAAGTAAATAAAAGCGGCCAAGTGCGAGTCGGACTCGCCCATGAAGGGTTCCGTAGCAGCAAGTAACATAATATAAAAGTTCTTGGATGGTTTACGATTTATGACGTATTAAAAAAAAAACTACTTGCTAGATCTCGTTCAAACCAATTTTCGTTGGAAGTTTACATGGTAACGTACACCATATTTTTTTTTTAGTTTTATCATTTTCTTATTTTATAAGTTACGGGGCACTTTGGAAGTGTCTATCGCGCAAACTATTCAGTTTAGAAAAAAAAAAAATAGAAACCTCAATATCATTTTTGAGAGTTTTGAGTTTCAGTTCTAAGTATAGGGAACCCCAAAAATTTCTTATTTTTTTTCTATTTTTGTGTGAAAATCTTAATGCGGTTCACAAAATACATCTACTTACCAAGTTTCAACAGTTCTTATAGTTTCGAAAAAAAGTGGCTGTGACACGGACAGACAGACAGCAGACAGACATGACGAATCCATAAGGGTTCCTTGTCTTTGACTACGGAACCCTAAAAATGAAAACTTTAAAGATAATCTGGCCTCCTTGAGTTGTCAGCCCGTATATTACTTTATTCGAAGATAATGGTAAACCGAAGATACACAATTCATCATTTGATTCATGATTCGTTCACAGTTGTGCCTGATATAGCTAACACTACGAAGGCGTTACTCTCAAACACGTGCAAAACAAAGTTATTTTTCGCGGTGACTGTCTATAAATCAAGTATTAATATAAAAGGCCATGTTCGAGTGGCCGTATTGTCGCTTTATGGATGTTATGCCATTCATTACAGGCCATTAAACTTATTATAATACACCAACCAGCGTCCGTAGACCCATTTCGCTGCTCTTGAAGAACTTTAAAAGACGTTGCTAATAGAAATTGAGGGCTCAGAGAGAGGTGGTCCAGTTATACCTCAGGAAGCTTTGTTTGGGCGCGATGCGACAAGCCATTGATATCAGATAATAAATGGCGAGTGTTGATAGAAAAGCCCCCGGAGCTCCACAATGTCTACCATGAAAGTATTCGACTATAAACTGGGATACGCCCAATAATTGTAGATTACGTGAGAAAATTGTAACAATTAAGTGTTTCTTCATATATTTATTGCTTCATATTGGTATTAAATTCAATTCAATTCATTTATTTCAGGCAACAGTGAAAAATGTAACGACGCGATGTGTCGACGCGTCGAGGCCCGGGGCATCACGTGACAGACGGCCCTTGAACCGCCGGAACTTCTTCACCGGGTATTACATACAAACATACATAGACACACGCCTTTTTCCCCGAGGGGGGTCGGTAGAGCCTCAATGGGCCTCTTTTCACAGTGGGTTACACCATCGTGGAATACAGACGTGACAAGTGGTGAGCTCATCGCCGCCATTTCCTACCACGCTGACTCGGCTAACTCTGTCTTCCAGTAATAACACATTCCTTAGTAAGCTAGCAGTCATCAGGACAAATCTTATACCAACGAATCTTATCAACAAGTCCGGGTAATCCCTTAGTCCGCTTTTACGACATCTATGGGAGGAGACGGAGGGGTCTTTCTTAGGCCGGATACACCAAAGTTTTTTGGTATTACAGGTCTTATAATAAACAGAATAATAATAATGTGTTGAGCATATGTTTTTTTTTTAAATTACTTAAGCAGCTGAAATTGTATTCCAACGCTTGACTAACACCAATGAAAAAAAATGGTGTTGTTACTAGTGACTTGTGACTGGAGTTTACTCCTTTGTTTGAACATTATGGATCGACGTGATGCATAATTTTATACAAGTTTGTGCTGGGAAGGTCTACTTTTCGCAGAACTACTAGTTTTATCAGAAATTGGCAAACTAGAAAAAAAATCTGGATAAAAGCCAAAATAGAATAAAAAAAATATAAGCCAGCTTAGCTCGAGCGCCCTAGCAGTACCTACTCTCATAAAACCTTAGAGCATTGCAGGCCTCCGTACTAACAAACCAATTCGTCAAAGACCAACCATAAAAATCGCAGAACTTCGAACCTAAAAAACTACATTCCGAATAAGACATCAACTTCGCCATCTGCTATAAAACTCATTCATATAAAGATTAATAGCCGTCGCAAACCATTACATTCTTTTTATTATGAATCGAGAACTTTTAGAAAAGTTTATGGCGTGGAAATAACAATTTGCAGTTCTGGTTATATTCCTTTTTATTGTCACTAGAGGGCGTGACCGCGCTACGAACCCAGAATGTATTCAAAAATATTGTGAAGCGCACAATCCTAATATTTACTTTCTACAAATCTTTTTTCTGTAGGCTCCTTGAATAAGTTTTGTTCGATTTTGGCTCAAGAAAATAATGCATTAATTTAAACCCAACCGGCAGGTACTTTTTTAACCGACTGCGCCAGAAGTAGGTTTTGTTTTTCGAGTGTATGTATGTAATCATATTTCTTTGGCATGCTCGTGGCTAGATAATGCTGTGTGAACTGTCCAGCATTATTTACTTATATATATTTATTATAAACGCCAGACAACATTTTTGAATTCTCTAAGATATAATCATATGTGCTCACTAACTATTGACCTTTACACAAGCTCAAACTCTCGCAGCGGGCTATGTAAAGAGCTCTACTTGGAGTATCACTGCGTAATAAAATCGGTCAGAACCAAAATCACCGATATAGCTCTCAGATTAAGCAACTTAAAGTGGCAATAGGCAGGCCATATAGCTCGCGGAACTGACAACGATTGGGGAATAGGGTTCTTGAGTGGCGACAACGAACTTGGACGTCGAGTGTAGGAAACCCCCCTAGATGTACCGACTACATTTGAAAGGTCGTGGGAATTTGGTGGATGAAGGCGGTTCAAGATCTTTGCATTCTCTGAGGGAGTGCTACCTATGTCCAGCAGTGGAGATCCTACACAGGCTGATAATGATACAAACGTTTACGCGCGTTTAGTTACGCGTTTTCAAAATTATTTCAGGGCATTAGTATTGCCATTCAGCGTGGCAATGCAGCCAGCATCTTAGGGACGCTTCCGTCTGGTAGTGATTTGGTTCAGTTCAGTTACCTTTAGATCGCTAGCAGCGGTCTTCAGGTAGCACAACTGTTTCATATGTATTTTGTAAATACATAAGCTTGTATTAGTTACGTAGTTACTATTAAGTAATCTGTGGTATTACTTGTATTATTCTTTCTGTAAATAAATGTATTTGTTACAAATCAAACGTTATAACATAGACGAATAAAACAAGTATAAGTAAGTAGTCTTCGGCCACATCGTCACTTACCAACAGGTGATATCGTGGTCAAACAAAGGTCTATCAATGTTAAAAAAAAAAAAAAAACAAGTATAAAAAAACGAAAATAAAAATAAAAACAAAAAAATATATTAAACTTGAATAATTCGTCCATGATTATAATAAGTAAAATTATTACGTATATGCGTATACTTGTTTTTGAATAAAATACATACTTACTTACATAGTTACTTAACGAACTCTCAAAAAAATAAGTACATACTCGCGTACCAAAAACTCTTCAAAACTTTTACCAGTCAGGACAGCAGCGCCACCTATTGTATTTTATTTTAACTATTTGGAACAGCGCCATCTGAAGTAACTGTGCGGTACTACATACTCTACCTGGTTCGCAAGAGTCAGTTGTATGAACTTAAAATAATTTCAAACAACAGCATACACTAGTTGAAGTCGTTCGTGCCAGATGGCGCTGTATGAAAAATGAAAGTTCAACTACATTTTAAAAGATGGCATTGGCTGCCGCTTCTATATAATTTGCCACTTTTGGGTATTTATTTTAGAGTATATTAATAATAAATAAATAAATAATGCTGGACAGTTCCAGCCCCAAGCTAAGCAGAGCTTGTGTTATGGGTACTAGATAACTGATATGCTTAATACAATATATATATATTTTTGATGTCAAAAACGCGTTTAATTCTCTCGATAGGTCTTCCTTGCTGAACGAAGCATCCATTCACTTGCCAGAAGCTTACCAATACATCTGGCAGTGTTACAGTTCTTCGTCAAACCTAATATACGAAGACAATATAATTTCTTCTGATGTCGGCGTTCAGCAAGGAGATCCTCTAGGTCCAGCACTCTTTAGTTTAGGCATCCACCCGATCATCACAAATCTAAATTCAAAACTGAATGTCTGGTACCTAGATGATGGAACCCTAGGAGGTAAGGCGGATACTGTCATGAAAGATTTACTTAGAATTCAAAATTTTCAGAAACTAAGTTTAGAATTGAATTTTTCGAAATGTGAACTTTTTATATCTGACCATATCACTGATTTGGAACGATCACTAATTATTCAAAATTTTCAGGCTATTGCACCGAACATTAAAGTCATGGACAAAAATTCACTTAATCTTCTAGGGGCCCCAATTTTTAACGAAAGTATTCGGCCACTTTTACAGAGAAATATCGAAACTTTCAAGGAAAATGTCAACAGATTAGGCATTCTAAATTCTCATATAGCGTACACCATTCTTAAGTTCTGCCTTTTTGTCCCAAAATTTACTTACGTTTTAAGATCAAGCCCAATATGGACACATCAGGATTTTTTAGATAATATAGATAACGTTTTAAAAGACACCTTTGAAAAAATTCTAAATTTGTCACTTGATAACTCTTCCTGGACCCAAGCATGTTTGCCCGTTCGTTTCGGCGGCATCGGCATTCGGAAAATTTCTAGTGTAGCTCTTCCAGCTTTCTTGTCCTCCGTACATAGCGTGGCACATCTCTGTGGGATAATACTCAAATGCCCTTCATCAGAGATACACTACGCTTCGGAGGCAATTACAGCTTGGAAGTCACTCTGCCCCAATAATAACGTCCCACAGGAAGAAAACCAACAAAAACAGTGGGACTCTCCATTGGTGCAGAAGGCCTATGACTGTTTGGTTCAAAATTTATTCAGTGATCGCGACAAAGCCCGCCTTCTAGCTGTCTCGCAACATGAATCTGGACAATGGCTCAATGCCATTCCATCGAAATCCATCGGAACACTGCTTGATAATAGGACTTTTCGGGTAGCGTTGGGGCTCAGACTAGGTGCCCCTATATGTGAGCCCCATCGTTGTTCATGTGGCAGCGACGTCGATAAGTATGGGACCCATGGTCTCTCCTGTCAAAAGAGTGCTGGCAGGTTTTTCCGTCACGGCTCCTTAAATGATATCGTGAGACGGGCCCTTGACACTGTCAATTTACCCAGTGTCCTTGAACCAGTCGGCTTAGCCCATAATGATGGCAAAAGGCCCGACGGTATGACCTTGGTTCCCTGGGAGCGGGGGCGAGCCCTAGTGTGGGACGTCACTTGCGTTGACACATTGGCCCCCTCTCATCTCAGTGGAACAATCACCAAGGCTGGAGCCGCGGCGGAGGCAGCAGAAAATGCTAAGCGGCGCAAATATGTAGTCCTCTCCGATGACTACATTTTTGCGCCGCTTGGTGTAGAGACTTTGGGACCATGGGGCCCTAGTACTAAGACCTTTTTTAAAAAAATATCACCGATGCTCATCGACGCCGCTGGTGACAAGAGGGCTGGCTCCTTCCTGGCGCAAAGAATTTCTTTGGCCATTCAACGTGGGAATGCAGCCAGTGCTCTTGCCACCTTGCCCTATGAACCAAATTTATTGTGTTAGCTTCTTTTTTTTTCTTTTCTTTTCTATATTTAAGTATTTTTGTACATACCTTGTTTTAGTTCTATTATTCATTATGTAAATAATAAATTTAATATCTTACTCTGAATAAAATATCAATATATATATAAATAATACATGATGCTGGACAGTTCACACAACATTATCTAGCCCCAAGCTAAGCAGAGCTTGTGTTATGGGTACTAGATAACTAATATACTTAATACAATATATTACATAGATAGATATTTTTTATTCATATAAAATACCCAGAACACCCTATCACTACACAAATATCAGCGCTCGCACAAATATTTGCTCCGAGGCGGGAATCGAACCCGCAACCTCCTGCGTCGCAGACGAACCTTCGCCCGCCGCGCCACAGAGGTCGTCAAATACATAAGTAATAAATTTAATGTATTTAGCATTTATTTCCATAACTTAATACTTATTTTTTATACATAATTAAAACACACAAATTAGGTACTTACACTTAAAGTCAGGCCCTATTTTGGGTATAGGCCACCTCCAACTGTCTCCACTTGTCCCTTTGTTGAGCGCTTTCTATCAGTCCTCGCCTGCCACTTTCTGGATCTCATCAGTCCATCTTTCTTTGGGTCTACCTCTAGATCTTCTGCCGTGTGGGCCCGCCCAAGTGGTAACGCGTTTCGTCCATGTATTGTCCGCAGTGCGAGCTATGTGCCCCGCTCATTTCCACTTCAGGCGCTTTGCATGTCGGAGAGCATCTATCAGTTTTGTTCGTTGTCGTATTTCCAAACTCTTTTGTTTGTCAATGAGCTTGATGCCTATGATGCTACTCTCCATAGCACGTTGGCACGTTTGAACTTTGTTTTTTATACTGTCATTAAAAATCCAAGTTTGTGCGCCATAAGACAGGCAAGGCAGGAGGCCGGAATCCATAACTGTGGCAGCTTGGATTTTAATACTTCTTTAAAACTGCAATACTTTCTCCAGGACATATTTATTCTTCGTTCCATTTCGTCTTGGTGTCTGGAGTTGTTTCCCGAGGTAGATATCACACTAATCCTACTAAAATTATAAACGCGAAAGTTTGTATGGATGGATGTATCTTTGTTACTCTTTCACGTAAAAACTACTGGATGGATTTGGATGACATTTGGAATGGAGATAACTGGACTCCCGGAAAAACACATAGGCACATTTTTATCCCGATATTCCCACGGGATCGAGACTTACGCGGGTGAAATCGCGGGGCGCTGCTTGTAATATTATAAATGCTAAAGTTTGTGTGTGTGTTTGTTACTTCTTCACGCTGAAACCGTTGGACGGATTTGGATGAAATTTGGAATAAAGATAACTGGACTCCTGGAATAATACATAAGCTCTTTTTTATCCCGATATTCCCACGGGATCGAGACTTACGCGGGTGAAACCGCGGGGCGCTGCTAGCAGGTAGATATAGGACGTACTCTATCTGTGTTTTGTTTACAAATATTGGATTTTTAATACTATTTGTAGAAACTTCAGCACTTTTTTTGTAATCTTTTTGCGTGGGTACCGTGGTCCGTGAGCCTTATAATGCAAATCGATTCTTAAGGAGTTAACTCCAAAAACTAATATCTATATCGATACAGAGAGTCGTCCGCAGTGAACTAGCTGCCTAGTAAAGCTCAGCTCCAGGTAATGCCAGTGATTCAGCTTGACAATATATATATATGGATACAGAGAGTCGTTCGCAGTGAACTAGCTGCCTAGTAAAGCTCAGCTCCAGGTAATGCCAGGGATTCAGCTTGACAATATATATATGGATACAGAGAGTCGTTCGCAGTGAACTAGCTGCCTAGTAAAGCTCAGCTCCAGGTAATGCCAGTGATTCAGCTTGACAATATATATATATGGATACAGAGAGTCGTTCGCAGTGAACTAGCTGCCTAGTAAAGCTCAGCTCCAGGTAATGCCAGTGATTCAGCTTGACAATATATATATGGATACAGAGAGTCGTTCGCAGTGAACTAGCTGCCTAGTAAAGCTCAGCTCCAGGTAATGCCAGTGATTCAGCTTGACAATATATATATATGGATACAGAGAGTCGTTCGCAGTGAACTAGCTGCCTAGTAAAGCTCAGCTCCAGGTAATGCCAGTGATTCAGCTTGACAATATCTATATGGATACAGAGAGTCGTCCGCAGTGAACTAGTTGCCTAGTAAAGCTCAGCTCCAGGTAATGCCAGTGATTCAGCTTGACAATATCTATATGGATACACAGAGTCGTTCGCAGTGAACTAGCTGCCTAGTAAAGCTCAGCTCCAGGTAATGCCAGTGATTCAGCTTGACAATATCTATATGGATACACAGAGTCGTTCGCAGTGAACTAGCTGCCTAGTAAAGCTCAGCTCCAGGTAATGCCAGTGATTCAGCTTGACAATATCTATATGGATACACAGAGTCGTTCGCAGTGAACTAGCTGCCTAGTAAAGCTCAGCTCCAGGTAAAGCCAGTGATTCAGCTTGACAATAAGTTGGAAAACGTCACTCCTTTTCGGGAAATTGTGATTCATTGAATTAAATATGTGCGTTTTGATGAAAACAAAGGCTGGGTTATTCCGATTATCGTCCACTTACTTTCATTTACGTAGTTAAGTTTTTAAAATTTTATCGAATAAGTTATTTTATATTATATTATATTCTAAAGTACGTCAACATTTTAATTCAGTTTTTAGTAGTAGTAGAGCTTTTTTGTGAAAGAGTTCGTCCGGGGAAGTACTACCGCCATACCTATTTCTGCCGCAAAACAGTAGTGCTCGCATTTCTTCATTTCATAAAAAAAAAAAAAAAAAAAAAAAAAAACAACATAAAAAACTAAAATTAAGACCAACATTAATAAATTAAATACCTACATCTATATAAATAAAACAAAGTCGTGTTAGTTACACCACTTATAACTCAAGAACGGGTGAACCGATTTGGCTGAAAATTGGTGGGGAACTAGCTTAGAAACAGAAGATTGACATAGGGGGGAGGGGGAGGAGGGGGGAGGGGGGTCACCGGGGGCTACCCATGCGAAGCCGGGGCGAGTCGCTAGTTTATAATATTAACACCTATAACTAATACCTCCTAGTTTTTAGCTCATTATAAGCGAACCATATTTTTTATGAGTAGGTTATAAAATTCTTTAACCACCACATATATAGAATTAATAATACTACTAGGTATGTAATAAATCTAATGTGCTGATGTAATACAAAATTTTAAAAAATAAAAATTATACAGTTGTGCTATCAGAAGACCGTTTCAATCGATCTAAAGGTAGCTCAACTGATCCAAATCACTACCAGACGCAAGCATCAATGTGCCTCGTTTCACCGTGGGTTGCACCATCGTTGGTATATAGACTCGACAAGTGGTGAGCTCATCGCCGCCATTACGGCCTACGACTGACTCGGCTAACGCTTTCTTCCAGTAATAACACATTCCTTGATAAGCTAGCAGCCAGGACAAATCTTTTACCAACGAATCTTACAAACAAATAATCCCACTTACTACTATAGATGAACATAATGTAGGTACAAATAGGTTACATTATTCGTGATTAGCCTGTAGAAGTCCACTCCATAGAATGCCACGAAGACCGGTCTTGCGTCACCTCCATCCACCGACTTCCTGCAACCTTCAAAATATCGTTGGACCATTTAGAAGATGCCTTCCTACACTGCGTCGTCCGAATTGTAATCGAGTACCTTTCTTCCCCTAACGGTTATCAGTTCTTTAAGCTATATGGCCTCCCCATTGCCACTTCAACTTGCTAATTCTAAGAGCTATGTTGGTGATCTTGGTAGTTCTACGGATATGCTCATTTCGGATTAATTGACGTAGGGAACTCCAAGCATAGCTCTATCCATAGCCCGGTGTACGACTTTGAGCAAGTCATATAGCAAAACTAAAATGACGCACCCGGTATTGTCCGTAAACGCAGTACCTAATGGGGGTAACCCTTATTTGCACCACTACTCAAGGAAAGTACCGTTTTCTTTACCGGATTGCAAAGTGAACTTTACCTAGAAAATTAAAATATCGTATTAGTCGCTGAAGTCGGGCTATACAGAGTGTTTTTTTAACATGGACAGTATGGGCATCTCATACGGGAAAACTGTCTTTTGAACCATATCCTCCCTCTTGCTGTATACCAGGTAACAAATAACACGGCTACCTCAAATCCAATTCAAACATAACCTAAAATCATTTTTTGAATGTTATCCATATTACCATATTGATGAGTACCTACATGAGGTGGTCATTTTCTGATTTGCTTGACGTGTAGTGACGTGTCTGCTGATAAACCTACCATTTTACATTTTATTTTTAAGTTATGCTGTTTTATACTGCTCTGTATTTTCTGTCTGTAATTGTGCATATTATATTTTATTGACGACCTCTGTGGCGCGGCTGGCGATGGTTCGCCTGCGTCGCAGGAGGTTGCGGGTTCGATTCCCGCCTCGGAACAAATAATTTGTGCGATCTGCAGATATTTGTTCAGGGTGTTCTGGGTGTTTTCTATGCATAATAAAAAATATCTATCTATGTAATGTATTGTATTATGTATATCAGTTACCTAGTACCCATAACACAAGCTCTGGCTTAGCTTGGGGCTAGGTAATGTTGTGTGAACTTGTCCAGCATTATTTATTTATTTATTTATTGTTATTAATATAGTATTAAAATTAAAATGTACCAATTTGACATGCCAATGTTATGAAATTTAACGAGATGGTTAATAAATAAATATCTAAATATCAGGTACGGGCACGTTTCTGAACACCTCTGTGGCCTTATAAAAAGATGTTATGAGATTATGAGTCACACTCGATATTTTACCGTACAAGAGTTAAAACATGAAGTCCTTTATCTTCATTCACCAAACATCTTTGTAAAAAAAAAAAAAAAAAAAAAAAAAAATGCTGGACAGTTCACACAACATTATCTAGCCCCAAGCTAAGCAGAGCTTGTGTTATGGGTACTAGATAACTGATATACTTAATACAATATATTACATAGATAGATATTTTTTATTATACATAGAAAATACCCAGAACACCCTGAACAAATATCTGCGATCGCACAAATATTTGTTCCGAGGCGGGAATCGAACCCGCAACCTCCTGCGTCGCAGGCCAAGCTTCGCCCGCCGCGCCACAGAGGTCGTCTAGAAGAACATCCTGAATAAGGTAAAGCGTTACTTCCAGGACAGCTTCTCATTCTCAGTCCGCTCATATTTTATGAGATATTCAATTAAAACGGTGTTTTCGAGCGGCGCGATGTGATTTTTTTGTATGAAGATTTCTTGCCTGGTTTGTTGCTAATTTTAAAATGTATTTCACCTATAGTTACAAATCTACATAATCCCTGAGTGATATAGGATATGTTATATTAGCTTCCGCTCGCGGCTACGCTCGCGCTATATTATATCATTATATTATACTATTATATGTGTAGTTCCACTGACCTCCGTAACGGATGAGCGGATTTTTATGATATTTTGAGTGTGGATAGTTGCTGGGGGGGAAAACTGGGGAGACTACTTTTTATCCCGTGTGAAGCCGTGGGCAAAAGTCTAGTACTTTTTCGGGTTCCATACCCAAAGGGTAAAACAGGGCCCTATTACTAAGACTCCGCTGTCCATCCGTCTGTCTGTCTCTCCGTCTGTCACCAGTCTGTATCTTATGTTAGATAGTTAGACAGTTGAAATTTTCACAGATGTTGTAGATATGTCTGTTGCCGATATAACAACAAATACTAAAATCAGCCGCCTTAAATATTTATTTTAGTCTGATTTTACATATAATACACATACAACAAACGTATTTTTTTTTTGCCGTTTTTATAGATAAAATGGTACGGAACGCTCGGTGTGTGAGTCCGACTCGCACTTGGCTGGTTTTATACTACCTGCGCTTTGCTACGATGAATCATGATAAAATAAAAACAGTTTTTCCTGATAAAAGTATCTGATTAACACTATAACTTTGTCAAATTTAATCAGAATCGATTCAGCCATTTAGTCGTGAAAAGATAACAAATGGAGTTACTTTCGCATTTAAATAACTGAGTTTGTGTGGAGGTTGCGGTGTCTCTACGCATCCGCTACCCGCAAAAATGTACAACCCTGCGGTTATAGGGTCGCGATGACAACCTGTATAATTAAATGATGTCACGTGGTTCTCTGCCACTCCATTCCTGGAGTTTTGTCTGCCAGCTCATCTATATTTAGGACCCCGTACCCATAGGCTAAAACGGGACCCTCCGCTGTCTGTCTGTCCGCCTGTCACCAGGCTGTATCTCATGAACCGTGATAGTTATACAGTTGAAATTTTCACAGATGATGTATTTCTGTTGCCGCAATAACAAATAAACGAAAAACCAGAATAATATAAATATTTAAGGGGGCTCCCATACAACAAACGTGTTTAATTTGCCGTTTTTAGGGTTCCGTAGTCAAAGTCAAGGAACCCTTATGGATTCGTCATGTTTGTCTGTCTGTCCGTGTATGTCACAGCCTTTTTTTTATAGTTAATGGTACTGAACCCTTCGTGCGCGAGTCTGACTCACACTTGGCCGGTTTCTTTATTTTTTATATTTTTTTAAAACTGTTTGGCCATGACCTCATCTGTTGGTACTTAAGTGACGATGTGGCCGAAGATGGAGCACAAAGGTCTAGAAGGCATTTTTTTAGTTTTCAGGAAAGACAGACGGCGATATTGTATTCTACTCCTTAGGAGTTCGCATTATAAAGAAAGAACTGAAACGTTTAGAACGAATAGAGGGTATACTAATGAGGTAAGGGTGGTACCGAGCCGTGTGTGCGCTCGTACTATGATGAAAAGGAGATGGTAGGATCAGATCGTGAAGTTCCTGGGAGCATTCCCCCAAATGTTACCTAACCTAACCTAATTTAGTGGTACTAAGACCTCCTTGGTTAAGCAGCCGAGTAGCAGGCTGATGTGAGTAGATTGGGTTCTATTCCAGAATCGGGACGAATTTGGCCATGTTCTGTGTTACGTAACATAATATCTATCGGCAAAGGAGGTAAATTAATCTAATACCTAACAATAATCTAATACTAAACAAGCCAAAACGAGAAAAGATTACCGAAAAAAAAATGCTGAAGTAATTAGGAATTAATCCACATTGCATTATTCTGTTGAATTGTTGCAGCAGTTCTGCTGCTGAAATAAAGACTAATCGAAAAAAGGCATTCAAGACGAGTAATAGCAGTTATGTCACGTGACGAGCGCAACAAGTGAAAACGTGAAACGGCGAACGCCGAGGGGTGCGGGCGATGCGCGATTGCATTTTTCCTCCCGCGAGCTCGCATCTTCGCGACAGTGGGCGGGGCGCCCCGCCCAGACATGAACACGCCCACACAGACGTCTTGAGACAAAACTCTACAACTAACACTGGGATAACATCTGTTAGAGCTTGATACATAAGTTGCTACCTAAAGTTTATTCATCAATGGACATGTTTATCAGATCTAACGTGTCAAATATCATATGAAATCGATGACAATCAAAGCTCATTAGTGTAACTAATTTATACTGACACTAATGTCAAATAATATAATGTTCTATGTGCATTACTAATGCGGACATTTTGTTTGTCAACTGAAAATATAACAAACCATTTTATGTGCGTCATTTTCGTAGAGCGAGAAACGAGAGTTTGCCTTAAAAGCTCATATTTTCATTCAAACAATAGAACTAAACAAAAATAATATAATGCACAAAACTTGACTGCATCTCGCTCATACTAGAGACTCGTTGCATAAGAGTGAGCAGGAGCAGACCCGCGCATTTTCCCGACAAATGAAGCGTGGCCAAACCGCAGATTGACCGCAGAGAATGGAGGCAGCGAGTGACAGAATGGCGGCATTCAGCCGTCAGCGTTCAGTAGTATAGAGGCACGCGGGCTGAGCACACGTGGTTGACCTCCGAGAGTTGACTCACACGAGCGGGGCATTACGCTACACTTATTAGCAAAAACAACACTTACATAACAAACAAGTGCCGGTGCCGGCAGACGCGCGGGAAGCGACTCTTACTCATCAGCTGATGTCGACACTACGTGTGACTGTGACTTAAGTTTTATTCTCCAAACTTCAAATAATCGAGAAGACAGTTCCGCGAGAACCGTTGTGACTCATCTAAAATGACGAAAGTGAAGTTGAAGAAATCAAGGCCCGTAACTTTAAACTAAGTTATAGTTTGCTATAAGGAAAGAGTTTAATTTACACGCGATTGTGACGAGGACAATAAATGTGATAATTAGTCGTGAACGTGTTTATGGACTTAACGTTGGATTGGAACTCAAGAGACTGAATTCTAAACGGCCAAAGAATAACTAATCATTAGTTAATACACGCAACATCGCTAACTTTGATAAACTTGAAAATAAACAGGAAGCTATTGACTCCAATCAGAATATTGGAGTTGCGCCAAAACGTTTCAAATCATCACAAGGATTTGAGAGCCGGTGACCTTGACACGAGCGACAATTCCAATCGGTGACGTATCCATCGAAGGTTTGGTGGGACTGATCGGAGGCGTCGCGAGGTCGAGCAAGCGTGTGATGGTGTGAAGGATGCATTTGCCGTATGAGTCTCGGGGCCGACGGCGACGGGAGATGGCAGATCTTGAACCCTGGTGGGTGCAGACGGTGCTTGATGAGACGCTCGCAGAATATCCGGACTTAGGTAAGAGGATAGCTATAACTGGAGTATCCACTACAAATACTGTGCCATAGGTGAGGGCAATGCACTGTTCATAGGCAGAGGTAACCGCTTAACATCAGGTGGGCCTTCTGCTTGTTCCATCATTCAGTAGTATAAAAAAAAAAAAAAAAAAAAAAAAAATTGTAAAATATTTACACCGGGTAATTACTCTATGGTTTAGATCCGGTTGAACGCTATTTGTGGTCTTTTTATTATGACTGGATAAGAAAACAGCTTATATTTAGTCAACAATTCTCATCACATAGTCTAAGATTTTCATAAACAAGTAAAAAGATATAAAAAAGTAATCCATCTACTGTGAACCACAACACCTACTTATTTAAATACAATATTTTTATAAAATAAATCTTAATGGAAAGTATAAACATCTTAATTTTCTCCTCTTTCATTTGATATGCCACTCGATAAGACAGAAAAAAAACAGAATCCCCCACTTCTTTGGATGTAACATCCGTCATATTGATTTTGTTCGTATACAATGTAGCCTATGTCACCCGGACCATAATAATAAATAGTAAAACACCTCATTCATCAAAATCGGATGAGTAGTTTAAGCGCTAAGGTGGAACATAGGGTAAACATCTACATATCTACATAAATATCTACATATATATAAGTAAGCTAGATTGCCAATTAGTTTCATTAAAAAAAAAACATACATACATAGAATGCTAAAAACATACTTATCCTTTTAGCTTTGCCGTAGTCGGGTAATAAACGTGTGTAGAGTTTATTTATTGTATGTATTTTTTTTATTTGAATGACGGACTAGCATACCCTTGCTTGACCCACCTGATTTTAATCAGTTCATCAGTTGCTTATTTCTAGTTTTAGTCCTAGACCTAGTAACGATCCTGGGGGGATCGTGATATTCCACAATAAATTTATACGTTATCACCAAATTAGTAGGTAGATAGATGAAAACTTTTTTTTTTCTTTTTTTTTTTTTACATTGATAGACCTTTGTTTGACCTCGATCTCACCTGTTGGTATATGATGATGTGGCCGAAGATGGAGCACAAAGGTCTAGAAGGCAACTATACTGTACACAACGAAAATATAACAAAATAAACATAAATAATTAGTATACAGTACAATGGGAGACCTTATCGCTTTGAGCGATTTCTCCCAGGCAACCTTAGTTCACGCACCTTGTCACTTTATTGGCGCTTCCTGCTCGTTCATTCTCATCAGAATCGACGACAAAAACTCTCAACATAGGTACCCTATTTACCATGACCAATGACGGTGATTAGAATTACACTTGATCTTTTGTGAACATTTTTGATATTAATTACCTTTTATTTCTTGTAGAATGACAGGTCATGTTTTTTGTTCAGGTAAAAAAGGAACAAGTCAAAAACACCAAGATTGAACACAACCTAAAATAACTTTCAATAAAAAAAATGGTTCTTTGTTCTTTTTATTTATTTCTAAAAATACAACACTTTCATTCATATAAAAACGGACGTTCAAAAACTGCGTGAATATATTTTGAATTGAATTACAGCGCTTGGATCTTCAGTTCTAATCAAAGATTTTAAGAGCAGCTCGAATACATTACTTTTCAATTCAGTGTTCTGAAAGTCAGCGCCTCAACGATCCTTGTGTATTGGTACTAATACTTACCAAAAATATTTTAATTTAGATGTATATTAAAGACACTATTAGTCACAAAACGGCAAAGACTTTCTAATAACTCTACGATGAACATAGCATTCTATACACTATCAAAGCTTAAATGAAATCCTTTGAAAATTCGAACGATTCATTGCAAACGGTGTAAATGATTGAAAGCAGATTTCATTTTCTTAATTTCAATAGTTTCCTTGTTTCCTAATATTGGTCGAAAACAGGTATTTTTAGTAAGTATTAAATCATTTTTACATTTGCTGCTACGAGAATAAATCAGTATGCATATTAAACATTCTAACTAAATTCTAATTATTTTCAATACCAACATTAATTGACGACCTCTGTGGCGCGGCGGGCGAAGCTTGGCCTGAGACGCAGGAGGTTGCGGGTTCAATTCCCGCCTCGGAACAAATATTTATGTCATTGCAGATATTTGTTCAGGGTATTCTGGGTATTTTCTATGTATAATAAAAAATATCTATCTATGTATATTGTATTAAGTATATCAGTTATCCAGTACCCATAACACAAGCTCTGCTTAGCTAGGGGCTAGATAATGTTGTGTGAACTGTCCAGCATTATTTATTTATTTATTCAAAAATAAGTCTATTACTTTTTTTACCATACATGTGTTGTGCAGTACATTGTCAAACCATTTGCAACACTCGCCCGTGTAAAAGACATCAACGCGAACTCAGAGAAAGTAGCGTGGCTTGTTTTATTACTAACTATGACCATACAAAAACCAAAAAGACATACATTGGTCACTCTAAGAAATACCGCGTCTTTTGGATCATCACCACCATCATCATAATCATCAACCTACAGAAGTCCACTAAAGACCTCCCCATAGAATGCCACAGCAAATGATCTTGAGCCGCCTCCATCCACCGCCTTCCTGCGGCCTCTGTAGTGTCTCTGGTCCATCGCAAGGGCATTATTTTGCATCGTCCGGTCAGTGGTTGCCACTCGAGAACCTTTCTTCCCCAACGGTTATCATTCTGTGAGCTTATGGCCTGACCATTGCCACTTCAACTTTCTAATTCTGCGAGTTATGTCGGTGATCTTAGTTCTTCTATCTTCTCATTACGGATTCTATCACGTGGAGAAACTCCAAGCATAGCTCTCACTTTGAGCTTTCCTGTGCGTATTTTGGAAACAGATCCCAAAAACAAGATTTACTTTCTTAAGCATCCTTCAAAATCAAAGCTGCTATTTGGTTATCTATACCCAATATAACAAAATTTAAGTGTCTGGCTGTGATTTCAAAATAAATAGTAAAATTTTATTTAAAACTGTTAATTTTAGCTAATGCCTAATCATAAATACCGTTTTTAGAATTGTAGTGTTTCTGTCTGAACGTCTGTCTCGAATAGACTCCGATACAGTTTTTTTTTTTTTAACTTTGTGATTGACTGAACAAGTATGTGGCCCACCTGATGTTAAGCGGTAACCTCTGCCTTTAACAATGCATTGTCTCATAAGTTACGTCCACCTAGAACGCACCGTATGTGGCATTGCACTGCGCCCGCCACCCTGAGACATAGAGATGAAAAGTCTCATATGCGAGCACTACTGCTTTGCGGCAGAAATAGGTATGGTGGTAGTACTTCCCAAAAGGAACTCGTTCACAAAAAGCTGTACAACCAAAAATTTAAACGGGTTTCAATTAAAAAATATTTTTTACATAAATTTTTGGGTACTTTTCGATATCTTATGATAAGATGTGAATGTACTACGCGAACAAAGTCGCGGGCAGAGCTAGTTTACAATAAACATTATTATGACGTGTTTACATATTACACAGAGCGGCCTTTCTCAGTGGGAAATATATGGGATTTTCCTCATTTGTAAGGCCGTTATAAATATTATGCAAACTTACATCGGATGTGAAAAATTTTAATTTGATGAGTCATTGATCCTTGAAACGTATCGAGATGTTGACACTTACATAGAGCACTATTTACTTTATTTTATTTCTAATCTTTTTATAACATCTTATATGGGACAGTTTTTAGGTTTCCGTACCCAAAGGGACCCTATTACCTAGTATTATTTTATCTGTGCTATTACTAAGACTCCGCTGTCCGTCCGTCTGTCACCAGGCTGTATCTCATGAACCGTGATAGCTAGACAGTTGAAATTTTCACAGATGATGTATTTCTGTTGCCGCTATAACAATTAATACTAAAAATCAGAATCAAATAAATATTTAAGGGAGCTTCCGTACGTCAAACCTGTTTTTTGGCATTTTTATAGATAATGGTACGGAACCCTTCGCGCTTGAGTCCGACTTGCACTTGACCGGTTTTTTGTTATATAGTAGGTACATAAGTATCCTATAGCTCAATCCAGGTCATAATCTATCATAGGTCATATCTATTTCAGTAGTAGAAGAGGTTTTTTGTGAAAAGGGTTCGTCCGGGGATGTACTACCTACATACTTATTTCTGCCGCAAAGCAGTAGTGCTCACATTACTGTGTTCGGGTCTAAAGGGTATGGGTGCTGGTAAAATTACAGGCACATGAGACTTATGATCTTTATGTCTCAGAGGGTGGGCGCAGTGCAATGCCACTTAGGGTGCGTCCTAGGTGGACGTGACCTATGTGGTAATGCTATTAAAGGCAGAGGTTACCGCTTAACATCAAATTGGTTCGTCATTAAAGTAGTTAAAAAAAACCTATCTATTTAGGTAACAAAGTCCTTTAAAATCGGTTTTGGTTGGGAAACATCGTTTGACATCTATGATATTTAGTGGGAGTATATTTAGAACTAAAGCATATCAGTTTTGATTGCCTAACGTCCACTGCTGGACGAGCCCCCCCCCCTCTGTCACGGGGGGGGGGGGCACATGCAACGAAAGGATTTACCATAATCACCACAATTGGCAGGCGAATTGGCAATTGCAGTATAGCTGTTGAGTACTCAGGTAGGTGCTGCTGCCCAAGCCCCGTCACAGAGATAAAAGAATACTATACTAATCCCTGGTGTAATCCTTTCGTCAGCTTTTACAACATCAACGGGAGGAGACGGAAGACTTTAATCTTTGGCTGGGGACACACCACTGCTCAAAAATAGTGTTATACTGCCTGAAACCCGATTCCGATTCATACAATTTTCAGAAATTGATGGGAATTAACATTTAATTGATAAAAACATATTTTGGTAAGCGTTTAGGGCTTTTAATTGCCTGCCGAAAGTATGTCACTAATTTGTGTTTTAATCGAAATGTGGTTTAGCAGTAGAATCAGTGCGCGGGTAGAATTAAATTGTAATTCCATCAGATTTGTGGTCATACATACATAAATAAAATCACGCCTGTTTCCCGGAGGGGTAGGCAGAGACCACGGATTTCCACTTGCTACGATCCTGACACACCTGTTTTGCTTCATTCACTCTCATCACATTCTTCATAAATGCTCGTCGGTTAAGGATACTCTTGACCTGGCCTTTTTCCAGAACGTCTCCGATCTGGTCTGAATACGTTCACCGAGGTTTTCCCCTTCGCACTGTCCCATTCACGCTCGTCTTATGTACCCGTTTCGTTAATCTACTATCGTCCATCCTTTCTAAATGCCCAAACCATCTAAGCATACCTTTCTCAATCCTAGTCACTACGTCTTCTTTAATTTCACAACGCTCTCTTATCACACGATTCCTCGTTCTATCTCTCAAAGTCACACCACACATGATTTGTGATCATAGATTAATATAAAGCATTAATAATAATAGAACTAACAAAGAAAATAAATACTTTAATTACAGAAAGAATAACACAATAACTAATAAAACAAATTTAAAAAATACGTGTACAAAAATAATAAATCGTAATCTGAATTATTGTACACTAGTGGCCTCTCAAGTTTAGCCAGGATATATAGGATAGGTACTTAAGGTTTTCTAACAGGTGCATTGCACCTACTACAGACGGGCAATGTGACCCGCAAAGTAGGTACACTTGCGTTATCTAGTGTAATTATAGGTCTGTGTTGTCACCACACATTTTTTATCCTGACATCCACCTCAAACCCAAATTAGCAATCGTCAACAATTAAAGATGCGGTCATACGGTTTAAAAATGTGGGATTTTAAGATCACCGCATAACGGTCGGTGAAATCGTAAAAAGTTTAATAGTGAGTGTGGTTTCTCTATTTACGGAAGTTGAGGCTGCACAAATTATAGAGCCACAAGCCGAGGAGTGCGGTCGAGGGATTCAGGGACCCGGACCGCGCTGTGGGATCGCTCTTGGGATCTTACCACTTGTATTTTTGAGGTGACATGACAGATATTGAATAATATCTTTACCACACTGCGGCTGCGCTGACAAGACGCATGTTGGGGTAGAAGCCACGTGGTTCGATCACATTGTTCGACTCAATGGACTTTGTGAACTTTTTTCCCGCAGTTGGTTTTTGATATGGGTGTTTTCTCGTGGGAGATCACGAAGAAGACATATTCCTCATTAGTAGGTTGTTAGGTGCTTTTTAGAAATTATTCTATGCAAACATCTAAAGAATAGGTAGGTATTTTTGTTAACTATTTTAGAAGTAATTCTACACATAAAACCTAGAAATAATAAGTAGGTTGTTAGGGGTTTTTAATTATTTTTGAAGTAGTTTTACACAAACACCTAACCAAAATTTAAATCGACAATGGAGGAAGTTTTTTTTTAAAACAATTGATAGACCCTGTTTGACCAAGATCTGTTGGTAAATGACGATGTGGCCGCCACCCTGAGACATAAAGATGATAAGTCTCATGTTCACTTCACGTCTCAAGTCACCCTTCAAACCGGCACATAGCAATGCGAGCACTACTGCTTTGCGGCAGAAATTAAGTATGGAGGTAGTACTTCCACGGACAAACTCTTTTCACAAAAAAACTCTACTACTACTAAACTTTTCACAAAAAAACTCTTAGTAGTAGAGTTTTTTTGTGAAAAGAGTTTGTCCGGGGAAGTACTACCTCCATACTTAATTTCTGTTTTTTTTTTAATTTTTATAGGCCATATCTATATATGGCCTATATAGATTATGACCTGGATTGGGCTATAGGGGACTTTTGTACCTACTATATAAAAAAAACCGGCCAAGTGTGAGTCGGATTCGCACACGAAGGGTTCCGTACCATTATTTGTAAAATCGGCAAAAAAAATACGTTTGTTGTATGGGAGCCACCTTGAATATTTATTTTATTTATTAAACTCCAAAGTTTACATAGTCTGATGGATCAAACCATGCGGTCGAACCACGTAGCCAGAGCACATCTCGGTCAACGCCGCGCCAAACTTTTGGCGTTATTCATGGTTGTATTATTCTGTTCTATCAGATCGTCAGTCTAATCTTAAATTACATATTTTATCCATTAATAGTTTAAATCAAAATATTGTGAAATATGTACCTACATATTTACCCGTAATTATATAACGTAGCGAGTTCTTAATGAATGTGGTAACAATAATTAAAGAAAATCCAGTATTTGCAGTTTTAATTTGTGTTTAATTAACCAATATGTATTACGAAATCTTCATTATTTGTGTGGTTGTTTGGTTTGGTAAAATGTTTTAATTGAACAGTAGTTTACTTACTTGATTTATTGATAAATTTGTTTTAATATGATTAAAATGTTAAATATTACTGATTTAAGCTAATTCAAATCTCTGTATCTTGCATAGGTACATTGATAGACAATACAAGTTGAATGTTTTTTAGCACATAGCTCCATCGTATCAGCAAAAAGTAGTAGTAGAGCATTTTTGGAAAGAGTTCGTCCAGGGAACTACTACCGCCATACCTATTTCTACTGCAAATCAGTAGTGCTCGCAGTGTTATGTTCCGGTTTAAAGGTACCGGTGAAGTTACAGCCACATGAGACTTTTCATCTTTGTCTCAGGGTGGCGGGCGCAGTGTAATGCCACATAGGGCGCCTAGGTGGACGTCACCTGCATTACTAAAGGCAGAGGTTACCACTTAACATCAGGTTCAACAGTTTGTTCCGTCATTCACTTTGTTAAAAAAAACACGTAGACGTCTTAGTACTATTATATATTCTGTGGTATTTATAGCCGACTAAGGGATTACAACACGGAAAGGGCAGCTGCATCTACATGAGTACTCAACACAATACTGCGATCACTAATCCGCCTGCCAAACGTGGTGATGATGGCAAATCCCCCCATTGCATTCTATGGGGGAGGCCTCGTCCAGCAGTGGACGTCTTACGGCTGATGATGCATCAGCAAACAGAATGACAGGCGTAAGCTACGATGTCAATGCGTTTTTTGTTTTTACTTCTTGAATGACGGGTCAAGCTCACATAGGTCACGTCCACCTAGGACGCGCCCTATGTACATTGCACTGCGCCCCTGAGACATAAAGATGAAAAGTCTCATATGCCATATGTCACCGGCAACCATACCCTTCAAACCGGAACACTGCATTGCGAGCACTACTGCTTTACGGCAGAAATGGGTATGGTGGTAGTACTTCCCCGGACGAACTCCTTCACAAAAAAGCTCTACTACAACTAAATATTATCGATATACCTAAAAATTAAGTATTTCGGCTAAAAGTTTTCCGTAAAATACGAGTTATTATAATAATAATAATACTGGACAGTTCACACAACATTATCTAGCCCCAAGCTAAGCAGAGCTTGTGTTATGGATACTAGATAACTATACTATATATACTTAATACAATATATAACATAGATAGATATTTTTATTATACATAGAAAATACCCAGAACACCCTGAACAAATATCTGCGATCGCACATATATTTGTTCCGAGGCGGGAATCGAACCCGCAACCTCCTGCGTCGCAGGCCAACCTTCGCCCGCCGCGCCACAGAGGTCGTCAAAACACTTGTCATAAAACAAACGCGAATGACCTTTCAATTAGTTTCCGGATCTCGGTCAATGGGTAACTGATCTTGAAGTAAATATTACTTAACTTACAATAGAATAGAATTGAACAACGTTTAACTTTTTTTTCTTTTTTTTTATACTACTGAATGACGGTACAAGCAGATGGCCCACCTGATGTTAAGCGGTAACCTCTGCCTATGAACAGTGCATTACCTCATAGGTCACGTCCACTTAGGACGCAACCTATGTGGCATTGCACTGCGACCGCCACCCTGAGACATAAAGATGAAAAGTCTCATGTGCCTGTAATTTCACCGGCACCCTTACCCTTCAAACCGGAACACAGCAATGCGAGCACTACTGCTTTGCGGCAGAAATAGGTATGGTGGTAGTACTTCCCCAGACGAACTCTTTCACAAAAAAGCTCTACTACTACTAAAAACTAACTTATCGGACTTATGTGAGAACTGGTGTGTCATCATCAGCAGCAACCTTACATCAAGACATCTACTGATGGACGGGGCATCCCCCATATAAGGCCATGGAAGGATTTGCGCGCTTGGCAGGTGGATGGTGATAGCAGTATTGCTGATGAGTACTCAGGTGGATGCTGCTGCCCATCATCGAACTGAGCCTACACTCGTGGAGAATTGAGCGAAGCCCATTGGATTACACAGCTGATTGAAATTGACGCTTGCACGGTTTAGAAATGCCTGGTTTTTAAAATGGTTTAATTATCCCGTTTTTCGGTGAAAAAACACCTCTATTACTAGAGATGTCCATACCAAAAATTTAGTGTAAAAACCTGTCACGTCCGACCTTTCCATTAGCACGATAAATGTGTTATCGTACCATCCCTGACCTCATTAGCCTGCATTGAACGATCTCATTACGCTGAATGCCGGCCATCGGCAGCCCTAACACCGCCCTCGCCATCGCCGCTAATTGTAATAGGCGCTTGATGTTGCCGGTGCTATTGTACTGATTAGATGACTAAACAGCAATAAAATTAAGTTTTTTGTGAAACATATATATTTATTTTATAAAATTAGTGATCACATTATAAATGAGTCTAAACACGGCCAGCCTACTCTACTATCCATCGAGGAGTTCCGTTGTCCACCTTCCGTCATCATCATCAGATCAGCTCGCTGTTACCACCATATGGTATTGTCATCGGAACTTGACAGGTATTCCAAATTTCAGCTCAATCTGTAAAGGATAACTGCTTTAAAATTCAGTTGCAGGATTCTACCCAGACAAATATACATTCCGTTGTCCACCTTCCGTCTCCATAATCAGATCAGCTCTCTGTCACCATAATATTGCATTGTCATCAGAACTTGACAGGTCTGCCAGATTTTAGCTCAATCGGTTGAGGATAACTGCTCTAAAATTCAGTTGCAAGATTCCACCGAGACAAATATGCATTCCGTTGTCCACCTTCCGTCTCCATGATCAGATCAGCTCGCTGTCACCATAATATTGCATTGTCATCGGAACTTGACAGGTCTGCCAAATTTTAGCTCAATCGGTTGAGGATAACTGCTCTAAAATTCAGTTGCAAGATTCGACCCGGACATAGCTTGTAAAAATGACGGCAGAGCATTTAAAAAATAAACTAACATGCATATATTTTAGCTTGTTTTTTTAATTTATTTTTTACTGTCAATTAGCAAAATTGTCATTAGCCAGATCGTCACGATGCTACTATTATTTATTCTATGACGAATAACACCCAACAGTCACATACATAGCCCTGATCCCACACTAGGATTCCCTGTGTCGTGGGTATCAGAAACTACGAGTACCATGGTAACATAACACCCAGACCCGGAACAAATATTTGCAGATCATATAAACATTTGTCCCGCGCGGGAATCGCACCCGCAACCTTTCGCACCTCAGCCGGCTTCTCGCCCGATGCACTACAGAGGTCGTCAAAACCTCGTCAAACCTTAATACGAGTAACTCCAAATGAACTATTACTAAAAAAGTTTTATAAAGTATACATCTGACTGATGATGATAGAATTACTAAGCGGAACAGTGAGCTGATCAATATGAGCCAAAACACGATCATTGTCCACCTTCCTCTCCATCATCATCAGTAGTAGTTGAGCCTCCGGGGAAGTAATACCACTATTTCTGCCGCAAAGCAGTAGTGCTCGCATTACAGTATTCCGGTTTAAGGAGTATGGGTGTCGGTGAAATTACAGGCACATGAGACTTTTCATCTTTATATTTCAGGGTGGCGGGCACAGTGCAATGCCACATAGGGCCTGTATTACCGTATTACAACTGAACTTATTTCCTAAATTTTTGTTTTGTTGGCAGTTAGAACGGGCAGTCCTGACGTCATGTGCTCAATGCTGCCACAACACTGGCGCTCCAACAAGACCCTCCCCGGCGGCTTCAAGGTGGTAGCTCTAGGCGAAGTGCACGACGGCACCCTGGTGACCGTCAGGGCTGGCAACGACGAGAACTGTTGCGCGGAACTGCGGAATAATTCCGCAGTCATGAAGAATAGGGTTGCCAAGTTTAACGACTTGAGGTTCGTGGGGCGGAGCGGGAGAGGTGAGTCTCTTTAGTTATTTACTCTGTGAAACACAAGTGGTAGAATGTAGTAGAAAATATATAAGTACATACATAGAAACATGCCTTTTTCCCCGAAGGGGTAGGCAGAGCCTCAATTGGCCTCTTTTCATTGTGGGTTGCACCATCGTGGAATATAGACGTGACAAGTGGTGAGCTCATCGCCGCCATTGCTTCCCACGACTGACTCGACTAACGCTTTATTACAGTGATAACACATTCCATAATAAGCTAGCAGCCAGGACAAATCTTATACCAACCAATCTTACAAACAAGTCCGGGTAATCCCTTAGTCGACTTTTACGACATCCACGGGAGGAGATGGAGGGGTCTATTCTTGGGTCTATTATTAATTATATATTTAAATATATTATTATTTCAATATATAATTTAAATTAATATAAAAACCACGTTTTTATGGCCTTTAAACGAATAAAATAATCCTCGGGGGTCTTAATGGACATACACACAAAAAACACACACACCACCACCACGACATACATGCTTACAGATGAACTCGAGCAACGTGAGGTGTTTCCCAATTCAGTCTAACTTCAGTGTAGCGCATGCTACGAAGGCACAGCGCCTGACTATTACAGACTTTTATTGTTTTTTAATACATTTTTCGCTTCCAAGTAACAACAATTATAATTCTATTCGAAAAAATAACTAATGGAAGCTGGGATTTTTTCCCCAATACAAGATTATATAATATTAGTGATCGGAACCGTGTGCTGATCACAATGAGCCTAAACACGGCCAGTCTACTATTATCCATCGCGGAGTTCCGTTATTCACCTTCCGTCTCTATCATCATATCAGCTCGCTGTCACCATCATATTGAATTGTCATCGGAACTTGACAGGTATGCCAAATTTCACCTCAATCGGATATCGGAAACTCACCCTTATCGCCACCCGTGAAATACTTATCATTGAGTAGTTCCATGGTTATCTCTGGTCTTCTTCATCAGTTCCACTTCATCAAATGGAATTTTCTGAATGCACATGCTTGACTTTTCGCTGAAAATACTGAAACCGCTATATGTGTGCCTATAATATTTGAGGAGTTCCCTCAATTCCTCATGGATCCCATCATCCGAACCAGATTTTGATGAAAATAGGACCAATCTGGAAGTATTAAGTATTTAAGTCCACTAAATTTTTTTTTCCAAATCGGTTCTACAATGGCAAACAAAAAACACGAATTTAGAACCTCCTCCTTTTTATGAAGTCGGTTAAAAAAATACAATTACGATATTGTATTTTTTGTAGTAGAGGCACACTACTGGGCCTTTAGATTTATCATAGTAGATTCTAAAGGTGATAGTCATAAAAACAGCAACCCACACACACAAATTACCCTGTCATCCAATTTCCTACACAATATCCAGTTATTAGGCGGTGTACACACAAATCATGCCGAGTGGTGGCTGCAGATTAACCAATTATGATCCTCCACTAATGGTTAAGGCGACGCATTGATTAACTATTATTTCGTACCTACATACATAGATACACGCCTTTTTACCGAAGGGGTAGGCAGAGCCTCAAAGGCCTCGTTTCACCGTGGGTTGCACCATCGTGGGAATATAGACGTGACAAGTGGTGAGCTCATCGCCGCCGTTGCTTCCCATGACTTCATATTATTTCGTATAGGGTCTAATACGACAAAATGGTTTTTTTATATAATAAAAAGAATATTAATTTAAAAAAAAACAACTACAATATTGGAGTGTGTGTTTAAATCTACTTAAAAATATTAGAGGCTTAAATCCGTCCCGTTTGCCTATACAACGTAAATCTGTTAAAAGAGGTTCCTTTGATAATTTTTTCTGTGTGATAAAAGTTAACCAATCGTGTAATGCGACTATAAAAAAGTATGATATAAGTCACAGTAATATCTGTAATATCTTGATGGCAATCAAGTACAGAGCCGATTAAGATGAAGTATTGGAAATTGTGACCTAATTCTTCATATCACTGGATATGAAGAATTAGGTCACAATTTCCAATACTTCATCTTAATCGGCTCTGTACTTGATTGCCATCAAGATATGACAGCGGTATCTACCTGTATCACAATTACAATTACAAGAAGAATAAAAAAATTATAGAACGGAAGAAGTAGTTCATCTGAAGAGCCGAAAATCTGGCTAAATAGCGCTTGGAGAGGCCTATGTCCAGCACTGGACTAATATATGATGATTATGAATTAAATTAAACTCTAAGCCCATTATAACCCATAGCAACTGGTAACACTAATCGCATAAGAAATCATCCGGTATCACGCTCTAAAATATAATATGACCCTAGTACTGCTATGGGAATCACCTACGCATGTTAATTCTAACTCTTGACCTTTTCCTAGCACATGACAACGCGAATAAAATCAAGTATTCGTTTATAAAATCAATGAAAAAAAGTCTGGAAAAACCTAGTAATTGACTTGCAAAAAACTTAAAGTTCCCATACGTCATAAAATAGTATTGAATAATGACGAATTATGTTTTTGATGACGAAGCCGTTGAGTGTTGTTGGGTATATTACAGATCATAGGCCGGTTTTCCTTAACCCGTCACGGATTATTTTACCTTATTATTAATTGAATACTCATATAATGTCAAGTTGTCGCTCACACCAATTCGAATGTTAATTTGAATGTTGTATTATTGACCAAACAAATGAGTCGGCGGTTTTTACTTTTTTCTCTGTTACGTATAACCACTACACCCATGGTATAACCACTTGTGAAATACCACTAGGTATGTACTGTCAAACATTTTGGTGTGTCATTGCACTAGCAGCTTTGTGTGTTTTCTGTCAAAGTCAGTGTAAATTGTCTGTTTTATGCCGGCCACATACACTCGGAATACCGTAACGGAATTCGAAATGAAATATCGTCCATACAAATTCCGTACGGAAAATTACCTAGTGTGTGTGGTAGGTCCATAGATTTGTATGGACTTCCTGCGTTCGATATTTCCATTTCTGTTTCGGAATTCCGTTTCGGAATTACGAGTGTATGTGGCCGGCCTTACTCGCAAAATAACATAACACATAGGCGGTGAATCCACCATTTTTGGAAAAATCCACTTCATTTTCATTATCTTAGGTTTTTAAAGTTATTTTGTGTAATTTTGGTAGCATTTTAACCGGTGTTACATTTATAAAGAGCACAGGTGTGGTGTAGATAGATAGAAATGAGTTGTGTGTCTTTTCGGAATGGTGGATTTTGTCCTTCAAGGCCTTGGTTTCTCTGCGGCGGAAGGTCATAATATAACTTGTCATTGGTTTTATTGTTGGTAAAATCCACAGAAGCCATTAACAATCTTTATCGATACTGATTATCCAGGTTTTTTTTAATGGTTTATTTGGAATAGTGGAGTATCAAAAAAAACACATAACATAATACCCCAACAGTCACGTATCTACATAGTCCTGATCCCACACTAGGATACCCTGTCGTGGGTATCAGGAACTACGAGTAACATGGTGTCACAGCAATCAGACCCGTCACAGAAATGCCACATATGTTTGCATATTCCCTGTTCAGGCCCCCTTTTTACAATATTATATTGTACAAAGCTGAGAGCAAGGAATAACTTTCTACTATTATTCAAGATTCCACTCTTTTAAATGATATTTCCACGATTTTCATAAACAGGGTCATTAACGGTTCGTTATAATAAAAGAAAACTAAACGATCACGCTATTAGGCCGCCATCGCCCCTTCATAAACAAAATAATGATTTGCGGTGAGGAAACGCACATTTTCTAAATCACGAATGTGAAAACTTGCATTTACCACTCCGTTAGTCGGCGTGCCGTTGCTAAGTGACTATATATTAGCTATTTCAACATTCAACTGGGATTTATTTTAAATTATTTTGTTATCCCACTAATATTATAAAGGAGAACCGCTGACCCAGGTCAAAAATAAATAAACCAGGCCCCCTTCTTTTTAAGTAATTAGTACGGTTTTAATTGTTGCTCTTTGTAAAAAAAAACTAAAGAACTTATTTTTAGAAGTTGGGAAGCAAAAGTTGTATTTCTAAATAATAAGATAAATCAACTCATTGCATTTGCGTGAAACAAAACGCAACAAGCCTCATTACTTTCCCAAAACTTCTACGAAAAAAAAAATAAGCTTTTTTATTATCATATCATACATTATCAATAACCAAAAGTATTTGCAACTGGACGTAACATTAGTCAAAAAAAGTTGGGTCAAACAATGTATGGGGAGTTGCCCATGTTCTTTCGAAGTTACGATGTTTGGATGTTTGTAACTCAGAACAAACATTACGCCGAAACGGCTGAACCTATTTCGATGAAATTCGGGACACAGTTAGATTATGACCTGCGTTGAGCTAAAGGCTACTTTTTATGCTGGTAAAACGCGAGCGGAGTCGCTTGTAGACACTAGTTTTTTAGAACTAAATGATCATCGTGTTTAAAAAGAAAATGTAATTGGCTACTAAAATAATTGCTGCTTTGAATCTTGAGCCGTTTGTTTGTATTGAAATGCAATAAAGCAAAATGCCAATCGTTGATTTTATTTTTATGTATTAGTAAATCAAGTACTTTTAATATTCAGTTAAAAAATAAGCTTCATTTCATTGGACAAATTCATATTATTTGAATAAGATAAATAAAATCAATATTGGAAAACAGAAGACAGAGAGGATTTTTTTAATTATCTATATTTTACGAGTTATTAAATTAAGATGCCTTTTTCAATCGGCACGGAGCGTTTTTTTGCGTAAAGAATTATTAAAAAAGTTTTTCTATGTCATATGGCTTCAATCAAAATAACAGAAATTTGTCCACACACACATTTATTACGCGCACCTGCAAGGCGTGGAATGAACTCCCGTTGGATGTCTTCCCACAGGGCTACAATAGTGGTAAATTCAAGAGAAATATCAATAGGTCTCTTAATGGTAGGTAGCGCGTTTGCAATGCCGTGGGTGTTGCAGATATCCATAGGCGGCGGTGACTGCATTACATCAAGCGGGCCTTCTGCTTGTTGGTCACCTTATAATATTTAAAAAAAGCGGCCAAGTGCGAGTCGGACTCGCCCATGAAGGGTTCCGTAGCAGCAAGTAACATAATATAAAAGTTCTTGGATGGATTACGATTAATGACGTATTAAAAAAAACTACTTACTAGATCTCGTTTAAACCAATTTTGAGTGAAAGTTTACATGGTAATGTACATCATATATTTTTTTTAGTTTTATCATTCTCTTATTTTAGAAGTTAAGGGGGGGGGGGGGGACACACTTTTTACCATTTTGGAAGTGTCTCTCGTGCAAACTATACAGTTTAGAAAAAAAATATATAAGAAACCTCAAAATAATGTTTCAAGACCTATCCATAGATACCCCACACGTAAGGGTATGATAAAAAAAAAAATTGAGTTTCAGTTCTAAGTATGGGGAACCCCAAAAATAAAAAACTACTTACTAGATCTCGTTCAAACCAATTTTGAGTGAAAGTTTAGGTACACGGTAATGTACATCATATATTTTTTTTAGTTTTATCATTCTCTTATTTTAGAAGTTACGGGGGGTGGGACACACTTTTTACCACTTTGGTAGTGTCTCTCGCGCAAACTATTAAGTTTAGAAAAAAATTATATTAGAAACCTCATCATCATTTTTGAAGACCTATCCATAGATACCTCACACGTATAGGATTAATGAAAAAAAAAATGTTGAGTTTCATTTCTAAGTATGGGGAACACCCAAAAATAATTGTTTTTTTTTTCAATTTTTGTGTTAAAATCTTAATGCGGTTCACAGAATACATCTACCTACCAAGTTTCAACAGTATAGCTCTTATAGTTTCGGAAAAAAAAGGCTGTGACATACACAGACAGACAGACAGACAGACAGACATGATGAATCTATAAGGGTTCCTTGTCTTTGACTACGGAACCCTAAAAAACCTTTTCTAAGTAGGAATACTAATATTCTATGGTAAATTATTCGTGACCGTAGCGTGTAATGATTACAAAACGTTTCCATTTAACGTCATCAATTGGATTTTCCTTCTCTTGATCTTAATGACGTATTAAGTTAATCGCTTTAATACAAAGAACGCTTAATCATACCTACTTATTTATTATTGTCCCGATACCCAATAACTAGGTAACATAATAGGTAACATAATAGGTAATAACCTATTCTAACCGGACTTACACATAATTATGTCCGTACTCAGAGGCGTCACTTAAACTTAATGGTCATTAAAACATAGTATAGTAAAGATTATGAATAGTATTTATATGTGTAATGAATGACCCATTAAGTTAATTAGAGACTCTGGGTGCCGCCTTGAGACTATCATATTTTAACCTTTTAGCCCCTTGCTTTAGAACAGGTTTGAGCTTTTTATGAATTTTAACGTGTGCCGATTTCTAACCCGTCAGTTTATCATATAAACCTGTCAACTTGGCTGTAAATGTCCCACATTGTATTGATTCGTGACAATAATTTAAACTGTGGATAAACCATTTTGATAGGTAATATAGTTAAGAGGCAGACAAGAGCTAAATTTCGTCACTATCTAACTCAGCAAAGTTCAGGCAAGTTAAAACGCGTACGATCTGATCCCACCATCTCCGTTTCGTCATAGGACGAGCAGACGCACGGCTTGGTACCATCCTTACCTCATTAGTAGATCCTCTATTCGTACTAAACGTCTCAGTTCTACCTTTATAATGCGAACTGCTATAAGGAGTGGAATACCCTACCGTCATCAGTCTTTCCTGAAAACTATAATCTGGGCCTCTTCAAGGATATAGTGAATAGGTGCCTTCTAGACCTTTGTGATCCATAACTCAAGCTCTGCTTAGCTTAGGGCTAGATAATGTTGTGTGAACTGTCCAGTATTATTTATTTATTTATTCATCTTCGGCCACATCGTCACTTACCAGCATGTTAGATCGTGGCCAAACAGAGGTCTATCATAGTTTAAAAAGAAGTGACAGAGCAGCGCCCGCGCTACGAAAAGTGAACGAAAATCCCAAAAAAGGTATTTTAAATATTTGCTGCGAATTGCAAATATAAATCGACCATGCCCTAAAATAATATGATTTGTTTCTCGTATTAATTGTATCAATTTACGTTGATAGGTAACTAGATATTTACGTTATAAGCTCATTTAAGAGGTACATTCACGATTTTTTTTAATCGAGAAAATTTATTGAAATCTTGTTTCGGGCTCGATCATGCCCTTGGAAATATTATGAAGATTAATATATATATTGTTGTCTTAAACTGTGTAGTTTATAAGTGTAAAAAAGTCAAATACTCTTACAGCCTCTAAAGTCTTTCGAGTAACAGACGTCCTTTAGAGCCAGTCTAGTCGGTCGACTGACGAGCTCGACCCATGGTTCTCATCAGCGCAATGTAGCGTACGCGCTTAGCAATTCATCAGTGCTGCACTGCAGGCACCCGTAGGTTTTCATTGATATGGCTATGTTCAACCGACGGTGAGTGCTGACTTCTGTCGAGCACTAAACAGGGCCTTGCATTGCACCACACTTCCGTGTTAATTAAGGTGTTTTAACTAAGGTTCCTCTCTCGATCCTGACCGTGCCAAAACCGCGTAATTTCATCTTCTATCCCGGAGCATCAGATTCCCAGCTGTCATGTTTTCTATCCCGAGGCATCTGTGAGTGCGCTCGTTTTGATCTGCTCATCCTGAGGCGCTCACGATGAGCAATGCATATTTCCAAACGCGGCTCAGATTAGCACCTGAGCCGAGATGACCAGCCTTCGATTAGAGACTGAAGCACACGTCCACACCAGTGAACTATAAGCGGCTCATGAGCCTGTCAACTCACAGGTGTGGATACAACCTTAGACCAAGATAAATGAAATGCTACATGGATCATTTACCACGTCTTATGGCCGCCGTTGTTTGATATAAGATTACAAGATGGCAGTGTTAGTTCTGATTTCCAAATGATCCTTGTAGCACTGTAGACGTAACTTAGCACGTACTAATGCTTAGCCCTTGCCACTGTCACATAAATGTAAAATCGTAAGTGAAAAAGAGCCACATTTGTTCTCGTGCCAACAAATGCATGTCGTCGTGTTGTTTTGTGCCAAGTTAATTTCTTCAAGTTTTCTATTTTCCTCGGTCTCAGAGATTTCCAGGTCCGAATGCTATGGTTGTTTTCTGCTTTAGTGCTAACAGTACCTACTTGTCCTGCAACAAGTGTCTAGTGAATTTTCCATCAAGAGTTTTAAGATCCCACAGTCTAATGCCGTATTGCAGCAGTACAAGAGTCATTGATGCAAATATCCTTATTCTTTGAACCAATAAGGCCGCTCTCTGGTGTCACATATTTGTAGGTCAACGGGTTTCGCGAGATAATTATTAATAGATTAAATTGATATATTTATAAATATCTAGTTTCGGTTACGTAATAACGAGGGGCAATTATGTGAATCACTTATTTCTCCGGTATGTTCAGATACTTCCGTTTTAATAATGAAAGGTACAGTACTTGTACAGGTTTGTCGGAAACTAGTGGAGATCTCGCGACTTCGTCTGCGTGTACTTTTCCATACAAATTTAAACACCCCGCTGCACTTCCTAAGGGTTTAAATCTCTGGAATTCCTTTCTTAGTGCACCCCTAGACCACAAAAGGAACCTACCCTCAAAATTTCAACTCTCTAGGACTTTACGGTTTAGGCTGTGCGTTGATAGTCAGTCAGTCAGTCAGTCAAGCAACTATTTTATTTATATTGATAACTTATCATCATTTAACTGCATCTGGCCAACAAAGAGTAGTGGTTATAGCCACAGTTTAAATAATAGCTACTACGGTAGAGCTCCTTACGAAAGAATTCGACTGAGAACGTACTACCACAGATTATAATATACCTATTGGTTACTGCGTAAGTACTACTACCATACCTATTTCTCAGGAAATCAGTAGTTGCTGCATTACTGTGTTCCGGTTTGAAGGGAACCGGTGAAATGACGGTACCTATATGAATTTGGGTGGCGGGCGCAGTGCAATGCCGCATAGGTTGCGTCCAAGGTGGACGTGACCTATGAGGTGATATGATGATATGCATTGATATAGACTAAACATGAGATGGGTCATTCGTTTTTTTTTACTACCATTGTAGCAAACAAGCATGCGGCGGCCCACCTATTGATAAGCGGTTACCGTAGCCTATGGACGCCTGCAATACCAGAGGCATCACACGCTAGTTGCCGACCCTTTTTAAATTTCCAAACACCCCTTTTGAAGAACCCCAGACTGTAGTCACTTGGGAAAACCTCAGCAGGGGATCATTCCATAACCTGAGTGTTCGCGGGAGGAAGTTCCTCTGAAACCGCACAGTGCGGGACCACACTGGCTCTAAGTTGTGGTGATAAATCCTCTCCTTGCTCCGTCATTTAAGAGGATGTCAAGAGCCAAAGAAGCTTTTTAAATGTATTTTTAGCAAAATCTACACAATTTAAGACAATACAAAATATATAGTAGTAGTAGAGCTTTTTTGTGAAAGAGTTCGTCCGGGGAAGTACTACCACCATACCTATTTCTGCCGCAAAGCAGTAGTGCTCGCATTGCTGTGTTTCGGTTTGTAGGGTATGGGTGCCGGTGAAATTGCAGGCACATGACACTTTTCATCTTTATGTCTGAGGGTGGCGGGCGCAGTGCAATGCCACATAGGGCGCGTCCTAGGTGGACGTGACCTATGTGAGTATGCACTGTTCATAGGCAGAGATTACCGGGCCACCTGATTGTTCCGTCATTCAAGTAGTATAAAAAAAAAACTTCATCATACTTTCAAGGGCATGATCGAGCCCAAAACACAATGTCGATAAATTTTCTCGATAAAAAAAATCGTGAACTAACTCTACAATGCGCTTATAACGTAAATATATCTAATACCGATCAGCGTACATTAATAAAATTTAAAAGTAACAAATAATATTATTTAAGAGGGCATAGTCATACCAAACCTATTTCTGCCGCAAAGCAGTAGTGCTCGCATTGCTGTGTTCCGGTTTGAAGGGTAAGGGTGCTGGTGAAATTACAGGCACATGAGACTATTTATCTTTATGTCTCAGGGTGGCGGGCGCAGTGCAATGCCACATAGATTGCGTCGTAGGTGGACGAGGTCTATGAGGTAATGCACTGTTCATTGGCAGAGGTTACCGCTTAACATCAGGTGGGCCTCTAGCTTGATCCGTATTCAAAGTAGTATAAAAAAAAAAAACGATTACGCAGCAAAAGTTTGTTTAAATACCGTTTTTCGTGATTTCCGTTCACATTTCGTAGCGCGAGCGCTGTTTTGTCACTTTCTAACTTACCAGAATTTTACTGCATTAGATAGTGACGGAATTTATCTATTGTCTGCCTCTTATCCAACGTCCTAAAGCAGGATGACTAAGAAAAGACCAGCGACACGACAAAGAAGAAAACAGAATATTGGTCAGCGGGTGTCTTTACGTGTTTAATATAACAACTGACTGCATGAGGGTCGATAATGACACGAGAGCAACAATGGAACAGTAAAGTACGAACGTCGTTTACGTCTGCTGCGGTTTCGAAATTAAAATCTAAACGCTGATATGTTGCAGCGATTTGATGTGAAAGCGTTCACACTTGAAGCCAATAATAATACCGATGATAAGTTGAAAGAAAGGGAGAAGATGACCATGCACAGATTGTAAAAATTAACTAAAAAAAAAGTTAATGAAAAATATATTTTCAAAAAAGAAATCGTACACTTTTATTTATTTCATTTCCTAGTATTTTTTTTTTGTTATTTTGTGTAATTTTGGTGGCATTATAACCAATGTAGCTCATCTTGAGAGCACATAAGTGTAGTGAAATGAAATGGAAAAGTATTGCGTGTAATTGAAATTGGTGGAATTTACCTATCAAAGTTTTTAGTAAAACGGCCACCGTTTTACTATAACATGACTTGACTGTGACTTTGACGACTTGAAAAGATTGTAACGTTTCAAATTATATTGAAAATATAATAATTATACATTAAAATGGCAAATGCACAAGCTGTGCAACGCCAATCGTAAAGAAAATAAAACCGTATTTTTATTAACTAGGAAAAAATTGTAATTGAATTTGTGTTTGTTTGAGCTCATCATTATCTAGTTTAATTACTCGAAGTATTGCTAAGACCTCGGGCTATTGACAATACAATATTGCCTACTTCAAGACTCATTCAAAAACAATCTAGACAATAAAAGCAGTTATAGGTACATTACAGTATTACGCGATGAACCGTTGTTTTCTCTTCTACACATACTAACAAACTAACAAGTGAAGCTAAATAAAAGCTTTTAAAGAAATGAGCATCTTGGAACAACTAAATCTATGCCTGCACCCCAAAATATTAAAATAGTAAACAAACAAAAACTCAAATATCTGAATGGAGACATCGATACGTCCAGGTAACGCGACACCAAAGTGAACTACCATTATTTGTGACGCGCATCAAAGTAAACGTTATTTCTTAATTAGATCAGACAACTCATTCATACCTGAGCATTTCGGAGATTTAATTATAAGATGACATGATAAAACTTATTTCGATACATACATACATACATAGACACACGCCTTTTTCCCCGAAGGGGTAGGCTGAGCCTCAATGGGCCTCGTTTCACCGTGGGTTGCTTATTTCGATATATGTGATGGAACGAGAATTCTAAATATTCGTGGCAACGTTGCTGTAAAATAATCGGTCAAAGCCAAGTACAAGGATGGTAATGCCTCTCTCAGAACGTAGCACAGACTAACGAGACTCATAAACACAGGACAGAAACAGAACCAAAAAAGAATCTGTGAGACGAGGACGAACCGTTGCCTTGCATGGAAAGACGCAAGTCAGAGCAGACTAGAGTGACATTTGAAGACAGATATATGAAACACTAGTGTCCGCCTGAGGCTTCGCTCGCGTTTTACCAGGTTGTAGTCGATAGCTCCATCCACGTGAAAATCTATATGTGTACCAAAATTCATCGAAATCGGTTCAGCCGTCCTGTTTTATTAATAAACATAAAACTTTCAAACATCCTAACTTTGACATTTATGATATTAGTGGGATTAAAAACCAGTACCTAGGTAGTATAGTATTATTTTATTTGTGACCTAAAAATCTAGGTATAAAATCGTAGTATTAGAGCTTTTTTTTAAAGAGTTCGTCCGGAGGAGTATCTTTTACCACTATGCCTGTTTTTGCCACAAAGCAGTAGTGCTCGTATTGCTGTGTACCGGCTTGAAGGGTATTATGGGTGCCGGTGAAATTACAGGCACACGAGACTTTCGTCTTTATATCTCCGGTCTTAGGGCGCGCCCTAGGTTGACGCGACCTATGGTATAATGCATTGTTCATACCGCTTTATATGAGGTGGGCCAACACCATGATCCGCCTTTTTAAGCTGAATAAAAAAAATGTGAACTTGAGAGGTAGGTAGGTAGGTTTAATGGGCCTTTGCTTTCACAAACTGTCACCAATCATGAACTAAGCAATATACGACAAATCTTACGCTTGTGTAACAAAGTGTGACTAATGTCATCTCGCTCTAATCTTCACGTTATGCGTACAGACAACTCTATTCTGACTGTCAGAACACACAACATACTCGTAATTAGGGACAAAGTACACCTGGCACCAAAAGTCTTTACTAAAGCCGCACAGGCAGCATCTCTTTTGCGCCTTGTCACAGTGTGAATAAAGCATATCCACAAAAATGGTAGTAGGTAACTATGATTGTTGTTCATACATGCCGCGACGAAACTGTGACCAAATCGTTTCATGTCGCGATCATAATGGCATCACATTTTTGTAATGTATGTTTTTATTTTACTCTTGATTGAAGTCACTTGTTAGGCTTCGTCTGAAGTATTTATGCACCTGCATACATTTTTTTAGTCCTTTTTGTTAAGGTCATTATTTAAATAGCGTTAAAAAAATAAAAAATTATACCTTAAACTTTCATAAAAAACTTCACAACTTCAAGTTATAACTCGTTCATGCTAAACAAGTAATACAAATAAAAACTATAGTCTGTAGATTTGTAGACTTTCTCCATGAATGAGGCATCGCTCGCTACATTCATTCCCAGTATTAGACCTACAGAAATGGCATGAAGTCATTTAATTTCGAAGTAAAGGCGGCAACTAAGTGCCAGTTCACACGTCTTAAGGCCCATAACATTTTATCTTTATGCACGTAGGCGTTCCAGCAATATTATATTGAGAGCCGAATCGGATACATATCGCACTGATAACGGTACAATTTCAAGTTTGCTTTACATTGCGTTTGTCATGTGAAGAGTGCTGTATGTTCCCTGTACTAAACCAGCAATATAAAAGTAACAGCAAGGGATTTTCCTGAAAATCGTGTCATAGCGCAACATAAGAAGCGGCGGCGCACGATTCGGCTTCACTCACAAATGTCACTCAGGATTTACGTTCGATCGTAAATCAAGATGGCCGCCATTCCCTCCTTCCCTCACCCACCTGCACAATAATTGAATATTTCACGCACCTCAACACCTCCCAGAGACCTCGCTACAATGTTATTTTACAACTTGACGCGCATTGTGTTAGCCTCTCTACAGCGTCTTAACTGTTGATGGCTGATCATGAAATGCATTAAGTTAAATGCCGATTTTAAAAGCGATATTTTACATCGTTGTGACACGCCTTTAAGGTTTAGCGACCATGTTTATGATGATTTGTTTCCGTATTGTGAATTTAATTTGCCTTTGTGATGGTGTATGACACCGAAGTTAATTCAGAAACCTACCTACCAGTGCCATCTGGAATCGTTATCAGTAAACTTCCTGTATACATGCATTCGGTCGTGTCTTGACAAGCTTCAGGAAATGACAGAGCGCTTATCATGAAACCACAGACGCGGTTAACCTTGACCATTTCAGCACTAAAATAAATAACATTCTATTTTTGGGTTGGTAGATAGGCTACTTTTTTTACGCAGCGGATGCACTGAATTTACTTTTAAAACTAAAAATTTAAAAAACGGCCAATTGCGAGTCGGACTCGCCCATGAAGGGTTCCGTAGCAGCAAATAACATAATATAAAATTTCTTGGATGATTTACGATTTATGATGTATTCAAAAAAACTACTTACTAGATCTCGTTCAAAACAATTTTCGGTGGAAGTTTACATGGTGTAGATCACATTTTTTTTTAGTTTCATTATTCTCTTATTTTGGAAGTTACGGGGGGGGGGGACCCGTAAAAGGTATAAGAAACCTCAATATCATTTTTGAAGACCTATCCATAGACTTATCAAACAAGTACGGGTTTGATGAAAAAAAAAATTGAGTTTTAGTTCTAAGTATGGGGAACCCCAAAAAATTATTGTTTTTTTTCTATGGCTAGGACATAATGAGCCCATTATCTTGTTAGTATTATTGGGACAAATATTGCAACATAATTTTTAACCATTTCCTCCAAACAGATTTTGTTGAAACTTTGCATACACCTTTAGTTCTGGTAACAATACAATATAATGGTGACAGCGAGCTGATCTGATGATGGAGATAATGGACTCCTCGATGGATAATAGTAGACTGGCCGTGTTTAGGCTCATTTTGATCAGCACACGGTTTTGACAACTAATTTTATAAAAATTATGTTGTTTTTAAAAAGATATTTTTCACCAAAAAACTGATGTAATGAACAATAGCAATGTATGACGTGTCTCGTTTAGACATCTTCATAATTATTATCATCATCAGCCTGCAGAAATCCACTGCTGGACATAGGCCTCGATAAACGGTCTTAAGCCGCCCCCATCCACCGACTTCCTGCGACCTTTATGATGTCCTTGGTCCATTGAGAGGGGGCGTTCCTACACTGCATCGTCCGGTTTGTGGTCGCCACTCAAGAACCTTTATTCCCAACGGTTGCCCGTTCTACGAGCTATACGAGATACGAGTACTTATATTAAGAGACATTTGACGCATGGTTTACAAAAATTTACGAAGCCGTCTTTTAACTGGAAGAGCCCAAACTTGGTACTTTTTTTTTGTTATTTAGATAACAGGCCGAAAGTTAATGATGTAGTATATTTTTAGAACCGGCTCATGAAGCCCTTTTATTTAATATAAAACACTACAGGATTATGAAAAAAAACCCATACAATGATGACGTCATTACTGCCTCCCCCATGGGAATATTTTGAAGAACTACCGCTCAAAATGATTGTTTTAACCTAAAGTACCCGTGTACCAAAACGGCTGTTCTGTACATCGATTTGCGGTTTTTTTATCGTAGCTCGACCACTAAAAGTAGCTTGGGATTTCCATACAAATCTTTATATCAGTGTGATTTGGAAGCCATACAATTTTATAATAAATGTGTGTCTATTACGCGTGTATTGATCATTTGTGTACAAAAATTTATGGAGTTTGATCTTTGATCAAGAATACAACTAGATTTCGAGTCACGTACAAAATCAAAGCTAAATACCATCCGCGTGGGTATAATACTTATACAGCTATATTTGTTTACTAACGAACTGAAACAAAAGTTTTAAAACAGTTATAAGTTCAACCTTATTACAACCATGACACCTGGCAATAAAGTAGCAATTCTTCAAAATATTATCTTAAACTTATCGTAAGTTTCACAAAAAACAAAAAACGAGCAAAGCAATAAATTACTTCTATCACTTAGAAATTATAAGACATAGGTTAAACAACCATTTAATGAGCTACAAATAAAGTTTTCAGAAATACAAATATAAAATAAGAGCTCACTTTTCAACTGCGCTGTTATTCACCGAGACGTATTTTTGCGCCGACATCTAGTTGATTCTTGATCGAAGAGTTTGATGTAATAATATCCAAAATGGGCGCAAAATTTATTTATATGCAGGGACTCAAGCGCCCCAGTGGTACACCTTAACGCACCTCTAAATGGGTAATGCATAAATCCATCTACAAAATTGACCGAAATCACTCATTTGTATCGCGTCGAGTGCTCTACATGAATTATCTGCATTAGACATGTTAATCCACTCATTTTAGCTGTAATTTTATTCGGTATTTATCGGTGCATTCATTACTGGAGACCGCAAATCGGGCGCCCAAAAAGCTCGTATTTTCAACAATTCAGGATCCGCATTAGTGGGATGCACATTGAACTTACACATTGTGTCGCTACTGACGGTCCTTGTTAATCAAATAACTCCCATTTCTACAAATCGTTCAAAGGAATAAAAGTTATTGTAAAAACTAAGCTAGCAGCCAGGACAAATCTTATACCAACGAATCTTACTAACAAGTCCGAGTAGGTATTCCTTTAGTTGGCTTTTACGACATCCACGGGAGGAGACGGAGGGGGAGCGGGATATTTTGTTAGGCTGGACACACCACGGCTATAATAGTATTAATTTGAATAACGACACAATTATATGACCCACTTGCAGTTAAGCCTTTTGAATATACCTATATATAACAATGTATAATGACTTCATGGGTCACGTTCACCAAGGACGCGCCCTACGTAGCATTACACTGCCCCGCCACCCTGAGACATAAATATGTAAGTCTCACGTGCCCGTAATTTCACCGGCACCCATAGCCTTCACCTTAGCACTACAATGTGAGCACTACTACTTTGCAGCAGAAAAGTACAGAGTAGTAGTACAGTGATGATGGTAGTACTTCCCCGGCCGAACTCTTTCACAAAAAAGCTTTACTACTAACAAAAACTAATAAGAAAATGTTTCTATGTTGCAGGTAAAAGCTTCTCACTGACCATCACGATCTCTACGAACCCGCCTCAAGTCACCACGTACCAAAAAGCCATCAAGGTGACGGTGGACGGGCCAAGGGAGCCTCGATCTAAAACCAGTAAGTGTTATTAACTAACATTGTTTCGAGCATACTGTACCTCTCTGTATACGTGCAGCTTGTGGGCGAAGTATACGCTCGCGACGTACGGCACCATCCGCGTCCAGTACAACAATGCATTCAGGGCGGTGTTGGGGCGGCCCCGCTACTGCAGCGCATCGGGGATGTTTGCGGCAGCGCGGGTCGACTATTTCCACGCCACTATGCGCAAGCACGCCACGCCTCTGGTGCGCAGGTTGCGGGCCAGCTCCAACACCGTGCTGGCAATGATTGCTGCTAGGGTGGATTCTCTTTATACTAGGCACTGCTGTGAGCGACACCTGCCCAGCAATCCAATTAGTTTTTAAGGTTTTTATTGTGTAACCATGTGTACCTTCTTTTATAAGCTTTGCTTGAATTCAATGTATTTGATTTGATTTGTGCGTATCATGTAAAAAGAACGCTGGCGGTCAGGCTTCTTCAGGCGTTCCAGCCTTCTTTTTAATCAACTTCAAAAACCGATAACTGACTTCTTTTTTTATGTCTTTGTTACCTCATATCTCCGTCATTTAGGACACGATTAAACAATTTTTTTTTTAGTTAACTCGATATACCTACTACCAGATTTTTCTCATTTTCATCGAAATCTGGTTATGATGATGGGATCCATGAGAAATTGAGAGAACTCCTCAAAAGGAGTGGAACACCCTACCGTCGTCTGCCTTTCCTGAAAACTATAATCTGGTCTCTTCAAGGCTAGAGTGAATAGATGCTATCTAGACCTTTGTGCTTCAACTTCGGCCACATCGTCACTTACCAACAGGTGAGATCGTGGTCAAACAAGGTGTATCATAGATAAAAAAAATATAGGCACACATATAGCGATTACCAAGGAGGTGATATGTCAGATGTTACACATCACATGCGACTACTGTAAGGCTTGCTCGTTTTATTATCATATATCATATCACATTATCGATTATCGATGTTTTAAATTTGATTAAAATAAAGAAAAATTTACTGCGATGAAAATTTATAAAAAAACGTTTGAATCCCAATCGAAATAATAATAAAACGAGGGGTGGGTAATTTGATCAGCCACGTCACAAGCACCAATTTATTATTATTCGTAGTAAGGATGATATATGCTAGTCCGGGACGGGTCCGGGCCGTGACACGAACGAGGCACGGAGACGAGGTATGAGTGAGATATAAAAAAACAAGTGGACCCAAAAGCAATTAAAACATACTTTTCTACAAAATATACCCAAAAAATTAAGTAACAAGACCAAGGTAAAGTTTCAGAACCATCGACAAAAACTGTATTTTGTATACCATAATGCGTATTGTATTGACAATGCATGCCGTGGCCGTGGTGTGTCCGATCTAAGAATATACACCTCCATCTCCTCCCGTGGATAAAAGCCTACTAAGGAATTGCCCGGTCTTATTAGTAAGATTCATTGGTTTAAGATTTGTCCTGATGGCCGCTAGCTTAGTACCTATAGGGAATGTATTATTAAACTGAAAGAAAGCGTTAGCCGAGTCAGTCTAAGGAAATAATGGCGGCGATTAGCTCACCACTTGTCACGTTTATATTTCCACGACGGTGCAGCCCACACTGAAAACAAACCCATTGAGGCTCTGTCTACACTTTCGAGGAAAACGGTAAAACTAAATAAAAGCTCTGTGTCTCGTCCGCGCCTCGTACGTGTCACGGCTCGGAGTCGGGCTGGGGTCGGCTCAGAGTAGTATAAATCATGCTTAAATTCGTCGGGAACGGACGCAACCGCACAGCTATAAACAATTAAAATATTTATGTCCAAGTTCTATTTATCACATTGTTTTCGATAGCGTTGCGGCCGCGATATCATACGTAGATAAGTTTTCTTCCCACGGGACTCGTTGATAACGCAGTACCTACAGGTCAATTGGTTTTACATTTTGTACAATTTATAAATTAGGACATGCCTAATGATGAGTTAGCTGCATTCATGATTTTGTTCTACACCACACCCATTTTGTCACAATATATTATCAACTAGTGTTCGCCCGCGGCTTCGCTCGTTATGTATAGGGATAAAAAGTGAGTATTTACTAATAAATAAATAAATAAATAATGCTGGTCGAACTGATAAAAAAAGTCGAGTTTCAGTTCAAGTATGGGGAACCCCAAAAATTTATTGTTTTTTTTTTCTATTTTTGTGTGAAAATCTTAATGTGGTTCACAGAATACATCTATTTACCAAGTTTCAACAGCATAGCTCTTATAGTTTCTGAAAAATGTGGCTGTGACATACGGACGGACAGACAAACAGACAGACAGACATGACGAATAAATAAACAAACAAATAATGCTGGACAGTTCACACAACATTATCTAGCCCCAAGCTAAGCAGAGCTTGTGTTATGGGTACTAGATAACTGATATAATTAATACAATACATTACATAGATAGATATTTGTATTACCTATACATAAAATACCCAGAACACCCTGAACAAATATCTGCAGATCGCAAAAATATTTGTTCCGTGGCGGGAATTGAACCCGCAACTTCATACGCCGCAGGCGAACCATCACCAGCCGCGCCACAGAGGTCGTCAAAATAGGTCCCTTAGCGTTGATCCATTGTACTGATTGATCCCGTACTCCTTAATTGTGTTACTCCACAGGATCAATTTCAAATGAACATTTTAGCTATTGTTTCGTTACTGATAGATCCTTTAAGATACAGAATAATACAAAAAAACTCAAATGAAAAATCTCAAATGAAAAATCTTAGCCTATAGCTCAATCCGTACCTAACTAGTACTTCGTTTAAGTGCGAGTTTAGGTAGTAGTAGAATATTTTTGTGAAAGAGTCCGTCCGGGGAAGTACTACCACCATACCTATTTCTGCCGCAAAGCAGTAGTGCTCGCATTGCTGTGTTCCGGTTTAAAGGGTAAGGGTGCCGGGGAAATTACAGGCACATGAGTCTTTTCAGCTTTATGTCTCAGGGTAGCGGGCGCAGTGCCACATAGGGTGCGTCCTAGGTGGACGTGACCTATGAGGTAATGCACTGTTCATAGGCAGAGGTTACCGCTTAACATCAGGTGGGCCATCTGCTTGTTCAGTCATTCAAGTGGCATAAAAAAAAACTCCCTACATAATTCTCACGAATGTTTGTATTTGACCGATTTCCAAACTAATAAATAATTAAATAATTAATGAGTATTTTGTTTAAATGACCGATCATAATATTTTCTGTGAACTTTCATTTGAATGCCACTTTCAACCCCATTTTAACCGCGAGATAATTAATATCACAAAATATCGTCTTCCGGCATCGGCGTCTCACTCACGCAAAACTAAGGACGCGCTCTAAAGGAGTCTCCACACTGTTACGAGACAGACAAGAGACAAATTCCATCACTATCTAACTCTATTAAGTTATTATAAATTACAAAGTGACAGAATAGCGCTCGCGCAACGAAAAGTAAACGAAAATCACGAAAATCAGTATTGCTACGTAATCGAAAATATAAATCTACTATTCCCTCTAAAATAATGTTATTAGTTACTGTTATTAGTTAATTTGGTCAATGTAAGTTGATAGGTAATAGAGGTATTAATGTTATAAGCGCATTCTTGAGTTAACGATTTTGTGTATCGAGAACATTGTATCGAAATGATGTTTTGGACTCTATGTCGTGTGGCCACATCATGTTACCAAGCTGCAAGTCAGGCTGAAAGGCATTTGAAACTTAAGAAAATACGAAATAAAATAAAATATGTGCTATAAAAATCCACTAGCGACTCGCCCCGGCTTCGCACGGGTAGCCCCCGGTGAACCCCTCCCCCCCCCCCCCCTCCTACCCCATCCCCCTATGTCAATCTCCTGGCTCTAAGCTCCACACATGCCATAATAAGCTAGCAGCCAGGACAAATCTTATACCAATGAATCTTACCTAACAAGTCCGGAGTTTAATAAAAGAATGAGTAGTTCCTGTTCGATCCCTTGAGATCGATCCTTGTCCTGTTCGATCCCTTGTCCTGTTCGATCCTTTGTCCTGTTCGATCCCTTATACCTATTATTTTGTTCTTGTTCGATCCTGTCTCCAAGGGGTCATTTTAAAATGATTATTTTACCGGCATCATGTCATATGCAAGAGCCTTTAGGACTCAAAAGGAGTTCGTATATCGACAAAATTGGCTGACAGGCGCAAAAAATACACGTTACGCCATATGGAGCGGAGCCTGAGGCACACAATAGTAAAATTATATCAGTAATAAGTTCAGAACACGCACAGTGGCACACAACTGCTCAGACCTTTGTGTCTCTCTCCATATGAAAGGACGGCAAACTACAAAAAAATATTTTTCACGTTATTTGTTCTTTAAAAAACACTGATTGATAACGTAATTTTGGATATTTTAAAACAATTAGTTTTTGGCGATTCAAAATACTAAAAACGCCTAAAAACGTCGTTTATAACGGAAGTTAACCTCGTTGTTGTGTATTTTGTTATTTGGACTATATAGGTATAGTAAAGCTATATAACTTTTGAAACTATCATGGTTATGTACATAAATTTCACAAGAAACGGGATATTTACCGTAATTTTTGAGTTTGCAATGTTCCCGTGATCATGACGCATGCAACTGTGCCGAAATATCGGGAACATTGCAAACTCAAAAATCATGGTAAATATCTAGTGAAAATTATCTACCTTAGTATACCTATTTTACTTAAAAATAAAGTAGGTGACAGACAGTGGCGCAAAAAAGGTGCTAATCAACTATACTCTGCTACGCTATGTTATCTCACAACAAATACCTTCACTTTGACACCAATAAATTCCCATGCTTGACTATCGATCTTTAGAAATATATTAGTCCGAGTATAGAATGCTTGAAAACAACAGATTTCTCGTTCCAGTTGTTTTTTTACATACCTAATTTTGTTATTCCATAAATACACATAGCGTAACAAAAGTATAATTTGCCAGAGCCACTAATAATGTCAAAATATCAGTACTTAATACTTTTTATTTTGCCAACAAACACGTCAAACAAATCAGACTTCTATTTATGATCATACAGGAGCTGTTGAAAAAAAACATGAAATCGTTTTGCAAAAAAAAAATGCTCATTTTCGGAACCGTCCGAAAAGTATGGCATAGTGATGTTCGTAAATGGTTGCACGACGGTGATTAACTGTGCAAAAGTTAGCCTGGTACAAATGGTTGAATTGTTTTTTTTTTAATTTACCTATTCGCTTCGGTATGGCGGGCTGTAGGTCACACCTTTAGTTCTTGATCCGAGGTCACACCGGAGAAGTATGGCATGACACTACCGCCTACTTCTTTTTCCATGGACTATCGGAAAATACTAGAATTTTTGTGGGACAAATCGTTTGAAACTCGTAATTTTTCCGACGAGTTCGACTAACGCCCACGCGATTTGGCCGCCGGTACCAGCGCTATGACCATCATTTTTCTTTTTGTCTTTACGTAATAAATAAATAAATAAATGCTGGACAGTTTGCACAACATTATCTAGCCCCAAGCTAAGCAGAGCTTGTGTTATGGGTACTAGATAACTGATATACTTAATATAATACATAGATAGATATTTTTATTATACATAGAAAACACCCAGAACACCCTGAACAAATATCTGCGATCGCACAAATATTTGTTCCGAGACGGGAATCGAACCCGCAACCTCCTGCGTCGCAGGCCAACCTTCGCCCGCCTTCGCGCCACAGGGGTCGTTAATAATAATAATCGGTCGGGGGTTATAAGACCCCTGAAGAACCGCCATACTGGTACAAATGCCCAATATTTTGTGTCACTATCTCCCGGTCTAATAGGTTCTTATGTTGCTGCTTAGATCGAAATCATGGACACAACATCACACTTACCGATAGACGATCGATACTTTTTTTTAATAAGTATGTAAGAAAAAGGTTTGAAAAATTATAAACCAATATTTTCACGCTTTGTACGGATAATTGCCTAATTCCGTAAACTGGCATGAGAAGCAAATCCTGATGTCATCGCAAAATCTCATACCAAAGCATAACAATGAAAATCCCGTTTAATAAACAGCAGATATCAAACAAAGAGTAGAAAGGGCAAACAAAAGCGGTACTTAGCGAATAAGCCCCAAACTCGGAGGGACAAGAAAGGAAGATCTCGCGTGCGCAGGGACTTAAAAGTTTGAGTTAATAGACTTAATTTGTAGGTGCCCCGGCGTAAGCCGCTTCGGAATGACCCTCACTGGAGATGTGCCGCGTTTAATCGACTATCGATGTTTTGTAAAACAGTACGCAGAACGCAGTTTTGCAATGCGTGTATCGACAAAGTTTCAAACATCTCTAACTAGTGATATTTGCAAACAATAATTATAATCATTCCCTATAAATAACAACAGTATATACTTTTCATTCAGCTACCAACCACTATTAAAGCGTTGCACCACAATAGTTACATTTGGTCTGAATCGATCTGTATTTATTTATAACCATGTCAAAAACAATAGTGATTAATTTTGTAAAAATTTAAAAAACCCTCAACGCAATGAAACGGCTCAACCGATTTTGATCAAACATAGCTAAGAACAGTCCCGACTAATTTACCTTTCAAACAAAAACAAAAACAGAATCAAAATCGGTTCATCCGTTTGGGAGTTACGATGCCACAGTCAGACACACACACAGACACGTCAAACATACAACACCCCGTCGTATTTGCGCCGGGGGTTAAAAATAAGTTCCCTGATTTTTCCTGGCCTTTTAGATAGCTTGAGCATGGAACAAACGAAGGGGTGTTTAAAACAGAATACAAACGCCATAATAATATAGTGTAAGCCATCAATCAAAACATATTCATTACTCTTTTTCTTTGATTTTACATAATATAAAATAAAGTCGCTATCCGCGTCTGTTTGTCAGTTTGCCCGCTTGGTTCTTCTGAACTATGCAATGGATTTTTATGCTGTTTTTACGAAAGATTTATATGTATAACTAGCCTTATGCCCGCGGCTTCACACACGTGGTGTTGGGATTAAAATCAGACCACCCCAAGCCCTCCACTGCCATCCCCTGACCCCATCAAGGAGTTCCACGGAGTTGAGTGGAACTACACATAACGCGAGTAGCGGGCTGAAGCTAACAAAACATAACCTAAGCTCAAGATAACTCAACTTACTCAAAGATAACGTAGCTTCCTGTTAGTGAAATAATTTTCGGAATAGTATTAGTGATTCCAGTTATATTATTGAGCATCGATATTTTAAAGCAGTAACTATATACCTCATCACTACAGCCTTTAGAAATAGACAGGCATAACAAATAATTAACCGAATGCATTTGTTTGTGTCGATTTCACTATATAATTGCAGCAAAAATATATTTTTGTGCATTGTGTAAACTCATAAGATAATTATGTGTGGTTTTTTTACGGCACCCAAATTGTGGCGGCGCCTTTTCAAATAAAGGTAGTTCTATGATTCTATGCCGACTGTTATTTCCCGAAAAAAAGACCACCTACACTAATAAGGTGATTGGGTGATTGACACATTGATACTTGAGCGGAAATTGAATTAGGCAACATTTTTTTTAGAATAGAACATTGTATAATTGTTTTCTACCTAGTTTTAGCTGTAGTTTTTCCTGTTATTTTTTGATTGACCTTCACATTCGCACACAATGAACTAACAACCATACATAGTGAAAGTTAAGGCTAGGAATATACAGTACTGACTTACATAACTTATACAGTACTGACTTTTAAGATGACGTATTGGAAATGTTTGTGGCAGTGATCTAGATTTTTCTCAGCAATTACAGAGCATATGAAAGTGATATTTGGTAACCTGATTCTTCATATCACTAACTTATTTTATTTAGTTGTATTACACGATTGTTTATCTTTTATAACAGAGAAAAAATTTACAAATAAACGTCTGTTAAAACAGAGCAAACGGGACAGATGTAACTTATACTACTAAAGCTGAATCTTCAAGCTCAAACATATCTTCATCCCGCAGACTCCAGGTTCTGATGATGACCAGCACACGATGAATAGGATCTAGAGTGCAACGCGGGTGCTCCGATTTCAATGCGGTTTCATTTTTATGTAAAATGGTGTTGGAACACTGAAAATAGTAGGAGTTATTACATTTTTACAAAAAAAATATTGTATATTGGGTTCAGAAGCACTTTGGAAGAAGCCTGTGTCTAGTGTAGCCTTAAAGGATGAGGTGTTCTGACCTATCCCTTTATTCCCAGGTACAAACGTCGCGCAGCACCAAATAAGATCGTTCGGGTTCCAAAGATCGCTCATCTCATGCGAGAGTGCCTCCCTAGCTCTTCGAGAGATGGACTACAAGTCTCCGGCGCGACTTCGGTCACTGTCGCACGACGAACGAGAGTACAAGACTAACGCGACCTTGCCTACTGGAGGTATGTTTTATTCATATCACTTTGATGATATCGTGAGGCGCTTTCATTCCAGTAGCTACGCACGACACATATACGTAACAGATACGTCACTCCCATAGAACAATATTAATATCTGCTCTATATGCCTACAATATCCAGCTATTAATACCGACTTTACGCAATTTTGTGCCTTAAGTATGCATAGCGAGTGTCGAGATTGTTTTGCCCACCACGGTCATACCGCGTGACATTGAAGTAAAAGGCGTCGTCTATCAAAAATGTTTGGGTAAACGAGAATAACCTATTACACTCCGCATGAGCTCGACTCGCACTTGACCGATTATTTTTTGTAAACCAATAAGTTTCTTATACTTATAAATAACGAAGATAACATGATAAAACTTTCGGCACAGATAAAAAAGACAATGGTTAATTTTTCTTATACACCCATCCACCATCGACGTAAATAAAATGAATGGACTGGCCTTACCCATACAAAACGTCCGTGAAAAATAAGACAATTCGGATTTAGGGTACGGTCAACAAATAAACTATCTATCTATCTATTTATCCAGCCACTGCTGAGTAAAGGCCTCTTCTCTATAGCGCCACTCCTGGCGGTCTTGTAAATAAACTAGGTGAAATTAAATTATTGAACGTCTTAAAAACTGTATTTTTTTAATACTTAATACTTTAACAGATGCAATGTGTTTTCTAAAGTTATTTCAGTAGGTTTATAGTACAAAAAATCGCCGAAAAAAATGCAATTATTGAATGAAACTTTTACAAAAATACATGGTTCCCTTCTGTTTTATGTAGTTACGTATCTATTTTTCAGCTCTCAAACATACACAATATAAATCAATAGAAAAGCAAGTCCACCTAAGGTCTTCAGCTCAATCAATTTGTTAAAAATATATTTTTCATCACTCAATAAACCAAGAAAATATCATAAAAATCGTACGGAAACATAAATGTATAAAAATTCCAGTATTTAAGAAATAGCAGAGTGCAGTTTTAAGACTTTTGCACAATGAGTTTTTTTATACTACTTGGAATGACAGATCAAGAAGATGGCCCACCTGATGTTAAGTGGTACCCTCTGCCTATGAACAGTGCATTACCTCGGGTCACGTCCACCTAGGACGCGCCCTATGTGGCATTCCACTGCGCCCGCCACCCTGAAACATAAAGATGAAAAGTCCCATGTGGCCGTAATTTCATCGGCACCCTTACCCTTCAAACCGGAACACAGCAATGCGAGCACTACTGCTTTGTGGCAGAAACAGGTATGGTGGTAATACTTCCCCGGACGAACTCTTTCACAAAAAAGCTCTACTACTACTAACCGTTTTTTGGCGTATAAAATTCATTGTGTAGAAAATTATCAGAGCAAATACGGGAAAATGTATTCCACTTCCAAAAGTCGTCTGTTCTTGCTCGTCTTGTGACTTCTATCCATTTTTGTTTACCTTAGATTTCTTTTGGAAAGCTATAAGGTTAATTAACATGCCATTACATATTATATGCAATTACCTAAAGCGACGTGCTTAGCAATGTTTTGACGTAAATAATGCAAATTACAATTCTAAATCAATACGATACCCCCTTAGGCATCAGATTTTTTTGCAGTCTGTACCGGACCATCCGTCATGCGTGAAGTCTTGTCAAATATTTCGTCGCTGTAGTTGGAAAACTAAACAACTAATAACAACAACAAAACCAAAATCGCGAGAAAAACGCGATTTACTGTTTTATTGCGTCAAAAATGGCAATAACTTTTTTATCGTAACTAATTTTGCAGTCCGTGTTTTGATATGTTATGGACTGGTACTGTATCTATTTTCAAATTTAATGATAATACATTTTAGTTCTTTTGATTAAGAGAAAAAAATAAAAAAACGACTGTGTATTTTTCCCTCGCCAAAGTTTTGAATAATTGATGCAGTTATTTATTTTTGCATGTCAATTGTTTAGTTTTCCTTCGTCAATGATCTCCACTGAGGTTCAAAAAGCTAATGATAAGTGCCATTATTTAATTTTCCCATAATAATGAAATCATGAAATGTTCTATTATTTACTTATTTGAATATGACAAATAAATATCATTATTATTATTATTTAAATCTATACCCATGGATAGGATCCATGGGTATAGATTTAAATAATATTAAAATACATTTTAAAATAAAACCAACTTATAATAAATAAATAAATATTTCTGGGCAGTTCACACAACATTATCTAGCCCCAAGCTAAGCAGAGCTTGTGTTATGGGTACTAGACAACTGATACACTTAATACAATATTAACATAAATAGATATTTTTTATTATACATAGAAAATACCCAGAACACCCTGAACAAATATCTGCGGATCGCACAAGTATTTGTTCCGAGGCGGGAATCGAACCCGCAACCTCCTGCGTCGCAGGCGAACGTTCGCCCGCCGCGCCACAGAGGTCGTCTTCATAATCATTTCTTTTTATCAAGACTGAATATTAGAAAACTACTGAAACACCTACATTATTTTAGCAGACTTATAAATTCAAAGTAAGTGACATAACAAACTTATCATACGACTAATGCTTATAAAATCAACAAAATGAAATCAATTTGTGGAACACAATAATTCTAAGTAACAAAAAGAAAAAGGTATGTCGACTAAAATCAAAACTATCTACGAGTATAAACTTGTGTCTATTAACTTTCATTCAGAGTTGTTGTTGAATGTTCCCCACATTGAGATAATGTCCTGGGGCGTCCTCCTTGTCGCTCGTCCTCTAGAGCAAGACGTGTCCATCGACATGTATGGGCCATCATAACCATGCAATAAAGTCGATTTCGCAAAATGTGTTACTTATGTAGTTTTCCTACTATACGACGATTTATAAGTTTTTTATCAATTGATGAAAATTATATTACAAAACCTTTATTTACGAATGAAATGCGATGCCTGAAGCTTTATTTGTATTTCTTGTGTTGTTTGCACTTGCAGAAAAGCACAGGAAGGCATTGTATCACCAAGGTATCTAATTTTGGTATTTTTCAGCATAGCTGTCACTCGTTGCCGTGACAAAGACTGACTGAAGCGAAGTGTACTAGCTAGGTCTGTTTAGAAGCTTCAAAACTATCGTTCCCTAAGGCCCGTCCATTCATTTTATTTACGTTTATTTTACTTTGGTCGAAGCCATCCACAACACAATTACTACGTGATTTTGGTTATCAATATGTATCTACTCGATTTACGCCGAATGCCAAGGCCAACCCGTGCTGTTTTATACCTTCGACGGTACGCTAGACGGTAGGCATTTATCGCGAGGCCTTGAGAGAGTGCCGGTGGCTCTCGAGAAATTGTTTCAGTTCAAGCAACATATCTTCAACAGAAGCGCTCCTTTATTTTGGCTTTAAATCTCATCGTTAAATCTTGTACTATAGATAAATTTGCATCTGCCTACGACTGTTTTGTGTCTCGATGCTGGAACCTCGACAGTTCTCTAGCCCGCTCCATACGAAGCGAAATTTAATCCTCATTTGGAAATGAATTAATTTAAAGTTTTTTTTTTAGACAAGACTTATCACTATGGTTTGACAGTTTCCCATTTAATTGTATCTAGTCAAACTAGGGTTACAAGATTTCAATATAAATCTTTAGGTTAATGTGGATTTGGATAACATAAAATTGAATAAGAAACTAACAAACCATTGGTCTTGCTATTGTCATGGTAATGGTAATGGTAATGTTAATGTATTAGTTTAATGAGATAATTATCCAAAATAGGAATAGGAGGTATCATCGTTTGTATGCAGAGAGCACAGGCACCCTAGCGGTACACTACTGAAATCTTAAATTATGTAACAGTTATGTCATAGTCATATTACCATCAGAGTCATCCCGCCCGAGTGTCAGTGACACCCTGGCGTTCTCCCGCTAATAGCGCGTAATGGCTGCGCGTCATTAGGCGGCGCGCGCGCAGATTGCTCTGATGAAACCTTCGCGGGATTGCCTTGTAAACGCCACGAGAATCGACATAACAAGTTGTAGATGTGACGTATTATATCCATTTTCAGTAAACGACGTAGGTAATAGGGTAAACTCGGTTGGCTACGGCAATTTCCTCAAAATGATACGTCCTGGTGGGTATCACTGTATCCATATAGCGTCAGAATGAACCCCATTGTGTTTAATTTACTTGTAGAATGCCCCCGACTTCTTTCGCGTCGAGTTGTCTACATTCAAACTTCAATACCTCGTTGCACCCTCTTATGTTAAGTTTTATTCGTCCATTGCTGCTTGATTATTGAACACATTTGAAGAGCTAGATTGTGAACTGGCAGTGTATCGAACTCATTTGTCATCGTTCGTCTTTTCAAATTTACCATATTTTGGTGTTTATAGTGTATGGAATACTAAGTCCATCGTAGAGATTAGAAAGTATTTGGGTGGAAGCTTCGGAAATTCCGTTCTTAGTGCACCCCTAGACCATAAAAGAATGTACCTTCCAAATTACTGGTGTTTTTTCATATTGTTTTACTTTATTAGAATGTTGGAGCAAGCAAAGAGTAAAAGAGAGAATTCTCATAACCTTGAAACATTCAAGTTACAGTCGCATTTCAATATAAATACAGTACGCGTTTTATTGGCAGGTGAGCAGTTTTTTTTTTGACGTTTCTGTCTTTGACACTAGATCGTAACATGATCCGAACCTTAATTTGACTATTATTTATTACGAGAATTGGGCCGCAGGTCGCTCTCTTTAATTTGAACTGTTGAAAGAGTTGTTGCTTGTTTAAATCAGTTTCAACTTGTATGCAGAGGGCACAAGTGCCCTAGCAGTACACTCTCCTTAATTCTAAAAAAGTTTACTGAAATCTTAAATGATGTAACAGTTATGTCATAGCCATATTACCAACAGAGTCATCCCGCCCGAGTGTCAGTGACACCCTGGCGTTCTCCCGCTAATAGCGCGTAATGGCTGCGCGTCATTAGGCGGCGCGCGCGCAGATTGTTCTGATGAAACCTGCGCGGGATTGCCTTGTAAACGCCACGAGAATCGACAAAAAATGTTGTAGATTTGACGTATTATATACATTTTCAGTAAACGACGCAGGTAATAAGGTAAACTCGGTTGGCTACGGCAATTTCCTTCCTTCCTCAATATATATAGGTCCTATGGGTATCACTGTATCCATATAGCGTCAGAATTAACCACATGTGTTTAATGTAATAGTAGAATGCCCCCGACTTCCTCCGCGTAGAGTTGTCTCCATTCAAACTCCAATACCTCGCTGCACCCTCTTGTGGGGAGAAGCACTGACCACTTAGTAAATGGACTTCGGGCCAGCGCTCAAAAAGTCTCCGAACTAAAAGAGAAAGAAAACGCATAAAAATAAACAATTCTGTCAAGTTTTATCCCTCCATTGCCGCTTGATTATTGAACACATTTGAAGAGCTAGAGTGTGAAACAGCAGTGTATCGAACTCATTTGTCATCGTACGAATTTTCAAAGGTAGGTACTATATTTTGGCGTTGATAGTGTATGGAATGCTAAGTCCATCGTAGAGCTATTAGGAATTCTTCGGGTGGATGCTTTGGAAATTCTGTTCTTAGTTCACCCCTAGACCATAAAAGAACTTTACAAATTACTGGTGTGTTTTCATATTGTTTTACTTTTACTTTATTTCAATGACGGAGCAACCTGAAGCCCAATTCTCGTAATTAAAAATAGTCAAATTAAAGTTCGGATCATGTTACGATCTAGTGTAGATGTCACAAACGTCAAAAATGTTTATTTTTTATTTTTTATACTACTTGGATGACGGATCATGCAAGAGGCCCATCTGATGTTAAGCGGTAACCTCTGCCTATGAACAGTGCATTACCTCATAGATCATGTCCACCTAGGACGCAACCTATGTGGCATTGCACTGCGCCCGCCACCCTGAGACATACAGATGAAAAGTCTCATGTGCCTGTAATTTCACCGGCACCCTGCTCACCTGATAATACAACGCGGAATGTGACTATATCGAAATGTGACTGTAACTTGAATGTTTCAAAGTTCTTATAATTATTATATATCACTATCCTACTCTAATATATGGTCGCAAGATCGAAAGTAGATAATACTGTTGTTATGAGGGAGCAGAATACCAATATTTCAGTCAATTCACAATACAGTCTCGATTAGGTCAACTTGCAGTGTGCCTTTAAAATAAATAAGAGAATTGGGCTTTTGGACACTAGATCGTTACATGATCCAAACTTTAATTTGACTATTTTTTATTACGAGAATAAGAGAATTGGGCTTCAGAGTGAAAGAGAGAATTCTCATAACTTTGAAACATTCAAGTTATAGTCACATTAGGATTTAGTCACATTCCGCGTTGTATTGTATGTGAGTCGAATACTATATTTGACGTTTCTGATATCGACACTAGATCTTTACATGATCCAAACTTTAATTTGACTATTTTTTATTACGAGAATAAGAGAATTGGGCTTCAGAGTGAAAGAGAGAATTCTCATAACTTGAAACATTCAAGTTACATTCACATTAGGATTTAGTCACATTCCGCGTTGTATTGTATGTGAGTCGAATACTATATTTGACGTTTCTGATATCGACACTAGATCGTTACATGATCCGAACTTTAATTTGACTATTTTTTATTACGAGAATTGTGCTGCAGTTTAATTTTTAACTGTTGAAATAAGTTGTCGATATAAATCAGTTTCGTCTTGTAAATTCCGTGTGGGATTCAATCTGCCATTTTTGAAAGAAACGTCGTATTTTAATGTGTTTTTTCGAGTTATTTCGTGTAATTTTGGTGGCGTTTTAACCAGTTCAACTTGGATAAATAGCACATGTGTGATGTAGAAATTAGTAGAATTTAATAGTATTGCGTGTCTTTTTCCCTGTAAAAACTTGACGGAGACTCTTGACGACTTGACTATAAAAAATATAATTATATTACTTGACATTGACGAAATTGTTTAGAGCACTTCTCAGAAGCTATTATATGCAGAGAAGAAGGAGAAATTCGGTGTGGAAGGTCTGTTAGATTCCTCGTCCTCACTCTCTCGGCAAATAAGGCGGCAGTCAGTTAGAGGCCGTGATTGTAGGAGGTAATGAGCGCGGATATTAATAAATTTAGCAGAACTCAGCCACGAACACTTTACAGTTATTTAGACATAATTGCGTCAAGAAAATTACCTGCGCCTACCCCGTCATGATGTACGCCGTTTTTGATGGGATAGCATGATTTGCTTTTGAGTTTGGGCTTCATCTGCTAAAATTTCAAAGTTCAAAAATGTTTTGTTTGTTTTTGTAGTGACATACCTATCCATAATTATGTCGTACTAGTGGCGTCACAGATTATATAATAGTACATACGTTCTAAATGCCGGATAATTTTTTCAACTTTTTTTTTTTTTATACCACTTGAATGACGGAACAAGCCGATGGCCCACCTGATGTTAAGCGGTAACCTCTGCCTATGAACAGTGCATTACCTCATAGGTCACGTCCACCTAGGACGCGCCCTATGTGGCATTGCACTGCGCCCGCAACCCTGAGACATAAAGATGTAAAGTCTCATGTGCCTGTAATTTCATCTCTTTTGGACTCATTATATGCATTCGTATATTACTCACCCTGTGTCAAGTACCTATCTAATACGGTTCAAAAGATATAGCCATTATTAAGATCGAGCAAAAGCAAAGGTTTCATTTCATTTTCATTATTTGATATTATTTTACTAACATTTTGAAAATGTGTCAGCCTATTTCGGAAAAAATCACAAAAAAACACGTTTCTTATTATTTGTTATAAAATTGTAACTGTCTCCTAACACCGCTTACGTGCGGACCGCGAAGGCTTAGTAAATAGTACTAGTATAGTATTCTTTTATCCGTGGTAATAGGGTCCCGGTGGCACTGTTTGGGTACAGAACCCTAGAAACTCTTTCTGAATAGAACACCAACTTGTGAACTCGTAATGATTTGTTTCCGCCTCGTAAAAGATTTCTTCACAACTCTTTATTTTTTTAATTTAATGGAATTGCTTCTTTAATAGACAATCGCTGACTTCTTGTATCGATTTTGAAGTACCACCTACTCTGTTCTTCGAATAATTTTGATTGTTTGTTTTATTTTCTTGGGAGAACCTGTGTAATATATAATAGGTATTATGTTAGGTATTCCTCAGTCTCCTCCCGTGGAGGTCGCAAAAGCCGACTAAGGGATTACCCGGACTTGTTGGTCAGATTCATTGGTATAAGATTTGTCCTGGCTGCAAGAAACTGTTAGCCTAGTCAGTCGTGGGAAGCAATAGCGGCGATGAGCTCACCATTTGTCATGTCTATATTCCCACGATGGTGCAACCCACGGTGAAAAGAGGCCTATTGAGGCTCTGCCTACCCTTTCGGGGGAAAAGACGTGTGTCTTGTATGTAGGTATATTTTTGAATAAGTGTCAGTCTCAATATCTATTCTATTTAATAGCATAAAATATCGATCAGTATCAAGCCCACATAGTACAAGTTACTAAACTTATTACCTTTTTAACCGACTTTAAAAAAGGAGAGGTGTTTTTTCATCTGTATGTATTATTTATGTACGTTCACCGATACCCAACGTCAATAGTAAAACAATTTAAAAAAAATGGAGAGATGTTCTCCAGAATTGGTATAGGTATCCATAAGTATTCACCAAGTCAGGATCTGATGAAGGAATCTCAGAGAAATAGAGGGAAAATAATAAAGCACGTACAGTGTGTATATTAATTTTTCATAACTTATTCAGGTGTTTGTGTTTGGGAGTCATTATCTCATGCTCGTGAGCTGATGATGAAAGCCACAGCACTCCTTATCTATTAGGAGTTAGGACATAATACTGAATTAATCAGCTTTATTTAGTTTTACAGTCTGTTTGTTTTGTAATGTAATACATGTACCTACTACTTTATTTTCGTTACATTCGTTACCCAAATATTATAACTTCACATAATACTAACATAGCACTAGGATATCCTGTGTCGTGGGTATCAGGAACTACGAGTACCATGGTACCACAACATCCAGACCCGTAACAAACATTTGCAGATCATACAAAAGTTTGTCCCGCAGCTTGATTGAACCCGCAACGCCTCGCATCTAAGCCAGCTACTCGCCCGCGCGCCATAGAGGTCGTCAAATCAATCAGCAAAGCAAGAAAATAAACCTTCTCGTTGCAAAATCGATTCACAATCAATGTTTTACCATGTATGCCCGACGGTTGGTAATTTCAGTGTAGATGGGCAGCGTACACAGTTTCCACAACAGTTATTATAACAAGTCCCACAGCTTAGAACATAATTTCCAAAGTCCACAGATCATGCAATAGTTGGTGAAACGAGGAACGCAGATGATGTATCAGTTGGTATGATGAGAACCACAGATGACGTAGTTGTCGCTGCAAGGGTCTCGGACAATCGGAACAAGCCAATTATCTGACTGATGGAACACCTTGCCTCTGCACGCGTGCCCTGTTTGGATTGAGTAACGATATCCTTCAATATGGCAGTTTGTAAAAATCATATTATCAGAGTGCCTTAAATATTGTGCCTCAATTTTGTATTTTTAAAAAGCCTATTTTATATACTTCCGTACAGATATAATATCTATACCTACATATTATTAGATTATGTTAGTATATCAAGCGAGAGTGTGTTGTTCTATGAACTTTTGCAAGTCCCATTGTACATATTAATATTAACTATTTTAAAATTCTTATTTCTATGAATCAGCTTCTCCTTGTTCTCCTGGCATCACACGGGCGCGCTTCCCACCTAGCAGTAGTAGGATCATAAAAAAACCAAGCCGTGTTGATTGCTTGATTATTCTAGGTTTAGTCGCGTTAGAACAGGAGTAATATTAGTTTATAAGACGATACAAAATTATCCTTGTGATTTCAATCAATAAAATTCTTTTTAATTTGAATTTGAACTCACGACTTCCGTAGAAGATATCCTCTGATCTCACTCAGCTTTTTTGTTACATAGAGTTATTTTGAACCATAAATTCACGCGTCGTTGGTTTCAGTTATTGTTTATAGGTAGAATTTTGTCGTATCGGCTTAGTAAGTCGAATGTTCCAGATTCACCCATTTTGGAATTTTACTTACAGTCTTCGTTGGGTGTTTTTTTTATCTATTATGCTTTATTTTCGCAAGCTTTTAGTACTAAAATCTAGTAGTTTGGTATTATATTACTTATTATATGTCATGCTTTACGTACGTCAATTCAACGATCAAGAATATTCTTGAACGAAACTAGGAAGCAATGTGACTAATAAAATTGCGAGACAAGATTGTACCTAGTTGTGGAGTTGTTCTTCGAATGAAACCAAGCATCTGGACGGATCTTCGAAAGTCTCCTTCAATTTCGACAATGTCAAGTGTATTATTGAACAAAATCAGGTCAATTCCCATCAACTCATGACCTACTTTAAAACGGTGGCAGAAATAACTAAGTTTTTGGGAGACAAAATCCACCCATTTTAAAAGACACGCAATACACTTATATTTAACTAAAATACACATGTGCTCTTAACACAGGTTAAAATGCCATGCCGGTTAAAATTAGATGATATAACTCAATAAAATGTAATTAAACAAACCAACTAAAAGATCCGAAGCAAATATTTGCAGAGCATACAAACATATGCCCCGCAGCGGGAATCGAACCTGCAACCTCTCAAATCTCACCCGGCTACTCACCCGCCGCGCCACAGAGGTCGTCATTTCATACATTATATGTACATACCATTTTCCGTAAAAGTACTTTTTGATTATCATCTATAGTATGAGTTGACATAAATATATCAACTAACAATGGCGCCTTTTGGCACTAGGCACTACCAATTCAACCTGACATGATTGAGATGAGACATCATAGTTTGTGTCAGTTGTGTGACGAACGTAGTCCTGTCTCCAAGCGTTCATTCAGAGATTCCGGTCACTGACCTGGCGATGTTCTTCAAGAATAATAACAATAACTTCAAACAAATTGAGAAAAAACCGACTCTGGCTGGCACAATGTCATTACGGGATCGTGAGCCATAGACAGAAGAATGGCTAGAGAGGGCAATAATGCTTTGAACTAAATACACTCGCCTACAATGAATTCGGGTCACTTACAAATACATAAATATCTCAAAAACTATGAATGCTATCATATTTAAATTAAAAAAAAATTGATTACTTACTACATAAATACAATTAATAAAAGTTATCGGTTGCTGTTTACATAACTTATTAAAAACACGTAAGATAAAATTTCGTCGATTATGTCAAAACAAAAACCGTAAATACATAGTTTTCTCACATTTTTGTATTTTGTATCATCTGAGCTATTGTTAAAAGCAGAGGTTACCGCTTAACATCAGGTGGGACAGCTGCTTGTTCCGTTATTCACGCAGTTAAAAAAACCCGTCCTGTGCTCTCCATACAGATGTCATGCGATTCTGCATGCTGCACACCAAGTTTCTGGTGCAATGCCGGGGAACATTCTGCCATTCCTCTATCAATGCAGTGTTCAGCTAACCAAGCGTAATTAGAGTGGGGTTTCGTTGCCTCACTCATCGTTCGAGCTCGTCCCAGGCATGCTCGATGAGTTGCACTCCATTGGACTTCCACTTCTTGAAGGTTCTTTATTCAGTGTTCTTAGTTTCTGAGATACCTACTTAGGTTTTTATTAGTCACTCGAATTCATTGCGCTTGAGTATTCTGCATTCTAACGAAGACTCCTCCTATTTTGGATATTATCTTATGAAACTCTTTTAAATTTTGACGATCGATACACCAATATCTAGGCATGTGTTTGTTTTAAAATTACCTACATGGTTTTCAAATCACACTAACAGATTGTCTCTAGATTATATTTTACTAACGTTAGGTACTACTACGTTAGGAATCTACTAGACATGTACATGTCTAGTAGATTCTTATGCGCCTGTCTATCACCATTTGAATCCAAAGTAATCAGGCTGGGGGCTTGACGCTGACATGTAGTGTTGTTATTTTCGTTCCGGACTTTGTATTGTAATAGACACAAACGTGATTCTTTCGTCAACTGATCACTCTAGATATCTTCTTTATTATCCTATGCGTGGCACAATATGGTGGTTAGGAAAGAACCAGTGTAGTGATATCCCTCTTCTCGATAAATATCTATCCAAAAAAGTTCTTATCGTGGCATTCTTCTAAAATATTTCACAAAACCATCTTCATTCACACCTTCCAAATTATCCGTAATTTCCAAAAACATTCAATTCGTAGAACAATATCATCGAATCGCGCCTTATTTCCGGTACAATCGATTTGATTGATCAATTTCGATGATCGATATCTCGGTCCGTGATTGGCTACCGGTCTAACAACTCTTTCTTTAGCTTCGGATCACATTGCCTTTAATTCAGTAGCGGTGGTATTGAGGTGTCTAATCCAGCTAGCTATGTATATTGAGGTATAAATTTGGTCGCGTACTGCGGTTACACTTACTCAAATAAAGTTAATCTTGGTGCCGGGCCGCGTGTGAAAATTTGATAACGAAAGCGATAGATCGATGGGGCTGCAGAAACCCGGCGATTGCTGCGGTTTCAATCCATGGTACGAGCGCTACTGTGCGATGTAATAAGCGATGGGATTAGCCTCTCTTGCACTATTGCAATGCACGTGTTCTCTGACCGATTTTAATCAAAATAATTGCGTTTATTACAAATCTAGCATTTTACGCTCGGCTTCGCACGCGTGGTGTGGATAAAAAGAGTTCCCCAACATCCACACTCTATACATGTTTAACTATCAACTATCTATTCAACTACACATACCACTAGCGTACCCGCGAGCTACTAAAACATAGAACTCGGCGATAATGTAGCTTCCTACAAGTGAAAGAATCTTTCGAATCGGATCCATTGTTCCGGAGATTACATACAACACCGCCTACCCAACAGGAACGCTTTCGTTTTTCGGGATAATAAATATTGTAGATGTTAATTAATAGTAAATGGTATAACTACACCAAATTTCACTAAAATACGTCAAGTTTCAGGGTGAAGATTTTTCAACCAAAAAATGAAAAAAATTGCTGTTTTCTCAATTATAATGTTTAAAAAAATACAGTACAGACCTGGCGCAGATACAGTTTCATAATAGTTTTTTTTTTTTTTTTTTTTATACTACTTGGATGACGGAACAAGCAAGAGGCCCACCTGATGTTAAGCGGTAACCTCTGCCTATGAACAGTGCATTACCTCAAAGATCACGTCCACCTAGGACGCACCCTATGTGGCATTGCACTGCGCCCGCCACCCTGAGACATAAAGATGAAAAGTCTCATGTGCCTGTAATTTCACCGGCACCCTTACTCTTCAAACCGGAACACAGCAATGCGAGCACAACTGCTTTGCGGCAGAAATAGGTATGGTGGTAGTACTTCCCCGGACGAGCTCTTTCACAAAAAAGCTCTACTCATACTTGCTGTTTTGATTATAGACTTACCTACCCTATGCTTATATAATTTTCTCGTCCACCTTGAGACAAAAAAAAATATCGAGACATTCCCTTCTTTCGGCAGACCATCAATCGAAATCAGGCACGTAAACGACATTTAGAATCAATTCAAAAATAACGACTTCATAAAGATTTCTGTAAAAAAAACTGATTATCTAGACGGGTGCTACTGGGGATCGGATGGCTCTCCTGGGGGCATTAAAACTATTAAAATACATGGTGGGCGTCTCTGCGGGCTCGGAGCGGCCGCAAACCACAACTCTTGAATCGGCTGGACAGTTAGCTCTGTATTATCGATAAGCATTATAATTGGCTCATTCTTAACCGGTAGTTCGACAGGTTGTTGAAAGGTACATGGGAGACTGATTAACAATTCAAAATATCTTATTTTAAGTCTTCTACGCCTAACACAAACAGAAATATTCATACAAAATAAGTTTTACATTGTTTTTCCAAAACAAGCTTTGATGAAATTAGTTATAGGAACCGTGAGCTGATCAAAATGAGTTAACACACGCCCAGGCTACTGTTAATCATCAAGGAGTTCCGTTGTTCACCTCCCTCCATCATCAGCTTGCACTATAGTATCGCATTGTCATCGGTTTTTGACTGTTCGTATTTCATATTTAAAATTCGCGTGACTTGAATTAGGCATTTGAATTGAATAACTTGTAAAATATAGATAACTAGTGGAATGACAGCGACTTCGTCCGCGTGTACTTTTCCATACAAACTTAAACACCCCGCTGCGCCCCCTTAGGGGTTGAACTTCTGGAATTCCTTTCTTAGTGTACATAGTAGTATGCCAAATTTCAGCTCAATTAAACACCGGGAAGTGGGTCAAATTTAACTCGTAAGATTTGATAACAGACACCGGGACAGGTGTAACAAAATAAAAAATGGTACAAATCAAATCCACGATTGACGCCGCAGCCATGAGTGAGAAAAAGATATGCCTGCCTATTTCTCTAGAATACTGCAAAGCTGATAATGATTCAGATGTTAGCGTTGGAAAATCAAAAATGGTTAACCCCCCTATACTTTCAGAAGACTCTTGGTACTTCCAATAAAAGCCGCCCCTAAAACACAACAAAACTTTTCCCGCCAAAGCGCGTCTTTTAAATTATTCATCCCATCACCTTTCCCGACTCATTACAGGCAACTATTTTCCATTGTCTATTTTCTATTCAAATGTAAGTGCTCGACCAAATGTGTAAACCGCAATGGTTTTACTGATTTTAGTCGGTGGTCGATGGAACTGTGTTTTGCGTGAAGATGTCCACTTTTCAAACAAAATATTGCAGTAGAACTACCTAAGAACCTCGATTAGTGTGTGTTAGCTCTCGAACTTAAGGCACTAGAATAAGATTCAAATGAAAATCAAAAATCAAAATTTGTTTATATGGAAGTTAAAAACATTTACAAAAACGAAAATGGAATGAAATGGAGGAATGGGAAACGATAAAGTCTGCAGATGTATAAAAACTGTGTCGCAGACACCAACGCCCTTCTTTTTTCCAAAGAACCTACTGTTCCTGAGATAAGACAAGTATGTACTTGTTTTTAAACAAAGATCTATATAACTTACATGAGAATGTACAAAACAATGAGTCTTCTTGAGTATTTATGTTGGTATGTATGTGCGTCTGAGAATACTCCTGATACAGCCAGATTCTGGGTATCTCAGGAGTAACTCGCGTGTTTGTTTGTGTGTGTGTGTGTTTGTGTATGTTTAGGTAGGTAAGTGTGTGTTAACTATTTATTGCTGCTGCTCTTCTAAAAGATAATTTACAAATAAAAAATAAAACACCGTTTCTGATTTTGTTCCTTGGCTTCTGGCTTGAAAATTTATTAACATTTACACAGAATAAATAGAATATATTTTAATTTTTTATTTGCACAGAATACTGTATAATATGGTTTTTCCATTTAATTGTTTTAGGAAAGACACAGTAATACATTATTATAGTACGAGTATGTTACAAATAAAAGAAAATAATAAAGCCTAAATGTTTTATGACATCAATATAAAAAAAAACTCTATGCCTACAGCGTCCTTAGCTTGTAGAGTTAACATCAGTCAAGTTGACTTGCATTCTTTTGATCAACTAAGCAAATACCATTTTAAAGAAAGCTGTTAATATAGACAACAGCTGAAAATCAGTAACATTCTATCCAAAGGTACTCGTACATACATTATAGTATTGTAGTAGTTTGTGTGTGGACATCGCGCGGTCTGCGGTCACGACGACGCTTGACCGCTTCGACTTCTGAACCACAGTTTTATTGATAAGCTATTTACAGATAAATCAATTTAAATTCTTTTCTAAGACTCTACAAGAGCTAATGTCTGAAGAGTTCATACCTACTTTAGGCAATAATAGAGACAGTCAGACTCTTCAGCGTTCTACTTTTTTTTTCTTTATAGTTGGCGTCGCGCGGCTTGTGATTTTGCCATTTCCAAGTACTTTTACTGTATTTTGCAACGTTATACTCCTTCAAAGTCTTCGATAAATTTCCTTTATCGAAGTTCAAAGTCGTCAAACTCAGAGTCAAGACATGTTTAAGTAAAACGGTGGCCATTTTACTAAAACATTGGTAGACAATTTCCACCAATTTGAAAAGTCACGCAATTCACTTCCAATTTCATTTCACTACAATTGTGCTCTTTAAATGAGCTACATTAGTTAAAATACCACCAAAATAACACAAATTAACTCCAAAAAACACTAGGAAAAGAAATAAAAAAAAAGTACATCTCTTTTCAAAAATGGTGGAAAGAGTTTTATTAGCATCCCTTGTATCTAACAAATTAAGAAACAATAATCAAATCATTGTAGTAATTTTTTTTTTTTTTCTAAAAGTGTATCGAAACTAAACTTTGTATGTATATATTATGTAGTTCAGATTACGATACTATAATTTGGTATCTTGGAGCTGATATAATGATAAAACCGAGCTGATATAATGATGGGTAGTGAAACTCGTCAGTGGCTCCTACTAGCAAGCCACTCGAGTTTGGGCGCATATTATGATTCTTTTTGACGAGTCCTTTCGATATAATACTATGATTACAATGATCTGATCTGATGATGCAGGCGGAAAGTGGAAAACGGAACTGTCTGCCTCTGGGCGACAGATCTGAAGATCGAATTTTCAACCACTGAAATTTAGCATACCTGTCATGTCCCGATGACAATACAATTACTAGTGACAGAAAGCTGATCTGATGATGAAGACGGAAGGTGTCATTGGAACTCCTTGATGAATAGTAGCCTGGCAGTGTTTGGGCTCATTTTGATCAGTACACGATTCCGATTACTAAATTTAGAGGAGTATTCAAACAAAAACAAAATGTTATATACGTAGAAAACTACCTAGCAAGTTTCATCATGAACACTCAAGTAGTTTTATGATACGTTTGTTTTATGGTACATACATAGACAGACGCATTTTCCCCCGAAAGGGTAGGCACATCCTCAAGCCTCTTTTCACCGTGGGTCCCACCATCGTAGGAATAAAGACGTGACAAGTGGTGAGCTCATTGCCGCCATTGCTTTCCATCTCGGCTAACACTTTATTCCAGTAAGTTTTATGTTTCTGTAAAGTTTATCTGTAATGGAAGTAGCACTTCGGCTAGAGCTTTTATTTTATAAAACTACCGATAGGCGGTAACGCGAGCACGTAGCACGAATGAAGCATTAAGCCTCGATCTCCTCAGATCAGGTGGCTCGCTGTAATGTCTTGCGGTCGCGCCCGCAGGATACGCTTGTACTGTAATGAGCAACAACGAAGCCCTACAAATAATTCAACCCACGAAAAAAATACGAATCACGTACTCGTATCCTTGGAAGGAAAACGCGTATCGGATAGCACTTACCATCTCTTTCATACACAAAGCGTAGAAACGAGATGTAATATTCATATTTTGAGGTGTCGGTGCGGCTCAATACAATCAATTATAGTTCTACGTGTACCACGGCTACCTTCTGTCGGTAATATGTTTAACGTAACAAAAAATATTGTAAAAATTGTATCGGTAATTTGCGCAGTCTGACTTTCCAATTTAGTACACTAATTTGTGAGATACGTAAGTATCGATATCCTGATAAGGAGAGTAGTATAATACTTTAATCCAGGGCCTCGTTCAATGGAAAACGCTGCAAAGTCTACCAGTCTTCGATCAGCGTAGTTATTGAATAAGAGATACAAAAAAAAAGTTTTTTTTTCTACTTCGAATGACGGATCAAGCACCTGATGTTCAGCGGTACACTCTGCCTAATGAACAGTGTATTAACTCGTAGGTCACGTCCACCTTGGACGCGGCCTGTGTGGCGTTGCACTGCGCTCGCCACCCTGAGACAAAGTCTCATGTGCCTGTAATTTCACCGGCAACCGTACCCTTCAAACACAGCAATGCGAGCACTACTGCTTTGCTTTAGAAATAAGTATGGTGGTAGTATATCCCCAGACGCACTCTTTCACAAAAAATAAATTGTAGAAAGCCTGGGAATGGAGACCACAGATTAGCAGCTATTCGTTCTATGAACGGGGCTCTACTTGTATTTGATGAAAGAGGCTCAGTACTAAATAAGTGCAGTATGCCGTCAGCTGTAATGATTTGATTATCTCGACGGAAGAGCACGATCATTGCACAAAGCAGCAAGCCCGTAGCTTACCTTTTAGACTTGTAGAGTTAAGCTGTACTAATTTGTCCAAGAATTTGAGTTTCGAGATATTCTACTAGATCTCTCTACTAAGAGACCAATGGTTGACTTACATCCCTGCTTAATTTTATGACAGAGGGGCCTGGGAGCTCAGCACATGATTGTTAAGACTGCTATTTTTTTTTTAAATTGCACAATCTGCTTGGTGAGTGAGTACCTAACCTTGGTACTGTATTTTATTATGTAAATATTTTTGCACTACTACTATTGTGTCTTTTTGTTATAAAATTGTTAACAACATGACATTGAAAAAAAAATTGTATGAAAAGGAGAGCTTTGAAGACCTAACTGCCACGATCAGAAGTATGGCTAACATTACATAACAACATGACACCTACATCACATATATAGTCCAGATCGCACACTAGGATCCCCTGCGTCGTGGTTATCAAGAACTTTGAGTACTACAGACCCGGAACAAATATTTGCAGATCATACAAACATTTATCCCGCAGCGAGAATCGAACCAGCACCCTCTCGTATCTCAGCTACGCCACGCCACCACAGAGTTGAGTTCGTCATATAGGTATAGATTTTATTCATTACAATATCATACACAGACACACGCCTTTTTCCCCGAACAGGTAGGCAGAGCCTCAATGGGCCTCTTTTCACCGTGGGTTGCACCATCGTCAGACGTGACAATATTTAAAAAGATATAATTGGCTTAGATACGTGTTTCACAAAGATTTTCTCTTGTGTTAAAAATAAACGAAGAGTATCCTTTGAATAGTTACATCATGTTTTGTCTCATTCGATCCAATTTGTAACTGCTTATCAATACAAAAGACAAAACACTGTATTACCTATTTCAAGGATATTTCGCATTTTTGAAGCAGCACGGTAAACGCTAAGTTACTTTTGACGGTGAAAGAAACCATATGTCTTCTGCCTGGTGTGTCGCATTCCATAAAAAGCTTGAAGAAACGGCTCAGTCATATTACACGGTGCAAACGGTAACATTGTTCAGTTCAATGCGTTTGATTCTGACACGTTCACTGTAATGTAAGTTGCCGAGATTAGACGTGTGGCCATAACGTGAGCGATATTTTAGAACGTCCGTCATCATCGTAAACAGCTTGTTGACGTCCACTGCTGGACCTAGGCAGCTCCACGACAAATCGTCTTGAGCCGCCATCATCCTTAGACTTCCGGCGACGTTACAATGTTAAAAGTTTTAAAACGTAAAGCTAAAAGTATAGTGGCCGCGGCAATTATCGGCTTTTAGAAACAGAAATATGATTGCAAGTGATTGAAAAAGCGACAGTTAGACACGGACGACGATTGCCAAGGCACATTATTTTCCTCGTTACCTAAATTCTGATTTTTATTGTTTTTTTTTCACATATATTAAATTAAAATGTGGCCCAATGATTCAATGGTAAATTATAATAATTTGGATATTTTTTCATATCGCATTGGTATTGTTTAAATAAAAACAAATATTCATTAAAAAGTCGCAAAAAGACTCTTGTTTATTATTTTTATTCCATTGAAATAAATAGTGATTATCGTATTTCAGGCCCCGTAAAGCCTAAAATAATATCCTAAACTTCTATGTTATTTTTATTTAGAATTGAAATTAGGGTGAACTACTAGTGTAGTGGCTCCTTGCCCGCTGCCGCCTTTGCTCCCGCGTATTCAGTGGCCACACGAAGGTATTGTTACTAGCAATGGATCCGGGCGATTGGACCGTTGATACACTCGGCCGGCCGTAACACAATCCCTCGTACACGCGATACGACGTTATACTCGTTGCCTATCACATCTCGATGCGTGCCTACCGGTATGAGTCTACCTACTTTGCACCAGACTACAAGTCCCTGCGTCTTCATCGTCTGTTCGAATTAAATTTATATTGAAATACTAGTAGGCAATAACAAAAACCTATTTAAAACACACGTTTCTATAAACTATACACAAAACACGTCAAGACCAAGGTCTATGCAAAGTTACAAAGTTTTTCATCGACAAAAAGTGTCTCAAACATAGCTTCTCAGATTTTAAATGTATTTTACAAAACAAACTTTTAAGAAGTGTACATCTGACTGAGAATGATGATTAAGAAGGAATTATTAAGCAGAACCGTGAGCCGATCAAAATAAGCCCTACACGGCCAGTCTACTTTTAACCATCAATGAGTTCCGCGGTCCACCTTCCTCCATCCTCAGATGAGCTCGCTTTTACAGTAATATTGTATTGTCCTCCAAAACCAAAGTATGCAAAGTTTTAGAACATTCCTAAAATGAACACACAGATTTGATTCTAGACAAGTATTCAAGAAATGAGTGTAAAAATAAACTTAGTGATTTGTTCACTGTCCCAAAGCAAAGCTAGTTAGTCAATTATAATTACATACAGCAGGACAACAGAAGTTTAATTGTTTTATTTTTTTATTTTTTATTTTATCTGAAAAAATTAACGCAAACATTGTATTATACACTCAAAAGACCCTTATGGGTTTGTTCAGACTGTATACGAACCTCCTCCTTAGGTGTAAATACATGATCTTACTATGTAATTCAGTATCCTCTTCACCGCTTAAAATAGGTAAGTACATAAATAAGTTAGGTAATTTAGGTAGGAACTAGTTCTGTTTGTAAAATTATCATTTCCAGAGTCAAATAAACGAACGCTACCTATTATTTATTCTGTGACGCTACTATAAATACCAAGGACCTATATTCACAGTGCCGTTAGACTCGGGCAATATAGAACCTTAATAAATAGTATGTTATAGGACTCAAATTAGTTTTCATGAAAAAATATTCCAATCTCAAAGTAGTTCAAACTTCCAAAGGATCGCTGATCCTGGACTCAAGCCTTCGCCGTCAAACACAGGATGTATCGAATTACGCCGACTCTCGTTGTAAGTGATCACCAACAAAAGCAAAAACAACCGAGAGCGAAGAGGGTGAGAATATTCCTATGGGTAATGAGATTTATAAAGCTTCGGGCGAGAATGTACTCATGATTTATTTTTACGGTAGGCAAAATCGATCCTAAAGATCGATTGAAATATTCACTGTAGTGAATATATCAGTAGCCGTAGTGCGACTTTTTGCTACAAGTTTACGCGCTCTACCAAGACCGCGTTTTAAGCGCAGTTTGTATGAAAAAAACTACAGAGCCCCTAGCTTTTGTGTGAGTGTTTTGCGAGTGTAAGTGACATTTTTGGCAGTTCACGTCACGTATTGTTGTAAAGTATACTTGTTGTATACCTTAATTTTGCCGTTTACTCAACCAACGCGGTGGTCGCGTAAACGCGTTTTTACTGGTATGCCCACACTAAGGCCTTAGAATTCAAAATACAGGTAAGTCGTTCAAGTGCCACAGCAATAGTGTTTTTTACAATTTTTTTTTTATAATTTAAACATTACTTCTGGTATGTAGTCTGCATGTTAGTGTGCGGGCAAATCTTGCAACTGAATTTTAGAACAGTTCCACCCCACCGATTGAGCTGAAATTTTGAATATCTGTCAAGTTCCAATGACAATACAAAATTATGTTGACAGCAAGCTGAACTGATGATGGAGACGGAAGGTGGATTGAACTCCTCGTTGATTTATTGACTGATTGTTTCGGCAGTGTTTGGATAGTTTTTATAACATCACGGTTTCGATCACAAATTTCATCAATTTTGTTTTTAAAAAGATCGAAATAATACTTTTTTCCCTTTGAAAACAATCACACTAATATCATACATTTTGAAGTTACGATATTTGGATGTTGAAACAGCTGAACCTATTTCGGTCAAATTCTGTTTACAGATAGATTATGACCTGGATTGAGATGTAGGAGACTTTTTATTCTGGTAAAACACGAGTGAAGCCGCGGGCGGATACTAGAAACAAATAATTTAATGAATATCCGATTGACACTTCGGGTTACTCTCTGCCTATGGGAACCATGTACATATATGTCACCGGAAAATAACACCATCCGCAAGTTTATAAATTTCGGTTAGGTTAGGTTGAAAGTTTATAAATTTCCTAGGAAATTTATAAATTTACTAGGTTAGGTTAGGTTGAAAGTTTATAAATTTCCTAGGAAATTTATAAACTTGCGGATCGTGTTATATTCCGGTGACATATACATTGTTCAAAAACATGGGAAACCTTATATACCTACCCAATCACAGTTACTCATAACTTGAATATCAATAGATTTTTGCCAAAGCCCCGTATGTATATTTAAATTTTACAATTGCTGATCGATCTACAAGCTCCTCACAAAGGATCACATAATATAAGCAATCAAATATAACACTAATTACAGGCAAGCCTCTGAATATGTGTAACAAGTACAAGCTGTTTGATCAAAGGAGGCTAATTAGGCCCCCACCAAAGCTAATCAGCCTCTTGATTGAGTGAATGGCGTGTTTGTCGCCGCCTGATGTGGATGCGGCTCCTACACACATGCCGCCGGCTTGCAGCGGGCACCCGGCACAGCCATCGCATCAAGGCAGGCTCCTACAAAATATGCCACCATACTGCGCTGCATAATCTGGTGACAATGGTGATGCCACTGGCGTCATGTGTGTAGGAAACTTTATCTAAAATTTTGCCAAGTTCACGTATACTGACTATTACCGACTGACCGACCTCTGTGGCGCGGCGAGCGAAGGTTCGCCTTGTGACGCAGGAGGTTGCGGGTTCGATTCCCACCTCGGAACAAATATTTGTACGATCTGCAGATATTTGTTCAGGTTGTTCTGGGTGTTCTCTACATATAATAAAAAATATCTATCTAATGTAATGTATTGTATTAAGTATATCAGTTATCTAGTATCTATAAGATCGGCTTATCTTGAGCCTAGATAATGTTGTGGAACTATCCAGCATTACCAATTTTTTAATTTTTTTATATTGGCTAGCATCATTATTTTCACCGTGTAACTTATTTTGCTATTCTTTTATGTCTTCAAAATTGTTTATAACCAAGAAATTCGATGTAAATAATTAAAAGCAAAGTTTCCATGGAGTCATCCATGACAGCAGGAAGTCGGTGGATGGAGGTGGCTCCAGACCGTTCATCGTGGCATTCTATGGGGAGGCCTATGTCCAGCAGTGGACTTCTGTATGATGATGATGATGAGGATGATGTTGATATATTGCGACTTTACAAAACCTCGCTCGAAGCGCATTTAGATAGATAGATAGAAAATACTTTATTGTACACCTTAATAGCTAATAATACAAACAAAAAGAAACAAACTTAACTATATAATTAAAAGTACAATGGGCGGTCTTATCGCTTAGCAGCGATTTCTTCCAGACAACCTTTGGATGGAGATAAATTTATAAGTTAGGAAGAATGGCCGGGGGTGTATGTATATTATAGGTACAAAAGAAGGGAAGAAATAATTAAAGACAAATACCTATCTACTAACTAAGAACATAAACTGGGACAGACAGAGTAGGTAGGTAGGTAATGTGTTTTTCTGTACTACTGTTGCTATGTCTATTTATTTAATTTGACCTTTAGACATCCACTGCTGGATGAGGCCTACCCCATAGAATGCAATGGCAGGATTTAACGTAATCGCCACGCTTAGCAGGCGGTTGGTAACCACAGTATTGAAGTTTAGTACTCAGGTGGATGCTGCTGCCCAAACCCTGGGGTATTTATTTAATTAAATCACTCCAAAACTTAAGGCACTAAAGGTTCACGAGCTTTAGAATTTATAAGTTTTTGATAAGAATTGTTCTACGAAAAACTTAAAAACATATGTCTTTTTATCTAGTGAAATCATAAATTCAATACACTATTTGAATTACTTCACTCGTTATAAAATCAAAAATACCACCTTTTTAAAATTTAAATCCAATACGACTTCTTACACATTTAATTTTTTGAAATACATACATAGACACACGCCTCTTTCCCCGAAGGAGTAGTCAGAGCCTCAATGAGCCTCTTTTCACAGTGGATTGCACCATCGTGAAATATAGATGTGACAAGTGGTGAGCTCATCGCCGCCATTGCTTCCCACGACTGACTCAGCTAATGCTTTCTTCCAGTAATAACACATAGGCTAGCAACCAGGACAAATCAAATCGTTATACCAACGAATCTTTTCAACAAGTCCGGGTTTTTGAAGCATTTTCTAACTTATTTATTACTAATAGAGTGAGTGAATACATCAACAAAATTTTACAAAATTTTAAAGGGTCTTTTTTTTTATTCTTAAAGAAATACACGGTTTCAGCGGATCCGGTATCAGAGCATGCGCTCGCCTTCTTCGGCTCATACCAAAAATTTAGTTGAACCTATTTTGAGGATCATTTTAAATCCCACCACCGCTCAAATATTTAAACAACAGTTTAAAACTGATATTTTCATTTGTTTCATATTCGTTAAACAGTTGGCGATGTTTTGACAGTTCCCTGCGCGAGGTGAGGGTGTTAATGTGACATTACCCGGGGGGAGCGCACAGGGAGGGTGGGAGGCAGGGGCACGGTAATTATCCCACGTCAGTGGCAGGCCTAGGTTGTCCGCACCTACAGCTTCATAGCTACACAATTATAGTGGAGTTGATAAGGTAAACAAGCGAGGATAAACCAGCCAGGAATGTTAGATTTATTTCAAACAATTATTCATTGTTTTATCATTTCAAACATTCTTAGAAAAAAAAGATTGAAGTAAATATAGTAAATTTTGAAAACATCTTATTTTTTTACTTATTCTGAATTAGAAGTAGAAATATAGAAATTAAAATGTTTAAACAAACACATTTATGTAAAATATTACATAATGGATCAAGCAGACAGACCACCTGATGTTAAGTGGTACCAACTGCCTATGAACTGTGCATTATCACATAGGTGACCTATGATACGTCACGTCCACCTAGGACGCACAGTATGTGGCATTGCACCGCGCCCGCCACCCTGAGACATAAAGGTGGAAAGTCTCATGTACCTCTAATTTCACCGGCACCTAATTTCACCCTTCAAATCGGAACACAACAATGCGAGCACTATTATAATTGCTTTGCATCAGTAATAGTATGGTGGTAGTACTTCCCCGGATGAACTCTTTCACAAAAATAGCAAAGAAAATAAAGTTAATAAAAAATCCGCTTTTTCAATACTTACAAATATCTATCTAGAAAGGTTCCTAGATAAGAATTTGTATAGATAGTTCCTTGGTACCTAACAGATCTTACTAAATGATATCAGTCACTCTAGCCATTACGGTATTACCATTTTTACACAAAGCCTATAATTGAGAGCTGAAACATACCCTAATTCGTCAAACATACACACGCTTGGTTTTTCCAGTCACATAATTTCCAGAGCAGGCCGGACCGCACGCTGGCGCGCTTTTATTTAGACACATAATTAAATATGTATTAACTGCATATCTCATTTAAACATAAAACCGATTTTAATTTCATGTACGAGCGAGCAAAATTAGGGATAGTGAACGCGGGGACCGCAGAATGAAGTGGATTCGTTGGGTGCGGACGAAAATCATTATCGAACACTTTAGGTTCATAAACTGATTCGAATTACCGTACTAATTTGAAGCTCTTTAAGCCCGGTACCAGTACGGTGGGTTTACTGGATATTTGCAGTATTTGTAGGGAAATTGGAGGTAATAAAAAAACAAAGTGGTAGAGCAGCAGCACTCTCAAAGGGGGGCGAAAAAAAAACACAACCCGTTTTGAAAAAAAATTGTGGGGAAAAATATATTTTTCACCTCACAAGCTCGGCAAAGATTTGTTTATCATTCGAAATCTGCATGCAAAAGTGCTTTCTTAGATAGATTATCTAAGAGTGCTTTTAATCCACTAGCGTGGAAAAGGTTTTTAAAATTCGAACCTTTCTAATCAAAAAAGAGTTCTTTCGTCAGCCTCACTTTTAAAATGATCGCACTGGCCAGCATGGCGAATGCACTATAATTACTTATTTTAGTTGTTTTTCATCTAGCATTTTCCTCGCTGTAGTGAGGTGAAAAATTGTGTGTTTCACTCGGCAGCAAAGTTATTCTTAGTCTATCCTAGAATCCTTCGCTTGTTTAGGTTTTAATAAAAGTAGGTATTCGCGCCAAAAAACAAACAGCCTTGCACAACAAATACCTAACTATTGTTAATAAATACATTTTCAAAAGCTATTATGAAATTAGTTGGAACCACGAGCTACTAAAATATACCTGCCTGTCAGTTAACTACAGAGGAGTTCCGTTGTCGACCACCTTAGTATCCTCATTACAACATAGCAGGTATGCCTACAAAATTTCAATACAATAGCTGTAACTGGGTCAAAATCAGCCCGTAGAATTTATCCTGCCTTGCATGATACATGTACACGTTTTAGTAACAGGGTGGCCGTTTTACTAAAACTACCGTAGACAATTTCAACCAATTTAAAAAAAAACAAGCAATACACTTCCATTTCATTTCAACTACACTTGTGCTCTATAGACGAGCTACATTGGTTAAAATGCCAACAAAATTACACAAAATAACTCAAGAAAACACTAGGAAATAAAATAAAAGTAGACGACGTCTCTTTTCGAAAATGGCGGAAAGAGTCTTGAGCTCTGTGAGTGCCAAAAATAACCTGAGTTCCATTTAAAAAAAGGGTTGCAAGCTAATGATCCTGAAAACGGCTGGACCAATTACCATCAACCATAGCTAAGAACCATCTGTCAAATACCTTTCATACACAAAAGCTGCGAAGCCGTTCGGGAGCTACGAAGATACATACAGACAAATAGACAAATGCACTACGGCCTCAAACTTTTAACACCTCATTCTAGTCAACGGTTAAATGGTTTTAAACTTGTAAAATGCCATTTTTGGTACCATTGACATATAATATACTAGCATCCGCCCGTAGCTTCGCTCGCGTTTTACCAGGATAAAAGTGTACTGAGCTTACATATACATACATGGACAAATTAAAACATTTTAAGTCATGCCTAGGCCATTAATTACTACACCGCCTAATTTTGCTTTCATTAATTTATCAGCTACGCGGCCAAACGGAGAAAGACGGGCGACGGACGGTTTCATTTTTTGAGAGAAAGAAAGTAAGAAAACGTTTGTTTGCAACTATACAAAAAGACACATCGACAAAAAAGCAAGTAAAATAAGAACTAAATAAAACTACCTAATTAAAAAAAGCTTATTACACATAGAAACAAAACTATTACAATTTGTGTGTGTGCCTGACGCAAGCCACAAATGGGCTCTCAGCGTTTGTTGCAAGGCCACGTTGGCAACCCAGCGCTGATCTTCCGTTGCGTGTATTTCTCTTTTTGTTCGGACATATAAGAGCGCTGGAAATTTTGAAGCAATGGTACTACTACTACATGAATGTTTGGTACGATTTCCGAACATGAGTATACTAGTAAGTATCGTTCACTACCATTCATGAGAGGTAAAGGAACATCAGCGAGTAGGTAGGTAAGTATCTAAATAACTAGATACTCATGTGGTAAGTACAGGTAAAAGTAGGTAAGTATGGTCCTTTCTGTCCATTACTCAGTGGTAAATCACAATGACAAAAACGACCCTGAAAGAAGGAAACAATTGATTGAAATGATTTTCCGTTCAAGCTAAAATTTCATTAATATTTTTGTTATCCTGTTTAGATGAAGTTTAAATATTAGACACACGCTTTTTTCCCCGAAACGGCAGGCAGAGCCTCGATGCGCCTCTTTTCACCGTGGGTTGCAACCACTATGGAAATATAATAAGCTCATCGCTGCCATTGCATCCCACTATCTAACGCTTCCTTCCAGTAATAACACATTCCCTAGTAAGCTAGCAGCCAGGACAAATATGATATTTCATTCAAAGTAAAGTAAACCAACTCAAAAACCTTAGGTAGGCTGTCAAAAGTATGATGTAACGGGAATGAAGCGATTCAAGTTTTTACAATAACTGGCATTTGCTTTCATCTATCCGGATGTATGTTGGTACTCAGTACAGGTCGTATTTTTCAAATAATCTAGCCAAAACCACAGAATAAATAAACTTAACATACAGGGTCTGAAACTTCATTGTTTTTTTTGTCCTCAGCGAGTTTTGATTGGAGGGGTATTTCCTCCAATTACGGGGGAAGTTCCCTGCACCATTTTTCGATTTGAAAATATTTGACAGAAACATTCGGTAGGTACTCAATTCGAATATGAGCAAAATCGGTCAAGAGGTTGTCAAGTTTGTGTTTGCGAGGTCTACTGTTCGCAAAACTACTAGTAATATTAGCTGTCGAGGGGTATAGCGGCATCAGACCATTGTACAGTTTGATAGTCTGTTTGATGCTAATTTATTGAGTACGGACTGTTTGGAACGAAACTCCAAGGACCAAGTACCTACGTAGATACAAACAAACAAACAAAAGAAGGACAAGCTTACGACGTCATACTCAATGATACCGCGATTGCATTGTCCTATTTGTTTATTAAAATAGTTTTCAACACATTTAAAAGGGTTTTGTAACAAGTAAAGTGAGTCACGAAGATACGATTTTCGCAAGTCATGACTCGACTCCTACCTACGACTTACTGTAAAGCCTCACTCACATACTGTCACAGCGTTTTTACCATTTTTTTTTTTTTTTTTTTCCTTAACCTATATTGTCCCACTGCTGGGCAAAGGTCTCCCCAAATTCTTCCACTTGTCCCTGTATCTGGCAGTCTCCCACCACTCCTCAAAATTCCCAAGATCGACCCGCCAACCCTTTTTTTAATTTTTTTATGTAATAAGGTGACAAACAAGCAGACGGCCCGCCTGATGTAAAGCAGTCACCGCCGCCTATGGACATCTGCAACACCCACGGTATTGCAAACGCGCTGCCTACCATTAAGAGCCCTATTGATATTTCTCTTGAATTTACCCATATTGTAGTCCTGTGGGAACCCTTTCTTGGCATACCTATTTATAAGCTTTTAATGAACTTGCAATGTTTGCTTCTTGTATGTCTTATAACATTTATTTACAGAAAGAATACTACAACTAATGCAAGAAGCCGTGCACAAAATTAAAAAAAACACATATGAAACAGTTTTGCTACCTGAAAGCCGCTACTAACGATCTAAAGGTAGCTCAACTGATCCAAATCACTACCAGACGGAAACATCCCTAAGATGCTGGCTGCATTGCCACGCTGAATGGTAATACTAATGCGTTGAGCCAGATAAGAGCCAGCTCTCGGATCACGTGTCGCTTCGACCAGACGCCCTAAAATAATTGTATACTATGTTAGATTGTTTGTTTAGATTAAATCTCGGAGCTGAATTAGAACCACTTCTCGCTCGACATCCAATTGAGCTGAAATTGTGCACTGTTCACTGAATCAAGTTCTGATGACAATACAATATTATAGTAGTATATTAGTAGTAGTAGAGCTTTTTTGTGAAAGAGTTCGTCTGGGGAAGTACTACCACCATACCTATTTCTGCCGCAAAGCAGTGGTGGTCGCATTGCAGTGTTCCGGTTTGAAGGGTAATGGTGCCGGTGAAATTACAGGCACATGAGACTTTTCATCTTTACGTCTCAGGGTGGCGGGCGCAGTGCAATGCCACATAGGGCGCGTCCTAGGTGGACGTAACCTATGAGGTAATGCACTGTTCATAGGCAGAGGTTACCGCTTAACATCAGGTGGGCCATCTGCTTGTTCCGTCATTCAAGTAGTATACAAAAAAAAAAAAAAAAATTAACAGCAAGCTGACCTGATGCTGGAGACGGTGGTCGTTTGTTTGGGCTCATTTCGGTCAGCTCACGGTTCTGCTTAATAATTTAACCATCATCATCAGTCGGATGTACACTTCTTAAAAGCTTGTTATGAAAAATATTTCTATGGGAGGCCTCGTCTAGTCCTCGTCTCCGGCTGATCACAGCTGACGTCACAAACTATGTTTTTACCCCACTATTTTTTACACTTACAAACTTAACCACTTGAATTATTTTACTTACCTGTGTTATGTTATTCCATGTGTCCTGTATTCTATCTTTTGCCCAAATTTATCACAAGTCGGCATGAAGCTGCTACCACAGATCATATATCAAGATAGACACCGAAAACCAAGCGAGCCGTTTTATTTTGCACCTACTTTGCTACGAAATATCTCCATTTGCGGCTAGCTGATTTCGAAGAATTTTTACAGTTCATTATGGCGCAATTAGGCATTTTTCTATTAACATCTGATGTGCTATCGCGAATACAGCCGAGAGCGAACTGATTTGAGGTTTGCTAATAGGTACATTGCGCCAACTTACCGACAGGCAAAGTGACGCGCAAAGTAGGTGCATTTGCGGTGTCTATTTTGATATAAGGTCTGATCAATCGCGGCGCCAAACTGTTTTTTTCCCAGTTCAAGCTACTTTACCATCGTTAAATAAAAAAAGTGGAAAAATATTGAAAAGTTACCACATATCTTTGACATTTAAACATCAAATACATTTTGATTTAAAAATTTAACGTCGTAAATACTTGACAATAACCTCAGTAGACAGCGAGGGAATGAGCTTGAGCAATTTGCTCAAACCCTGGTGACATGGGCCACGCAATACCTATTCTCTTTAGTCAGATTTCTATGGACCTAATCTAATTTGCACATTATCAAAGATTTTTGTACAAAATTACTATCAGCTACTTTATTTTTTTACTTTTACATACCTTTCTAATAATGGCAGACAGCTTGTCGATTTGAATTTATGAACAAAATTCCTTGGATGAAAAGATAGACTAAGGTAAGAAATAGAAAGGACAATCTGTATAATGGGTATTCCCAAGAATAGCCATGGCCAACTATTGCGTCAAATGCAGTCGAGGCATGATAAACCCTGTAAATAAAGTTGATGCGTAACCAAAGTCCTTGACAGATAAATTACCCTTTACGAACAATTAACGCTCGCTTTAATAACTAATAATTAATCAATATATATATATATAACACCGGCTGACTCACTGACTGGCTGAACTGAACTGACTATGAACTATCAGTCGAAGAAACCTGAATGGAGGGGGTTCATTCCGTTTGTGGTCTAGGGGTGAACTAAGAAAGGAATTTGCGAAATTCACCCTGTAAGGGATGCCGCAGGGTGTTGAAGCTTGAAAGGAAAAAACTCGGCGAACTCTGTGAAGTCGCAGGTGCTCCACTAGTTTATTATTTTACACCTATTTCATTAAATAATCTACAAAACTTTTGACCAACCCTTTTTAAGTTCCTAGATTTCAAGATGAGAGTCTTGCTTTGTGACATCTGTTTGAGTAGTTTTGTTGCAGCTTTCTCCCCCACTCACTCGCTGTTAACATGTCATGTCTGACATTGGACTAGCGCTTTCAAAGTAGTTAGAGAGCTGGCGAGCATTTCGGTATATGATTTGCACACTTTTCACGTCGAAGTGGATTGCAGTTTACATCATTACGAATTGATTTGGTCCAATCAATTAAGGTCCTATGTCGCTGCGTTTTCGCGTTGCAGCGAATTGAAGTTATTTAAAAAAATCGGGGTATTAAATCATTTGCACATGTTTGCCTCTGGAGTTCATGGTCACTGTCATATTGGAAACGAAAAAAATCGAAGAGCGGAGCGGAGTTGTAAAAATGTAAAAAAAAACTCTATTAAGTCATTTGCACACGATTCTCATTGCACCCATTCGATTCATTATGACTCCATGGATTCGAAAAAACTTCTGACAGACACTTTGCTCACTGTTTTTCAGCTGTACAATTGTTTGAAATTCACTGAATCAAGGAAAACAATTCACTGAAAATAATTTTTGATAAAAATCACGCAAATTCTTCGTCGGTATAAAATCACAGTTTATATTTTAAGATGCTCAAAGTAAAGTTATCATGCAAAATATTTAAAAAAAAAATTTTTTCATTGGGATCGTCCAAGAAGCAGGAAATTTGATAAGGAAAATGAAAAATGGTCCATAAGTCTTTTTATTTCTCTCTGGATATATATTTTATACCTGCTTGGTTTGGCGCGAGCGTCAGGTTGAAAAAAAAACAAATGGTCTGCCTTTGGAATATCAGAGGCCTGAACGTCTGCCTCATCGATTTTCTTGGTTTTCATCAGAAATTCAAACATCAGGCCAAGAGGCAGACATGTGCGCATAATATAGCACACCTTTTTTTTTACATTTTTGGAGCGCTGACCAGACAACGCAGGACAAAGTTGGACAACGCAGAGGCAACATGCTGGCAGACTATGTTTCCGTGGTCCTTCTCATTGTTTTTAATCGAACAATTCAAATCTGCCAAGTGTGCACTTCATATACAGTTTTTTAAATCATAAAAATAACTTTAAAAATTGAATACTACAAAAGTCAGAGCCCTGAATGTCTGCCTCTTCGATTCTTTGTGTTTCCAGGATGACTGTGATCATTAGCCCCAGAGGCAGACGTGTGTGCATAATATAGCACACCTTTTTTTGACATTTTTGAAATGCTGTATTTTTACAACGCAGGGCTACCATGTAGCAGACGAGGTCCTTGATGTTTCTTAGGGTATTATTATCACTATTAATAACGTCTGCCATGTGTGCTGATTATATCGAAATTTTGCACGCCAGCTCCCTATCTATAGGACCACCTTCATTATTTTTCTATATACTTACCTATATAAGAGCTTAACCAGACTGACTTATTGATTCATCATCGCTGAGCCGAAACTGCTGGCCCTAAAAACTAAAATTTTGAAGATTAAGATTTTATAGCAAAACCGGTTGGTATTATATTTTATGGCTAAACCACAGATAAAATAATACTATACTTGGCTAAACAAAGACGGGATTTTTGTAAATTCAACCCTTAAGGGGGTGAAAAGGAGTGAAAACAGTTTAAAAACGAAACGTGCAATATAGTATTTCTTGAAATTAGAATCTTGAAACTTTGCATAAGTATTCGTATATGCTTCAATACAAATCATAAAATAATAATATGTTATAATATAAGGCAACTTTTAAACACGTGGTTCATTTTGCTTGAAACATGGTATATGGATACTTAAAATACAGAAGAATTCCCCCCTGCAGCAGAAGGACAGATAAGCAAAATCCCGGAATAACAAAGTCCCAGATTTGCATAAAGGCAGAAGTACAGATCTACAAAGAAAAAAAATAATAATAATGGTTACAACTCGTAAAAATGTATTTGAAAATACTAATACTTTAAGACGAATTAATTCGTCTTTGTAACTTTGGCGTATCAAACATTCTATTGCTGAAATTTTGTAATTTCATGGCTATTTCATGATTTTTCAAAATAACCCTTTAAAAAGGTAAAGAGTCAATTCCAACTTGGCGAAGTATGGCTATTTAGCTGGTTACCTACCTAAACCGTCGCTTCTATTAGTAAAGCCGTATACAGAAAGAAAGCTGGAAACTTATAAGCACTTACCGGCGCTTGACAGCGCTGGTAACCCGCGCAAGAAAATATATGAATGCGCGCCGATAAGCACTGAATGGTGCCGACAAGTTCCGACAAGCTTCAACAAGCGCTAGTCAGCGCTGGGCGCTGCCATTTAAAATTAATTAACAACTGCGACAACACGTGCTAACAAAACCAAATCATCGTCCGATGAGTCCGACATTTTGCTTGGTCTGCTTCAACCTGCTTCCTTTGTGTAGAACGGACCAGCGCTGTCAAGCGCCGGCAAGCGATTATAAGTTTCCAGCTTTCTTTCTGTATACGGCCTTACACCACTTTTCCTATCCCGTGAGTGTGAATCGACCTGATAGGAGAAAAAGCGTCATAACTAAGTACGTTCCTCACACGTCACAGCCATCTAACACGCACAGATTGTTGTGGTAAGCGGATTGTATGTATCATCACTGATTTTAAACATTTACCCTATTATGTTTTGTACACTAATTAATGTATTATCGAGTTGTGACGACTACAACTCTACCAAAGTTCCAAAATTAGACGTGTAAAGTGTGTACGTGCCTGAGCACGTGTACTCACAACACTCATGCGAAACTATAGAATTAACATAATAATCATTTGTTTATCGGCGCATTGAATCAGCGGCACGGGTCTGCTAACGTACACGGCTCACGTTCTGGAAACACCGTGTATGACAGTGTACCTTAGTGTGCTTATCGTTGTCAAAAACAACGTATTGTTTACATTCTCTGATTATTTTAAACACCTAACAAGGAAACTAATTTTTTTTCCAATTTTTTTTTAAATGGATTACGAGGAAAAGGGAATGTTAACACAAACCGTACAAAGTTAATCAAACCGTAGTTTGATCCTCATTTGTTTTTTTATCAAAAGTAGGGTCGCGTTTGGGCACCCCACATGATGGGAAGCGATGATGAGGCCTATTTAAGTACGCTCGCCCAGAAGATGCTTTCTTACTAATTCAATACCTATTAATATAATTAAGTATTAAAATATTAAATACTTATTACTATATAATAATTATTTATTTTGTTGATATACAATCTAGATACTAATATCTAGGCCTGTGTTTTGACACTTTCCAATAAAATTGTATAACATCAAACTAGCATAGGTTATAAGACTCCCATTTTTGGAAGTTACATAATTTTAAAAGAAACTGATAAACCACGTGCCTACATATTATCGTACTGATGGAGTTTCATGAGATAATAACCAAAATAGGAGCAAACTTCGTTAGTATCCAAAAGGCTCAAGCATTGCAGACGTGCTCTCCTCTTTTGTAGATATTTTTTTTTTTACCCTTTTTTACCCTTCCCTCTGTATTAAGCTGTCCGTCTAGAGACTTATAGTCACTGACAGAATTTTGTCCTTTTTCCCCAACATTTAGTAAGAAGATAGGTTATAATTTCAGGAAACTCCAACACAATAACGTAAGCCAAATTTCAACAGAATAACACTAAAGTAAAAAGGATATACTTAAAATAATTCTGCGAAATAAGTTTCCAAATGAATTACTCAAACTTGTAACATTTGAATAAAACAATGTCCCAGTGTGTGTTGAAGAATATTGGCATCCAGCCAAAGGTAGTTATGAATTTGTATAAACTTTCTCTGAATTAATATGACATTACTCATTCAGTGGTGACAAAGCGTCTTTGTAATAAAGACCAGCCGGCCTAGCCAAGTGGGCATTCGCTTCGTAGCTATTCCATTTCTACAGTCGTAACTCAATACAATAGACCACGTGATATTTCGATAGCTTTCGTCAATCTTATACATTGTTGGCTTTTCTACTAATGACATCGCTATTAGAATGTTACTTTGTCTACGGCCTCTGGTGACCGGGCCCATTGCACAAAACTTCATCATCACCATCATCAGCCCACAGAAGTCCAATGCTCAACATAGGCGTCCCCTATAGAATGCCATGACGAACGGTCTTGAGCCGCCTCCATCCACCGCCTTCTTGATACCTCTATAATGTCCATTGGTCCATCGAAAGGGGGGCATTCCTCTTTACGTCGTCCGGTTTGTGGTCGCCACTCTAGAACCTTTCTTCCCAACAGTTATCAGTTCTGCGAACTATATGGTCTGCTCATTGCCACTTCAACTTCTGAGAGCTATGTCCGTAATTTTGGTTCTTCTACGGATCGGATTAGATCTCCCCAGATCTTTCACAATCCTTACAAGCTACAAATTATGAGTGTCTTGTAATGATAACGTGGTTATTTTTTCAAGGAAAATCACGCGTAGCCATGGCTACACACTCAAACTTGTAACTTGTATCTTTTGAGAATCAAGGCCCCTGGTGTCCCCTTAGTCGGCTTTGCTTTTACGACATCCACGGGAAGAGACGGAGGGGTATATTCTTAGGCCGGATCCATCAAGGCCGACAATAACATCTGAGAACATTTGGTATGATGCTGATACAAACTAATGACTTTTATTCGAGATTTAATGTTATCCTGTGAATGTGGTTTATTATCTGAGAATATAGATATCCCAGGATATTTAAACCCGTAATATCAATATCAGTTTAATCTTTTATTCTAAGTTTAAACTACTTCTGTCAGTGGACAGAAATAATATAAACTTAGAATTATAGATTAAACTGGCATTTGTTTCGTAGAATCGAGTCGTAGCGGCGACTCTACCTAACCTACTGACTGAATCCGTCTCTCTGCGTCAATTGTGACGAATTGGTATTGTTATAATTCATTTATACATTATATTTATGTAGGTTATGTAACTATTTACCCTACTCATATTTTGTCACGTCACGATAGACACAAAAGAGGCTTCTATTTATTATATAGAGTCGCTGCTACGACCACGAGATCAAATACTCGTACATGCATAAACCTTTTCTTTGGAAATTGTTAGGTCATAATTTGATATAGGTACATCTCGACGGAAAGGCAGTGGCAACGGTATTGCTAGCGCCATCTAGTGGCTCTACGTTTTGCTTGATATCACATATTTGCGACATAACCTACCATAATCTTATGAATCAACTGGCAATCCCGCCACCTATGTTCCGCATGCGTGACCTCCATACAACTTTACAGTGATCAACAAAGAATACTTTTTGGACAGTCTACGAGCATGTTTAGTACTAAATGGATTATGCTGGCAGAATACTAAGCAAATAAATGTTATAGTACTTACCTAGTATAGGTGTATAATATATGTACCTAGGTTTATTGCGCCATATTGTAATGCATTTGTCATGCAAACTGCTAAAGCTAATAATGATTTATTTTAATTGTGTCTTTCCTTGTAAGTATTTGTTGCGAACAGGGATTAGTAGGCAGGGTAGGTGTCGTTTCAATAACTGCCTCATTTGGGCTACCATTTACCTACATACAAAATTACATCCTGTTCAACTACGTTTCTTGGAAAAAGTTACAGTTTAATATACCTACCCCAATAAAGTGAGTAGGTAGGAAATTGTAGAATGCAAAAGTTATAAACTCAATCAGCCGATTTAAATTTTTATTATACTGATTCATTTTTGAACAAAGGGTGGCTTTTTTGTATCTATCGGGAGAACGTAACGTTTTTGATTTATATTTGGTTTAGCTGATGTGAGAAATGGTAGGTACCGCTGTTTTTTCTATAAATAGGTACAGGGCGTCCCAATCCGACATGAAGGGAAAGTACCTTAAATATTGTAGATAGACTTTATTTTATTTTTAAAACTTAGTAATACTGCATTCAAAGAGTTTCTAAAAATTTATTATTAAATAAATAAATTAATATCAAGTAGTTATGTTTTTAATTTGATTAAAATGGTTAATTTTACGTCATTTCTTTGTTTTAAGATGCTATGTTACTTGGGAGGAAATATTATTTTTTGCCCATTCTTTCAATTAGTGTCATAAAAATACGGGGTCTTTTTTTGTCACACTTAGGTCGGTTCTTATTCCCAGACAAAGCAAATAATTTTAAGAAAATCTTTAAAAGCAGTATTACTAATTTTTAATAAAAAATTAAAGTCTCCTTCCGCAAAATATCCTATGTACAATATTTAAGGTACTTTCCCTTCATGTCGCATAGTTTTGGGACGACCTGTATATGCTGAAAAGTTCGATCGATCGTTACACCAATCTTCCAAAACAAAGGTAAAAAGTTTACGTTCAAAAGATCAGCGTGATACAAAATCTGCACAACGTAACGGTTTCTGTTGTGGTTTTTTTTTTTTGTAAATTAGCGTGATTTGACCCCTGATCCCACACAAAGATCCCCGTGTCGTGGGTATCAGGAACTACGAGTACCTACCATCGCACCACAACACAGGATATCTTTCTTATTTGCTTAGGTTTCATAATCATGCCCCAACAACACGTAATCTATCAAAATAAGAGCCGGCTACCTCTTATGATTGCCGAGATATACCTACCCCTGTGACAGCATATAGACAGACAGACAAACGGACAGACGGGCGGTAGGCTTAGTGAAAAGGTCCCGTTCGCACTCTTTGGGTACGAAACCCTAACAAACTACCAACAAGGTCCAAAACACCCACATATTTTTAATAGTTGATTTTTTGCTTATTTCCAGCTGATACAAGTGGCAACATCCTGGGTGCGAGCGACTGGAACACAGGATACTCATCCACGGCTGCGATGTACCCTGCCTACCCCCCCTTGCAGCCGCCCTACTACAAGCCTGACCCCACCATACATATCCCAACAGGTAAACATGTAATCTTGAAGAAAGTTCACCACCCTATTTGAGGTGTTCGAATGTTAGTTAGAGTACGATCAATTTGTTCGATGGTAGTAAACGGCTTACATTAGGACTAAATCTTAAAAAACCTTATGATTAGATACTATAATAATGCCTTTAAAAAAACACTATGACTGAATAGTATAATGCCTGAAAAGGCTTACAGAACATTAGGATTGAATCTCGAAATACCTTTGACCAAAGCAAAATACCATATTTCCGAAACATCAGAAACCGTTTTTTTTTTTGCCTGAAATATTTTGCATTAATACGAAAGATTTTCCACGAATAAATAATATGTTAATACCACAGAATAAATAATAGAAGTTAATACATAGTTTTATGATGTTTAGATATCGTGTCGGCCATTCTAAAAACGCCCTAATAAGGTACCTATGTACGTTACCTATTTATTAGTAGTATTGTCATGATAATTGCGTCATCAGTCATATTCTTCCTCCACTGATACTCATAACCACATAATGGAGCGGTTTACCACATTATACGTACCGAATTTCAGGATACCATCTAAATAATTGCTAGTTTATGTTTGAATTATATATTTTCACTAGCCAAATGCCCGACGCTTCGTACGCGTTGTTTTGGGATAAAAACAGTCTCCAATCCCCTGGTTTTGTCCTAACTCCTGCCCCCCCCCCTGTCCTATCTCCTGCCCCCCGGTCCTAACTCCTGGCCAGCTCCACCCCTCCCCCTCCTGCCCCCTCCTCCGACCCCCGTCCCCCGTCCCCTCTATTCATCCACACTCCAAATAATATCATCAAAATCCGCTAAGCCGTTACGTGGATCTTCACAACGCGAACGTAGCCGCGGGTGGAAGCTAATAAACAATATCCTATAGCACTCAGCGATAATGTAGCTTCCTGTAAGTGAAATCATTTTTGGAATCGCATCGGTAGTTCCAGGGATCTCCCGTCGGCATGTTTTTTTCCGACATCTTCAACGAATTCGTCACATTTCAGCTAATTTACACAAAACCTTAATTAATTATACATTTAAGCCTTCCTCATGAATCACTCTGTCCATTGGTGACAACTGTATGAAAATCCGTTCGGAAGTTTTTGAGTTTATCGCGTTCAGACAGACAGACGCGGCGGAGGAATTTGTTTTGTGTATAGTAAATGTACAAAATCACTTTCTAGCCTTGCTGACAGTAGATGCCTATAGGTAATTACTGGCGCATATCTACGTACCTATGTTTAGCATCTTGCTTTTGTGCTCTAGATAGGTAGATACTAGGACGTTAGTACTTTGGTCGAAGGGTAGATATTATTTCGACTGAGATCGTGAAGCCTAATGAAAACATTTTTTACAAGCTCACTCAGGTCATGTCTTGCAACTGAATTGACCAGTTCCACCCAACTGATTGAGCTGAAATTTAGCATACCTGTCAAGTTCCGATGACAATACAATACCTATCATCCGCTATCATCAGGACAGCACGCTGTCACCATAATAATATAAATAAATAATGCTGGACAGTTCACGCAACATTATCTAGCCCCAAGCTAAGCAGAGCTTGTGTTATGGGTACTAGATAACTGATATACTTAATACAATATATTACATAAATAGATATTTTTTTTTATACATAGTGAATACCCAGAACACCCTGAACAAATATTTGTTCTGAGGCGGGAATCGAACCTGCAACCTCCTGCGTCGCAGGCCAAGCTTCGCCCGCCGCGCCACAGAGGTCGTGACAGCGAGCAGATCTGATGATGCACGCGGATGGTAGTTAACGGAACTCTTTGATGATTAAAAGTAGCCTGGCAGTGTTTGGACCCATTTTGATCAGCTCACGGTTCCGATCACAATTTTTATAATAACACAATATTTTTCAAAAAATTACACCATTATCATCATCAGCATCTAGAACGTCCACTGCTGGACGAGGCCTCCTCCATAGAACTGATTGGGTGGATATACCATGATCACCACGCTTGGCAGGCGGATTGGTGATCGAAGTAGGTGTTATTTAGTGTCGATTACTCAGGTGGTCACTGCTGTACATTCTCTGGTGTAATCCGGCTTTTATAACATCCATGAGAGGAGACGGAGGGGTATATGCTTAGGCCGGATATACCACAGCACGAAAATCTAAATACTGTCTCTTGTTTGATTCCAGTATTACCCGAAATGCCACCGCTTGGACACGCAGACTACAGCGGGTTCCAGCCGAGCACACCTGCATTCAAGGGCAGTCCCAGCGGCGCCAGCGCGTCCCTCACGGACCTCAACACAGCCACTCAGCGATACGATCCCAACTACTACAACTGGCCGGCGAATACTTACAACTACACCAACAACTACCAATACAACAATATCAACAACAACCCGGCCTGTCTACAATCACACGCGCCGTACATCAATCCTAACCCGCAGATGATTCTACCCAATCTGTATTCAACAGTCAATCAAAACCAAATACACGTCCATCTTCACAGTTCTGATAAACACAACTTGGAACAGTTCCCGAGTGAGATCAAAATAAGTGATATCGATGGAGGCATTTCTATAACTACTGATCTACAGGGTGCGGCTGAAGCTAGCGGGATGGACTGCGAGACCAATGAAGAAGGGAAGCATGGTCTCTATGGCCCTTCAAGTCAAGAAGTCTGGAGGCCCTATTGACACGCGGCCCCACACAACGCTCAATGTTCCGTTGTACATATTGTGATATAAACTCTCCTTTAACATAGTTTGTATAGTTCAATTTAATTAAGTAAATACCTAAGTAGTTATTAGTAAATTAATGTTAAACATTAATTAGATGTTAACTGTTATTGATTACTTAATAAAAAGTAAGTTATTAATTAATACCAAGCTGTTTTGCGTGTCTCGAGTCTCACTTTCACCGAGTGATAGAATCCCAAATGAAGATATCAGTGGTCAAACAAAAAACAGATAACATCAAAAATATTTTATTCATTGAAATCACAAGAATAATTTTGAATCGACTCATAAAATAAATTAACGCCTGTTCCAACGCGACCGAAACTAGAAAAATCAGGCAACAAACTCGGCTTGGCTTTATTTGATGATTATTACAAGGTGGGGAGCGCCTGTCTGGTGCCTAGAGAACAAGGAGAAGCTGATTCAAAGAAAAAAAGAAGGTGTAGGTTTTTTATTTTGAATCAGCTTCTCCTTGTTCTCTAGGCCAAAAGTTAGATGTAAATTGAATCAGTAAAAGTTTATAAGGCTTGATATACCTATATGTATATAGTATACCTGATAGTATGGAGGGAGAAATAATGCAAATTACCATGTTCGATGTCGAGGGGCAGAGCACCATCAGGCCACGCGGCTTTAAAATTTATATTAGTCATCTAGAGTGCAATATGCTTTCTTAATTAGATTATTCTCTAAGTAGGATTTAAACCTTCAAATAAGAAGGTTAGATGCACTTTCCGGATGTTTATTGCAGAACCATCCAGCTATGCTTATGACACCTGAATGGGCGCTGAGGGCGGACACTGCCCCCCGAGATACAGTTTACACTAGTTCGGGGGACGGTGAATGTCCAAAGCATGCACCAAGCACTGCTGTGGTCAAAAGCATGGCTTTTGTCTTCCCTAAGGATAGTCAGGTCGTCTGGAAGAAATCTTTTCATCAAAAAATTAAAATAAAAAAAACTTACTGAATTCCCCTTAAAAGACCCACTTATTATTTCTCGTGTTAATACAGTGAACTTATACGTTTTTTTTCTTCATAAAACTATCCCAGTGTCTACCTGATAGTATGAAAGGAGAAATAATGCAAATTACCATGTTCGATGTCGAGGGGCAGAGCACCATCAGGCCACGCGGCTTTATCATTTATATTAGTCATCTAGAGTGCAATATAATTTCTCAATTAGATTATTCTCTAAGTATGATTTAAACCTTCAAATAAGAAGGTTAGATGCACTTTCCGGATGTTTATTGCAGAACCGTACAGAATTCCCCCTTATTATTTCTCGTGTTAATACACTGTACTTATACTTTTTTTTTTCATAAATCTATCCAAGTGTTTGTTTTAAAATAGAATGTTAACATCAAGAATGAGAATGTTAGAGAATGTTAACATCAAGGAGGCACGCTTCATTTTGTAATGACACCTATTGCCCGTTTTCGTAAGACAATTATGGCTTGGATACAGGAACCTGCTACTTTCCCCCACAGTATGATACCATATGACATAACACTATGAAAGAAGTAAAAAATAAACTAGCCTAGCTAGCTAGCCTAGCTTCATCAGTAAGCTGCCTTATCGTACTAACTGCATATGCAGCGGAACTAAGTCTACCAGCATGTGCCTCAATTTGAGGTCCCCACTGCAAACATAGTAGGTAAAACCTACCTAGTAGTAAAGCTTTTTGTGAAAAAGGTCGTCCGGGGAAGTACTACCACCATACCAATTTCTGTAGCAAAGCAGTAGTGCTTGCATTACTGTGTTCCGGCTTGAGGGTATGGTTGCAGGTGAAATTACAGGCACATGAGACTTTTCATCTTTATGTCTCAGGGTGGCGGGAGCAGTACAGTGCGCAGTGCAATGCCACAGAGGGTGCGTCCTAGGTGGACGTGACCTATGTGGTAATGCATTGTTAAAGGCAGAAGTTACCGCTTAACATCAGGTGGGCCATCTGCTTGTTCAGTCATCCACGCTGTTATAAAAATAAAAAATAAAAACATGCATCAATATTTAGTCTTATGACAACAGTACAGTTTCCACGAAAAACAGTAGAGTTTGTACAAGATTACTCTTCATTTATTTTGAAGTTGCAATGTTTTACATTTGGCAATGTGAATTTGATGCACTTAATTTTTTTTATACTATTGAGTAACAGATTATTTACTGTGAACCAATTAAGAGCGATAGTGATTCATTTAAATCATCGTAATTAGCTTTAGATCTGTGAACTTTGAATATTAAAGAAGACTGTCAGTAAAAATAACTATGTATGTCGCAAAAGAAGGAAGGTCGTTAATGTACTCAAATGTACCTATACCAAAAACAAAAAGCGGCCAAGTGCGAGTTGGAATCGTCCATGAAGGGTTCCGTAGCAGCAAGTAACATAATATAAAAGTTTTCGGATGGATTACGTCTTAAAAAAAACTAGGTAAGTACTTACTAGATCTCGTTCTGGACAACTCTGCTATGCTTTCTTCCAGTTAAATAATAGGTAGGTACCTACACTCCTAAACAAGCCAGAGACAGTCAACTACCTACCTAATATATTTCTTGAATTGAGAACCTCCTTCTTTTTCAAGTCGGTTAAAAATAGACCAAAGTGGAGTGCTCCAAACAATTCTGCTATTCAAGTGATTTTTTAAATGTAATATCAAGGGTCTCCGTCAAGTCATAACATAATGTAGTTTTTGGTCGTAACCATAGACGTAGAATTCTTTCGCTACGCTAAATAGACAAACGAAGCGTGGGAGAGAGAAGTCATTTTTAAATGTACCCCATGCAAGAAGAAAAGTGACAGCAACAATGTATTGAATGTGACATGTTTTGCTTGAGTAGATGCGCATACCGGACGGTCTCTTGTGCAGTTTAACTAATTTTGTAATTTTTTTAGTAATCTTACTATTAAATAACAAATATTACTTTGTATGACAATGGTGTCGTATTCAGTTTGTGACTGTGAATATACAAGACGTAATTATCCGGGAAAATACACGTTTCACAGGTAAATAAGAGATTATTGGTAGTTCGATTGTATTGCTTATTTTATCAATTCTGCTTTAGTAAATGGCCTAAAAACCAGTTTCATTCGTAGATTAGGACTTTCCCTTATATTTTTTAATAATATTTCTTCTTCTTCTTATCTTAGGTAATGGCTTCTGTGCATTATTAGCAACAATTTAGCCAATGTCAAGTGACATAATTATTATAGTTTTATAGTCAAGTCGTCAAGAGTCTCCGTCTAGTCCTAACCCAGTTTAAATTGTGGCAGAAAAACTGAGTTTTTACAGGAAAAAATCCACCATTTCGAAAAGACTCGCAATACACTCAAATTTCACTACATCACACATGTGCCATTTATCCAAGTTACACCGGTTAAAATGCCACTAAAATAACACGAAATAACTCGAAAAAACACATTAAAATGTAATAAAATAAAAATGACGACGTTTCTGTCGAAAATGGCAGATTTCAACCCTTAATAATATTTAATTGCTGCACCTAGAACTAAACAATATTTTATGTAAAATATAAAAATGTTTGATTACGATAGGGCTTGACCAAGTGATGACGTCAGAAATATCGATAGTCCTGTTGCAGTCTATATCGTAGTATAATGCAAGTCATGTAAAAAGAACGCTGGAACGCCTGTAGAAGCTTGACCGCCAGCGTTATTTTTACATGACGCGCACTATACCTACCTATAAATTAAATTTTTGTCCATCCTAGAATGGAGGTTTACTTTGTTTGGAGTAAATATGTGTGCTCTGTTAACATTTTACCGTTTTTTTAAAGTAACTTTTACAGTAACTTTAAAGCACCACGGGTGTTTTTATTGAAGTTTGTGTAGTAGATATTTTGGAGTAAATCGTCGCCGTAGAGCGAAAAGTCATCAAGTCGCAAAATGGCCAAAATTAGTTTTAAAACTCATCATAATCCCATACTTTTTCTGCAAATTTCAGTCTTATCGCCATGTCTATAGGTATCATAGTTTTTATTTTAGAAAGAGAAAAAAATCGTTAAGTGTACTTTTTGACTCCTTCAAACAAGTAGAAAATTACCTAATTTACTTAAATATTTTTTGTCTACTTATGTGAGTTACAAATATGTACCTAAATCGGCTTAATTACTTTTGCCTTCTGAATAATAGCCCATAGCTAGGGCCTAATCTATTTCCAAATTAACTAAAATGACTTAATCAGTTTTATAAATGAATGATTCGACAAAAAACATGAAAGCGAAAATTAACCAAGTCCACCTAGTTACTACTCGATTGACATTTGAGATAGTTTGCACTATTGAAACATTGAGCGAGAAATAATTTAACTTATTTAATTATTTATATCCCATTTTAAAGGCCCCCATATCATTGTTTCGAACTGTCTCTAAAATCATTTGATGATTATTTAAAGAATAAATCCATACATCTACGATACTTGGGTGAATTTCGCTCGCAAGTTAGTTGGTTTTATACCTTTGATTTTACTAACTTTAGCAAAAGTTGTGTATGGATGGCTGAAGAAACAAGTAAGTAATTTTTTTTTATGTAATGGCTCGACGTACTGTCATACGGCCCGCCTGATGGTAAGCGGTTACCGTCGCCTATTGACATCTGCAACACCAGGGGCATTGCCAATGCGTTGCCTGCCCTGAAGGACCCTTTTTCCTTTTTTTTAAGCGGTTCATTTTGTAGTTTAGCTGAAACACCTCAAGAGGGAGCCCATTCCACAACTTGCACGTATCGGGGAGAAAAGATCTCGTAAAACGAGCAGTACGAGATACCTACGTGTCGATGATGTGTGGATGAGCTCCCTTGCGTTGTCGAGAAGTGCGATGGTAGAACCTGGATGCGGGTATGAGATTGAACAGCTCCTCAGAGCACTCCCCATTATAGAGCCGATAGAACACAAAGAGCGAGCCGATGTCTCGGCGCAGGCTCAGCAGCTCTAGTGAACTTGAAAGCTTGGGGTCGTTGACGATTCTAACGGCTCTTCTCGTAGGGAGTCAAAGCGAAGAAGCTGGTACTTAGGGGCCCCGTGCCATAAGGTGAGAACAGTATTCCATGTGTGGCCGAACTTGTGCTTTGTAAATGAGATGTAGGTACAAGTAATACAAGTGATTAGTTCAACCGTTTATTGTGGACTGACGTATTACCTGTCACACGCACACCAATACACCACAATCCTCCACCCTTATTCTAATACTTAACTAAACATAGAACTTACTTTAACTTAAAGAACATACTTATATAGCTAACAACTTTATCTAACAACGAATGTAAGAAACATGATAACTGGACAAAATAGAAATATATATTTCATAAGGTAGGCAAAGGCAACTATCTTAATCTTGAAATGTAAACTACAGCTATGTACCTAATCTTACATAAACTCAGAGTTACATCAAACTTTATAATTAGGTGGCTTATCTAACCGGCATTGGCGTACATGGCGGGGCTGGATAGGCTCAGGAGAAGGCAAGAGAGGCGCTTGTTTCAATTCGGGTATATTTTGCTCGACACAGTCTTCGAACTGGTCTTGAGCGTCCTTGTCACCCTCTACTATAACTACTTCCGACGCAAACTCCCCAGAGCCTCTCGGACTGGGCTTTCCACCCTCACCTGCTACTTGCTTGGTGATCTCCTTGCTATGGGAAGGGCTAGAAGGACAGATGAGTGAACTCCGCTTCCTGTGCTTAAGCTGATCAATGTGTTTATGTAACTCCCTACCTACCGCATCGACCACCCTATAGTCTGTAACACCTATCTTTTCCACCACTTTCCCCGGCATCCATCTATCACCTCCCCTGTACTGGCGTAGCCAAACCTCCTCCCCGAGACTTAGTTCTCGTGAACCGCTCGCCCCATAATTCTGCTGCCGACTTTGAGCGTTCCTCACCTTAGCATTTCTGTCAGGTCTCAAAGCATCCAGTTTGGTTCGCAGTTTTCGGCCACACATTAGCAATGCCGGGGTTTCACCCGTAGTGCAGTGTTCTGTATTACGGTAGTGTAACAGAAAGTTGTTTAAAAATAATGTAATATCTAATTTTTCTCGCGTTGCTTTTTTTATTACCCTTTTGACAGTTTTCACTGCATTTTCGGCAGCCCCATTTCATGCTGCGTGATACGGTGCGGAAAACAAATGTTCTATGCCATTCAAAGTTAAAAATTGAGAAAAATCACCACTGGTGAATGGGGGGCCGTTATCGGAAACTATCTGCTTGGGTAGACCAAAACGAGCAAAAACATCACTTAATCTGTTGATTGTATGAGTTGCTGCCGTACTAGGTACCTGACTAACTTCTATCCATTTAGTCCTAGCATCTACCATAACCAAAAATATTCTACCGTTTATCGGTCCCAAAAAATCAAGATGCACCCGAGCCCATGGTTTATCGGGCCATGGCCACGGGCAGGGCGCATGTCGCGGCGGTGCATCTGCCTCAGCTGCACAGGTAACGCAAGTGCGGCACACTGACTCGATTGCTTCGTCAATGCCTGGCCACCATACATAGCTTCGCGCAAACGACTTGGTCTTTACAATACCCATTTGCGCCTCATGTAACTCGGTTAATACTTTAGACCTACACGCTTCCGGTACGACTACTCTATGACCCCACATAACACAACCTAGCTCTTCATATAACTCTTTTTTCCGATTATAATAAGGTTTGAGAGAAGTTATTATGTTATCAGACGGCCACTCATCTCTAAGGTAAGATAAAACCCGCCCCAACAAAAGATCTCGGCTAGTCTGTTTTTTAATTTCATGATAGTCCATTAACATTGCATTCTGGGCAAAATTTAAGAAAGTTTGTTCTGGCATCCTAATACTTTGTCGATATGACGCAAGTGCTGGCAAACGCGATAATCCATCTGCACCGTTATCTTTAGATCCTACAAATTCAATATCGTAAGTATACGCTGTTAACTTAATGGCCCAACGTTGTAAGCGACTTGCCACCATGGACGGCATTCCTTGCTTGGGTCCGAAGATGGTAACTAAAGGTTTATGATCGGTTCGCAACGTAAAACGCCTTCCATATAGATATTGATGCAACTTCTCTAAACTAAACACAATCGCTAACGCCTCCCGTTCGATTTGTGAATAATGTTTCTCAGCACTGGTGAGTGCGCGCGAAATATAGATAACCGGTCGCTCTCGCACGCCGCCACCGGCCGTGGTTCCCGCGCAATCCCCTTCGCACAACTGAGTTAGAACTCCGCCAAGAACGCGCGCGCTCGCGTCGCACGTCAGGAACAAAGGCTTATTCGGGTTGTAATGAGCCAACATGTCTACGCTAGTTAAAATTGATTTGACATTTCGAAAAGCTAACTCGCACTCCCTGTCCCATGTCCAAATGATACCTTTTTTAAGCAAATTATACAGGGGCGCTAAAATGGTGCTTAAATTTTTTACGAATTTTGCGTAAAAGTTTATCGTCCCTAGCAACGATCTCAGTTCCGTGACGTTATTAGGCTGTGGAATGTTCAGTATTCCCTCGACTTTGTCCGGGTCCGCTTTGATTCCATCTGCGGATATTTTAAAGCCTAAATACTTTACCTCATTTGTCATAAAGAAACACTTACTTTTTTTTAGTTTTATTCCATTGCTGTGTAATCTTTCGAAAAGCTTCTCTAAAATCTCTAAATGCTCCTTCATATTAGTAGATCCTATTATAATATCATCTAAAAATACCTGAACATTCGGAATATCATTAAGGAGATTTGACATTATCCGTTGAAAAATACCTGGACTTGAAGATAATCCATACACTAATCTTTTATACCTAAAAAGACCCCTATGTGTATTTATAACTGTAAAATTATCTGGATCATCTAACTCAATCTGATTATACGCCTGGGAAAGATCAATTTTTGATAGTATTTTAGCGCCATTTAGTTTTACTAAGAGGTCGTCGATGCGCGGCAGAGAATATCTATCGATCAGTAAGACAGGATTAAGCGTCACCTTATAGTCCGCACAGATACGGAGTCCTCCATCAGCCTTACGCACAGGCACCAGCGGAGTAGCCCAGTCCACGCTGTCGACGGGCTCGATGACGCCGGTGCGCAGCATCGCGTCTAGCTCGTCGTCCACGCGGTCCCGCAGCGCGTACGGCACAGGCCGCGCCCGGCAGAACACCGGCGACGCGCCCTCGCGCACTCGCAGCCTAGCCTTGCCTCCTCTGAACCGGCCCAGTCCCTCCGTAAACAGTTCATTATATCTGGAAAGCAATGACAGTAAATTGTTATTACTATTGTTATTGTTTACTTTTTCATTACAGACTATATTTGAATACATTTTAGGCATCCTAATTTTTAATTCAGAAATCCACTGCCTTCCTAACAGAGAGGTAGTGCCGCCTTCTATAACAAAAAGTTCTAATAATTTGGATTCACTCCCATAGCTCACTGCCGGTCTAAATACACCTACAGGTCTTATTTTGGCACCATTATAAAATTTAAATACTAAATTAGATCCTTCCAAAGGCCTGTTACTAAAATACTTATCGTACGTCATTTTACTAATACAGGACACTAATGAACCGGTATCTATTTGTAAACTCGAGTTGTGAACCTAATAAAGACTAGTGGTTCGCTCCGAACTTAGACCTCGCGAATACACGCGATTTACCTTATTTATTTCGATAAAATATCTATGTACGTGAGTACATCCACATAAAATGAATGTAGGTACTTGTCGGTTCGAAAAGTTAGACCTACAATGTCGATCAAATTCCTAGAAAGGGGAGGTCAACAATGGATATTATACTGGTTAATGTTTTATAGAGTAGGTAGAAGTTTTGTAATTATTAATTTTTAGACTTTTCTCAGTATTTTGTGTCTTAAAAGCTACAAACATATCAAATTTCAGCGTTGTAGGATTAGTGGATACCCTAGAGGACCATGGTTTTTGTTTTTTACATTTTCGATTTACCCTAATATCTCAAAAACAAAATAAGTAAAAAAAAAAGGAAAAAGTTTTGAAATATCGAAGCGAGGGGCTTTCATATAACACCCCATTTGATCTGATATTCTCACTTTTTTGTTTACCCTGTCTTGGACCTCAATATCGCAACAACCCCCCAACCGATATAGCTCATAACCTTACCAACAAATTGTACCAATACTTTACCCCCCAATCAAATTTCAGGAAGTTATGCTCGGACAAACATACATACATATATAAAAACGCTGATTCTTTAGAGTTGAAGAGATAACTCGCTTAGCTTGTTAAAAAAAAAGGTCTTCATATACAGGGCGTCCCACGGATATGCCACATGGAGGGAAAGTACCTTGAATATTGTAGATAGAACATTTTACTGAAAGAAGACATTATTTGATTTTTAAAAACAATTAAACTGCATTCATAGATATTTAAATAACTACATGGTTGAACCGGGAATCGAACCCGTTACACGAGAAAAATAATCAGCCTGTAGCTTTATCATACCGATCAAAAGGCTTCATCATAAGGATTATTTTTTGCTAAATAACATAGTGTCAGAAATAAAAGGAAGAACATGAAATTAAACATTTTTAATACAAAATTAATCAATTTATCAAATGTTCAAAGTGAGTCCTGTTGAATACAAAGTCGCACTCTTTTGATTATTTCGCTCCCTGTCGATTTTTTGATCTTGTTGTGGTGGATATTTAGAATAATACGTTTAACTTCTGTCGTGGACACTTTTATACTAGTTCTTGTAAACTACATTTTTCACATAAATGTCGAGTTCATCGTCAGGTTTTATCATTTGGTGCCGCGGTTGTGGTAAGCGATGATCGAAACGTCCAAAATTTTGCAGATTATCCACCAACCGTTTCATTATAAATCGAGATGGTGTATCTCTATCAGGATATCTTTCGCGGTGCCATTGAAGGCTAACGTCATGTTTTTGTGGTTCAAAAAGTATGCTTCCATTAAATCAAAACTATTTTGATACGCCATGGTTATGTAAAAAATTCACAATACAATGCAAAAATCCTACAATGAAAATCACAGATACAAAAGAATAAAAGTTTGAAAATGGAACACATTTTTGAATTATTTCTTTATAATCAACCAGCCGCATTGCGATTGACAAAATAATTTACGCGTCTTTCGGCTCACGATATGGCTCTATTTGTTGCATACAACCAGGTACCTACTAATTACGTATCTCTTTATCATTTTATCATGAACTTAAATTATTAATAGCAAAATGATGCGTACTTCTCAAGTGGGTACATTTGTTAGTAATAGGTACTTATGACAATGTCAGTTGTATGTCCTTACGGCAATGTCAGCTTTTCATTTTTCTGAACAAAATTTCACAGCAAATGTTAAAATTCTTGGTCTTTCTTTTATTTCTGACACTATGTTATGCAGCAAAAAATAATCCTTATGATGAAGCCTTTCGATCGGTATGATAAAGCTACAGGCTGATTATTTTTCTCGTGTAACGGGTTCGATTCCCGGTATAACCATGTAATTATTTAAATATCTATGAATGCAGTTTAAATTGTTTTTTAATTTCAAATAATGTCTTCTTTCAGTAAAATGTTCCATCTACAATATTCAAGGTACTTTCCCTCCATGTGGCATATCCGTGGGACGCCCTGTATACTTTTGTGCCATACAAATCCGTTTAGGTAGTTAACCGATAAGTTCCTGAGTTAAGTGATATTATATCTATCCGATAAGTTCCTGTGTCGGTAAAACTGTACCAATGCAATTCTATGTCGGTAAAACAGTACCTATGCTTTTTGCATTGAACAACCAAAAATAGGCCCTAATGTGACGAACATTTTCATTCCACCACTGTACACACCATAGACGTAGAATTTTTTCGCTACGCTAAATAGACAAACGAAGCGTGGGAGAGAGAAGTCATTTTTAAATGTACCCCGTGCAAGAAGAAAAGTGACAGCAACAATGTATTGAATGTGACATATTTTGCTTGAGTACATGCGCATACCGGACGGTCTCTTGTGCAGTTTGGGTTGGGTTTAGAATCGTTTGGCAGGAGGAGGAGGGTGGGAGTAGGGGGAGAAGAAGGGGAGGGGTACCCCTTTGCCCCTGGTACCAGTCCCATAACAAGGTAACTTATAGTTTGCGAGAAAAAAAATAAAGAAATTTTTGAGGTTAAATATGAAATTTTTGAATTGGAAGTGTCGGATGTTACGGGAGTCATCGCCAACTTGCAGGGAGGGTGCAGGAAATTCCAGCCTCGGCCCCCTTGTCCAGGAAACTTGTGCTTTTAAACAAAAATAATAAAGAAAATTTTACAAAATCGGAACGTAAAATAATAATATTAATGATTTAATTTATGAGTACCTCTATCTGTAGAGAAGGGATGTTGAAAGAAATAAGAGAGATACTTTTGAGGAATTAATTAATGTTATAAATTATGGATTTTTTATTGTTGACTGACTGTGTGACTCGACACAGAGCACCCCGACAATAGTTGGTTAGGTCCGAAAAGAGTGGCAGACCCGATACGGAGCACCCCGACTCCACGTGGTACTGTGCGTCACGCCCCTAGAGTGTATATAAAAACGCGGAGCCAGTAGCTCGCGTGGGAGATCTTGAGTGGAGCAAGCCCGCGAGGCCGAGCGGAGTGAAGGGGCGAGCTGGCGAGCGAAGCGAGCCGGTGACCTCCGTAGCGTAGCAAAGGTCGAGTGGGTGAAGCGACACTCAAGGGCGACTTCGCGAGAGTACTGGCGGGAGCACATACCGGAGTCAGACATTTAAAATATCCATACTTAACAAAAAAAAAAATTTATTTTTTTCTCGTAAACTGTTAGTTACCTTTGCATAGGAGTGGTACCAGGGGCGAGGGGGTACAAATCCCCCCCCCCCCTCTCCCATCCTCCTCCTGACAAACGATTGTAAAGTTTTACCAAAATCTCATACTTAACCTCAAAATTATCTTTATTTTTTTTCTCGAAAACTATAAGTTACCTTGTTATGGGATTGGTACCAGAGGTGAGGGGGTACCCCTCCCCCTCCACCACCCTCCTCTCCCCCTCCTCCTCCTGCCAAACGATTCTAAATTTTTACCTGCAGTTTAACTAATTTTGTAATTATTTTAGTAATCTTACTATTAAATAACAAATATTACTTTGTATGACAATGGTGTCGTGTTCAGTTTGTGACTGTGAAGATAAAAGACGTAATTATCCGGGAAAATACACGTTTCACAGGTAAATAAGAGATTATTGGTAGTTCGATTGCATTGCTTATTTTATCAATTCTGCTTTAGTAAATGGCCTAAAAACCAGTTTAATTCGTAGATTAGGACTTTCCCTTATATTTTTTAATAATATTTCGTTGCTGCACCTAGAAATAAACAATATTTTATGTAAAATATAAAAATGTTTGATTACGATAGGGCTTGACCAAGTGATGACGTCAGAAATATCGATAGTCCTGTTGCAGTCTATATCGTTGTATGATGCGCATCATGTAAAAAGAACGCTGGCGGTCAAGCTTCTTCAGGCGTTCCAGCGTTCTTTTTAAGAGATTACTTACTTTTATACTTATTTAAGAGATGTATACCTATGCATTGAATGAGTGCCTACCTAGTTTACTACAAATAATGTACAATTATAGTACGCGTCATGTAAAAAGAACGCTGGAACGCCTGTTGAAGCTTGACCACCAGCGTTCTTTTTACATGACGCGCACTATACCTACCTATAAATTAAATTTTTGACCATCGTAGAATGGAGGTTTACTTTTTTTGGAGTAAATATATAATCTGCTCTGTAATATGTGCTCTGTTAAAATTTTACCGTTTTTTTTTTAATCTATAATAACCAGGTGGACATTGAGGTGTGTGTTTTTGTATTGACTATTGTAAGGTAACTTTAAAGCACCACGGGTGTTTTTATTGCAGTTTGTGTAGTAGATATTTTGGAGTAAATATTTACGTTGTTGATTATTACACACGCCTTTTTCCCCGAAAGGGTATATTAATGACCAAGGTATCTCGGATGTTTGGGGCAGCGTTGCCAATTGGCAACTTTGGTTGCCATTTTGGCAACATTTGACCCTTTGTGGCAACCAAATGGCAACCAAGCTCAAATGGCAACTTTTTGGCAACTTTTCGACTTATCGCGCGATCATCAGTAAAAAATATTGAATATCTTTCGCAGATGAACTGAACGCATCGAATTGAACAAAATCAAAATCTTGAACGCATTTTTAGTCCCAAATGAAAACAATACATAAATAATAGACAACCAAATTGTCCCCGTATTTCTACAACCAAAAAGTCTCAAGCTAGAGGAAAAGTAATTTTATGAAAACTCTAAAACAAAAAGGAAGAAAGTGTGTGTCTGTCTGTGTGCAGTGCAGTGTTCAGTGCAGTGCAAAGGAAGTTTTTGCGTGGTTTTCTAATACTTTTGTTTTTAAATCTACTGGTAAGTTCTCTTTTTATTGTTTTAATCGAAGAAGCTACCTATATGTAGATCTATTTGAAAAACCAATTTTACTGTATGAATCATCATTCATTCATTATTCATCACCAGCCCTTCCCAGCCTTTTGGGTACCTAGGATAGGAATAAGACGTTGCTCATAGAGTCATAAGTAAAGTAATTAATGGATGCATGAAATCGACGAATGTTTTTGGATTGTCTTTGAGTTTCAGATTTTGTCTCAAATAATGTAAATTTCTGCCTATTTTTTTTAAACATAACTTTTTACTAAATATTAATGAAATTCAGTAACATTTCTGAATGTATTCAGAATTTATTCGTTTAAACTAAACTCCTGTCAGTTTTGCCGCGCATTTTGCGCGAGTGTCAAGCAAGACTCAACAAGCGTGATCTGTGTTCTGTGTTCGGTATACACGACTACACTACAGTATGTTCGAGAACGGCTCCATTTCAGTTTTACTCTTTATATATTTGGTAAAATAAAAAAATGCTCTATTAAAACATAAAACCAGGCAAATGGTAGGTAGGTACCTAGTTGCATTCAGTTGGATCAAACAAATCGGTTTGTCTGTCCGTCCTTATTTTAGTAGATTCTTAGATCAAACCCAATGCACCATTCTGGTTACACCCGGATGACACAGTTGATCATGTAGTTCGTAAAGTTTATTGGGCCTCGTATAAGCGCATATTCTTGATAGAGCATCTGCTACAATATTTTCTCGTCCTGGGCGATAAATGATATCATATTTGTAGCACGACAGTTCTAAGCGCCACCGTTCAATTTTTTCATTTTTTATTTTACTTGAATGTTTTAGGTCGAACATAAAAGCTACAGATTGCTGATCAGTTATTAAAATGAAATATCTTCCAACTAGATAATGACGCCATTTTCGAAGTGCTTCAACGATTGCGCTAGCTTCTTTTTCGATAGATGAATGACCACGTTCAGTACTAGATAGAGTACGCGAAAGGAAAGCTACAGGACGTCCATTTTGAGAAAGAGTTGCAGCTATTGAGTGTTCAGAGGCATCAGTTTCTACTGTAAAAGTTTCGTCATTATCAATAGCCGCTAGAGAAGCTTTAGCGATTTCTGATTTTAGATTTTCAAAAGAGTTTATGGCATCTTGGTCGAGCGGAAACCGTGCATTGCCAATTAGTGGCTTAATGAGGTGTGAAAAGTTATGAATCCACTTCGAATAGTGTGCTAGCATACCCACAGCACGTCTTAGTGAAGCTGAATCTGATGGCGGAGGAAGATCCAGAAGAGGTTTTAACCGTTCCTTGTCAGGTTTTATAAGATTATTATGAATTGTATAGCCTAAAAGACTTATACCGTTTGATCCAAACGTACATTTTTTTTCATTTAACGTAAGTTTGTATTTCTTCACAGCATTCATAAAATCTTGTAAGTTTCTGTCGTGATCTTCCTTATTTTTACCGCAAACGGTGACGTCATCGAGATAGCAAAAAGTACCTTTAAGATTCTCAGTCTGAATGATGTATTGTAGCGTTCTCTGAAATGCAGCCACGCCATTAGTAACGCCGAATGGTATACGTGTGAATTGATAAAGAGCGCCACATGCTTCAAAAGCTGTATATTTGCGTTCAGTCATTAATATAGGTACTTGGTGGTAAGCGCTTTTTAAATCGATTTGACTGAAATAGTTGTATTTTGCAACATTGTAAACCATAGATTCAATGTTGGGTAATGGATAAGCATCGAGTTCTGTGAATCTGTTGATTGTCAGTGAGTAATCGACGACAAGACGTTTTCTATGAGTAGTGCCTCCAGTTACTAGTACTTGTGCTCGCCAAGGAGAGGTGCTTGGTTCAATAACTCCATCTTTCAGCAAATTAGATACTTCATCTCGGATAAATTTCTCATCAGTTTCCGTATAACGCCTTGACTTTATAGCGATAGGTTTTATATTTGGAGAAAGATTCGTAAATAAAGAAGCAGGAGGAACTGATGCTTCCATGACACATATTTTTAAAGTATCCATTGAACCTCCAAAGTTGAATTCTAATGTCTTATGTTTTTTTAATAAATCGTGTCCAATTATAACATCAGCACATAGATTATTGACAATCAGTAGAGATTGATTTGAATATGTATGCTTGTCTAGATGAATTGTTGCATTGCAAAAGCCTTCCACAAAAGAAATGTGACTGAGAGAAGCCAACGAAATTGCTTGTTTGCCAGGTCTTATCTTGAGGTTCATGTCCTGGGCTAATTTCTTATTTATAAAACTTACCGAACTTCCGGTATCAATCAGGGCTTCAGCGTGAAATTCATTAATCATAATGGGAACTGTTGCTTTACTTAAACTGGATGGTGATGCAGCAGATATGTTCGCAGTTTCTATTTTATTAACATCCGCGACTTCAGAGTCAACAGCATTCACAGTTGGCTTACCACTTCTGCAGACGGTAGCAAAGTGTCCTTTCTTTGAACATAACTGACAGATTGCATGAAAAGCAGGGCATTTTATACGTTGATGTAGATTTTTGTTACCACAGAAGAAACAACGTTTGGAACGATTTGTTGCAGCGATTAGACTTCCTGTTTTATCCTTCCAATTATTGTCAGTATCTGCCACTGCATGCAATTGCATTTGAGGAAAATTGTTACTTGTATATGCAGAAGAGTTATTTTCGGCAGTTTCCAGAGATACAGCTTGATTTTGAGCGTCATCCAATGTCAAAGTTAAGTTTTCCAAAAGCCTTTGTCGTATCTTTTGACTTGAGATACCCGATATGAAAGCATCGCGAATATATTCGCTTTTATTTTGCTCAGCCGTAACATCCTTGAAATTACAGTCGTATGCTAATTGTTTAAGAGCACGGATATATTCATCAATTGACTCTTCTGGCTTTTGCTTTCTTATGGCTAGATTATACCGCGCGTAAATCTCATTCTTAGCTTTGATATAGATGCTGTTAAGTAATTCTATAGCAGTCTCATAAGTTGAACAATCACGAATCAGTGAATATACTGCTGGTGCAATATGGTTTGAAAGCAATTTTAGCTTGATTGCATCTGAAATCTCTTAGTGTTCACTTAAAAAATTTGAGAACGTGTACCGCCAGTGAGTCCACTTTAAATCTGCTGCCGGCGCGCCAGGTTCAACATCGAAATGGTTTGGCCGAAGAAATTGAGTCATTGGCAACATGGTGTTTGAAGAACAACTTGGATCACTTTTAGGCATTATTTGAGAAACATATTTATGTTAAATAAATTGAATTAAAAAGCAAAACCAAGATTATTTGGTTTTATTTAACATAAAAGTCTAGTGACAAATCTGGCTTGAAGTAGAATGACAAGTAGGTATCTTTTCTTTTCCACATATCAATGAGTAGTAGTTAGGCATAGATATTATAGAAAGGAGGTAAGTATACTACAGCGCGGTAACCTACTTTCTACAAACTAGCAATCGCGCGTTAAAATCTTGCTCTGTTACATTGGTTAATCAATTTTGCGGAAAAATCGCGTTTAATTGTGCGCTATCTTCAGCAAATTCAACGTCAGTATCGATTTAAATGACGAAAGCATGAACGACGGGGAACTGGAATTTGATTTCATTTTGTACGTTTCATAATATTATTATTATTAGTCTGCGGTGTCAAATAATATAAATTCGGGAAAGTCTTTAATTTTACTATGAAACATAGTGTCCTCTCTAAAACTGTGTTTTCACATCATTTGCTAGTAATGGATGATTCAGTCAAAGAATACCTACGGAACAGCTCTATCTATGTTATGTCAAAGAAAGACTAACCTTACGTGGACAAATGGATAGCACAACTACTAGTATAGTATTATTTTATCTGTGGCACAACAAAATAACGGGAACGAGAAAACAAATGTAAAATAAAAGGATTCTCTTTGGAAAAACGGAACTCTAAAATATTTGACTTCAACATTCAGTTTGAAATTTTGAATTGGAATTTGGAATTATATACCTAACTTTGATAGAAAATTTTATTTGTTATGACAACGTCATTCATTGTTCACAGTGAATGATTTTTTCACAAAGCGCTTTCGAATTTTTTCAAGTTTCGTAAATATATCTAGGAATATCACATACGCGACTATTATAAATTGCGAATCAACGAACTAACCAGCGAAATGGATGAAATTATGATAAAGAGATTATCCATAATAGTGGGGGAAATGAAGAAATTGGCTGAAAGAGGCAGTCAACTATGTGATGCACTAGACGAAACCAACTTGGAACAAACAAGAATAACGTGTGCGAAACTAGAAATAATCGTTACTAAGTTCAACATAGAACTGCAAAATTATTTCCAAAATTCAGTGTGCTTGCACCCGGATGACAACTCAGAGTTCACGGTGGTGCAATTACATGCCGAGGAGACAATAATAGAAATAAAGGAAAAAATTAAAATGAGATTTGATACAATACCCGACACAAGCTCGTCTTCTAAATTGATAACGATGAACTCTACGGTCAGCAAATTACCAAAACTCTCATTACCAGAATTTACTGGTAATCTACTAGAATGGCATTCTTTTTGGGACCAATTTGAATCCAGCATAGATGCCAGAGATCTATACGATGTAGATAAATTAATGTATTTAAAAGCTTCAATAAAGGGAGAAGCGAAAAAGGTTATTGAAGGCTTCGACACTACAAATAGCAATTACGACCTAGCAGTAACAACTTTAAAAGAAAGATATGGAAACAAAAAACTGTTGATAGATACCCATTACGCAGCACTACATAAAGTGAAACCAGCCGTAAAACTCTCAGAGTGTAGGAAAACGCTAGATGACATACAGAGACACTTACGCGTACTAAAGTCATTAGGTCAAGAAACCAATCATGACCATCTGCGATTCCTATTAACCACTAAGTTCCCTAAGGAGATCAATTATATGTTAAACTTGAGAGTACAATCAGATAGCATCGACGAAATGAGAATACAATTAGATAAAATCATCACAGCAAATGAAGACGCCGATCGAATAACCGTAGAAATAGACAACACACCTAGGTATAGCGTTGAAACACTTCATACTAGAGAAAATACACGACCAGCATGGAAAAACAAATTTAATCACCCGAAGTTTCGAGCCAACAGAGGTAACCCCCAGAAAATAAAATATGATAGGAAACCAGGATCCAAAGAAGATGGTCCAGAAAATAAAAGAGGGAAGTTTTTGGATTGTGTATTTTGTCACAGAAAACATGAGTCTAAGACGTGTACAGTATAGAATAAATCTCAACAAAGAGAAATCATACGTGAAAAAAGGATATGTTACAACTGTTTCGAGCCGGGTCATTTCGTTAGGGAATGTACAGAACCACGAGAGAGGGTAAATTAACAAAAAAATGTGAATTAAATTGCTAATTAACACATTACTTGCTACATTATTTATTATTACATTGTTAGAGAAATCGTGTCTGATACCAATAACAAAATCAGGATGACTAAAAAATATTAAATGAGTTGGATCTTACTGAAGTGGCTACAAAACGGATAACTTTGAAAGAAGAAAGATAATATTAGTTACTAGGCCCCTAAACTTGAACCAGAACTTGAAAATTTGGAGCAAGTTAGCCCTTCAAGGCAAATCTTCTTCCTACTCGTGGAGGGTCTCTTACGAGAAACTGTCAATGACACTAAAGAGCATCAAGAGAAGTGCATCATGAGAGATTGCCAAGAGAAGACCAGATTAAATGGAAGTTCATTTCTGAATTGTCTCGGTGGTTTGGTGGCTTGTACGAACGCTTGGTTGGTCTAGTGAAATAAAGTACCTATGAAAAGGACATTACAAAAATATTTACTAAATGATAGCCAGTTTGTAAAAATAGTCAAAGAGATCGAAGTGGTATTGAATAGTAGACCGTTAACATAATGTGGACGCGGCATTGGATCAAGTGCTCCGGTCTATAGATTTCTGGAACTCGAGTAAATGTACAACTTTAAATAGGCACCCGGAAGCTGAGGATCAGACGCAATGTGGAGACGAAAACGCCTATTTTCAACGTCCTATCGGGGAGATGTCTAAACCTGAACTTAGGAATCTTGCCGTGACGTAAGGAGTTCATGTGATTGAATCTGGAGAGGGTTCATTAGGAGAAAGTGGCCACTGCACTGAGACTGTGAACTTTGGAGGTGGAACCGAAGCACAGGAGAAGTCATCACAGAGTGGAAGGCCTAAAAGAAGAGTTGCTATCAGTGCGTTGGCTAAGATCAAGGAGTGGACAAGTAGCCTGGTGGCTCTGTTCCTCTGACTTGGTGGCGGGAATGTCGCGATTTACATCACGAAAAAGCTGTAAACCTATAGTTAAATTAAATAATACGTACAAACTTCTTCGCGGTGATAAAACTATTTGCGAAATATAGGAAAACTAATAAAATTATCTATGGTTGTCTGGTTGTCTGTCTGTCAAGATGATTTTTCTCTGGTAAATGAATCATGTGACCGTATGATAAGTTCAGAACCATGATCTGGTAACGATCTTGTGTGTGGATGGCCTGGCAGTAGTGCTCTATGTAAGGGTGCTAGGTATTGAGCATGTGCAAGCAGAAGAGTTCCAAGGGTTTCGCTTCACTTGGACCTTCGGATTATCAAAGCTAAGTGGTTTTGTCTGATAAGGATGCTTAATACTTTACAGTTCCTCTCTACAGTCTGCACTTCCCCTAGGTCCTGTCCGTGTTGCTGTACGTAGTGACTGGTGTCATACGTGGTGTGCGTAGTGAATTCTACGCTTGCAGGGTAAGGCGTGGGCAGTGACGACTGCAGCGTTCCTGCGGAGGCCTCGGGTGTTGAGAGAACCTGGCATGTGGTGTCTAGTGTATCGTGGTAAGTCTCTTCAAGAGGTGGTGGACCACCGGAGTGAAGAGGCAGAGCACGAGATGGTTGATGTCACAACCGGGGTAAGACATCCATGAAAGGGTGTGTGCCGGTTCTTGTGCGGATGTGGGTTGAGTTGAGCTCCTCGCATTGTGATTGAGGTCGCGGCGGACTGGAGATCAGAGCGTGTGGAGTATGGCGTCAGAATCAAGTTAGGACTGCTTAGTGCTTGAGGTTCTATCAAGTCATGTTTACTTTTAATATACAGGTGGGACACGTAGGACACACACCGGCAGATAGGGATCACCAGTGGACGAGGGACCTAGAGGTGAAACGCCCGAGAATCCAGCCTAGCAGCTTTTCACTGGACGTCACTCTCCTTGGCGCCACAAGTACAAAGGTAGTGAATCATTCACTCTTTAAGAAGTATGTTCTAGTTAGCATTCACAGTCCCATAATAACATCCCCGGAGATGGGATTGCGACAACTTCTGACGAACTGCGAGTAACGAGGAAATGGAAAAGAAAGTCTATGACGGTTTTTGTAACCGCGTCAAAGCGCAAAAAGATGTGCAAACCAACAGGTGAGATCGTGGTCAAACAAAGGTCTATCCCACGATCTCACCTGTTGGTTTGCACATCTTTTTGCGCTTTGACGCGGTTACAAAAACCGTCATAGACTTTCTTTTCCATTTCCTCGTTACTCGCAGTTCGTCAGAAGTTTCATCGTCAGACTCCATGACTTCAAAATAATTAATAATAATCTGATTAGTACATATCATTGTTAAAAAAAAAAGAGGCGGTCGAGGAAACGAAGGTCTACATCAACTTGTTCAAGCTCGACCTCATCATCTGAATCTCTGGGTTCATCGAAGCGTTGTAAGAAGCTCAAGAAATCTTCAGGTTTGTCTACTAAAGAGGTGCTTAAACTTTTGAGTACTGTTAACGAAAAATCCAAAAGTAATAGTCATAAGTTGAGCAACAATAATCTCAACAATGTTTTACCAGAGTTTGATCCGGCAAGCAAATCGCAGAGTATTGATAGTTGGGTTAGAAAAGTGAATGAATGTGCCACCATTTATGAGTGGAACCAGAAGCAGACCGTACACTTTGCTCTACAGAAACTAACAGGACTTGCAAAGAAGTGGTTTGAATCACTTCCAAGCGTGGTATTTAGTTGGACAGAGTGGCAAGCAAAACTTAAAAAGGCGTTTCCAAATGAGCAAAATTATGGTCAGCTTCTGGAAGAAATGCTAGTACGTACATCGCGAAATAATGAAAACTTGCGTGAATACTTCTATGACAAGCTTACACTTGTAAACCAATGTGAAATTAGTGGTAAGAAAGCTGTAGATTGTATTACTCATGGTATAGTTGATAAATCAGTTTGGAATAGTGCACAAGCACTTCAGTGTGAGGAACCGGAAGATTTATTAAACTTCCTCAGCTCTCAGCGCCTTATGCCAGAGAGTTTACCTAATATTAGGAAACAAAATGACTTCTTGCCTTCTCGTTCAGAAGAACAGGCGTCAACGTCGATTAACAATTCACTGACTTGTTTTAATTGTCGTACAAAAGGACACTTCTACTACAAATGTCCAAAGCCTTTAATTAAGTGCCAAAAGTGTTTAAGGATTGGCCACGACAACGACAACTGTAATTTTGTCCCAATAGTTTCACGTTTAAATCCGCAGTAAGCGTTGAACGAAAACCTCTGACTATTTCTACTACCAGTGATAGTAATAGAATATTCTTCAAGCAGATCGAAGCAAACAATCAACATTTTACTGCATATACATTGATTTCGGTAGCCATTGTAGCTTGATGCGAGAATCTGATGCTTGGAACCTAAATTTGTCCTTAGACAAATTTAGGTTCCAAGCATCAGTTTGTACATCATGTTGCATAAACCAATCCAATGTTTCCCATCCAAAGCTCTTCGTAAGTTTCTTGGTGCAGACTGGTTTATCCGAGAATTGTAATTCGTAGAATACTCTCTGAAGTGCCAGTGAGCCAACTGAGGAAGGCCGTTTACGGAATGAATGAAGGAAGCATTTTGTAAACGGCCTTCGCAGACTCTTTACTTCACGAACCAACTGAGGAAGGCCGTTTACAAAATGCTTCCTTCATTCATTCCGTAAACGGCCTTCCTCAGTTGGCTCACTGGCACTTCAGAGAGTATTCTACGAATTACAATTCTCGGATAAACCAGTCTGCACCAAGAAACTTACGAAGAGCTTTGGATGGGAAACATTGGATTGGTTTATGCAACATGATGTACAAGAATTCTTGAGGGTTTTTATACATACCCTCAAAAATTCATGTGCATCATGTTGCATAAACGAACTGCTACATGAACTCTTTGCTGCAGACTCTTTACTTCACGAACCAACTGAGGAAGGCCATTTACAAAATGCCGAAGGAATCTGACGATAGTACTAAGTAAGTCCTCGGAATCATCATCATCAGCCCACACTAGTCCACTGCTGGACATAGGCCTCTCCCTATACGCGCCACTGAGCCCGGTGTTCGGCTCTACTTATCCACTTTCTGCCCGCCGCCTTTCGCATCATCCTCGTAAACTAAAGCCCCACTGACCTGACCTGATCTCTTATTCATTTTAAAGAGACACTGCAAGTGGAACGAATTGGTATTCTGCTCCATTATAACAAAATCGACCCGAGAGCTGGCTCTTATCTGGCTCAACGCATTAGTATTGCCATTTAGCGTGGCAATGCAGCCAGCATCTTAGGGACGCTTCCGTCTGGTAGTGATTTTGATCAGTTGAGCTACCTTTATATGTTCGCCTTCTTAAATTCAGGTAAAAGATCAAGAAATATAGTATTTTAGGCATTGAGTCTGAGCTAGAAAAACTTACTTAAATATTTGTCTTATTTTGTGCATGTTATATTCCAGGTTGGTTGCACTGGCACTTCAGAGAGTATTCTACGAATTACAATTCTCGGATAAACCAGTCTGCACCAAGAAACTTACGAAGAGCTTTGGATGGGAAACATTGGATTCGTTTATGCAACATGATGTACATGAATTCTTGAGGGTTTTTATACATACCCTCAAGAATTCATGAGCATCATGTTGCATAAACGAACTGCTACATGAACTCTTTGCTGCAGACTCTTTACTTCACGAACCAACTGAGGAAGGCCGTTTACAAAATGCCGAAGGAATCTGACGATAGTACTAAGTAAGTCCTCGGAATCATCATCATCAGCCCACACTAATCCACTGCTGGACATAGGCCTCTCCCTATACGCGCCACTGGGCCCGGTGTTCGGCTCTTCTCATCCACTTTCTGCCCGCCGCCTTTCGCATCATCCTCGTAAACTAAAGCCCCACTGACCTGACCTGATCTCTTATTCATTTTAAAGAGACACTGCAAGTGGAACGAATTGGTATTCTGCTCCATTATAACAAAATCGACCCGAGAGCTGGCTCTTATCTGGCTCAACGCATTAGTATTGCCATTTAGCGTGGCAATGCAGCCAGCATCTTAGGGACGCTTCCGTCTGGTAGTGATTTGGATCAGTTGAGCTACCTTTATATGTTCGCCTTCTTCAATTCAGGTAAAAGATCAAGAAATGTAGTATTTTAGGCATTGAGTCTGAGCTAGAAAAACTTACTTAAATATTTGTCTTATTTTGTGCATGTTATATTCCAGGTTGGTTGCACTGGCACTTCAGAGAGTATTCTACTATTTACAATTCTCGGATAAACCAGTCTGCACCAAGAAACTTACGAAGAGCTTTGGATGGGAAACATTGGATTGGTTTATGCAACATGATGTACATGAATTCTTGAGGGTATGTATAAAACCATAAAACTACCCCTGTGCCGACCTCTGTGGCGCGGCGGGCGATGCTTGGCCTGCGACGCAGGAGGTTGCGGGTTCGATTCCCGCCTCGGAACAAATATTTGTGCGATCGCAGATATTTGTTCAGGGTGTTCTGGGTATTTTCTATGTATAAAAAAATATATCTATCTATGTAATATATTGTATTAAGTATATCAATTATCTAGTACCCATAACACAAGCTCTGCTTAGCTTAGGGCTAGATAAAGTTGTGTGAACTGTCCAGCAAAAAAAAAAAAAAAGAATGTTTGTGAGTGTGTTATTGTGTGTTTGTTACTTCTTCACGCTGAAATGGCTCGACGGATTTGGATGAAATTTGAAATGGAGATACTGGACTCCCAGAATAACACCTAGGCACATTTTTATCCCGATATTCCCACGGGATCGAGACTTACGCGGGTGAAACCGCGGGGCGCTGCTAGTATACAAATAAATCCTTTTCCGTTAATCTAAGTAATCTGATTACTTACTGAATAGTATACAAATTAACTCTATTTTCTCTTGAGGGACCTAAAAGGGGTTTTAGGAGGGCCAACAACAAAAAATTTCAAAACAAAAGGTTTACCAATCGTGTTTCTGTTCTTGATTCATTTAGATTACATCCTCAAGTAATTACTCTGTTAATATCAAGTTTGTAACCTTTACCGTTATTGAGTGAGCGTATTACGCAACAACTTCAAAATTTTAACATTTCGCCGTAAGTTTTTTTTTTGCCTTTCTCTCGCTCGTTTTAAGTTGCCTACGCTTGTGGAACGAAATTCAAATTTTTTGGTGTTTTTTTTCCATTACGTTATCTTAGTCCAGAGGTCCCCGGGCATGCGGCTAACGTGTCCAGCCCAGTCCCACTTTAGATTTCCAGCTTCACAATTTCAAAATTTCACAAATTAAATTTAAATTTCTAATATATTAGTATACAATTTCTATATAAATTTAATATTAATAAGACAGGAAAGGCTACTGTAACAAAAACTTGCATGTTTGCCAAATACATTTTCTGGCATTACAAGTAACTCTGACGATCACCTCAGTATTATCATCATTTAGGCAAAACTTTCTCAAAGTATCTTCACATTTTCTAGGTTCTCTTGGACAAGTTGGAAAGCAAAATGAAGGGCACATGCGTGGAAGGCACAGTGCCGCGTCTGTTCGAGGGGAAAATGACGTCATACATTAAATGCAAAAACGTCAACGTATCCAGCACCCGCGTGGAAACCTTCTACGACATCCAGCTCAATATCAAGGGGAAGAAGAATAGTAAGTTCTATTTTATAAGATAAGTTTATTTCACTTAGAACAGGTACAACAAATCATTTGCATTAATTTCAAAGATGTTCGTAAGTACATGAAATTAAGAGAACTTTGCCTTCCGTGGTATTTAAAAACTGTGTTACGGCAAGATAACGCTTCTCACCCCAAATAGAATGGTCCATACCGGACATTATTGAGTAAAATTATGCCTAAACATTAAACCCATATAAATATATACCTTAAGAACAACTGCTAACATACATATTTTATACTTAAAACTATAACTTAACGTCAATAGAGGGATTTGGTTTCGATAACGCTTCCCTATAGCGTCGGTAAACAATGCCAGCTGGCCAGAACTCCGGATCAAGGAACACATCCTTCTACTTCGCCTGGACCTGGAGAGCATATGACTTACTATTATGATTATTTGAAATGAAATAAAATCAGTTTATTTGCTAAAACATGGTAGGATACATTGAAGGCCTTCTGTTATAGTGAGGAGCACATGTTTTTGCTTCACAAGCGTGCAAATGTTTTAAAATAGGTACATCTCTATTGAATACATTGGATAAAATAAAAACCAATCAATTCATTAATAATACTCCTAATAAATTACAATGTTGTGGTATCTGATAATGTATGGTTGACGACCTCTGTGGCGCGGCGGGCGAAGCTTGGCCTGCGACGCAGGAGGTTGCGGGTTCGATTCCCGCCTCAGAACAAATATTTGTGCGATCGCAGATATTTGTTCAGGGTGTTCTGGGTATTTTCTATGTATAATAAAAAATATCTATCTATGTAATATATTGTATTAAGTATATAAAGAAAGAAAGAAAGAAAGAATATATATTTATTTGTATATCAGTTATCTAGTACCCATAACACAAGCTTTGCTTAGCTTGGTGCTAGATAATATTGTGTGAACTGTTCAGCATTATTTATTTATTTATTTATTTAATTTATCTGAGCCAACGAAGCAAATAAAAAAAACCTAGTACAAATTATATTAAAAAAAACTTTAGATTCATAAATACCAACAAGGATGGATTAATTAATAATTATTTTTTAACGGACTTAGAAAAGGAGGAGGTTCTATAGTATCGCAATAAATTAATTTGAATTTAGGGATTAAAGAGTGGTGACGAACTAGACGACGCAGTATAGGATCCTCAATGGAACAATTACATTCTGGTCGCGGGAAGCCGGTACAGGAAGGCACCTCAAGACCTTTGGTTGTGTCATTCTTTAGCCAGTCCAGTCTTCGATTAAGAATACAACCTAGATTTCCGGTCACGTTCAAAATCAAAGCTAAAATATTCAACGAGACGTATTTTTTGCACCGACCTGACATCTAGTTGTATTCTTGATCGAAGAGTCCAGTCGAACTTCTAAGGCCCCTCGCCCATTGCGACTTTTTGTAGGACGGCATGGCTACTAACGCGCGTCGTGGTTATGTGGGCGAGGGCACACAGCCAGCGACTTCATCGCGACTCGATTGATGCGAAAGCGCGACAGCTAATAATGATGAAACATTTAACTTTTTCAGTTGAGGAGTCTTTCAAAGACTACATCAGCACCGAGACCCTGGACGGAGAGAATAAGTACGACGCGGGCGAGCACGGCCTACAGGAGGCAGAGAAGGGGGTAGATCTTCGCGACCTTCCCCCCCGTGCTGCATCTACACCTGATGCGGTTCCAGTACGACCCTATCACGAACAGCTCTGTCAAGTTTAATGACAGGTTAGTGTCATCTACATAATTGTTACCTTACGGTACAAGGTAACAAAGGTATAATGTGCCTGTCTGCAACTTTGTCCATTGGGGAGACACACTGCTTATTTATCTCGCTAGGTGGCGCATTATCGCTGGTGTTGTTTCGTGCTCAAACAAAGGTCTAATAATGTAAAAAAAAAATGTCGTATATCTTTGGATAATTTTAGTAAATAAACATTAAATAATAGTCTGGTATAAAACATGCCTCTGTGTAGGGCATTCCAGTGTAAAAATAAAGGTACACACCGTTTCCCTTCTGATGAGATAAAGACAAGACCACTAAATAACAAGCACCAGCGATGGTAGCGCCATCTGAGATTAGTTTTGCATGTGGCTTCCCATTTGACAAAGTTGGAAGATAGGCATAGGGTGCTTCATAGGTGGACGTGACCTGTGAGGTAATGCACTGTTCATAGGCAGAGGGTACCGCTTAACATCAGGTGGGCCATGTGCTTGAACAGGAATTACGTATTCGATCACTGGAAAAATAAGTGGCATGTCGAACAACAGTACTGAAGAAGCCTTTTTTTTTCCGTAGGTTCGAGTTCTACGAGCACATCAACCTGGACCAGTACCTCCAGGAGAAGCCGGAGCGCGCCCCCGCGGACTACACGCTGCACGTCGTGCTCGTGCACTCAGGGGACAACTACGGGGGGCACTACGTGGTCTTCATCAACCCCAACGGGGACGGGAAGGTACTATACTTATTATATTTATTATTACCTTGCTAGTTTGGTAAACTGCATGTTTTTTATTAAGAAACAGTTTTGAATGGAATGTAAATAGGTGTTTACAGTAGTATCCAACTGATATGGTTTTTTATCTTTTTTTTTTCTTTATAATTGGCGCCGCACGTCTTGTGCATTTGCCATTTTCAAGTATCTGTATTTTCAATATATTTTGCAACGTTACACTCCTTCCAAGTCGTCAAAGTCACAGTCAAGTCATATTTTAGTAAAACGGTGGCCAATTTTACTAAACCTTTGGTAGACAATTTCCACCAATTTCAAAAGTCACGCAATTCACTTCCATTTCATTTCACTACACTTGTGCTTTTTAAACGAGCTACATTCGTTAAAATGCCACCAAAATAACACAAAATAACTCAAGAAAACTCTAGGAAAAGAAATAAAATAAAAGTAGACAACGTCTCTTTTCGAAATGGCGGGAAGAGTCTCCTGATATGGCTTACCGATGTACCTGCGCGGAAGATTAATTTTTTAAAGCGCGGGAAATGCTTTTGACCAATCGGCACGCTCCACACACCGCGCTTCTTTTTCCTGTACCTCTATTGGTCGGCAGCTGCTGCCATGTTAGCGCGCTGAAGTGTAATCTAGCTAGGAATATGGACTAAAGGCATGGAACTAAGGCTAAAATCGAAACGTTAGCGATTATACCAGTCTCATTCTTTTATATGAATGTATTCATGTGTTGGAATGAGACAAGCATAAATCTATCTGTTCTTATTTGTGTTAGTCGTACCAGGCCAAATGTCAAATTACTAGTACATTCATGGTAACAATCTAGGGAGATGTATATGCATGATACCAAAATTCAGGGTACGGAACGGAAAGACGACTGTCGTGTGACAATATATTTGTTTCTCTCTAACATAGGATAGCAAGCTATCTTCTAGGATAGGAGTAAGAAGGAACACTCTATGCTATTTTTAGCACTCACTCCATTACTATTATACCTCCATGTAATCTAGGAAGATGTACTACATGGAAATAAGGCTATAAACAAACCGGATTCGATTATACCAGTCTCATTCTTTTATATGAATGTATTCATGTGTTGGAATGAGACAAGCATAATATCTATCTGTTATTATTTGTGTAACATGTACCAGGCCAAATGTCACACTAGGTACCAATTACTACTACATTCATGGTACCAATCTAGGAAGATGTACATTCATGGTACCAATATTCAGGGTACGGAACGGAAAAACGACTGTCGTGTGACAATATATTTGTTTCTCTCTAACATAGGATAGCAAGCTATCTTCTAGGATAGGAGTAAGAAGGAACACTCTATAAAATTAGTGGCTATTTTAGCACTCAATCCATGTACTACTACATTCATGAGTGTAATTGTGCGGAGGGGCGTGACTTGCGAGTGAGACGGAACTAACAGCTGCAGCGTATTATGAACCTTATAATAGTGACCTAAGGTTGATTGTAAGTTTAGCATTCTTTCGTTAATCTTCGGAGCCATACTTTCTTTTCTGCGCGAACGAAGATTCACGACGCGCCATATCAGTTGGGTACTACTTGCAAACAATTATTAGTACTAGATAGTTTTTTTCTTTTTAACTTTATTTGGGTAAACAAACAGTAACACAATATATTTCACTAAGGTAAAATAAAATTAAGAAAAAAAAAATACTATGTGTGACCAACACCGTTTACGACAGCTTGTAGCAATGAGCACTCGAAAGTTGTGCATAGTATAGTAGATGCTTAATAGTAGTAGAGCTTTTTTGTAGACCTACCTATTTCTGCCGCATAGCAGTAGTGCTTGCATTGCTGTGTTCCGGTTTGAAGGGTATGGGTGGCGGTGAAATTACAGGAACATCAGCATTTAACAATGCATTACCTCATAGGTCACGTCCACCTAGGTCGCGCCCTATGTGTCATTGCACGCGCCCGCCACCTTGAGACAAAGATGAAAAGTCTCATGTGCCTGTAAGTTCACCAGCCACCATACACTTCAAACCGGAACACTGCTTTGCGGCAGAAATAGGTATGGTGGTAGTATTTCCCCAGACGAACTCCTTCATAAAAAAAGCTCTACTACTAGTACTTCAGGTCTAGCGCTTAACTGAGTCAGTCCCTGAGTTATGGGAGCGGTACGGGAGGGGTGTTTTTGTTACGTCACAATGAAGCGTGGCTTCATGTCATCTGATAATTTGAGAGACGAAAACATCCCTCCCGTACCGCTCCCGTACCGCTCCCGTACCGCTCCCATACCTCAGGGACTGACTCAGTTAAGCGCTAACCTGGGGCCCAATTCTACTAATTTTGAAAGAAAAACATTATATTAATATGCAATTACAATTAAATTACAATTGTTATAAAAAATGGTAGTCTCCTAAATTTATGATTTTACGAATAATTACATAGTTTTTTTTACGATTGTTTCAAAATGGTCACAATTATAATGCAATTGAAAAACCATTGAAGTTAGTAGAATACCAAAAGTGTCAAAAGTGACAAGTATGAGACAATTCTTTTATGCTATATATTACTACTACTATGATTTATGATAGTCTTTTATGCTATATATTACTACTACTATGATTTATGATAGTCTTTTATGCTATATATTACTACTACTATGATTTATGATAGTCTTTTATGCTATATATTACTACTACTATGATTTATGATAGTCTTTTATGCTATATATTACTACTACTATGATTTATGATAGTCTTTTATGCTATATATTACTACTACGATGATTTATGATAGTCTTTTATGCTATATATTACTACTACTACTATGATTTATGATAGTCTTTTATGCTATATATTACTACTACTATGATTTATGATAGTCTTTTATGCTATATATTTCGGCTACGAATTATAGCCCCTTGTTCGAGTTCATTTACCCAATATCGTAGTGCCTTTAGTTGGGCTCTCTCTCTTATTGATCAATTGTGTTTTGTACAAAGCAGTGGTGCAAGTTTGACGACGACGTTGTGTCTCGCTGCACCAAAAAGGTGGCCATAGAGGACAACTACGGAGGGCACGACGAGGACATGGCGTTCACGGTGCGCCACTGCACCAACGCTTACTTGTTGGTCTACATCAGGTGAGACACAGTCTGAAGCTGGCTTCCCACGGTGCGTCTCGCTGCACCAAGCATGAGGCCATAGAGTACAACTACGGAGGGCACGATGAGGACATGGCGCTCACGGTGCGCCACTGCACCAACGCTTACATTTTGGTCTACATCAGGTGAGACACAGTCTGAAGCTGGCTTCCCACGGTGCGTCTCGCTGCACCAAGCATGAGGCCATAGAGTACAACTACGGAGGGCACGACGAGGACATGGCGCTCACGGTGCGCCACTGCACCAACGCTTACATGTTGGTCTACATCAGGTGAGACACAGTCTGAAGCTGGCTTCCCACGGTGCGTCTCGCTGCACCAAGCATGAGGCCATAGAGTACAACTACGGAGGGCACGACGAGGACATGGCGCTCACGGTGTGCCACTGCACCAACGCGTACATGTTGGTCTACATCAGGTGAGACACAGTCTGAAGCTGGCTTCCCACGGTGCGTCTCGCTGCACCAAGCATGAGGCCATAGAGTACAACTACGGAGGGCACGACGAGGACATGGCGCTCACGGTGCACCAACGTCCGGTTCGAGGCGAATCTGTAACTTAAGCCGCGTATGGACTGTGCATTCCAATCTACGCGTAATTCGGGTACGTTGAACACGCGTACAAATGAATACGCGTACAGCACCTGTATGGACTGCGGCGAGTATGAACGCGTGGTGGATCGATTCATTCAATCTCGCGCGCCAGCCAGTATTGTATTATTGTATTTTCTGTACTTATGGATTTTGTCTGAAATAAATGAATTAATTAATTTTAATTCATTGCATGTTTAAGTAACATTTTGGTATGATGTTTAGTGCTCCTAGTCCTAAGGTCGGGCGCTGGAAATTGCGACTCTTGCAATTTTCAATGTTCATTTTTCTATACTGCCATCGTGTAACAAATCAATTTTAAATTTCAAATTCAGTTAACAATAGACTTATTTTGTAGGGATTCACAGTTGAAGACTGTGCTCCAGGAAGTGACGCAAGTCGATATCCCGAGCGAGCTGAGCGAGCGACTGGCCGAGGAGAAGAGGATTGAAACGGTATGTCTCGACTGTCGACTGGCAACATGTCCGATCTTATCATACATCAACATCCCGCTGAAAACCTTAGGAGGTGAATTTTATAAATTCTTTTCTTAGTGCACGCTAGACCAGAAAAGGAATTCACCCTCACGTCTCTCTAAGACGCTTTAGCATGTGCGTTGATAGTCTGTCAGTCACGCAACGATTTGATAATATTGATTTATAAATGTACTATAGTCTATCCAAATACTACTAGCATATCCAATGGTTTTTTTTCTGATGTATAGGAGTGGTACGGGAGGGGTGTATTCGTCTCTCAAATTATCAGATGACATGTGACATAATGTGAACAAAACACCCCTCCCGTACCGCCCCCATACCTCAGGGACTGACTCAGTTAAGCGCTAGACTAGTAGCTTTAAGCAGCTTTAAGGCTGCGCCAACCCCCGGCAGAAATCTTCATAAAAAAAAGCTACGTGCTGTCCGAAAAAGCAGTTTTTATTGAATATCTCGTAAAATAATGCATATTTTTAATATGAATTTTGTTCAGTTAAAAATCCAACCAGGATTAGTAATTTTGCGGCATACCTTACCTTACTTCAAACTGTGTTTGTACAGATCCGGCGCAAAGAGCAAAACGAGGCCCACCTCTACATGAACGTGAACGTGGTGTTCGAGGAGGCATTCGACGGCCACCAGGGCAATGACCTCTACGACCCGGAGCGGGCGCACTACCGCGTGTTCCGCGTGCGCAAGCAGGCGACCGTCGCCGTGCTCATGGAGATGATGGCCGACAACTTCAAGTTCCCTTTGAAACAGCTGCGGCCGTGGCCTTTCAGCGCACGCTCTAACCAGGTTAGTACGACCCGGAACACACGCACTACCGTGTGTTCCGCGTGCGCAAGCAGGCGACAGTCGCCGAGCTCATGGAGATTATGGCAGACAACTTCAAGTTCCCGCTGAGACAGCTGCGGCCGTGGCCTTTCAGCGCACATCATCATCATCAGCCTGTATCAGTCCACTGCTGGACATGGGCCTCCCCCAATGCTCGCCATTTAGACCCATTTCCAGCTCTTCCCATTCACTTTCTACCAGCCGCCTTACGCAGATCGTCGCTCCACCTAGCCAGGGGGCACCCCACACTACGTTTACCAAGAAGTACTTCAGCAAACTTCAGCGCACGTTCTAATCAGGTTTGTCTTGGAGGTTGTAAGGTGGCCCCCATGCCTACAAGAGGCTGCGTTCCCACCAGAGATGTGCGAGGTAGATGAGCGGTGCGAGAATGCGTAGCGAGGCTGTCGAACGATGTGAGTGTTTCCACCAGAGATGTGCGAGGTAGATGAGCGGTGCGAAGATGCATAGCGACGCTGTGAAACGGTGCGCAGATGAGCGGTGCGAGGATGTGTAGCGGGCACTTTTCAGACGCGAGCGCAAAGCAAACTCCAGATGCAAAGCTCGCGTCGATCCTTTGCACACATCCCTCGCACACATCCCTCTCACACATCCCTCGCATGTTTTTTACGTATAAAAACCTCGCTCTGCTAAGCCGTTTCCACCAGAGCTGCGCTGAGCGAGGCTAGGTAAATGAAGTGATTCTATTGGTTCTTAACAAACACATCCCTCGCTACGCATCATCGCTCATCTCTGGTGGAAACGCACCCATATGATTGTACAATGTGAATGGTCCTTTTAAGTTAAATTTATTTTTTGCCTCTGCTTTTAGTTTCTTACCTTGCTTTTAATAAACGTAAAATATCCTCCGCGTAGTTACTCCGTGTTTTGTCTCTTTCGATCGAATTTGAAAACGCTTGTCAATGCAAAAGTCAAAACACTGCAACTATTCCAAAGGTAATTTGAATTTTTGACCCCCGACTCAAAAAGAGGAGTGTTATAAGTTTGACCTCTGTGTGTCTGTCTGTGGCACCGTAGCTCTTAAACGGGTGAACCGATTTGAATGCGTTTTTTTATATTTAAAGCAGATTTTCTAGCGATGGTTCTTAGACATGTTTTATCAAAATCGGTTAATTGTGGCGGGGGTTTTTTTAAATTTGAAATTTCTTGTATAGTAAATAAACAATTTATGACCTCCACAGACCTGCAGACCAACCTGCCGATATGTCTGTTATAGTTTTCTGCTGGTCGCTGTATATCAACAGCGACCAGCACAAAACTTTAACAGACATATCGGAGAACATGAACCCGTGGAATATATTCCTTGAAATGCTGCTCCCGGACTCTGGCTTCAGCGCTCTACCCAACTTTGATAAAGAGAACGATGTCGCTCTGTTCTTCAAACTGTATGACCCCAAGCAGAAGCGTATTCACTACTGCGGCCACCACTACTTGCCCATCGCCAGCAAGCCCACCGATTTAATACCCATCTTGAACAAGCGGGCAGGTAATTATTAATTCAATTAAATGACTGGAGGGTATGGGGGGGGGGACCTTTGCCCAACAATGGGATGATTCAGGCTAACAGTAACAGTAATTAAATAACTATATTTTCAGAGGTTATATGAGAGGCTAATTGTTTGTCCAGCATAAGAAAATACCTGTGCGTCACCTCACGTGGATGTGTGCAGTGGTCTATCTGGCCTAGGAGTAGACCCTCCGTCTGTTCCCGTGGAAGAGTGCCGTGATGTGTGTCCGGCCTAAGAAAATACCTCTCCGTCTCCTCAAGTGGATGTGTGAAGTGGTATGTCCGGCCTAAGAGTAACTCTCCGTGTTTTCCTATGGAAGAGTGCTGTGGTGTTTGTCCGGCCTAAGAAAATACCTCTCCGTCTCCTCAAGTGGATGTGTGAAGTGGTATGTCCGGCCTAAGAGTAACTCTCCGTGTTTTCCTATGGAAGAGTGCTGTGGTGTTTGTCCGGCCTAAGAAAATACATGTCCGTCACCTCACGTGGATATGTGAAGTGGTATGTCCGGCCTCAGAGTAACCCTCCGTTTTTTTCCTATGGAAGAGTGCTGTGGTGTTTGTCTGACCTAAGAAAATACCTCTCCGTCTCCTCAAGTGGATGTGTGAAGTGGTATAACCAGCCTAAGAGTAACCCTCCGTTTTTTTCCTATGGAAGAGTGCTGTGGTGTTTGTCTGACCTAAGAAAATACCTCTCCGTCTCCTCAAGTGGATGTGTGAAGTGGTATGTCCAGCCTAAGAGTAACTCTCCGTGTTTTCCTATGGAAGAGTGCTGTGGTGTTTGTCCGGCCTACGAAAATACCTCTCCGTCTCCTCAAGTGGATGTGTGAAGTGGTATGTACGGCCTAAGAGTAACCCTCCGTTTTTTCCTATGGAAGAGTGCTGTGTTGTTTGTCCAGCATAAGAAAATACCTGTGCGTCACCTCACGTGGATGTGCGCAGTGGTCTATCTGGCCTAGGAGTAGACCCTTCGTCTGTTCCCGTGGAAGAGTGCCGTGATGTGTGTCCGGCCTAAGAAAATACCTCTCCGTTTCCTCAAGTGGATATGTGAAGTGGTATGTCCGGCCTAAGAGTAACTCTCCGTGTTTTCCTATGGAAGAGTGCTGTGGTGTTTGTCTGGCCTAAGAAAATACCTCTCCGTCTCCTCAAGTGGATGTGTGAAGTGGTATGTACGGCCTAAGAGTAACCCTCCGTTTTTTCCTATGGAAGAGTGCTGTGTTGTTTGTCCAGCATAAGAAAATACCTGTGCGTCACCTCACGTGGATGTGCGCAGTGGTCTATCTGGCCTAGGAGTAGACCCTTCGTCTGTTCCCGTGGAAGAGTGCCGTGATGTGTGTCTGGCCTAAGAAAATACCTCTCCGTCTCCTCAAGTGGATGTGTGAAGTGGTATGTCCGGCCTAAGAGTACCTCTCCGTGTTTTCCTATGGAAGAGTGCTGTGGTGTTTGTCCGGCCTAAGAAAATACATGTCCGTCACCTCACGTGGATATGTGAAGTGGTATGTCCGGCATCAGAGTAACCCTGCGTTTTTTCCTATGGAAGAGTGCTGTGGTGTTTGTCCGGCCTAAGAAAATACCTGTCCGTCACCTCACGTGGATATGTAACGTGGTATGTCCGGCCTAAGAGTAACCCTCCGTTTTTTCCCATGAAAGAGGGCTGTGGTGTGTGTCCAGCCAAAAAAAAAACCTCTACGTCTCCTCCCATGGATGCAATGAGCATCACATCAATGTACCAATTCTACCTATTGCATTAGGATACGATTTTCAATGTTAACTACATTTTGATTACTAGGACAGAAAATGTATGGTAGTAAATGTGTTACCGGCTACCACCATGCAAAGGGCGTCGACGATTTTGGCATAGTCGTCAGCCACCATTTAGTTTTATTTTCAAGTTAGTGGCGCACTTTGAAAACTGTACATAAATGGCTAGAGGATACGGCTTATTCGCAAAACGTCCACTTTTCATAATGTACACCGCACTTTTGGTCCTGACCAAAACAGTTCTTTGAAACGGTGACCGATCGGATCCGGTCAAACGACGCATCCTACTGTTTTATGGGAAAGATTAAAGAAAAATGTTACAAACACAAAAAAATAGAAGGCTGCATATTAACTTTGCTGTAGCTTATCGAGCTAACGAGACCAGCGTGACACGAAGTGGAACGATTCCACTGAGTGGAACGATTGTCGAGTGAGTGAGATACACGAAGAGGCGACATTCGTATTAATTAGTGCAGGAGCATGTACAGGTACAGGTATAATTACAGGTACAGGAACAGACACAGGTACAGGTACAGGTCAAGGTTAAAATTAAGGGTCAAAATCAAAGTAGATTTATAGAGGTTCGTAGGCGTTGGAAGGAGTTTGTAGGGTTTGTAGGATTTTGTTGGGGTTTGTAGTGTTGGTAGGGTTTGCAGGGGTTTGTAGAGGTTTGTGCATACACGCGAGTAAGCGGCAAAGGAAAACTGTACGCCAGCTGCTCGCACCTCACGCACCACCGACCCACTAGTTATTGTGCTATGGCTAGAGGATACAACTCATTCGCAAAACGTCGACTTCTTGTAATGTACACCGCACTTATTCTCAATATGACCACTTCGCATAACCTCCACTTCGCAAAATATACACTCAATTTTTTTGCTCAAATAGACTAAAGGAGATGTTCAAAAAATATATGAAGGCCAGTATAAAAATAACTAGAAATTCTAAGCAACATAATAGTTATTTACGGAGAAAGGGCATTTATTTGGCTATTTTTCAGCTAGTGAAAAATAATAAATGTACCTCAATTTTTTTAAACTTGATTCAAATGTTGTGTTTTTCAAAATAAAGTTAGAACTTGTAACACTCCCAAAAGGTGAACTTGACGCTCTTTGGCAGGCAGACTAAGGAATTTTGATACTCTCTAGCTAGCGAGACAGGCCGCAGACAGACAACCACAAAGAACTTTTCATACGACTATCCTACCTTCGTTCCATGTTGTCGCGTTATTACTAATACTTCACTTATTAGTTTATCCGTTCTGTGTAGGTTCAGGATACATTCTAAGTAGATACCTACCTACACTGTTGGAGAGTTCACTAATAGGTAGGAGCTGCCTGTAATGATAATAGTACCTTTAGCAATATGCATAGGTACCTACATTCCTCGCCTCCTTATAAACATATGTATTTTTCAGGTAGCTCAGGGCACAGATAAATTTATTGTAAATTGTGTGTTAGCACGTATTCCATTCAAGAAGAATATTTTAGTCATCATATCTTTGGGCACAGGCAGAAGAAGACGAAATAGCATATTTTCGTGTTAGAGAATATTTTAGTCATCATATCTTTGGGCACAGGCAGAAGAAGACGAAATAGAATAATTTCTTTTATGTGCGATCGCAGATATTTGTTTAGGGTGTTCTGGGTATTTTTATGTATGATAAAAATATCTATCTATGTAATATATTGTATTAAGTATATCAGTTATCTAGTACACATAACACAAGGTCTGCTTAGCTTGGGGCTAGATAAAAAATGTGAAATGTGTAATGTGAACTGTCCAGCATAATTTATTTATTTATTTATTACACACGTGTGGATTTGGTATGTTTGTTTCATTATGTTTTCCCTTCAAGAACAATTTTATTATTTTCTCGGAAATGGAGGTTTTATAATATATAAAATTTATATAATCGAGTAGCCCAATAAATAAGCTTTTTTTAGATATATTTCATAACTTCTGGAATTTTCTCAGAATATTATACCACTTCTGGACATCTCCTTTATTCGCAATATGTACACAGGACTTTTCATAAAATGACTTAATTTTTTTTTTGACTTTTTGACTTTTTATATTTTAGATTTTTAACTTTTTTCATATGATTACATTTTTACTTCTTGGTTTTAAAAGTAAAATATAAATACAAGTAAAATGTAACGAAAAGTAAAAAAGTTGCAATTTCCACCAGGCACCACCACTTGTTGTTCTCCCACACGATAGCCCTTTACTAGTCATCAAGCTCCGGTGTTGCCCGCAGTCTTTTTTTTCAATTTGAAAATTGAAAACTTTACGATTCTACAAAATGACCACCAAACAATCCGCCATGCGCCATCATGGTTTTAAAAAAAGTTGTGATTTTGCACCCTTTATACACCAAGATGCTTACAACATTTCTATATAAACCAAATTTTTCGAGTGTTAACTTTGGTAAAAAACTTTAATTCATCAAAGTCTAGTCGGACAAGTCTGTTTAAAAAACCCATTTTAGAGCAGCAATCTATATATTTTTTTTTCTTTAATCTATCCCAAAAAACAGTAGGATGCGTCGTTTGAACGGATCCCATCGGTCACCATTTCGAAGAACGGTTTTGGTCAGCTTGGATTTTTGAAATGACAGATTTTTTCCCGAGTCTGATTAAAAAACTAAACACTTTCCTAGAACATGACCCATCACTAAAACGACTCCTTCTAGGAGAATAACGATGTCAATGAGTCAGTGAGCCAGTAACCCATATCCAGCTTTTTTGAAAAAAAAATAGTTCGAAAAGTGCGGTGTACATTATGAGAAGTGGATGTTTTGCGAATGACCCGTACCCTCTAGCCAAATGTAATTTTTTTAAAGTGCGCCTCTAACTTAAAAATAAAACTAAATGGCGGCTGACGACTATGCCAAAATCGTCGACGCCCTTTGGATGGTGGTATGGTATGTATGTTATATATGGTAGTAACACATTTACTACCATACATTATCTGTGCTAGAAATCAAAATGAGTAGTTATTACATTGAAAATTGTAGAATGATATAGGTAGAATTCGTAGATTGATGTGATACTCAATGCATCCACGGAAGGAGACGGACTGGTATTTTCTTAGGCCGGACACACATCACGGCACTATTCCACGGGAACAGACGGAGGGTCTACTCTTAGGCAAGACAGACCACTGCACACATCCACGTGAGGTGACGCACAGGTATTTTCTTAGGTCGGACACACACCTCGGCACACTTTCATGGAAAGACACGGAGAGTCTTCCCTTAGGCCAGACAGACCACTGTACACATCCACGTGAGGTGACACATAGGTATTTTCTTAGGCCGGACAAACACCACAGCACTCTTTCATAGGAAAAAACGGAGGGTTACTCTTAGGCCGGACATACCACTTCACACATCCACTTGAGGAGACGGACAGGTATTTTCTTAGAGCGGACACACATCACGGCACTCTTCCATGGGAACTAATGGAGGGTCTACTCTTAGGCCAGACAGACCACTGCACACATCCACGTGAGGTGACGCACAGGTATCTTCTTAGGCCCGATAAACACCACAGCACTCTTCCATAGGAAAAACCGGAGGGTAACTCTTAGGCCGGACATACCACTTCACACATCCACGTGAGGAGACGGAGAAGTATTTTCTGAGGCCAGAAACACATCACGGCATTCTTTCACAAGAAGAGACGTAGGTGCTACTCTTTGTTCGGACAGACCACTGTAAACATCCACTGGAGGAGACGGAGAGTTAATTTTTTAGGACACACACACACCACGACACTCTTCCACGGGAAGAGATAGAGGGTAGACTGTTAGGTCGGACAGACCACTGTAAACATCCACTGGTGGAGACGGAGAGGTAATTTTTTAGGCCAGACACACCACGACACTCTTTCACGGGAAGAGACGGAGGGGCTACTCTTTGTTCGGACAGACCACTGTAAACATCCACTGGAGGAGACGGAGAGGTAATTTTTTAGGCCAGACACACACCACGACGCTCTTACACGGGAAGAGACGGAGGATATACTGTTAGGTCGGACAGACCAGTGCACACATCCACTGGAGGAGACGGAGAGGTAATTTCTTAGGCTGGACACACACCTCTGCACTCTTCCTCAGAAAGAGACGGAGGGCCTACTCTTAGGTCGGACAGACCACTGCACACATCCACTGGAGTAGACGGAGAGGTAATTTCTTAGGCCGGACACACACCTCTGCACTCTTCCTCAGAAAGAGACGGAGGGCCTACTCTTAGGTCGGACAGACCACTGCACACATCCACTGGAGGAGACGGAGAGGTAATTTATTAGGATCGAATCATGAGGTACTTATTTTGTTTATGGAACATCTGATTTTCTGCCACAATTAGATACCTTCCTAACGATCCATTTTTATAGGTAATGTAATTATCCAAATATCCAACAGAAATAATAAAAAAACTTACGTAAAAATTCTTTATTATTTATTTATTACTAGCACTAAAACTTATTATTTTCTGTGCGCATATTGTACTACTTTATGACCGTATGTGCGAAAATAATAGCAAGACGCCTTAGAGCGTTTCCACACTATCCGATGCGATACCGTTATCAGCCGTAATAATCATACATTTTATCGGTCTCCAATATCAGATACCGACAAAATGTATGGAAATGTGTTCCGATAAGGATATCGGATCGGAAAGTGTGAAAACGCTCTTACCCGCCTATATAATTCGGGTCATTGAACTCGGCGCATCCTGCGTCCCGCTCAGTGGGCGGGGCGACCCCGCGTGCTTCACACCCTGACATAAAAATTTTCGTTGGCCCTGTAGCGCCTTAACTACAATGCAATTGATCTCAGTGGCCGCAGCGATCAGCGACTGAACACGGGCCGCAAATGCGTCGCTTCGATCTATAGATTATAGAAGATCGAAAGGCATGCGACTTTACGGCGGTGCTCGAGACTCTATAAGCCTGAAAGCTCTGCGTTCGATCGAGTCCAAGGCAGCAAGCTGGTGTTTGGCCGAGCCATCCCAAACGTGGCAGCTTTACTTACCTACTTTACTTACTTTTACGGTAAAAACCTATTTTATTCGTGTTGTTGTTTTCAGGTTGGTCCTAATTATAAAGAGGATAAGGAATTAATTTTATATCCAAACAAAGGTGGCAAGGTGTCGGACATCTTGGAAGAAGCAGCTAAGGTCGTAGAAATGTCGCCAGAAGGGTCCGGCAGGTAATTCATTGTATTAGTTATATTGCAATCAAAGTTATTGTTAATATCCATAGCAGAAAGTACATACGCGAAGTGCGAAGTGAGAGCGCATGCATAGTCAATATCACAACCCGAAGTCACACATAGTCTAGTGCCAAGTCTTATTAAATAGTCATAGTTGTACAAAGTCTTATTAAATAGTCATAGTTGTACAAAGTCTTATTAAATAGTCATAGTTGTACAAAGTCATACCACATAGTCTAGTGCCAAGTCTTATTAAATAGTCATAGTTGTACAAAGTCATAGTACATAGTCTAGTGCCAAGTCATATTAAATAGTCATAGTTGTACAAAGTCATAGCACATAGTCTAGTGCCAAGTCTTATTAAATAGTCATCGTTGTACAAAGTCATAGCACATAGTCTAGTGCCAAGTCTTATTAAATAGTCATAGTTGTACAAAGTCATAGCACATAGTCTAGCACCAAGTCTTATTAAATAGTCATAGTTGTACAAAGTCATAGCACATAGTCTAGTGCCAAATCTTATTAAATAGTCATAGTTGTACAAAGTCATAGCACACAGTCATAGTACAAAGTTACAAAGTTAGGTCTGACGACCCGGTCTCTGACCCGGCGGTCGAAGATTCGTCTGCGACGCAGGAGGTTGCGGGTTCGATTCCCGCCGGCTTACGGGCCCGCCTGATGGCATCTGCAAAACCCAGGGGCATTGTGAATGTGTTGCAATGAAGTGTTGTCCATGAAGGACTCGAATGAATGAATTAATGATTTCCAAATGTAGATCTTATTCATATTTATCCAGTTCCACTAATTCAACCTTTTTTTTTTATACTACTTTGATGAAGGAACAAGCAAGAGGCTCACCTGATGTTAAGCGGTAACCTCTGCCTATGAACAGTGCATTACCTCATAGGTCACGTCCACCTAGGACGCGCCCTATGTGGTATTGCACTGCGCCCGCCACCCTGAGACATAAAGATAAAAAGTCTCATGTGCCTGTAATTTCACCGGCACCCTTACCCTTCAAACCAGAACACAGTAATGCGAGCACTACTGCTTTGCGGCAGAAATAGGTATGGTGATAGTACTTCCCCGGACGAACTCTTTCACAAAAAAGCTCTACTACTACTCAAACCTACCTATAATAAGTATGCGAATTTTTAAGGTTTTACATATTAAAATTTAAATGATTGATTATCTATTCATTTGGTACACACACATTGATCAATTAATTAACATTATGTCATAATTGCTCAATAGTAATAGTAAATAAATGATAATAAATAATGCTGGACAGTTCACGCAACATTCAATCATTCAATCAAACATTCAATCTAGCCCCAAGCTAAGCAGAGCTTGTGTTATGGGTACTAGACAACTGATATACTTAATACAATACATGACATAGATAGATATATTTTATTATACATAGAAAATACCCAGAACAGCCTGAACTAATATCTACAGATCGTACAAATATTTGTTCCGATGTGGGAATCGAACCCGCAACCTCCTGCGTCGCAGATGAAACTTCATACTTCATTCTTCATAGTACAAAGTCAAAGCTTAAAATGATAGCACTCAATAGTGCTTTGAGAAGTATGTGTGGTGTGACTTTAAGAGATAGTATAAGGAATAGTGTGATGAGAGACCGTTGTGAAATTGAAGAAGACGTAGTCGTCGTCGTCGTCGTTTCGTATGAGGTAGTGCTGGCCCCTGGTGTCAGAGTTTGTCAAGCCGCCCGAGGGCCTCTGACATGGCTTATCGACTGCTATTAATCAATAACAGCCGGGACCGACAGCTTAACGTGCCCTCCGAAGCACAGAGCGATGGAAATCCGCACATAACTTAGAAAAGTCATTGGTGCGGAGCCTAGGATCGAACCCGGTATCGTTGGATTCTGAGTTGCACTATTGAACCGTTAGGCTACCATCGCTCTAGGATTGAGAAAGGTGTGTAGATGGTTTGGCCATTTAGAAAGGATGGACGATAGTAGATTGACGAAACGGGTACATAAGACGAGCGTGAATGGGACAGTGGGAAGGGGAAGACCTCGGCGAACGTATTCAGACCAGATCGGACACGTTCTGGAAAAAGGCCAGGTCAAGAGTACCCTTAACCGACGAGCATGTACGAAGAATGTGATCAGAATGAATGAAGCAAAAGGTGTGTCAGGTTCATAGCAAGTGGAAATAGCAAGTAGTTGTAGAGCTTTTTTGTGAAGGAGTTCGTCCGGGGAAGTACTACCACCATGCCTATTTCTGCCACAAAGCAGTAGTGCTTGCATTGCTGTGTTCCGGTTTGAAGGGTATGGATGGCGGTGAAATTTCAGGCACATGAGACTTTTCATCTTTATGTCTCAGGGTGGCGGGCGCAGTGCAATGCCACATAGGGCGCGTCCTATGTGAGAATGCACTGTTCATAGGCAGAGGTTACCGTTTAAAATCAGGTGGGCCTTTGCTTGTTCCGTCATTCAAGTAGTATAAAAAAAAAAAACGAGGTCTCTGCCTACCCCTTGGGGAAACAGGCGTGAGTTTATGTATGTATGTCAATTAATTTTGCCTTTATCGCTTCCAGATTAAGGATTGTCGAGGTGTCGTGTCACAAAGTAACAACCGGCCCCGGCGCTGAGCTCACGCTGGATCAGGTCACCATATCGCCCCCGAGATTGTACAGAATAGAGGAGATACCCCGAGACGAGCTGCACTTACAGGTACAATACTCGCATTCATCTACCTACTGCATTCATTCACTGAATAATGAATGCAGTGGATATAATCCGAACTTTTTGCTCCGCTCTACTCTTGCTTTGTTGAAAACAGGCCTTTAGCCAAAACCAAGCTATCCTTGTGTGCCCACTGTTTTCTCAATACATTCTACGTTGTTAAAATAAATAACCGAACAAACAAACTGCGCCCTGCGGTGGATGGCTCACTCTTGCGGCGCGAAATTCAAATTTTTTGGTGTTTTTTGCCCATTACAGCTCATCAACACTTCTTCAGATAGCGAAAGTTGAGTTTGCGAGAACTAGGAGACTTAACACACATGTTTTAATTGATAGTATTTCATAAATATCATCAGTTTAGCTTTGATACCCCTAAATACATTTTTTCAGTGTTTTTTTTTTGTTTATGTGTATCTTATTGCGCTGCGCAAACAAACAAACAAACAGTGCGGAACAAACAGTTGGCCCACCTGATGTTAAGCGGTAACCTCTGCCTATGAATAGTGCATTACCTCATAGGTCACGTCCACCTAGGACGCGCCCTTTGTGGCATTGCACTGCGCCCGCCACCCTGAGTCATAAAGATGAAAAGTCTCATGTGCCTTTAATTTCACCGGCACCCCTTACCCATCAAATCGGAACACATTAATGCGAGAACTACTGCTTTGCGGCAGAAATAGGTTTGGTGGTAATACTTCCCCGGACGAACTCTTTTACAAAAAAGCTCTACTACTACTTGTTGTTATTAATGGAACGAAAAATGAAAATAGCCTTACTCCTATTGTATCGACGTCGTCAGCGTCGACTTCATTACATATGTGAGAGAATATATTGGATCCATCTATACAATGCATAAATTCAAATTCAATTAATATTTTTTTTTTATTTTTATTTTTTTTATTTTGGAAGGAAAAGGGAGATTTTTACACAACGTTTATGGATCTTCGCCATGTTCATGTGAACGAGGCAATACAAGTCAATACATTACTGCAAAGGCGGTTGCCGCGTCAAAACCGTGTTTATTACAAGCTTTATATTAACTTGCAATGTATGTCCGCGTGGAATATGTTTGTCCGGGTGGAATCTTGCAACTGAATTTTAAAGCAGGTTATCCTCAACCGATTGAGCTGAAATTTGGCATACCTGTCAAGTTCCGATGACAATACAATATGATGGTGACAACGAGCTGATCTGATGATGGAGACGGAAGGTGGGCAACGGAACTCCTCGATGTATAATAGTAGACTAGCCGTGTTTAGGCTCATTTTGATCAGCACACGGTTACAATCACGAATTTTATAAAATCTTGTACTGAAAAAAATATATATAAAAAACTTATTTACTTTTCAAGTCTTTAGGGGTCGGCGTACTTGAAAAACTCGGTCGCGTAAATACGCTCCTACCCTAAGTTATATGCACTAAAGTGCAAAATCGAATTTTTGCTTCCAGGAGGACGAAATATTAGTCCCGTGCGCGCACTACTACAAGCAGGTTTACGCGACATTCGGCATTCCGTTCTTCGCGCGCATTAAACAGAGCGAGCCCTTCCAGGCGGTCAAGGACCGGCTCCAGAAGAAGCTGGACATACCCGATAAGGAATGGGAAAAGGTACACCTTCAGTTCATTCTGCTAGCTTCATAGACATCGTCAGTAGGCTTACAAGACATTCGACATAAGTTTATGTGACGTTCGACATAAGTTTACCTAACATTCCACATTAGTTTACGCGACATTCGACATAAGTTTACCTGGCATTCCACATAAGTTTACGCAACGTTCCACATAAGTTTACGCGACGTTCGGCATTCCGTTCTTCGCGCGCATTAAGCAGAGCGAGCCCTTCCAGGCGGTCAAGGACCGGCTCCAGAAGAAACTGGACATACCCGATAAGGAATGGGAAAAGGTACACCTTCAGTTAATTCTGCTAGCTTCAAAGTCATCGTCAGTAGGCTTACGAGACATTTGACATAAGTTTACGAGACGTTTGGCATAAGTTTATGCGACAATTGGCATAAGTTTATGCGACGTTTGGCATAAGTTTATGCGACGTTTGGCATAAGTTCACGCGACGTTTGGCATAAGTTTATGCGACGTTTGCCATAAGTTTATGCGACGGTTAGCATACGTTTATGCGACGTTTGGCATAAGTTTACGCTACGTTTGGCATAAGTTTACGTTACGTTTGGCATAAGTTTATGCGATGTTTGGCATAAGTTTACGCTACGTTTGGCATATGTTTATGCGACGTTTGGCATAAGTTTATGCGATGTTTGGCATAAGTTTATGCGACGTTTGGCATAAGTTTGTGACGTTCCACATAAGTTTATGCGACGTTTAGCATAAGCTTAAACGATGTTCGGAATTACTATGATGACCTCTGTGGCGCGGCGGGCGAAGGTCCGCCTGCGACGCAGGAGGTTTCGGGTTCGATTCCCGCCTCGGAACAAATGTTTGTACGATCTGCAGGTATTTGTTCAGGGTGTTCTGGGTATTTTCTATGTATTAAAAAATATCTATGTAATGTATTGTATTAAGTACTAGCGACTCGCCCCAGCTTCGCTCGGGTAGCCCCCGGTGAAAAACAGCCCCCCCCCCTGATATTTTATTACTTATTCTGCTATTCGGAGCGGAGAGGGATCCACCAAAAAAGAGATACCTGACATCGGTCCACCCGATCTTGAGTTATAAGTGGTGTAACTAACATGACTTTGTTTTATATATATAAGATATCTTTTATCTTGTACCCACAACACAAGCTCTGCTTAGCTTGGGGCTAGATAATTTTGTGTGAACTGTCCAGCATTATTTATTTATTTATTTGTGTTTGTTTTTTCAGTACAATTTTGCCGTCGTGACGAATGGCAGACCTAACTACATTAGCGAAGGAGCGACGGTGAATATTTACGATTTCAGAGCGAGCAGTAATACAAGTGAGTATCCAGGGTGTCACTCAATACTCTCTTTATCTATTGGCAACGAAAAATTACAGTTTTTATAAAGTTTACTCAAAATGAAATGGAATGAAAAACATTTATTTGGCACGCAAATACAAAAAAAAAACAGAACAAATACAGCACATAGACTCACAGATACATGGAAAACAGTAGGATAAAAGCAGAAAAATAAATAAAAATATCAACAAAATAAAAACTGATACAAAAACATAATTTAGAAACATAGACAAAAGCAACAGCGATGCTCAATCAGTTCACAAATATTCCTCTTGTTTGACATTGTCACTGGAAAATTTATTGATGCTCTGGGGGTTAGTACGAGTTTTGATAGTTTTCGAAACTACACGCACATCAACACGGTCTAGGGATATTTTTAAAAAAGCTAATTACTATCAATGTGTTAATTATTTATATGACATGTATATATTTAAAAGATACGTCATATTATTCTACCATTTTTTAATAATGTTTAAGGTACTTCGATTAAAATTTCTGGATTTTATGGAAAAAAAATGAAGCATAGACGGAAACCGTATATGAATTAACTTTTAATTTATAAGTAAAAACTGAAAAAAATAAAAAAAACATTTAATTTGTGTTTATATAAACTTGAAGTTAGTAGTCAGAGAAAGCGCCCATGATGTTCATAACACATCGGCAACGATTCGGCATGCTCAGAACAAGGTTGTCAATGTCTTGCTGCGGAATATTGTCCCATGTCCTTCTGAGGTGCGCAAAAAGTTGATCTTTTGCCCCAGCACCTGTTGGACGTATCGTTCTGCCTTCATATTGCCCCGCACCCAAACGAGATCCTTCCGTCCTCCAAGACGAATTCCTGCCCAAACCATAATGGTTCCTCCTTGGTATGGGTAAACTTCCTGAGGGTTCTGAAGACGGCTCCATCGTCCAGGAACTCGCCAAACACGCGTCCTTTGTGAATCTGGATGGAAGCCGAACCTGGATTCATCCGTGAACAGCACATTGGCCCATTGCTCACGGCCCCAATGCACGTGGTTCCGAACCCATTCTAATCGTCGTCCACGATTGCCTCTCCGTAAAGGTGGGACCCGGAGTGGTCTACAAGAGCGTAGATTGCTTTCGTGCAGTCGCCTTCTTACAGTTTGGTCACTCACAAGCACTTGGTGTTCCACTCGCAGCCTTTGGACCAATTGAGTCGCCGTTGCATTTGGTTGAGCTCGCGCAGTAATTTGCAAAAATCGGTCTTGTGGGGGGGTAGTGATGCGACTTGGCCCCCGGTGCCTCTCCGCTACTTCACCTGTGGCACGATAGCGTGTCCACAATCTTGAAATTACATTTTGGTGGGTCCCTATGGCCTCAGCAACATTACGCTGAACAGACCCAGCTTCCAGCATTCCCACAGCGTAACATCTCCGCCCTCGTCAAATGTTGGCGTTGCATGGCTACAATACCTCAATTTTAACTTTATCTTTCGTTTAAAAATGAAAAAAAACTGTAACTAAACGTAATTCGTATTGTTTTCTAAATTTCGCACAAATGAAAATTCCCTCTCCTACACATCAAGACATTTTTATGCCACCGAAACAAAAGAATTTTCAAAAATTTGAATTTGGTATTAGTCTGAGATAAATTACAAACAAATCGGTGTATAAAAGATTCCAATGCGGCCAGTACTTTTCGAGTTATTTAATTGAGTATGAAATATCCCTAGACCGTGTTGATGAGTGTATATGAAGTTTCGTTTCCTTCCATACGTTTACTTGCAGCGCCCCTAGCGGCAACGAGGACAAAACTAAGGACGCTGTCAGTAAATGTATTGTAGGAAACGAAACTTCATATAGTTTCGAATACTATAAAATTCTCGTACTAAGCCCCCAGTACATAACTACAAGAACACGACTGGCCGGTTGCAAGAAATTCCTTTTTGAAATGTTTTATTAATTTTGATAGCCACATTGCAATGCAATACTTCATTGTTGTGGGCTCAGAACTATTAAGTACTAGTGAGATATACGCGACTTCGTCTTATGGTATTTTTTCCATACAAATTTCAACACCCGCACCCCATGGTAAGGGGAATTCAGGCGAATTTCTGAAATTTCTGAAAAAATACACCCATAATAAAACTTTAGGACTCACTAGACTCCTAGAGACCTACAATTTGAAGGTTGGATATTTTGTAGGTGAATATTTTAGGGTGAATTTTTCAAAAAATATGTAAAAAGCGTCCTTCAGGGCAGGCAACGCATTGTCAATGCCTCTGGTGTTGCAGATGTCAATAGGCGACGGTAACCGCTTACCATCAGGCGGGCCGTGCGCCAGTTTGCCGAGCCATACATAGACCCGATTTCCGTCATCAGAAATCGGATATAGTGCGTAAACTACCATACAAATAGTTCTACGATTACTCTGGACCGTATTTTCACGGATTCGGATCGGACACAGTGCGAAACCGAAAACTCAGTCAATCAGTTAGTCGTCAGTCAGTCAGGCAAATATTTTCAGTGCAACGCCACATAGGGTGCGTCCTAGGTGGACGTGACCTATGAGGCAATGCACTGTTAAAGGCAGAGGTTACAGCTTGAGGCGATATGTTAAAATACCGAATGGGCTGAGTCTAGCAAGAGAACAATAGCTGCAAGAAAGTGACAGCGCTATTGCTCACTTGAACCCGGGAAGAGATGAGGTATAGATTTCTTCAGCTCGGACGTAACTGACGTAAGCGACAAATGATATAACTTCGTTTTTCTTCTAAAGTAACAAATATAAAAAATAAGTTCTCTTATATAAATCTAAGTAATGTGATTACCGACTGAATATTATGAAAATGTACGGTCTAATCGAAGGAGGCTCATAAAACGGGTTTTTGGAAGGCCAATTTAAAAAAAAAAGCTACTGAGAAAAGTTTTACCAATCGTGTTTCTTGTCTATGATTTATTTAGATTACATCCTCAAGTAATTACTGTACTAACATCAAGTTTGTAACCTTTACTGTTGAGTGAGTGTGTAACGCGACGACTCCAAAATTGTAACATATCGTCTTCACATCAGGTGGGTCATCTGCTTGTTCCGTCATTCACGCAGTTAAAGTACAATGCACCTGAAGTATTTAATTCCAATTACTGTACTAACATCAAGTTTGTAACCTTTACTGTTGAGTGAGTGTGTAACGCGACGACTCCAAAATTGTAACATATCGTCTTCACATCAGGTGGGTCATCTGCTTGTTCCGTCATTCACGCAGTTAAAGTACAATGCACCTGAAGTATTTAATTCCAATTACTGTACTAACATCAAGTTTGTAACCTTTACTGTTGAGTGAGTGTGTAACGCGACGACTCCAAAATTGTAACATATCGTCTTCACATCAGGTGGGTCATCTGCTTGTTCCGTCATTCACGCAGTTAAAGTACAATGCACCTGAAGTATTTAATTCCAATTACTGTACTAACATCAAGTTTGTAACCTTTACTGTTGAGTGAGTGTGTAACGCGACGACTCCAAAATTGTAACATATCGTCTTCACATCAGGTGGGTCATCTGCTTGTTCCGTCATTCACGCAGTTAAAGTACAATGCACCTGAAGTATTTAATTCCAATTACTGTACTAACATCAAGTTTGTAACCTTTACTGTTGAGTGAGTGTGTAACGCGACGACTCCAAAATTGTAACATATCGTCTTCACATCAGGTGGGTCATCTGCTTGTTCCGTCATTCACGCAGTTAAAGTACAATGCACCTGAAGTATTTAATTCCAATTACTGTACTAACATCAAGTTTGTAACCTTTACTGTTGAGTGAGTGTGTAACGCGACGACTCCAAAATTGTAACATATCGTCTTCACATCAGGTGGGTCATCTGCTTGTTCCGTCATTCACGCAGTTAAAGTACAATGCACCTGAAGTATTTAATTCCATTCTTGTTGTAATCTAATTTTATAATTTTTGCAATTGCTAATTTAATAAATTTTCAATTTGAGTTTTTTTTTTGTTATTCCTACTCATACATGAGCATGTACATAATTCCATGTAAAAAAAGGGAAAGTACTACTAACCAAGACACAAGTTTTCTTAACTTAATTTGGTTGGTAGGGCTAGTTAACACAGTGATGTACCTATTAAGCAAAATTTTTTTTTAAATTTATAATTTGAATTTGAAATACAAAATACTGTAACTATTCCAATGATAATCCATGTTTACTAGTATCACGGTAATGTTTTGCAATGGAAATGATCCGAGTAAGAATATGTGCTATAATTTAATGTAGATATGTCGCTTCCAGACCCCACCGGGCGGCCGTGGCTGGGCCTCGAGCACATCAACAAATCGCCCAAGAGATCCCGCGTCAACTACCTCGAGAAGGCCATCAAGATATACAACTGAGTGGCGCCCCGCCCTGGTAGCTCGAACACACTGGCTGTGCTGAGGGGCGACTAAATTAATCCTTGCGATAGTAAAACTGACGAAATGACGCCGCGTTTTAATCCGGACAAGTTATCGAAGCCAGGCTTCGATCAAGAATACAACTAGATTTCGGGTCACGTACAAAGTCAAAGCTAAATACCGTCCGCGTGGGTATATATACTTATACAGCTATATTTGTTTACTAACGACCTGAAACAAAAGTTTTAAATCTAGGTTCAACCTAATTACAACCAGCAATAAAGTAGCAAATCTTCAAAATATTAACTTGTACTTATCATTCGTCACAAAAAACGAGCAAAGCAATAAACTACTCCTGTGACTTAGTAATGAAAAGACATAGGTTAAACAACATTTTGTATGAAATCAACCTTAGAGCTCCAAATAAAGTATAACTTTTGAAACTATCATGGTTATGTACATAATAATTTTCACTAGAAACGGGATATTTACCATGATTTTTGAGTTTTATATGTTCCCGATATTTCGGCACAGTTGCATTAGTGTTGTGTGTCGAGTTGGTGTGAATTGTGATAATGAAACCGATGGTAGTGGTATCGTTCGTAATAAAAGAGTGAGAAAGAGGGTAGATCGATATATCTGCCAATAACATCTACTCGCAAAGACTTTAGTCAGTTCTCCCGTGATCATGGCGCATGCAACTGTGCCGAAATATCGGGAACATATAAAACTCAATAATCATGGTAAATATCCCGTTTCTAGTGAAAATTATGTACATAACCATGATAGTTTCAAAAGTTATGTACATAATTTTCACTAGAAACGGGTTATTTACCATGATTTTTGAGTTTTATATGTTCCCGATATTTCGGCACAGTTGCATGCGCCATGGAACATATAAAACTCAAAAATCATGGTAAATATCCCGTTTCTAGTGAAAATTATGTACAAATAAAGTTCTCACAAATACAAATAAAAAATAATAGCTCACTTTTCAAGTGAGCTGTTATTCACCGAGACGCATTTTTTGCGCCGACCTGACATCTAGTGATATTCTTGATCGAAGAAGCCATGTATTCCAGAATCGACTCGCATGACAATACAGGTAGCCCTAGTTCAGCTTCATTTTAATATATACATTGGTTTATTCAATAAGTGCTTTACTTACTTACGTACTTAAAAAACCTGCTATTATAATTAAAGGTCTATGTAGTGGTGGGTAAACTTTTTTCACGGGGGACCAGAATGTTTAAAAAAAATCAAAGTAGGGCCCGGAATTATAGCAAAATTTCATTTTGTTTTGAAATCTTTTAATCATAGAAATGAACATTACACACATATTAGTTACGGATTACAATTTAACTGCGAACTGCTAAGGAGTGGAATACACTACCGTCGTCTGTCTTTCCTGAAAACTATAATCTGGGTCTTCAAGTCTAGAGTGAATAGGTGCCTTCTAGACCTTTGTGCTCCATCTTCGGCCACATCGTCACTTACCAACAGGTGAGATCGTGGTCAAACAAAGGTCTATCAATGTAAAAAAAAAAAAAAAAAAAAAAATTCGAAGGCCCTGCCGTGGTAGATTTGTGAGACACATGAAATTGTTTCTGATTTGACATAATATCTATTATTCCACTTCATAGACATTTTCTTGGACATAGACTTTAACCAACACGTGCACATATTTTTTTTGGTTCCATCTTCGATCTCTGATTGTAGATCTAGTACATACTAAATCTATGGTCATAACCCAGCTTAGAGCATTGCAGGCCTTCCGTGTTGCTCGATGTAACCCAGTAAAGGTGGCAGAAAAACAGTGTCTAATACACCTCAACTTCTACCCACAGAATAAGGATGCTTTAGTTTTGTTCGTATTCTGTGATTCTACCAATATATATTACCCACAGATAAAAAAATCGGTACTTTCCGAAAACATATGCAACACCAACAATGGTGTGGCAGATCGAGAAATAAACTACCATAATAGTAAGCAGTTCTTGGTGGAAGATTCTTTTATGATTATAATTACTCCGATTACTCGATATAATTACTTAATTGTTTGTGTTTGACTGTAGAGAGTTTTTGCACAAGATTTAAAAATTAATTGTTTGTGTTATTAACGTTGGAGAAAGGAAACTTAAGGTAAAATAAAACATATATATCATGGTAGAATATATTATTAATACGTTTATTTGCTGGTATCCCCTAGTGCTACGTGATAAAATGGCGTCTGTCGTTTCGAACTTGCTGACCTCGTAAATTATTGTATTGTGTTGTAATTAATGATAGTTCCAATCAAAACTTGTTACTCATCGAACTGTTTTTCAGTGTTAAACATAATAATACCGTAAGTAATCTTGTAAATAGCAGCAAGAACATGAACAGTTCCAAGTTTGTGATCACGGCGGACAAAACCAAATGAATTCCGTTTTAGAATTAATCGTAATCGAGGTTGTTTGCTTGCAGTCGAGAAGGTGTTCTTAACGTGTTAGCAAGAGTGCAATGTCCGAGGACAGCGAACGGCATGGCGAGCCTGCGAGCGAAGGCGGTGGACCCGCCAAGGCAATGCGCGTGTTATTGACCCCGCATCACATAGACGCCGCCTCTGCCGAGTCACTCCGCTCCGCATGGAGAACCCAGGACTTGTACATTGACCACCTCGAAACGTTGAACAAACAGTTGGAAGGTATTTACGAAAGTCAAATCGGCTTGTAGCGCTCTAACCGGCGTCGCGACTCGCGAGTTACGATACTATTACAATCGACAATGCTTTAACTAAATTAGTGAATACAGTTATGGAAATGTTTATTACTGTGATGTTGAAATGTTAGTTTATGTGAAATGAGGTGTATCTAGGTGATCCAAGGTTTCTAAGGTGAAGAAAAAAGGTGTTTGACTGTGCCAGTGGAGTGTTCAGTGCAAGTGCATTATGTTGGCACGAAGCCTAGTGTTATCTCCGGTGCAACATGGAGCGGTGTTGGTGTATTGTGTTCTGTCCTCGTTGCTTCACGAGGCTACTGCTGAGTCCAGTCTCAATTCTCTGAAAGTAAATATATTTTCTTCACTTATTTTGCAATATCAGTAAGGTTTTATTTTGAACTGCTTGTTATCTACATGTTTATTAGTTGTAGGTACTCACTATGTAGGAGTCAAGGTTATTGTTTATCTCGTTAATTTGTTACTGTTTTTAATATTATTTAGAATTATCAATGAATGTCTGTGCGGAAAAGGGTGTAGTTGGCTTGTTTAATATGTAAATGTAGATAAAAGTGTGTCATGGCTACCCTTAACCATAACCCATAGCCTGAATTGTAGCTCATGCATAGATTTGGTGACAGTTTGTCATTGAACTCTAAGGAGTCTTGGTTCTGGGTAAAAATTAACCATCTATAGGGCTAATAGAATAGGGGCTATTCTGTTAGTTTTCAGAGAAACACTATTTAAAAATCTATGCTTGAGCTATGATTCAGGCTTTGTATTCATTCTGGTCTACCAACTCAGTTTGAGTTCAGTTGAGTTTTTTTAATATGGGGCGGGGCTTTGGTCTCAAAATATTACCAAAACAGCTCAAGCCCACGACATAGATATCTCAAATAATTGAATTCTTTAATTTATAAGTTTTTTTTATTAATGGAAAACAAACCATAGGTACTGACCAGCCTCTGTGGTGAGGCGGCCGAGTGGCTGGCTGAGATGCAAGAGGTTGCTAGTCTGATTCATACTGCGGAACAAATGTTTGTATCATGTTTGTATCAGCAAATATTTATTCTGCGACTATTATAGGTGTTGTGATACCATGGTACTCCTTAGTACTCAAGACACGGGATCCTTAGTGTGGAATCAGGACTATGTATGCGACTGTTGGGTGTTATGTTATGTATTCTGTCTGGTGGTGGTTTCATACTTTCTAATGCTTTAACTATAATCTACCTACTTATACTGAGCGTTGTGTATTATATTTTTGTATCATATAATAACAATAATTATTATGTGTGTGCCCAACAAGCTGTGGGACAACAGTAACAAGCAACAGAGTCATATTTGTATACGATGATTGAGTTTCCTTGTCATATTGTTAGACTGAACTTATTTTATGTGTACTTTACTGACAAACCTGTGATAGAAAACCAAACAATTTAATATTGGCATAGCTAGAGCAAATGCACCTTTGGGACACTGACTTGGGATGTCCAAATCTCTGTTTGCCACATAAGTTGAGAAGTGAAAGTCCAATACTTCATCCGAAGAAGTACTGCCACAGTAACTATCTGTGCCACCAAGCAGTAAAGCTTGCATGGCTGAGGGGTGCTGGTGAAATTAAAATGAGACTTTTCGGCTGTATGTCTCTGATTGTCTGGTGCAGTGCAATGACACGTTGGGCTCGTTCTAGGTGGATGTGACCAAACCTAAACATCAGCTACCTGCCAATTCTTTAAATAATAAATTAAATTAGTTTCAATAATTACAAAAAAAGGGCCATGACTTATTATACCCTATTTTTAAGTCAACACTAACTTGGAAGAACACTGGTTTTGTTAGTAGAGTTAGTTAGAACTAATGTGTTTTTAAGTTACTGATTCAAAACTGTTATTGATTCCATGCAGCATTCCCTAATCTCTAAAGCTAAACCCTTTACAGTGCAAGTTTAGTTTATATAGAGAATGCTAAATAGAATCCACACAGTTAACTTTCTTGTACACTTATTGGAGTCTAATTTATGTGATTATCCACTGTCAATTAATGTATGTTTTATGTACTGTCACAGATTAAATAATAGTGTTAATTTCAAAACCACCACCTACAGATACTAAAGGTGGGTCCGCTGCACCAAATAACTAAAAAACACATTGTTTTTCTAGCAACTTGGTGGAGCGAGCAAGCGATCGAAGACCGGGCACAGTGGTGCACCATGGGAGAGACCTATGTCCAGCAGTGGACTGCAATAATTTGATGATGATGATATTTATGTTTGACCTAACAACTAGGCCATTGCTTTTTGTTAGAAAAATATGTAATAACAAAAACATGGTTGCAGCAGACCCACCTTAATGCAAGTGCCATATCAACTAAGATAACATGATCAGAGGCAACAAAGCAAGTGCAGGACCTGTGTGTAAAACTGGAGTTCCCTTTGCCTGACATAGAGACCTGCTATACACAGGGTGTGGCAAGAAACTGGGACTCTCGCGGAATGTACCTCTACTTTTGAAGCTGGGAGAGTTTTGTTTTATAGAAAATGCTGGTAAATTTTGAACAAAGGAAATAAATAAATTTTCGTTTTTTTTTTTAAAACGCCTGACCTGGCTTTTTTGTTGATTCTATCTTGTCACGTTCTAAGCGTGGCTATACATTTTAAATACGCCACTTGGCTGATATGTGGCACTGGCGAACGGATTACGGAAAATTTTAGTGTAGCATGAGTTGCTTGCTACAATGCTAAGCTAATACCTACTACTTTATTGTTTTCTCTAAATCCGACGATTTGACGACCTTGACCTTTGTTCGATTCCCGCTGCGGGACAAAAGATTGCAAGTATTCATTTCGGGTCTGCTGGGTGTTATGGTACCATGGTACCTACTCGTAGTTTCTGATACCCACAACATAGGGAATGCTAGTGAGGTACCAGGATTGGTTCATAGTTCATAGTTCATGTTCATAGTTTCTTTATTAATAACTGATTATAGTTACAGGTCAAAAATAATAATATAAAATAATGGAATAAATTTAAATTAATTAAACAAACAGAAAACATGATAATTTTTAATGATTATGATTGTTTTTTTTTTTTATCATTTCATTTTTTGGTTGGGTGTTAGGTAACTTTTTTTTTTATAAGTCTGTATAATTTGCCATTTTACATACTTTGCGGAAAGTATTCCCCATGGAAAATAGAATTGGTTGAGCTCAACTTAATCTTCTTAAGAATAGTATTTTCTAGCTTGCTTTGATGCATTTGATGTTTTCATACAAATTCACCTGATGTTTCCTGAGAACAACACTCAACTAAGAATGTATAAAAGAAAGGCACTAGAGAGTCCCTTTATCTTGGCACACCTGTATAGCTCTAGTGCCTGCCCGTGACTTCGCTCACAATAAACTGAGATAAGTAGCCTATTGTATCAAACCAGGTATATGTACAAACGATTATCTATGTACCAAATTTAATCTAAATCGGTTCAGTTGTTAGTGTCCAAGCTATCATTTATTATAATTGTAGGACTTAGGATACATTGGTAGCGATTTGAAGTTGCATTATCTAAAGCTAAAGCTAACTTACCGTATTGCCATTCTTTTCTTTTATATATAAAAAGCAAAAAACCGGGTTTCTAAATTTGATAAATTTTTTAATCAATCTTTAAAGTTTGGCCTTTGAAACAGATTACGGAATGCATATCATATAAAACAAAGATACTCCAGTTCGCCCTCCTTGTACATACCATCATGAATTATGGCACACTTGTCAGTAGATTGTAATTAATTATTGACTACAGCCATGATCCATAGTCTGATCATGTATAATTGATTCTCATGTAAGTGATAATAATTATCTTTTTGAGAATAAATGATTATTAAACTGGATCATAGTAATTGGAAAGGTAAATTTAATTTGGGCACAGATTGAAGTCATAGTTTGTCAGCATTTGTTGTTGCACTTTGAGCTCAATTTCGAATTCAACTGTGGTACAGTTTGTCATAGTTAAGGTATTGTCGATTATAATATTATCGTCTGTTAACTTGGTTTGCATACCATTTTGTTAGTTACAAAATTGTTAAAATATTTTGTCGCAATTCACACGGTTTATTAATTTATTAAGTTTGTTCAGAACTTGTTATAATTGTATTTATATGTGCAGGTAGCGTGGAAAAGGCGAAAGAGCTAGAGGATAGGATCAAACAGCAGTACGCAGAATCACAACACAGGGAGAAAGTTCTTGTTAGGAGGCTCGCTGCTAAAGAGCAAGAAATACAGGATTATGTAGTAAGTCCACTTGAATACTTGGCCTTAAGGTACCCTTCAGTGGGAGTGGCTCGTGGAAAATTGTGCCACTTCGTACACTGTTCTCTAGTGATTTGAGTTGTATCGCGGAAAGTTCAGTTGGTGCAGACGGTGTTCTGACGTCATATTTTTTTGTATTTTTTTTTCCGAACCCTGTGTGGGTTTTCAAATGAAAGGGAATCATGAGCTGATTCTAAAAATGGACTTCACATAAGCGCAATAAACTTCAGCCACACATTTCCTAAAATATTTTTAAAAAATGTAGTGGTATACCTAGTTCGATTTTGTAATTTTTTTAATCAGCAAACCATACAAAAATAAACTCGTGATAACTCCCTCCAACAACGGATTTTCCGGCTATGCGACTCAAATCACTAATAGGTTTAGGGAACAAGTGTACGAAGTGGCACAATTTTTTTTTTTTTTTTTTATTGTTCCTTATTAAAAAACATTTTACATAATTATCTCAACACATCTAAAAAACCTACTTAGGCTTGTATAAGATGCGACGATTCTAATACGAAATGCCGTTTGTCTACACGGACCGCTCCCAGTAACAGACAGTGACGCACGCATGTTGTAAGTCATTGTCGCAGTGCTCTTTACATTTACCTGTGTACTTACAACAGAAGTTAAATTGCCTGTAATAAACAGAAACATTTTTACATTCCAGAGTCAAATAACGGAACTTAAATCTTCTCACGCGAGTTTGAACGGTCGGCCGACGCTCCTCGATCCCGCAGTCAACCTACTCGTGCAAAGGCTAAAACAAGAGCTCACATCCACAAAAGCTAGACTAGAAGAAACACAAAATGAACTGTCGGCGTGGAAGTTCACTCCCGACTCGAACACAGGGAAGAAACTGATGGCAAAATGCAGATTGCTACATCAAGAGAATGAAGACTTGGGTCGCATGACGTCGAGCGGGCGAATAGCTAAGTTAGAAGGTGATTTAGCATTACAGAAGAGTTTCAGTGAGGAAGTCAAGAAGTCGCAATCAGGTATGTAACAAAATGTTTAAATAAATCTGGTGAATCTTTTGAATATCGATGATACTTATGTTTGATTGTATATTTTCAGAGTTGGATGAGATCCTTCAAGAGCTGGATGAGGATGTGGAAGGCATGCAAAGCACAGTGCTGTTTCTGCAACAGGAACTACGTGCCTCGCATGCGACGGTGAACGGCAACCGACCGTCTTCCCCGCCAGAGAAGCGGACGTACTCCGGCAGCGAGTGTAGTGAGCCGCCCGTCGGCAAGCGCAGGCGCGCCTCTGTCCTTTCCCTGGATTATAACGAGGACGACGAGCCTCTCACGGTGACCAACGGCGACGTGGACTAGCCCAGGACTGCAGTGTTCCGCTACAGAACACGATTCTTTAAACATGAACTAGTGAAACGTATCTATTAAGCCGTCACGGCCCTACCGTCGACTCGATCTATCTATCATTGTGAGTGTTCATCATGTCTGTGAAACGCTGGTTCGGTGCGATCACTCATTCCCGAAACGTGCTTATGTATTAGCGCATAAAGTGTAAGAATCTATGTACTTTCATTAGAAGACAAACATTATAGAGGAGTATTGTGTCATTTCCATTGACAATGAATTGGTGATGACTGTGGCAACGTGAAAATGAGACTAATGAAACATTCGGTAGGAGTATTGTTTGCGTTTTAAGCACAACAGTGGACCATGTGATCAGATTTAATAGTGAATCGTTTTGACATTGTTTTTATACTATAAAATAATAAGACAGACAGTTGACAATTTAATTATTTATTTATATTAAGTGGATTAATTGTGATATATTAGAGAAATCCGATATATAATGAGCGATTGACTTTTGTTGCCGAATTTTATTGTTTATGGCATTTATTTAATATATTTGCCAGAGTTTGTGGAGTGGTTTCGAAGCGAGTAGCAATAATATCAACACCAAGCCTAAATATTTATATGATTGTCTCATTTTATAATAAATTAATGTGAAAATCACATGTTTCGATTTGAAATTACTATGAATGTATATAGAGTTTATGTTAATAAACATAATACGAGCATCAAGCCAGTTGTATTATTTGCAAAACTAAACTAGCTAGGATCTTCGACCAAAACAAAGTAAATACTTTTTACTTTGGTCGAAGTCTAGGATAATGTAATACCTACTATATAGGTGTAAGTACAATAAAATTGTTATCAAAATAATATAAACTCAGTTTATCGCTCTTGCTAACAGTCTTCTGTGAAGGAAATGTATTTCATTTCTAGACCTTTCGTATTATTTCACCTAGGTAAGAATCCGATTAGAATCCATTTTAAACTTCCAAAAAAACCTAACTTCATACTATTAAAGAAATCTCGGGTTTACCATCTAAATTTATTCTGTTTTCACGCAAGTAAGCTATGCATTACAAGCGCATCTTGAAAAGATCAAATCGTATGATGGTGCACAAGTATGGCAAGCGCCTCTCCGGGGGTCCAGCGACGTCCAGGTGATCAAGAAACTCATTGATAAGCAAGGTCTCGTACCCAACTACCCACCTTTTTTATTTTATTTTAAGTAATGATGGGACTAAGATATCCCACCTGATGTTAAGCGGTAACCTCTACCTACAATTAATTAGTCCTATCCCCCCTAGGACGCGCCCTAACCTAACCTAACCTATATAGAAGATCGAAAGGCATGCAACTTTATTACGGCGGTGCTCGAGACTCTGGATCTTAGTCTCCGCCATTATGTTGCTCACCTATAAGCCTGAAAGCTCTGCGTTCGGTCGAGCCCAAGGCAGCAAGCTGGTGTTTGGGCGACCATCCCAAACCCCATCCCATTTTAGAAACCAAAATCTTGTAGCGTGGTTGCCTTCATTTGGTTACCTACCCTACTTACGATTATACAATAAATATCAACAGAAGTTTTGTTATGGAACTTGACTCCCAAGCAAGCGGATTTCCTCGTCCAGGCTGAAGACAAACTGAAGATCAACCGTCGCTTGAACGCAAATAACCTGAACCACACAGTTTTGATAATGGACGTAAAGAGAAAAGTGGATGCGCAAAAACCTGACCCTGTACTCTGGAATGAAAAGACATTGAGAACTGGTAAGCGAGCTTGGAGTAGGACATCCAAATAGTAGGTAAAGGCAAATAAAGCTCATATAAGCATAGCCATTTTATTAGATAGGTAGGTAGGTAGGTACCTATGGCACAGAATATATGCAGTACCTATGGTACCTATACCTAAACACGCTAAAGTTGGGCCACATTGAACACTGTCGTAGATAGGTACCTACTACACCTACTATCAACCTGCAATCCACTGCTGGACAGAAGGAATTTGACAAAATAAATAAGTAGGTATATGGCAAAAAAGGAACTTGACTAACAAGTGATTTGATGAATGTTGGGTCTACCGTCTGTGGGTTGGCACCTTTTCTAGGATGTTTTTTTAGTCGCAGCTTTTTAGCTAGTGAGAAAAAACCCAGTAGTCGGAACGACCTATCTTTATAAGATAAAATAACAGTCACATACATAGTCCTGATCCTACACTAGGAGCCACGGCCACGGGCATAGGTCGAAGACGTACCTCCCTACCATGGTACCAGACGCCGGCATAGGTAAATATTTGCTGATCATACAAACATTTGTGCCGCAACCTGAATCGAAGCCGAACCTCTCGTATTTCAGACGGCACTCGCCCACCGCGCCAAAGCTCGATGAAGGAACTTGAAGCATCACACCACACCAAAGCACAGTTTCAAAAAGTTATTAGGTACAGATGGCCTCAGTGCAACGCCTTGCACTGTCTAGTAAGGTGTTCTGTCCACGATCTTGAAATTCAAAGATACTTAGGCAGTTTTGTGAATGTGTTATTTAAAAATCTATTGGTTTTGTGTTAATTTGATATTTGTTCAGGGTGTTCTGGGTATTTTCTATGTATAATAAAAATATCTATCTATGTATAATATTGTATTAAGTATATCAGTTATCTAGTACCCATAACACAAGCTCTGCTTAGCTTGGGGCTAGATAATGTTGTGTGAACTGTCCAGCAATATTTATTTATTTTATTTTATTTATTTATTTACGTGAATACGAGCATTTTTCAGGACACCGATTGAACTGGAAGGAATATCCTACCCTAAGCATCATTGACGAATACTTTGATTTTCTAATGGAAAACTTCGCCTCCGTCAGTAAAGTGTCAACCATTGGATACACGGCAGAAAACAGAACAATAAAGGTACATATAGGTACCTACCTACTACTAGAACTACCTCGCGAGCATAAACTTGTAGGTATAAAAATATGCATTATTTCGATCCGTAATGATCAACCAAAAAACCCAAATAGTTACAGGAAAATAAGCGAAAAAGTTTTTTTTTTTTTTTCTAAACTCTTTCTCAAAATATATAACTAGGTAATTACTTTCAAAATCGATCTAACATCACTTTTCGATTACTATCTCGGTTTCAGACTTCGCTTAAGTGGCCCTGAAAAAAACTCACTCTGTATAGACAACTTCTTGACCGATTTTGCTCTCAATCGAAATTCGTGTTTAGAATTGACTAACTGAATGTTTCCGTCAAATATTATCAAAATCGGCCGGTATATGGCACCGCAGCAAACTTCCCCCCTTTATGGGGGAAATAACCCTCCAATCCAAAACCGCCGACGGCAAAAAAAAAACCTGTATAACACGGTATTTATAGGTATTTAAGGTACTTGTATGCTATATGGGTATGAATGAACTCACGACTTAGTTTGGCGGAATTTATTCTACGTCTTTATTCCACGATGGGTACAACCCACTGTGAAGAGGCCCATTGAAGCTCTGTCTAACCCTTCGGGGAAAGAGGCGTGTGGCTATGTATGTATGTAAGTCTACCTACTACTTAGGTTTGGTCATCATATCGCTGATTCTTTGTTGATTACCCGTTGTGGTATGGAAACCCTGAAAGAGGCCTTGTGACCATAAAAGCAACCAGTGTGGCGAAAGGATTAATTGCGCATCGGAGAGTGCTTTCATGCACGAAAAGCTAACAAGCTAATAGTTCCAACAACCTACCTTAATTACTTAGCGGTTTATTAAGAACCAGTTTTTCAAGCTATCATCTTAAGAGCAACTAACACCGTTAAGAATAAGCTATTTATTGCGTGGGACTCTTATTTTTATGTCTCAACTATCAGCTTCCGTTATTTAGGCATAGTTAATCCACAGTCCGGTCCAACACAGAAATCCTCAATGCGACGTCACATATGGTGTGTAATCGCGGTAGCTATCCTAGCCTAGGGACGTCGTCATTGCAGAGTTCGGCGACGCACGGGCTGCCATGCCGCCGGCAAGAATCGTCTAAGCGCAGTTTAAGTTATTTTGGAGGCAACATAGGAATTGTAGTTCTAATCTAACTTGATGTTCGGAGTGGGTGGCTTATTCTATAGATAGTCACTTTTCACGTAAACCTCGTCAAACTTTTTGGCTGAATTACGCTCTTTAGGGTTCCGTACCTCAAAAGGTAAAACGGAACCATCATAGGATCACTTTGTTGTCTGTCTGTCTGTCAAGGCCGTTTTACTCAGGAACGCGTGGAGGTATCAAACTGAAATTCATATCAAATACTCGAGTCTACTGTCCCCTGGAGCTGTGAAAAAAACAAACTTCTAAGCCAACGCAATCAAAAGATACAGCTGTTTATGCTGCAAATTTTCGACACTCGCAAGGGAATCAAACCTACAGGGCACTTCCCGTGAACTCAGAATCCTGAAAATTGGTAACAAACCATCGTCTTATAGCACAGATAAAGGAAAAATTGCGAAAGGCATAAATTTTTAGTTACCTACCTACATCATATTATAATATGAATATGTTTAATAATTTTAATCTTACTACCCCTTTCCTCATGATGATTTCATTTAGCAATAAAAATACCATAACTTTTACATAAATACCTACAGGTTTGTACAGAACCCTCGGTGCGCGAGTCCGACTCGCACTTGGGCGTTTTTTTTTTCTGGTTCATTGTTTCTAGAATCGAACTCTGCGTACCTTGATAATACAAAATTTCAATAATATCAGACTTAAAGCACTTACTACGTTTTTTTTTTTTCTTTCCGTCTATTTCTTTTCATAAAATATTGTACCTAGGTACTAAAAATTCTATTTTTTTTTAAATATTGTTTAGATATAATCTGATAAGATTTATCAAGGGACGCAGTTTTTAAGTTTTTTGAAACTTATGGACCACAAAAAATAGAGAGAGTTGAAGTTTAATTCAGCAGAAAAGCCCGGCGAGGTGTAGGTACGTGGGAACCAATAATAGCAGACTGCTTCGTTTGCAGATGGTAAAGATATCCAACGGCAATCCAAAAAACAAAGCCATCCTGATAATGGCAGGGCTTCACGCCCGGGAATGGATCGGTATAACTTCGGCGCTCTATATCCTCGATCGCGTTGTCACCAAGTTTGATCACCTGCCTCTGTACATGAAAAATAAGGATTGGTAAAATATTATTTTACTCCAATATTTAAAAAAACATTTCAGCTTACAGGAAACGAACCGTTACCTATTTTTTCTAGGTCTTCTTATGATTATAGAATACCAGGTAAAGTTAGTAGATTGTATACAGGTACCTACTTAATTTTCTTTCTTCTATTTTCCGAGTTGACCCAAAAGTAAAGAAGATGGGCAACCACTGACCCAGGTCAAAAATAAATGAACCTGGGCGCCTTCATGGAAGTAATTAGTGCGGTTATAAATGTTATTTTTTATCCAATTTTTCTAAATAACTTGTATATTTTTAGAAGTTGGGAAGCAAAAGTTGATTTATTATTATTTATTTATTATTAATTATCAATAACCAAAAGTATCTCAACTGTACGTTACGTTATACGTTAGTCAAAAAAGTTGGGTCAAACAATGCATGGCGAGTTGCCCATGTTCTTTTCGTGGCCGACGTCTTTTCTTTCGTACTTATGATTCTCCCTATGAATATTCCGCGAAATACGTTAATGTTTTGTTTAACTTGAATGACGGAACAAGCGGGGCACACCTGATCTTAAGTGGTAACCTCTGCCTTTAACAATGCATTGTATCAAAGGGCACGTCCACCTAGGACGCACCCTGTGTGACATTGCATTGCACTGCGCCCGCCACCCTGAGACATAAAGATGAAAGTCTCATGTGCCTGTAATTTTACCGGCACCCATACCCTTCAAACTGGAACACAGCAATGCGAGCACTACTGCTTTGCGGCATAAATAGGTATGGTGATAGTACTTCCCCGGACGAACTCTTTCACAAAAAAGCTCTACTTACTAACAAAAATTAAATACGTTAATGGGTATTTTCCCAAAGCTGCGATTTTGTTTCAGGATAATCATACCACTTCTAAACCCAGACGGGTTCGAATATTCCCACACCCACGACAGACTTTGGCGAAAAAATCGACGGCAGTCAAAAAAATGCAAAGGCGTTGATCTGAACAGAAATTTTGAGTAAGTCCTTCCTTGATCCACGAAGTACCTATAATATTATACCACGAGTCCTTCCATGCTCTTCCAACACAGGCGACTGGAAACCACGAGCAATTGGGACCGGTTATCATATTTTGTCTAATCGATGTCGATTTCCAGTTTGCTGTTCATTGCGCTCCGTGCTTTAGCTTTTTTTCAAGAGCAGTAATATTTCAAACACGCAGCGCAATGAATAGCAAACTGGACATCGAAATCGAACTTCAGTATATTACAAAATACGACCCTAGGTTAATTTAGTTTCATATTTTAGCTTCAGGCGACTGAAACCACTTTTATAATTATCATGAGATTTAAATAAATACCTTTTTTTAGTGCTGCGGTGTGTCTGGTTTAAGAATGTACCCCGCTGTCTCCCGTGGATGTCGTAAAAGCCGAATAAGGGATTACACTAGGGGATGGGCAGCAGCATCCACTTGAGTACTCACCATCATCAGCATGCCATCTTCTCCATTTGCGCGCCGGCAGCGGCCAAACCTATTGTGTCACATACCTATTTTACCATCTATTTTGACATATGTTTAAGCAAATAAATAATCTTTATCAATACTGCGATCATGTTCTTGGCGGAAAACAAATTCCGCGAGCATTTTTTTCCGTGCAAGCGGTGTTATGGCAAATCCCCCCATTGCATTCCAGGCCTCGTCCATTAGTGGACGTCTAAAGGCTGGATGATGATAATACCTTTTCCAGGTTAGACTGGGATATAACCGGACTAACAGTCAAAGAAGAGTGTTTTGAACGCAACTCCGGACCACACCCCTTTTCGGAAGCTGAGTCTACAGCTATTCGGGTAAGTTTGCTTTTCATCATTTTCTAGACTGATCCGCAGATCTATGGATACCTAATTATTTTATACCCACTAAATTTGAGGCCCTGCCTACCCTTTCGGGGAAAAAAGCGTACCTATGTGTATATTTATGTATCATGTATGTATGTACATGGACATATACAGGGTGTCATAATATCCCTATAAGCCCGAGGAGGGGGGGTATTCTACACATTATGGCAAATAATTTTAGTTGGATGACTTTTTTAAATTGTATTGTTTTTAATTTATGAAATGCCTGTTAAAAAACCTGAAATTCCTCCAAAAATTGACCTAACACAACATGAGGCAGCCCTACGTACGTCTTCATATTGTGTTAGGTACATTTCTGGAGGTATTTCAAGAATTTTACGAGGCATTTCTTGCATTAGAAACTTTGAAATTTAAAAAGTCGTAGAACTAAAGCTATTCGCCATGATCAGAATCTGTAGAATATCCCCGGGCTTATAGGGATATTATGATAAAAATGTGTCCCACTGCTGGGCAAAGGTCTCTCCCAAAATTTTCCAGTCATCCCGGCCTTTGGCAGTTTCCCACCACTCCTTCTCGTAAGCCTCGAGATCGTCCCGCCAACACCTTTTCGGCCGGCCCCGTCGTCGCCTTCCGTCTTCAGGCACCCAAGGAGTTACAACGTATTATGATATTAAAATTTATGCCCACAATTTTTTTTTTGTGTATCTACCAATCTATGCTTCCAGAATCTGATAATGAACTCGGAGAAGAAACCCGATGCTTTTATAGATTTGCATTCGTATGGCCAGTTAATACTTTATCCTTGGAGCGCCAATCCTACATTGATTGATGACAAGAATTTGCAAAAGACTACCGCTGAACTAATGACAAGTGTAAGAAATATCCCTCTATATGCTGATCACGACGCTTTCTGGACTACGCCAACACCAGGCAGAAATCTTAATACAAAAAAAAACTCCTCGCGCCGCACGAAACTCTTGATTGATTGATTTTATTGAATATCTCTTAAAATATAGATAATTTTACAAAACCCCTACAGTCAGTGGCGTAACTATAATATCTGGGGCCCGTGGCAAATTAGAAAATGTTAAAAAATTTAGTTGTGGGCCCATGGAAAATTCGGAAATTTTAAAAAATTTAGTTTTCTCACTTTGGATTTTAAGCAAAACTTATAAAAACATACTTTTCAAATAAAATAATACACTCAGGTACAATGTAAAAAAAAAAATTGAGCTCGCGGCCTCTTGGGTCGGGCCCCGCCCATGGCATTTTGCCAGCCCTGCCACCCTATTGTTACGCCACTGCCTACAGTGAGCCCTCGGCTTTGTTGCATTGATTTTATTTATCTGATTTTATACCCTATAATATGCACCATTTTAAAACAATCGAATCTAGGCAAAAAATAGGACGTAACTTGGGATTTTTTTCCTATCGAGAAAATATAGGCCTATCTTTTTTTCTGGTACAGTGATCCCTCGGAATAATAATGTAGTATCCATGCATATTTTTATTTGAATACTGTACTTGATTTAGTCTGTTAAAAATCAAGTCTAAGATTAGGAATTTTGCGGCATACCCCACCTTAAGTTAGAGAGTGACAGATTGCGCTTGCGCAACGAGAAACAATATTTAAACAAATATTTGCTCTTTAATCGAAAACACAAATCAACTTTCCTCTTGTTACTAATATTATTTGTTACTGTTATTAATTTGATCAACATATGTTAATGAGGTTCTTAACACAATAAATAGATAAATTTACGTTAGAAGCACATTTTAAAGGTTTGGACACGATTTTTTTAACGAGAATTTTTACTGTTCTTCCACTCTGACCAACTAAACTGACCAACTGAAACGGATCAACTATTTTTCTTTCTCAACGATACAACTTTTTGGTTGGTCTGATAGGAATTTTTTTTTAATTCAAATTTATCCCCATCCACACAATTTAAAACGGATCACCTATTTGTTTGTCTTAACGGTACAACTTTTTAGTTGGTCTGATAGGGAATATGGTGCCCAACAATGACTCAATACTTCAGTCAATTACTCATAAAAGATTAATTCATTATCTATTATAAATAGCCAGTTCATTAAAAAGGTTTAAAACCAAAGTTGTGTGGATGGGGATAGAATTAACATATTTTTTCCTATCAGACCAACTAAAAAGTTGTAATCGTTGCGAAAGAAAATAGTTGGTCTGTTTTAATTGGTTGGTTCAGTTGGTCCCTTTGGAATAATATTTCTCAAAATAAAATAAATGATCAACTAGTTGGTTAGATTGGAATAAAACCCCTCATCGGGTTCCATTCTGCACAACCAGTTGGTCGGTTCAGTTGGTCGGAGTGGAAGGACAGAATTTTTATCATAGCATTTCTGTTGGGACTCTTGTATGGATATATGATGAAGATTGACTGACATGTATTTTTTTCGCTCTCATAAGCTGTGTAGATTTTGCTAAAATTAATTTTAATTGAACCCTGTTTGACTCTTGCCTTGCCTTGCCACTACGAGATAGCTTTCTCCCTCCGCATGTTATCTCCCGGTTTTTGACCCCAGTCCTTCAATAAACAACATTGGTGACCCAACGTAAATATCTTTCTGTTCTTCTCTTCAGGCAATCTTCAATTCAACTGGGAAAACGTACAAATCCGGAGTGGCATACCACACCGTCTACCCCGCGCCCGGCGCCGCTATCGACTGGGTGTACTCCTCAGGAGTCCCGCTATCTTTCGTCATAGCACCTGGAGACCAGGGATTCCTACTACCCCCAGAGCAAATCGAAGGCACCTGCAAGGAGGTTCATGCAGCTGCTAAAGCATTGTCGAAATATATTGATCCTGATTTCGTGAACAGGGTCACATACTACGGTTCCTGGTTCTAGTAAAAAATAAAAAATGTTTTACATAAATAAACTTATTTATTTTCATTTTATATGCTAAAAAGGCACTGCGTTTTTGCGCATATTGACTGAGCATATACATACATCAAAAAAACTTTGCGATCACTTTGAAAAGTTTAAATATTTTTAGATTCCTTGAAATAGTAAAAAACCTCTTAATTTTTTTGTTTAAAAATACATATTTATTTATTTTGTTAAGCGAAGTCAATGGTTACCATCTAAAGTTATTCGATTCAAATGAAGTTAAATTAACCGTGCCACTATAAAACGCGAATCATCCTTGGAATAGTTACACAGTGTTTTGTCTTTTGCATCGACAGGCAGTTTCAAATTCTATCGAAAGAGACAAAACACGGTGTAACGATTCCAAGGATATATTGTGATTTGTGTGTTTTTATTCACACACTTCACACACGTGATTTGTGTGCTGTGGTGTGTCCGGCCTAAGAATAGACCTCCTTCTCCCGTGGATGTCGTAAAAGCCGACTAAGGGATTACCCGGACTGTTGATAAGATTCGTTGGTATAAGATTTGTCCTGGTTGCTGGCTTATTATAAGAATGTGTTATTACTGGAAGAAAGCGTTAGCTGAGTCAGTCGTGGGAAGCAATGGGGGCGATGAGCTCACCACTTGTCACGTCTATATCCCACGATGGTGTAACCCACTGTGAAAAGAGGCCCATTAAGGCTCTGCCTACGCCTTCGGGGAAAGAGGCGTGTGTCTATGTATGTATGTATGTATTCACACACACAACAATAAATTTGTGTTACTGCTATTACTGTGGTTTGGAATACTTCACAATATAACTAGTTGAGCATGTGTGAACAAAAAAAGAGATCTAATCGCCATAGGAATTAATTTCAGTCCATTTTATACATAAAAACAGCGGTAATCAAATGGTTTGTTTTTATTCTAAATGTTGAACCTATTTTTAACAAGGAAACAATTCGCTTTACCTATAATTTTCTAATAACATTGAAATGTTATAATTCGTAGAAAAAATATGATGATTTCAAACTGATTGCAAACTTTTTTTGATGCGTTTTGGTATTTTTAATGTTGTTTTTATCCTGTGATTAGTAGGTAACTGTGGACGAACACATTACAATAAACACCTATTTTGATGTGATTACGACACATAATTAAGATTCGTGATACAACGGACACGGGACTAGGGACAAAAGTGTCTGGCCTACCGCACCGTGCCAAAAATACACAGACTTCATACAAAATATTTGATTAGACCCTATTCATACGAATTAGGGCCTACATAGTCAACTGAGCTCACTGCCCGTTCAGTGCACGAGCTCAGCTGAGCACATTAGGAACTCCACAACTACGAACTAGTAATTTGTGCATATTCAAAATTCATAATTCTAGACGACTAACAATCACATTGCACTTGCACCTAGGCAGTTAGGCACTCTAACACTTCACTTCTTATCCCTAAATAAATATATAGCATGGTCCCAATATCAATAAATAAAAATACCAATTAGCACACGTTTACGTACAAATAGGTGGTACTTATTAAAATTACAAGTAGGTACAGAATCACAGCTAGTTTTGTGAAGCAAAACCTTTTCAAAGGGTTCAATCCACAGACCATATATCGAGATAGACACAGCGAACACGTAAAGTATGAAACCAAGCGTGCCGCATTAGTTTATACCTGCTATGCTAAGAAATATATCCATTCACACGGCTAACTGAATTCGAAGAACTTTTACAGTTCACTATGGCGCAATTAGGCATTTTTCTATTAGCCGAGAGCGAACTGATTTGAAGTTTACTAGTTGGAGCATTGCTCAAACTTCGGTCACGCAAAAGTAGGTGACCTCGCGTTATCTAGTGTAATATTAGGTCTGTGGTTCAAACCGTACCTTCATGTGTAAAGAACCTATGCTCAGAGAATGCAGCAATTTATTTTACAGACAAACTACGGTTTGAAGAGTATTATATAAGTACATGACCATTATAAAAATAAGTACATTTCACATTGTATGCCATCAGAATCCACGATTTGAGCAAAAAAGTAATCGGCACGTCACAGAACACACGTAGTAAATAATTACATAAATTAGTCATAAGTATAGCCCTGACCCGATTAGAATTGCGAGCTTCAGAAAATACGAGGACTATTTGCCACAACTGCCGCATCTATTGTAAAGATTCATGTTTCTCAAGGGACACTGCTAACACACTGGAACCAAATCCAATATAGCTGAGCGCAGGTTCGATGTGTGTAGGTTTCGGTTGGTCATTTCAACATAGGGCATAGGTATAGCTGCGTGTAACTGCTCGAAACACTGCTGGTCTCAGCTTAGGAACAGGATTCTTCCCGTGGATGTCGTAAAAGGCGACTCAGGGATTACACCAGGAAACTGGCAGCAGCAACTACCTTAGTAGGTATTTAACACCAATGAAGCGAACACCAAACCGCCTGCCAAGCATGGGAGGCCTCATCCAGCAGTGGACGTCTACAAACCAGCTAATGATGATGAAGAAGATGTGACTGATCTAGGCGACAATGTGCGCGAAGGGATGCACTGTTGATGATCTGATCTATACCGTCCGATAAAAGTAGGTATAACTCTCAGAATTAGCATTCAAGAAACTATTCAAAATAACGCGACTGACCATAACCAGCTAATGATCCTGATGATCTGATCTGTGATAGTGTATATTGGTGTGTGCTTAGTGCGCAAGGACCCTAGTTCCATACACTTACTAGAAAAATTATGTACGATACAATCGTTTCACATTCAGCGCATATCTCTCTTGCTACTTCTCACACTAGGGTTATCACCACCTGCATGCATATCCAAATCTCGTATCCCTGCCTGGTATCTCATGAGCTTGTCCTCAGAGGTCCGGACGCGTTCTTGAAGGATCTCCACGGACCGGTTGAGCATTTTGATCTCCTCTTGTAGAGGGTAGATTTGCATGTTCATCTGCATTAGTTCTTTCTCGTGGGACAGTTGGAGCGTGTGAAGCTAAATAGAGGAAAGGATGATTAGATAGATTTGTAGAGTACAGACCGTTCACCGTGAGATGTCCCTTGCCGTGGTTGGCACTATTCCCAAGGCTTTGGGAATAGTGCAAACCACGGCAAGGGACATCTTACGGTGAACGGTCTGTAGGTAATAGTGGTGCGATAGTTTTGCATGTTCCTACAAAAAAGAAGCTAAATGACTGCAAATCTTATACACCATTGACCCGACAAATGTCATTTTGGGATAGACAATATAAATTACTATCTATATTATAACTACCTACTGTATTTGTGATTGTAAAGTTATAAAACTTCGGGTATTTGGCTTGTGAAAATTACCTAACTTCAAACACATTTTCGGATTATATTATCACAAACCAATTTGATAGATTTTACAGTAAAAAGAGAGTAGATCGATATGGCTACCCATTACATCTACTCGCAGACTTCAATTCTCCCGTGATCATGACACCAAAATATTGGGAATCAATACAACTCAAAAATCATGGTAAATATCCCGTGTTTAGGGAAAATTATGCTCAAAACCACGATAGTTTCAAAAACTATATAAATTTAATAGAGTTTGGTACTTACATCTTGAATTCGTTTCTTCTTCAACAGTATAAACTCTTCATTCGTCCGTTTGAGAGAGTCAAGAAGACTGCTCCTTTCCTGCACAAGGCATTCTTTTTGTTGTTTTATTTCAGACAGTTCCTCCTCCATTTCCGAGTTCATTCGAGCCAGAATGTTTTCTGTGGATTTGCTCGCCTGTTTTACTCCTAGTTTCTTGTGTGGGTTTAGATGTAGTAGCACTGAAAGACATATTTTTTATTTGGATTATTCCTATTTCAATCACTATTCGCACCAATTTTTTATTTAGTTCTAATTACTTGTAATGCAACTTTTCGTTATGAATGACTCGCATCAGTATTAGTCTTACCTTCCTTTTCCTTTTGCAAACTACGCAAATTTTTCCTGAGCTCCTCCGTTTCTCTATTAATTTTCGCAATAGATCTTTGCTTGACGGTCAACTCAGACTGCAAACCCTTTATCGTGGCTACCAAATAGCTGTCTTCCTTTAATTTGTTCAGTAACAAAGCAGAGTTTTGAGAAAGCCTGCTCACAGCTGATGAAGCCCTTTCAGCTTTGATAAACGTCTGAGATCCTACAGTATGTTTAAGTTTAGGCACGGTTTGGACGGCTGTATCAACCATATTGGTTTTGTTTATCCTATTCTTAAGGTCAGTATTAACTTTGCGGTCTTCCATGAGTTGTCGCTCTACGTCTATAATGTGACTTTCGTATTTTTGCTTCATATCGCCAAACTTCTCTTGAAGAGTTAATAATATACCCTGGAAATGAGTCTCTTTGTCTTTCAGCTCTTGTTCTAGTCGAGATATGCGTTCTTCAAGTAACTTCTTTTTATTGTCTTCTACTGTCGACGATTTTGATGCCACTGCAAACCAATAAAACAAGATTTATGCTGAAAGTAAATAAACTGAAATTGTTAAAAAACGAAACTTACCTATTAGTGCAGAAACAGAATCAGGATGTTTCCTTCTTAAAATCATCTCCATTTCTTTGACCTGCCTTTGCAGATCATGTATTACAACTGCATCCTTGTCATGTTGTGTTGTTAGAGTTTTCTTTTCATTTCTTTCCTTGGTTAGTTCGGAAATCAGCTTGTGCTCATTATCCTTCATAGATTTGACTTCTTGGTTTCGATTTTCATATTCTTTGCCCAGTCTGCTAATAAACTTTTCGCATTCCGCTATTTTCAAATCGGCTACATGTTTTTCTTCATTGACTTGGTCCAATTTCCTTCGCAAAAGTTTATTGTCCTCGTTCAATTGTACATTTTGCAGTTCAATACTTTTAGCTCTTTCATTTGTATCTTTGATCTCTTCAATAAGGTTGTCATGTTTACAACTAGCAGTCTTTTTTGGAGAATTACTCGAAAATTTAAGTTTAACCGACTCTCTATCCTTTGAACCGATAACTCCGGCGGAGAAAGGTCTCGATTTAGGCTTACGTCGTATTTCATTGTTATGCTTGACATTTTGCTTTGCATTCTGATTAACCTAGAAACATCGTTTTCTAACTTCAATCTTTAGTGTCTTTAGTAGGTATCTACAATTTTTTTTTTCCTTAACCTATATTGTCCTACTGCTGGGCAAAGGTCTCCTCCACTTGTCCCTGTCCCTGGCAGTGTCCCACCACTCCTTTTGAAAACCTACACATTATGTTAGTACAATAAAGTCATAGCTTTATAGAGAGTATACCTATAATTAAGTTATGTAATCTAACCCAATTTGCTTCCTACTCTTACTACCGCTCTCTACAGATCGTTTTGTAGACCAAAGTTTAAAAAAGTGGTGACGAGTAGTTCCCAACTCGACCGAAATTATCGAGATGGAAACTTCAAAATAAATATGTGACTAAGTATTTTAAGATATACTTACTAAAGTAATAAATAACTAGATATCTATACAATTTGAATGACAACTGCAACAATAAACTAAGAACTGTCACAAACTAGTTTCATAAACATAAGCCTTCGATCAATTAATAGGCATAAAAAGCCCGCAGCGATCAGATAAATAAACAGATCGTTCAAAACGTGTTTATTAAAGTACCTAGGTAGGTACAGCATTTGTCACCGATGTTATAACTGCAGTTGGTGGCAATGACCGCGCCCGGAGACCCAAGGCAGGTTGTTTTTCTGGCTCAAAAACAAACAGCTCGACAGGAAATTTGACGTTTTGTATTACATTGAATCGATTAGAAACGATTATTTTAGGAAGATAAAACTCGTTCCGGCGAGTAGGGAAGTTTTTACCTACGCGCATAAAATATTCCACACTATATTTTTTCAAAATAAAAGTACATAACATTTAAGAAAATAAGCATTGAAAACAAAAGCTTAGATCAGAATCAGAAATATTTTATTGCTTATCTGTTGTACAACAAGGTCTTATAAAAAGCGTACAGGTTTAAACAGCTTGTCCATTACAAACGTGCAATTGTTAGACATCTTAAAAAGTAATAAAATGGCTGATTTAACACAATTCAAAAAATTTATATCAAAATTAAGAATAATAACTACAGCTTGTTCACCGTAAGATGGGTCCTGCGTTATACTCTTAGTCTGTGTGTGCCTTGGGAATAGTGCCAACCATAGAAAAATAAATACTCCATGGCAGGTGCCATCTTACGGTGAACGGTCTGTAGGTCTGTAGGTAATACTGCCATCAGAATAGCAGTGTAGGTAGTTGAAGTGAAAATGGGCAAGTCCATAGCAGAACTGATGACCGTTGAGGAATATGGTTCTGGAGTGGCGAATACAAAGCGGACGACATAAAAGAGGAAGGCCCTTTTGATGGACTAAAGACATTATAAAGATCACAGGAAACTGATGGAATGATGGATGGTGGTGGTGGCTAAACACCGTTAGTGTGGCACTCCATGGGGGAGTCCTATGTCCAGCAGTGGACTCCTGTGGGCTGATGATGGTGAAGTACCTACCTAGAGCCTATAGTTACGTACCAAATGCACAAATAATCTACATTTAGTATTATTTGCACGTGCATATAAGTAAGGTGTATCACAGACGAACAGATTGTATTGTATTGTATTTTGTTTGTGTAATTAGTATGATTTTTAGCTAGGTGTACCTACTTAGAATTAACTCAATCAATTGAAATCTGACAAGGCCTATGTTCGGTCCGCTTATAATATGTATGTACCTTAACAAAACCAAGTGCTCCCAGTGTTCCTATGGTGAATAAATGATATGACTATGACTATGACTGTTCCTTGAGGAGAGTAGCTCTTATCTGATTAGAAAAATACCAGTTATTTAATTGGCATAAATACCTACGTAGGTACCTACGTACTTAACATTATTGAAAAGCTTTCACGATATGCGGATCATTAATGCGCGCTAACACAAGAATCCACTTTAGACTACAAACTCTTCGTTACTACTGCGAAGTTAAATTCACCGACAAAATGCCACTTTACAGCTCAGGCTACAACAATCTAACGTTGGCTGTACTGTAGCTACTGCGTGTAATGCAATTACTGCATCGCTATATACCTATAGTAATGTAGAGATCACGCAGATAATATCGATAAGTTGTAGAGGCGAGCTTAAAAGGAGGAAACAAGGTGCGCGAGCGCATCAGTGCGGTCACCTGAGGCCAAGGGACCGCTACACCGCCAGTAGCCAGATAATAAACTACCTACACCCAGTCAGTAGCCATGGGGTCATTGACGGGGACGGTCGTGCTGCTGTTGGTGGGGAATGTTGTCCTCGGCACACCCTTCATCAACAAGCTACCACCTGGACAAGGTATGTACACTAACTTACTATTTTATTCTAAACTAGTGTATATCGGCTGCTTCGCTCGCGATTTACCAGGCCTATAGCTCAATCCAGGTCATAAATAAAATAAATAAATAAATAATCTATCTGTGTACCAAATTTCATCGAAATAAGGTGAGCCGTTTCGGCGTGATTCAGTAACAAACATCCAAACACCGTAACTTTGTCATTTATAATATTAGTGGCATAACTGAAAAGTTCATCAATAATTTTGATGTGCATTTTATGCAATGATATGCAACACAAGAAATAAGTTCTTTGTTAAAATATTTTTTTCAATTTTCAATTAAATTTTTTCTTTTCTGAAATTAGTGATCGGAGCCGTGAGCTGATCAAAATGAGCCCAAATATTGCCAGGCATTTATTTAACATCGAGGGGTTCCGTTGTCCACCTTCCATCTCTTCATCATCACATCAGCTGGCAGTCACCATAATATTGTATTAGTCACCGTATCTTGACAGCTGTGCCAAGTTTCAGCTCAATCGGATACAGGAAGTGGTCTAAAATTTGATCGCTAGATTTGTCCAGCACAGACAGACAGGACAGCAATTGAAATAGGTAAAAGCTGCTAAAAATAACGAAGGTCCCTCTACGTTCATAAACATAAAAAAACAATGTTACATTTGCAACAAAGCACCTATCGGGAAAACGGAAATGATCTATGCTATGCATAAATCTATCGCTACCTTTTTCAAATTCATCTAGATTCCTGACAACGAGTCTCCTTGGAAGGCTACGTGAGTGCAATCGAAAATTGAAAGTTTCCGCAATCTGTATCATTCAATACATCATCTCATCACATCATCTCATCACTCCAGCATCACCCACTGCGGGCTATCTTTCGCAATCAACGGACATTTTTAGGGAAACCGCGACCTGGTCACTTACCTAACACATGGTTACCATGAAAGGACCAGTGAAACGACGAACGGACAAACCAGCCTTTGTGAAGTTTACTCCATTTTAATTAGGCCCACGGTACGTAAATAGATGGGGAGTAAAATCGGAAAATCGAGCGTTAAAAAAAGTGAAGTCGTTATTATTTTCTTTGCGCAACATATCTTATACTGTTTTTTTGTACAGTTCTAGCATGGCCTAGCCTTGTATACCAAGACTAAGCCCTAACAAACCTTATTTCCAAGATTTCTTCTTATTACCGTTATCAATAACTCAATCGCGCATCTTGGAGTAAACTCCAGTCGCGAGTCGAAGCTGACAAACACCATTTTTTTTGCCATATCTTGTTCTTTTTGAACAGTTCAAGCATGGCCTAGCCTCGAACACCAAGACAAGTCCTAAAAAACTACCCACGATTTCCCACGATTTCTTCTTATTGCCGTTATCAATAACTCAAATTGTATTAGATGTTTTCGACCAGTTAGTATAAGCCTTGTAAATTTCTAACACAAGGATGGCTGGCACCAACAGGGAAATATTCCTCTAAAGAATTCCTATTTTTAACCCCCGACACAAAAACGACGGGGTGTTATAAGTTTGACGTGTCTGTGTGTGTGTGTGTGTGTGTGTGTGTGTGTGTGTGTGTGTGTGTGTGTGTGTGTGTGTGTGTGTATGTCCCATCGTAGCTCCCGAACGGATGAACCGATTTCGTTTTTTTTTTGTTTGATCAAAATCGGTTCAGCTGTTTCATTGCGTTGACGGTTTTTTAAATTTTTACAAAACTAATTACTTGTAAATACAGGAAAGAAAGAAGTGTGGTTACGGAATTATGCGTAATTAAGCCAAACAAAACGAATCTAATGGAAGTCAGTCACATAAAATCTTTTACCTACATAAAAAGTGATAGTTATTTATACTCGTATCGAACAAAATCACGGGTTCCACGAAAGGAAAACAAACACTGAGAGAAAGTCATTAACACACGTGACAGAGGGACGCGTTTAGCGTTCCAATTACCAGTTACTGAGGTGATAGCGGTAATGAAGACAATGGTGTAAGCACGAGTCGTAAATCAAGTGGTTTCTCTAACGTTCTGTGAATGTGCCAAGAATAAGCTGGTCCTAAACCTACCAACCAATGTCGGTAATAGAATAGATATAAGTTCATCAATAGTTTTTTATTCTAAATAAAATGTAATTACAAAAAAAAAACATCTCCATCATTTAGTAAACCAATTTGTAATTTTTTTTTTAGTTGGTTGTTTATGCTTCTTGATTTGTCCCATTTTTATCAAAATCTGGTTCTGATGAAGGGATCCACGAGGAATTGAGGGAACTCCTCAAATATTATAGGCACACATAATAGCGATTTCGGTATTTTCAGCAACAAGTGAAGCATGTGCATTCGTGAAGTTCCTTTTTATGAAGTGGAACTGATGAAGAAAACCAGAGATTGAGGTGGCCTTGGACCTACTCAATGATAAGTATTTCAAGGGTGATGGCGAATAAGGATGATTTTCCGATATCCGATTGAGTTGTAATTTGGCATAGGTACCTGTCAGTGTCCATTGCAGTTCCGATGACAATACAATATGATGGTAACAGCGAGCAGATATGATGATAGAGACGGAAGAATAACATTCCCATTATTCTAAATCAATCAAACTATAGAACGAACACGAAAGAAAAACTACAGCGCGAAGAGTTCGATGCTAAGTGGGGCACATGAATAAATAAAATATATTTTCTATGTTAATACTCAGTTCAATTCATTCTAATTCTAATTTGTTCTACATTTCCTTTTGGGGATTTCATGAGCCAAAAAATCAGTAGGTAAAAACTGACTCAACTAATGACAAATAACTGTCGATACATATTACATAAAGACTAGACGGTATTTTCAACAAGTCAAATAATTTGACTCGCATGATAATTGATAATTTTTCCTGTTTGTTACACTTACATGGATCGGTTGGTTGTAAGGAAAATGTTACAAAATAGTTTGAAAGTCTCTTTTTTATTACCCTTATGACCTGAAGAAACGCTACATTGGCGATAGAACGCCAGAGCTTACAATAAAACGGTAAAAAGTCTCATAAATTTTGAGAGTTTAAGAACTCTTACAAGTTTCTGGGACCGTTAATATAAAAAAATATTTTCTGAATAACTATAAGATGTCTGGTTACTGATGTTAAATACACAGTTATTTAGCATTTGATAACATCGGATTTGATCGATCGCTTGCGCAGATATAATATATTTTCCAGTAACAACTAAATGTGTAGGCAAAAGTAAAACACAAAAATACATTTGTTAGATAAACATCAAAAAAAAATACATTTTAGACGACGGTTTTGGGCACAACTTTATTAAGTTTAAAAAAAAAGCGCCCAAGTGCGAGTCGGACTCGCCCATGAAGGGTTCCGTAGCAGCAAGTAACATAATATAAAAGTTCTTGGATGGATTACGATTAATGACGTATTCAAAAAAAAACTACTTACGAGATCTCGTTCAAACCAATTTTGAGTGAAAGTTTACATGGTAATGTACATTAGTTTTTTTTTTTAGTTTTATCATTCTCTTATTTTAGAAGTTATGGGGGGGGGGGACAAACTTTTTACCACTTTGGAAGCGTCTCTCGCGCAAACTATTCAGTTTAGAAAAAAATGATATTAGAAACCTCAATATCATTTTTGAAGACCTATCCATAGATACCCCACACGTATAGGTTTGATGTTTTTTTTTTTGAGTTTCAGTTCTAAGTATGGGGAACCCCAAAAATAAAAAACTACTTACTAGATCTCGTTCAAACCAATTTTGAGTGAAAGTTTACATGGTAATGTACATTATATATTTTTTTTAGTTTTATCATTCTCTTAATTTAGAAGTTATGGGGGGGGGACACACTTTTTACCACTTTGGAAGCGTCTCTCGCGCAAACTATTCAGTTTAGAAAAAAATGATATTAGAAACCTCAATATCATTTTTGAAGACCTATCCATACCATACGTATAATATGCGCAAATATGCTGCGCAGTGGAAAAACATAACGGACTTCACTTGATTTTTAACTAACTAAATCAAGTACAATATTCAAGTTAAAAATATGCATGGAGACCTACTACATTATAATTCCGAGGGATCACTGTACCAGAAACAAGATAGGACAATATTTTCTCGATAGAAAAAAATCCCAAAGTTACCTCTAACTTTTGGCTATATTCGATTGTTTATTAAAATGGTTCATATTATTATGTAAAAATGGGTTAAAAATTAGATAAATAAAATAACACAACAACGCCGAGGGTTTACTGTAGGCACACATAAAATAATACTATACTCTGTAGGGGTTTTGTAAAATCTAATGTATAAAAATAAGTCGGGTTTTCCTATTCCTGACGCTATAACTCCAGAACGCACGAACCGATTTCCACGGTTTTGCATTCGTTGGAAAGGTCTCGGGCTCCGTGAGGTGTATAAGTTTTTTTTTTTTTTTTTTTTTTTTTTTCAAGTCGTGTTAGTTACACCACTTATAACTCAAGAATGGGTGAACCGATTTGGCTGAAAATTGGTAGGGAGGTAGCTTAGAACCAGGAGATAGGACATAGTGGGAGGGGTAGGACGGGGGGGGGGGTTCACCGGGGGCTACCCGTGCGAAGCCGGGGCGAGTCGCTAGTTATCTATATTTTACGAGATATTCAATAAATCTTTATATAGATAGCCTTTTCTAGCTGATGTGTAAATGGACGTATATAATTATAATTCAACTCATAGTAAAACTTTTTGTACCGTTACTGGTATATTGTGACAAATTAACAACCTTTGTGATCAACAATATAATGCGCAGAATGAAAAAACAAACAAAAGTAGGACAATGGCGTCGTATCAGCACGTAGGACATTACAGATTCACTGAGCACATCCTATTTATTTCGAACAAAAGGGAAACTGTAGGTAACTTTTACACTTGCCTACACGGCTCACATAATGAGCGTAACACCATGATCACACATAATCAGTCACGACCATACAAAACTTAGCATCGAATTGAATTCTTAAAGAACCTCTTGTATACGTGGAATTTTCAGAATGGCCAACAAAACACTCGGTGAAACAACCATACCATGATATTGAAGATACAAAAATAGCAACGGAAGCAACTGAAGAAATATCCACTTCAGACCCGCTAGAAGATGCTGAATATTCTACTGACGACCCAGTAGCGTTAGAAGAGCCGGCTAAAGATTCAGCAACTATCCTCAAAGCAGCACTACTTGGTAAAGAGGAACCTGAGAAAGTAGATTACTCCGGCGCCCAAATATGGAAGGTTTCAACTGACAAATCTGGTGTAAGAGCCACTCTTGGAAGACTGCGTCGCAGAAACTGTGAGTGATCCCCTACGCACTGATATTTTAGGTACCTAATGAAATAGAGATATTAAGGTGTGTTTCTTTTCCAGTAATTTCAACATGGGGAGGCAGCAATGCCACAATCGATGTCCTCATCAAATCGAATGCGCTTTCAAATGTAACACGCGTTTTTAAAAGGGACAATATTGTGTATGACGTCGTGATTGAAGACCTGCAAAAGAGGATCAATGAAGAAAACCCTCCTTTGGATGAAAATGAGTTGGAACTTCAAGATAGGCGAGGTATGTTCGATGCTAAAAAGAATGCTTTTAGCTTGCATAATTTTCTTCTACAATAGTCCAATACCGTTTTGTTACAGCGAGAGCTTACCATTTTTGGCGTTACAGGGGTTCTCGCCGCCGAATAGGTTACATAGGTGCCTACATGGGTTACAACTCTCTCGACTTACCCATGGAATATTGGCCCAACGCAAATTGGGGTTCGTTGTTGATATTCGGCACCGAATCTTCACTTGCACACAAGCGTTTTAACATTAAAGTCAAGCAAAATCAAGTTTTAAGGCCTATATTTGACCTACTTGATTTTGGTTTTATATGTCGAATATGCACAACTTACGGATTTCGGAGAATGTTGAATTAACATTTACGTGTTTCACATAGTAACTAACTTCAAGAATTGTAGCTTTAAGAACAGGTGTGTTTGGAATTTAAAATTCGTCACTAATCTGGTTAATAGGATTTGAGTCAGAGAAATAACAGTTCTGTGTGAATAATTTACACGTGAATTTCGCAGGACACCGCATGACATGGAAGCAGTATCACAGACTGGAAGACATCCACGGTTTCATGGATTATTTGGCCAAGACCTATCCATCTATTGTCAGTGTGAAGTCTATCGGGAAGTCTTATGAAGGAAGAGACCTCAAGGTAATATCCATTTAGTACTACAAACTCTACTTCATATCCTCAGAATTGTTTGCTGTTCACTTGATCACTTGCAATTACATTTGTGATTAGTAACATAATTTATCGATCAGGTGCTAAGAATATCGAATGGGCAAGCGACTAACAAAGCAGTCTTCATTGACGGTGGCATCCATGCGCGGGAATGGATTAGTCCAGCAACCGTCACCTATTTCATCAACCAGTTTGCCGAAAACTTTGACGTCGAATCTGATGACATTAAGAACATTGACTGGTAAGAACTTTTCTTTGAATATAAGATTTGTTTGATTCGAAGGTCGAATGACCTTCTTTATCCCTCTTCATTCAAGGACACCTATTAGCTTTGTATAACCGTACTTTATCATTGCGCAAGTGTACCGCTAGGAGCTTGGGCTTGGGCACTCTGCATAGGTACCTACTTGAAACAACAAATATTATATGTCTCTAGATGGTGTCTACAACATTTTATTGACAGTTAATTTCAAAGAGAAATTCTAAAAAGAGATATCTTTGTCTTGCGGAGCGGTTAGAATACCAGACTGTCTAGTGCTTGCTATAGGGTTTTTCTTTTTCAGGTATTTCCTACCAGTGGTGAACCCTGATGGGTACGAGTTCACGCACACCACCGATCGTCTCTGGCGCAAGAACAGGAAACCAGGCTATACTCCTAGATGTATGGGAACTGACCTCAACAGAAACTTCGGGTAAGATTTAGCGAGAACTCCCAACTTTTAACCAATTCACAAATAGTCTTCTACTAGGTAATTTTGTTCAGGAATTAATGTTCGTGGTTCGGCATTCAACTTTTTTCGTTTTTAGATATCGATGGGGAGGCAAAGGTGCTTCAAACAATCCTTGCAGTGAAATTTACAGAGGCAGCAAAGCATTTTCGGAACCCGAAACTAAGGCCATGTCTGTGAGTATTTTAAGATATTGAAATTAAAGCCTAGTGGCTAAGGGCTTTTTTGTACCTTTGAAATTTCTGCGTAGAGTCGATCTAATACGAACAACTGCTCGGAATAAGGGAAATCAATATCAATATTTTTAGACATCCACTGCTGGACGAGGCCTCCCCCATAGAATTTAATTGGGGGATCTGCCATAATCACCACACTGGCAGGCGGACTGGTGATCGCAGTGTCGGTGTAAGTACTCAGGTGGATGCTGCTGTCCATCCCCTGGTTTAATCCCTTAGTCAGTTTTTACGACATCCATGGGAGGAGACGGCACCACGGCAGTTTCCCATTAAATTGTATAGAATCTACCCGCATGGGTTAAAAGATTTCCATACAAATCTTTAATTCAATGTGATTTAGAAAAAATAAATAAGTACCTATCTACTTGTCTAGTTATCAGTGTATTGATCAAAAACCTATACAAAATTATCAAATTGATCAAAAACTTTTGAAACTATCATGGTTATGTACCTACATACTTTTCACGAAAAACGGGATAATTACCATGAATTTTTATTGGAGTTGATAATATCAAAAATAGGAGCAAAACTTGGTTTGTATGCAGAGAGCTCAAGCGCCCTAGCGCGCGGTAAGGAGGTAGGTATTAGGGATTGCAATCCGGTCCGGCGGATCCGGTAATCCGGCGGATCCGGCGTGTTTTTGGACCTAGCGGATCCGGTGAGTCGGCGCCGGATCCGGTGGCGGATCCGGTAAAGCAAAAAATACGCGAAAAACTGTACAAAAATATAGATTATAGTTTAAGCCCGAGAACATCTTTAAGAAATATATTTAAGGACGTTAATATAATAACCTTGCCCTCATTGTACATTTACGAATGTATTATGTACACGCGCAAAAATATACATCAATTCAAGAAAAACTGCGAATTGCATGCAGTTAACACTAGAAATAAATATAAACTTAGGTTCCCTAAATGTAGACTTCAAAAATGTAACAAATCTTTTCTCAGAAATTGTATACGATTTTACAATAAAGTCCCGGCTGAAATACTAGAATTGAATGAGAAACAATTCAAGAAATGTATCAAGACTTGTTTAACCAGATCTGCATATTATAAGTGTTGTGACTACACAAGTGATAAAGATGTTTGGGCATTGTCCGTCTCTGCGATCAAAAAGCACAACAGTTGTAATTAATTAATTATTTGACCTTTTGATGAGATGTTGGTTGTGACATTATATTTAAATTGTTGTATGCTGTAACTGTTGTCACTGTCTATTGTATATTATTTTTGTTTTTATGTAGTTTATAACAAGGCCCCTTTACAGCCGATATTTTATTTTTTCTTGTATTATATTTTATGGTAGAAATCCAATTTGTTAACATGGCAACAATATGTTGCCGGTGTTTGATTTGATGGCTTGGCTAATTAATTTACTCTTTGCTTATACTAATTGTAACTGATCGTTTCTTTTGTTATTTTGCTTGTCTATGTACGTGATATTATTATAAAATTGTAAGGACTTATTAAATGTACTAACAAAATGACAAGGCCTATGTACAGCCGCTAATGTGATGTTCTAAATGACTTACCTTATAATTTGACAAAGCCTCTATACAGCTGCATCTTTATAGTGTACCAAACTGTTTGTTTTTTAATTGAATGCTTGTAAATTGACGTGACTAAGTGTTCCCTTTGATCTTATGGTATTAATAAATATATGAAATATGAAATATGATTCCGATTCCGATTCTGATTCCTTGTCATTATTGCCAATAGAAAAAAACATTACATTAAAAGAGGAACTGGAAAATCAAATCCTGCAAGAAAAAAAAGGGTATAGGGGGAAAGTTCAAGCTAAAAAAGAAACAGATTATGAGAAAATACTTAAAAAGGAAATGAGGAGGTATGAAGTAGAAGGAGTAAAAGGAAAACACTTATCGCTGATCTACAGTTTCTTAATGGCGATTAGGCCAACCAGTGTTGAGGCAGAAAGGGCCTTTTCTGCTGCAGGTTATATTTGTAGTGCCATATATACAGTGTATTTGAAGCAGATTAGGAGACAGTACAATCAACACTATATGTTTTCTTAGGTCGTTTTTTCAGGGACAGAAAAAATATTCACTTGCATTTTGCATTGCAAAAAATAAATGCTTCTTGTTTTATTGTTTCTTAGGATTATGAACTGAAGTTGATTTTATAAGTACAAATTTAAAAGACTGTTTTGTTAACTTAAGTCTGTGTAGATTATTAATAAGAGTTTAATAGTATTATTACTTAAGTACTTTCAGATACTTACAGCAATAAGTGAGAGTCAGACTGATTACTTACTTTATTATTTAGAATAGTTTCATAATTTCATTTAGTACAAATAGTACCAAAAATTACAATTAATACCAAAAAATAATTAAAAGTGATTTTATTTTCCATAAATACGTATTTTCTTTTTCTTTTTATGTATTATTATCAAAACTAAAAATCACTAAATACTAGGCCCTAAGTAACTTTAAAATCCGGCCGGATCCGACCGGATCCGGTCGGATTGGCGTCAATCCGGTGAAATCCGGCCGGATTGAAAATTATACCGGATTGCAATCCCTAGTAGGTATGTAATATTATGCGTATTTTCAGGACTTCATAACACAAAACGCGGCGAACTTCACGGCGTACCTGACGTACCACAGCTATGGGCAATATCTGCTTTATCCATGGGGATACGACAACGCGCTGCCCCCAGACCACGCGCAACTCGATATTGTTGGGAAGAGGATCGCGGAGGTACCTAAACAACTCTTTCTCTTCATTTACAGCCAATATCGACCATTAGTATAAGTTTGGGGGGTCTGGGGAGGGGGGGAGGGCTGAAAGAGGGAGGATAGGGGAAGAGAGGAGGAGAGGAGAAGAGGAAAAGAGAGAGTAGACTCTTCCTATAAGGAAGGGGAAACCCGAAAACTTAGTTTTCGAGAAAAAAACCTCACCCTTCCAATATCGACAGTGAGGTAGGAGGTTCATATTTTTCATCATCATCATCATAAGCATACATTAAACGCCCACTACTGGACGAGGCCTGCTCCTATAATACAATGGAGGAATTTGCCATATTCATCACGCTTTGCAGGCGGATTGGTGATCACAGTATTCATGTTGATTACTCAGGTGGACGCTGCTCCCCATCCCCTGGTGTAATACCTTAGTCGGCTTTTACGACATCCATGGGAAGAGATAGAGGGGTATTCCATACAAACCAATAGTTTTAGAAATAGACTTTTGTACTTGAAAACTTTCTACCTGAATGTTATTCTATTGTCACCAGTGGGGACAGATCTAGTGGTGACAAATGGTAATAGATGCTTTATCTGAAGACTGTTACATTGTTTGTCTGTTACGATTTATAAGTCCCCTTTATCGCCACAGTACCCAAGAGTGCTGTAAAGGACTATATCATTGGAATGTACGGCTAACAAGTCTAGCCCAGACTTTTTCACAACTGATTGGTATAAAACCAGTTTGGTGATGTTAAGAGCTTGTTCCTTATCACAATAAAAACTGAAAGTTTACCTATTTCCACAGGCCATCTCACAATCACGAGGCTCTCAATACAGCGTGGGTTCATCGAGTGGCCTCCTATACCCCGCCGCTGGTGGCTCCGACGACTGGGCCAAGTCAGAAGGCATTAAGTACACCTACACCATTGAACTAAGCGACACGGGGCGGTATGGCTTTGTCTTACCAACAACCTTCATTGAATCTGTGGCAAGAGAGTCTATGGCTGGTCTCAGAGTTTTGGCCCAGGCAGTTAATTCTGAGTGATTTTGTAATTGAATTGGATTAATTTATTGAATATATTTTAAGATTGAGTTAGGTTATAGTTTTAAGGTAAAGTAAGGTTTTAATACATAAAAACTAATATGAAAAATAAATGGTTTGCATATTCATTTCTAAACTTCCTATCTAAACATACAGATTTTTAGAGAAATAATATAGACACATGTAATATATCAAACAATTACAAAGCAAAATATGGATTTATTCATTAAAAATTCGACGTACAAGAGTACTATGTATTAGCTTAATAATGACACAATGAGATTAGCACTGATGTTGTTTCAGACATAGCAATCCAAACAAATGCAAGAAGTTTGGTATCACCACAATTCATAAAGCCAAAAGTGATACCGACAGCCGATGGTACCACTGGCGGATGCAAGGATAGGGTCACAGGGGACTTGAACACCAGCAAAAATGAACAGAAACTCATTTCAAAAAAAAATAGGAGTCTGGCTTCGCCTACCTACATAATCCATGAGCATTCATCCTCCTTCCTTCATGGTTTGAATATGGGGGAGTGTTGGTAACAAGCCTAGGTTAGCCATGACCAACTACTTAGTTCAAGGCTGGATTCACCAATGTTAGAAATAGGAATTCATATTCCTGATGTAAATGTGTTCTAAAGAAAAACTATTTGACTTACCTTGGCATTACCTAGAGTCTTATTGCCCTCATACTCATTATCAGCTTTTGTAACTTTAATTTCTGGTATCAATGCAGCACTATTTAGACTAGAACTTGCAACAGCATTTGTTTTCACAGAACTTTTCAGCAAGCTTTCAGTCTCCAGAGCAATGTCTTCAGCCCTTTTCAAAATCAGCTCTACATCCTCAACATCGTCGGCAATCACGTTATCCTTACTGTTAGACGTAGAAAGCTTGTTTATCTCACTAAATATTAGTTTAATTTCTTCGTCACTATCCTTGTATGCTTCACATACTTTTTCAAAGTTCAGAAATTCCCTCGTAGAAACACTGTTATCATTTGACTCTATTTCTTGGTGGTTCATCATCAAACATTGAGCCATTTTTGCTGAAGTTAAGTTGCAAATCTCTGTAGCGTAATTTTAACCAAGGAACTTGTAAATTCAATAAAACCGCATTAGGAAAAACGGCATTTTCAATTTCAATAGTTCAACAAAACAACTCGATCAGCTGCGCTGGTTGCCTAGCAACGGCTTAGTCATTAGTTTCCTACTATCAAAAATGTATCTATGGGTTTAGTGCCATGCCCTAAATGTGACGTAGCGTTCTGGTTTTTCGGAAAATGTACCGATTTTTGTGGAAGAGCTTGGAAGGAACTGAAATTTAGACTCTTCCCGCCATTTTCGAAAAGAGACGTTGTCTACTTTTATTTTATTTCTTTTCCTAGTGTTTTCTTGAGTTATTTTGTGTTATTTTGGTGGCATTTTAACTAATGTAGCTCGTTTAAAAAGCACAAGTGTAGTGAAATGAAATGGAAGTGAATTGCGTGACTTTTGAAATTGGTGGAAATTGTCTACCAAAGTTTTAGTAAAATTGGCCACCGTTTTACTAAAGCATAACTAAAACTATGTGCAATTTTGATAAATAAAGCCTATAAATACGGTTTTATCCTTTACTTCAATCTAAGATGCTGAGATTAAATAAAAAAAAATAACGACCTCTGTAGCGCGTTGCCGCCGTCGGGTGTGTAGCCGTCTGAGATGCAAAAGGTTGCAGGTAGGTTCTATTCCCGCTGCGTGACAAATGTTTGTATGATCTGTAAATATTTGTACCGGGTCTGGGTGCAGTGATACCATGGTACTCGTAGTTTCTGATACCCACGACACAGGGAAACCTAGTGTGGGACTGGTTATGACTATGTATGAGACTGTTGGGTGTTATATGTCGTCTGTGAGTTTTTTTTTTTTTTTTATAGTCGTATTGTAGAATTTTTCAATTATTACTGGCAACATTTTCATTTCAACAAATGTCAATTCAAATTGTCAATTTGTCATATTTTGATATGATTGGATTGTTGTGTTCGTCGATGTTGTGATCTTTTAGAATTCTTCATAAACGTGAGAATTTTAAGAAATAATATCTAAATGCCAACATGTCTGTGCCTCCACAAGCATTTGTGAACAAAAACAAGAAACATTTCCTGGGGATTCCAGCTCCACTAGGTTATGTCGCTGGTGTCGGTAGAGGGTAAGTTTTGTTTATTTACCAGCGAATACACTTAAGAAATGACCAGAATAAGCCTATAATACTAAATATGTTTTCAGAGCAACTGGTTTCACCACTAGATCTGATATTGGACCTGCGAGAGACGCGAACGACGTATCGTAAGTATCCGTAAAAAAGTGTAATATAATCTGCTTAGTTTTGGGCTAATCATGGTTTGTCTTCCTCAAATTAAATTGTTATTTGCTTGTCTCTACAACAATGTATGTATTGCTCTCTAGTCATTCAAATATTGTTTTCAATGCTAATCAATACTCAATGAGAAAGAAATGTCGGACCCGGTCGAAGATATTTGACTGTATGCTCAGACAAATAGTTGTCTTAGACTATATTTTATGTAGAACTTCTGGTTTTCAGTGATGACCGTCACGCGCCCCCGGCTGCTAAACGCAAGAAAAACGAGGAGGAAGATGATGATGAGGACTTGAACGACTCCAACTATGATGAATTCTCAGGCTACAGTGGTTCACTTTTCTCAAAGGTCTGTGTTGATTTTCCAATTAGCTTTTACGAGCTATCGCCCTTATTTCTAAGGGCGCTCTTATGTTTTAATGCAGGTTTTTGATCTATCTGTGTTACCTACCGTAACACCTACCTACTGTATTCAATCAAAATTGGCTTAGGTAGTTGTTTTAGTGTGAAAGCACAACATAGATGAATTATAGTATTCCAAATATCCTCCTGCATCCTGTTGCGCACTTATATATTGGATTAAATTTTGTATTTCTAGATAATCAATAACATATAGCAGTGTTTTTCAACCTTTTTCATGATGCAGCCATCGAAGTAAATATGCCACCTCAACACATAACATCCAAATGAAAAAAATAAGTTCTCTCGACCTCTGGCGACCCCCCTATAGAAGCTTCGCGACCCCCCAGGGGGTTGCGACCCACAGGTTGAAAAACACTGCCATATAGTAATGACCCGTCATTTCCAGTATTTTGGATATCCCATTCTGGAGCTACAATGCCACAGACAGATACATACGTTAAACTTATAACACCCCTCTGTTTACATTGAGGGCTAAAAATACAAACTTCTAAACATCCAAATTTTTACATTTATAATGTTATTGAGATAAATAAAGTAGTTTAATATAATATAGGTAGGTATGCCGTTGTTTTATTTTAAGGTGAATACAATAAAGAGTTATCTATCTTTAGCACACAATACATTAACAAGGAGTTTGCTATAACCACACAATTCAAAATAAGGTCCTATATTTTCAAAGGCATTTTTCTATGGTATTGGTATCATATCCAGGAATAGTAAAACAATTTGAATACATTTAAAACTAAACTGTTACTCACTCATTTTCAGGATCCATATGATAAAGACGATGCAGAAGCCGATGCTATTTATGAGTCAATTGATAAGAGAATGGATGAGAAGAGGAAAGAATACAGAGAGAAGAGACTCAAAGAAGATTTAGAGAGATATCGTCAGGAGAGGTAAAATATATTTTGCATTCAAAGTTACTCCTTGGGTGCCGATGACGGGGCCAGCCGAGAAGGCGTTGGCGGACGATATCGAGGCTTACGAGAAAGAGTGGTGGGAAACTGCCAAAAACCGGGATGAGTGGAAAAATTTGTGGAAAAACTTTGCCAAGAAGAAGGACACAAAACAAATTCTTATCTCTGCTTGCATTTGTTTGTTTCTTTTTGTCACTAGTAGGTAGTTCTTTCTAGTCCCAGCCCAGCCTAGGTTAAGGTATGTTGTGGCTGAAAACGTCCTTATGAATGATAACAATGTTCTTGAGATTCAATAAAAGAACCTTAACTTAAAAACTTTCTATCCTGCACCACGCGTGTGAAGCCGTAGGAAAAAGCCTAGTACAATATAACTGGTCAAATTACCTAACTATAAAAATAATAAAATTTAGAATAAATAAAACAAAAGTTATGATCAAGACACATCATAATTTTTTACAGTTTTGACCCAATAGTGTTGATTCTGAACTGCGATGCAGTTAGTATTTATATCCAGATTAAATAAGGTTCAAGGCATATCCGCATGCGCTGTTTGATCCCCTCGGGGATTGAAATAGGGGATCGTAGTGGAACACGCCTTTTAAACATTATCCGAATACAAACATTGAAAATATACAAGTATTCACTCATAAAAAATAAAAATATATCCTGAACAAACGTGGAACGTGATGAACCTACTACATTATTTATTATCTGCATTGAACTGTACCTACCTGTGTATTGAACAAATAAATATATATGTATTAATATCCTATCATATTTCAGGCCCAAAATCCAACAACAATTCTCGGACCTCAAACGCGAACTCAAAACAGTTTCAGAAGATGAATGGTCTGCGATCCCTGAAGTGGGCGATGCGCGTAACCGTAAACAAAGAAACCCTCGTGCGGAGAAGTTCACACCGCTACCTGATAGTGTGCTGTCTAGGAACTTGGGAGGAGAGTCATCAGCATCTTTAGATCCGGGCTCCGGGCTGGCCTCTATGATGCCAGGAGTTATGACGCCAGGGATGTTGACACCTTCAGGTATTTACATTGACCGTGAAATAAATATGGCACTGATGTGAATTGGCATTTTTTACATCACTCAAATACTTTTGAATTAGGGTACAATCAGCTCTAGCTTATCACACGCAAAGAGATATCAGCTAAAAGTAATACATTTCAGACAAAGGTCTTTCATAGAACCATTGATTCAACCATAGAGGAATGTTGCTACTATAGATAATAAATTTATGAATAATACTCGCATTTCGACAGTATTTATGACTTCCGTTGACTTGGAGTTGAGTACTCTACTCAGGTGGATGCTGCCGACCATCCCTGAACATCTATGGGAGGAGGTGGAGGGGGGTCCATTCTAAGGGCGGATACACCACGGCTGTCAAAAAGAACAAATAGTTGATATTTTTTTCTCATTTTTTATTTTAATACTACTTGAATGACAGAACAAGCTGATGTTAAGCGGTAACCTCTGCCTATGAACAGTGCATTACCTCGTAGCACTGCGCCCGCCACCCTGAGACATAAAGTTAAAAGTCTCTTGTGTCTGTTATTTCACCGGCACCCTTAATTGTCAACTTAACAAACCCACAATCGAAATATACAAATATAATCTAATAATAATTGTAGAAATGTTTTTTTATTTCAGGTGATTTGGATTTACGAAAGATCGGTCAAGCAAGAAACACTCTCATGACTGTCAAACTCTCACAAGTATCCGACTCCGTCACGGGGCAAACTGTCGTCGATCCCAAGGGCTACTTGACAGACTTACAGTCAATGATACCGACCTATGGAGGAGATATCAACGATATTAAGAAAGCAAGGCTGTTGTTGAAGTCGGTGAGAGAGACCAATCCTAATCATCCTCCGGCTTGGATCGCTAGTGCCAGATTGGAGGAGGTTACAGGTTTGTTCATACATACATAGGCACACACCTTTTTCCCCGAAGGCATAGGCAGAGCCTCAATGGGCCTCTTTTCACAGTGGGTTGCACCATCGTGGAATATACACGTGACAAGTGGTGAGCTCATCGCCGCCATTGCTCCCCACGACTGACTCGGCTAACGCTTTCTTCCAGTAATAACATATTCCATAATAAGCGAGCAGCCAGGACAAATCTTATACCAACGCATCTTATCAACAAGTCCGGGTAATCCCTTCGTCGGCTTTAACGACATCCACGGGAGGAGACGGAAGGGTATATTCTTTGGCTGGACACACCACACACACTCTTTATTGATATCAGACAGAAATTTTGTTCGTTTAATCGTTATCGCGGGCTAAGGTTCGCCTGCGACGCAAGAAGTTGCTGGTTCGATTCCCGCCTCGGAACTAATATTTGTAAGATCTTCAGATATTTGTTAAGGGTGTTTGGGTATTTTCTAAGTAGTATAATAAAAAAAAACCATGGAATGTATTGTATTAAGTATATCAGTTAAGTGCCCATACACAAGCTCTGCTTAGGTTGGGGCTAGATGATGTTGAGTGAATTATCCAGCATTATTAAAAAAAATGTCTCGTCACTGAGGCTTTCATCAAACAACCATAAATAAAATAATAAAGCCATTTATTCTACTAGCTTTAAATTACAGACTCATAAATGTAATTAAATGATATTGTTATTAGATTAATTTTATTTGTTTATATCATCATAATCAACATCATCACCAGTCAGATTTTTGTGTCGTTGTGTGATTTTTATTATTATTTCATATATTTTAATTGTGTGCTATTTGTTATTAAGTGTTGACATGCCAATGTTATGCAATGTGGTGAATTAAAATATCTGAATATCAGATATAAATTAAAAAAAAAAAAAAAAAACTCACAAAACTAATTTAATTTTTTGTGTGCTTGATTGTTTTTCGTCATCTATATTAGACTCCCATATTTTTGCCATCGACTGACTATACTTAGCTGGAAGAAAATGCTAATTAGCATTAAGTTCGCCTATGTACTGCTTTTTGTCTTGTGCAATAAATAATTTTCTATCTATCTATCTATACTTACTACATAATATTCATTTCAGGTATTAGTATAGTATTATTTGATGTGTTTCAGGTAAAGTCCAATCTGCGCGTAACCTGATCATGAAAGGCTGCGAGGTGAACCCGAGCAGTGAGGAGTTGTGGCTGGAGGCGGCTAGACTGCAGCCGCCCGACACGGCGCGTGCCGTCATCGCACACGCTGCGAGGAACCTACCGCATAGTGTCAGGATTTGGGTGAAGGCAGCCGATTTGGAACAAGAAACTAAGGTATAAGTATAAAGTTTATAAAGTTATGTTTATCATGAAGATTTAATTCATTCGTATCCATGTCAGATGGGCAGCGTTCGGGAAACTACGCCATATCTTCTCGTTAGATACCGCAGGTAGTTTTAAAAGGTCTTTATTACTGATAAAATATGAAAATTATTATAACTAAACACAGTTCAGTATAAAATACAGCAACTCGGCAGGCTATGGCGCCTATATAAGTTTTTAGACAATACATACATACATACATAAACACACGCCTTTTTCCCCGAAAGGGTAGGCAGAGCCTCAGATTTTAGACAAAATTACTATTAAAATAAATAAATAAATAATGCTGGACAGTTCACACAGCATTATCTAGCCCCAAGCTAAGCAGAGCTTGTGTTATGGGTACTAGATAACTGATATACTTAATACAATATATTACATAGATAGATATTTTTTATTATACATAGAAAATACCCAGAACACCCTGAACAAATATCTGCGATCGCACAAATATTTGTTCTGAGGCGGGAATCGAACCCGCAACCTCCTGCGTCGCAGGCGAACCTTCGCCCGACGCACCACAGAGTCGGAGAGAGTCGGTTAATGTTAATATTGGGCACTTTATAAATCTACGTGATATTATACGTAATTAACATATAAGGTAGGTAGGCAGATAAACCAATAGGTACATAATATGAGCACTTTGTGTATTTTTATGTTTACCGCAGAGCCTCAAGACTTTCATCATGTTGTATTGTGATTTCCCGGGTATTAGAAACTTAGTACCATGGTCACAACACCCAGACCTGAAACAGATACGTGCAGATCATGATCATTTTTCCTGCAGCAGGAATCGAACCCGGACCTCTTGCGTCTCAACCCACGGCGCCAGCTCACTATCACCATAATTTTGTATTGTCATCACATCTTCACAATGCAAAATTTCAGCTCAATCGTACACCGAGCAGTGGGTCAAATTTAACTTGTAAGTTTCGATTACACTAGGACAGATGAAACTAAATAAAATCTTGTAAAAATCACTACGTTTCGTATTCGATTTCAATTCCCTTCATTCATCATCATCAGTCTACAGAAGTTCACTTCATTATCTAATTTTAATTCCAGGCAAAACGTCGAGTCTACCGGAAAGCCCTAGAACACATACCCAACTCTGTCCGTCTCTGGAAAGCTGCCGTCGAGCTCGAGAACCCAGAAGACGCGCGCATTCTGCTGTCGCGCGCCGTCGAGTGCTGCCCGACCAGTGTGGAGCTGTGGTTGGCGCTGGCGAGGCTGGAGACGTACGACAACGCGCGGAAGGTGTTGAACAAGGCGCGCGAGAATGTGCCCACGGACAGGCAGATTTGGGTGACAGCTGCCAAACTAGAAGAAGCTCATGGTACAGTAGTAGTGGTTTTAAGTTTATTAGTAGAATTAATAGGACAATTTTTTTTTTTTTTTTATACTACTTGAATGACGGTACAATCAGATGGCCCACCTGATGTTAAACGGTAACCTCTGCCTATGAACAGTGCATTCCTCATAGGTCACGTCCACCTAGGACGCGCCCTATGTGGCATTGCACTGCGCCCGCCACCCTGAGACAAAGATGAAAAATCTCATGTGCCTGTAATTTCACCGGCAACCTTACCCTTCAAACTGAAACACAGCAATGCGAGCACTACTGCTTTGCGGCAGAAATAGGTATGGTGGTATTGTATTTAACTTCATCACTATGTATTAGTATATTTTACTATATAATATTATGTATTCGAGTTATGTAAACGTTTTCTTATTCATCTATCATTATTATTGTTGTTATTATTTATTTATTTTACTCTGTGCACTTGCCGTTCGTTATTACTTCGCTCATTACTGTCCATCCAAAGATTGCCTGGAAGAAATCGCTTTCAGTGATAAGGCCGCCCGTTGTACTATAATTTGATTTTGTTAATCCTTTTTTGTTTAATTTTTTTGGTGTACAATAAAGTGTTAATCTATCTATCTATATAGTAGTGAGCAATATTGCGACCATCGTGTTTTGTCGGTGTTCCTATAAACATACCTACTTCAACTTTCTTGAAGTTCTTGTTTTCCGTCCATTTCATACCCTAACATATCGCCTTAAGTGTTAACGAAAATGTTAACCAGTTCATCTTGTAATAATCTTGTCATGATCTTAGGCAACACTCACATGGTGGAGAAGATAATAGACCGCGCGATCACGTCGCTGAGCGCGAACGGAGTGGAGATCAACCGCGAGCACTGGTTCAAAGAGGCTATGGAGTCTGAGAAGTCGGGCGGGGTCGCCACTTGTCAGGTACAATAGACCGCGCGATCACGTCGCTGAGCGCGCACGGAGTGGAGATCAACCGCGAGCACTGGTTCAAAGAGGCTATGGAGTCGGTTAAGTCGGGCGGGGTCGCCACTTGTCAGGTACAATAGACCGCGCGATCTCGTCGCTGAGCGCGAACGGAGTGGAGATCAACCGCGAGCACTGGTTCAAAGAGGCTATGGAGTCGGAGAAGTCGGGCGGGGTCGCCACTTGTCAGGTACAATAGACCGCGCGATCACGTCGCTGAGCCCGAACGGAGTGGAGATCAACCGCGAGCACTGGTTCAAAGAGGCTATGGAGTCGGAGAAGTCGGGCGGGGTCGCCACTTGTCAGGTACAATAGACCGCGCGATCACGTCGCTGAGCGCGAACGGAGTGGAGATCAACCGCGAGCACTGGTTCAAAGAGGCTATGGAGTCGGAGAAGTCGGGCGGGGTCGCCACTTGTCAGGTACAATAGACCGCGCGATCTCGTCGCTGAGCGCGAACGGAGTGGAGATCAACCGCGAGCACTGGTTCAAAGAGGCTATGGAGTCGGAGAAGTCGGGCGGGGTCGCCACTTGTCAGGTACAATAGACCGCGCGATCACGTCGCTGAGCCCGAACGGAGTGGAGATCAACCGCGAGCACTGGTTCAAAGAGGCTATGGAGTCGGAGAAGTCGGGCGGGTTCGCCACTTGTCAGGTACAATAGACCGCGCGATCACGTCGCTGAGCGCGAACGGAGTGGAGATCAACCGCGAGCACTGGTTCAAAGAGGCTATGGAGTCGGAGAAGTCGGGTGGGGTCGCCACTTGTCAGGTACAATACACGTTTAATTTATGACTTCGTCTGCGTGGAGTTGTTTCCATACAAACTTAACGCCTTGCACCCCCATTGGAGGCAGTGTTGATTTAAATTAAAATCGTAAAGACGGGTCAAATGTACCAACCAACCAATTATATGAACACCAATCAATTATATGAAAATAGACCCTCATTATTACTACAATAGTAATTTAAGGGACTATCAAATCACAATCAGTCTGCTGAATCACTACTAAAGTTATATAAAAAAGTCATGTTATCTAAGCAAAATACATAATCAATTCAATGGACCAAAGACGTTACCGAGGTTGCAGGCAGGCGGTGGATGGAGGCAGCTCAAGACTGTTCGTCGTGGCATTCTGTGGGGGAGGCGTATCTCCAGCAGTGGACTTCTATAGACAGGATGACGATTAAATTAAAAAAAAAAAAAAACATTATTTTTCCAAGCAAGTTTCTTTCTTTCTGCACCCCAATACCACAATAGAAATGTACTGAATCCAACAGTACAGCTCAATTTTTGTTCTTGTTTTGTTTTCAGGCTATAATTCGTTCGGTTATCGGGCACGGCATCGATTCTGAGGATCAGAAACACACTTGGATGGAAGACGCTGAAGCTGTGAGTACTAAGTTGATCGTTTTGATTACTTCATTAATTTACCCGTGGGAAGCAATGGCGGCGATGAGCTCACCACTTGTCACGTCTATTTCCCATGATCCCTACCCTTTCGGGGAAAAAGGCGTGCGTCTATGTGTGATTACTTCATTGAACCATCACGAGTGCACACTACCTGCAACCGGCTATCAGTGAGCTTGCACCTCACCGGACGGGTCTTTTGTGTTGACTGCACTGGTTGGTTGTACCTACTATTACCTAATGATCCTGGGACACTACCGTCTCACCGTATTAGGTATTTATAATATTCCGTGCCATTTGTTATGGCTTGTGTGTTGTATTGTAAGAGAACCCTAGTATTTAGACAAACCTAAGAGAGGTTTTTAGATGCTACTAACCAAACTATGTAGTTAGGTCAGTTTGTTTGATAAATAAAAATAAAGTTACTAAGGGACATGTTGTCCCGCCCGCGATATCGTCCGCGCGTAATCCGCATCAGAATAATATGTTTATTATTAAAAAAATCTCTTTTTCAATACACACTTTCTTAAAATTGACCTACTATTGTAGCCTAAAGTGAATTGACTGAAAAATTGGTATTCTGCTCCCTCACAACAACAATATAATCTACAAGTGCTACAAGAATCATTTGATACGTGGCGCTTTTGAGGAACTAAATCTATAATCATCATAATCTGTATCAAACAGCGCCACAACGGCGGCTATAAGTCGCGCCAAGTTATACTGGTCGGACTGTACTTTCGATTCTTGCGACCATATAATAGAGTAGGATAGTGCTATACGAGTATAATAATTTGTAAAGAGTAAAAGAGAGATTTCTCGGAACTTTGAAACATTCAAGTTACAGTCACATTTCGATATAATCCAAGAAGCTTGAATTTGGAGATATAATCACATTGCGCGTTGTATTGTCAGTTCAGTTTTTGTATGAATGGCTTGGAGTGGTGTTGCCACTAGTTCGCCAATGTCACGTAGTAAGTAAGGCTTGCAAACGATGGAGAATGATCGGTGGTTAAAAAGATAGTCGGTGAAAGATTTGAAAACTCCGAGACATTCTAAGAATTTAATTTATAAATCTGAAAACCTAGAACCAATGAAACAACTACTACAGGTGAGCAATACCATTTTTGTCAATTGTGACATCGACACCTTCGTTTTCACTTGTGTGTCGTTCGCTGAGTAACATTTTTCTTTGGTTTTGTTGGACACTGATGAACAAATATAAAATGTAGTCCTGATTGGATCTCCTGTGTCGTTGGTATCAAGAACTACGTATACCATGATACCACACAACCAGACCCGGAACAAATATTTGCTACTAATGTTTGCATATCATGTTAACATTTGCCCCGCAGCGGAAATCGAACCCGCAACCACTCGCCCGCCGCGCCACAGAGATCGTCAAACGTCTGTATCCCGGCTTAGTTTACACGCCCTATTCTTCACAAGCTAACTCAAATTATATCTCTTCAGTGCGCAAACGAAGGTGCCTACATATGCGCGCGAGCTGTCTACGGCTACGCCCTATCAATATTCCCCTCTAAGAAGTCCATCTGGCTTCGAGCAGCATACTTAGAGAAGCAGCATGGTACCAGAGCTAGTTTGGAAGCGTTACTGCAACGGGCAGTTGCACATTGTCCGAAGAGTGAGGTGCTGTGGCTTATGGGGGCGAAGTCGAAATGGCTTGCAGGTAATCACATCTACTTTGCTACTTACCGTCCTATACTTCTTCGTTAAGAACATAGATCATTGTTATAGCCTAAAGGAAGTACAAACAGTGTATTTGGAGAAAGACAAAGGAACCAGAGCGAATTTGAGAGCATCACTGCAAAGGGAACAAAACAAAAAAACTTCTACTTCTCAAAGATATGTAGTTATTGGCAAAGGATGTCTATCTGGCTTCGAAATAGATAGATAGATTAACTCTTTATTGTACATTTACGACAAAATAACACACAGAAATACAAAACATAACTAAATTACAAAAATAACAGAAATGTACAATGGGCGGTCTTATCGCTTAAAGCGATTTCTTTCAGACAACCTTAGGATGGAGAGGACTCTATGAAAGAATGGGACAGCCGTGTTATTACCTTGACAAATACACATATCATTAAATAAATACAAACCTACATATAATATACAGGGTGGATTGTTGAACCGGGACAGTAAGGGCAGGTACCTTAACCGTTATAGTTACAGGAAAATGTTCCTAGGAGACCATCCATAACATTTTGAGATATTCTGATCTGCATTCACAGTTTTTGGAAAAAAATACAATATCTAAGAGCCGTGTTTTTTCTCTAATGTTATGTTATTAGAACAGAATGTTCTCCCCAGGTTTATCGAAGAAATCCAAACAATCTGGTTAATTTTGTCGTTTTTATTTTACGCAAGCGGATGCTAGATAATCATAAAAACTTGTATTTGTATTTGCAGGTGACGTCCCAGCGGCCAGAGGCATCCTGTCACTGGCTTTCCAAGCCAATCCCAATTCTGAAGAGATCTGGTTGGCTGCCGTCAAACTCGAGAGCGAGAACAAAGAGTACGACAGAGCGAGACGGCTGCTGTCCAAAGCGCGCGCTTCTGCTCCCACACCTAGAGTAAGTCCTTGTTCCTTGTAGAGTTGGTCTGGGGAAATTCTGTCACCATATCTATTTCTACCGCCTAGCAATTATTAGGCGTTGTTGTTTAGTGCCGCCGGTGAAATTACAGGCACATAAGCTTTTCGTTCATGCTTCATACATAATATAGGTGACAGTGAGTTTTTTTTTACTATTTGGATGACTTGACAAGCAGGTGGCGCCCCACCTGATGTTAAGCGGTTACTCGCGTCATAAGTCACGTCTACCTAGGACGCGCCCTACGTGGCATTGCACTACGCTCGCCACCCTAAGACATAAAGATGAAAAGTATCATGTGGCTGCAATTTCACCGGCACAATTATATTATCTGTGCCGGCACCCATACCCTTCAAACCGGAACACAGCAATGCGAATGGCCACTGCAAAATTATCCTTGAGATTTCAGTGTTTTTTTTTTCTTCATATTAAACTTGGAAAGTATTTTGTTCATTGAAATCAAAAGGATCATTTTGAATCGTCTTATAAATTAAATTTACTCCTGCCCCCTTATTCGCTATGACCAAACTTAACACGGCGCGCGCTTTATTTGACGATCATTCTTACTTTTGAATTTGAATTTGCAAATTCTAAGAGCTAATTTGTTGATCTTGCTTCTTTTACGGGTCTCCTCGTTTTGGATTCTATTACATAGTGAATCTCGGACCATAGCTCTCTCCATAGCCCGCTGCCCGATCTTTCAACCAAAAACTTGTTTCCAGGTTATGATAAAATCAGCGAAACTAGAATGGGCGCTCAACAACATGGACGTAGCGTTAAATCTACTAGAAGAGGCGATCAAAGTGTTCGGAGACTATCCCAAGCTGCACATGATGAAAGGGCAGATCGAGGAACAAATGGACAAGAACGAAAACGCGCATAGCACTTATACTCAAGGGGTAAGGTCTTCTTTTGAATGGCCTTATGGCGGCACTTCACTTGGTGTATTGGCGCAAATGTTTGCGTTATTTTTCCAAGGTAAAATCAACCATGTGTCCAACCACACATGGTACTACTTAGCTTGATAAAATAAATCAAATGTTAGCGCAAATATGCCAAGTGAAATGCTAGCATAAAGATCAAATAGTTTTCTCAAACATGCTTGGATGTTCATGCATTTTTACGCGACTGCACCAAAAAAAGGAGTGTACTGTTTTCAGGGTTCATGTATGTATGTATGTTTATTCAACAATGATGATTACGATAACTACGATGTTTGTATGTTTTTTACTCAATTACGCCAAAATGGCTGAACTGATTTCGGTGAAATTTGGTACACAGATTAAACTATCGGCAAATTTTATCCTGGTAAAACGCGAGCGAAGCCTACTAGTTCCGTACTACTAGTTATGTTATAACTATGACTAAATTAACATGATATTGGTCATGTATGTTTCATTAAATTTCAATGTGACCCAAAAAATCCGTTCCAGTGGGTCTCGAACCCGCACCTTCGCCTGTAATCGGCAATAAACCAGTTCGGCCATAGAACGATCTATGACACTGGAGACGAAATTTGTGGGCATTATCAACTCGGCTATAGCGCCGTTTGGAGTCATCTACAGGTGTTTCATTTGGAAACCTAATGAAATTTATATGTTATCCATAAAGTGTGGTTTACACTTGAAAAATAATAAACTTTGATGTATATTTCAGTTGAAGAAATGCTCTCAATGCATACCAATGTGGATCTTGTTGTCACGGCTGGAGGAAAAACTGAAGCACATCACTAAAGCGAGATCAGTTCTGGAGAAAGCAAGACTTAGGAATCCGAAGATGGCTGAACTATGGTAACAAATCAAAATAAAATCGTTGCATGCCTGACTGACCATCAACGCACAGCCGGTACCATTGCTTCCTTTCTAGTAGTAGTAGTAGTAGTAGAGCTTTTTTGTGAAAGAGTTCGTCCAGAGAAGTACTACCTGATGTTCTGAAGGTTTTATAAAATTTCCTAGCACATTCTCAAAATGGATAGCTCTGGTGTATTGTAATATATACGTCCTACTCTAACACATAGTGCGTCTACTCTACACCAGATGGCGCTAGCAATTCTACATTTTCTATAGCGCGTCCAGCCGTCGACAGAGGGAGCTAAGAGGCTCTAAATGCATTTACGACGCAACACTACAGTCGCGTCACTGGGTCTCTCTCGGTAACCCTGTATATAGGTGTGACTAGGTTGATATATCGAGGCCCTAAAAAGGGCTTTGTGACCAAAAGCTTGTACATTATAAGTTTTATTTTGAAAAAAATATTTTTCTAAACTAGCTTTTAAGATGTGTTCATCCGACTGATCATCATGATGATGATGAAATTGTTAAACAGAGCCGTGAGCTGATTAAAATGAGCCCAAACACGGCCAGTCTACTATTATAACCATCAAGGAGTTCGGTTCTCCAACTTCCGTCTCTATCATCGGTCGCTGTCACCATAATATTTATCTTGTCATCGAAACTTGAAATTTCATCTCAATCCGATGTCTATAAGTTGTTCTAATTCAGTTGCAAGATTTGACCTAAACCAACAATCTAACATACAAACATTGCAAGTTAATTAAAAGCTTGACGACCTCTGTAGCGCGTCGGGCGAGTAGCCGGCTGAGATGCAAAAGGTTGCGGGTTCGATTCCCGCTGCGGCAAATGTTTGTATGATCAGCAAATATTTGTTCCGGGTCTGGGTGTTATGGTAGCATGGTACTCGTAGTTTCTGATACCCATGACACAGGGGATCCTGTTATGGGATCAGGGCTAAGTATGTGACTGTTGGGTTATAAACAAATATTTGTTTGTATAGGCTAGAGAGCGTACGACTGGAGCGGCGGAACGGTAGTGTGGAGATAGCGAACGCAGTGATGGCGAAGGCGCTCCAGGAGTGCCCCACGGCGGGCCGGCTGTGGGCTGAGGCGATATTCATGGAGTCACGGCCGCAGAGGAAGACCAAAAGCGTGAGTTACCTTCATCATTTCATGAGTATTTTAGTAGTAGAGCTTTTTTGTGAAAAAGGAAAGTTTTGGAGGAAAGTCTGTGGAAGTCTCCATACCTATTTCTGCCGCAAAGCAGTAGTGCTCGCATTTTGAAGACCTCTGTGGCACGGCGGGCGAAGGTTCGCCTGCGACGCAAGAGGTTGCGGGTTCGATTCCCGCCTCGGAACAAATATTTGTTTGCAGTTATTTGTTTAACATATAACTGCAGATCGTACAAATTACATCGTACAGTTTAACAAATAACTGCAGTTCGTACAAATTACATCGTACAGTTTAACAAATAACTGCAGATCGTACAAATTACATTGTACAGTTTAACAAATAACTGCAGATAGTACAAATTACATCGTACAGTTTAACAAATAACTGCAGATCGTACAAATTACATCGTACAGTTTAACATATAACTGCAGATCGTACAAATTACATCGTACAGTTTAACAAATAACTGCAGATCGTACAAATTACATCGTACAGTTTAACAAATAACTGCAGATCGTACAAATTACATCGTACAGTTTGACATATAACGGCAGATCGTACAAATTACATCGTACAGTTTGACATATAACGGCAGATCGTACAAATTACATCGTACAGTTTAACAAATAACTGCAGATCGTACAAATTACATCGTACAGTTTAACAAATAACTGCAGATCGTACAAATTACATCGTACAGTTTAACAAATAACTGCAGTTCGTACAAATTACAACGTACAGTTTAACATATAACTGCAGATCGTAACAAATTACATCGTACAGTTTAACAAATAACTGCAGATCGTACAAATTACATCGTACAGTTTAACAAACAACTGCAGATCGTACAAATTACATCGTACAGTTTAACATATAACTGCAGATCGTACAAATATTTGTTCCGGGTGTTCTTGGTATTTTCTACGTAAAATAAAAAATATCTATCTATATAATGTACTGTATGAAGTAGCTCTGCTTAGCTTGGGGCTAGATAATATTGTGAACTGTCCATCATTATTTATTGTTGGGTTCCGATTACTTCCGATTTGAGGGGTGTGGGGTGCTGGTGATGTTACAGGAACATGAGACTTTTCATCTTTATGTCTCAGGGTGGCGGGCGCAGTGCAATGCCACATAGGGTGCGTCCTAAGTGGACGTGACCTATGAGGTATTGCATTGTTAAAGGCAGAGGTTACCGCTTAACATCAGGTCTAACAAGCTTGTGTAGTTCACGTACGAAGAATGATTAGGAATTATTTCCCACTATTGAACGAGAACGAACTATTCCCCAAAGACATCCTTTTTAGTCAATAGTACTATTAGTTCCTTTCGCAAATGAGAGAGCGCGCGAGCACGCACACACCGTCCGACTGATCACTCGATGCGTCTCCGACGAAAACCGGGTACAACAGAACGAACGAACACGAACCAAGACTCTTTTACCACTGAACTAACAGTACTAATAGAACTCTAAGACTGAACTAGTACATTTGATTGATTGTACTAGTACGGAGCGCTCCGCTCAGTGAACGATTAAGTCCAAGCCTAATCAGCCCTCCTATTCCCTAACTAAAACGTCAATTCAATTCAATTTATAATGAATGGCTTGGAGTGGTGTTGCCACTAGTTCGCCAATGTCACGTAGTAAGTAAGGCTTGCAAACGATGGAGAATGATCGGTGATTAAAAAAATACTCGGTGAACAACGTTTGACAAGTAATATTACCATCAATTGTCAATTCTTATTTTTTTTCAATTGATGATCATTCTACTTTTCAAACGTTAGTCACCGAGTGACTTTCAGTTAGGGAATCTGAATCTGAATCTGATTTCTGTTCGGGCCATCTGCTTGTTCCATTATTCACGCAGATCAAAAAAATAGTAGAAGATTTAATTTATTTTGTTTAATAGGTTGATGCGTTGAAGAAATGCGAGCATGACGCGCACGTGTTACTGGCAGTCTCGCAACTCTTCTGGAGCGAGCGGAAACTGAACAAATGTCGCGAGTGGTTCAACAGAACGGTAAGCGTAATGTATCTGCACGCCCACTGATGGGACTCTTATATATATCTACTACATTTACACGATTAACTTACGGAGTATCCACGCGGGATCAGAACGGGTGTGTGGATATCACACGCCGCCAAGTCTTTGGGTCTAGGTCAATGATGCTAATAGTAAATATCACACGCCGTCAATTTAGCGGGCGCTGTGCAATGGAACGTAAGGCGCGTCCAAGGTGGAAATGAACTACGAAAAAAAAACTATAGGTGCCTTAATGCTTTAATGCCTTTAAACATTGTTAAAGGCAGATGTTACCGCTTAACATCAGGTGGGACATCTGCTTGACCAGTCATTCACGAAGTTAAAAAAAAAGTGACGTGGACACTAAATCTTAACATGGAATGGGGACAGATTCGGGGACAAACGGGAACAACTCGAAACTTTAATTTTACTATTTTTTTATTACGAGAATTGGGCTTCGAATGGTGGGTAACGGACCTCCACTGTTCCAATTGCTTTCATAAAAGCTTGGTTTGAAAAAAAAAACTCAGCTTAATTTTTATTTTCCAGGTGAAAATTGACCCTGACCTTGGAGACGCGTGGGCCTACTTCTACAAGTTCGAGCTGATCCACGGCTCGGAGGCGCAGCAGGAGGACGTGAGGGCACGCTGCAAGGCGGCCGAGCCGCACCACGGGGAGCACTGGTGCAAGCTCTCCAAGGTGATAGACAACTGGTGCTTCAGCACCGAACAGATCCTCCTACTAGTCGCTAAGAACTTACAAGTGCCCACATAAGAACTGCGGCTTCGTTTTACTGGTTCTTTTCTGGTCACTCTGCAGGTCAGAGGTCAGCTTAAAGCGCAATAGGTTCACAACATAACATAACATAAATACAAAATGAGCCGCTTCAAAAAAAAAATGTAAAAAGAGTCCTTCAAGGCAGGCAACGCATTGACAATGCCTCTGGTGTTGCAGATGTCAATAGGCGACGGTAACCGATTACCATGAGGCGGGCCGTATGCCAGTTTGTAGAGCCATTACATCAAAATAAAATGAGTTCTAGAATTTTTAAGTTTTTGTTAAGAGTTCTTACAGTTTTAAAGAAGAGAAAAATATACGGTATTCTTAAGCTATTTATCTAGTGAAATCATTAATTCAATACACTATTTGAATCACTACACTCGGTAAAAAAAAATATCAAAGATACCACTATTTTAAAATTGAAATACTATTTTAGACTAACTTCTCACACGTTTTTTGAAACATTTGGTAACTTTTTAATTATTATTTGGGTTAGTGAAGGCATCAACAAAATTTAACAAAACTCTAAAGGGTATTTTTATATAATTTTGTATACACAAAAACACGGCATCAGAGCGTACGCTCGCCTTCTTCGCCTCGTACAAAAATGTTCGTTGAAACTGGTTGAACCTATAGCGCCTTAAGAGCGGCCAACCCGGTCATACTTTCCATACAAACGCTCGTACGGAGCTCGTACGTGATTGTGGCATTGTAACAAATGTATCTTTAGGTTTTTTGATTAAATAGGTATCTAAAGTGTGCTATATAGTGTAGTAAGGTTCTAAGGAAAACGCATTATGAAATTTATGCGCAGTTATTTGTGTTTAGCCGCTCTGTCTCTCAATTTCCACAGTGCACTGAATCATTGCACTTGCATTGGACGAGCCAACAAGCTTTTAGCCCAAACCGGGAAGGGTCCTCTTAACTATGTGGTGAAAGGATTCAGAACTAAGAAAGAACCACCTGAGGAGTGTATGTAAGTTCCATGGTATGGTTGATTTTATGAGTGTTAAGTATTTTAGTTAAAATTATATTCTGACTAAATCAAGCTCTGGTTTTATTGTCCTGAGCGCGTTCTCTGATAGGTTCGATTGTCCTCTGCTTTGGAAGCTCGTTCAGAGGACTAAATCATTATTAATTATTAAGTACTAACCTAGTTTTAAGTTGTTTTACTAAAAAGTTGGACTCTTGATGTCTGAATAAATAAATACCAATTCTATTCTATTCTAATGTCTGAAACCTGTGCAATAATGTTGAAATACAGTCACATATACTTTTGGTTTTACGTAAGTATTTACACACGAAAATAAAAGGGGTTATTTTTATGAACATCTCGCTTTTATCATAAATATAAAAGTTATGAGGTTTGTATCTTTGTTACTCAATCACGCCGAAACGGCTGAACCGATTCAATAAATCTGTCGTTTTTCTTCAAAAATTGATAATATTTGAGGCATATAATGAGCTTCATAGCTTTGTTGAAAGCGAGATTGCAACGCCTACACAATGAATATTGGTTTTCGTATCAAAGTGAGATTTACACTTATGCTCGTAATTACTTATGCCTACTTTATTTACATTTATAAAATCCAAAGTTACCCCTAACTTTTGTCTAGATTCGATTGTTTATTAAAATGAAGCATATTATTGGGTAAAAAATTAGATAAATAAAATCAATACAACAGGGGTTTCCTGCAGGGGTTTTGTAAAATTATCAATATTTTACGAGATATTCAATAAAAACGCTTTTTCATCAGGCGCGTAAAGTACAAGAAAACTGTTAAGTGCTAGTTGGACTCGCGAGGAGAATTTGCGTAGTTACCACTAAACCAAATTAACTTATTACATTTTATAAGCATTTTGTCTTTACAAATCATTTCAGTTTCCCGGGGAATTTAGACCTGCCGTGTAAATAAACACACAACATCCTTGGAATAATGACTGACACCGTGTTTTGCCTCCCTCGATCTAATTTGAAACTGCTTTTCAATGAAAAAGACAAAACACTAACTATTTCAAGGATTACTTGTTATATAATAACATGGTTGTAATATCGGCCAGCACTACCTCATAAGAAACGAAACGAAACGAATTACATGGTTTGTATTATCGTCTGGGTTTCCGTTTTTATTATGAGTAAGGCTTTGAGTTATAAATTAATAAATGTAATAGTAATATTCCTTATTTTTTTTTATTATAGGCCGAGTAGTTTCAGAGGTTCTGGATTATCGTAGACAAACATACATAAACTCTCGACTGTTTCCCGGAGGGATAGGCAGAGACCACGGAAACTTTGGTTGAAGTTGCTGCCTATACCTTGCTGTCATATTAAGTTCGCCTATGTACATTGTTTGTTTTGTGCAATAAAGAATATTCTATCTATCTATCTATACCTCTATCCTACCATACCTCTTTTGCTTCATTCACTCTCATCACATGCTTCATGCACATTCACATGCTCGTCGGGTACTCTTGACTTGGCCTTTTTCCAGAACGTCTCCGATCTGGTCTGAATATAGGTACGTTCGCCGAGGGCTTCCCCTTCCCACTGTCCCATTCACGCTCGTCTTGTGTACCCGTTTCGTCAATCTACTATCGCCATCCTTTTGAAATGCCCAAACCATCTAAGCATACCTTTCTCAATCCTAATCTAAACGTCTTCTTTAATTTCACAACGCTCTCTTATCACACTATTCCTTATTCTATCTCTCAAAGTCACACCACACATACTTCTCAAAGCTCTCATCTCCACTGCATTTATTCTACTTTCTATTATCGTATGTTTATATTTTATTTAATATCATTTAAACTATGCATTTTAAAATGATAGTTACATATATTTGTACCATATCATAATGAGCCCTTTATTTGATACGTCATTAAGATGACAAAGTATTTTAACTTTCTGGTTTACCTACCCCCAAAATCAGAATTCGTTTGTTTTTATATTATAATCTGCACTCCTAAACCTACCAATTTTAAAAAAATCGTCCTGTAGAGAAAATATGTTGTGGCAGACAGACACGGGAACGATCCTCTAATGGTTTCGTTGGTACCTTTCGACGTACGGAACTCTAAAAAACGGTCGAATGTTTTACACTGCCATAGGAACATACTCCGAGGGTGATTTAATACGCGTCACAAATAGAGGACGTATTTTAAGAATAAGCTTATTTTTTGCGTGATCTTCAATGAATTCATACACATCTTCATATTTCGTTTTACCCCGTGTGAATCTATCATTGTCTGTATCCGGCCAAGAGAAGACCCCCCCCCCCCCCCCCCCCCCCCTCGTCTTCTCTCGAGGATGTAGTAAGTTATGATGATGATGATGATGAATCTATCATGATCATGAGCATCTCAATTTGATGTAAATCCCGTAATAACAATTGCAGGCACGAGCTATAAACACCTTTTATAAAACTTCTAAAAATAGCGTGTTGTTATAAACGCGCTGGCGCAATGCCAGGAGCGCGCGCGTGCGCTAAATAACCACGGATTCCTCACCTCTCTCTTCCCGAAGCGAACCGCAGCCGGGTTGCGATGCTCAAGTAAAATATAGTGAAAGTGAAGTGATAATTAAACGTAGTGAAAATGTCGCCAAGATTGCCAGTACCGCCGTTACAGGAAACCACACTATCCTTAGTGGCAAGACAACTTATACACGCCTTGTCTCAGCTGACGTCCGAAGAAGATGCCGCTTTTTCGTTCGCAATGGTGTCCTCTTACTACGAGAGTATGGGAGCAACCAACGACATATTCCAAGATCTCATGAACTTAATTCTAAGCTCAGAATACCTTGATCCCTCGGTCAGGTACTACACGATGAGACTACTGCTCAAAGAGAACGTGAAGAGTCTAGCGACAGGTATTTTCCCGCATCCCTATTATGGAAAAGTCCTTGAGCTCATTGCAGAGCAAGGGCAGCATCTCACTTCGCTCAATCTCAAAGGAGTTTGGGTCAAAGAAGATCACCTTTCGCTCTTTTGTAAACTAATCCAGAATCTGAAGAACCTAACCGTGCTAAATATTCCGTACATAGCCAACGATGAAGTGCTAAAATGTATCGGCGAATACAATAAAGTTTTGAAGCTTCTTGATGTTTCCGGAGAGACTGATATCACAGAGATAGGAATAGACGCTATGCTGAGGGGTAACGTGCAGCTAACTCGCAGTCTCACGGTTATAAACATAGGAATGTACGGAGATGAGAATATTGATCACACAGATGTTGCCCTACTAATACGCGGATTGCCGAACCTTACGAATCTTGGCAGTTATTCGTACGTCGGTAAAGCGATTAACTACATATACAACACTGATGCAGATTTTACTACGAAACTGAACTTTGTGCACGATATACGCACCAATATGAGAACTATGAAGGCCATTCTCGCGCTATGTCCCATGATCGAAACGATCTACTTGGAAGAGCCTGATCAAGGAGTGCTTATACAGATGAAAGAATTAAGAAACATAAATAAAATAAAGCTCAACAAATTCCAGTGTCATGAGTTACACCAGCTACTTGAAAAGATTGGACATAAAATCGTAACGCTGATGCTTTCGGGAGCAGCGGGATCGTTTAACTTTACCAGGATAGCAGAAACTTGTAGGAACCTCGAAAGCTTAGAGTTCTATCAAATCCATACTGCGACACATGAAGAGGAGATTCCGTTCAGCAAGTTGGAGCATATTGAGATCATACAGGGCAACCTGTCGCCGTCACTGCTCAAGTACCTGATGACCGGCAGTCCGAAGCTAAAGAAATTGATCATCGGTGATGAAATCAAGCTGGATGATAATGATATGTCACGGTAAGCTTACATACTCGTCATACTGGCTGGAGCCATTCTTTTTTGTCATAGTTTTGTCTCTACTAATGTTCTAAAGACACTAGTGAAATATCCGCGACTTCGCCCCCATATAGTTTTTTTGTACAAAGTTCAACGCCCCGCCCGCTACACACTCGTTGCAGTGTGTAGGTCCTCAAGTAATTTACACAAATAAAAAGGCTAGAGTGCTTACATCACTTGCACCTGTAAATTATCTAGGCGAACTAGCTAGTATGTGCCCGTGATGCTTTCAATCTCATTGAAAAACAACACTATAAACAATGGCGTAACAATAGGGTGGCAGGGCTGGCAAAATGCCACGGACCCCCGACCCAAGAGGACCCTGGCCCAAGAGGCCGCGAGCTCAAATTTTTTTTTTTTACATTGTACCCGAGTATTTTATTATATTTGAAAAGTATATTTTTATAAGTTCTGCTTAAAATCCAACACGAGACAACCAAATTTTTAAAAAATTTCGAATTTGCCACTGGCCCCAGATTGTATAGTTACGCCACTGGTCTATAAACGTTGCCCTGTTATGATCACTACACAACTAACAGTTGTCTTATTGGAATCAATTTAAAAAGGTTTTTTTTTTATATGTTTTTCAAAACGAACTTTCATGAATTTAGTGATCGGAACGGTGTGCTGTCCGAATGAGCCAAAACACTGCCAGTCTACTATTATCCATCGAGGAGTGCCGTTTTACACCGTCTCCATCATCAGATCAGCTCGATGTCACCATGATATTGTATTGTCATCGGAACTTGACAGGTGTAAGTACCAAATTTCAGCTCAATGGAACACCGGGAAGTGGGTCAAATGTAACTTGTAAGATTTGAATACGGACCCCGGGATATGTGAATGTGAATTCAAGCTTGTAAAATTTCTGTAATTTTCAGAATGATACACCGATACAAATTCGTCAATCTGGAAGCGCTCTGGTTTCCGAACGCGCCCCGCCTCACCTGCGCCACGGTGGAGATGCTCATGGAAGCCTGTCCCAGGCTGCAAAGCCTCGGTGAGCTGAGCGGGTGGAGATTCACCCCAGATGATATGATGTTCATGCGAGCGATCGCAGCCAGTACTAACTTAGATCTGATACTGTCGCCACCTGGAATTTTCCAGCAAGGCAGATAATGAAAAGCTCGTCTCGTCAGCGCCACCTATCTGTCATTCAAGTAACAGTTGCTGTCAAAATAAGCATCGCAATTTTGAGTGCGGTATGGACATGTGAAGTTTTTACACAAGTGGAAGGTACCATTTCGAAGATGACTTAAGTGCTTTTTGATACATTTAATCTTCAATGTTTATTTATCTTAGTTATTTGTAAAATCTAGTCAATTTTGTATTAAACCATATTGCTTTTAAACTAATTTATAGCGAAAGTACAAATAATAAACATTTATTGCTTGTCATTCCAATTTTAATCAACAATTTCACAGCCAAATTCCACAAACTTTTCAAATCTTGGTAATTTAAATAACTAAAACGAATTAAGTGCCCATATAAGTACGTGAATATAACTAAAATATAAGTAGAAGTAGAAGTTAGAAGTAGGTACCTAGTTAGACCTACCTTAGTAGTAGTAGAGCTTTTTTGGGAAAGAGTTCATCCGGGGAAGTACTACCACCATACCTATTTCTGCCGCAAAGCAGTAGTGTTCGCATTGCTGTGTTTCGGTTTGAAGGGTAAGGGTGCCGGTGAAATTACAGGCACATGAGACTTTTCATCTTTATGTCTCAGGGTGGCGGGCGCAGGGCAATGCCACATAGGGTGCGTCCTAGGTGGACGTGACCTATGAGATAATGCACTGTTCATAGGCAGAGGTAAACGCTTATCATCTGCTTGTTCAGTAATTCAGAAGTATAAAAAAAAAAAAAACCTAAAAAAATATCATAGACCTACAGTCGTAATAGCAGCATAACTTTAACTCCCATGCACTAAGATCGACACCTTTTATATGGAAATCTTCCGAAGGGCTTCTAAAATGTCTCGAACATCGGAAGAAGGACATAAACTTTTCGTTGAAAAAAATATTTTTTAGTAAGTAGGTACCTACAGCTTCCCAGATTTTATAAAATTAGTGATCGGAACCGTGTGCTAATCAAAATGAGCCTAAACACGCCCAGTCATCACAAGTCATTACTATTATCCATCGAGGAGTTCCGGTGTCCAAGTTTCCGTTTCCATCATCAGATCAGCTCGCTGTCTCCATAATATTGTAATGTCATCGGAACTTTACAGGTAGGTGGGTACACAACATTTCAACTCAATCTAACTCCGGGAAGGGGGCCAAATTCAGCTTGCAAGACCTAATCAAACATACAAGTTTCTATAAATAGTGGTAATTAGCCGATATTAATTTTAAAATGTCCCATTAGTGTGAGGTGTTCAGCTATGCCGCAAATAGTTGATGCAAATCGCTAACGATCATTCAGTTTACTGGCACTTGCTCGTTATCGTGAAATTCATTCTTTGGCGGTTGGTTCTCTTGGTTGCTGGCGATAAATTTCTTCTTTTTTGTCTTTAGTTTCAACATTTTGCACTCGTCGGCGCACTTAGTCGTGATAATGCTTCTGAAATTATAAATATAAAAAATGCGTTGGAACGTTCGTTAGAACCTCTAATTTTATGTAGGTAGGTACCTACCTAGTTAGAATCAGACTATGATTTACCTATCCCTTTATAAGGCAGATTTTTCTACAGAAATACTCAACATACTTAATAAAATAAATATATTTTATTTACAGAATACAACAACAACATACAACATTTCAAAAATTACTAATTCATTATTAGAGCCAGCGTTCAAACGAGCTGTCGTTTGAGCAGACGATCTAAAGATACCTCAACTACTAGTATAGTATTATTTTATCTGTGCCTCAACTGATCCAAATCACTATCTGTCAGACCAGAAGGGCTAATGCCAACTATAAGGACCTTAACACTTCGCTCAGGGAAAACCATAGGAACGCAAGTGTGTGGTCTGTCTTTCCTGAAAACTATAATCTGGGTATACTTCAAGGCTTGACTGGATGGGTGCCTTCTAGACCTTTGTGCTCCATCGTCGGCCACATCGTAGTGACGATGTTGTTACTGACCTGTTGGTTAGTGAACCAACAGGTGAGATCGCGGCAAAACGAAGTCTATCAATGTTACGGCGTAAATATTCCAATGAGTTTATTATTGGCACAGGAATCTGCTGGGAAAATCAAATTCAGATGTCTGAAATCGTAAGGGACGTAGATAACCTATTAACGTTCCGAAATATAAGTAGTTATACGTAAAAGTCTACTTAATTAGATTGTGTGTTTGCGTACTCTGTGTTTACAGAGTGGATGACCTCATACCTTACTAGATTTTCTTTGACGTCGAATCTGTCCGTGATCTCCATGATAACGTCCGATATGATTTTGGGGTCCAGGCACATTTTCGCTGGTTTGTTCTGGAAGGCTGGTGAACGCTTTCCAGTCAATGAATGTGTGGCTAAGATCCTGTAAAAAGACAGCAAATTAACTCAACAAATTCAATGTAGTTTACCTAAGTTAGGAAATTATCTGCAAACAAATGTTATATCGAATTTTATGAATCACGTGCTTAAAACGGTGTAAGAAAACATCGTAAAGAAACTGCCTAAATCCTAAACCTAAAGGGTTTAGGTTTAGGTATGTACCTAAATTCGATCATGATGGATGATACAACCAACATGATCATTGTTGGGTTTTCTAATAATACTCGTAGGTACCAGTTCTGTTGACCAGTTCAAATCGAACCCTCGTTTTGCATCATGGTGGAACCTCCGTGCAGGTACTTGTAGGTACTATTATTTATTCTGTGGTGCAGGGCGTACCCTGAAATCTATCACCACGCTGGTTGGCTCTGTCACTGCGGTAATATTTTATACCTACGTAACGACAATGATGTAAATCTTTTGGCTCAATAGAATTTAAAACTTCTCAATGGAAACTATAGATACTCGTATGTATTCCGATTCGAGATCTCAATTCAACTTTCGAGTTATTGTTTGAAAGACTTTCTTCGTGAATACCTTCTTGGGAAGACTGCCAGCAACAATGTTCTCGTAGCGATCGTGTAAGATTTCCAATTCACTTTGCTAAACTGATCCATGTGTATCAGTGTTTTGCCGCTGCCAATTGGTACCTGAAATAAAAAAAAAAGTGCTTCAGAAACGCCTCCTTGGCTTTCCTCATCGGTTCTAAACATCTAGCACTCCGGTACGGAGGCCTGCAATGCTCTAAGGTTCTAAACATCGAGCACGGAGGCCTGATATGCTCTAAGGTTCTAAATGTAGAATGTTAGAGATCCACCAACTTATCTGTAGAATGAAAATGTAGGTATGTACCTAAATGATAGAAAAATGTTGGTAAATGGTTCTACAGATAAGTTGCTGGATCTATATTAGCAAAACAAACAACTGTGATCCTTCTAATTCCGCAATGTCAAGTGCGTGTTGTCAGTGATGACTTACGACACTGATACGTGGCCGCTAACTATTGGCCGCATAGGTAAGCTCAAAGCGGGCTATGGAGAAAGCTATGCTCGGAGTTTCACTAGGTACGTTATAGAATCCGGAATGAGGAAATCCGTAGAAGAACCAAGATCGCCGACATAGCTCTCAGAATTAGCAAGTTGAAGTGGCAATGGGCAGGCCATATAGCTCGCAGAACTGATAACCGTTAGGGAAGAAAGGTTCTAGAGTGGCAAACACACAAACCAGACGACGCAAAAGAGGAATGATTTGATAGACCAAAGACATTATTTATAGAGATAGCAGGAAGGCGGTGCATGGAGGTGGCTCAAGACTGTTCGTCATGGCATGCAGTGGGGGAGGCCTAATATGTCCAGCAGTGGACTTCTGTAAGCTGATGATGATGATCATGATCCTTCTAATTGGAAAAATAGAATATTGAAAGATAATGTTTACAGGACGATCATCAGGCCTGTCTTATTGTATGGATTCAGATCCATAATATAATCATATACAGATTCTTTCGACGGATGAAAGACGAGTGCATGCAGATGCGGATGATGAAATAGATGTGTGGAATGACAAGAATGTATAAAATAACAAATGAGTAGGTACCTATATGAGAGGAAGTTTGAAAGTAGCGCCAGTTACAAAAGATGAGGGGTAAAATAGGTTAGCGAGGTATGGGCATGTTATGCGGATGGAAGAAAGCCATGTAACAAGAAGAGTGATAAATATGAATGGATACAAGAGTAGAAGTAGGCCTAGGGATGGACTTTGTGACATGTGTACCACTGGGAAACACTCGTTTAGGAAAGGTGTGAGACGTGAGTACTGACATGACGGGAGATAGGGGAGAAAGGAAGAAAATAGGTAACATGTTGTCAATGTAGTGCCGACCCCACTCGAATGGGATAAGGCATAAAGGCACAGGGAGATATGATGATGAATTTTACCTACCCATTCGTTCTCTACTGTCTCAGATAAAGACTGCTCTGAAGCTTTCGTCTTCACGCGTGCTTTTATCGCCAACGTTGCGTTATACTGACTATCGTACTTGTTCGTTATCAGAACATTGTCATCTGACCGGTTAAATTCTTCTTCTGGATCATATGGATCATTTTCTTCGCAATCTTCAACCGCGTGAATTACAGCCTCACTTTTCGGTATTTGTAAATCATCGTTTTGTTGGGCTGTATCTTCACAAAAGTTGCTCATCATAATTGGCCTTTTGAGATCTTCAAGCATTTTGAACAATAGGTCGAAACTGTTACCAATTTCTTGTATTTCACGAGCGTCTATTGTGATTGGTCTATCGACATTGGTATTAAGAGAATTGTTCCTTTTCGTTGAGTCTGGTAATGATTTTTTAATGGAACCGTTTCGTTCATTGTGCGATCTTTTACGATTGTCGTTTTTCTTGGAACTGTCTTGTTTGGGTTGCATACTTTTGGGTATGACTGCGTTGGCTCTGTATGTTGGTATTATTACTTTTTTGTTGCTTCTTCTGTTTACATATTGGCGTTTGTAGTGCTCTAGTTTTATTTTCTTAGTAGAGACTGATTCCTGAAAAAATATCAATAAGAATTCGAGTTTTCGATCTTTTCTAACTTGTATCATTTAGACATCGTCCATCAGTCCGTCAGTCCGGTGCTATGATTTACAAACTCTCGCTTCTGCAGATTAAGGCTCCCTTAGCTTAGTCACAGAATATATTATAGCATTGTTTCGTTTTAGTTTTTGATTGAGTTACAAATAAAATAATTTCTTTCTTTCTTTCACTAGCAAAGTCTCATTAATCCACCTAAAATTACCTAATTTAGAACATGCAAATGTTCTAGCTTTTATTGAGAGAATGAGCAGGTATTAGGTTACATAGGGGTCAATGTACCTATGTTTCAAGATCTACAAACCCTGTCGGAATCGGCAGACATGACGCCCTCATCACTGGGCGCCCAAGAAGAGGCACTGGGGGAATAGTCTTCAGGTTCATCTTGAGGTTTAGGACTTGGACCAGCTGCTTGGACACCTTCTTGTACTCGCGGATCTAGTTGATCACGCTCTTCTGCAAAATAAATAAATATAGCAACTGATTAGTACCTACTATGTAGGACTAGTAGTAGGATGATGTTATGGGGAATGTGACTTCAAATGACACCATGCTTTGGTTGGTTGGTACAGTAATATGGTGGAAGAAGGCACCTACAGAAAAATACATACATTTAGCTACGTTGGGGGGGTAAGTAGTTAGATTAACTCTGTAGGTAAGTACTTATAGGTTACAAGTTCTGCCGTCAATGGAGATTGATTGGCCTCTAGCTGAAGAACTAAGAAACTACGTAGGTACCTACCTTTATATTCCAAGCTAGGTAGCTTGGAATATAAAGTAAGTAAGTTCTGCCTATTCTTACCTACTTACTGTACAGTTCTGCCGCAGAACTGTACAGTAAGTACCTAGATTATATTACACGTACCTGCTAGGTAAGTATGACCTGAGAATTGTAGGCTCCTTTGCAAAAGAAAAGCATAAGTACCTACCTACTTAAATTGTTAAGTGTTCAGCTCAGGCAAATAGAGAAGTTCAGACAGAACACGGCGGCGCGCGGCGTACGAAATAAGTGAAGCAGAAAAGTCAGAAAACTAGTAAAACTACGCCCATAAACACAGAATAACTAATAGTACCTACGGGCTCACACAGGCTCACACAGACAATGCATCCAAAGTAAGCACATCACTCTTTAGCAAAGTCTGTGTCGGTGTGTTTGTGTGATAGATGGTAACACGCACACACGCATAGAAAACTGGCGTCAGTAATATTATAGGGTAATGACAATCTTTCTTTACTTATTTGTCTGAGGTGTCCAGGTGCATGTAAGCTTCGACCAAAGTAACATGTAAGTACCTATGGAACAGTAGGTGCAGGTAGCGATGGAGTAGGTAGGTGGTATTCCGAGGATTAAAGAATCAAATAAGAATAAACAACATCACTAATGATAGGTATCGATTGATTGGCTAATAAGTAAGTAGGTTTCGACTTACTGGCGCGCGCTATAAGCGTGGCTGCCTGAGCCTCTCCCCGCCTGTTCACAGTCAACACTTCCCCAATCTTCAGCTCGCGATTCACTGGATTCAGCACTGACTTCAAGTAGACCACATCTCGGCCACCAGCGCCCCACTCCACCAGCAACCAATTCTCATTTCTGCGGGGCATGACGCACAACTAACGGAATATCGTAGCGTACTGCGCTATTAGACCGGTCTACGAGGGTTCTATGATCGAATTGCATTTGGGACTCAGGTAAAAGTTTCATTGCGGCCCCTCGATGCAGTTATTATCGCTACCCCCGCTCTTAGCCCGAACAATGGTTTTCGCCAACGGCTGTGGGGCAAAAAAGGGCATCCTTTTTTGCAAGCCGCTTCCTAGTAAGTTTCTAAGCGGTTATATTCTTTTGTAATGGGACCCTTGGGTATCTTCGAAGTCGTAAAACTTTAAGACAATTGGCTTTTGAATCGGAAATTCCCATTTGCAGTATGCTATGCAAACAAAGGACAACTCTATTTGATTTGTCAAGGATTTTTGTATGTATGTTAGTAATATGTGTTTCCTACTGACAAGCTTATTGCTGTAGTAGTAGGTACCCAGTATTAATTAATCGGTGCTTATTATTGGTTTGTTAATAGGTAACTAAGTTGGTAAGTAGGTAGGTACCTAGGTTTGGGACAAATCCTGGCGATGGAATTTTCTACCACTTTCCGATATCCGATTGAGCTGAAATGTGGCGTGTCTTCCTGTAAAGTTCCGATAGTACCTACCTACCTACCTACTACCTACCTAACAAGTAATGAAACAGCGAGCTGATCTGATGATAGTGGACCCATTGTACATTAGGTAGGTACCTACTGATATTGTTATTTTGTTTTTTCATCTCTTTATTTTTCTATTTGGTGTGCAATATAGTGTTTATCTATCTAGACTGGCCGTGTTTGAGCTCATTTTTATCAGCTCACGTTCCGATCACTAATTTCATAAAAGCTTGTTTTGTTTTGTTTCTTAGTTACCTAGGTACCTACTAACTATATGATTATGGCAAATTGCCCTATTGCATTTTATGGGGGCGGTCTCGTCCAACAGTGGACATCTAACGGCTGATGATGTTTATATGATAATCTATCTATCTAACTATGTTTAAAAGGGAGATTGTTGGTGTTTTTAGGGTTCCGTAACCAAACTACGGAACCCTTATAGATTCGTCATGTCTGTCTGTCTGTCTGTCCGTGTATGTCACAGCCACTTTTTTCCGAAACTATAAGAGCTATGCTGTTGAAACTTAGTAAGTAGATGTATTCTGTGAACCGCATTAAGAAGTTTACAAAAAAATAGAAAAAAATTAAGAAATTTTTGGGGTTCCCCATACATAGAAATGAAAAAAAAAAACATCAAACCCATACGTGTCCCACGCCCCCCCATACGTGTCATACCCACCTATCTGTGGATAGGTCTTTAAAAATGATATTGAGGTTTCTAATATCATTTTTCCATAGACTACATAGTTTGCGCGAGAGACACTTCCAAAGTGGTAAAATGTGTGCCCCCCCCGTAACTTCTAAAATAAGAGAATGATAAAACTAGAAAACATATATGATGTACATTACTATGTAAACTTCCAACGAAAATTGGTTTGAACGAGATCTAGTTAGTGGTTTTTTTTTAATACGTCATCAATCGTAATCCATCCAAGAACTTTTATATTATGTTACTTGCAGCAAAGGAACCCATCATGGGCGAGTCCGACTCGCACTTGGCCGCTTTTTTTTCAAGAGAGGTTTGTTGCGTGCGATGTCATCATGAATGTAGTGATGCCATAGACCGTGATCACAGAACAGCTCTATCAATAACCGTGATTGTCTTGTCAGTCAATGTCAAAAAACTCATGTTAGTCAGATTGTCAGTGTCAGTCAATACCATGGGCGTTGATACAGGGGTGCGTTCAATGGGTACACTCCAAGGGTGTAGTTGTTTTTTTAACCACGCTCTGAGGCTCTGAACGACTTGGATTGACACGGAATGTCAATGCCACTGTAAATTTTTGATGTAAACAAACGCTTTTTCACCCGGTGTTGCCAATTTAGCTCTTTTAGAGCTAAATTCAGCTCTATTTCGACATTGTCAGCTCCACTTTTTTTCAAAGAAGTTAGTAGATAGTATGAATGAATGAACGACAAAACCAAAGCCTTATTGTTATTCTATCTGTGTAGTGAATTAGAATGATTTGTTAAATCTTATTACCTGCATTGTTTATTTAGCTCCTCTTTACTGAAACAATTAGCCTTATTTGAACTCTTTTTTTCCCATTAACTTTTTTTTTTTCATGTGGTTTATCATTTTTGGATCTCATGAAGTAGAGTTTATTTTTATTTTCAATAGATATAGAAAATAAAGCCGCCAAAGTCAGTTTTTTTCCAAATTTTTGTTACCAAGTTTTTTTATTTTGCATTTGACCTAGGAACTTGTTTTGTAAATATGGTACTTGTTATGTATTTAGATCGATATAACTACTAACACCCTATTGTACCTACACCAAGAATTAAACGTAATATTAAAAAATAAACAGTAAAACGTGCGGCATTATCGCTGAAAGCATATTTAAGTGTGTATTTATATTTTACCAATATATACAAAAAACTTTCGAAACATTTCGAGAATTTTCTGGTACATTTGGTACGGAACCCTGAATGCGTGTGATCCAACGTGCACTTGACAACAAAGATCCTTCCAGCCTTGATAGCTACTGACAAATTTGACAAAAGCTAGCCTTGATATTTCACAGAAAAAATATTGGCGATGTTTGCTACATCATCATCAATCAGCCAACATAAACCGCTACTGGACATCTGAACATATCTGTGGATGTAATTTCATTAATATCGGTACAGCGTGATTGATTAACAGTCTTAGAGCATTTAATAGTAAAGTAATTCAGGAGCTGATAACAAGTCCTGTTTCACTTTATAAAAAAATCCTCTCGTGGAATCTGGAACTTTCGCAGTTACTATATTACTTGTTGGGCTTACATAAAATATTTCTCCATCTATGGATGGAACAGGATTTTTGGGGAGGAAGGGTGGGATCGACTTGACTTTGACAGCAATCTAACGTCAAAATCGTAACAACCGAACACCCACCCAAAACGGTGGTTGTTCAGTTAGGATCACGTGACGCTAACCGAACGCTCTAACCGAGCCTCCGAACGAAACAACCCATACGCTTTGGTGACAAGCACATGATTTGACTTTAACAGACGTCAGAATTGTCAGAGGTGGTTGTTCAGTTAGGGTCACGTGACGCTAACCGAACGCTCTAACTGAGCCTGTGAACGGAACAACCGTACACTCTGGTGACAAACAACACTCAGAGTGTACCCACTGAACGCACCCCACTTTCATATTCTCAGCCCCCCTATTCCCTAACTGAAAGTCACTCGGTGACTAACGTTTGACAAGAAGAATGATCATCAATTATACAAAAATACTATTAAGAATTGTCAATTGATGGTAATTTTACTTGTCAAACGTTGGTCACTGAGTGACTTTCAAGATAGGGAATAGGGGGGCTGATCTCCATCGTCTTACCGTTTTATATCCTGTCGACATTGACATTGGCAAAATTGTGGAAACTAAAGCCACAGTAGCCACAAATAAAAGAAGAAAAAGATAGTCCTTATTTTTTTTTTATATATAGTTGTATGACTAGGCGGTATGGTCTTAGGCTATAGCCTGCCCAAAAGGGCGAAAGAAAAAAAAAAAAAAATATTGTCTGAAATTCGTATATTCAAAACATAATAAATTATGTAAAACAAGGAAATATAACAGTTTTCTGTAAAGACTGAAAGCCCTAATTAATAATTATGGAAGCTGCTACTTTGGCGAAAAAGAAAAATACTATAAGCAAAGGCAAAGTGAAGAAAAGTCTAAGAAATGTTCTATGCCGCCCCGATCCTGTATTTTGGTAAGTTATCGTTAAGAAGAGATTATAGCGTTGGGTTTATTAGTGCTATGAACTTAACTTGAACTTTCAATGGCCGAGTATTTTGAACCCTTTAGACATTAACTACATTCAAAAAAGGTTAAAGTCTGCCTCACATAACCTCAGATAGTCGACGCAGTGTGGAATCGGCATGCCGGGAACCATTCAATTTGAATGGCTTAAAAATAGATAGGTTACCTACCTAGATTAAACGCCGTAGAGATAGTAATAAAGGTAGAGCTGTTCTGTGCAGTAGAGACACATTAGCAAGAGTTTTGCTGTCTATTTTTGTCTTCCCTCCCAGTATCACCCTCATAGACATTGACACAGGCCTGCACACACTTGCCCTGTTAGAAAGTCTCACCCTCATAGACATAGACACAGGCCTGCACACACTTGCCCTGTTAGAAAGTCTCACCCTCATAGACATAGACACAGGCCTGCACACACTTGCCCTGTTAGAAAGTCTCACCCTCATAGACATAGACACAGGCCTGCACACACTTGCCCTGTTAGAAAGTCTCACCCTCATAGACACAGGCCTGCACACACTTGCCCTGTTAGAAAGTCTCACCCTCATAGACATAGACACAGGCCTGCACACACTTGCCCTGTTAGAAAGTCTCACCCTCATAGACATAGACCTGCACACACTTGCCCTGTTAGAAAGTCTCACCCTCATAGACATAGACACAGGCCTGCACACACTTGCCCTGTTAGAAAATAATCAAAAATATTTTTCAAAAATGTTGTATTTTTGTTGAGTTGTAATTAACACTTAAGTATTTTATTACTGCAGGCCAGAAGTATCTGATGAACATGGAAAGATATTGAAAACTGCATTGGAGAAGTACAAGGTTGACATACCAGAGTTCAAGAAACCCCATTGGAAAGAAATCAAATCCATTCCTAAGGATGACAGACCTAAGCCACCAAAAATGCCGTATGAAAAAGATGCTTACTACTGTAGCTCTAGCTAAAATGCAATTGGATAAATGATCCGGAGCGAACCTAACAGTGTTGTTGTGTTTCAGGAGAGTCAACGGACTACTTTTTGGCATCACAGAAGTGACAGCAGCTGTACAAAACAATCAATGCTCTGCCACAATTATAGAGTCTTCAATTAATCCGAGGACAATAGTGATTCCCCTTATTGAACAGTGCAAATCTGCTGAAGTATCAACTTTATGTTTGAACGGCCTCAAAGGACTTACTGCAGCATATTTTGGGATACCAACAAGCTGTCTTGGCATTAAATGTGATTTCATTGAAATGAAAGACAAAATATGTGAATTAGTCAAATATTACAGACCTCCGCACCCTATGAACATTACTAAAGATTCTGGTCTAAGTATGGAGGTGGATGAAAACAAAGATAGTGTTGAAAGTGCTTCTATTATGCCATGTCCATATTTATACAGAACTAGTAAAAGAACCAGAGTGTTCAATCCATCACTGATTGAACCAAAATTGAAAAAGGCATTTGTTGGTCAAGACTTTATTGAGTTCTCTGATAAGCCAGAACAAAAGACTGATAGTAAGGCCTACATGAGCATGATATTGAAAAAGATCAGTAATAATCAAAATAGGGTCAAAAGAAAATAAACAGTCTAATGAGATAAACATTTATTACAATATAAAATATTAACGCTATAATGTCAAAAAATGACACATGATAAGCATTCCTTAAAGGAATGTAATTTTAACAGGAATCAGAAATATCTTGGGTTTTTGATATTTATAATAAAAATCACCCAAAATATTTCTAATTCCTGGCATCAAATTTTACCATAAATTGATGCTATTCCTAATAATATTGGTAAAATTTGATAAATTATGCTAAAAATTCATGGTATACTCCATAAAATGTTTCTTTACAAATAATCCTGTGGAGTACACCATGAGGGTAGATATATGTATCTTACGTTTTCAATCGATGCATTGCATTAAAGTGTTTAATCAGTTCAATTTAATAAAAATCAAACAACAATTTTTGTGTTATACCTATAACAACAATTACTTCATTAGTCAATAAAAGAGCTGGCCCATTATACCTAAATGTTAAATATATAAATATCTATATAGATTATAGATATCTAGCAGACAGAATTGAGAAACATTTGTGTTAGTCAAAGGACAAGTAGAGTACAATCAAATTGCACTATGTTGAATTATGAGAAGACAAAAGTTCTAAAATAAATTATTTCTAATCAAATTAATATAACTTGTCAGTATAACAATAATACATAAAAGGAGTTTGATAGATTATACTTAAATCTATGTTGCAGATTCTAAGTGCATTTTAAGTGTAAATTTGTTTTCATACACTAATCAATCCAGGACCATGTATTAATGTTCACTGGAAGAAATCTACACAAATTTAGGTTTACCACAAGAATAGCAATAATTGTGTTAGTAATTATATCAGATGGATTGCATTGAATCGCAAGCAAGTTCTACACCTATGTATTTAATACACTTCTCAGAAGCATATAAAAGACTGGAAATATACATTTTAGAATAAAAACATTGATTATAAATCAATGGATAGAAATGCTTGCTAACATGTTCAATAGAACACGGACAGCAAAAAGCGATTGATTTATAAAATCGATAATAGCAACTCGCTTTATCCGCGAATATTCCCTACGATCATCGGCACCGTTCGAAATATTATCATCAGTCCTGATAAGAACTTAGCGGCAGGATTTTCATGAAAAATCATGCGTAACTCTGTATCAGGCACAGCCTTTAGACAGATAGAAGAAAACGAAAAACTTCATAGGAGGATGTAGTTCTTAGTTTTTTTCAAATGAATGTGATTAGTTTAGCGCTTTCGGTTCGTCTTTGATGGCCATTTGTCTAAGAGGCAGTTGGCTATCCGGTCGTCAGTGTATAGGGGCTTCACTCGGACGGTATCGCGCTAATATAATCGCACACATAGTCTGAGCGTCAGTTTCCTCCGGGTACAACGCCATTGCCTCCGCAACCTGCGCCTCCGGAAAGATGCCTGCCAGGTGAAAGTGCATACGGCGACGCGCGTCCCAGTGTTGCAGGGCGCTCTCAGACGCGGCTGGAGAGAGCAGCATGGAGTTCCGCATTCCTATAGCCCCCATTGCGCCCATCTGACCGGGAGCCGGCGCGCTGCCTACCCTACCAGCCGCGGTGTGACCTAGCCTCGCGTGTGGCGGTAGCCTCGGATCGCAGTTTGGGTTTAGAGTCAGCTGACGTTGCAGTTTCCTATGTGGATTAGCATCGGGAGGCGGACCGGACGGAACGACGCCAATGCATGGCTGTGACGGTCCGGGCATCGGCGGTTGAACTTGGGCGTAATCGAAGTGTGTAGCTAGATCAGGTAAGCGAGGGGCGGCGGACTGGGCGCGCGCTAAGGGCCGTTTATCGACAGGCGCGGGTCGCCCACCAGGAGGCAAGCTAACGGTGTGTAGGTCCCTCGGTCGCAACTGTCTTGCTCGTTCTGATAACCTCTCTGCTACGGATTTGTGAGGTCTGCCCGCGCGTTCAGGGTGATGGAACTTACATTTATTGCCGTATGTACACTTTCTACCATACGGACAAGCGGGCGGCGGATCGGCTCTCGTTGGAGGAGCTCTTAGGAAAGCGTCTAGGGTCGGTCCGGTTCGTCCGAGGGGGTCATCCGGCGGCATGAAGCGGTCATTGACGAAAGAGTACATGAGTAGTCGTTCCTCGACCACTTTCCGGAATTCTGGGCTTTCGACAGCGAGGTCTCGGTAATTGTCGTTGGAAACGACCACGCCGTCCGTCTCCGCTGCCAGCTTGAGGATGTATCGGTCGTCGTAGCAAACGAGTCTTTTACCACCTAATAGTCTACTAGGGGTATACACCAACACCCGTTCCCTTTCTAGTCTTTCCAGCGCGTCACGTTCGGCTACTGGGTTGTCAGGTCGGGATGCTTCCTTTCGCCATTTGGGAACGAATGCAGTGATGTCTTTGTGGCCGCGCGCCCGAAACCATTCGACGCATATCTCGATGCCTCGACACGAGAACACCTCCTTGTTTCCATGGCTGTGAACAAAGAAAGTTAACATTATTCCTATTTAATTATTATTCTGTCATTCAACTGCCAGGGCAGACAGGCAGGCTTGCAGGGCTTCTTGTAGATACCCCAACCATTTTTCTCTGCGTTTAGCTATTCCTTTCTTCATAAGAGGTATTCCAACTGAGAGCTACAGAGTCTGGGGCTACGTGATGGCATTTTCTGCCGTTGGGCGCCCAGTCTTGTAGTTTTCGCCTTTCTTCCGGCAGACATGGTCAACCCAGTCCCATTTCAGTCTGGCACTTTTTTGGGTTACGGTGATTTGCCTTTTGGACTGCAGCGTTTCTTATTCAGTCAAGTTTCACATCAAGAATAACGCACTCCATCACCCGCTGACAAACCTCGAGGGCGAACCTCTTTACATACAGTCAGCAACCAAGCCTGACCGCCGTAGGATACACTACATGTCTATGAGTTTGCATTTTATGAGAGCAGATTTCATGACTGATTCTTTCATAATAGGTGCCATTTTCAGAGCCACCTTTCAAGTTCAATTCTCTGACCTAACGCAGACCATGAAAGAACCGGTGAAGCGAAGTAGTACCAGATATTTGCTAATACCATGATCACTTATAAATCTCTCCATAGCACCACACCACAATGATTAAAAAGTCACAAGATCTTCTTACCTCATAGCGACATTGCTGCCATCGATGACGATGTGTCTGAGCGGCGCCCTGTCCGGCGGCGGGTCGGGCTCCGCCGGCGGCGCTGGCGACAGGGGGCGCTGCGGCTGCTGTGACGCTAACTTGATCAGCTCAGCGAGGAGTTCATTCCGAGGTGGGTCCGACCCGAGCCGCTGCAGGGCCGTGCGGGCCAGCCGCTCTGTGTAGCCGAGTTTCACAGCGAACTCTATCTTTGCCTGGAGAACAAAGAGGTGGAGATTCATAAAAAAAAAACAATAAATTGTATTTCTGATATATGCATCTACGGTCGGTGTGGTACAGATAGATTCAAGAGCATTATCCTTGTGAAATCGCTTGTATCTAGCTCTATAAGGTAGGTACCCCTAATTAGTGAATGTGGCAGGTATGGGCTGACAAGAGATAGAGATATTAGATATTCTGTTTGTGCCCTCATCTTCGCATTCAGATTCGTAAGTAACACGATTAAATGACACTTGAGTTGGTATTCACCTGATTGGGTTGCAGAGGAGGTGGTGTGAGGGTGACATACTCCGCAAACTCCGCAGCGAGGGTATCAGAAGGCGTGCGAGACGCAGCCCTATGCGCGCTCTCATCGTCGCATTCAGAGTCGTAGCTTGAGTCTTCGCCCCTTTCGCCGGACCATCCCAGTGATGACTCCACATATTTCTGGAACAAACATTTTTTTTTTATTAAGGGACTATTTAATTTATTTGAGAGCCCCTAATAAATATACCATAATATTACGCGGTAAAAACACACACCCGGGCTGGCTGACAGCGAAGAACTGGAAGCGACAAGGAAGCCTAGCACCAAAAGTGAACGCAGATACAAAGGGTAGAGAGAGCAGTCGAAAGAAGGTGGAACGACTATCCTAACCTAACCTATTAGCATTTTATTAAAATGCCACGTATCTAAATTCGGACCATAATCAAAAATTAATTAATTAATTGCATTTTAATAAAAAGCTGATTGATGAAGCAGATACGAAATGAAACAACAAATCATTGCTTTTCTGGATGACATTAAGTTAACAAGTTCACGAAGTAGCATTACCTACTGAGACGCCAAAGGATCTCCGGTTGAAATCGACCGTAAAAACAGTATGAATGAAGCGCTTAACACTGATGATTATCGATCAATAAGCAAATTTAACACAAGTATACAGCCAAAGCCGGCTCAGGACAGGGTCATGAGGGCGTCCAAGCGGATCTACAGATGATCATTGACCTTTAGCGTGTGCGCAACTTCGAACGTACCGGTTGTAACCCATTATTCTACAAAATCCGACAAAAATGTATCGAACATTATGAGAAAATCTCAGATCCGTTAGAGAATTTAACCCGCTAAATATCGGTTAGTCATAGCCGCAAGATCCGCGTTCAGCGAGACCCAGTTGGCGCAGAAACAAATTCAGATTCGTTTTAGATTAATTAACCTTCACTTATGGACCAGTATGGCTGCATAGCATACGCGCAATCGAACGCATAATTATACCTTAGTAATAATTATACCTTATTAATTTATTAGCAGTATCTCTAATGTAACGCTTGAGTCCTTTTGCTTATCTACGAAGTTTGCTCCTATTTATTTGGATATTAGGTAACTCATCATACTCCATGAAATTTAGAACATATGATCAATACACTAATAACCTACCTACCCGTAAATATTTTGTTTTTGAAACCATTTAATTTAATAATAAACTGGCAAACAAACAAGCTCTGCTTAGCTTGGGCCTAGATAATGTTGTGTGAACTGTCCAGCATTATTTATTTAAACCCTAACAATACAATACAATACAATACAATATCTTTATTCATAACGCCAAGTTATAAGTCAGAATAAGAAGTAGAAGTAGAAGTCAGAAGTAGAATATTAAATATGGAATATAAAAAATAACCATATTATAAATCATTCAAAATATAAAAAATTAATTACTATTAATTTCATCATTTAAATTATACATTAAAAATATTATTTTATTAGATTAACTAGCTGCTGTCCCTAGATATGTTTTGTGTCCGGCCTGAGAATAGACCCCTCCGTTCCCTCCCGTGGATGTCGTAAAAGCCGACTAAGGGATTAGCCGGACTTGTTGATAAGATTCGTTGGTATAAGATTTATCCTGGCTGCTAGCTTATAATGGAATGCGTTATTAGGTACTGGAAGAAAGCGTTAGCCGAGTCAGTCGTGGGAAGCAATGGCGGCGATGAGCTCACCACTTGTCACGTCCACGATATTCCACGATGGTGCAACCCACAGTGAAAAGAGGCCCATTGAGGCTCTGCCTAACCCCTTCTGGGAAAAAGACGTGTGTCTATGTATGTATGTATGAATTATGATTATGAGCATGTGCACAACATTTTATGGAGTTTGATGAGAGAATATCCGAAATAGGAGCAAACCTAATGTTAAATTTAGTTTGGTACAAGTGAAATCTTGTGACTGATTTGACGGACGAAGTTCAAAGTTAATGTTGACTTATTTGCATACACTTTGCATTGATAAAAGTTCAGTAGGTCTTGGGAGACAACATCCGGGCGCGGAAGCGAGCCGCCTACCTGCGCAGAGCCGGATGCGAACTTTCTAAAAAATATGGTGTGGTGCAGACAGCCCGTTCGATCGGATAGCGAGTGAAGAGTTATACTATCTGTCTATGCAAGCGATCTAACAAAATAAGTAACGTTTTTTATGCCTCAAACTAGTAGGTACCTAGTTGCAGAAATGTCTATTGTGATAATTCCGTTTGACGAATCAAATTGTAGACATCGTCCTTATACTGGTTACTGATGATGTAATAACACTTTTTTTTAATAATTAAATTTAGTTAGTGATGTAATGGAGGTATGTCAGGAATTCAGGATCGTAGCAAATGAAACCCGTGATCTCTGGTTACCCCTCCGGGAAACAGACTTTAGTTATGGATCTACATATATGGAATTTAAGTACCTATTTTACATATATATAGGTATACCAACAAGTAAAATCCTCAAAAAATACAGTTTCTACACTTACTCACATAGAAATAAGTAACATAGCCGGATGCGACCGAGTCTAGCAAGGTTTTTCGAAATCGTATAAAAAAATGACAAGCAAAAAGTTGTCCAAAAACTGACCTCGCAGATCATTGGATAAACGCTTTTTCAGTTTGTTCGCCCCAAAATACTCCCATATTGCAAATTTCATCGAAATCGTTAGAGCCCTTTCCAATACCACAAAAATATTACTCGTTTAATAGAATAGGATTAGTGATTGAAACTAGGTTACCTACAAAACAATAGGCAAGCACCTAAGCCTAAGAAAAAGGCAGTCATTCGGTATAGGTACCTACATGCGTCGAATGAGAAAAATTAAATGATTAATTGTAATCTCTCACGTCAATCACGTAAACGGGTGTTTATTTGAGGTTAATTAAGTTGACGATTAAAATATAACACAATATTAATTAAGAAGCGTTTAAAAAAAAATTGTGCTTTTTGCTACATAATTGACAGATTAGTTCTTAAGATTTAGGGCACAGCGCCGTAGAAATAAGGAAAAAAACAGCTTTTTAATTTCTGTAACAAGACGAGTAGTTTTACAATAGACAAAAAACACACTTGGATTATCCGGCTACATTAGCAACGCTATTTTAGTTCGGTCAATCTATATATTTACATTTTTTGTATGGCAGTCTGACTATTGAAAGCTAATAACAATAGACTTTATGAAACCAGTTTTTTGTGAAAAATATATTTTTCAATACAATACAAACTTTTATAAAATTAGTTATCGGAACCGTGTGCTGATCAAAATAAGCGTAAACACGGCCAGTCTACTATTATCCATTGAGTTATGTTGTCCACCTTCCGTCTCGATCATCAGATCAGCTCGCTGTCACTATAATATTGTATTGTCATCGGAACTTGACAGGTATACAAAATTTCATTCCTATCGGTTGAGGATAACTGCTTATAAAATTCAGTTGCAAGTTTGACCCGAAATACATTACATACAAACATTGCAAGGCTTGTAAAAAGTACGTGCGTCACAGTAATAGCGCATAGATAAGACGTAAAAAATAAGACATTTGTACTAATAATCTGATGAAATGCCTGGTGGTACCTACCTACTATAATCTGTTGCAATAGCCTGTCTGCATAGGATTTGCATCAATTTGCTAGAAAACGTAGGAAGATAGGCGTGCGACCGGTACAGCTTTCTGAATTTTGCTAGTTTCTTAGTGTCAACGAAATCTAAACTTATAAGCTGCAAAATGATGTAACAGTAACGTGCTAAGTGGCACTGTCCTCGTTGACAGCGTTTACTGCTTACCATTTTACATTTACCACTTGTACTTGTACGGGTTTGTAAATTGGGTTCCGTTTTGTCTTTCCTCCACGGTTTTTTGTGTTTCAACACTTACATCACCTTGTTACACTTTATCTTCGTTCGCACCTTGAGTTTTGTAATGTTACATTACACTCTCTCTACTAATCGACTTGCCCTATTCTTTTTTCTTATAGATGATAGTCAATTGTTTGACCGCCATCTCATTGATCTCATCTGATGGTATCACTCTTGTCATAAACTATACTGATCCAGAAAGACTGGCAATGAGTTCCACTCCTTTAGCAGTACGCAGCGCCAACACCAGACAGAAGTCTTTATACAGAAAAAACTCCTCGAGCCGCTCGAAAAAGCCGTTTTTATTGAATATTTCGTATAATATTACAAAACCCCTACAGTAAACCCTCGGCTTTGTTGTATTGATTTTATTTATCGAATTTTTTACCCAATACTATGCAACATTTTAATAAACAATCAAATCTAACCAAACGTTAGAGGTAACTATGTGTTTTTTTTTCTATTGAGAAAATATTGTCCTATCGTGTTTCTGGTACAGCGATCCCTCGGAATTATAATGTAGTATCCATGTATGTTTTTAATTTCAATATTGTACTTGATTTAGTTAGTTAGAAATCTTATCTTTACGTTTAGGAATTTTGCGGCGAATCGCTTGGTGGAATATCTTCCTATCATATTTAATACTAGAGGACCCGCGAGCGACTTCGTCCGCGCATACTCAGAAAACTGCCCGGCGAAAACAACTTTAACATCAACAACCACGCCGTGAAAAGGCCTTTGAAACGACACCACACTGATGTTTTTCAATTTAGGAGTCCCATTTTAACCTTGAGGTCCTGAAAATATTTTTATCTCAACAACGACACCGTGAAACGTCCTTTGAAACGACACCATACTCAAGTTTTTCACTTTAGGGGCTACATTTTAACAGTGAGGTCCTGAAAATATTTTGATCTCAATAACTACACAAAAGACAAATACCTAATTATATTCTTGTCTAATAACTAAGTGATAATACTAGACAGATGAATTAAAAATGAATATTTTTGACCTTCTCGTATTCAGGTTCCCTCTATACCGGGCGTACCCAGGGGGTTTGGGGGTTCAAACCAAAATACCTGTAAAAAAATATGATGGTTTTTTGGTATATTTTTTCTTTAAAAAGCGGCCAATTGCTTATCAAACGCGCACACAAAGGGTTCCGTACCATCGTACAAGATTTAACACTTTGTACTTTAATAAAATAAACAAGAGGGCGCTACGTACGAGCAATAATAACCTATAACAATATATGTAAAGTGATTGTCACAGAGTTTATTATATGGGGATCCCCTTCATTAAATTTTCATGATTTGTTGCTATAGCGGCAATAGTACATTCCGTGAAAATATATACCTAGATAGCGATATAGACGAACGGAGCGGAGCCTTAGTAATCTAGGGTCCCATTGGCACCCTTTGGGTACGGAACCCTAACAACTGAACATAGATCGTCCAAATGTGCGGCGAGAAAACCTATACTTAACTAAGAAAGTCATAAGTTCACACCGCAGTCTGATAGACGTTTTGGAGATAATCACACCGCAGTCTGATAGACGTTTTAGAGATAATTGTCAAAGATCAGTTTTAGTAGAAGTCTTTGATAATGTAGCTTAGAAACTAAGGCCAACGTTTTCCGACACGTCCTTCTGTCAAAAATAATGTTTAGGCCGCTAATACGTTCGTGAACTTGTCTGACCAAACAACCCCTAAAAGAATTTACTTATCTCATCTCCGTTTCATAATGCAGAACTTTACTTACCTATCGTTTAATGAGGTTCCGCCGCGGTTAATATTGTAATGACGTCAATAAATTTTATCTAATTTATTGGGTAGGCGTCAATAAAGGGCAAAAGTAATTATGTTTCATGTGTTGTCGGAGCAAATTCACAAAGGTTATCGTCTTCGTGCGTCATTACAAGCTTTTATTTTTTTTATAAATTTTAGTCCTTGGCCGTTTTTGTTTTGGTCACATTTGCTGTGAACGCTTGTCTTATCGACAATATCCACAGATATAGATATATCTATATCTGTGACAATAACGCTATCGACAATTTCCTATTTCTAAGTTTACACTAACAGTCTACTTAATATGTTTCAAAGGTCATGTCTCCAGGGAAATTGACTGTCCCGAACAAAATATGCTATATTTCTTCGAACAAGGCAGATTGTCTTCGTTAATGACGTCTGCGGGTGAAGTACAAATTAGTTACGTCTGTAGAGGAGAAATTCTATTGCTGCTGGTTCGTCGAAGAGATAACAACGTCCAATAGGGTGGTAGCTACGTCGACGCGCCACCTCGTGCGATGTGGCGTCAGAGCCGAACAGGATGCGGCCACACGACACACTTTAACAACATATACACGTATATTTGATGCGTATAGAACACATCAATGCACACAAACAATCACTATCCATAACAATTCACTGTCTGTCTTGATAACCGATCTTTGCTTCACTAAAGACAAGACAGTGGGTTTTACATTCGCGAGCGATAAGTCGTCGTACAAGAATCATTAATTAATCAAAGTATCATTAAATTCATGATATAAAATTTTGGACTTATGTTTACAATGCACTGATTTCAAGTTAGATAAAGTCATAATCATAGATTAGTCAAGAATCCTAATTATCTTTCACGTGACTGTACGTAAATAAAGTCTGACGTAGCAGATTCTATATTGTATATTTAATGAGCAATGACATCATGGGCCATGGTATTATAAAAACAAGATTAGACCTTCACGAAAGCCGCTTGCTCAACGATCCAGGAGAAAACCAAAATCGTAACAATAAATACAAACCAATTTGATATGTATCTACTCTATAGAAAGACTTTCAGAAGATTTCGGACTTTCTGGCCTTTAAATATCACGATGTAAAACGATGTAAATCATGTGAGCTTTCACGTAGACAAAGCTAACTCAAAAAAACTGTGGAAGCATAAATTTTAGAGACATATTATCTAAAGTAAATAAAGCATCGAACCAGATTTTTACGACCACAAGCATTAAAAATATTTCCACGCAGCTATTAAAATAATTATGAGGACAAATTCGAAACAAATTAATTGTAGAATATTTCTAGTTTTAGTTGTAAGTAGCATTGCCTTCGGAATCGTTAGGTACCTATTAGTTTTTTTAGGACTTACACCCTATTTTTAACCTTATTTCATTCCATCACGGAGTATACCTCTGTGACTACACTCAACCTCACTCAAGTAAACTTAACATTACATTTCAATGAAGCTTTGAAAATTTAATACAAAATTTCTTCGAGTGAGGCTGTGTCCAGTCAAGGAAGGTTGGAGGAACGACATAGAATATTAGTGTAAATATCTTTCACGGTGAATAAAGTCAACGCCACTGTTCTTGTTTCCCTTCGGTCTACATTATAACGCATTACTGTAAGTTGCACTGTAATATGTTAACAAGTAAACTGAAATTGAATTAGCAGAACTTATGCAAAAGAGACTACAGTACTACTACGTACTACTGGGAAAATAATGTGCCTCGGCAATCGTCGTCAAACTGTCGCTTTTTCAATCACTTGCATCAAATTTCTGTTTCGAAAAGCCGATAATTGCCGAGACCCATTACTTCCGTAGAAGAAACGTAAAAAAGTGTTTTTGTTGACGTCTAAAAGATGATATTAAAGTAAAGTAAACGTTTATTTTGATCAAACCATACACGGTACAATTTACATAGTAAGATATCAACTGTGCCGTGTATATAGTGCTGTCAAAAAGGGTCAAACTCTTTTAAACTTGACTGTGTATTAACAAACATAAATACCACTCGAGTGATTGAAAATTAGCTCAACAGGATTGGTTATCATATAAATTGTGTTTTTACAAATTCTATTTTTGTCATCGCAAACCACAAATGGGCCCCAATATCGTTTCACTGTGATGGCCTACCTATTGACATTCATTACATCAGAACATACCGGATACAGCTGATACGTTTCAACATTATAAGGTTGCCGACTACTACTAATTTAACAAATGTAACTTTAAAACCGTTTGTTAGCGCGCGATGTTTTGTTTGAATACTTTGAACAAGGTTAAGGATTCAATTTTGGTCCTTCGAGCCGGATTTAGACCAATATTTCATGTAAAAAAGAAGGTGTAGATAATTGGAATTATCTACAAGGGATTTCCAGTGTCCTAACGCGTAAAATTATTGGACTTGGTTTCTAAATATATGGAAATTGATGTGATTGGTATTCTGTTTGTTGGTTTTTGCGAAACATCAGTGTGTAGGAATCAGAACCTTCACTCGTAGTAATAGGAGATATTAAAAGTGATCGGCTTGTTAATCTTTGGAAAGATAACCGATCAGAACGAAGAAAACAAAAGGAAACAATTGGCGCGATAATTTTTGGAATGGGTTGCCTATGGGACGGGACTTATTCATTATTACTTTCCAATTGTTTGGTATTATACTTTTAAAACCAATATGCACTATTGGAAGGAAGTAGGCGTTTTGCAAAAAGTCGGCATTACTAAACCGAACATGATAATTCATGAGTTAGGTTATTTTCAAAACAACGATGTAAGCAGTACCTATATACTTCGAAGAATCTCCTAAATTACCAGTTATTCATCATCGGCAACTGGTTGCTAATAAAAGGTGAAAAACAGAAAAACCCACACTGTTTTTGGCGGCCGGCATGTTATCTATCTAGTCCAAATCCGTGATTCGATATCGAAGATAGCGCTCTGACTAAACTAGGGCTCCCGGAGACGGAGAGAAAGTAAATAGACGAGCGCTGCTGCGACAGTTCGGTGCAACTGATGAAGACACAATAATTAAACTTCACTTGCTTTCACAATAAACAACGCAATCCCACGATGCATACCATAATAATTACACTTTGTGCTTATGACGACACTTTAGAGATTCTAGGAAAATAGGAACCAGCAAGGCAGCAACCAGCATGCCTATACTATGCTTTCAGAGTTTTAGAGACGATCAAACGTATCACAAAAAAAACACATTGTATACGGACGTTCGAGCACTACCCACAATAATTAGCATACATACATGACGTTAACGAACCGGCTTTACTTCCGGGATCGTTATATCGCTGAATGAACGTCATTACGATGCTACGCAAAACCGCAGTGTGAAAATCGCGACGACATCCGTGAGGGATCGGATGCGTGAGATTTCGAGTTTCGCGCTCACCTGGGAGTTGTCAACCGCGAACATAGTACTATCGTGTTAGTGCGTGCGAGGGGCGCATGTCATGACGCGTGCGAGCGTTCGGCGCGGGCGTGCTTCGCGAGACTACTGCTCGGCCAGCACACCTCCGCGGTCCACGCACGCCCGCCGAGTGAAGGGGAAGGCAAGCGGCGGGGACCGCCAGATCCGGGTTGCGGTCTTGTGCGCCCACTGCACCCGCTGCGCAAAGCGGCCCCCAAACAAACGCGATCCGCTGACCTCTGCCGCAACACGAAAATCGCGATGATCCATCACAGCCACAGGAAAGGATTTCGAGAAACACGCCTTTATTGCTTCTAAGAAAGACATTCAACAAACACACACCAATTAGATTTTCAGTCTCTATTCAACGTAAATATGCACACACATATACGGCTATTTGTGGTTGTAGCTCTAAAATCAAGGCAGCTTATGCGGGACTCACCCCAACGCCTGGACTAAGACAACCACCGAGCGGGACATGAGTACCGGACTAGCGACGGTCTCCACGTGGAAAGGCACCTCGATATGGATTGCCTAGAAATAGCTAGATGAGAGATCAGTGGAAAGAGTTTACAGGATACAAGGCCGTTTTCAGAGCCACTATAGGTACCTCAACCGTGGTGTGTCCGGTCTAATAATCGACCCCTCTGTCTCTTCCCGTAGGTATCGTAAAAGCCGACTAAGGGATTACGCCAGTGACGGGAAGCAGCATCCACCTAAGTACACCATACACCAATTGTGCGATCATCAATTCGCCAGTCAAGAGTGGTAAAAATGACAAATCTCTCCATTGCATGTTAATGTGGCCTCGTTCACCAGTGGACGTAAGGCAAATGATGATGATGATAGTACCTTAACCTTCACTGATCTAACTAAGGGTGACTACGAAAGATCAGTGAAACGACGAACGAATTGGACAGCCTAACAGGGAAGGCAGACCTTTTCCCTAAAGCAGTGTAAAAGTTCGGGCTTACAAAATAAAACAATGTATTGTTTTTTGGTAAGCCCTTTATGGAGTTTCTATGGTGTTCAGTATTTAGGTGGATTACTATGTATTAGTGGGATGTATTCAAATTTGATTATTTATTACTAGTGTTCGCATGCGGCTTCGCTCGCGTTTGACCAGTATAAAAGTAGCCTATAGCTCAATCCAGTTCATATTAGGTATATCTGTGTACCAAATTTAATCAAAGTCAGTTCAGCCATTTCGACGTTATTGAGTAACAAACGCCCAAACATCGTAACATTGACATCCCACTAAAACCACAGAATAAATAATAGTACAAGTACTAAAACCATAAAAATATGTCAAAGTTACGATGTTTGGATGTTTGTTACTCAATCACGCCGAAACGCCTAAACCGATTTCTATGAAATTGGGTACACAGGTAGATTATGATATAGATTGAGCTATGGGCTACTTATTTTATTTTATTTTATTTATTTTGGTAAACCAACAGCGATTTAATACAATAAATGATGTTTAACATTCACAAATTTATGGCCAAAAAAGGTCTACAACACAGCTTAAAATTAACAAAAGATTCTACTTAATACGATATATCAAACAAAACTTACTAGTGGCTACAAACAGATTGATCACGATGATAAAAGTGTATGGGTGCCTGAATATGTATGTGTATGTGTGTATGAATCTAAAACCAGGCAAAACGCGAGCGAAGCCGCGGGCGGACACTAGTATCTTATATGTCAAAGTTTCGTAATTTGTTTGTTTGTTACTTAATCACGCCGAAACGGCTGAACCAATTTCGATGAAATTTAGTACACAGGTAGATTATGACCTGGATTGAGCTATAGACTAGTTTTTATCCTGTTAAATCGCGAGCGAAGCAGCGGGCGGACACTTGTAGCTTATAAGGAGTAAGTACTTGATAAACATGTTTAATATTATCACCAGGCAGTCCGTCAATACGAATTTCTTGTTGTAGCTTATTGTATTCAAGGCTTGCAAGTAATGCAAATCACAAACGGTAGAATAATTAAATTCAGACTTGCACCTTATTAGGTAATTCCTAATTGTAACTAAGCATTAGTTTATCAACAAAAGCTTTATGATCATAAAAAAAAACATTTAAGTATCAGACTCCATATAAGAGACCAACCACCAAAACCAGGACCAAAAACAGAAAACACTACTTTTCCCAAACTGCGGACAGCAGTACAGCACAAACCTCTCAATAAATATTGAGATATCTGGTACTTTCCCAATACATAGTTATATTTCACCTATTTATTCAACATATCTATGAATTTGAAATTACAGGCTCATGAGACTTTTCATCTTTATGTCTCAGAGTGGCGGGCGCAGTGCAATGCCACATAGAGTGCGTCTTAGGTGGACGTGACCAATGTGGTAATACGTTGTTAAAGGCAGAAGTTACCGTTTAACATCAGATGGGCCTAATGCTAGTTAAGCCATAGTTAAAAACATACATAAAACATAGTTAAAAAAAAATGGTTTTTAATAAAAATTCTACTATTCATAATTTCTTACATATTATATTCATATTTGTACTTGATAATCATATTTTAGGCATATTTTAATCTATTATCTTCCGAGATAACACTTGTTATACTCGTATGCAGATAGTAAAGGAGATAATTGGAGCGTTACTACACAACTAATAAAACCGGCCAAGTGCGAGTCGGACTCGCGCACTAAAGGTTCCGTGGCATTATCTATAAAAACGGCAAAGAAAAACACGTTTGTTATATGGGAGCCCACTTAAATATTTGTTTTATTTTAATTTAAATATTTATTTTTAAAGTGAATATATAACTAAATATTCTGTGAATATTTCAAGTGTCTACATGTTGCCGTTATCAATATCGAACAAAAACGAGCAAAAAAATCACTGTTGTATGGGAGCCGCCTTAAATATTTATTTTATTGTTATAGCGGCAACAGAAATACATCATCATCTGTTAAAATTTCAACTGTCTAACTATCACGGTTCATGGGATAAAGCCTGTTGACAGACGGACGGACAGCAGAGTCTTAGTAAAAATAATAATAATATGAATAATCTAATCTACATTTTTCTTTTTCCAGTAGGTTATGTAGTTTTCCATTAGTCAACCAGTAAGCTACAGTAAGCTAATCTATCAAGGCATAATAACATTCCATATCAGAGGCATCAGTACTTACTGAAAACTTTTGTGAAAGTTTTCTAAAATAAACAAACACTGGTTAGGTTTTTTTCTTCAGGGTATTGATTTAAAAAGTTTCTTCTTACATTGTCTATTTATATATCTATCTATATATTTATATTATTATAATGTTAGTTTCGTAAGACATTAAAAAAAACCTATCCTTAAGAATTGGTTCAATACAGATATGGAAATTAACAAAACTAGATAATGGTACAAAAAACAAGGGGGTGGTTATAGTGGGTCAGGGGGCTTAACCACCTTTAGCTTGACTGCCTTTTATGTAGATACAGCCTGAAGTACACACAGCATTGACTATGTACTCAAGAAACACGTTCACTCTCAACTTCTGTATTAGCTAGGCCGGTCAGGACTTAAATACTTCCAACCTACATTATTAAATGTGAATCGCTGCTCCAGCACAGGACCCAGGCCAGATATAGATAACTCTGGCATTCTAAAATGTGTCAGTTTCAATTAATATTAATCTACCATGTACTACCTAAGACCAATATCTCCATTTTTCTTTCACTAAAATGTTACCATGGCACTACACTCATAATTAGTACCCAAAAAGCTTTGAGATTGGCCCCTAGTAGAAATTATAAGGCTACAAATTTTACAAGCAGGAAATCAACAGAATAAATTCAATTCGACATCAGAACTTTAGTGGGACTAGGCTGGAAATGTGTGCCGTATGTCAGAAGAACTATGGGCGAAGACCACAACAGATTGGATCCCAAACGGACAACGACCACGTGGATGGCCCAGACAGAGATGGCGGGATGAGCTAGACTGCTACTTGAAGGATTGGTACAAAATACCCAACAATAGAGACGAATGGAACGTAGGGAGGCCATTGCCCTGCAGTGGGACACCACAGGCTCATAATGATAATAATAATCAGAACATTGCCTCTAGGGCTCCAGGCTTGGTAGCTTGCTACATTCAAAAACGACGGTACAGAAAAAAAGATTACCTACCTACAATAAATTCTTTGTTCATCAGAGTATATCGTCTGCACGTTGATATCACGAAACTCTATTGATTATCTTGATAGATAGCATACCTGTATCCGGCCAACAAGTTCCCGAGGATCGAAGCTACCATCTGCTGGATTCAGCTTGAACAACACGTTGAAGTACACATACTCAGGCTTCTCTTTCGCAACAATATTCTTGTTTTCGGAGAGCGTGACATAATAAAAAGTTTCTACCAAATTGTGATACCTCGAATAGAATTCATTTACACAAGAACGCGGCACTGCTACAATAAGATCCGTATCATGAGACATTGTTCCCATGTTGAGGCAAGACCGACATATCACGACTATCGCAATTTTAATTGCATAATTTCGTGTCTAACAAAACAATTTCAATTTAATTAAATAAAAATCCTTAGGCCCTATGATCACATCATCAGAATTTCGCGATTTCACGAACTGACTGACTGTCTGAGTCTGACATATGACAGAACGACTGACAGTCATAGAGAAAATTGGTGTTGCCACTTTGCCATGCCAGATGAGCTTAGAACTCAAACTCAAACTGTCTATGGACTTTGTCTGAAATAAAGAGATTTATTATTATTAGAGCATTGCAGGCCTGCGCGTACCGGAAGCAGATGAGAAATGAGATTATGGAAAAAGCGTGAGCGGCGCTTCCAAAACGTGAAATCGGGCGGCCGCCGACGACCGACTACCTACCTACTTAGCGTAATAAGAGTCCTGTTCCAAACGATAATTTTATTTTAAGAAAATCAGAAAAATCCAATACTTAAATTCCAAATTTTCAAGCAGTGTTGGCAGATGAGAATATTGAAAAACCGGGAGAGGTGCTTCACAAACGCGGATTTTCAAAAGAAAAAGCTGAACATAAATTCTGTTTTTTTAGCACGAGCACAGTGCAATAATAAAGATAACCATTATCAGAACATTTATCACATAAAATCTTGTATTGGGGATAAATTCCTAGCTTTGAAGTCGGTTTTTTTCGTAAAGAATCGTACATAACAATAATTTTAATTGACATTGGCGAAATTATTTGGAGTATTTCAAAAAGGGAAGAAGAATAGTTATGTAGGTGCATCCATAAAAACATACATAGGTGCTAATGTCATTATCCTTCCTCACTGAAACGAGGCATAGCTTTGCTTTGCTTATGCTAAGTAGGTAGTAGTATATTAACACACTATGTCAGTAAAGTAAGTTCGGCGGTATTCCCGACATCATCATCATCATCAATATCCACAGCCTGTCTTCACCCACTGCTGAGTATAGGTCTCTCTTTGCCTGTGCCATTCCTTACGGTCCCATGCCAGTCTCATCCAGGCTCGGCCCGCGACGCATGCGATATCGTCTGCCCATCTAGCTGCTGGACGACTAACGTTTCTGTACCCAGTTCTTGGACGCCATTCAGTTAGCGCTTTACTCCACCTATCGTCACCTCGTCTTGCCAGGTGTCCTGCCCAACTCCATATTCCCGACGCGACGTGTAATTAGTATAACCACCATGAGTGAGAAAAAACGGGGTTTTATAGCAAATTTGAAAAAAAGCGGAACCGCGTAGGTTGAAAGCGGAAAGCGGAACCATTGGCACAAAGGAGGTATAAAAAACGGAAAAATGGTGCATCTGGCAACACTGTTTCCAAGGCAACAACAAACTTTTTCTTTTTTTCTTCAAAATTTACAAAAACATACTCACTGTCACGCAGCCACGCATGGCATCACATTGACATCTAAGTAATGATTCATGATTGCCAATTTTTCAGAAGCCAATAAATTGGAAGAAGAAGAAGAAAAGAAAAAGATTGCCAATTTAACCATTGCCATCCGGGGAAGTACTACCACCATACCTATTTCTGCCGCAAAGCAGTAGTGCTCGCATTGCTGTGTTCCGGTTTGAAGGGTAAGGGTGCCGGTGAAATTACAGGCACATGAGACTTTTCATCTTTATGTCTCACTCAGGGTGGCGGGCGCAGGGCAATGCCACATAGGGTGCGTCCTAGGTGGAAGTGACCTATGAGGTAATGCACTGTTCATAGGTAGAGGTTACCGCTTAACATCAGGTGGGCCATCGGCATGTTCCGTCATTCAGGTAGTATAAAAAAACAAAAAAAAAAACATCACTCTAAGTATTAGCTACACGCATTAGATAAGCTCCCTACCTACTACGGTTCATAATTCATAAATCATAATAATTTAACATAGAGATTAAAGATAAGATAAAGATAAAGATAAGTTTATTTCACTTAGAATACAACAAAACATAATTAAACATGTTCGTAAGAGTAGTTCCTGTTTGATCAAGATCCTCAAGATTGATTGAGAGGATCAATCTCAATGGATCAAACAGGAACTACTCGTTCGTAAGTATATGAAAATAAGAGAACTTTGCCTTCCGTGCTAGTTAAAAAACTCACAATACTAAGATTGAGGGCTTAGTAATAAAATAACCACTCTCTCCTCCTTCTTCCAGGCTTGAGACTGACATCGAGAAATCCCCGTGGCGGAGTTATGTGGCATTGATCAATTTTGTTTTAAATACTGCAGCAACTGAAAATAATAATAAAACATTTATTTAACTATCGAAAATACTTTTTCATCGATTTGAAAAATAAGATGTACCTACCTAGGTATCATCATCAGAATAAAAATAAAATAAATAAATAAATAATGCTGGACAGTTCACACAACATTATCTAGCCCCAAGCTAAGCAGAGCTTGTGTTATGGGTACTAGATAACTGATATATTTAATACACTATACATTACATAGTTTTTTTTAAATTATTAATAGAAAATACCCAGAACACCCTGAACAAATATCTGCAGATCGAACAAATATTTGTTCCGAGGCGCGAATCGAACCCGTAACCTCCTGCGTCGCAGGCGAACCCTCGCCCGCTTCGCCACAGAGGTTGTCAGAATCATTAACCTGTAGAAGTCCACTGCCGGACATAGGCCTCCCCAATAGACAGCCACGACGAACGATCTTGAGCCGGCTCCATCCACCATATATCTACAACCTTTATAATGTCATTGGTCCATCGAGAAAAGGGCCTTCCTGCACCTAGGTAATAGGTACCTATGATACTTACAGAGAATACCATATTAAGTGAATTACATCATGGGTCAGAAATTCAGAATAGAAGTAATTTATTTACTAGTCGTCAGACTCTGAATCAGTCGTTGGAGAAAAATTTTCAACATTTTTCTTTATCGATCGTTTTTTCTGCTTTTTTTCTCGGGTTCTAAACATTTTGCTCTCGTCAGCACACTTCGTTGTAATACTTGTTCTGAAAACATAATTACGTAGGTACATTCAATAAAACCGTTCAGTTCTAAACATTAGCATGAGGTATTATTTATTTTTAAACCCCGACGCAAAAACGACGGTGCATGTGTTATAAGTTTGAAGTGTCTGTGTGTGTGTGTGTGTGTGTAGCTCCCGAACGGATGAACCAAATTCATTTTTTTTTGTTTGATAGTTTAATTTGTCGGGAGTGTTCTTAGCTATGTTTGATCAAAATCGGTTCAGCCGTTTCATTGCGTTGAGGGTTTTTATTTTATTTTTACAAAATTAATTACTTGTGCTTAATAAATTGAGTAGGAATTACGTCAGCCTAGTATAGTATTTTTTTATCTGTGCGTCAGCATACCTGACAATGTTTTCTGGTACACGACAACGTTCAACAACAGTTTGTATAATGTCGTTTACTAAGGCTGGATCCAGTCTTTTCTTTGCTGGCTTATTGGGAAAAGCTGGTGATGGTTTTCCAGTCAAAGAATGTGTAGCCAAGATCCTGGAAATAAATTATCCATGGTTATTAACTATGCAGCTTAAGAAATTAGACAAGACTGTATTTTTTCTAATAAAATGGTATTAAGGTGGTTGCTTTTTCATACAAACGTATTTGCACAAATATGGGCGAACAGAGTAGGTATAATTTTACATTGAAATGACTGTTGTTGGCCATTATTTGCGGCAAATCATATTTGGTTGAAGAAAACAGTAGACTAATAGCGAAAATAACATTGAAATTACTGGTATGGACTAAAATTTCGATGTTATTTTCGCTATTAATCCACTGTTTTCTTCAACCAAATATGATTTGCCGCAAATAATGGCCAACAACAGTCATTTCAATGTAAAATTATACTCTCTGTTCGCCCATATTTGTGCAAATACGTTTGTATGAAAAAGCAACCGCCTTAAATAATGCTATATCTATAGGTAATATCATAGTTATTTATACCTGCGCGAAAACACTGCGGTCAGTAACTTTCGGGTAGCACTAGAATATGAATTCCAATTGATTTGTTTCAATAGTCTTGATGGAACAGTTGCTTTTCCGTCCCCGATCGGTACCATAAAAAAAAGTTAACATAACAAACACCCAACCATCACATATCTGCATAGTCCAGTGGAAAACACCTAGATCCGTAACAAATACCTTACAAATAGACCTTTGTGCTCCATCTTCGGCCACATCGTCACTTACCAACATGTGAGATAGTGGTCAAACAAAGGTCAATCAAAGTAAAAAAAAAAAAAACATGAATACGTTTAGCTTCATTTCCCGCAATGGGAATCAAACCTCCTTGCATCTGATAGAAAGTGTTTTGGACAGGGTGCAATTTACAAGTAGTAATAAAATAAAACTAATTTATTTATAGACTGCGTTGAAATATAAATAACATACCAAATCGTGATAATTTGTGTTGTGATTTGTAAAAATGCCGTTATATACGACATTTTTATTGGTTTGGCGACTACGGCTTTCATTGAATGCTGAACTTTCAAACTCCAATGTTCGTGAATATTTAAATTGGTTTGCAGGTTTATCATCTATAATCTGAAAACAGGATAATACTCACGTTTACAAAACATAATAACTCAAGTAAAGAAACAGAAGGCATATTATGAGCTCTTATTTCCATTCAGTTCAAAAACTATTCTGTACAAAATATCGGTTCCGTGATATCCGCAACTATATTTAAAGGCACAGTCGCAGAGAGTCTATAGACATCTGCGATTAAATTTATTTAACGACGCGGATGTCAACGACGAGTCTATATTTTGTACTGAATAGTTTTTGAACTGAATGGAAATAAGAGCTCATAATATGCCTGCTGAAGTAGGTAAAATATTAAATCATATGCAGCCGTTACACTTCCACTGTGTGACGAGACCTTTCTAATAGTGCAATAGGAGGATTTACCATAATAACCACGCTAGGCAGGCAGATTGGAACTTAGTATTGTATTGGTGTAGAGTACCCACTCAGGCCAGCTCCCGGGAGCAGACGGCGGCGGGGTCCCGCGGATGTCGTAAAAGCCGACTAACGGTTTACCCTGGGGGATGGGCAAGCATCTACCTGAGTACTCAACAACAATACTCGCCAATCTGATGTCAAGCCGGACACACCAAGGTCCATGACCTATTATTTATTCTGTGCCATGACGTACAATGTTATTGATAAGAATTCTAAATATTAAATACCATCTCTAAATCTGGGAATAGCAGCTCATTATTTTCATGAGAGTAGTCCAAATCTTGTTTCGTTGTTTCGAAACTGGCGTCATCCACTGATTGCTCTAGTGGTTTTTTTATCTGAGCTTCCAACGTCTTTATCCGATCACAAAGGTTTTGAATTGTGGTTTCCATCAGCTGAATGTTAGGATTGAAGTATTGTTCTTCAGTTTGTGTTCCTGCATCGCGAGTGTCATTTTTTTTTTCAGTATTACTATTCATGTTTATTTCATTTGAAATCCACGGGTGGAATCTGGGAGATATTTTATGAGGTTCAATTGGATAGTTTTGACTGGTATCCTGCAAACTATCTTGTGTTAACGGAAAGTGGGTATTATTCTTTCCAATTGTACTGTGAGGTTTATTTTGTGCCTGAAAATAATAAAGATGGTTAATTGAAGTTTGTTTCATTACGATAATGCACGGCTGGGATGATATACCTATACGTTAGAACATTGAACGTAACTTACCGAAACATCAGATGAAATAAAACAACTCAAGATTAATTTGGCTGCCTTTTCTATGTCTTCCTTACTATCCATGTCTCGCCATCCACCTGCGTAATTTTTATAAGATTTATTTTATTCAGTTTTAAACTTTAGCAAGTAGGTAGGTACTTACCTATTATATAGAAATTATATAAGAAATTTAGTAGGAAGTTATTTCCTAGTTATTTGGGGCGAGCTCAACTCGGTACCTAATGAAAATATTCACGCAAGGCCTTGTCATTTATTTTATTTTATTACAGCTGAGTACCGTACACTTGTACACTACCATAATATATATTCAGTGACACTACAGACAAATATACATGTACCTACATATAAACATATACATATATACACACATGTAGGACAAAAATTCCAAATACTAGAAACTAAAAACCACAGACATCTAAATAAAGTTGGATGAAATGAGAGATGAGAACTAAATATCTAGATATAAGTATAGGTATAATTATTATATGTATAATGGTGTCGATTCTGTTCAGAATTCTCTAATTTTACATACATACATACATACATAGACACACGCCTTTTTCCCGAAGGGGGGTAGGCAGAGCCTCAATGGGCCTCCTTTCACAGTGGGTTGCACCATCGTGGAATATAGACGTGACAAGTGGTGAGCTCATCGCCACCACTGCTTCCCACGACTGACTCGGCCAACGCCTTCTTCCAGTAATAACACATTCCATAATAAGCTAGCAGCCAGGACAAATCTTATACCAACGAATCTTATCAGCAAGTCCGGGTAATCCCTTAGTCGGCTTTTACGACATCCACGGGAGGAGACGGAGGGGTCTATTCTTAGGCCGGACAGCCGCATTAAAATTATTCCAGTCTATTAGAAAGAGCGCGCGACAACTTTAACGCGGTTTAAAATTAGAGAATGCTGCACAGAATCGACACCAATATCCCACTAAAAAACATGTTTACTGAGAAAAGGATCCTTCTATCCTACTATAAGAAAAAACTTACATGGTCTAGGGTTTCCTTCCGGTGTTTTATTACTTTGTAGATCCAACAGAGCTTGAGCAGCATCGTAATCTCCACGCCTGGCACCCACCCCGATGGTTGTCATTTTTAACTGCATAATGAAACATTTTAATCAGTGTTTATAATTAGGTATATTATTATTATTTAAATCACTTCATTTAACACAAACTATAGCACATTATGAACTTACATGACGTGTCGATGAAGATGGTATCATATTTATCTACGTTATGCACACTAAATTAGCACTTGAAGCGATTTCTCTACATCCAACTACTTTCAACGAAATTCTGAAGTAAACTAACCAACAATTGACATGATCTATTATTTAAGTACAGCTCAGCTGACCATATAATAAAACACCACGTTGTGCGTTACAAGGCCGACTAAATCAGGTAGAAAAATAAATCTTTGATAATTTCACTAGGCTTTAGTAGGTAGATACCTAGTCTATTGTCCTCGCGCAGTTTCGTCGAAACACCGTGAAAGTAGTATACAATGCAAATCTTATTGTTACTCAGTAAGAACTAATTAGGAGAAATACTTTACCAAAATATTCAAAATTAACCACCTACTTGCTAACTGCTGATAAGAAAACAGTTTGAAACAGGGTTAGGTACGTTATGGTTAGGTTTGGTAGGTAGGTACCTACTTTACCATAACAATAAGCTGTAGGTAGATATTTATAGTAGGTAGGTACCTATTTCGTACCCATAGTTAAGTAATCTGTGCCAAAGGGTTCAAACGAAGCCCGAAGCAATTATGTCCGTCTGTCCATCAGAGCAGAGGCTAGGCTAACTTCTAACATTCTAAAGTAGGTAAATAGGATAGGGACTTTAAATTTACACCCATAGGCAAAAGACGAAAACGATGGCATTAAAAAATTTAATTCAGAGAGCCACGATACTACAAATGCGATCTTTCCAATTTTATTAATATCATCATAGTCCGGGAATTAGTGTCACCCAATGTATGACGAGGTGAAAATTTTGTTTCGGATGGATTCACTTGGCACAGTTGTATAATAGGTAAAGCTAAGCTGATTTAGCCCGGTAGCCATCCACCACCCCCCTAGGGGGTAGGCAGGGAGGGCGATCAAAGGTACACGCCGCCGCGCTTCAGAAAAAAAACCATATCAGCTATTAACCATTAACGCTGGAACGCCTGTAGAAGCTTTACCGCCAGCGTTCTTTTTACATGACGAGCAACGAGCACTATACGCGGCGATTAGAAATATAAAATACTATTTGTACGTTAGTATTATTCCTTACTCTGTGATACTATTATTGATGCGTCAAACCATAAACGACAGTCAACAGCTAAGTTAAGTTTGTATTCTATATATTTTGTATGAAAAACCAACTTAATATTTGCAACAAATTATGTGAGACTAGACGATTGGAATAAAGTTCCCAGGCGCCGCGCCGCCGCGTACTATATCTGATTTGTTTCAGATGGACTTATGATAAATATGTATAATAAAGTATCATTTATTGAAAGCTAGATACATATTCTTTAAGATAGTAATTTTTTTTTTGACATAATTCAGTATTTTAATAGATACTGATAGTTGAACAAAAAAATAGCAAACCGATTTTGATATGTTCGTCAATTTTTTTTTCTATGAATGAACGAATGAATGAATGAATGAATGAATTATTTATTTGCTTAGAATGTAGGTATTAGGAGTAAAAACATAGATGGTAGGTATATATAAATTGAAGTTCCCAGTACATTCTGCCGTTAAGCGTGCAAAATTAAATCTTAAAAGCTAGTTATAATTAAGTTACATGCGAGGAAAACAACAAAAAATCACTAATTAATTACCAAAAAAAAATACAATAATTATATGTATATACAATACCATAAAACTTAGTCCAGAATACACAAACAATGTCAATAAAAAATAAAAATAAAAAAACCAATTCATTATTCTGAGAGAAAGAAAAGAAAGAAAGAAATAAACCAATTAGACGCTGTTTTTATAACTAAAATATTCATTCATTGAATAAAAGCACTTCGATAAAAGCCACTTCTGAATTTCACCCTTAAATCTGTTGAGGGGCATATCCTTTAGGTCTTCGGGTAGAAAATTAAATATTTTTATAGACATTACATACGCGTTTTTATTAAATAATGTCAATCTGCAACGCGGCAGCTGAAGTTTTTTGTCTGTAATAAGCCTTAGCTGCAAGGCGCGCCGCCAACTATTTTTAGGAAAAAACTCCGGAAATTGTTTAACAAATATAACAGCTTGTTTTATGTACATACACGTCAATGGTAAAACCCTAAATTTTTTAAATAATGGCTTACAAGAGTCTAGAAAATCTGCCTGACATAAAGCTCTTATACATTCTTTTTGAACCCTAAAAACAAGTTCAATGTCTGTGGAGTTGCCCCAGAATAAAAGTCCGTATTGTAACACCGACGAAACATAACCGTGATACGCATTCAGGGCGGTTTCCTGAGAAGAGATTTCCCGGATTCTCCTTAGAGCATAAACAAACCTATTCAGCTTGCCACACACGGATTTTATGTGCAATTTCCAGGTACAGTTCTCGTCAATAATCATTCCGAGAAACTTTGTGCTAGTAGCGCTTTGAATTGGATGTCCATTAAAATTTATATTTAAGTTAAGACGTTTACTCATGAATGTCTTAAATTGAATTAAATTAGTTTTTTGCACATTTACAGTCAAATTATTATCATCTAGCCAATGCTTAATGTCAATTATCGTATTATTTATGTCAATCTCAAAGTTATCATGATTAATACACTTAAATATAATGCTTGTATCGTCTGCAAAAAGTATAGTCTATGGAACTATACATTAGATGTCTCAAAAATGCATTCATCATGTCCGATTTATCAGAAAACGTCACCTCACACGAGGTGGCAGGTAAATAGAAGCGGATATGATTTTTTTTCTGAAGCGCGGCGGTGGCGCGGTTTGTAACTTTGAACGGTGGTGGATGGCTACCGGGCTAAATCAGCTTAGCGTTACCTATCATACAACAGTGCCAAGTGAATCCATTTGAAACAAAATGTTGTACCCTATGACACTACATCCCGGACTAATCAACCTACCTAGAAACATGGCGATAGGGTCAACGGTTCGAAAGTTATCTCATACAACATACTCCCATAAAACATAGATTTACCCACATTTGAAAGCCAAGCTATACAGCTCGTTCACCATAAGGTGCCCCTGCCTTGGTTGGCGTGCCAACCAAAGCAGGTGCCATCTTACGGTGAACGATCTGTACCTCGCTTCACTCAGTCAATAAGTAGGTAGGTAAACAGGGTTTTATAACGCAATCAGTTCGCGAGTGACACTAATAATTATCGGCAAAGATTTTTAATTGAATACTACCTACTTCGATCACAGAAATCGAAGGAATACTCGTACTAGGTACTTACAATCTAACAAACATTGAGATGATTATCGGTTTTCATAGGATAAAATATATCAAGCAAAATAATGATGGCAGTAGGTATTGAACCAACACACTACGCAGCGGCTACGTAAAAAAGGCATAAAAGGGTTTCGAACCCTAGTTACCTGTACTAATATTTATTCTGTGCCCTAGTGACATAGCTAGCAGCAGCCATTTTTTATTTCAAATCAGCGTCGCACAATGTACCTGTCCTATACACAGGATATTTCATTGAGATGGGTCAGTGAGTGAGGGGAAATCCTTAACGGTACAGAGACATCAAATCCGGCCAAGTGCGAGACGGGTTCGCACACAAAGGGTTCCGTACCATCGTAAAAGATTTAAATTATATATTTTATTTTTATTTGTTGTTATATAAACTAATAGTATAGTGAATAGTATACTCAATCTGTGAAAATTTCAAGTAGGTACCTACCTACCTATTACGGTTCAAACGATACAGCTATTATTAAGGTCAGTCGGGACAAGTGCGTTATACTTTTAACAAAGGTTCATTTCATTGCAAATATTTAGGTTTCTATACTAGTTTGGCTGTCAAATTAAGTATGAACTGGTAATATGTTTCATTGGCACGAACATAATGCCAATTACATACACTACATATAATGCATGTATTATATGCATAACCATAGTTTTCTTTTTGATGTTTTTTTTAACAGCAAACTTTTTAAAATTAGTCCTAGAATGGAACCGTGTGCTGTTAAAAATGAGTCTAAACACGCCCATTCTACTATTATCCATGGACAAGTTCCGTTGTCTACCTTCCGTCTCCAACATCAGCCCCCCTATTCCCTAGCTGAAAGTCACTCGGTGACTAACGTTTGACAGGAAGAATGACCATCAATTAAAAAAAATTACTATTAAGAATTGTCAATTGATGGTAATTTTACTTGTCAATAGTTGGTCACTGAGAGACTTTCAAGATAGGGAATAGGGGGGCAGATCAGCTAGCTGTCACCATAATGTTGTATTGTCATCGGATCTTGACAGGTATGCAAAATATCAGCTCAATTGGATATCAAGTGGTTCTAATTCAGCTTGCATGATTTGTTCCACGATAACATACGAACTAAGTAACATTTTAACAGGTCAAGTTAAACAAAAGTCAGTGCGCAGTTAAGAAAAACATACTCTGAGAAAACTATCTACCTATTACGGTTCATGATATACGTACGGCCCGCTGAGCCTGCTGATAAATAAATAATAAATAAATAATGCTGCACATTTCACACAACATTATCTAGCCCCAAACTAAGCAGAGCTTGTGTTATGGGTACTAGATAACTGATATACTTAATACAACATATTACATAGATAGATAATTTTTATTATATATAGAAAATACCCAGAACACCCTGACCAAATATCTGCGATCGCACAAATATTTGTTCCGAGGCGGGAATCGAACCCGCAACCTCCTGTGTTGCGGGCCAAGCTTCGCCCGCCGCGCCACAGAGGTCGTCAATTGATAGACAGACGGACGGACGGACGGACAGCGTAGACTTAGTAATAAGATCCCGTTAGCACCCTTTGGTTACAGAACTCTAAAAAAGCTGAAAAGAATAACGTCTCCGATTTTGATAAAAATAAAAACTCTATTCAAAGATTTTGAAAAAATGGCACCCGTATCGGAAATTGAACAAACACATTTAAAAAAAAACTTTGTTTGATGGCAATCGATAGCATAGGGTTCATAGATTTTTTTTATTTGCAGTGAGTTTGCATTGAATTTTACGATAAGGTATCCCATTATTGTAAAAGTAAGGAGAACAAAAAAACAGTTACCTAAAAGGTCGAAGCTTACGGGCCCCTAAAATGACCAGCTAGTCACCTGACCTAACTCCTCGACTTATGGAGTGTTGTTAAACCATCACACAATACAAAGACATTGTTTTAAAAAAAACTTCTTTTTTTTTTGGCGTCGCACGGCTTGTGCATTTGTCATAACTTGTTTTTTAAATTATCAAAGGTTTAAATTGAAAGTATTGAGGCGAAATAAAAAAGTTTCGTATTTGTGAAAATGGATACCAATTTGAACACTAGGTACTGGAGTTTACTCCTTGAGAATCAATTTTCACATTCAACTCTTCACTTCACTAGCATGCTGTTCTGCCTCAAAAACATAGCAGTTATTCTTTATAAACCGTTAACTATATTTCAATATTACGCTAACTTATTTACCAACCCTCAACCGATGAAGAATGAGTGTTGTTAGTATGATTATTTTTTAACAATAAACATTCCATTAGTTTTTTTTATATAGAACTTGGTATGACAGATCTGGCAGATGGCCCACCTGATTTTAAGCGGTACCCCTCTGCCTATACGTAGTACTATTATCTATTCTGTGCTATGAACAGTTCATTACCACATAGGTCACGTCCACTTAGAACGCACCCTATGTGGCATTGCACTACGCACTGAGACATAAAGATGAAAAGTCTCATGTGCCTGTAATTTCGCCGGCACCCTTCAAACCGGAACACAGCAATGCGAGCACTACTGTTTTGCGACAGAAATAGGTATGGTGGTAGTACTTCCCTGGACGAACTCTTTCACAAAAAAGCTCTACTATTATACTACTAGTTAGACGAAATAAGCACTAAACTATTTTCATTATAATATTATTTTAATAATACCTATTTTTTCAATTCATGGCTAGCGACAGCTTAAATAATAATATCAAAAGATAGTGAAACAGAACATAATTATTGTTAAATTTTTATTGCAGTGTCTTCAAACTATTCAACTATTTTTTGCCTAATTCCATTTTGGGGTCGACTTACGATGGGGTGCTGTGATTTCGAATAGAATTGTTGAATTTTTACCTGCGCACTGCGATATCAAAGTTTCTTAGTATATTTCTGTAGCTTCTAAGGCACAGTCAAGTACAAAGAGTAAGAACTGAGAATAATTTCTGTTTTTAAATTCAGTTGAAGAAGTTTATAAAATGGCTCACAGGGCTTGGCTTTTAGTGGAATGGGTGGAAGAAAAGAACATGATTCCCTCGTATGGTATTGTAAATGTTGATACTTCGTGTTTCAAAGAAAGTGATCTTCAACCCGGAAAAAAAATATTCATTAGCTTGAAACTCAACGAGCCGCGACGCGCCCAGATAATTCGGATTTCTGGTTTGTTACTTCACTGGTGAGTGGTGATGTGTAAAAGAGTTGCTGAATATTTGCTAAAATGTAATTAATTTCCAGAAAGGAAGAGCCATGTTCAGGAACACAAAGAATTTCTGGAGCGACAGGACCAACAAGTTAAAAACGTGTTGCAGTTATGTATGCGTACGATAAAAGAAATGAAGTCAGAGCAGGTAAAACTTACCGACTTTACAATATTAGAGTAGGTACTAGGTACATACTTATCCTAACCTAACTATTTACAGACTGGGACAATTTAAATTTATAATTACTTTTGCAGTATTCTGGTGCAACTGAGAATAGCACTCAACATAACATGAGTCAGCAAAATAATTTGCCGCATATTGTACCTGCCCATAGCGAAAACAGTGCTAGCGATGACTCTGAATCTGAAGTTAGTAAAATTGTATAAAACTTTATTCTTGTCTTAGCAAAGAACATTAGTACATTATGGTACAAGTGTGTAATGATGGATTACCGCTCAGGTGAGGGTCTCAGAGGTAGCAGAGAGCCGAGGACGGTAATCATCAATACACACGTGTATCATACGACGTTTTTCAACACACTTGTGAAGAAAATAATAATAAAACAGAAATACACACTCGATGCAAATGTTCAACTGTCTCTATATCTTACTAGTGAATAATCATATAGCATTTTTTTTTTTTGTGCAATGAAGAAGTCACTGTTTGATTACAGGTGTCATTATATGCCTAATTGCGGTGAAATTAGAGCCACGTTATGAGCAAGTGTGTTGAAAAAATTATTTATCATTGCACTTTCGTTTCAGCAAAGCCAACTTGTCCACCATAGCAGAAGGGTAACAAAATCGAATGTGAAACGTGAGTGTCACCCACCACAGCATAAAAGAGTGGAATCAATTAGCTATCACAACCGATCTGTGCATAGCCCTGTCGTAAACCAGAGAAGTCGCTCAGTAATTAGCAGCACCCCATTACCAGGGAATAGGGCACAGCAAACTGTAACACTTTGTTTTGATCAAGGAACGCAGACAGACAATACCTTACTGCTACCACCTTTAGCTAAAATAGAAGAAATGGAATCAGTTCTCAAACAATTATACGGACGTTTTCAAGCTTTAGTTATTAAGGTGAACAACCCTAATGCATTGATTGATATGTCAGAGCCAGAACAAAATGATATTTCATATATGGAACCCATGCCAATCTATAACGAGGCTTGGGTTCCAAACAACGTCGCTGAATGTGTCGAAATTGGAAATTTAGACGATAATAATGCTGATGAAGGTGACGAAGATCATACCCAACCTATTATAATCCATAACCTAGAATCCAAAGTAAATGTTAAAATGGAGGGTGACCGGCTAATCAAGGAAAATCCCATGCGCGTTCGTAGAATGTCAGCACAAACTACTGAAACTGAAATGGTAATTGGTTGTTTCTTTGACACACTGGTTAAACTTTGTTATTTTTCAGCAAGTTTTATTTTCTATTGCGAACTTTTTGACATTCTTACAGCTACCAATTGGAGATGGTAACGCTACAGTGCCTGAAAGACTGCTCAATGACATTGACTGGAATTCCTATACTTCTGCAACAAGACAACTGTTGCAAGCTATATTTCCCCGCAAGTATGGTATTTTTTGATAACTGAATGTAAATGCCCAACTTTCTTGAACTTCTAAAAGTTTTTATTTGTTTTAGAGTTTTAGCAACACATTCACTAACTGGAAAACAGTCTCCAGCACATCTACATAAACCTCCAAAGAAGATCTTAGATCCAAAACTGGTTGACGATATAGTGAAGACAGTCTCAGTGCGCTGTGGGGTCCCAAAAAACTTGGTGAGGTATGCAATAAACCGATCTAAACCTGCTAAGTACCTATGATTATTATGAAGAGGCAGGGTTGGCAGGCTGTAATATCAATTTTAAATATTTAAGAAATGTTTCCTTCTTTCAGGAACAGTATAACGGTTAAGTGCACAGACGAAGCAAAACTTTATCGCAACCGCCAGCGACACAGACTTTCTCAAGCAGGGCTCCTGAACGAAGAAAATGTTCCGCCACTTACAACACGGTCTCCAGATGAATCTGCTAATTAAGTTTCATAAAAACTTAATTTACATAGCTCTGTTCGTATTTTGTGCTCTAAATATGAATAAAACTATTTTAAGGTTTTTTAAATGGATTTGATTTGAAAGTTGTTAGCTTTTCTAAAAAGTATTTTCAATTATGTTATTCAGGCGTCAATTAATTCGTAACTTCTGTTCTGTCTCATTTGTAATTTTTCAGGGAATGACAAAATATAATCACGTTGCGTACGTAGGTATGTGTCCAAAACTGGTCGACGATAATAATAGTGACGACAGTCTCAGTTGTACCTACGTATCCCTGATTCCCTGGGTCCAGCCAGGTCCAGCTATAGTGACGATATAGGGTTTCTAACAATACAATAAAATCGGCCAACTGCGTGTCGGGCCATGCATTGTAGGGTTCCATAGTTTCCTGTTACAATATGCGGACTTAGAAGGTGACTTTCCTGTTTTAAACAACTAACAACTTATTAGCAAGTAAGCGCCGTGATGTTTAAAAAATCAAGTTCCAAATTAAAAAAATCACTGAGTATGGTTTTAAAAAAAAAACAACTTCTTAGGTAGGTACTACATTTTGTGGCGCGAACTCCCGAAAGTAAATATCGACTCTGAATAACTTTTAGTAAATTTTTATTGAATTAACTCATATTATTGACATTTTAAGGTAGGTACTGTTATTGCTGGTTAGTGGTCCTAATTAACTCAGAGAATACAGGTAAGGGAAAGCTTTAATTAGGCATGGGTGTACCTACATATTAATCACGCCAACAAAGTACTAAAATATAATGTCGAAAATTATTTTTCAGGTACCCCTGAAGTATAGGGAGTGAATGAAGTGAAGTACCTGAAAAAGCCTTCACCCTAGTACTACAACATTCATGGCTTCACCAGAATCACAGAATAAATAATAGTACACCAGAATACAGTTTTATTAAACCGGATTCTATGTAGAAAATAACTGAACATGGACATCACTAAAATATTGTGTGTGTGTGACGAATGGAGGATTGTTCCAAGTCGTGACATCTTTTTGACACTTCTCCACTATGGTTTATGAAACTATTGGCACTCGAGGCTCTCGAGCATGCATGGCATTGCATGGCATGTACACTGGCAGAATTTGTGAGTTGTGACAGTTGTGACAGCTCAGCTAAGCTTATCTTAATCTTAGGCACCTCGCTTGAACTGAATTCATTTTTGAGGTTAGCTCTCGAATCGTACTAAAGAATTGCGTTTTTTTAAATGAACATAATAATCGAGCTGTTTAAACCTTAGCAATGGAAGAATTCGAGGATTCAGAGTTCGTTGCTTCAGAGCACGATAGGCTGATAAGTGCCGTTTCAAAATTGGATAAAACTCAACACATAACCGAGCCCACTCGAAGTGAACCTACACTTTCAAACTCTGAATTCAATTTGATCAAGAGATCTAACAAACTAAACCTCGAGAATGTTGCCAAAGTTTTGGGGGATACTGCAAAACATGTACAGATAAGTAAGAAATTGAAAAAGACCCAGGATACTACTACTGTGTTGCCTAAGCCTTTAGAAAAGCCTCAGGCTGAACGTATTAAGCGTGCGACAGGGTACGAAGTGACAAAAAAGAAAGTGGGAAGATGGGACCCTGTGGTAGCAAGAAGTCGCACTGCAGAGTTTGTAGTTTTCCCAATAAAACCAGTTGAAACTAAAATGCAACCAACAAAAGAGTTTCTGAGAAGATTTGAGTCGAAGTCGCAGTTAGAAAAAGAACTGGATGAAGTAGATCCACCAGCATTCATTGAGGAAGAAGTGGAAGAGGAGAAAATATATCCAATGTCTTATGAAGAGATGGTAGAACACCGACAACATGCAGCAAAGTTGAGGGCACAGCAATCATATAAGGAAGCTAAGGCTAAACGACAAAGCAAGATAAAGAGCAAAAAGTATCACCGGTAAGCATCAACAAAGTAAATCATAGTACAACAAAATCAATCAAAATCATAGTAATCAAAGTAATCATAGTTCAACAATAATCTGAAGTACCTACCTGTCGACCCTTGAAGGCCAATTCCCACAACTATTTTAAAATCACACTGGATGTACAACATTTGTAAATAAAAAATACTGTTGGGTCAGGCCATGTTGTTGTAGAATATCTCTTTCTATTTTAGGTCTCATTACTGATTCAATTTACTGAACTAAATCTGAAACTTTATTTTTTTAATTTAATTTCATTAGGTATATTTTTTCTCTTTAATTTCAGTGTATTGAAGAAGGAAAGGCTAAAACTACAACTAAAGGAATTTGAAGAATTACAAAGAACAGACCCAGAGGAAGCTCTTAAAAAATTGGAATCTATTGAAAAATCTAGAGCCCTGGAGCGTCACACTTTGAGGCACAAAAACACTGGTAAATGGGCAAAGAATCTGATGATCCGCGCAAAGTATGATAAAGATGTAAGTAACCATTATTTAAAAACACTTTTTTGTCCAAAATAAATAAAAAAATAGTTAATAGTAAAATAGTTGTTTTTCGTTGTGGTAATAAGGCGTTTATTCATTTTAAAATGTTTCCCAACAACAATAGTTTCAATTACCTATATAATATTACAAATGCCAAAGATACGATGTTTGGATGTTTGTAACTCACGCCTTAATGGCTGAACCGATTTTGATGAAATTAGGGACATACATCGATTATGTATTGAGCTATATTACATAGGCTACTTTTTATCCTGGTAAAATGCGAGCGAAGCCGCTGGCGGACACTAGTAAGTAATAAAAGTAGTTAAATTGTGATACTTTTTCATATAAAATCCTAATACATGTAATTTCTTTGTAGAGTTTTTATTTTATTTATAAGCACATAGTAGAGGTCACGATTTTTTTTATCGAGAAATATTATCGTTTGGGCTCTATAATGCCCGCGCAAATATAATGAAGATTATTTTTTTTTGTTGCCATAAACTGTAGATTGTGCTAAAAATAATTTGAAGGTGGTTGCTTTCGCTTGTGGCGCGTTTTTTTTTTCTTGTTTTTCTCATCACAGCTCATCAATTCTTCTTCAGATAGCGAAAACTATGTTGCCGGTAAATTATATGACCTAACAGACAAGTTTTAATTTATAGTATAACATCGTATTTGACTCTTGACATCCTCTTAATTATTTGATAGGTTTTATTGCCACATGTCACGAAGGGGGTGCTGAAATAGACTATGACATGCTTATGTATATAAATTATGCAAAATGCACCCCAGAGAATGTCAAATGTTCATAGAAAGTTAAACCGCCACAAGGGGGTGCTGCAGCGCCCATGGATTTTTTAAAGTATGTCCAGTTTGTTTCCCATTACTTTGTGATTTGACCCAGAATATTAATATTTTTTTAGGTTAGACAACAACTAGCTGAACAATTGGCAGTAAGCAGAGGATTAACTCAAAAGACTCAGAATGTTGAGAGCTCTGATGATGATGATGATGATGCTGATGACAGTGAGAATATACCTGATTTGGCTCTCGCACAGGACCCTATGAACCCCTGGATGGTGAAACAGTCCAACAAATCAAATGTCAATGCAGAATTTGATTTTGGATACAAGAAATACTTGCAAGGGAAAATAGGAAAACATAAAAAAGATGATAGTGAAACTGATTCTGATGATGACAAAACAAGTGACAAAATTACTAGTGAATTGAGTATTTTGAGACAAAGTATAAATAAAATGACGAAAAATGTAAGTGATATCACAGATGAAATTAATATTTTGGAAGAAAAATCTAATTCACAATCTTCAGATTTGAATCAGGATGATGCCTACCAACAAAATACTAATGAAGTCCCAAAACCTAAGTCAAACAAAAAGGAAAATAAGCCTGACGTCTCAATAAACAAATCTAAAAGTCAAAAACTTTCCAAACCCAAAGTCAATAAACTTTTAGCTACATCAAATTGGGTTGTAGAACCAATAGAAAGCAGTGAACCCAAACCTGTAGACATTACAACAGCATTTGACAATCTTGAAAGCACAGTTTCTGGAAAAGTTGAGAGAAAACTAAAGTCATTGAGGCAACAAATTAAACAAATAGAGACAAGCTCTAAAGAAAATAATAAGAAACAAAAAAATAAGTCAGAACCTGATAATTTAGAATACTTGAAGTTCAAAAACAAGAAAATGAGACCAGTTATAGATGAGGAACTCATAGAAACTGACTACAAAGATGCCAATGCTGTAGCTAGCAATGATGTTCAAAGTCAAGCCAAAATAATAAACACAGCTACTGCAACTGCTCAAGAATCTAGCGACTCTAACATTGACCCTACTAGATTCATAGCAGTAAAGCCCAAATTCCTTAACACAGCTTTGCCAAGGGGTGACAATGAATTAGATATGCTTGATGATGATGAACAAGTGGTCCCAAGTGTAAATATTGAAGATGTTTTTGAAGAAGATGATGTTGTAGCTAGTTTCAGACAAGAGAAGGAAGATGAAGTGAATAAAGACAAACCACAAGAAATAGATCTATCCTTACCTGGATGGGGAAGTTGGGGTGGTAAAGGTGTAAAGGCACCTAAACGTAAAAGAAACAGGTTTATACTAAAAGGAGCGCCGAAGACTCCGCGTCGTGACGAAAACAAAGGCGATATTATCATCAAAGAATACAAAGATCCAAAACTTGCTGCCCATAAAGTAAAAGATGTCCCATTCCCATTTGAGAGTGTGAAAGATTATGAAGCATCAATAAGAGCGCCTTTGGGAAACACATTTATTCCAGAGAAGGCTCATAAGGTTTTGATCAGACCAAATGTGATAACTAAGGCAGGAACAATTATTCAGCCTATGGATGAAGACGAGTTGTTATTGAAGAAGAATAAGAACTTCAAGAATGAGAAGGTGTTGAAGATTTTTGGAAAAAAATAAAGTGGAGAAATGAGTTTTTACAGTTTTTATTTAAACTAAATTTAGCTTAGATCTAGAGACCAACACGCACAGGGGGAGATACTAGTATTACACCATCTCCTCTTACAAAAAGCATAGGAATGTTTCTCTTAGTTGTTCTGTACACTTCTTCGTATGTTTCCTCATCAATCTCAACTGTGGTTATTGTTTCTTCTGCATCACCCAGCACCATGTTAAGATGTTGATCATAAGCCTGAAAGTAGAGAGATTTTTTATAATTTTTATTTTTATTTTAGTATAATTATAGGTAATTAAATTAATCACATTAAAAAGAGTATTTACCATCATAAGCCATGCACTTCTTTAGTTTTCTTGCTCTAACTCTTGCGGTAGTTAGGTAATTTAATGATTATAAATTCTGAGAAAAGGCCTACCTAACTAACAAAAACCTAAAATATTTGTCTGACTTTTTAGTTTCATGCTGCTGTAGAAATTATGGAACTACAAAGAAGGGATGTTGCAATTGCAGATTTTTTGAGATTGATTTGTGAGAAACAAATGATATACACAACCAACATGTTGTTGCTTCTATTGGGCATGCCCCAGTCCTATCCCAGTATCTTTCTTCAGCATTGATCACCATTGATTATTGCAGATGCGGATGTGAATATCTGCAACATTCTTGCTACAAAGCCTCTGTGGAGTGGCAAGCATGTAGCCAGGTGGGATGCGAGAGGTTGCAGGTGCAATTACCACTGCGGGCAAATGTTTCTATGTTCTGCAAATATTTCCGGGGCTGGCTGTTGTGGTGTCATGATACTCGTACTTCCTGATACCCACAACACAGGTAATCATAGTGTGGGATCAGGATTATGTATGTGACTGCTGGGTGCACTATATTATGTAAAGACAAAATGGTATACCTCTACATTTTGTCTTTACATAATATAGCTCTTATAAGCTAATAAAATGTACTTACATGGAGTTTACCACGAAGCTCTCGTTCATTCCTCATCTTGACATATATCCTTTCATCCAAGCTTAGTCTGATCAGATCAAGCGGTTCCTTTACAGTCATCACCGATACCTGTAAGAGTATAAGATTTGTGTTTTGCTTCAACATGTACCTCACAAGTTTTGTGTGTGGTAAACAAAAATATATTGCAGAGTTCAAATGGCAATCTTGAACCAAAGAAGAGTATCTAGTAGGGTGGTTTTAATAAACGAGACTGTCGCAGAGGTGCCGGTCGAGGGGAAACAATATATTTTAATCGGGTTTTTATGTTCGGGACATAGTTTTGTTTTTCTTCACCTGAAATTATTAACTATGTAAAAAATTGTTCTATACTTACATTTTCACCGTCGTCAGCCATTCTTACGACCTAAAATTAGGTGCCCTGGGAGATAGTTTGGTTTCTTATTTCCTTGCGAAATATTATCGTTTCAGAACTTCAGAATTCCCAAAACAAACCCTGCGGATAGCGATAAACGAAATTGTTTTTGAGGTTATGCATTTTTTTTTTCTTTATTGGCCGTTGTTTGTCCGGCCTATGAATATACTCCATCTCTTCCCGTGGACGTCGTAAAAGCCGACGAAGGGATTACCCGGACTTGTTGATAAGATTTGTCCTGGCTGCTAGCTTATTATGGAATGTGTTATTACTAGAAGAAAGCGTTAGCAGAGTCAGTCGTGGGAGGCAATGGCGGCGATGAGCTCACCATTTGTCACGTCTATATTCCACGATGGTGCAACCCACTGTGAAAAGAGGCCCTTTGAGGCTCTGCCTGCCCTTTCGGGGAAAAAGGCGTGTGTCTATGTAAATACCTATGTTTGAATTCTTTTAAATCACCCTTTTGGCACAGAATATATAATAGTACTTTTGGGCAGGCTTATAATATTAATTTATAACGTTAATCATTTTCGATAAAGTCTGGCACAACGGCTTGACTTAGGTACAAGCTTTCCAAATTCGGAGTGCCAGACTGACTCGTACTCATCTAACGAATCGAATCCAGAATCGTAGCTTTCGCTATCGCGTGGAAGGTACGCTCTCTGACCCGCACTCCATCAGAGCCGGAGTCCCTTAGGGCTCCGTCCTCGCCCCCCTCCTATTTATGCTGTATACTAGCGATAAGCCCCGCTACCACCATCAAGTGGAAATCGCCCTATCCACTCTCACAGCACTACTTAGGTGCATGGTTCTGCAAATGGCGTACCTATATAGCCTCTATACGCCATTTGGGAAACTATAATCTGGGTCTCTTCAAGTCAAGAGTGAATAGGTGCCTTCTAGACCTTTGTGCTTCATCTTCGGCCACATCGTCACTTACCAACAGGTGAGATCGTGGTCAAACAAAGGTCTATCAATGTTAAAAAAAAAAAAAAAAAAAAAATGCGGAGCCTCTATATTAGACAACCTAACGAAGAGTGCAGCAGTGTACTTTTCGCAGGGTCGTTCTACACCATCGAGCAACAGAGGCCTGCAATGCTCTAGGGCCTTTTTTTTTTTTTTTTTTTTTTTTACGATGGGAAAATGCGTTACGCATGTCCATCAGCTCGGGGAGAGCTGAGGGGGTCTGTCGGGCTCTCCGTTGGCTAGCACCCAACGGCATACCGACTAAAAACCCATCGATATTCCTTCCTTCACCTTAATGCTAGTGCATCATCAAACCACTCATCATCTGACGAGTGGTTTAGAGATGCACTAACACTTGACAGGGTCACGGGGTCCCGGTTGGATTCTACCGCGGCCCTGTCGGTGATTGTTCGCATAAAGCGAACCCCTCGGTTCCCCCCATGTGGGGGAGGGGAATATCCTGGAATACGAAGGACATTCCCCGGTGTAGGAGACCTGTGCAATGCCAGATTGGGGCTCCCCGCACCCGAAACTGGCTGGCCACCATCGAGCAGAAGAAGGCGGTTGAATTGCCGCCGCCTTCTTCCGGTCCTCTTAAGGCGGAGTATGTCAGATTGAGGGTCCTCCTCCCTGACCCGCTCCGCAGCCTCCTTCAGCGACATGACCTCCCCGCAGAAGGAGACCATAGCCTCCCAGGATCTATCACTGTCAAGCATGGATTTAACCACGCTCGAGAGCGAGAGATCCTGGCCTATCACTGCTTCCAGCAATTGCCGCTGCGATGCCCAGGCGCTGCACACTTCAAGTGTGTGATGCGCCGTATCCTCAACGTCACTGCAGTGATGGCAGATTGGGCTTACCTCCCTGCGAGCTATTTTGTGCAGATACCGTCCAAAACATCCATGTCCGGATAGCATCTGCACAAGTCTGTAAGTTAGGACGCCGTGCTTCCGGTGTACCCACTCATCTAACACCGGAAGTACAGCGTCAATAGTCCACCGACCAAACTGGGCAGACTCCAATTCTTCAGCCCAATGCTGTAGGGCAACATCGTAATGCTCTAGGGCCTACACCCAGAGCGATCCATCTCTTTGACAAACCCATTCCCTGGGTAAAGTCAGCAACTTGAATGAAGTTATAGAAATCTATAACTTCATGGCTACTTGATAGTCACTTGTCCTTTCTCCCTCACATCAGAAAAGTTAGCAATCACGCTAAATTCATTCTCGGTCGTCATACTCCTCTCGTGACACTTCTCAAAACTTGCATTTCATCATGACATATGCCTTCGTGGTGTTTGTTCATTTCCAAACTTGTCCGAAAGCTCCAAATTATTCGAAACCGTTTCTTGCGTAAGGCTACTGCGTCACCTCACTATGAAGATAAAACTCTCGTACGATTCTCCCTTTAAACCGTACCTTTATCTTTCCTCAAACTCCCAGCACTTTTTTGGTTTTATGTCAAGTTAATCACCTGTCATTGGCAAACTCTTGTGGCACCACTACCGGTCCGCTGAACACGCCAAAAAAAGAAGAAGAAGAAGAAGAAGATAAAACTGACAGACGTCAAATGTTACCTATTAAAATGGCCCGACTGTAGTACATAGTACATATTTTAACCTCAGAAGAAGGATGAGATTTTTACTAATATTCTGTGCTATAATATACAGCACGTTCACCGTAAGATGGCACCTGTAAATACTCCATGGCAGGTGCCAATATACGGTGAACGTTCTCATTAAAAAAAATGCTCCTTGCTTATGCCATTTTCAGTATCAGACTGTCAGACAGCAGACTACAGACGGAGTCTCTATGCTTTGTCATTGTCACAAACACTGCAAACACAAATCCAAATCTGTCAAAATTGGATCAACAACGCGTGTCGCGGATGGCTTCCGTAAAATAAAATAAATTAGGAATAAATAAAAATATCCTGAGATATGGTTCGCAGTGGGTAAGTTTGTGATTTTGAAGCTGCATACAGTAGTTCATAACAGAACAAAGTATTCAAAATAATGTGTTCGCAGGCGTGACCGTGATCGAAGAAGGTCGCACAGCAGATCAGTGTCCCCGGATCGAAAGCGAAGGCGCTCTCGCTCCAGGAGTCGGGACAGAGTTTCAAAGACCTCAAAGAGAAAGCGTAGCCGCAGCAGAGAGCGTGATTCTAAGCGGGATCGCAGCAGAGACCGTGATCACAGAGACAGGAAGAGGTGGGTTCATTGAACAAAACAGTATTGTCAGTGAAATTCTTTAGTATATGGACCTTCGATGGTCTCCTTTCTCCTTTGAGACGTACACAAAGATATATGTAAAACACTTAGTGTTGATACAAACCACATGATAGAAACATTGTGTGCCAATATCTAAACATGATCAAAACATAACATCATTATCTGGAACTGTATTTTGTTCTATGTAGATGACATTTCTAGATAATTATTTGAACACTAGTACCTTTGCATGTAGGCACACATAGTGCAGGGCACACTCTAGCTAGATAGAGCATTAACTTGCATTTGGATGGGGAGAACCGAAGACCGGGCCCATGGTGTGCCATGGGAGAGAATCTATATCCAGCAGTAGACTGCAACAGGTTGAAGAAGATAATGACCTACCCAAAACTTACAGGTTAATAAATTTATTCAATGTTTTTTAGTGATAAGCGAGATGACAAGAGAAACGGTGGCAAGTCATCCAGGAAGAAGTCGCCTGATAAAGAAAGGTCCAAATCTAAAGAGAAATCGTTGAAGGACTTGCAAGATTATAATATTGGATCTTCAGCTGATAAGGTACGTGATGCTTAGTAAAATACAAAATACTAGAGCGGCTATGTTCACATGATTTTGATAAAAAGTAACCCAAGAGGTATGTAATCCAGATTTATCAAAAAACACAACCTTCCAAGGCACTAACTGCAGCAAGGTAATAGAACGTTCAGCTCAGTTATGAGCCATCTCAATCTACCGACTATGCCATTAACATGTCATTGATCCATTAAGTGGGGTCGGTCCTACACTGCATTGCCAGGTTCGTTGTTGCCACTTGAGAACCTATATTCCGCATTGGTTGTTGGTTGTGCAAGTATAATGGCCTGTCCATTACGACTATCACTTACATATTAAACTCCTTGTTTCTAGGAAGAAGAACAGATCCATCTGGAAGCCGAGATGCAGAAGCGTCGTGAGCGCATAGAGCGATGGCGCGCGGACCGCAAGCGCAAGGAAATAGACCAGGCGAAGAAAGAGGTCCAGAAAGGCAGCATCGTCACAAGCATCCAATTGCCAATCTCAAAAAAATGGTCACTGGAAGATGACTCGGGCGATGAAGGTGTTTTAGGTAAACACATGACGTTATAGTAATTTTCCAGTGTGAGAACTACTGATCATGCTCGTAAAGCAATCTTTACACAGAAGTCGTTCTTACACCAAGGCTCTTTTCATGGCCACTATATCTCAACTGGCTAAACGCAATGGAGCCACGAATATGAATGACTCAGTCACACAACAATCAAACAATAATAATTTTACTTGTAGTGTTGTTATGGTGACTCCTGACGCTTGGCCAATGTTCCAATTCCAAGCCCGCGCCCGAGCCTCTCAATTGGACGAGCGTTTGGACGGTGGCTCCAGATGCTCATCCAACATTCTAAATCGTACCCCAGCCTCGCAACAACTATTATTATATACTAGCCTTCTGCCCGCCGCTTCCCACGCGTGGTGTCGGGATAAAAATAGTCCCCCTCTCCCTGTAATGCCCCACTCCCCCTGTACTGCCTCCTCTCCCTGTACTGCCCTCTCTCCCTGTACTGACCCCCCTCTCCCTAAGCTGTACTGCCACCCTCTCTCTGTACTGCCCCCCCCCCCTCTCCTTGTACTGTCCCCCCGTCAGCATCCATCCTCACTCCAAATACCATCAAAACCTGCTAAACGGCCTGAAAAGAGCCTAGTGACCGATGTTTTGTGTCAATTGTTACTTACTATTTGTGTAATGTGGAAGACGGAGAAATTTACTATAGAATGATCAAAAATTATGATATAATGATGAAAAATACACACATATTGAGAACCTCCTCATTTTTTCTAAGTTGTTTAAAAATAAGGTAAAAAAATCCCCACATGGTTTCTCCACATCATATGGTTTCTCAATATGATGTAGGATATTACAACATACTACACACATACATACATACACACTTACACATACACACATACTGCATACATACACACTACACACATACTTCATACATATCCTACTAGTCATAGTCATATTCCAGTAAAAACACTGGGTGCACTAAGTTTTGTTTAGGCACATACATTTAAATTTTTAGCGGTATAAATTGGACGATACCTGCCCCATAAAATAAAATGGGGATTCACCATAATCACCATGCTTGGCAGGTGAATTGGTGATTGCACTATTGGTTTTGAGTACTTAGGTGGATGCTGCTGCCCAAACCCTGGTATAATCCCTTAGTCGACTTTTACGGCATCCACAGGAGGAGACGGGGAGGTATATTCTTAGGCACGACAAAGTAGAGCACTTTAGCTTATGAGAACACTATTTTGATGTCTTTCTGTTTAGCTGAAGACAGCGAAGCCAAAGAGAAACAAGCTGCTGAGGAGAAAAGGCTGGAGGAAGAAGAAATAGATCCTCTGGATGCTTATATGCAAGAAGTACAACAAGTAAGTTTATAATTATTATGTAGTGTAGATGATCATCAACACACACACATGATTGCATTTTTAACCCCCAACTAAAAAGAGATAGATCTAAGAACTTTTGATGTGAATATGAAATGTGGTTAAAATGTGTTATTTTTCAGGAAGTACGCAAGGTAAACCAGTTGGACCAATCCAGGGGTATCCTCAGCGTGCCGACGCAGGGCGGCACGGGAATCGTAATCCTCACTGGAACTGCTAAGAAGATGGTCAAAGAACAGAAAAACAAAGGTAAAATTAAGATAAGATAAATTAAAATAAGCATCTATCGACAACACGCCGTAGTCTGAATCTTGAAAAGATATTGACGTAGACATATGGTTCACTTCTATCCACTGTTGTAGGGGTCACTTCTATCCTCTGTTGAAGGGGTCACTTCTATCCACTGTTGCAGGGGTCACTTCTATCCACTGCTGGCCATAGCTCTCTTCTATCCACTGTTGCAGGGGTCACTTCTATCCACTGCTGTACATAGCTCACTTCTATTCACTTCTGTTTGCGCCTTCAAGCCGTATTTAAAACATTTTGGTATGTTATTTTAACTAGTTTGCAAAGCATCCACCTCAAACCATTTCGTTTAATTGCAGGTGAATTGATTGAACAGAATCAAGATGGACTCGAGTATTCATCTGAAGAAGAGACTGAGGATATAAAGGACCAAGCGGCGAACCTCGCTTCCAAACAAAGGAAGGACTTGGCTAAAGTAGATCACACCAGCTTGACATACCAGCCGTTTAGAAAAGCGTTTTATACAGAGGTATGTTATTTATTGGATGCAGTGTGTGGTGATATTCATAGGTCGCAGGAATTCGGGGGATGGAGGCGGCTAAAGAACTTTCATATTGGCATTCTACGGAGGTCCATGTGCAGCCCTATTGGATTGACTGTTTTTTTAAGAATTTATGAAAAAAAAATGCTCAATGCAATAAAATTTGGTTAATGGAAATCTATGGAACCCTTTGCATCGCTAAAGGATATGGATATGGGTTAGTAAGTTGAAGTGGCAATGGGCAGGCCATAATAGCTTGTAATTAGAACTGAAAATCGCTGAGGAATTAATTTTCTCGAGTGACAAAAGTGCAGATGCAGCTTAGGACAAATACAACGACGAGAGGGACGAGCTGATCTGATGATGGAGAAGGAAGTTGAACAACGGAACTCCTCGAATGATAATAGTAGACTGGCTGTGTTTAGGCTCATTTTGATCAGCAAACCGTTCCGATCACTAATTTTATAAATGCTTGTTTTGGAAAATATATTTTTCAACAAAAAAACTAGTTATAAAATGAACTTTTGTTTCCAGGTGAGTGAACTAGCAAGAATGACGACAGAAGATGTGGAAGCGTACAGGACAGAACTTGAAGGCATCAGGGTGAAGGGCAAGGGATGCCCCAAACCCATTCGGTCGTGGGCGCATTGTGGCATCAGTAAGAAAGAGATGGATATATTGAGAAAACTCAACTTTGAAAAGCCTACACCTATTCAGACTCAGGCGATACCCGCTATTATGTGTGGAAGGTAAGTTATCTCCTACAAATACCACACCATTACAGTACACCACACACAGTACAGTACTACAGTATACCACAAAAATAATATAGGGCTCAGAGGACACTCGCTGAAGCTGTAATGCGGGCCAAGTACCAGCAATCCGAGGATGCACATATTGCCCAATCGCGTCATGCGCACTTGGAACCGGTTACCAGACTCAGTGATCAGTGCCCCCTCAGTGAATACTTTCAAAAATAGCACTGATAAGGACTAAGATATACGCACCCTGTGGTTCTGTTTTGTTCGGACAGACAATATAAGGAGGTCTAGGAGTTAGATTACACTCTACTGGTAGCACAGAGACGGGGCTGTCTTATTTCTCATTGGCTTACCTGGCGAAGTATATTATTGTACCATGGATTATGTCTTTACAGAGACCTAATCGGGATCGCTAAAACTGGATCCGGGAAGACCCTAGCATTCATCCTCCCCATGTTCCGTCATGTCCTCGACCAGGCGCCGCTGGAAGACACCGACGGCCCGATAGCGCTGATCATGACGCCTACGAGGGAGCTCTGCATGCAGATCGGGAAGGACATCAAGAAGTTTGCCAAGTCTTTAGGGTTGAGAGTCGTGTGTGTTTATGGAGGCACCGGCATTTCTGAACAGGTTTGTAGATGTATCTTTAATTTGATAGACCATAAGAGCAATACCAGTAAATTAATATATTATGTGCCGGTGTATTCAGAACAGTGCCAGTCAAAAGAGACTTCAAAATATCTCTACGATCTCTTATATAGTGCTCAGCGCCACCTAGTGACAAGTGCAGGTGTATTCAGAACGGCGCCAGTTAAAAGAGACTTCAAAATATCTCTACGATCTCTTATATAGTGCTCAGCGCCACCTAGTGACAAGTGCAGGTGTATTCAGAACGGCGCCAGTTAAAAGAGACTTCAAAATATCTCTACGATCTCTTATATAGTGCTCAGCGCCACCTAGTGACAAGTGCAGGTGTATTCAGAACGGCGCCAGTTAAAAGAGACTTCAAAATATCTCTACGATCTCTTATATAGTGCTCAGCGCCACCTAGTGACAATGTACTGGACTAGCTGGTCAGCTAGTTAGATACGCAGCCGGACTTGTATTTGATATACAGGTTAGGTATCTTGCCATGTGGTTCAATCGTGAGGAATGTATTCACACAATCATTGCAATGGCTTAACCGATTTCTATTAAATTTGGTATGGAGACTATGACCTGGATTGAAACATCGGCTTCTTTTCATTTCTGTACGACGCGCGTGAATCTAATCGCAGCATTTTGGCGTTAATTACTTGGATGGATACTGCTGCCTATCTCCTGGTGTAATCCCTCAGTTGGCATTTACGACTTCGACGAGGGTAGACGGAGGGGTCTATTCTTAAGGTCTATTCGAGGCACCACACAGGCGCTTCCCACCTAGTAGCATGAAGCATCATCAAATAAAACGCGCGCCGTGTGTATTGCCTGATTCTTCTAGGTTTGGTCGCGTTGGAAAAGGAGTAAATTTAGTTTATTAGACAATGCAAAATGATCCTTGTGAATATTTTTGACTCTTTAAGGCCGGACCACTGCAAAACTTTAAGCGGATGAAGTCGCGGTTATTCCACTAGTATTTTTATAATTGTATAGTCTAATCACAAAATACTATATATATATTATGTTTCAGATAGCAGAGTTAAAGCGTGGTGCGGAGATGATAGTGTGCACGCCGGGCCGCATGATCGATATGCTGGCGGCGAACTCGGGGCGCGTCACCAACCTGCGGCGCGTCACCTACATAGTGCTGGACGAGGCGGACAGGATGTTCGACATGGGATTCGAACCGCAGGTAACAAATGATTAAGTGATAAGTGAAAAGATTCAAGTGTAAACCACACTTTATGGATAACATTAAATTTAAATGTGACGGAAAAATTCCGTTCCAGTGGGACTCGAACCCGCATCTTCGCCTGAAATCGGCGATGCCTTTACCAGTTCGGCCATAGAATGAGCTATGACGCTGAAGACGTTTTTTTTGTTATTTTTTAAATTGATAGACTTCTTTTGTTTGACCACGATCTCACCTGTTGGTAAGTGACGATGCGGCCGAAGATGGAGCACAAAGGTCTAGATAGCAACTATTCACTCTAGCCTTGAAGAGACCCAGATTATAGTTTTCAGGAAAGACATAGCTCATAGATCAGCGTCATAGCGCGTTCTATGGCCGAACTGGTAAAGGCATCGCCGATTACAGGCGAAGATGCGGGTTGGAGTCCTGCATAAGGGACAAAATAAGGGTCCTCAATTACTTTCTCATTACTTTACGATATACTTAGCATTCCATACACTATCACCGCCATAATATGCCACTTTTAAAAATTCGAATGGTGAAAAATTATTTTGATACACTGCCAGTTCACACTCTAGGCCTTCAAATGTGGCCAATAATCAAGGAGCAATGAACGGATAAGTTTTGACAGAATTGTTTATTTTTATGTGTTTTTCTCTTTTGGTTCGGAAACTTTATGAGCGCTGGCCCGAAGTCCATTTGCTTTGAGGCCAGTGTATCCTTATAGTGATTTTAAGATGTTGCTTTTGTCGTTTAATATATTGATATGTATAATATATTGTATATTTTGTACTTGTTGCTTCTTAAGGCGCGATAGGTTCTCAAATATCTCTAGAATTTTAAAGTTTTTGATAAGAATTTTCATAGTTTGCTATGAAGAAAAAAATATATGATATTCTTGAGCTTTTATCTATCTAGTTATCTAGTGAAATCAATAATTCAATAAAATATTTGAATTACTTCACTCGATAAAAAAAAATAACAAAGATACCTCCTTTTTAAAATTTAAATGCTATTTTTCACTCACTTCTCTCACGTTTTAATTTTTGAAACATTTGGTTACATGTTAGTTATTATTTGAGTTAGTGAATTCATCAACAAAATTTAACAAAACTTTGAACGAAATTTTTATATAATTTTTTTATACATAAAAACACGGTATCAGAGCGTGCGTTCGCCTTCTTCGCCTCATACAAAAATGTTCGTTGAACCTATAGCGCCTTAAATTTATTTTATAGGTAGTTCAACGTGCATGCTGATATGATTGCATAATTATTTATACTATTTCAAGTGTTCTTTACCGACCACAGAAAAGAGGGGACTCTTCTAACACAGGTTACTGCAACTTACCAGAAGAGATCCCAACCCGATTTACTGTATTACTTGTAAACACAATAAAAACTTATGTATTTTTTTTTGTTTGTCGTGGTTTTGATATTGAATGTGTGCCTCAGGTTATGAAGATCATAGACAACGTCAGGCCTGACAGACAGACGGTGATGTTCAGCGCCACCTTCCCGCGACAAATGGAGGCGCTGGCCAGGAGGATCCTGCAGAAACCTATTGAAATACAGGTAAAGGAAACTCATTCATCTCTCGTACAATGTTTTCTCCGCTAACAACCGCTGGGGAATAAAGTTTCTCGAATCGCGATCATGAACCTAGGACGCTGTCTAGGACGCCCCCCACTAGATGGACTGATGGCATTGTAACGGGCACAAGAAGGCAGTGGATGGAGTCTGCCCAAGACCGGGGAGGGGAGATATTATGTCTTCTCGTTATCTCACCAGGTCTACATGTTTCATTACTGTCTCATTAGGTCTGTAGTCTTATCATTATCTCATCAGGTTTGTATGTCTTATCATTATCTCATCAGGTTTATCTTATCGTTCACTTTTGAAACTATCATGGTTATCTACATACTAGATACAGTCATACATAGCAGTCGATAAGCCATGTCAGAGGTCCTCGGGCGACTTGACAAACTCTGACACCAGAGGCCAGCACTACCTCATACGAAACGAAACGAAACGATGTACATACTTTTCACTAGAAACGGGATATTTACCGTGATTTTTTAGTTTTGATTGTCCCCGATGTTTCGGCGCAGTTGCATGCGTCACAGTTGCATTTTAGTCAGTTCTCCCGTGGTCATGGCCCGTGCAACTGCGCCGAAACATCGGGGACAATCAAAACTAAAAAATCATGGTAAATAAAATCATGGTAAGAAAAGTATGTCTTATCATTAACTCATCAGTAGGTCTGTATGTCTTATCTTTATCTCATCACCTCGTATATTTTTTCATTATCTCACTGGGTGTGTATCTGTATGCCTTATCATTACCTCATCAGTTATGTAGGTGTCTAATCATTATCTCATCAGATCTGTATGTTTGTTCATTATCTCATCAGTTCTGTATGTCTAATCATTATCTCATCACCTCGTATATTTTTTCATTATCTCACTGAGTGTGTATCTGTATGCCTTATCATTACCTCATCAGTTATGTAGGTGTCTAATCATTATCTCATCAGATCTGTATGTTTGTTCATTATCTCATCAGTTCTGTATGTCTAATCATTATCTCATCAGTTCTGTATGTCAAATCATTATCTCATAAGGTCTGTCTTCCTTTATCATTATCTAACCAGGTCTTATCATTATCTCGTCAGGTTGGCGGGCGCAGTATAGTCTGCAAGGAGGTGGAACAGCATGTGGCGGTGCTGGAAGACGATGCCAAGTTCTTCAAGCTGCTGGAACTCCTGGGGCTGTACAGCCAGATGGGGTCCATCATAGTGTTCGTGGACAAGCAGGAGAATGCTGATAGCCTACTGAAGGACCTCATGAAGGCATCCTACCAGTGCATGAGCTTACACGGAGGTGAGTGGAGTGTTTGGGGTTGGCAACGACCGTTGCCGGTTGTGCTTGCTAACAAATAGCGTCATGCTTGTTTAAAGTCACGCAACTGGCTATGGAGAGAGCTGTGCTGGAAGTTTCACTATGTGATAGATAATTCAAACCGAGGTAATTCGTAGAAGACCTTCATGGGGTTGATGAACGCTGCTCATGGCTGTTCGTCCTGGCATTCTTTGGGATAGGTCTGTGTTCAGCACAGCTGATGATGAAGGTGATGATTATGTTGATGAGTCAGTTGTACCACAAATACTATGTATGTTAGTTTGTGTGTTAGTACATTTGAGAATGTAGTTGTGTGCTGAGTGTAAGTTGAGTACTTTTATATGCATCTTGAAGTGAGCGCGTTACGTAGGTTTCGTTTGATCAGAATGAGTTGTCTACACGAGCCGCTAGAGGCGCTGTTTACACTTCTAAACAAATTAGAACTAAAGCGAACATTGAGTGTATGAAGGACACAGTATTTATCCCCACGTTCGAACTCAATCGTAATCAAATTCAATAATTCTCTAGGTATTGTGCATTATGTCTTGAAAAGTTCCAAAAACTACAGGTGATTTAATTTTCTTTTACAGGTTGTCTCGTCACCGCAATGTTTAGTTTTAAAACTGCCAATTTAGTATCGAATCAGGAAAAACAGAAAGTATCAAATGAAAAACGTATAATTTTTTATTAATTGTAATATGGAAATTCTAAACCAAATCTACTAATGTTATATTTTCCTTACAGCTTCCAAATCACGAACCGACGGGGCGTCAACTATTTATGTTTTTTTTTCGTTGTGTGTAAGCGTATCGTCATTCCATCGATATAAACTGACATTATCCATAAATACCAAGTTTATTCAAGGATACATGATTAAATAAAGCTTTGTTCTAAACCTTTGAACACAACATTGCTGTCTCTTTAGATTTGGAGCTCAATAAGCTTTCAATTTAGCAGAAACTGCAGCTACACACACACATACACAAAAACACCTAGACAAACGCCTTTTCCCCCTAAAGGGTAGGCAGAGCCTCAATGCGCCTCTTTTCACTGTGGGTTGCATCATCGTGGGAAATAGACGTAACAAGTGGTGAGCTCATCGCCGCCATTGCTTCCCATGACTGACTCTTCTAAAGCTTTCTTCCGGTAATAACACACAATCGGCAAAATACCGTCAGAAAAACGACGTATCGTAACACAAACTTCTTTTATATATTGTTATTATGCATTTGGCATATTAATGCTATGAATTCATAAATTCAATACAATTTTCAACGTATTGAACACTCATTCCAAACCAAAGAATCAGTATTTTTTTTTAGTAAAGCTTGCGTTTTCACTAAGATTTTTGTGGTCAATTCTTATTCATTTGAAAAATCACGATATACACTTCTATTTCATTTCACTACAATTCTTAAATAAGCTACATTGGATAAAATGTCACCAAAATTACAAGAAATTAAAATTATTTAAAAAAAAACCGATGGCGTCTCTTCAGTAAAGGCGGGAAGAGTCTACATGAACATTTACGTTGACAATGCGCTTACACAATCCTCAAACAACAAAAGTGTCTAATGACGATCGTATTAACACTATCCTGTTACAGGAATTGATCAATTCGACAGGGACTCTACCATCGTGGACTTCAAGAACGGCAAGGTGCGCCTGCTAGTGGCGACCAGCGTGGCCGCCCGCGGGCTGGACGTCAAGCAGCTAGTCCTCGTCGTCAACTACGACTGTCCCAATCACTATGAAGATTACGTACACAGGTTAGTACTTCAAGAACGGCAAGGTGCGCCTGCTAGTGGCGACCAGCGTGGCCGCCCGCGGGCTGGACGTCAAGCAACTGGTCCTCGTCGTCAACTACGACTGTCCCAATCACTATGAAGATTGCGTACACAGGTTTGTACTTCAAGAACGGCAAGGTGCGCCTGCTAGTGGCGACCAGCGTGGCCGCCCGCGGGCTGGACGTCAAGCAACTGGTCCTCGTCGTCAACTGCGACTGTCCCAATCACTATGAAGATTACGTACTCAGGTTAGTACTTCAAGAACGGCAAGGTGCGCCTGCTAGTGGCGACCAGCGTGGCCGCCCGCAGGCTGGACGTGAAGCCAGTGCCGTAAATAGGGCAGTGCCACCGGTGCCCAGGCACAGGGCGTAGACTCTGGGGGGTACAAGAATGGCCAGACCAGGCAGGACTATTATTTTTTCGGTTTGTTCCTGATAAGTTCCCGCAAGTTTTAGCTAGGAACTTATCCCCAAGACAAGATGTTATATGTCATATGTTCTGATAGTGGATATCTTTATTACTGCAATCTCTTGATTTTAGTAACAAGAAAAACTTCATTCATACATTTAAAAAAAAACTTGTACTCAGCTCGGGAATCGAACCCAGACGTTTTGAAAAATAAAACTAACACTATTTATTAGATATCGATTGTGTAAATGTTACTGATGTCTAAAATGAATAAAATGCATTGTTTCAAATGATTTATAATAATCAAATCAAATCAAATATCTTTATTTCAGGCTTATTGGGAAATGTACAAAAACCTAAACAATAAGCCCATAGCAACATAAATACCTTAAAAACTAACATACATATAAAAACACTTTAGACTTGCACACGTTTAGACGGCGACGCATGACGCACCTGCGTGGTGTTTCGTGTCAGGCAATAATAATAATAATATATCTCTCTCCAGATGCGGTCGTACAGGTCGCGCCGGCAACAAAGGCTTCGCGTGGACGTTCCTGACTCCCGAGCAAGGGCGGTACGCCGGCGACGTGCTGAGAGCCTTCGAGTTAGCCGGCACCACCGCGCCGCCCGAGCTGAGGCGCCTCTGGGAGACTTACAAAGAGGCTCAAGAGAAGGATGGCAAGAAGGTCCACACTGGGGGTGGATTCAGCGGGAAAGGTGCTTCCAATATTCATTTCAATCTATAAATAAATAAAATTAAATAATAAATAATGCTGGACAAATCACACAACATTATCTAGCCCCAAGCTAAGCAGAGCTTGTCTTATGGGTACTAGATAACTGATATACTTAATACAATATATTACATAGATAGATATTTTTTATTATACATAGAAAATACCCAGAACACCCTGAACAAATATCTGCGATCGCACAAATATTTGTTCAGAGGCGGGAATCGAACCCGCAACCTAGGCAAACCTTTGTCCGCCGCGCCAGACGTTGTTGGGTACACTAACTAATGAGGTAAGGATGGTACCAAGCCGTGCGTCTAATCGTCCTATGATGAAAAGGAGATGGTGGGATCAGATCATGAAGATCCTGGGAGCATAGAGCTTGTTAGTAATAGAGCTTTTTTAAGCTCTTCGCCCGCCGCGCCACAGAGGTCGTCAAATCATCTATGGCGACAATCTATGCTAATTCTGAGAGCTATGCCGGTGATTTTTTGATTATACGGATCTCCATGTTCGCCTGTGAGTGACACCTATCACGGTATTGAAGAACTAGGAACGCAAGCAGATTGTGTCACGAAGTGATGCAGCGCACCAAGAGATGGCGCTATCGCTAGTAAATTATGAAAGTTCTGAATCGTGTTTACGGAATAATTCTGGAGTTTGACCATATTACTGGTTCAACCAGATGGTGGAACCATCTGTTGGTTGTACGACCCCGGACAAGTGGACCGTTCTGCGGAAGATCTCCCCTTTTCAATGAGGGACACATTTCCAATCACCTTAGAGCCAGGGTGGTCCCGGACTGTGCGGTTTCAGAGGAACTTCCTCCCGCGAACACTCAGGTTGTGGAATGATATCCCTCCAGAGGTTTTCCCAAGTGACTACAGTATGGGGTTCGTCAAAAGGGGTGTTTGGAAATTTTTATGAGGTCGGCAACGCGAGTGTGATGCCTCTGGTATTGCAGGCGTCCATAGGCTACGGTAACCGCTTACCGACAGGTGGGGCCGTAAGCTTGTTTGCTACCCTGCCAAAGTATAACAGTCATTGTTTCCATGTTATATAGGGTTCAAATTCGACGAGTCAGAGGCGCAAGCGGCGACTGATAAGAAGAAGTACCAGAAGGCTGCCCTCGGACTGCAGGACTCTGACGACGAGGACGTGGAGGGAGACCTGGACCAGCAGATCGAGACCATGTTCGCTGCCAAGAAGATCGTCAAGGAAATCAAGGTGAACAGAGGCGCGATTTCGCAACTCTGTGTGCGATTCTTTTTACAAGCTTTTATTTAACTTGACCGGTTAGTTAGTATGTATGTTAGTGTGGGACAAATCATGCAAGCTGAATTAAAACCACTTGACATCCGGCTGAACTGAAATATTGCATACCTGTCAAGATCCTGCCAATAATGACAATACAATATTATGGTAACAGCGAGCTGATCTGATGAACTTTGAGGAACCAAGGTCGGTGATAAGTGTTTTATTTTAAATAAAAACGAATGGCAATAAACAAAACGGAAATAACACCGTTTTAATAAATTAAAAAAAACTGATATTTTTACAATATTTATTTGTGATAAAACTGGGTAAATGCCTTTTTGTAATTAGTTTTTACTTAAAATACAACAGTGACGTATATACGGCATATAGTCTATTACGGGCATTGGGTCCATAAAGTTTGAAAAACTAATTGCGGGAAACGGTTTTAGACAATGTGTGAACAAAACCCTGATAATGTTTTCGTGAACTATGTATTGTGATGGTTCCAGCCTGGAGCCGGCGCGGCCGGCGTGCCGCCGCCCGCCGCCGCCGCCGGCACGGACGCCAAGCTGGACCTCGCGCGGAAGCTGGCCTCCAAGATCAACCTGGCGAAGGGGCTGGGCGCGGAGCAGAAGGGCGCCACGCAGCAGGCCGCCGAGGCCATACTGAAGGGAGCTCCCAACGCACACACGCTCATCACGGTACCACTTACGATCTTTACACTTACATTTCGGGGAATGCTTTTTTAACTCCAGACGTAAAAACGAAGGGGCGTTATAAGTTTGACGTGTCTGTCTGTGTGTATGTGTGTGTGTGTGTGTGTGTGTGTCTGTGTGTGTAGGTGTGTGTAGGTGTGTGTGTGTGTGTGTGTGTGTGTGTGTGTCTGTCTGTGGCATCGTAGCTCCCGAACGGATGAACAGATTTCGTTTTTTTTTGTTTGATCAAAATGGGTTCGGCCGTTTCCTTTGCGTTGGGGGTTTTTTTAATTTTTACAAAATTAATTACTTGTTTATTTATATTTTTTATACCGTTTTTTGGCATGGTGTGTCCGGCCCAAAAATAGACCCTTCCGTCTCCTCCAGTAATTGTCGTAAAAGCTGACTAAGGGATTACCCGGACTGTTAGTAAGATTCGTTGGTATAAGATTTGTCCTGGCTGCTAGCTTATTTTTGGAATGTGTTATTACTGGAAGGATGCGTTAGCTGAGTCAGTCGTGGAAAGCAATGGCGGCGATGAGCTTACCACTCGCCACGTCTATATTCCACGATGGTGCAACCCACTGTTAAAAGAGGCACATTGAGACTCTGCCTACCCCTTCGGGGAAAAAAGCGTGTGGCTATGTATGTACTATGTATTTTTTTATACACAACTTTACATGACTAAGCCGATGGCCCACCTGATGTTAAGCGGTACCCTCTGCCTATGAACTCTGCATTATCACATAGGTCACGTCCACCAAGTACGCGCCCTATGTGGCATTGCACTGCGCCCGTCATCCTGAGACATAAAGATGGAAAGTCTCATGTGCCTGTAATTTCACCGGCACCCATTCGCTTCAAACCGGAACACAGTGATGCGAACACTACTGCTTTGCGGCAGAAATAGGTATGGTGGTAGTATTTCCCCGGACGAACTCTTTCACAAAAAAGCTCTAGCTACTAACAAGCTCTATGCTCCCAGGATCTTCACGATCTGATCCCACCATCTTCTTTTCATCATAGGACGAGCAAACGCACGGTTTGGTACCATCCTAACCTCATTAGTTAGTATACCCTACGACCTCTGTGGCGCGGCGGACGAAGGGTTGCGGTATCGATTTCCGCCTCGGAACAAATATTTGTACGATCTGCAGATATTTCTTCAGGGTATTTTCTATGCATAATACAAAATATCTATCTATGTAATGTATTGTATTAAGTATATCAGTTATCTAGTATCCATAACACAAGCTCTGCTTAGCTTGGGGCTAGATAATGTTGTGTGAACTGTCCAGCATTAATTATTTATTTATTTACCCTCTATTCGTACTAAGCGTTTCGGTTACTGCTAAAGAGTGAAATACACTACCGTCGTCTTGTCTTTCCTGAAAACTGTAATCTGGGTCTCTTCAAGGCAAGAGTGAATAGGTGCCTTCTAGACCTTTGCACTCCATCGTCGGCCACATCTACCATTGTACCTATACATAACATTTCTCCATCATATATTTGACCATTAAATACGTCAACTTCCGTATCCATTGCAGGCTAAGACCGTAGCTGAACAGCTAGCAGCCAAACTGAACACGCGACTGAACTACCAGCCCCGCGATGAATCCGCGAACGAGCCCGCTGAGGAAGTGTTCAAGAAGTACGAGACCGAGCTCGAGATCAACGACTTCCCGCAACAGGCTCGCTGGAGAGTCACGAGCAAGGTAATGTCAAGATTAGATAAGATATGTTTATTTGCCAGAATATCCAACTTATAACATAAATATCAAAGTTACGATGTTTGGATGCTAAACCGATTACGATTAAATTTGGTACACAAATTATGATCTGGATTGAGCTATAGGCTACTTTTTATCCTGGTAAAACGTGGGTCAAGCCGCGGGCGACACTTGGAAAATTAACAAAATCTTCAGCTAGAAGTCTTATTAAGTTCTACCTTATAATTTAGGCACACAAATTTTCACAGATTTCACATGGGTAATATTGTTTAATAAACCAATAATTTAAAAATAAATTGGGGTTATCACAATAATATTTTAATTGCGAAAGTGTGTGTTTGTTACTTCTTCACGCTGAAACGGCTGAACGGATTTGGATGTAATTTGGAATGGAGATAACTGGACTCCTGGAATAACACATAGGCACATTTTTATCCCGATATTCCCACGGGATCAAGACTTACGCGGGTGCAACCGCGGGGCGGTGCTAGTAAACTATAAAATTAAATAAATTGTCTAAAAATACTGTCTGTATAAAATATAATTGAAAATCCCATTAATGTAAGTATTGATTTAAAGAATAATAGCATTTACCGATAAGCCATTTCTTTAATTTAATATTAAACAAATTCTCAACTTTATCAGTAAACAAAACCTTTGTCTAGTGCGAATGAGATTGATTACAATTAAAAACAAAAGGTTATAAACATTTCGTAATCTCTTCTGACAAATATTTTTAATGACACTTTTTGTTCTTGGGATTAATTAAAAGTAAAAACATTCTGAGTCAATACACCAATTTTTTTAGCCTTGTATTTAAGCTAAAAGTATTGCAGCGGGCTATGGATCTCCATAGCCCATTGGTGTATTGACTCAAATGTTTCACGGCTATCTAGCTATGCTCGGAGTTTTTAAATGAGGAAGTAGAAGAACCATGATCACCGAGAATGAGGTTAAATAGTTCCTTTGTCGTTAAATAGTTCAAACAAACATGTTTATCGTTTACTCCAATCCATTGACTTTTCACCTCATGTACAGAGCTATTTATTTATTGTCCTCTTACATCCGTCATCATCATCAGCCTGTAGTCCACTGCTGGATATAGAATCCCACGATGAACGGCCTTGAGCCGTCTCCATCCACCGAGTTCATGAACCCTCTATAGTATCCTTGTTCCTACAAGAGGCGGGCCTTCGTCTACTGCGTCATCTGATTCGTGGTCACTCGAGAACCTATATTCCCTATAACAGTTGACAGTTCTGCGAGCTATATGACCTGCCCATTGCCACTTCAATCTCGGTGATATTGGGTTCTACTACGGATTTCCTCATTTTTGATTCTAACACGTATCGAAACTCCGAGCATAGATCTCTCCATAGCCTGCTGATCGAATTTTAGTGACTGACTGACTCTCTCAGTCTCTAACTATCCACGCACAGCCTAAATGAAATTTGGAGGGTATGTTCCTGTTTTGATCTAGGGGTTTACGTACTAACATTTTGGGAAACAGACACCTAGGTGAATTAGCTCAGGTGAATTAAGTTTACGAAGCGACTATTTGGGATACGGACGTTTTTAGAAACTGACAATTACGGATGTGGGTGTATTGACACTTTGGGAAGTGTTCTTTATGAACCTAAAGGCTAAGAAAAAAAAACCCCTAAGGGGTGAAGCGAGGTGTTGATGTATGTATCTCCACACGGTAAGGGGTATTGACTCTGGAGGTATTTTGTTTTGTAATTTATTCCAAGAAACAAATAGTGTCATAAAAATATTTCTCAGAAGAGATTGCGAGACGGTTTTAACCTTTTGTTTTTATTTGCATTCAACCTCATTCGTCCTATTTATTATTTCACTGACCTGTCCGATAATCCTGGCCACCCTATATCTGTCGGGGTGCGCGTGCGCAAACGCAGTGCATGTAGTGACACCGTTCTGTGCAGTTATTATGTTGCTTAAACTCGTATTTCTGGGTGCTTTAGTCTTCCTCTGCATTAAGATGCTGAGGCGACCGAGGTTCTACCATCGTTGTGCTTAGGATATTATTGAATTCAGGTAAATTTTCCAATAATGTTGCTCAGGTAGTTAAGAAATTGTGGCGCAATTGCCCGATTTCATCACTTGAACTTTGTTGACATATATATGTATAGCACATGTATTTCTCTTATAGGTAACTAGTGTCCTCCCGAGGCTTCGCTCGTGCTGTTATAAAAAGTAACCTATAGCTTAATCCTGGTGGTAATCTATCCGTATACCAAATTACACCGTTTCAGCCGTTTCGCAATTGAGTAACTTACATACAAACATCCAGACATTGTCATATTAGTAGGATGTTGACCCAATTAGATTCAAAATGCCAAATCACTTGAGTACTTCTTACTTAACACCCAACAGTCACATACATAGTCCTGATCCCACACTAGGAGCCCCTGTGTCTCGGGTATCAGGATCTATGAGGACCAGGTACCACTAATTTCTTCTTTAGGGTTTTACCCAAAAGGTCCAAACGGAGCCCTATTGCTCTCACTCATCCATCCGTCCGTCCGTCTGTCTATCCTTCTGTCACAAGGGTTAGGGCTAAACCGTTGAAGTACTAGTCTTCAGTCTAGTCTAGTCCATATACATATAGGTATAGTCATATATACATATAGGTGACGACCTCTGTAGCGCGTCGGGTGAGTAGCCGGCTGAGACTTGAAAGGTTGCAGGTACGATTCCCGCTGCGTGACAAATGTTTGTATGATCTGCAAATCTTTGTTCCGGGTTTGGGTGTTGTGGTACCATAGTACTCATAGTTCCTGATACCCACGACACAGGGAATCCTAGTGTGGGATCCGAACATTGTATGAGACAGTTGGGAATAAAAAAAAGGTCAAGTGCGAATCGGACTCGCGCACGTAGGGTTCCGTACCATTATCTATAAAAACGGCAATAAAATCACGTTTGTTGTATGGGAGCCGCCTAAAATATTGATTTAATTCTGTTTTTTAGTATTTGTTGTTATAGAGGCAACAGAAATATATCATCTGTGAAAATTTCAACTGTCTTACTATCACGGTTCATGAGATACAGCTTGGTGACAGGCGGACAGATGGACATCGGAGCCTTAGTAATAGGGTCCCTTTGGGTACGGAACACAGCTATGCGAGCTCTAATTCTCGTATGTAGAAAATACTAATATGTTTTGTTTGTATTACAGGAGGCGTTAGCGCTGATAAGCGAGTATTCTGAAGCGGGCATCACCGTACGCGGCACTTACGTCCCGCCCGGCAAGAACCCGCCCGAGGGCGAGCGCAAGCTGTACCTGGCTATAGAGAGCTCGCAAGAACTCGCCGTCGCCAAGGCCAAGTCAGAGATCACGCGCCTCATCAAGGAAGAACTACTCAAGCTGCAGACCTCCTCTCACCACACGGTCAACAAAGCTAGATATAAAGTCTGTTAAAAATGTTTTAAATACACTGGAATTAGGAAACTGTTGTTTTATTTGAAGATAAAGATATACATTTATTACGAAACAAACACAGGTTAAGCTTAGTATCAAACAAACATAGTGAACTTTACAAAAAAGTAAAAATAACATGCAAATTTATTACAGGTTTAATAAATTTGCATGCAGGTTTTACTGTATAAAGTATAAGTTTATACTTTATACAGTGGATCCCAAACTAGGCTAAGCCAGTATATTGGTGACCCTGAATTTCCTAGGTTTGGTAGAGCGGTTAGTCTAGTTTAGGTACCGTGTTGGATTAGAATGTTCTAATTCGCAGTAGGTAGGCTTTTGCCAGAGGTTACGCACGCGTGATAACCCAGCATCCATCTACACAGCAAATATCATCAAAATCCGCTTGGACTCATAATGCGAGCGTAGCCGGGGGCGGAAGCTAATAAAACATAGCCTAACACTCACGGATAAAGGAGCTTCCTGTTAGTGAAATAATTTTCAGAATTGGATCAGTAGTTCCAGATATTTGCGACCGAACAGTTCCACAACTAGATAGGTACCTACATTTGATGGTTTCTAAATACCGATTAGCGGAGCCGCTATAGTGCAATCGGATAAGATAACTCGAACTCGGAATAGATAGTTCTAGAATTAACAAGGCTAAATATAAACTTGCATGCTTATCTTTAGGAGTGGCATGTACTTAATGATGAAGGTTTCGCTATGGCAATGGGAACCGACCCTGCGTACAGGTAATCAACACATTTTGAACTAGGTGCTTTGTCTAACTGTTTGGCGATTGAATAAGAAGCAGAATGTAATGCACTTCGAAACAAAATCAACCTTGTGTAGAGTTAATTTTGTTTACGACAACGAACATATATTTGAAAGTTCGTCATTTTATATGCTAGCATTAGACAAACGTGTTTGTGTTTCTGAAACTCTAGGTTTATAAACCTTATGTGCGCATCACCAGTTGCTCAAAACGATGGAAGTCCTAGTCTTGAGCTGAGAAAACAAAGATGTCTAGACCCAACCCGCGACGGATTTTCACATTTCCCTAGTGACATTTCCCTAGTTTTACCATCTGTAGGATACTTCGGTAGGATAGGCCAGTATTATTAGGTAAATAGGTACACCAAGATGCTGCAAATATTCAAGAATATCTTATTTTCACAAATAACGAGTGTAAGTTTACTTTTTTTACTTTTAGTGGTGCTTTTTTTTTTGGTGACGATGGTGAAATTTGCTACCAGATACCGTATTGCATTGAGAGTGTAATACGGTTATGTGAGGTTTAACGGACTAGTGGACTCACTTCACGGACGCATGTCGATGGGCTCCGGGTTCTTCTACGATACGCACGTGCCCATATCGCGCGGCGGCCAACAGGGCCCATCCCGTGGTTGGCTAGAAACCCAACCACAAACACTCCAAATGTGGCAGCAAAGGGTCTTCTCTGTGCTGCCACACAAAAAAAAAGATAAAACATAAAAGGTAATACCAACAAAAGGCAAAAACGAAGTACTTATATCTAACTTAACTACAATTAATTGCGTGTTTCTCGGTGCTATCCACGCAGTGACGTCACAAATTGGAGTCCGACTCAGCATGATGTTGCGTATGGTTACACAACGCTGATCTTCCGCCGGATCCAGGCGGGAGCGTCACGGAGTCACAAGTCAAAACATAATAAAAAATAATAATAAAATAAGCCTTAAAAAAACAAAGTAATATAAAGTAAGTGTACCATGAAAATAGGTGCTTGAAGGAGATAAAGTTTAAATGAATACATAAAAGGAATAGAGGTATAAGAGGGAAACAGACAAGCGAACAAAGTAACAAGTGAATTCAGTCTGAAAACTAAAAAAAACCGTAGAGATGAGACAGAACATATAAATAATTGAGATAATAAATTAAGGAGTACCTACTTTGTCTTAACAATCTATCAATCTATAAATCAATCTATCTATCAATCTATCTATCCTACTACCTATAGTAAAACTAACTAAGCCGAATCTGTACCATCATTAAAAATTTTACAAGGCCCACCACAATTTAAAAGCTGACTTCGATACAACGCAGTCATCATTTGATGACGAAAATCTTACCACACACACACCAGGGACTATTTATAGATGTATGTGCACCGAGACACGTGTCACACGAATGGCTTGTCTGCGTGTGTCGTGTCGTTACGTTATCGAGCGCAGTGCATTGTACGGTCGGTTCACAAAGTAATGCAAGAATAACTAGGTAGTTCATAATGGACCGTATTTTAACGGGGTAGGGTTACTTACCTACTACTTGTCTGCACAGAATTTTGAAATACTTTGGCCATATTGCCCGCAGAAAGACGTTAGGACATAGTGACAGGCAAAAGACCGAAAGGACGCTGCCCCAAGCGCTATGTCAATCAAAGCAATGAAGAGGACTACAAAAGTTGTTTTATCTCACGAAGTCCGCCTACCGATACATATTTTTTCCGCAATACACCAAGGTTATCTGGAAGAGAATGCTTTCCAGCATTAAGTTCGCCTTTGTACTTCTTTGTTTTATGTGCAATAAAGAATTTTCTATCTATCTATCTATCCGCTAATTATTTGCCTTTTTTTTACTTCCTTTGCGCTTAATTGGCATGCTGTCGGATCTCACTGCCGAAATCGGACGTGAACACAATAACCGCGTCGAGACTTACCTATTGACTTGTTCCTAAGCTCCGCGTCACGGTCGAGACTTACCTATTGACTTGTTCCTGAGCTCCGCGTCAGGGTCAAGACTTACCTACTGACTTGCTCCTGAGCTCCGCGTCACGGTCGAGACTTACCTACTGACTTGTTCCTGAGCTCCGCGTCACGGTCGAGACTTACCTATTGACTTGCTCCTGAGCTCCGCGTCACGGTCGAGACTTACCTACTGACTTGCTCCTGAGCTCCGCGTCACGGTCGAGACTTACCTACTGACTTGTTCCTGAGCTCTGCGTCACGGTTGAGACTTACCTATTGACTTGCTCCTGAGCTCCGCGTCACGGTCGAGACTTACCTACTGACTTGCTCCTGAGCTCCGCGTCACGGTCGAGACTTACTTGCTCTTGAGCTTAACACAAAAACAACAACTTACATTAAAACAATGTGCATGTGTGACAAACATAGCCAAACAAACTTCGTGAAATCATGGATATGTATTACAAAACAACGGGATCGTGAACTTCAATATTATCAATAAGAGATATCAATATAATATCAATGATTAGAAGAGGACAATTTTTACGTCTTTTTGTTACGTAAGTACATGTCTTATCAGATTCCAGGGGTTCTCTATTATCTACCTTCCAAAAGATGTCGGATTGTCAGATTTTTCACATGCGTTTATCTCAATGGACCTTAGATATTGTAAAGGTCGCGGGAACCGGTTCTCGTGACATCCAATGAGGGCTATGTCTAGCAGTGGACTGCAACCGACTGAAATGATAATGATAGAAACAAACTAAGTATTAACTCATCATCATCATCATCATCAGCCTTTAGTCGTCCACTGTTAGACGAGGCCTCCTCCATTAAATGCAATGGGGGGATTTGCCATAATCATCACGCTTTGGATGGCGGATTTGTTCCAGTCCGCAGTTTTGTTTGATGCTGCTGGCCATCCCCTGCTGACATCCACGGGAGTAGACGGAGGGATCTATTCAGAGGCAGGACACACCAACTAGTTATTTATTTATTTATTTATTTATAACATATGGCACACAAAACAAAATACAACCGAAAATTATTATAAAAGTACATTACAGAAATTTTTAACTAGGTTATCTTCCAAAACATGTGTACACTTCACGATTATATAAAAACAAACAGTAAAGATCATAATCTAACAAACATTTTAAATAAAACTAAATTAACATTTAAAACAGAAGGTGTAGAAAACTCACTCTTTTTCAAGAGCGGATAAAGTAGCTTTTTTAAATTTATATAAATTATTATTTAAAACATCAATCGAGCTGCTATTGCTGATTAACAAATCGTTGTATAGGCGACACATTCTAACTAGTTAAATTAGTAAGTATAGAAAATTTACTGCTATACTCCACGTGCTTTTCTATTCTCCTGCTGACGTTTTGGCGATGCTGCGATTTCTCTAAAACGATACAAACCCACGATAATTTAAATTCTAGGTATTCAAAAATTATGAAAGTATCATGAAAAGCGATGATCTTGTAACGAGAGCGTAGCAAGCGTGCTACGACCACTCGGTGCTACGACGGCGTAGCACCTTGCGCTAGACAATAAATTCTATATCGTTTAGAAAACTAGTTTGGCCTGGCCTGCAACTAAGTAAAGTATCAAAATCTTCTTTACAAACTGTACCAACGTTAAAAATAACTCTTCAAGTACTAGCTATTGTTTATTCCGCGTCTCGTGCCGCTGATAAGAGGTTATCGCGCGGGAAGATTCCACAGCAAACATCGTTGCGCATAAAAACACTATCAAACAGCGAGAAGAGGAAAGTTTCGATCGGAAATAAATCATTTGTAAACATTGACAGTTATGACAAGAAATTATAGTACAATTAATGTTCTTAATGTCTGGAAAGGCTCTTGTAGGATAAAATAAGTAGCAGTCTAGTAGTAGTAGAGCTTTTTTGTGAAAGAGTTCGTCCGGGGAAGTACTACCACCATACCTATTTCTGCCGCAAAGCAGTAGTGCTCGCATTGCTGTGTTCCGGTTTGAAGGGTAAGGGTGCCGGTGAAATTACAGGCACACGAGACTTTTCATCTTTATGTCTCAGGGTGGCGGGCGCAGTGCAACATAGGGTGCGTCCTAGGTGGACGTGACCTATGAGGTAATGCACTGTTCATAGGCAGACTTTACCGCTTAACATCAGGTGGGCCATCGGATTGACACGTCATTCAAGTAGCATAAAAAAAAAAAAGTTATGGGATGGCTCTTGTAAATTTTTAAATAACTATAATTTTATGTTAACTGCTTTGTAATTACTTACTCAGGCAGGTACTTTTAATAGGCCTTTTTAAAATGATTGACCAAGCGAGCGAAGCGTCTCTGCTACAAGTACAATTTTCTTTCCTCTGTCAGTTTGTTGGTACCTACAGGCCGTATTTTACAACCACCATCATCATCATCATCGCCACTGAGTCCGGTCTTCGGCTCTCCTCATTCAGTTTCTGCCAGCCACCCTGCGCAAGTCGTCGCTCCAACTAGCCGTAGGGCCGGGCCACCTAGCTAGATTTTACGACCGATCTGGACGAAACTTGGTGCACGGGATTCTTCACTTTGTAGTTTTTTTTTTTTTTTTTTTGTACTACTGAATGACGGAACAAGCAGATGGCCCACCTGGTGATAAGCGGTAACCTCTGCCTATGAACAGTGCATTACCTCATAGGTCACGTCCATCTAGGACGCACCCTATGTGGCATTGCCCTGCGCCCGCCGCCCTGAGACATAAAGATGAAAAGTCTCATGTGCCTGTAATTTCACCGGCACCCTTACCCTTCAAACCGGAACACAGCAATGCGAGCACTACTGCTTTGCGGCAGAAATAGGTATGGTGGTAGTACTTCCCGGACGAACTCTTTTACAAAAAAGCTCTACTACTACTAAATCTGGACGAAACTTGGTGCACTGGTTTCTTCACTTTGTAGTTTTAGCCGTATCAGCGTGATTATGCAACAGACATACAAACATCGTAACTTTGCCATTTATGATATTAGTGGGAGTAGTTAGGTTAGCTTAGTTGCTTAAAACAAATAACCTACATATTTAATGAATTAGGTAGTGTTAGGTTGTTACCTAAATGTTTACCAACATCAATTCAAAAATTCTCAGTAAAAATTAAATAAGTTAACTACTGAATCCCATTTTCACAAACCAATTTTATTTTGCGGGATGCTTAATGTAAGGCATTTCAATTGACGTGCCTTACGTGCCTAAGTAGGTATCATAAGCGTAGTGCCGTAATTCAAGGGTGAAATTGGGCATTAGTTCAGGAAACAATTAAGTAATCAATCAGCTACTAGGTACGTAATGTCAGCACCTATATTATTTAAGAAATAACAACGAAACTTAAGTGAGTATTAAGTACAACAATTATTATTGTTACAGGTGCTACTTACATATCGTACGTAGATACTTAATTAAGTTAGGTAATGTGAAAAAAACGAGTCACGTTTTTAAGCGAACCTACCTACAAAATATCTTTGGTACCTACTGATCAATAAATTGAATATTATCAAATTAAAATGAATGATAACTACAATATCTTTCCAGAGCTGTCTCTATGTCACCCCTTGATCTTTTGAAGTTGTTTATGACACAGTCTAATGAGAAATAGCTTATTAACTTAGTTCGTGTAACTGTGAAATAGAAGATGATGATGATATATACGGTTATCAACGTCTGCCATTGTATAAGTGATTCACATTCTGACTTTTTTTTTAATTACTTGATTGGCTGAACAAGCAGATGGCACCCACCTGCTGTAATGCGGTAGGTAACCTCTGCCTTTAATAATGCATTACCTCATAGGTCACGTCCGCCTAGGACGCGCCCACGTGACCTAGGACGTGACGTTGCGCTGCACCCGCTACCCAGAGACATGTATAAAGATGAAAAGTCTCATGAGCCTGTAACTTCACCGGCACGGCACACCTTCAAACCGTATTCAAACCATTTCACCAAACACAGCAATGTTTTTTCCATCTAGATATTTTGCTCACATAGAGTTTCTATAATCCAGCCTATGTGAACTCAACCCGGCTGTACCTAGGTCTGTCAATAAGGTCTCATCATATATTTATCGTAACAGATGAATGTCAATGTAATGGTGTCTCCACATGTTTGCTATTCGTTAACAACGGAAACGCAAGCCTCTACAAACGTTTGCATAAATGAAGTGATGCAACTCTGCTGCAAAGCTGGATTGTAGAAGTCTGTGTGTTTGGGTGTGTGTGTGGGTTTCTTACACATCTATGATAAAAGTAATTGCTTTTACATCTGTCATATTCGGTAAGTAGGTCCTTATTACCCCCAAATGGGGCTTGTAGGTGACCAATTAGCGTTCTAGGGTAATAATGTAGCTAGAAAAGCCCTAGGGCGGTGAGTAATTAAAAAAAAAACTTCACTCTTTAAAAAAGTTCGCGTACATCTAACCATCATACTGGCAATAGACATCATGCATTCAGCCCAATGACAAAAGAGGTCGCTTCGCTATTCAGCCTTGTCTTCGTATGAGTATAATAGTCATCAATTTTAAATATCGAACGGCGAAGCTCAATTTCGTTTTTGAAAAAAATAATTTTAAAAAAGATGAAAAAAGGCGGGAATAGAAAACTTTTACTTTATATATTGTTTGTTTTTGGGATTCGGGCTGCAATTGATGCCTTACAGCCCTTAGCTACTAATCTACTATTATAGATAAACTTGATTTCCCTTTAAGGTGCTATATTATTTATGTTTTTTTTCACATTGTTAATGAACAGGTAGAACATTTTTGTACATTCACTTTACAGATAAAAGGTCAATTAATGACATATTTTTTCAGCACATACCATTGACTCCTCTTTGAAGAGAAAGCCTCCAAATAAGAACAATCAGCTGCTGTATGTATACGCCTTAACAGACTTCCCTGGATCCCTGACGTTTGCATGTAATGACACAGCTCTTCTCACTCGTCCATGCTTATTTATTGTGCTACAAGTTACCTCACACTTACTCGATTGTGGCGTCACGTCACTCTCGGCAAATATTGTTGTAATTTTATTACTTAATGAATAACCATATGATTGATAACCGACAATTAGTTGCTAAGCGACTTATCTGTTATTTTGGTGGAAGATTCTTGGAAGCAACGTGTAGTTTCACACGTGACCAAGCTACATATGCTTAGTACAAGACAAGTGCGGACGGGTTATCCATCCATTTGCACTCAGCTGTTCATAAAATAGTCGTTTAGATAAGACATAGGTAGGTAACATATGACTATCAGCACTTGTATATGACAAAGTAGCAGATGGATTGGCTCACCCCGCTAGCGCGTGCTTTGCCACAAAGGAAAGAAAGGAATTTATTTATCATCATCATAAGCAAGATGAATCAGAAACAGAACTGGCCGGAAAATCCTGTTTACGGAAGTCCTATCTACTATACGTAGAATCTATTTCATTACGTCAACATAAAATATTCTTTATTCTGCATTTTTAATTCTCTAAGTAACACAAGGAGCATTTCGAAACCTCAAGCTTGTCAAGTCATCATCAGCCCACGCTAGTCCACTGCTGGACATAGGCCTCTCCCAATACGTGCCACTGAGCCCGGTGTTCGGCTCTTCTCATCCACTTTCTGCCCGCCGCCTTTCGTAGGTCATCGCTCCACCTAGCCAGAGGGCGCCCCACGCTACGTTTGCCAAGACGCGGTCTCCACTCAAGAACTCGCTTACCCCAACGGTTGTCGGTTCTTCGGCATATATGACCAGCCCATTGCCACTTCAGCTTGCTAATCCGGCTGTGTATGTTAATGACTTTAGTTCTCTGTCGGATAATCTCATTTCGGATTTTATCTTTCAGAGAAACTCCGAGCATATAGCAAGCTTGAGCATAGCCGATTGAGCTTGTCAAGTGCCAAATAAAATTAAATGGTGGAGAGGCGTTGAGTTTTAGATTGGTTTTCTCTACCAACTGACCAACACGGCACAAAATGTACCTACCCAAGTTTGACTAAATTTAAGAATGTGTAACTATTTTTGCATGCCAACATGGTAAAGCATGGCTGGATCTACCATACTATTTTGTCACCTGTTTTTTATGTACCCATGTTTGTAAATTAATAAATGATTATGATTATGATTATAATGAAATCCGTCATTATCTGTGGCTCGTACGGCACGGTGAACGTCAGCACGTGAATAATTACTCGAATCCCGACACCAACGCTTCAATTTCGAGACACGATATTCAAGTTTAAATACTACGCATTAGTATTGCCATTCAGCGTGGCAATACAGCCAGCATCTTAGGGACGCTTCCGTCTGGTAGTGATTTGGATCAGTTGAGCTACCTTTAGTTCGCTAGCAGCGGTCTTCAGGTAGCAGAACTGTTTCATATGTATTTTGTACATACCTTATATTATTCTTTCTGTAAATAAATGTAAGTATAGGTATCTAATAAAAAATTATAATTAAATTACTTAAAAGTAATCATTGAAATCACAAGGATCATTTTTAACCCACGACGCAAAAACGAAGGGGCTAAGCTTGACGTGTCTGTGTGTCTGTGTGTGTGTATATCTATGGCATCGTAGCTCCCGAACGGATGAAACGTTTTTTTTTTTGATAGGTGAGTTAGTCGGGGTTTCTTAGCTATGTTTGATCAAAATCGGTTCAGCCGTTTCATTGCATTGAGGGTTTTTTGAATTTTTACAAAATTAATTACTTGTTAATTGTCTTATTATAAACTAAATTGACTCCTGTTCCAACGCGACCAAACCTGGATGAATTTGTCAACAAATACGGCTTGGCTTTATTTGATGATCCTTTTTACTACAAGCACTAGGTACTAGGTGGGAACAACTGTGTAAACATCATCACCATCTTCGTAAATTCGTTACCATTTCCTTATATAAGTACCTATAGAGTGTGGGAGTTTATGATACTAATGACACGTGGACATTAAGGTCGAATGAAAATCTCTAACGAAAATTGTTGAATAAAAACCTCGAAAGGACATTGCTATAATGTTGTCACAAGCTTTTGTTAGTTTATAGATTACATCAACTAAACAATTGGGACAAATTTTGCAACTGAATTCCTCTAAACCGATTTTTCTTTAATATTGCATACACCTTTAGTTCTTGGTGACAATATAATATTATGGTGAGAGGGAGCTGATCTGATGATGGATAAGTAACTCCTCGATGGATGAAAGTAGACTGGCCGTGTTTGAGTACATTTGGATCTGATCACTGATTTAAAAAAATCTTGTTTTGAATAAAAATATTTTTCAACAACAACTTATTCATCATATTGATAACTGGATGTTTAGGTACCGTGAACTGACGGGACTACTAGTTGTTCACCTGCGATCACGATACACGCTCACGTGTCAACGATTACAACTCGCTATCTCCTATCGGTACTATCGAAATGGCGTGATTATTTCGTAATAGTATTAACTAAGTATCTAATCGGTAATTGGTAGACGAAAACGTTCTACGACAGGTGATAATGGCTGGCACGTACTAGATAGTGAAATAGTGAAGATGCTTGATAAAGATATTTTAAACCGTATTTATAGTTTTAGATATTTTTTTGCGTTTTTGCGTTTTTTTTTTAGATACACCTATGTGTATCTTAACTACGACAAGCCTAACTTACCTATGTTTAGTGCCAACGGGCGTATTCTAGATGCGGCGTTTGTATGAATGTATGTTTAAAGTATTTGTGTTTGTCCGACGATAACTGTAGAACCATTGATCCAATCTTGATGAAACTTTGTAGGTAGGTAGGCTACGTGAATGTAATTTTTGAGTTCGAAAATGAGCGTGATTGGTACAGGGGTTTGTGAGCTACGGGGGTCCAAGGAGTCCCCCCAATTTGTTGATAAACGAATACATCGTGAGATTGCGTTCGGAGCGAACTACCTACTCTATTCGGTAACTAATATATTATTAGGTACAGACGTCTCTCGCGTCGTTTCTTCGGGTAACCTACAAGTTACCTACTTTCTGTATACGAGTCTATGGTTTAGATTTTAAAGAAGCAACTTGCAATACCTATGTAGGTATTCAGACTAAGTTCTTTGTCCTTCCTTCAGTGTAATAAGGATGATAATGCAATGTACTACTAGGTACCTAATTCTGACTAATTATAGAAATAAACTGAAACATCCTGAAGCATCTAAAACCAATGATTAAAAAATAGATCTGAAACATTTAAGCTAAATATACCTGTGCAGACTAGGTACTACATTCTAAGAATACCTATTCTTTCATTGCTCAAGCTGTACGACTGTGGAATGCTTTACCCGAGAATGTCATAGACGGGCGAAATCCCTTCCTATCTTTAAAAAACTGCTTCATAGTCACTTCCTATCCTAGGTCCTTCGTATAATTATATTTATTTTATATTTATTTATTTTTATTTGGTAGGTATAGTGTGTATATACATAATTTTCACTAGAAACGGGATATTTACCATGATTTTTGAGTTTTATATGTTCCCGATATTTCGGCACAGTTGCATGCGCCATGATCACGGGAGAACTGACTAAAGTCTTTGCGAGTAGATGTTATTGGCAGATATATCGATCTACCCTCTTTCTCACTCTTTTATTACGAACGATACCACTACCATCGGTTTCATTGTCACAATTCACACCAACTCGACACACAACACTAACGGTGTCCGGACGTGTAGCAGGTACCACACTTTTTTGATTCTTACACATTCTTACCACAGGCTTCCATACTCCAGATAATTGAAAACCATCTTCTCTATTGAAGTTTCTGTACTTAGTAATCTCAATTGCCTCTTGTACCATTCTCGGTATGTAATGTCGCTCTGTCGAGATTACCTGCGGACTGTGTAGCTCGATCCAATGATTTGAGCCAGATTCCAAAAGGTGTTCTGCTATGGCTGACTTATGTATGTCCCTGTTCTTGACCGCTCGTATGTGCTCCTTAACCCGACACGCTATCGTACGTTTCGTTTGGCCAATGTACGAACTCCCACAGATACAATCAATTTTATACACCCCTGGCTTTTCAAGTGGAAAACTGTCTTTTGGTGAACGCAAGTAGTGCGATATCTTCTTTAAGGGAGTGAAGATGGTCTTTACATGGCAGAAACGCTGGCCTACGTTCTACTCTGCATCTGTGGGGTCTTGGCCTAGGTCGGGATGGTAATGACCGAAGCTTATATCCATTCTTACGCAACACATGCTGGACATGAGCTAGCTCACTTTCAATGTGATTCTCATCACACAGGTCAACTGCTCGGTTGGTGAGAGATGTTACCACTGAATTGAGCTGTCGAGGGTGGTGGTGCGAATCAGCATGAAGATATCGGTCCGTGTGTGTAGGTTTTCTGTAAACAGAGTGGCCTAACCCACCATCTTCTCGGACCTGTACCAATACGTCTAGGAAAGCCAAACGTCGATCACATTCCATCTCATACGTAAACCTCTTCTCGTATGTACTCCATTAAGATGTGCCAAAAGTAGTTCTGTTTCTTCATTCCTTCCTACCAAAATACAGAAAATGTCATCAATATACATCTTCCACAATTTAATCGGTAAGGGGGCAGTCGAGATAGCCATATTCTCGAAATACTCCATCCAAATATTTGCCACTGGCTCAAATCATTGGATCGAGCTACACAGTCCGCAGGTAATCTCGACAGAGCGACATTACATACCGAGAATGGTACAAGAGGCAATTGAGATTACTAAGTACAGAAACTTCAATAGAGAAGATGGTTTTCAATTATCTGGAGTATGGAAGCCTGTGGTAAGAATGTGTAAGAATCAAAAAAGTGTGGTACCTGCTACGCGTCCGGACACCGTTAGTGTTGTGTGTCGAGTTGGTGTGAATTGTGACAATGAAACCGATGGTAGTGGTATCGTTCGTAATAAAAGAGTGAGAAAGAGGGTAGATCGATATATCTGCCAATAACATCTACTCGCAAAGACTTTAGTCAGTTCTCCCGTGATCATGGCGCATGCAACTGTGCCGAAATATCGGGAACATATAAAACTCAAAAATCATGGTAAATATCCCGTTTCTAGTGAAAATTATGTACATAACCATGATAGTTTCAAAAGGTGTATATACATGTATACATTTAGGTATATATATTATAGTTTAACAAGTTATGTTTTTTTATATAGTTGTATTTTTCAATATACCAAAGTTGTATAAATACTTAAGTATATAAGTAGGTGTAGCAATAGTTTAAAATTTATGAAGATATTGTTATAGTTTTTTTTTTAAATTAATAGATTGTATTTTACTTATCCAGCTAATAAGCCACCGTTCTAGGTATGTCATACAAATAATTCCAGTCCATCCCAAGGTTGTCTGGCAGAGATCGCTTATAGCGATAAGACCGCCCATTGTACTTCCGTACTACTTTATGTATTAATTTCAAAATAGCTTATTTTCTGTGTTGTACAATAAAGTGTTTTCTATCTATCTATCTAGATCAAGCAGATGGCGCACCTGATGTACCTATACCTGAATTATAATACCTATAATAGTAATTAATACATGGCTATAAATCCTGCTGTTGTGGAGATCCATTAGAACCAATATCACCGTAATAGCTCTCAGAATTAGTAAGTCGAAGTGGCATTGGGGAGGCCATAAAGCTGGCAGAACCAACAACCGTTTGGAAAGTATGATGATTAAGGCTGCGTTTCCATTGACGCGGAGCTGGGCGGAGCGGAGCTTAGCGGTGCATGAATTGACCAATCACTATGCTCGAAATCTCTGCTGGCTGCTCGCTCGCCATAGTGATTGGTCAATTCATGCACCGCTAAGCTCCGCTCCGCCCAGCTCCGCGTCAATGGAAACGCAGCCTAAATAGGTACGGCTATAAATACGGCTTCAAGTAGCCCTATTTTAAAGTTTGACGCGCCTGCGACGCCCTTATCGGTGACGTAGTTGATAACAGCAGAAAAACAATGTAATTTGAGTTATCACTTGCAAATACTTTTAATTCAACATCACCTGATTGAGATTATGCGGCAGTTGTCGATATCCACCAATAGAAGGTTGGTATTTAAAGGAAAAGGTGGAGCAAGTTGATAAAGGATATCGAGTGGCATTTCTTCAAAATGTGTAAGCAGGGTTTGTAGGTATCTCGTATCTAGATTCATTCATATTTAGTTTGATTAAAACTTGCCTGTAGTATACTTAATTCATTTATGTACATATTTATGGCTGCATACTTGATATAACGTGTGTTAGTATATTTGGGACAAATCTTGCAACTAAATATCGAACCATTTCCTATCAACCTATTTTGCTGAAATTTAGCATACAACTTTGGTTAATACAACAGTTATATAGTTTTGTAGAATACAATATTATGGTCACAGCAAGCTGATCTGATGATGGAGACATCGTAGCTCTTCAATTCAATTCAATTCATTTATTCATACTATAGGCTCACTTGGAACACTTAGTCAAGTCAAACAAAACACAAAACTCAAATTATACAAAATAAAACAATCAAACTCCGTAGCTGCAATAGCATTGTCAAATTATTATATACCTATCGTATTTTTATATTTTATTACATAAAATGTCAAAGTCAGATCAAATGTCACAATGTTTAAAAATACCTTTGTCAGCAAAGGCTTCGTCAAGTCGATAATAGCTTTTATCGATTAATCGACGTTTTATAAAAATATTTTATTTTTGATCTGACATAGATCTTACGTTAGTAGGTAACATATTATATAATTTGATTGAATTACAAATAAAACTGGTAGATGTATTCTCCAACCATCGTCATTACACCTACTTCCCTAAATTTGTCTCTACACGATTTCAAAAACCTTAAACCTAGTACATAGCGTATTGCACGTTTTTGTAATAAAAATACTCTGTTTGCATCAGCTGCCCTCCCCCAAAATAATATTCCGTAGGTCATAACAGAATGAAAATATGCAAAGTAGACCATACGTGCTGCTTTTACCCCCCCCCCCCCCCCCATCTCCCTGATTTTTCTTATGGCATAGGTTGCCGAGCATAGTCTTTTTGTTAATGCATCAATATGTACACTCCAAGTCAGTTTAGTGTCAAGCCAAATACCTAAAAACTTGACTTTGTTACTATGTTCTACGTTTAGGGTCTCTAAAGTGTCCTTCATAAGATGTCCGGATGGGTCATTGGGTCTAGTACTAAGTGAGAACGGGGTTATATTCGTCTTGTCTACGTTAAGGAGCATATTATTTACCGAAAACCATATTTTTAATTTATCTATTGACTCAAGCACCTTTTTATTCGCTATTTCATAAGAAGAATCCTTAATAACTAAACTAGTATCGTCCGCAAATAAAATTACATCTACATTGTCGAGTACAATCGATACGTCATTAATATATAACAAAAAGAGCAAAGGTCCCAAGATCGACCCCTGTGGGACACCCAACTTTACTTTACATTCTATCTATAGAATGTAAAGTAAAGTTCGCAGTAAGTAGTAGTTGCTAGCGAATGCCGTTCATTTCAGTTATTTTAATTCGGTTCAAGTGATATGATTTGAGAATTTGTATTTCTACTCCAGAAACCCCGTAATATTTTAATTTACCAATGAGAATATCATGAGATACGCAGTCGAAGGCTTTGGAGAGGTCACAGAAAACGCCAAACGTTTTCTGTGACTTCTCCAGGCCAGAATATACGTCCTCCACAAGTCTTTCCATCGCGTCATTTGTTGATTTACATTTCTGGAAACCATATTGCCGTACAAATAATGCTCCATTAGTGTTCAGGAATTCCGAAAGTTCTTCTGCTAGGTATTTTTCGAATATTTTGCTGAGACTAGGCAATACAGAGACAGGTCTGTAATTGTTACAGTTCGATGTATCTCCTTTCTTGTGTATCGGTACTACTTTAGCCACTTTCATCTCATCCGGGAACACTCCCTTTAGAATGGAATCGTTTATTATGGTCATCATTGGTGTGGCTATTTCTGATTCAATTTTCTTTATTAGATTTGGCGTGATATACCTGTAATCATAGGATTTTTTTGGTTTAAGGGACCTTATTATTTTTATTACCCGTCGGACAGTGATTGGAGCTAAATTAAAATTGATATCGCTCTTATGCTTAAAATTATCCAGATATTTAAGTGATTTATTCAGAGAACACGTCAAAGGTTGTGTCAAGTTTACAGATATATTAGCAAAATAATTATTAAAATGATTACAAATTTTATTAATGTCAGTTATAATTGTATTATCATTCTCGCAAATTATTTTATCACAGGTAATTTTATCACAGTTAGATTTCCCAGATTCACTTTTAATGATTTCCCAAGTACATTTTATTTTGTTTTGAGATTCTTTAAGTTTATTTGCATAGTAAATTTGTTTAGCGTTCCAACATAATAATCATACCAACATAATCTTCGATGGATAATAGTAGAATGGCTGTGTTTGAGCTCATTTTGATCAGCTACTGTTCTGATAACTAATTTAATATAACCCCCGCCCCTATAAACCATTGCACTGCGCTCACCAGTCACCACCCTGAGGCATAAAGATGATAAGTCTCATGGCCTTTAATTTCACCGGCGTCCTTCAAACTGGAGCACAGCAATGTGAACACTACTTCTTTGTGGCAGAAATAATATTGCTATAGAACTCTGTGATATGACCTAAATGCAGTTTTAGGTTCGACTTTGCTACCGCCATTTATTTATGGAAACTAACATAGTCAAAAAAGTATTTATGTCTTTGACTTTAACACAGGTTAGGTAGACATAGCCATGACCATGTGTTGACTAAGGTTAGACTGGATTTTGATCAGTCCCCCTATTCCCTATCTTGAAAGTCACTCAATGACCAACGTTTGACAAGTAAAATTACCATCAATTGACAATTCTTAATAGTTTTTTTTTTAAATTGATGATCATTCTTCTTGTCCAACGTTAGTCACCGAGTGACTTTCAGTTAGGGAATAGGGGGGCTGGATGGACACTGCAATAACGTTAACCATAGAGACAAAATAATTGTTATCTATCAGGATAGGATTTTGTAAAGAACTTTGCTACGTAATCAAAACGATTAAGGCGATTAGTACCCGTTCATTTAAAAACAAGTTTTATTTCGGAAATATGGAGATTTCAATTCTGAAAAAAATTTCATAGAAGTTGAGGATATTATCTAATACTTGTAGGTGCTTTAAACATGATCCTTATTATTTCACTTCATCGAAAAAATCTTAAACATGGGTAATTTTGTGGAACAATACAGATTTCATTTCGATAATACCTACACTAATGCGATATGAACAAATATTCAAAATATTGTAATTGGCGCCTACTAGTGAATCAAGGTGCCATATTTTAATTTTTAAATCATTTAAATCATTTAAGTTACTTGGAAGTGAAATAAATATACCAATACAAATCTGAAATCAGGCGCTGTGCCTTAGTCGCAAGGGCCACACTAACGTTGGAAGAGTTGGAACTGAATTGGTCTGTCGGTAAGATCAATGTTTCTTTCAAAACGCATTGACCTGCTAATTTTGGGTTACCAATCACCAAACAATCGAATCTAGCCAAAAGTTAGAGGTAACATTGTGATTTTTTTTAATCGAGAAATTTTTGTCCTATCGTGTTTATGTCTGGGTGATCCCTCTGTATTATAATGTAGTATCCATGCATATTTTTAATTTGAATATTGTACTTGATTTAGTCAGTTAAAAATCTAATCTAAGATTGGTAATTTTGCGTTATAAAAAAACGCGTTGCGTTTTTTACCTTAATAAAGATACAAAAACAATAGAATTTAGGCTATACCTATTTGTAAAGGACAAAATTAAAATTAATCTTGTTCAGAGAAACGACGTCATGCTTATTTATAAATTGTAGCTATATGTGGACGTTATCTCGAGCACAAACGTGTAATGAGTGGAAAATTATTGAAGTGGCTTGTGTTGCTGTAAATATAGAAACAGATACCTACTATGATCTTACTTTTGACACTATCATGGTTATGAACATACTTTTCACTAGAAACAGGATATTTGTCATGATTTATGAGTTCTATTTGTTCCAAGTTTTTTAACCCCCGACGCAAAAACGACGGGGTGTTATAAGTTATCGTATCTGTGTGTGTGTGTGTCTGTCTGTGGCATCGTAGCTCCCAAACGGATGAACCGTTTTTTTTTGTTTGAAAGGTGATTTTGTCGGGAGTGTTCTTAGCTATGTTTGATCAAAATTGGTTCAGCTGTTTGATTGCGTTGAGGGTTTTTTAAATTTTTACAAAATTATTTACTTGTCGGTACAGTTGCATGCGCCATGATCACGGGAGAACTGATCCCTGTTCTGAACGTGAACTGAGTGAACGGTTCTCCCGTGATCATTGCGCATGCACCTGTGCCGAAATATCGGGAAGACGAAAGTCTATGATCAGTAGTGTTGCCAGTGATGACTTTCGGTACTGAGACGTGGCCGCTATTGCCGCATACACTAGCTCAAATTTGCGCAGCGAGCTATAGGTATCAGTCATGCGCCATGATCACGGGGGAATAACTGATCCCGGGTTCCCCATGGCGCATACACCTGTGCCGAAATATCGGGAACAAACATAACTCATAAATCATGGTAGGTAGGTATATCACGTTTTTAGTGAAAAGTAGATACTATGATCGTTTTGTAATGCATGCTCATTTACCAACATTATACCTAGTAATGTTGATGACGAATACATTACGTACTTATTAGATGCGTAATGACAATGAACAAATAACACCAAGCACGAGCTAACGCTATCAAGCACGCGTGCTCGCGAATTAAGACTGAGCCAACCCCAGGCAGAAATTTTCATGCAAAGAAAACGTCTCGCGCCGCTCATAAAAAATAAGATTAAAAAATCAATACAATAACAAAGCCGAGGGTTTACTGTATGGGTTTTGTAAAATTATTTATATTTATAATTTGAATATTGTACTTGATTTAAGTCTGTTAAAAATCAAATCTAAGATTAGGTATTTTGTGACATAAGTCAAAAGTCAAAAGTCAAAAAGTATTTTATTCATTGAAATCACAAGGATCATATTGAATCGTCTTAAAAAATAAATTTACATTTACTTCTGTTCCAACGCAACCAGACCTAGTTAGAAGAATCAGGCAAAAAATACGGTCTGTTTTTTTTTGATGATCGTACCCCGCCTTTTTAGTGATGCAATAGTTCTTGTACTATTATTTATTCTGTGGCAATAGGAATAAACTCATGTCAACATTTATTTTTATCGATGCAGCCCGGAAACTATAGATTATAGGTTAAATGTGGACGTTACACGATGGAGAACGTGATTATCTCGTTCCGTGATTATCAGATTTCCTTATTTTTCGTTGTGTAATTAGTACTTTTACTTTATGCATGTTTACCAACGCCTTACAACATAACATTGACATGAAACAACGTAATAGTTCGTAGAACTGCAGTATTTTCCATCACGATTGCCTGTGCACATTGATCACGTCTTCCTCAGGCTTTATCACACCAAAACTCAGAGATGTCTCTAGCTTATCTTGCGCTTGGGTGCGAACTCAGCTCCGGTGCCCCCTTGTGCCGGTCCCCTCCCCCCCATACCATAATAGCATTTAACTTATTAAAAGTGAAAATAAAACGTTACTAGGAAAAAAAACTGTAGCTCAGAGGTTGCAGCAAAAAATTCGTAAACTAAAAAGGCGAGGGGAGAGAGCCTCGAAAAAAAAACTGTGTTTTTACCTCAAAGAGGGTGCAGCTAAAAAGGCGAGAGGACAGAGCCTCGTAAAAAAACTGTGTATTTACCTCAAAGAGGGTGCAGCAAAAATTTCGTAAACTAAAAAGACGAGGGGAGAGAGTCTCGTAAAAAAACTGTGTTTTTACCTAAAAGAGGGTGCAGCAAAAAAATCGTGTACTAAAAAGGAGAGGGTAGAAAGCCTCGTAAAAAAACTGTGTTTTTACCTCAAAGAGAGTGCAGCAAAAATGTCATAAATTACAACGGCGAGCGGAGCAAGCCTCGAATAAAAACGCGCGCCTTGGCTATAACGCTGAAACGTCTTTGGAAGCGCCCCCTGAGACCCCGCGCCCGTGTGCGCCGCACACCCTGCACTATAAAGCCGCCACTTTTTTTTTTTTATTTTTTTTTATAATACCTTGATGACGGAACAAGCAGATGGCCCACCTGAGGTTAAGCGGTAACCTCTGCCTATGAACAGTGCATTACCTCATAGGTCACGTCCACCTAGGACGCACCCTATGTGCCATTACACTGCGCCCGCCACCCTGAGACATAAAGATGAAAAGTCTCATGTGCCTGTAATTTCACCAGCACCCTTACCCTTCATACCGGAACACAGCAATGCGAGCTCTACTGCTTTGCGGCAGAAATAGACAACACAACACAACATTAACACTTTCACAAAAAAGCTCAACTACTACTAAACCCCAGCCAAAACTTAATCTCACGCGGCAACTCATCATCGTTCGCCTACAGAAGCCTGATCATAGACTTTCGTCTTGTGGCTCTGCGTTGAATGACGATGATGATTCGATAATAAAAAGATATGGCATAGTTTCCCAAACGCTGCCCAGTGCCCACCCGAGTTGGATTCTCTGACCTTTTTTACGAAGTTATATTGGAACTATCTAGTTGAATCATTTGACCCAGGCCCAATAGTGGTCAACAACGTCGATTCAAGATGCAGGATAATTAACTAATTGATCTGCATAATGCCCGGAATACGCGAAGCTAGTAAACCAAGGCAGGATAGTTAAATGCAGGAAAAAGGTGTAGCTAGGTAGGATAGTAAGCTACACCACCATAACGTGGTCCGTACTGTTGCAGAGTCCTAATGGCGGATGCAGTGGAAAGATAACGTGAAATAAATACGGCACTGGTTTGAAATGGTATTAACTGTATATTCACAATACAGAACACAAATCCCTTTTTGGGAATTAAATACAACGATGCATAATGATAAGCTCAGCTATCATGAAGAAAAATAGGCAAGCAGTACATATTACATCCGTAGACGGAGAAAAACATCAAACTACAACCATAGAGTAGTATTGCAAGACTACAGATAATCATGTTAAGAATACAAAATACAATTCAACACGTACTAGTTACTACTGACACTGTAGTGGAGAACCAGGCGGGCGTTATTATATTGGATAGTCCGTTCTAACTTACTTTTTACTAGCATCGTGATAGTAAAAAACACGATTCTGGGCATTAGAGTTCTAAGCTAGAGTATCTAGCTTATAAGTAAATCAAAAAATAATGCGCCGCTTGGTTTAGAGACTTTGGGACCATGGGGCCCTAGTACTAAGACCTTTTTAAAAAAAATATCACCGATGCTCATCGACGCCGCTGGTGACAAGAGGGCTGGCTCCTTCCTGGCGCAAAGAATTTCTTTGGCCATTCAACGTGGGAATGCAGCCAGTGCTCTTGCCACCTTGCCCTATGAACCAAATTGATTGTGTTAGCTTCTTTTTTTTCTTTTCTTTTCTATATTTAAGTATTTTTGTACATACCTTGTTTTAGTTCTATTATTCATTCTGTAAATAATAAATTAAAAAAAAACATATTATGTGATACTAGGAACAGTGACAAAGTAAATAAAAAATTATTAAACAAGAATGTATAACTATATAATCAAAATCCATCAGAAACATAGGTATATGAAACTGATGAAGAAGAGATAAATAACAAACAACCAAACTGTTAAAAATCAGTTGATGTGGCAATGTGCAGTTGATTTATAATATCAGTATGAAGTATCTTATCTCTTACGTACCTATAACGTCTCTAAGGTCGCAGTAAGTCGGTGGATGGAAGCGACTCAAGACTGTTCAGTGCATCTGTACGTGACATTATATCGGGGAGGCCTATGTACACGCTAGTGGACTTCTGTAGGCTGATGATGATGATTATGTAGGTACCTAAGTATCACCTGAGAGTTGAATATTCCCTGGTCTACATCAATCGACCCTTGGTGAGTCCGGCCTACGAGTAGACATACGAATACGATGGATGTTGTAAAAGCCGACTAAGGGATTACCTACCCGGACTTGTTAGTATTATTTGATTGTACCGATAGGTATAAGATTTGCCAGGTTGTTAGTAGGTAGGTAGTACTGGAAGAAAGCGTTAGCCGAGTCAGTCGTGGGTAGCAATGGCGGCGATGAGCTCATCACTTGTCACATCTATATTCCTACGATGGTGCAACCCACGGTGAAAAGAGACCCATTGAGGCTCTGCCAACCCTTTCAGGGAAAAAAGCGTGTGTCTATGTTTATGTCTACAACAATCGAATTCATAAAGAACCTTCCGAACTATTGTGATATTTAGTTGCGCACGCGTTCAGACAGAATTTACAAGCTTTCGTAACTTTACTTAAATCAAAAATTTTATTGTAGAGATTCACCAACTTACCTGTAGAATTAAATGTATGTAGGTAGATGATAGAAAAATGTAGGTAAATGGTTCTACAGATCAGTTCGTGGATCTGTAATATCGGTATACATGAACCATACAATACAACCTACACCATAATAACATTTCAAAGCGTGATCGTGTTGCGAGCATAGCTTTCGTAGCGCCTTGTATAGTTTATGAGCTTTTCGGTAGGTGGCGGTGTCGCGATCGAAGCCTAAATCGGAATAAAGTTTTCCAATAACTTTACGAGATGGCGGCAGTAGTTTCGTTTTATTTCAGTTCAAGTAAAATTTAAACCGCAGAATAAAAAAAAAACTTTCTAGCATTTTTGCAGTCTTTGAATCGAGAGAATGGAAGTTTCTTAATTTCATTTATAATATGTGTCTTCTACCTATATAATTGTAGGCAGCAAATTAATAAAATTGTTAGGTATCGAGTGGTAGAGTACCTACCTACTATATTGGAGATATCCAGTAAAAATATTAGGTAAGTACGTAGGTAATAAGGGATATACCTTTATTTACAGAAATAATGATACAACTAATAAAAGGAAGTACCTAGGCAGGTAAGTACAGTACAAAAAAAAAACACATGAACAGTTGTGCTACCTGAAGACCGCAGCTAACGATCTAAAGATAGCTCAACTGATCCAAATCACTATTAGACGGAAACGTCCCTAAGATGCTGACGGCATAGCCACGCTGAATGGCGATACTAATGCGTTGAGCCAGATAAGACCCAGCTCTCAGGTCACGCGTCGTAAGTAATTAAGTATTTTGTAATTTATATACGATTTCTCGAAAGAAAGTGATAACCTTAAAAATAGATAATGAGAATGTTAAATAGAAAATTCGTAATTTTTTACAAAACAATTAGGCGCTGACTAATTAGTCAATTTTTTTTTTTTTTCAAGGTCAGTCTTTGGCCAATGTAGCAAACAAGCATACGGCCCATCGGTTGGTAAGCGGTTACCGCAGCCTATCGACGCCTGCAATAACAGAGGCATAAAACTCGCGTTGCCGATCCTTTAAAAAATCCAAACACTCCTTTTGAAGAACCCCGTACTGTAGTCACTTGGGATAACCTCAGCAGGGAGATCTTTCCACAACCTGAGTGGAATGATCTACTTATTCTACTACCTACCTAAATTTGTTAACTTGGACTATTTTTTTTTCTGTGTTTATAGTAAAAGTCAGTGTCTGCATGTTCAATTGAAATGACCTTGTATGCTTGTGAAAAATAAAACGTTAAAAAAACCTAAATTTTCAATAACCACAATAACTCTTTTTGTAGGTGGTATAGTTTTGGTTTTATCCAAAATTAGACTTTCCTAGGATCATAATTATTGCCTAGGGGCATAGTACCTATATGATAAAGTCTTGATTACCCTTGATACAAACTCAATACCTACCTACCAACAAAGATCACACGGGTGAGATAGCAGAGTTACCTACCTACCTATCTAAAACTTGCAAATCAAGTTGCTACGCCACTTCTACCAAAAACAACAGACAGACCACATTCGTATCAAATGCCAACGATATTCTACTATCTGTTTACTGCCTTTATACGCGTATGTCTAAACCACAGAATAAATAGCTACACAATAATGACTAAACATACCTACCCATGTAGATCAAGCAGGCGTCTCGTAAACAGGAAAGTTACCGAGCACGCGCGCAGTGGGGCCGCCGCTTCGCCGGGTCAGAGGTCCCTGGCATGGCGCCCTTAACCCCTTTCAGTGTTTATCATCATCTTTTATTTATATTCGGATGTTTCCAGTAGTTTACTGATTGTATATCTCGTTTGGCGAACAGCAGTTGCAGTTTTACCTGCATTGCTTGCTCAGAATCAAGAAATCATCAAGAATCCATTGGTACCAATGGATTCTTGTTTATCAGTACCTATTCAGTCTATTTATTGTTCAGAAAAGATGTTATTTATTATTTATTTGATTGATTTAATTTGAATCAACTGTTTTTAGGCGATGCATTTCAAATAAGAAATGTGAATGTATTTAAAATAAGACTACCTATTTTTTGTTGGAAAACACCTAGGTTCTTATGCATGTAAGGGTAAGAGGAATGAAATGCAGAAATAAGATTAATCATAATATTTTTTATTTGTTTTGTTTTTGTTCACATTTTGTGAAATCTTTTAACGATAAAATATAACAAGACGAACTCAAGTCGCGTTCGATACAACATCTCTTATACAATAATATTTACTCTTTAATATCACAATAAACTTAAAACTAAGTTTCGATTAAAGCTTTCAAGTTGGAACTTACTGCTACAATTAAACCTACGTCAATTGTGAGATCTCGAGTTTAACTTTTCACAAAATCACTCTTACATGTAGCATGGCGAACACTTGGAGCGCTGGCGACTCCGAACGGTGCTGGAACAGATATGACCGCGGAGCCGGGTCCGCCGGTGCCGGACTCCGACGGTCTACCAGGGCCTCCACACGGCGGGGGCCTTGTGGAAGCTGGCGGTGGTGGAGCAGTCCAAGGGGGTAGCGGTGTGCATCGGCATGGGCGAAGACGGCGGAGACGGAGTCACATATCCGGAGGAGGAAGACACCGTGGAGAGAGCGGGGCTGGGCGGGCTGGCGGGAGGAGTGTCGCCTCCGACACCGGCGCGCATGTCGTTCAGTCTGTGACCGAGGTGGGTCATCAGCTGGGTTCCCAACCTCACGTCCACACCAGGAATGGAAGCCAGGCAGCGGGACACTTCATTGGCGGCGTGAGTGAATCCAGCGCGGAAGCGGTCAGCATCCACCGTAGGGTTGAGAGACAGCCGACGCTGGCGCCTCAGCTTGTGGAGATGGCGCACTGTCAGTTCCAAAATATCGGCTTTCTCCAATTTGGCGACGTTCTCGCCCTCCGACTGGAGAGCGCTGACCATCAGCTCCTTGAGCTCGTCGAGGCAGCGGTTGATGCGGGCGCGCCTCTTGCGCTCCAACATCGGCTTCATCACTTTGCGGTATTGATAAGTGCGCGAGACGGGCTGCGGGCCATCGTCTGCGAGCGAATACGCGATCTCGTAAGACATGTTGGAAGTTTGTGTTTGGGGTATGTGAGCGTGCGTTAGCGCCGAGCGTTGAACGCGGAATGCCTAAAGGGCGTCGGGTGGGGGCTTATATAGCGAGCGGCGGGCGCGCTATCGTGGGAACGCACGGGGCCGTCGAGTTCCCACACGCGCCACCTGTGCGGAGCAGCTGCCGGCGCGGGGCGCGGGGGGCGCGCGCAGGTCGCGCGTGCGCGCCGTAAACAATCCGCGCGAGCGCACGCCGAGGCCCCGGTAATTGCCGGTGATGGGGACAGATTCTATGCGCACGCTACCGTATACCTAGCCTAGGACAATCGTAGATTATGCTGAGCCGTTTGCGAGCACTCACCGCGTCGCGCCTAGCTTTAAATGGACAAGCGAGACACAGACAACCACTCGTAATACAATTTCTATGGTTTTTATCCCTTACTTCACGGGTGGAATATGAATATTACAATCAGTAAACAGGAAAAAGATATGTCCATTAAAGAAAAGACATTAAGAGGACATTAGGTAGGTATCTTAAATATTAATTGATTATACATAGAATATCATTACGTAACGTAGCACGAGCGTAGCCGCGTAGCACGGTACCGGTCGGCTCACATCAATTGTTGCTTGACAATTAATCAAAGTATTATTGCAGCAGATCAAACAGAGCTTCTATTTCATCATTGTAATATTTAATTATAGCATCTAATTAATGTATTTCGTAACTTGTAAGTTGCAAGGCTAGGGGCTTCAAAAGAGGCTACGAATGTACCACAGATCAGTTCATAGTAAGTGACTCGATTATTGTCCGATCTCTCGTCGGCTACTGTTTGGCCTGTATGCGGTCATCAATCACGGATTACGGCCCGTATTCATTATTGACAGGGGAATTACAGTCGATACGCCCTGAATGAGACTTTCTTGTCTAATTACACGACGTTACGATTGGCGCTTGGTTTGTCTTGCAACAGGGTATTATCTGTTGGTGCTTTGGTAAGTACCTACTGCAATGGCTTCTCCGCCACTTAGGTAACTGCATACATACTCGTACTAGTAAAAGATTATGGAAATATTGGGTGCATTATATGATTATATATGAAGTACTAATTTGTTATATTTATTTTAAATCAAGAGATTGTATAATCAGAATTTAAGCCACTGTTCTATGTCGTGCAAATAATTCCAGTCCATCCCAAGGTTGTCTGGCAGAGATCGCTTATAGCGATAAGACCGCCCATTGTACTTCCGTGATTAGTTTAGTTATATATGTTTTTTTAAATATGTAGCTTACTTTCTGTGTTGTGCAATAAAGTGTTTTCTACCTATCTATCTTTTATTGTGTTCCTTATTACATAATGCATAGTGTACCTACAACATAAGTATAGGCACGAATATTAGCAGTGACTTATATATGCATAATCAGTGCTCACCTACACGGCGAGGAAAATATCAGCTAGGTTACTAGTATAGTATTCTTTTATCTGTGGCTAGGTACAGCAGGCAGATATTTTTCCTTGATTCTGTAGTTCTGATGTGAGCCTACATAATGTTACGAGAACGAAAAAAAACAACAAAGAGTTGTGTGTGATTGATTAAAAGAAAAGAAATAATGCTCCAATAATAGAACCAAAATATCTACAATGACTATCGAGCAACACGGTACGGAGGCCTGCAATGCTCTAAGACAATGACTAACCAGTAGCGTACATCATCATCATCATCATCATCATCATCATCATCATCATCATCATCATCATCATCATCATCATCATCATCATCATCATCAGCCTACAAAACTCCACTGCTGGACATAGCGCCTCCCCCCCCCCGAATTAGCGTTCAGAATGCCGTTATGAACGGTCTTGAGCCACCTCCATCCACGGACTTCCTACGAATCAAAAATGATAAATAATTTATTTGTTTAAATGTGGTATACAGGTGCAAGTTTAGGTTTAATTAAGATGGGTCACATTTCCCATATCTGAGACACAAATACTATCAAAAGTAATCAATTAAAAAATTACGAACTCTATTTTTATTTATTCTGTGCCTCTATAATGTCTTTTTTTAACTGTGATAGACTTTTGTTTGACCATGATCTGTGACGATGTGGCCGACGATGGAGCACAAAGGTCTAGAAGGCACTATTCACTCTAGCGTTAAAGAGACATATATATTATTTTATATTACTGGGAATACCGAGATATTTGTGATTCTAACCCCCATAATTGCCGACAAGCTCAATGTGTGTAGGCGGAGCGTCCACTCACGTCCATGACTCAGACCACTCAGATATTAGGCTTCCGATCGTAGTAACTATTATTTTTGCTGTGGTCTTGTAAGATGTAACTTCATATTTTGAAACAGAGTGTAGAAACTGTTCTTCAATCTGTGGTTATCAACTTGTTTGTCGATATGTACTTTCTCCCAAAACACCCACTATAGTCTTATTTATTGGTATTGTACTGTTTCGAATCATAAATTTCAACGTTTTCGTATATATATTGGTAGATCAATATAAGGTTTTTGTTGAAAACGATCTTTCACTAAACAAGCTTTTATTAAATCAGTGATCGCAACTGTGTGCTGATCAAAATGAGCCCAAACACGGCCAATCTACTATTATCTATCTAGGAGTCCCGGTGTCCACCTTCTGTCTCCATCATCAGATCAGCTCCCTGTCTTGCACCATAGTAATGTATTATGATCGGATTTTGATATGTACTTACATGCCAAATTCAGCTCAATCGAACACCGGGAAGTGGGTCAAATTTAACTTGTAAGATTTGATAGCAGGGTAGGTGGAACTGAGCTTGTACAAGATGAAATTAAAAAAAAGTCCCAATGCTATGAAACGGCTGAACCGATTTTGATAAAACTGTCTAAGGACCATTGCTAGACAACCTGATTTAAAATTACAAAAACTGCATTTCAATCGGAAGCTACGGTGTCACAGACAGACACACAGAAAAATAGACACACACACACATAGCGGTCAAATTTATAACACCCCTCTTTTGGCCTCGGTGGTTATAAATAGACAGTTTTGTGGTGTAGTTACAATATTATATACCCACGAAAACGTGTAAATTTTCAATAGTAATTCCCACTAATACCTAGTCACCGATAAACTGGAGGCACGCGCTAATGTAACCGCTTTTTAAGTAATGACTGACAGTAAAATACAGTTTCAAGTTGAAGCACACCTATAATGTTAACGAAAGGTATCCTTAATACGGAAAGATTTTTTTTTTTTTGAATTCGGAATGCCGTCTTTTTTATTTGAAAGCAGGTTTTCTAGCGATGGTTCTCAGACATGTTTTATCAAAAACGATTCAGCAGTTTCAATGAGTTGAAATTTATAAAGTTTTTGAAATTAAGAAATTTTAAATTTTTACTTGTGTACTAAAATTAGTCCAGTTTCAACGCAACAAAAAAACCCGTAAATATAACCCTTACAAGTTTTGGACGTTTTTCCCTCCCGTGTTTTTTGCCGTTTCGCGTCATACCACAAACATTTTACTCAGAAAAAAACCTTCAAATCATAATTTAATTATATACCTACCCAAATGCTAGCAAGGTTGTGGTTTAGTCAGTGGTTTTATATACCTGCCAATATGCGGTTAGTATACTTAAATCCATAGCTAGGTATATTCAGCTTCAAAGCTGCAAAAAATATATTGTAAATATTATATTTTCCTGTTTATTTAAGATTTGATTTTTAACTGATTAAATAAGTACTATATTCAAATTAAAAATATACATGGATACCTACTAAATTATAATTACTGTACCATAAAACACGATAGGACACTATTTATAGTTACCTCAAATTTTTAGCTAGATTTGATTGTTCAATATAGTGCGTATTGTTTGGTCAAAAATATAACTCTAGACCTCGATTTTTTTTCCATAAGAAAATATCTTTAGACTAAGACAATAATTCAAAATTAGATAAATCAAATCAAAACAATAAAGCCGAGGGCTTACTGTAGGGGTTTTGTAAAATTTAATTTTGAATAATAATAATAACACACTTATTTGATGAGTTTACTAATAAACTACGGATTTCCATACTTTATTGTCGGCCTAGTACTACGGGTAATATTAGCGCTGTGGTGTTTCCACCTAAGAATAGAGCCCCTCCGACTGGATGTCGTAAAAGCCGACTAAAGGATTACACCAGGGGTTGGGCAGCCGATATCCACGAGTACTCAACACAACTGCCATCACCAATGCGCCCGCCAAGGAAAATCCCCTCATTGCATTCTATACAAGCAGTAGACGTCTATTGGCTCTGGTGATCATGATGATGATGCTTGCGGGCCTAGGCCAACAAACTAAATTTACCACGAAGAAGGTTCTCGAAAAAATTAATAAAAATATATTTTCTTCTTTAGCTGTCTAGATACAAAAGTTACTAATAGTTTTAAAAAACGGTTTTGCTAAATTTTCCTTTCCTTGATAGCTTCTAATCGATTTATAAATTAAATGTCAATTTGCAATATGTCGATATCCATCGAGGTTAATGACGCGGTCACATTATTACTGTACATTATGATAGGAATTTTCCTATTTAAACATTAAGTTAACTCATTGTTTACAAGCTGAGAACGCAAACGACTGAACTATATCTGATAAGATTTGTCATTTGTTCTATTTTAGCATTGATGTGTATATTTTAGTATGATCTTTAGTCTAAGATACGAACTAGAAACGATCTTCACCAATCTGTTTAATGGATGAAAAGTATTCTATATCAAATCTAATATAAGTATTAGAAAATATATCTCGAGTGGGTTGTCTAAAAAATTACCGGAAACCGCAAAGGCCACTTGTTCAAGAACTGAACTGAACTGAGATTATAAATAATAATAAATAATGCTGGACAGTTCACACAACATTATCTAGCCCCAAGCTAAGCAGAGCTTGTGTTATGGGTACTAGATAACTGATATACTTAATACAATATATTACATAGATAGATATTTTTTATTATACATAGAAAATACCCAGAACACCCTGAACAAATATCTGCGATCGCACAAATATTTGTTACGAGGCGGGAATCGAACCCGCAACCTCCTGCGTCGCAGCCCAAGCTTCGCCCGCCGCGCCACAGAGGTCGTCAAATATTCATTTATGGAGTAATACTTTTTTAAACAAAAAGTTACACAATTTTTTTAAACATATGGTAAAGATTATTGTAATGAAGTTGAGAAATATGATGATTTGTTCAGAAAATTTCACAAACAGTGATGTGCGGTATGTCACGTATGCCATGCTTGTTTTAGGTTTAAATTTACCTTATAACTGCATGTGGTTTAGCTGTGAACGTGTCAGGTATTGTGTTTGAGGGAGCGTTGCCACGCGGTTACCTACTGGTTTTACGGCATGACGCATGACGCACGTAAATGACTTGTTACTTCTCACAGAGCTCGTGCCTAACATGCGCCAGCGCAAACAGATTAGGTATTTGAAGGCATCGTATGTTTTTATTTGGGTTTAACATATAACTTAAACTGGATTATGATTCAGCGGTAGATTGAAGCCATGTTTTTTGGTAAATATCAATCAATATTAGTAAATTTATTAACAGAAAGAATAATACAACTAATAAGTACAAATAGGTATGTACAAATTAAAAAAATACAAATGAAACCGTTGAGCTATCTGAAGACCGTTGAAAACGATCTAAAGGTAACTCAATGGATCCAAATCACTACCAGACGGAAGCGTCCCTAAAATGATGGCTGCATTGCCACGCTGAATGGCAATATTAATTTGTTGAGCCAGATAAGAGCCAGGTCTCGGGTCACGCGTCGCTTCGACAAGACGTATACGCCCTGAAAGAATATCAAGCATTTTTTGGTAAATGACAGTGGTTGTTTAGAAGCAAAACAACTGTTATCTTAGATCATCACAAAACAGAAATGATAAGTGGGTTATGAAGCACGACTTCGTAACACTCTTTATAATAGATATGACAACGCTTTATCGTGCATAGATAATGCCCATAAAAGGATATAAAATAGGATATTATTATCGGTTTATGAATGACGCATCACACCCTAAAATCTATACTCACTTATTATCATGATGACTATCTATGCAGTTTCATAACAAGGAATTTCCCTCCGACGATAGACAATGATTCTTTTATTTTTCCTTTTCAATCAGCAAATTAGGGTTATTGAATATCCAGACTTTTTTCTTTTGATTATCATTGGCATCATCAGGTTATAGGAGTCCACTGCTGGACATAGGCCTCCCCACCACGACGAACGGTCGTGAGCCACCTTCATCCAATGACTTCCTGTAACCTTTATAATGTAGGTACTAGGTCTATCGAGAGTCTATCTATGAGAGTATATATGCGTCGGTCAATTTGTGATCGCCACTAGATAACCTTTATCTCTCAACGGTTGTCAGTTCTGCGATGTATATGGCCTGTCCATCGCTATTTCAAGTTACTAATAATGAGAGCTATGTCGGTGATTATTGACTAGATATTTCTTCTACGGATTTCCTCATTTCGGATTCTATCACGTAGTGAACTGATTCTGTGGATGCAGGATCTATTAGGAACAAAATTATAGGTATACGGGATCTATCAGGACAACGGATCAAAACCAAGAGATCTATTAGGAACTACTCAAACTCCGAGATCTCTCCATAGCCCTTAGCTACTTTTAGCTTTTCTATAAGGGCCACTGTCATCTGTGACAAGTCTGACAACACACACCTTTTGACACACTTAATCAATTTTATTTATTTTACTGATAATTAAACTACTATGAAACTTAGTACGTACATATAACGGTGAACTGTATTTAAACAGTAAATTAGCAATATGCTTCTGATTGTTTTTCATTACTACAATGAGTCAAATATTTTAATTAAGAATATTGTTCTAATAGCCATGAAGAATGAGTCAACGAACTTGACTTGTTAAGACCTATTATGTAAATAAATAAGTACCTACCTACTACTAACTAAAAACCGTTGTGAAATTCTAATTGTACAATCTACAAAAATGGGTGGGTCATGTTCTGAATTTTACATATGTATTTTATTTATAACTAGCGACTCACCCCGGCTTCGCACGGGAAGCCCCGATGAACTCCCCCTCCTCCTACCCCTCCCCCTATGTTATCTCCTGGTTCTAAGCTACCTTCCCACCAATTTTCAGCCAAATCGGGGCACCCGTTGTTCAGTTATAAGTGGTGTAACTAACACGACTTTGTTTTATATTATAGACAACCTCCCCCCCTCCTACCCCCCCCCCCACTGGTAGCCTATGTCACTCAGGGTGAATGTAGCTTTCCAATGGTGAAATAATTTTTCAAATCGGCACAGTAGTTTTTGAGTTTATTCATTACAAACATACAAACATACAAAAATAGGTACAAATCTTTCCTCTTTATAATATTAGTGTAGATAGATGTAGATTTTCAGTCGCATAGCACCCAACAATCACCTGATTCCCACACTAGGATATCCTGTGTCATGGGTATCAGAAACTACGAGTATCATGGTACCATTACACCCAGACTCCTAACAAATATTTGCTGATCATTCAAAATTTTGTCCCGCAGCGGGAATCGAACTCGCAACCTCTCGCATCTCAGCCAGCTACGCGGCCGCTGAGCCACAGAGTTCGTTTTACTAACTACTATATTAATAGTTAGTATAGTAGAGCAAGATTAGTACTTCTAATTTGAATCAATGACAAATCATCAAAGTTTTCCAGAATATTCCTTATTGACTAAACATCAACGAAATCTCTAAATCAATGGAAAGATAAAATGATCAGAAGTCAATAAAATTACATTCCCAGCTCGATACGTCATAGTTAGGTTAACATTCCGGGTAATCAAAGCCTAAGAAAAAACACCATATCATTGACATGATCAAATCATCAGAAACCATTAAATGTAGTCGTCATGATCCGGACATACCTGACTACCGGATTCACACAACTGTGAAATTGTGTTCGCAGAATCAACACCTCATACGTGATAAACATCTAATCTGGTTTGTTTGCGTGGAGCCAGGCAATTTTATATGACGCTGCCTTTCACAGTGAATAGGCAAGTAAGCTGGATTAATAATTTTCATCTTATTAGGCTGGATTTAGTGCGCTGAATGAAGAAGAAGGATGAAAGAAGATTGCATGCAGCAAAGATGAGAATGTTGAGATGATATAACTTTTGAAACTATCATGGTTATGTACATAATCTTCACTAGAAACGGGATATTTACCATGATTTTTGAGTTTTATATGTTCCCGATATTTCGGCACAGTTGCATGCGCCATGATCACGGGAGAACTGACTAAAGTTCGCAGCACACCCACAGTAAGTGGCTACACAGTCCGCAGGTAATCTCGACAGAGCGACATTACATACCGAGAATGGTACAAGAGGCAATTGAGATTACTAAGTACAGAAACTTCAATAGAGAAGATGGTTTTCAATTATCTGGAGTATGGAAGCCTGTGGTAAGAATGTTTAAGAATCAAAAAAGTGTGGTACCTGCTACGCGTCCGGACACCGTTAGTGTTGTGTGTCGAGTTGGTGTGAATTGTGACAATGAAACCGATGGTAGTGGTATCGTTCGTAATAAAAGAGTGAGAAAGAGGGTAGATCGATATATCTGCCAATAACATCTACTCGCAAAGACTTTAGTCAGTTCTCCCGTGATCATGGCGCATGCAACTGTGCCGAAATATCGGGAACATATAAAACTCAAAAATCATGGTAAATATCCCGTTTCTAGTGAAAATTAATGTTGAGATGGATGTGTGGACTAACAAGAATGGATAAAATAAGCAATGAGTATATCAAAGGAAGTTTGAAAATTTTACCACTGACAGAAACGTTGAAAGGAAATGGTTTAGCTTGGTATGGGCATGTTATGAGGAGGGATGAAACGCATGAAGAGAGTTATGAATATGAATATTAGTGGATGGAAAGGAAGAGGAACACCTAAGAAAAGATGGAAGGATTGCGTGAGAGATGATATGAATGATAAGGGAGTGAATTATGATGTGACGGCTGACAGCTGAGAGTGGAAGAAAAAGACGTACTGCGCTGACCCCAAATAAATTGGGAAAAAGGCAAGACAATGATGAATGATGAGTGCACTACCATATGGTGAGCGATTACCTTCCGCTCTGATCGTAAGCGCGTCGCAGCACAGCCACGGCGCGTCGGCATGTAGCGTACGCGCTTAGCAATTCATCACGTTCATTGGAACGGTGTGCTGATTAAAATGAGCCGAAAAACTGCCAGTCTACTATCCATCGAGGGGTGCCGTCGTCCACCTTCCATCTCCATCATCAGATCAGCTCGCTTTCACCATAATATTGTATTATCATCGGAACTTGACGGGTATGCAAAATTTTAGCATCATCGAACACCAGGAAGTGGGTCAAATTTAACTTGTAAGATTTGATAACAGAAACCGTGACAGGTGAAACTAAATAAAGCTTGTAAATACTTACAAATTGGTGTGTAAGTGTGGCCTTTGGTGTGGGACGCTACATGCGTTGATACCCTTGCGCCATCTCATCTGTCTGGGACATCAGTTAGGGCCGCGGCCGGTGCGGCGGCAGATTCCGATAAGGACCTCAAAAGACGCAAATATGCAAGTCTTGACAGAGCTTACTTATTCGAGCCTTTCGGAGTCGAGACTCTGAGTCCGTGGGGTACCGGAGCCCTTCGCGCTTTCAAAATTCTTTCAGGGCATCTGGTTGAAGCGACGCGTGACCCGAGAGCTAGCTCTTATCTGGCTCAACGCATTAGTATTGCCATTCAGCGTGGCAATGCAGCCAGCATCTTAGGGATGCTTCCGTCTGGTGGTGATATGGATCAGTTGAGCAACCTTTAGATCGCTAGCAGTGGTCTTCAGGTAGCACAACTGTTTCATATGTATTAGTTGTATTATTCTTTCTGTAAATAAATGTATTACCTTACAAATTGTATGTATTTGTCATGGCTGTAATGTAAAGTAACCCAGCTGTTTACCAACACTACAATAAGGTGTTTACACTGTTGAGTTTTTAAAGGAACTAGAAACTGGTTCTTCAATGACAAATACGATAAAAAGTCACAACAATGACGTGTTTTCTGATCACATGATCAATACTAGTGATCTCAAAGCTGACGCTGTGACTGCTATACTATCTATTACGTATACCATTTACTTTATAAAAGTGAGCAGGATCTTGAACTGAATGAGTCATAGGTTATTGCCGTTTTTGCTAAAATCCTGCACTTCGAACGCGTATTGATGACGTGTTCTTAAAGGTGATATGGGAGGTGCATGACGCTGTTGTGACGTCATTAATTACACGTTAATTCTATTTAATTCTGTGTGCTATTCACCTTTGATTGGGTAAAAAATGCTGATATCTTTGGGGTCAGCGCATCAGCGATTGGAGTTTTAGCTAAATTGGGAAAGCCATAGATTAGAAGGACCATGGTCTTCTATATATAGCGCTCAGAATTAGTGTCAATAAAGGCTCGGCTGGGAACTATAGGATCTCAAGTGGCGATGGACTCTCGATTCACAGTAGCAGTCTAAAGGGAAGGCATACGTTTCTGACTGATAAAGATGACAAAAAGAGAACTATTTTTAAAATGTTTAAAAATAGTTCTCTTTTGTAACCTAGGTACCTGTTTTTTACTGCTACGAATGTTATAGGTCTTGTCTTAAAAAAATATGTGAGAGACTGGATTTACTGATTATTGTGTCGTAAACTGACCCTTTTTTAATGCGTACCGTGGTATCAGAATATTCTCGATAAAGCGAATCTATTTTTAACCGACTTCATAAAAAAGGAGGAGGTTCTCAGTTCGTGTTTTCTTTATAATTATGTATGGTTTTCGATATAAAACACCATCTTGATGTTGTCAAACACAAAACTGCTGTTCTATATTGTTTTAAGACAGGTATCTAAATCTGCTAAGCAAGTAAGGTATTTGTGTAGGGTGGTCATATCAGGTAGCAGCAAATCCTCGTGTCTAACACATGGATTACAAGCCGATACCTAATCCCACGGTCACTTGTGTTCATTCGGCGTCTCCTTCAATGTTTTCTTAGCTGCCGTTCTCTGAGAGCTGTCGGCGAAAGCCTTTGAAAAAACTGGCGCCGGTATTTGCAAGTCTCGCCAAATATTTGAGCCACCATGCCAGGCCTGGAACCGACTAATGGCTTACATGTGCAGGATTTTATGGCGATAAGTTGACGCATTAGTTTCTATACTCAAGTGGTTGAAAAGCTGAAAATATGTGGTACGCTCACAACCTCTCGTTTGACGCGGGTGACCTGAGAAACGTGCAAGAACTATAGTGACGCACATGCTAATAATAGTCAATGAACTATGTAGATTAAAAAAAAACTTTCACGAAACAATGCAAAGTGTGTCCACGTGAGAGACGTAATGTCTGTATCACGGACAAAATACCTATAATAGGGGATTTTTCCAATAGATCCCTACGACGCTCGATTAAATCCCCATTTAGCCTTCAGGCCTCCCCTACTAGTACGAATAATCAGTTGGTAAAAACAACTCTCTGAGAGGTTTATTGAATAAGCTATGCTATCTGTTTTTTAACCCACTTTGTAATGACGGAGCAAGCAGATGGCCCCATCTATGAACAGTGCATTGTCTCATAGGTCATGTCCATCCAACTAGAACGCGCACTATGGGGCATTGCGCGGCGATGCCACCCTGAGACATAGAGATGAAAAGTTTAATGTGCCTGTTATTTCACCGGCACAGCAATACGAGCACTACTGAAATGGTGATAGTACTTCCCGAACTAACTCTTTCACAAAAAAGCTTTACTTACTCCTGCTTTACCTGACTCCGATTTTATACAAGGACACAACCTTGCAAAATACAGGTAGTGTGATTACATTAAAAATAAAAAATAAATAATGCCGGACTGTTCACACAACATTATCTAGCCCCAAGCTAAGCAGAGCATGTGTTATGGGTACTAGATAACTGGTATACTTAATACAATACACTGCATAGATAGATATTTTTTATTATACATAGAAAATACCCAGAACACCCTGAAAAAATATCTGCTGATCGCACAAATATTTGTTCCGAGGCGGGAATCAAACCCGCAACCTTTTGCATCGCAGGCGAACCTTCGCCCGCAACGCCACAGAGGTTGTCATTATTATTTATTTGTCTTTTTCGTTAGCAGCGGTCACTTTAAAAGTTAATTGTGCAATAAAATACGGTATTTCGCTTTTGAAAAGCAGAAATCCGACCCACTCCGTCATAAAATCATAAACGTTTAGCGCTATCCTGTCGGCATCTCAAGAAGTTCTCGAGAAAAACAATACCTCATCTTAAACAAAGCATTCGCACTTCACTACCACGAGTATGCCAGCTTCCTAGAAAATAGACAATGAACACAAACAGGTACAGGAGCAAGTGCACCAAGTAAACAAAGGGCTGGAGAGTAGAGACAGTTACTTTAACGTAGGGGTCGTCTAAATACAAAGCGGCGCCAATTTTTTCTGTCCTCCCCAAGAGATTAGAGGCGAGGTGTCGAGACAAACGACGTGAAATGTCTGGCTTTTGTACTTATGCCATCAAGTGTCAAGACAAGGCAGACACTTCAATGCCAGATGCATTGAACGGGGCTGAAAATAGGCTCTTGAGGGTGGACGCGATGACGCCATAAATCCGTGTGAAACGTCTGTGATAAGAACTGTCTTCAGAGATAATGTTGTTCAGAGATAGTGGTTATGCACGTCATGTTTTTAAATAATCTGCGTGTTTGGCATCAGACAAAGAGCTAGGTAAATCTAACTATGGCTGAATCCATTAGAACCTTCTTCAAACCACAATAATGCATTCGATGCAAATCATTTGTGTTCATTGTATGTGAAATACAATAGTAACAATTCTGAATTTCATACACAAATTAACTTGACTTGCATTCATTCTATTGAAATTGGAGTTTTGTGAATAACCAGTAACCAATTACTGGATCTAGTTAGCTTCAGCGATTGCGATTAAATTCATGCTTATTTTAGGAAAATTCCAATTTATTTTGCATAAAATGTGCATGTTAACTATAATCTGGGTCTCTTCAAGGCTAGAGTGAATAGGTGCATTCTAGACCTTTGTGCTCCATCTTCGGCCACATCGTCACTTACCAACAGGTGAGATCGTGGTCACAAACAAAGGCCTATCACAGTAAAAAAAAAAAAAAATTGAAATGAAATGAAATGAAAGAATTTTTTTTTTTACTTTGCTAGAACAACTTACTTTACTTTTATTTATAAACATGTCTTAGTGTATTCCTTTTCATTCTGAAATTACAAACGGTATGTACTTCTAAATCTAAACCTGACGACCTCTGTGGTGCGGCGGGCGAACGTTCGCCTGCGACGCAGGAGGTTGCGGGTTCGATTCCCGCCTCGGAACAAATATTTGTGCGATCTGCAAATATTTGTTCCGGGTGTTCTGGGTATTTTCTATACATAATAAAAACTATCTATCTATGTAATATATTGTATTAAGTATATCAGTTGTCTAGTACCCATAACACAAGCTCTGCTTAGCTTGGGGCTAGACAATGTTGTGTGATCTGTCCATCATTATTTATTTATTTTATTTTTTTTTATTTAAACTGTCCTGTACATATATCACGTGTATATATAATATTAAGATGACTGAAGTATAAAAAAAATGGTTCATTGTAAACTTTTTGTAGCGCCCGTTTGGATTCTAAGAAGTATTCAAAACCCTTTTTCTAGCAAAATACGCGAACTATCCACGTGCTCGAGCCGACAAACGAGCCTCTTGTACTCCGGCCATCGGGCACTTTGAGCCACTTTGTAAAACTCGAGTTATTACAAAGAACGCGCTAGAAATAATAAAACTTCAAAAGCCTTTAGCGGTAACGCTCTTAAATAGACAGTGTTGTTGAGATTTTAAAAGTCATATTTTATAGAATCCACGTATATTTTACAGCCCATTTTTAATTTTATGTTCTTTTACAATCGCTCTGTAGTGTCACCGCGATTTTACGGTTGGTATAATGGTAATTATTGCGGATAGATACGACGTTAATGTCTAATAATATGCTTTTAGCATGTTTAATGCTATTCATTGTTATCTGATCACTTATCTTGAAACTAGTATGTATAAAATTTACCGTTGTCGTGTCTGTTCGAAGGCTGATGCGAGATCTTGGCGCAAATTACTCGACTCCAGTTAATTAATAGTTTGATATGTGTCATTCATGATCTCAACTTGAATTTACGGTCTGATAGTATGTAATTACCGAAGCTGCCTTCCAGCGTTCGGTAGCTGCTTTTTATTTACTGATCAATGGGTATTTTTATCGTACTGTAATCGCTGGTTTCTGAGCAATATTTTAGATGTCTGAGTGGGAAAATGTTCTTTTTAAAGCCTCGCGGTGCTAATGAATAGGTTGTTATGTTAGTTATGAGAATCGTAGTCAGTGGTTTTCTTATGGGTCGTTTTGTTTCCGGTTGCTTTGATTAATAACCGATTCTGTAAATAGATAACTATCTTTTAGTTCACATGCTACTGTTATGGCTGTTATTATGTTAATAAGTTCTTTGGTTGTGGCCAAAGGGATCGAATTAAATTATTAGGTTACAGTAAAATTCTAAAAGCTCTTTTCTTCGTCTTAGTCTTCATTATTGAAGGTCGTCCTGAAAGGATTTTGTAGAGATGCTGACAAGGTTCTTCCACGCTGTTTTATCCTCAGCTTGTCACAGGGCAGCGGTAATAGGGAGGCCAGTGAGTGCCTTGACTTGATCACACCAGAGACTAGGTAATCTGCCGCGTGGTTTCAGTAGTTGTTCTGGCAGTCTTCGGGCTATTTGTCCAAAATAACTGAGAACTCGCCGGTAGCAGATGTTGGAGAGTCTGGTGTTGATGGCCAGTTGGCCATACATAGACACGCCTTGTTTCCAAGAAGGGTAGGCAGAACTTAATGGGCCTCTTTTCACCGTGGGTTGCACCATCGTGAGGATATAGAGGTGACAAGTGGTGGGCTTATCGTCGCCACTGCCACCCACGACTGACTTAACTAACGCTTCATTCCAGTAATAACACATCATCAGCAAATCAATCTTACCAACAAGACCGGGTAAGCTGGACTTCATCATCATCATCAATCTATTGCGGTTCACTGCTGGACATAGGTCTCTCCCATGGCTGAGCCCGGTCTTCAGCTGTTCTCATCTAGCTTCTTCTGCCAGGCACCCCGCGCAAGTCGTCGCTCCACCTAGCCGGAGGGTGCCCTACACTACGTCTGCAAAGACGCGGTCTCCACTCAAGAACTAGTTTCTCCAACGGTTATCAGTTCTTCGGCAGACTTGACCGGCCCACTGCCACTTCAGCTTGCTAGTTCAGAGGGGCTAGTCTGCAAATTTGACAAGCAACTTACACGGCCGTGTGGTGTACACTACACGGATTTTAGTATGGAGAAATCGAAGAGCGCCCCTAGCGGGCACCTTGAGAACCTCAAATCCCGTACAAAGATACGTGTAGTGTACACCACACGGACGTGTAAGTTGCTTGTCAAATTTACAGACTAGCCCCTCAGTTGTTGTTAAACCGGACTTATTAAAATCTAAAACAGTAATCTCAAATCCCTGATATAGTAACACATTCAAGAATTTGTAACAGTAACTAGACAGACGAGTTGATGTCTACAATGTCAGTCGGTCCTTCTATGGCCTCATGATGCAGCGTACCTTGTAAAGTTATGGTTATTACAGTCAATTATTATTGATTACAGTAGGAAATTATTATTTTATGGAAAAATCTACTATTTTACCTTGTTTTTATCTTCTTGTTTGTATAAATGAGTGGTGTCTTTTTACGCTTGCCAAACTCCGACACCAGAGGCCAGCACTACCTCATACGAAACGAAACGAAACGAAGGTTACATAGTTATCAAGACAGGTAACCGTTATAGTTTTAACATGTCCGTCTGTCTGTCTGTCCTCAGCTTAGCTCAGAGACTCAATTAGAGAGACTTGAATTTGGCATGGGTATACATATTAATTACGCCAAAAAAAGACGAATAGAAAATATAGAAAAATAAAACACGTGAAGTGGGTTTTTTTTTCTCCCGTCAGTCCTATCCCATGGGGTGTCGCTGAATAGGCGGTTTAAAAATATTGTAAGTGTGTAAAAGCTATTTTTTTATTCAGGGTTTCGTTTGCGAAGTATAATTATTGTTATAGTCAAGTGTCCTTCCCATTTTGTTACTTGAGTTACACCTAGTACCTTCATATCTGTTTCTTCTTAGTGTGTTCTGTGTTTCTGTGTAGCTCTTGTATACAAATAAATATATATTCTTTCTTCTTTCTTTCTTTCTTTTCTTTCCTTGCAAGCTAAACGGTTGTTTTTGGATACATAAGTGAAAAAATTCACGGCAGTAGATTATAATAATGAAGTTAATAGGAAAACTATCACACCTGAGTAGGCTTTACAGGTTAACGAGTAATAGTCGAACAACTTGTAAAATGTACTAAGAGAAGTAAAAAGGAAAATTTAGTAGAAATCTAATCTAAAATTACTTATATGAAATTATCAGTGGTGTAAAACAGGAAAGCCCCTTCTAAGTACACATATTGGGACGGGCAACTACGAAACCCTGCAATGTGTGTGAACCAAACACGCAATTGGACATTTAAAAAAATAATAATGAAAAATATTTATGTTCTGTCACTAAAACTAAACCAAAAATAATGATAAAGTACCTAAATGGGTAATTTATTCACCAAACAAATCATAAGAAATAGATTTTCAATTCGAGAAACATTGTAGCGAGATTAGATTTTGATTTATCCAGGCTTTATGGCAGCCTTATCGAAATTTGTAGTCTAGAATTATTGTCTAAATAATAATCGATTGGCCCGTAGTAGCAATTCAAAACAATAACAGACAGATGACCGGCAGCCAGTTCGTGTATAGCTGATTAATCTCTGCCTTAGGGTTTCCAAATAAACCAGGAAAGCCGGAATTTCCATTTTCTCGAAAAATACAAATTTTCTTTATGCTTTCTTATTTTCTCCTGTAAAATTGTATGCCCCGATCATAGAGCCTATGAGCCCTATGATAGACCCTCGTTTGACAGCGATCTCACCTGTTGGTAAGTGCATGACGATGCGGCCGACGTTGGAGCACGAAGGTCTAGAAGGCACCTATTCACTCTTGCATTAAAGAGACCCATATTATAGTTCTCAGGAAAGACAGACGACGGCAACTTGTTCGATTCCCTAGCTGGAATCCATTTCCTATTCTCCATTTCTAGTTCTTTTGCATAAGTATTTTTTTATAAAAAAACCGGCATACTCTATCTCGGCAGTTGCACGGCGGGCATCGCTGGAGCTAAACTATCACCAAGATTGTAGGCTCACCATGAAGGTTGCGAAGTTAGACTCGAAAGTGAATGTGAAACTGGCTAAATTGGGGAGAGTGAGGTTTTCCTAACAGACCATAAAAAAACTCTAATACTTATTTACAAGTAAGTTTTTCAAAAGCTATTTTAACAAGAATTTTGAATATGGGCAAAATCGGTTTAATCAGTTGTCAAGATATAGATTATGGATCGAAATGATGCATTGAATAATTATAGCCAAACATCATCTTCAGTTTAAGATAGTGAAAAATTTACAGAATGGATACTAATATAAGTAAGTTAGATTTGGAAAAATACAATGCGCAGGCTAAACACAATTGTTGCAATAAAGCTTGTGTTCGCGATGTTTGGAAAACTACTAGTTAAATATTTTGATAATTAAAAAGCGTGGCACCTTTCTGGAAAGCCGGACACGCGGAGTTTGTTAAAAGTCGGACTACCAGCCCTATGCCTGCTAGTTTATCCGACGCCTTGACGTATTTACGACGGAGATATTAATTCCGTATAATAATTCGGACACGACCGCTACCGCCCGCGGCCTATCCAAACATCTATCTTGTGATCTCTATAATGACTACCGGTCATCGCTTTTTGTAAGACGTTTTAGACTGAGATGATTATGCAATCGTGACTTCGAATATTTGGATTGAGGAGCTTAGATCGTAAACCTTTTCTAGGATAAGAGTTACAAAGCAAGTTAGGATGAGGCGGAAAACTGTGAAAAATTATGTTTTTTTTATACAACTTTAGATGATGGAACAAGCAGATGGCCCACTTGATATTATGCTGTTCATAAGAACAGTGCATTATCTCACAGGTCACGTCCATCTAGGACGCACCCTATGTGGCATTGCACTGCGCCCGCCACCTTGAGACATAAAGATGAAAAGTTTCATGTGCCTGTAATTTCACCGGCAACCACCCTTCAGACCGGAACACAGCAATGCGAGCACTACTGCTTTGCGGCAGAAATAGATATGGTGGTAGTACTTCCTCGGATGAACTCTTTCACGAGAAAGCTCTATTACTACTAGTTTTCAATAAGAATCAATATCAGCCGCCTAGCGTCGTCTACCGCTGGACGCATAGAAAACAATGGGGTGATTTCCATATACTTTTTACTTTAGTCGAAGTCCATAATTTTCATGAGCACCAGAGGCCTAGTTCGAGCTTAGTTTTGTTAGTTTTCGGAACTCGATAGATTACCATACATTTAAATGCAGCGATCTCTACTTCCTCGAAGTTTTCGCTAGGGGCACTGCAAGTAGGTATGGAAGGAAACGAAACATTACATATTTTCGAAAACTATCATGTGTCCGGCCTGGGAATAGATCCCTCCGTCTCCTCCCATGGATGTCGTAAAAGCCGACTAAGGGATTACCCGGACTTGTTAGTAAGATTTGTTGGTATAAGATTTGTCGCAAAAAACCGTTTGTTGAAGAAAGCGATAGTTGGTCAGTCGTGGGAAGCAATGGCAGCGATGAGCTCACCACTTGTCATGACTATATTCCACGATGGTGCACCCCACTGTGAAAAGCGGCCCATTGATGCTCTGCCTAAAAAGGCGTGTGTCTATGTATGTATCAAAACTCGTACTAAGGCCTCTGCCATAACAAAAAAGGGTCTTGCTTGACAAACAGACGGCCAACAAAGTGATCATATAAAAGTCCTGTTATTTCCTGCAGATGTAAGAGTACGCTAGGTACCCTACATAAAAACACCCCGCTCTGTCTACAATTAGCACAAAACACGTTTATCACCCTTTTTAGTGACATTGTAAGTTTCCCGTTTTGTGGTTTGTGGTTACATGCTGATAGTAGCTGTATGACGTCAATACAAAGTTATCTGTAGTTGAAGCACTTGTAACAAGTGACAAACTCCTTTATCAACCTATTATAGGAATTATTGCATCATAATCATAAGCCTGTAACAGCTTTCAGAATCAGCACGTTGAAGTGGCAATGGGTAGGCCATATGCGGAACCGACTACCGCGGGGGAATAAAGGTTTTTGAGTAGCGACTACGAAAAAGAAGACGCAGCTTAGGACGGCCCCCACTTTGGGTCTACTATATTGCAAAGGTCGCAAGAAGTCAGTGGATGGAGGAAATTCAAGACCATTCGTCGTGGCCTTCTATGGACGATGCACTTGTGTAGCACTCAGACAAATAGTGAAAGTTCAGGCAAAACACGGTGTACGAAACAAGTGAAGCTGAAAACTATGCTCATAAAGTACAATATACATAAACGTACTACTAAGCTCATCACTCCTTAGACTGTGTCGGTCTGTTAGTGTAGGGAATGTTTGTATGTTATCTGTGTAACACACGCACAACACACTCATATAAAACTGGCTTCAGTTTTGTTAAGGCAATAAATAAATAAATAAATAAATAATGCTGGACAGTTCAGACAACATCATCTAGCCCCAAGCTAAGCAGAGCTTGTGTTATGGGTACTAGATTACTGATATACTTAATACACTCATCAACACGGTCTAGGGATATTTCATACTCAATTAAATAACTCGAAAAGTACTGGCCGCATTGGAATCTTTTATACACCGATTTGTTTGTAATTTATCTCAGACTAATTCCAAATTCTAGTTATTGAAAATTCTTTTGTTTCGGTGGCATAAAAATGTCTTAATGGAATTTTCATTTGTGCGAAATTTAGAAAACAATACGAATTACGTTTAGTTACAGTTTTTTTTCATTTTTAAACGAAAGATTAAGTTAAAATTGAGGTATTGTAGCCATGCAACGCCAACATTTGACGAGGGCGGAGATGTTACGAGCTGTGGGAATGCTGGAAGCTGGGTCTGTTCAGCGTAATGTTGCTGAGGCCATAGGGACCCACCAAAATGTAATTTCAAGATTGTGGACACGCTATCGTGCCACAGGTGAAGTAGCGGAGAGGCACCGGGGGCCAAGTCGCATCACTACCCCCAGACAAGACCGATTTTTGCAAATTACTAATTGCTAATAATTAATAATTGCGCAAGCTCAACCAAATGCAACGGCGACTCAATTGGTCCAAAGGCTGCGAGTGGAACACCAAGTGCTTGTGAGTGGCCAAACTGTAAGAAGGCGACTGCATGAAAGCAATCTACGCTCTCGTAGACCACTCCAGGTTCCACCTTTACGGAGAGGCAATCGTGGACGACGATTAGAATGGGTTCGGAACCACGTGGACTGGGGCCGTGAGCAATGGTCCAATGTGCTGTTCACGGATGAATCCAGGTTCGGCTTCCATCCAGATTCACGAAGGACGCGTGTTTGGCGAGTTCCTGGACGATGGAGCCGTCTTCAGAACCCTCAGGAAGTTCACCCATACCAAGGAGGAACAATTATGGTTTGGGCAGGAATTCGTCTTGGAGGACGGACGGATCTCGTTTGGGTGCGGGGCAATATGACGGCAGAACGATACGTCCAACAGGTGCTGGGGCCCGTAATCTTGCCCCACAGAACACAAATGGGGCAAGATTTCCTGCTCATGCACGACAATGCCCGGGCACACACGGCGAGAACGGTAGCAGCTTGGTTACATACACACAATGTTAGGGCCTTAGACTGGCCTGCTCAAGCGCCAGATCTAAATCCCATTGAGCGTGCGTGGGATATGCTGCAAAGAAGAGCTCTGAAGGAAGGTCCTGAAAATCTGGCTACAGAAGATCAACTTTTTGCGCACCTCAGAAGGACATGGGACAACATTCCGCCGCAAGACATTGACAACCTTGTTCTGAGCATGCCGAATCGTTGCCGATGTGTTATGAACATCATGGGCGCTTTCTCAAACTACTAACTTCAAGTTTATAAACACAAATTAAATGATTTTTGTATTTTTTTCAGTTTTTACTCATAAATTAAAAGTTAATTCATATACGGTTTCCATCTATGCTTCATTTTTTTTCCATAAAATCCTGAAATTTTAATCGAAGTACCTTAACCATTATTAAAAAATGGTAGAATATTAAATCGTATCTTTTAAATATATACATGTCATATAAATAATTAACAAATTGATAGTAATTCGCTTTTTTAAAAATATCCCTAGACCGTGTTGATGTGTGTACAATATATTACATAGATAGATATTTTTTAATATACATATAAAATACCCAGAACACCCTGAATAAATATCTGCGATCGCATAAATATTTGTTCCGAGGCGGGAATCGAACTCGCAACCTCCAATGTTCCATCTTTCTTTCTCTATTTGTCTGAGGTCCAGCAGTGGACCTGTAAATTAGGAATGGTCCCACTCCTGGGAACATGGGATTCATCCCCAAACGTAAGAGCCAGGGTGGTCCCGGACAGTGCGGTTTTAGAGGAACTTCCTCCCGCGAACACTCAGGTTGTGGAATGATCTCCCTGCAGAGGTTTTTCCAAGTGACTACAGTAAGGGGTTCTTAAAAAGGGGGTGCTTGGAAATCTTTAAAGGGTCAGCAACGCGCCTTTGATGCTTCTGGTATTGCAGGCGTCCATAGGCTACGGTAACCGCTTACCAAAAGGAGGGTCGTATGCTTGAAAGTAGTATTTAAAAAAAACTGTGTCTGCAGACTTCCCGCGACCTGCATAATGTCTTTGGCCCATCGAGAAGGGGCCTTCCTACTCCTCGTCTTCCATGGGCTGCCCATTACCACTTCATCTTGCTAATTCTGCGAGCTGTCGGTGATTCTATCACGTAGCACTCCAAGCATAGCTCTCTCCGTATCCCGCTGCGCAACTTTAAGCTTGTGATACATCAGGTCAATAGTTAGCGATCACGTCTCACTATATCACTGTATCTACTTTTTATTTTGGTTGAAGACTGTAACATTGAGTCATTGCATCACTGCAGAAAAACAACAATGCATTGAACTACTTTGAAAACAATATCTTAATCAAATTAAAAATACTCGTATATTGCCGTATATAATATGAATAAGTACGTCAGTAAATCTTGAATGAGGAAAATCTTGGAACATAACATGGCAATTTTAATTTTATGGATCGTAAAATATGTAGAATTTTGTAAATTTATAGCTTTATTTAAATACCAGATTAACTAACGCGATTGTATTTCAACACAATCTATTTATCATCAAGGGCTATCAAATAAAATTAACTTGCTTTTCAAAGATGTTAACTTTATTTTATGGTTAGAATTATTCATTAAGGTTACGCTCTGAGTACGTGATAGAATTTATGTTGGTTAAATCGTGATAAATATGTATCGGGCGAACTACTGATACAATTATTTTTAATTAATTTAAAAATTATGATAGTTTTTAGGATTCTGCAGTCATCAAGACAAGGAACCCTTCTAGATTCACCACGTCTATCCGCCTGTCCACGGCATAGCTCAGAGACTCTTAGTAATAAGCTATAATTTGGCATGGGCATATTAATTACGCTGACAGAGTGGTTAAAAAAAACCAAGGTTTTTTTTTAAATTATCTTCACCTTAATTGATTTTTTCTCTCGTATATTCTAGGGTGAAGGGCATCGTTGGGTAGCTCGTTCAAAAATATTGCGGGTGTGCGAAAGCCATTTTTCGATTCAGTCATAATCTGTTTGCGAAATAATGTGCAAATTTAGTCGAAAAACCTATCAAACGTAATTGGAGAAAGAAAAATGTTTTTTTTTTTGTACAAATTTAATTGAAAATTACTTACTTACATGTAGTTGTTAGTTGTGTAAAACAGGAAAGCCCTTTCCTAAGTCTGCATATTGTGAGGAACAACTACGGAACTCTACAATGAGCGTGGCCCGACGCGACCTTGGCAGCTTTTTATTTAAATTTACGGCTCTTAGTAGAATGCTACTGATTTTATACCATGTGATTTTATCATTATTTAACCGAGCTGACTGTACAAAAGCAAGCGATGACGAATTAACCCTACATCCTACTACCCTAATCTATTCTTTACCAATCAGCGATGGGATAAGCGGCGTTTTTCAGTTTTATACATTGTTCAGATATTAAAAAACTCCGCTCGGATAGCGCCAGCACTTCCAATATTTTATGTTTGTTAATTACCTGTGATAACTCGCTATTTCCGTCTCCATGTCACGGGCCCTAGTTATAGTCTTTAGTAGGTTTAGTAGCAATTCTGCACAAAAATCTTGGGACTACAGGAACCTTATAATTATAATACCAAGGCTGGTAGTAGAACAACGAGAAATAACATACCCTCGTACAACAAAGTTAAATATACGAGAAAATACCCGTTTCATTTGCGCGTCCGCTGTCCTCAAATGAGGCTTTCAATCAAGTGCGCATACATTTTCGATTTTTCAATCATTGAAAGCGATCACTTGCCTTCAGCTTAACTAGTACTTAATACAAATAAAATAAGGATTAATATACTTTGAACTGTTTGAGTTGAGTGTTAATGAAATACAGTTTGATTAATCCTATAGAAAGACGCCAAAGATTCGAGTAGTCGTGAGTAAAATAAGACCAACATCAGTCACGAACTGACCGGTAATTGAATGTAAGAGCATAAATGTTTTTGTAAGTAATTGAATATGAATAATGTATGCATCCGTTTTTATGTGAAGACTGTGGCATTTTGATAGAAAGCTACTGACATATATGCAATTACGGTTTTTTTAAACTTAATTTAAATTAGAGGCAAGAACTTGAAATTGTAAAGAAAGAAACATATTTTTGTAGGGTTTCGTACATGAAAAGGTACCAACGAGTATAAGATCACTTTGTTGTCTGTCTGTCTGTCTGTCTATCATGGCCCTTTTTCTAAGGAACGTCTTATAAAGGTAACAACTTTAAATTTATACCAAATAAGCCTGTAGGCTTAGAGCGCTGTTAAAAAATCTAGATCGCCAGAGATGAACATTTATCTTATCGGCGGGGTAAAAAGTCTGTAGGTACTTCCATATCTCTCTACAAAATTTTCATCAAAACTGGTTCAGCCGTTACGACATGACAAACATGACAACCATGACATGAGTCAAACAAACTCAAAACCAAAATACATAATTTATGTTGGATTATCAAACTTAAAATGTCCTAAATATGGAAATTAAATACCAAAACATTCTATAGAGTGGAATTTCGCATGAAGTAGGTAAGTAAGTACTTAATTTTATACTAGTTAGTTAAAAAATTTTTTTGAAAAAAGTTTAAGTTAGAATAGGTTACGGTTAGGTTAGGTTAGTATTATTAACTGCCTAATTTTTCAGAAATTTAAATATAAGTTAGTACTTACTTATATTAAAAAAATCGTATATATGGATTTATAAAATATAATATTATGGAGATACTTTTATTCAATCTTGATAATTGAACAAGTCGAAAACTTCAATGGATTTACCGAAGCAGCGACTCGAATACGCCGCTGCTGCAGCTGCTCGCGTTTCGAAACCTGAGCGACAGCAAGTGCCTGCGGGCCCTTCTAAGGACAAGGAGGGTTTCATCAAGGTGGAACGAAGGAAGAGGAAGTCCACTTGCCGTGATCAGTGCGGAACTGCCGTATCGGCTGAGCTGAACCAGCCGTGCTTGCTGCGAGCGGAGGTACCCACAACTCCACTGTACGTGTCCCGGGTTCACTACGCCGTGAAGCCCGAAGCAGTGGTGGAGTACCTCAAGCAGAAGACAGGGCTAACCATGAGGGTCGAGCAGTTGTAATCTCGCCATGTTGTCAATTTTATTTCCTTTATGGTGAGGGTGCCGACTGACCGTCTATCGACCTTCATGAATGGAGAGTTCTGGCCGAAAGGTGTCAAGTTCAGGAGGTTCTGCGGACGCCTGACACGAGACACTGCGGAGTTGCGTCATACGTCGCCGCCTAAACGTGTGCACTAAAATAAAGTATTTTATATATGTATGTTAGTTTTAAGGTATTTAAATAAATAAAAAAATAATGCTGGACAAATTCACACAACATTATCTAGCCCCAAGCTAAGCCAGAGCTTGTATTATGGGTACTAGATAACTGATATACTTAATATAATACATTACATAGATAGATATTTTTTATTATGCATAGAAAACACCCAGAACACCCTGAACAAATATCTGCAGAACGCACAAATATTTGTTCCGAGGCGGGAATCGAACCCGCAACCTCCTGCGTCGCAGGCGAACCATCGCCATCCGCGCCACAGAGGTCGTAAATTTATTGCTATGGGCTTATTGTTTAGGTTTAGTACATTTTCAATTAAGCCTGAAATGAAAGTATTGATTGATTGATGTATTGATTTACTCTGAAAATGTATGAAACATCTAAAATGTGAATTTGAAAATACAGTATGCAGTAGCACATAATATTCCAGTCTGTCCTCGTACTCGTAACAGGCCTTATAAAATATCATATTATGGAGATACTTAATTTTGACCATTGAACAGGTCGAAAACTTCAATGGATTTTCTCTGAATGTGTATAAAACAGCTAAAATATGAATTTGCAAATATTGCAAATAATACACATAATACTGCACATAATATTCCAGTGTGTCCTCGTAGTAGGCGTAATTGCACAGAAGCTTCTGTGACTACATGTGGCATGAATGGACTCGATGTAGTTATATTTTATTTATACTAGTCTTGCTGGTTGTATAATTGTGAATGGAAAATATGCATTTATTCTACTGGTTCTATTCTCAGCCAGCAATAAAACGATCTATAAGGAAGACAGGAGAATAAATTGAGAATCAGCCATCAGGGTTCTGATTAAAACATGAGGTTTATTTTCAGATCCTGAGAATATTCTGCTCATTAGAAATCTTTCATTTAAAAAAGTGTTGAAAAGAAACTGGTTCAAGATACTCTTATTAATTTATTAATATTAATATAAATAAATAAATAAATAACGCTGGACAGTTCACACAACATTAACTAGCCCCAAGTTAAGCAGAGCTTGTGTTATGGGTACTAGATAACTGATGTACTTAATACAATATATTACATAAATAGATATTTTTGATTATACATAGTAAATACCCAGAACACCCTGAACAAATATTTGCAGATCGTACAAATATTTGTTCCGAGGCGCGAAGCGAACCCGCAACTTCCTGCGTTGATGCTATAGATGTTCGTGGGCATCGACGTATTTAAAATAAATTTGTATGTTCCCAAAACAATCAACAAAACCTCTATCGTAAGTTAAATCCGTGACGCGCGCCCGCCCACACGAAAAGCCCAAAAAACTCGTCCACTACATCGTAGACAACATACTCATGCGCACGATAATCTCTAAGACGCACGCACACATACGCACGCTGTGTCAGCGAGTGTGTGTTGCGCGTGCTAGCCACTCGCTCCACGGCTTCTTATTATTATTTATTGTTGGATAATGTGAATGGTAATGCATGGTTGTTCACAATCCCGCATAACACCTGCCGTATTTTCCCACGAACGACGCGAGCGCAGGAAGTGTGCGGGTGCGAGCGGGACGCGTGCATTGCACGCGCGTGACTAGCACGTTCACATTCTAGAGCGAGACGGGACGAGGGCGATGCGTCTACGCGGCTACGCCGTAGCGCATGGCGTAGCGCGTAGCACTCAAACTGATTTATTTATTCACAATAACATTACTGTTTCATTGTGTTGAATTGAAATTGAATAATATTGTTGATTTTTTGTGAGTTTATACACTTTGTGTCAATATTTTGTACTGACTTATTCTAGTAGTTCTGCGAACAGTAGACCTCGAGAGCACAAACTTTTATAAAACTATGCATCATGTCGATCCATAGTCTATAAATCTTGACTTTGACCGAATTTGCTCATATTCGAACTTCTTGTTTAGAATTTAGTACCGAATGTGTTCTACCAAATATTACCAAAATCGGCCGGTAACTGGCGACGCAGCAATCATCCCCTCTTTTTAGGGGAAATGTCCGTCCAATCAAAAATTACCAATAAAAAAAAACCATGAAATTTAAGAAACTGTATATTATGTTTCATCAAGATTCGTTGAAAAATACGACCTGTACGCGAGTACCAACATACAGACAGGATGAAAGCAAATTTTGCCAGTTGTTGTAAAAACTTTGCTCGCGTGGCAATGCGGCACCTTGATTCACTAGTAGTAGGTGCAACCGTAAAAAAAACTGTATTATCTCATTAATACGGTTTTTTTTTTATATTACGGTATTTTTGTAGTAAAATATGTATTGACCCACAAAACGACCGTAAAATCGTATTTATGGCACCTACAAGTATTAGGTAGATAATATCCCTGAAATTAATGTAACATTTTCAAAATTTAAATTTCTTTATTTACGAAATAAACGTTTTTAAAATGAACGTTTGGATTACTAGCATGAAAAAAACGCTCAAAATTGCATATTTATCCTCATCGCAAATATTATGACCTACGATGGACGACGACTTTACGATTGCGTCAGCTCGAGAACTATCAAGGCTATAATTTTTCCTTTTTTTCTTACCTCCTTTTAAGAAGAAGTAATTTATTTATACTGTACAATAATGATCCATGGATGATCGGCCCGAGGCGGGGAAATGTTTACTGTAACTTAAAGTTCTTTAAGGTAAGCTTGATTGCTTAATTTGGGCCATCGAATAAGGCACCCGAACTTTTTCAACTTCTCATTACGGCGTAATGACATCCTCTTTGCGGTAATTTAGTTTTTTATACTTTTTAATTTATGTTAAATCCGTTCCAAATAGTTTATGTAAAGCTGTATTTGGAGCGATATAATATCATTACAAATGGATTCTTTACTTACATTTATTTCCTTTACGCCCCGGGCCAAACACACTTGTTACAAAATATTGGTACCTGTGTGTTTATCGTGTAATAGCATTACACCCTACCTATTAGTAGGTGCTGTTCGTGTCCCTAAAAATCACAATTTCATCATTAAAAAAATAGTATGTGTAAACTCTGACACGCAATTGGAGTTTACTCCAGTCCAGTTCACTACAAGATGCGCGAATAGGTTACGCAGAGGGTAAACATAACGACTTCACTTTTTGTTAACGTACGATTTTATGATTTTACTCCCCATCTATTTGTAAGGTCCCCCATCGAGTCATAAGGAGTTCTATGGTTAATTCCAAAAACATTTAATAACATTGTTTCGAGTGTTAGTTATTTTTAGTAGCAACATACGGATTTAAAAATGGTAATATCCAGAACCATATCAATGTCACAAATGTACTTATTCACTCACTACAATGGAAAACAAGACCTGCCTTAATCAAAGATTTGTACTGCTGTAGACACAGGTGTTGTTTACATACAAACGTCCTCTACGGACGGCCTTCTGAGTTATCAAATATTGTTCCTTGGTCACGATGCCACTCGGTATTTTCATGAAACCTGTATCATTTTATGGAGACTCTAGCGTTATATGCTATACTAGAAATGGTGATCGTCTTGTGAACGAATTTGCTCCGAGAACTGCACTGTACACAAAAAACTTGTATCTTATGAGTTTGATAAATGTATATAAGCTACCTACCTAATAATATACCCTTTTAAGGCGAGACTGGCTGAAGAAACAGCGTTTTGTCTTGTGTTTTACTCGTAAAATATAAGGGTTAAATTTAAAAAAAAAACATGTCAATATGTTTTTAACTCTTAGATGTTAAAAAAACGGACTTTCAATACGATTCCTTACATTTTGCTGCATCAAAAAAATAGCAAAGATAGGTCTCAATTGCAATTTAATTGGTGTTTTATTTGAGTTATATTCAGTTTTGGACGATTATACCGAAATAAATGTTGTAGAAAATGTGAGATAAAACGGCAGTTTTAATGTTAATTTTAAAAAAGCCATCACATTCCAAAATTATATGTTTTTCACACCACCTGCTCGACAATGTCCGATTACATATCATGCAACCTCAAAGAAAAGTAAAGCATTGGGATATAAAGTTGTATGAAACTCCCTAGGGAATGAAGTGATTTGAATTTGGAACGGCAAATTCGTATGGAAACTCGTGGAAAACTCTTAGTAAAAAAATGCCCATATGGCATTGTAAAGAGGTTTGTTCGAAAATCGAACTGGCAACCATAACCAGAACTCAAAAAAAAAAGATGCGTTTACAAAGAATGTGAAACAAAAGACGGTGTTTGGTGCTGTGATTTTCAGTGAATTTTAATTGTCTCGCAGAAGGTATGAAAAGTAGAGTATGCTCCTCTGGAATAAAGTCTTCGTCTTGGGCAGCTAGACCCCTCGCTTCACTCAGGACTTCAACTCTAGAGTCCCTCGTTACGGTCAGGGTTCAATATGCCGCCACGCGCGACGTAGGTAGCGTAAGACACTGATTTATTCCCTCAATGCATAATCTACTATTATGCCCTACAACCCTGCTTGCCGCGGATTCAGTGCCGAGCGGAACATATTGGAGGTACAACAGCCTATAATAAGTTCTTGAATAGGAGCGCCTTATATCTTTAAAAGTATGTCAAGGGTCTGGTCTGGTGGCTTGATCGTGGGTTTTACTCAGTAGATGTTTTTATGATAACATTGTTTTACTTTACTTACTTAATTTACTTCTATATTTATATTTTATATTATATTCGTAACGTTCATTTATTTACAGAAAGAATAATACAAGGTATGTACAAAATACATATGAAACAGTTGTGCTACCTGAAGACCGCTGCAAGCGATCTAAAGGTAGCTAAACTGATCCAGATCACTACCAGACGGAAGCGTCCCTAAGATGCTGGCTGCATTGCCACGCTGAATGGCAATACTAATGCGTTGAGCCAGATAAGAGCCAGCTCTCGGGTCACGCGTCGCTTCGACCAGATGCCTGATGAAATAATTCGTAACTAATTTTAATTATTAATTTTGCTTACTAACCTACTACGAGTTATTTCAAGAAAATCAATAAATTATATTCTATTTCTATTCGATTCTTAGTACTCTTCCGTTGTATTGAGTTACATTGTTGCAGGTACTCGCGTAGTACATTGGACACGCTGGCTGGGTACAAATGTTATAAATTTTCTTGTAAAATAAATCAGTAATAAGGAATGTAGGTGATAAACTTGGGTTTTGTAATAGCAGAGAAACTAAGTTATACGTTGGAGTTCGTCATTTATAAATAGTTTTATGTTGAAACATGCTTTTATGAAATTAATTATCGGACCGTGAGCTGACCAAAATGAGCCAAAACATTCCGTTGTCCACCTGCTGTTTTTTTTTTAATACAACTTTAGATTACGGAACAAGCAGACGGCCCACCTGATGTTAAGCGGTACCCTCTGCCTATGAACAGTGCATTATCTCATAGGTCACGTCCACCTAGAACGCACCCTATGTGGCATTGCAAAACGCCCGCCACCCTGAGACATAAAGATGTAAAGTCTCATGTGCCTGTAATTTCACCGGCACCCATACCCTTCAAATCGGAACACAGTAATGCGAGCAATACTGATTTGCGGCAGAAATAGGTATTGTAATGCTCTTTTACAAAAAAAGCTCTAGGTACTACTAACAACTACAAGAATATTGTATTATCATCGGAGCTTGACACGTAGGTATGCCAAATTTCAGCAATTTAGTGCTGTCGTGTAGGTATCGAATAATAGACCCCTCCATCTCCTCCCACGGATGTCGTGAAACGTGACTATACCAGGAGATGGTTGGCAGCATCCATCTGCGTACTCAACACCATACGGCGATCACCAATCCGTCTGCCAAGCGTGGTTATATTATGGCAAATCCGCCATTGCATTGTATGGCGAGGCCACGTCCAGCAGTAGTCGCCTAAAGGCTGCTGTGATCTAGCACATATCTATACTAAGTACATACTCTTTTCTATTCAAATTAAATGACAAGATATTCTTGCAGTTCTAAAAGGAGTACCAAACAATACTATAGCAAAATATCATATTACCTACTCGAAGTATACCGTACATCCTGATCTTAGAAGAAGAACTCCAAAAGACGATGTAATTTTCTAGTTACGCGTCTATCAATAGAATGAAAGGAGATAATAATATTGTAAAATAGCCAGTGCTTCAATAGATACCCCGGATGTTCGCAATTTGGTTTCGTTCAAACCAATGAACGATTGTATAGCTGGTTTAACAATAAATATTGTGCATCCCGTGTCTTCGGCATGTTCTCTCCATCTTTTTCAACCTTATGCCTTGTCATTTTAAGTTTAAAGTAGTACAGCTTCTTAGTTTTGCAAGGATTGTCCATCGTGTAGGTCAGTCTATTAAATCGGTTGGGGACCGGATGAGACTCGCGTTACTGATTTTAACAAAAACAGCTAATGTTACGTCACCTTGTTTACTTCGATGGAGGTTTTTTCATCACGTTTTAACGGTACCTACTTTATAAATATTCATCGTAGGAAGACCTTCATTTAAATATTTTCATAGGTAAAGCATTTCTTCTGATACTCGCGGTGAAAAGGTTGTTTCTTTATAGAGAAATGAGGTATCAATTGGCATCTATGTGGATGTTAACATCTTGTAGCAACTTCTTGGGCCATACAAAAAAAATGACAAATGTGGGGCGCAGTGTCAATAGGCCATACTCAGGCCAGGCTCAACATCCCATAGATTAGTCCAATTCTTCTGCAAGTTATTACTAAGGAGTTATTATTTTGCAAGGTATCGTTCGTAATAAAAGAGTGAGAAAGAGGGTAGATCGATATATCTGACAATAACATCTACTCGCAAAGACTTTAGTCAGTTCTCCCGTGATCATGGCGCATGCAACTGTGCCGAAATATCGGGAACATATGTAAAACTCAAAAATCATGGTAAATATCCCGTTTCTAGTGAAAATTAAGTTATTACTAGTTCAAATAGGTCATTATTACCTACTAGTTCGAATAGGTCATTATTACTGCTTCAAATAGGTCATTATTACTAGTTCAAATAGCTAATTCTTACTAGGTCGAATGGGTAATTATTACTAGTTCGAATATGTAATGATTACTAGGTCGAATAGGTCATTATTACTAGGTCGAATAGGTCATTATTACTAGGTCGAATAGGTCATTCATCTGTGATGTGTCATGGGTTTAGCCGCTGACAATTCAGGGTTATGTTGGTTACGTCTTGTCACATCATCAGCCTAAAGAATTCCACTGCTGGACATAGGCCTCCCCCATTTGCCATCGAAATTGGTTCAGCCGTTTCGGCGTGATTGAGTAACAAACATCCAAACATACTTACTTTGACATTTATAATATTAGTGGGAAGTACCCTAACAGGAGTACCTTAATAGGAATTAACCTTATTATTGGGTAGGTTTTTAGTTTTCCGATTTTACACCAGGGATGGGCAGCAGCATCCACATGAGTACTCAACACCAGTACTGCGATTCAATCCGCCTGTCAAGCGTGGAGATTATGGCAAATCCCCCCATTGTATTCTATCGAGGGGGCCTCGTTCAATAGGTACTCTAGTGACTAAAGTCAAGTCTAACAGCTGAGGATGTGATAACAAGATTTATCTACCTTTCCAATTGTCTAATATAGTCTTCCACGTAAAAATCAATGCCAATTTTAGCGGCGCCCGATAAATTATAGATATTGTTTTAATTTTTTGCTATACATACCGGCGGCGTGAGGTCAGGCTTTCCGGCTCACTGGTTCCAGACCCTCAATGGACAGCTTTTTGCCACATGGCCACCCCATGCCAAACCTACTAGAGTTAAAGTGTGGTCGCCATGTGCCTGCTGTAATCCGAGTAAGACCCCGGTAGCCGATGCCTTTCGCCGAGATTCGTGCCACATGTCGCCACATGGCGTGCCAAAGGTCGACCAAGGAGGTATTTTTATGATATTTTGCGTTTGTCAGGAGAAATTACTTCGCATGGTTTATCCGACGCCATCCGACGCCAACGCATTCATCGGCAACTCTGAAATGATCTGTAATGATTACTAGTTCCTTAGTTCCTCATCATAAATGAGCTAAAGCTCATTATGACGACATATTGATTCCATGGTTGCGAATGAAAATTAAATGTCAGCTCATTAAGTGATATGATTTTAACATGATCTATTAAAACCTAGATTAAAACCCAGGTTTAAAACATACCGTTCACTTTTAATACCATTTTACTGTAAGAGCCGTTAGAAGCAGATGGATTGTTTTACACAATATGTTGTCCGAAAACATCATAGTTTGGAGCACTCCCCAGAAGTCATTATAAGAAGAAAAGAAGAAGATTATAATGGCGGATTTGTTTCTAAAATCCTCAGACAAATAAAATTAACACAGTACACGGCGCATTATACAAGTGAAGCCGTAAAGTAGATAATAGATAACACAGAATAACAGCACAAAGAACACTATAAACAGAGACAATGCATCAAAAAATCAAAACCATACTCATCACTCGTTATGTTAGGTCAGTGTCGGTGTTAGCATGGGTATGTGTGCGTGTGACAAGCACACATACATAAAAAGCTGGCTTCAACGATCTTGATTATTATGACACCAATTTCCATCAATACCTATATAAGAGCTTAACCTGACTGACTGACTGACTTATTATTGATTCATCATTGCCAAGCCAAAACCGCCGGACCTAGAAAGCTGAAATTTGGAGCGTAGATTCCTATTATAGCAAAACCACCCACTAAGAAGGGATTTTTGTAAATTTAACCCCTAAGCGGTGAAAAGGGGTGAAAACCAAACCAAACCAATGTATGAAAAAATTAATTTCTTGAACTTACAAACAGGAAATTTTGCATAAGTATGCTTCAATGCATATCATAAAAGGGTAAAATATGTTTTCCCCGAACTACCCCCAAAAGCGGGTGCATTGGGGTGTTAAAGTTTGTAAGTATGGAAACTTTTTACAGCGTGGTGCGTTTTGCTTAAAATTTTGTGGGGATACTTAAATACAGAATAATTGAACACATATTGACGACCTCTGTGGCGCGGCGGGCGAAAGTTCGCCTGCGACGCAGGAGGTTGCGGGTTCGATTCCCGCATCGGAACAAATATTTGTACGATCTGCAGATATTTGTTCAGGATGTTCTGGGTATTTTCTAAGTATAATAAAAAATGTCTATCTATGTTATATATTGTATTACGTATATCAGTTATCTAGTACCCATAACACAAGCTCTGCTTAGCTTGGGGCTAGATAATGTTGTGTAAATTGTCCAGCATTATTTATTTATTTATTTATTATTATATTTTAGGATTTTTCAAAATACCCTTAATAGGGGTAAAAAGGAGTGACAAAGTTTTAGTTTTTTTGTGATGTGATGCGTAGCGAAGCAAGGGTGTTCAGCTAGTTTAGTAATATAGATATCAGTGTTTTTTCGCCCGGCGATGTCAATTTCAGACAGTGACATACAAATAACAATCTGCATATTTATCTTTGTATGACATGTTGACAAACCTCTTTTTGCATAATCACTTGTTTTATTTATCAGGTTGTTGACGCCATATCTAGCGAGTCCCACGAACGTTACCACGTTGTTGGCTTCGACCAAAGTAACAAGTATGTTGGTAGGCATGTCGTAGCTGTCGTATGAATTACCTGAAAGACGGAGTTTTTTTAATTAAATATTAGCAACTCGGCCGGTTTCACACGAAGGTGTTGGGTTTTTAATATGTATTAGTGTCTGCCCGTGGCTTCGCTTGTGTTTGCACTAGCCTAGGTATACCTCAATACAAGTCATACTCTATGTGTATACCAAATTTCACCGAAATCGGTTCAGCCGTTTCAGCGTGATTAAGTAAAAAAACATCTAAACTTTGACAATAAATGATATTAGTGGATTTTATTCAAAAATAATGTATTTTTCAATCTAATAGCACGCTTGCCCAGTACATAAATACGACACTGTAAGGATTTTACTGAAATTAAAGCCATCAAACTTGTGTACACTGCACTAGTTCGTTCATAAGTCGAATGTATAACTCCTGCGTTTGGGATCCTTACGAAGCAACGTTTTGGCCGGACCGGTATCAAAAAAGTCGGACGTGACAGCCCTTACCAATCTGTATCTTGGAGCTTGTTTCAGTTACGTAAACCTGATCACCTTTTCAAGCTTCGATTAAGAGTTCAATTGATTTAATTTATCTCCTTCTGCCCTTTCACTTTGCGTTGAAAAAAAAGTGTTTTTGCCAGTGACAACAAAGTATTTGGCGATACTACAGAACACAAGTTTGCCTGGAAGTAATCGCATGTAAGCAATAAGACCGTTCATTGTGGTTTTAATTACCAAGTTAAGTTTTTAAAGTTTCATATGATGTAAAAAAGTATTTTCTATTCTATTCTCTATACGTTGACACTTGACCTTTAGTCCATCTTCCTAGCACTTGACATATTATTTACTCTAGATAAAATACCTAGGTATAAGAATATTGAGCTTCCAGGACGTAACAAAAATATACTTATAGGTACTTGATCTAAAAGATTCTACATGTATTAAATTTACTGACTAATTGTGTGAAAGTTGTCGTCAACAGGTGAAAGGATTTTGATTTTGTTACCTACAGAGATAGATCCTAGAGATAGATAGATATGGTATAGAAATAGGTAATTTTTATACCTATACCACACGAGCAAAGTGTGCCAGAACAAATATTAAGTCAACGACTATTGCTAGTTCTAGAAACATATTGCATCGTTTGGGTATGGATGACTCATATCATTCCTCTATTTTTATTTTATCAGACAAAAAATGACGATTGTTGTTGTTTGACCCCGATCATATCAACAGTTGGTAAGTGACGATGTGGTCGACGATGAAGCACAAAGGTCTAGAAGGCAGCTATTCACTCGTAGTCTTTCTGTAGTTTCTCAATTTATAGACACAGAATGCATAAACCGATGCAAATCAACGAGGCTTACTCAATCGGACAGCGGGTGAAAGAACCAACATTTCCGCTACTTTCATCGCTTCAGTGTTCAAATAGCATCTTGCAAGCTCTGCGGGCAGTTATTTCACTGGCACGAGTGTCCGGAGTCGAATCACGCGCGGCGCGGCGGGCGAGGGGGCAGGGGGAGCCTCGAGACCGTGGGAACGCTCTGCCTTTAACATGTCGCACGTGCTCGAGACGCTACCGCGACCGCAACGAGAGGAAACGAGACGCACCATTCAAAGATACAAGGTTGGAGTAGGATAGACGGTTAAAGAAAACAACAGAACGCGCGACAATAATATAACGAGAACCAACAATAATTTGTGAGCGTTCGAATTTCGAAGCGTGAAAGGGACCCAGCCGTATTATTTATACGAAAGTAAGAATAAAATTGTAATGGAGATGTTGATTTATCGAGGTTTTGCCGTCGCTACTGTATTTAAGAGCCGTTTGTTTCGCAATACGATCGACCATGATTATTATTACAATGGAATAAATTGGTTGCAAGTTGCAACTGACGACTTTATTGATATCTTTGTACTGATGTACTGCTTTCAAGTTACATTGCGCAGTTATAAAGGCACTAATGTTATTGGTGTGAAGCAAACCCCGTAGTGGTAGAGCACTCATCACCTAGGTCATTCAAAGGTCAGTTAAAAAGGAGTCCAAAGGTTACCGGAGTCTGCGTTAATTACAGTTTTCGTGATGTAACTGCCATGGCACCGCAGTGGCCGTGCTGTATTCAGCCCAAGGCACCATCCATCTCCTCCCGTGGATGTCGTAAAAGCCAACTAAGGGATTACACCTGGGGATGGGCAGCAGCATCCACCTGAGTAATCAACAACAATACTACGATCACCAATTCACATGACAAGCGTGGTGATTGTGGCAAATCCCCCTTTATTTTGTTCGTGTTTGGCTCGTCGGAACTATTATAGGATCACTTTGCTGTCTGTCTGTCTGTCTGTCACGACTCTTTTTTTACAGGAACGGCTAAAGCTATCAACTTTTAAATAGGTACCAAATATAAATAGTGCATACCACATAAGGGAAAAAGCGTTGGGGTAAGCGAGTTCTTGAGTGGAGACCGCGTCTTGGCAAACGTAGCGTGGGGCGCCCTCTGGCTAGGTGGAGCGATGACCTACGAAAGGCGGTGGGCAGAAAGTGGATGAGAAAAGCCGAACACCGGGCTCAGTGGCGCGTATTGGGAGAGGCCTATGTCCAGCAGTAGACTAGCGTGGGCTAATGATTATGAAAGGATAAAGTCTAAATTTAAGGAATTTTTGACTTTTTTTGACCTATAAAATGTCTTAGTGAAGTTTGTAGAAAAAAGTGGTTGAAACTCGAAAAGGGCGAACGATTTAGAAATAAGTTACAGATCGGACGGAACCCTCAAGGCGCGAGTCTCACTCGCACTTGTCCGTTTTATATGAGTTTACTTTGAATAATAATATAATCATAATTTCATTTATTTCAATCATTTTTTCATATTTTTTTTTGGAACATAATTGTGTTAGTTGGTGTAACTTCCCCCCTCTCATCACACTACCCCCCTTTCTTATTTCTTAATCTCTCTACCCTCGTAACCCTAAACCCCAACAAACACTAGAAACTACTGACTGCTCTTAAACTTAACTCCCGTTTTCCAACTTTCTTACATGAACGTATCTTTGATATGCTCATCATCTTAGTTATGGGTTTGTTTGATTCAATACTTAATTATTTTGGCCATGGTGATCGTCTAGTTTTTAGTGGTAGGACCGTACGTTGTGTAATTGTAGTAATTCAGGTAATTTTAAGTTATTTATGTCAAGACCTAACAATACCTAATGGAAACCTAACTAAACTTATCTATCGAATAATGAATAATATCTAAACTACTAAAATATAAATTATTTATTGATTAGTTTTAAAATATAATTTGACTAACCTAGTTTATCCCGTCATTATTAATTTTAGATTTTATCCTAATCTATAACTACAGTTCAAAGACTTCCTCTCTATACCATACTTATAAAATTTCCTAACTTTCCTAATATAATACCTATAAACAAATCTATTTAATGACTTTATCCTAAAGTTCACTCCAACATAATTTGATTAGTATGAACGCATCACTGAGTCAAAAGAGATGTGTTATCCTCATAACAACAGTAGGTAAGAATACTTCATAAATTATCAAGATTAAAAGCTATGGATTTAGCTAAGGTTTGTTAGTCAGTCTGTATAGTCTTGTACTGGGACACTTTAAGGGCCGCACAATAAAATTGTGCGGGACAGTTCATCCGACCTCCCCTCAACTGTCTTTCCGAACCTCGCCATAGATAAATATTATAAAATATAATGACGTTAAGGGACAAAGAAACATTCTTTCAGGAAAGTTATTATTCCAGAATGTTTGTATAAAAATGTATTTCAGAAATTAAAATTATATTAAATATAAAAGTCTTGATTTTGAGACTCTTATTAAAATATAGATCTTTATTGATCTTTATTAACTCATTTAAGCTCTAAAAGAGGATTCACAAACTCCAATGGTCCATGACACGTTCAAACTTATAAATCTTTAGAGGTTAAAACCTCAGATAATGAAAGATTAAGTATATTTATAAATACCATTTAGTCAAGTGTCTAAGATTCAAACTTGACTTCAGACTCATTTGGTCATCAAGCATTTTAGCCTAAATATTTATTTATTAGATGGAAATAACGGTTATAACGGTATTCATAAAATTTCTCAAATTAACCTAAACGAAAGTCTTACCTTAATACCTACAACATCTACGAATTCTCTTACTCGAACTACCTAAAGGTTTTATTGATAATCTATTTTTATTCGAACTAACAGTGAGGAGGGTAGCTCGCGATCTTCCATCAACTCTTCTAACCCCGGACTTGCCTTTACGGAAAGGCCCCTAAGTTCTAATAATAACCTAACATTCTACGGAATAAGAACTAGAACTACCTTGAAGTTAAATATTTTATTTTATTTTTAAACGAACTAACAGTGAGGTGGGTTAACTCGCGATCATCCAACACTCTTCTAACCCGGACTTGCCTTTACGGAAAGGCCCCTAGGTTCTACTAATATCCTAACATTCTACGGAATAAGAACAAGAACTACCTTGAAGTTAAATATTTTATTTTATATTTAAACGAACTAACAGTGAGGTGGGTTAACTCGCGATCATCCAACACTCTTCTAACACGGACTTGCCTTCACAGAAAGGCCCCTAAGTTCTAATAGTAACCTAACATTCTACGGAATAAGAACAAGAACTACCTTGAAGTTAAATATTTTATTTTATATTTAAACGAACTAACAGTGAGGTGGGTTAACTCGCGATCATCCAACACTCTTCTAACCCGGACTTGCCTTCACGGAAAGGCCCCTAAGTTCTAATAGTAACCTACATTCTACAAAGCCTAGTAGAAAATAAACTAAACTTCAAATAAAGCTCGATATAATAAAACTCTTCCGAATAATTTAAATAAATAAAATACAGTCAAAGTCTGTCTTTACCTTTACAAGAAACTAATTTCTGTTTTAAAGAATTTCCCAAATAAAACCTTGGAACATAATAAAATAGCATAAGAAAGAATTATTAATATTTGATATTACAGATTAGGGACTTCAAGTTCCTCCTTCTATTCTAGTCAGGATTCACTTAGCACGGCTCTTGCTAGGCTGAGTATAATCATGAATATCAAAAACGATTTCTTTATAGCTTTTGGTAAAACCCCAGTTACCTATTTGTTTCAAACTTTATAATTTTGTCACAACAAAATAATCTAAAATCACAACTTTTACTTTTAACAAGTTTAGAATTACTAGCTTATTATTTCAAACAAGATAGTTTAAAAATGGAACTTCTGAATCCAATTCAAAATTCAAAACTATTCTTTGAATATAAATTATGATAGTAGATATCCTGGTTTGTTACATCAGGTCAGTGTCTCAAGAGTCACTCCCTTCTCTAGTAGAGATCATCTTCAGTACGGCTTTGCTTGACTGGAGTATAACCGTTAATAACAAAATTGAGTTCTCTTTCATCTCAATAGATATCACTATGTAAAATTTGTGAATTATTTCTCTCCAATTAAACACAGAAGTTCACTTTTTCAAAATAAGTTGGATTTTAGATTTAATCGATAAGTAAGATTCACATTAAGTAGTAGACTCCAAATATGAAAAAGAATTTCTATCAAGATATAAACCCTATCTAAAGGTTACGTGAAAACTAAGAACAAGTTTCTAGATAAAATTTATCAAAGAAAAGGTAAAAACTATTAAGTAAAATTATTAAAGTAATTAAACTGCTTTGAAAGACTTCTTTATTAATTCAAACGAAAACGCAAACGCAAACGTAAATGCAAACACAACACAAACGCAACATAGACGTCAACGCAATCAAGCGTAACGTAAACGCAAACGTAAGCGTCAATGCAAACATAAACGCAACATAAACGTAGACGAAACAATAAACGTAAACGCAAACGTAAACGCAAACGTAAATGTACACATAACACAAACGCAACATAAACGTCAACGCAATCAAGCGAAACGTAAACGCAAACGTAAGCGTCAATGCAAACATAACGCAACATAAACGTAACTTAAACGCAAACGTGAATGTAAACATAACACAAACGCAACATAGACGTCAACGCAATTCAGCGTAACGTAAACGCAAACGTAAGCGTCAATGCAAACAAAAACGCATAGTATTTTAATTACTTTAACTACTTTACTTTATTTTATCTGTAAAGTACACACAAGCCATCAATTTATGCAATAAGACACAACATTACAAAAGTTATAAAAACAATTGACTTACCAATGATTCTCCAAGCTCCGACCTCTCTGGCTTCTCCAATCCAACTGTCCTCCCATCCGCTCGTCACCAGCTTTATACCCGCAACCTCCTTCGGGGGTCACGATCTTCATACGGGGGTCACAATCCTTCTCTGGGCGTCATGACCCCTGAACCGATCGCCATGACGCCTCAACTTCATACGGGGGTCACGATCCTCATACGGGGGTCACAATCCTTCTCTGGGCGTCATGACCCCTGAACCGATCGCCATGACGCCTCAACTTCATACGGGGGTCACGATCCTCATACGGGGGTCACAATCCTTCTCTGGGCGTCATGACCCTCATACGACAGTTTCGATGCTTCTAATTCATACGGGGGTCACAATCGGCATAGCTATTGCGTTGCTATTGGCCGGCATCGCTATCGGCGTAACCAAGAGCGCTGCTATTGGCCGGCATTGCTATCGGGGTCACTATCGGCGTAATATGATTCCAACAGCAAAGGTCATTCACTCCACTCAATTTCTATTGTTTTATTTGTTTCTTACAGACATTTCAAATTCTCCTAACTTCAAGCTCTTTAAATTGATTAAAATATTATGTGTTTCCGCGAAACGGAACGATGTGGGTAGACCTCAGCAACAGAGCGATACTCAGTAGAAACATTAAGTATATAATTTGTATATATTGAATAATTTCATGTTGTTTATTTATTTTGTTATTCCTAGCATGTTTTAATTGCTAGATTTCTTGTACTGTGCAACATTTTTAACCTTAAATATGTTTGTGAAGTAAACGAATCATCAGTCAGCACGTATGATTAGTTACATTGGTTTCTTATCCTAGGTTAGTCACTATAAAGATTCTGATAACAAAGAAGAAATAAATCTCAAGAGTAGGAAATTGACAATATACAACCGCTACAGCCCCATCCTTTAATTAAACATGTAGGCAGCGTACCGGATAAATACATTTAGACATCCCGGAAAGAAACAGCACGACTCAGCACGAGTTAAATCAGCCAGCATGCGCCTGCGACCGCCACATTTCATTGCACGTAACCCCGACCGCTACGCGTTGCGCGTGCGCTCTGACCCGTCTGTGTCATAAGCAGATGCGATTAGTACGAGATACTATTAGTATGGATACAGGAGAGGAATGCCGGCAATGAGTTCACCACTGGCCATGTCTATATTCCTACGATTGTGCGACTCACGGTGAAACGATTGAAACACGCAGAGATAAGTAAGTTTTTTGTGAAAAATATATATAAATACAAGCCTTTATAAAATTAGTGATCGTAACCGTGTGCTGATCAAAATGAGCCTAAACACGGCGAGTCTTCTATTATCCATCGAGGAGTTCCTTTGTCTATCATCAGATCAGCTCGCTATCACCATTATATTGTATTGTCATTGGAACTTGACAGGTATGCCAAATTTCAGCTCAATCGGTTGAGGATAACTGCTTTAAATTCAGTTGCCAGATTCCACACGGGTTCCACTCAAACGAATATACTACATTGCAAGTTAAATAAAAGCTTGTAAAAAAGGCGTGTGTCTGAGATGTATGAGATGTTACTGAGTGTAGTTTAAGACATTATTATAGCAGCATGCGCACCTAAGCACATAGATGGCGTTTCTGGGCATGTAACTGCGACCGCTATGCAATGCACATGCGGTCTGTGTCATAAGTGGTAGCATACATAGTCCTGATCCCACACTATGATCCCCTGTGTCATGGATATCAGGAACGACGAGTACTAAGGTACCACAACGCCCAGACCCGGAATAAATATTTGCAGAACATTTGTCCCGCAGCGGGAATCGATCCCGCAACCTCTCACATGTCAGCCGGCTGCCGCAACTTGAAAATATAACATGATGCACTAAGCCCACTAAGCTAACCTACCTACTACATGTGTGACCTTTAAACATGAGAGATATTATCGCCATTATTAAAACGTTATTTATAAGAAACATAAACCTCATTATACAAAATCATAAATGACATTGTAATGCGCGTGCGACCCCGTGCGCTTATAAGCTGCGCGTGCGACGGGATGACGCAACATTACGCCATTTACGGAGCAAGGCATAAGCGACAGCGATTTATGTAGTTAATCAAATAAAAAAGGAAGAAAATAGGCATTGTTACCTCTGTGGATGACTATATTCATAAGGTTATGATTATTAAAATGGAAGTGAAAAGTCCATGTACCTGTAATTTCACCGGCACCCTTAAAACATTAACTTCTGCTTTGCGGCAGAAATATTATGTTTTTATCAGTTATGTCGTATTTTTATTCTAAGGTTGCAAACATATTTTCAGTTTAATTACATAGACCATAGATTTTAAGTTTTAGTAAATTTTAGAAGTAAATATTGAGAGTCACCAGTCACTTACATTATTTATTGACACCACAAAGGACAACGACAAACGTTCAATTAACTAGAAGTAATCGGCGACTGATCAAGTGCAATCGTTGTGCAAAGTGCGTTTGAAAATTCACTATCGACTGAATAAAATTAGGATAATATACCTTGAAATATGATTAACCATTTTGAAAGCAATATAATCACAGCGTCTGCATGTCGAATATCAAATTCAGTTAAAATTAAGTCATTCCATTCACCTTTATTGCTGAATTTAGCACGTGGTACTGTGATTAGGGCTCAGCTTTGTAATTTGGAACCACTCGGAATAACGAAAACCGAATTGCGAATCGAAATGTAGTTGTTTTTGTACGCAGAAAATGATAAAGGATTCGTTGAGAATCTCAAAAAACAAATATTGACTAGCAATTCGTTAGTGAGGATACCGAATGCAAAACAAACCTGTACTAGGCCCCCTGAACTTGAAGCCAAGCCCGAAGAAAATGGTACTGATAGTACAGATAATGCATAGGTAGTAGTTTATTACTCCACCAACCATAGTAGATATAGTATGGAATTACATTAAGCTACTAAGTCTGAAGTATCCTTGTATAATCAATGTTAGATCAGACTATAACTAACGCGCTGGTTTTAGAAGCCTCAAGGCTCTTGTTTAATCAATGGGGTCATCTGCAAGTTCCATAGAGCTGTGAGTAAGGGCTTGGCTATTCGCCCTGACGTCAAGTCTAGAAGCAACTACTTCTAGGTCTCCCTAAGGTGGTCTATCTTATGCATTTGATTGAGAGTTCGGCATCACTAAACTACTCACATTTTTGCCCTATGGAAAGGCGGGTGCCAGGATTTCACTATATAATTTATGAACCTTGACATTTGGGTATAAAATTCATATCTATATTACTGTAGTTTAACCAAATAGGGAAGTGGTGGCAATATATAAACAAATGTTGAAACAATCAAGGCTGTTGACTCGAATTCTGAAATTAAGATTACAAAAATGAACTCGCGTTTGAAAACCTGAAAGTTTCTTCAACTGTTACAAAAATCACATCTATAATAAAATGAGTGATGATAGTGGCGTACAAGAACAGTTACTAAACTACAAAGCACTTCCTACGCGAGAATTTCTCAAAAGAATCGAATAAACGGAGCATGATCGATTATCATTTCCATACAATCGACGATCTAAAGGTCACGCGTAATGCCATTCAGCGTACACGAGCATTATTCATATTGAAGAATCTTTATATAGAAGAAACTATCCGTAATTACATTAAAAAGAACTTAACATGAAAATATTCCAGTCAACAATATGTCTTAGCTTGTCTGATATACGGTATGATTTTGACGGTTGTAGCTTGAAGTAACTATTTTGTTTAAAACACGAATAACGCTGCAAGGCAAAATAGTGTTTCAATGTACAGCTTTACAGATAAAAATCGTGCATTAGCAGATGGTAAGATGGTGATATCGTAAGCCAGGAAGCGCATTGTTAGGTCACGTTCTCACAACTCCCCTTTTCTTCGAGGGGGAATAAATAATTGCACTTTTTTCTGTCGCATATGGCCAAGGAACGGGGATTGTGCAAGATCTTTCCCACGGTTCGCCCCTCGGGTATAGAGGCTGAACGAGGTCAAGAAAAAATACGTGCCAGTATAATGCGGGAGTCTCTTTTGAGGAGGCAGATGCGTTTCTAGGGTTAAGTGTGGAATTGATTATGAAAGTGAATTGATTGACGTCACTGTTGGAATCCTGTTGAGCACATTTTAGGCTGTTTTGTTTATTCGTATAATACCTCAATGCTTACCTATTGAGTATTTAGTTTAGTTAACCTAAATACTCCTATTAGTTTCACGCTTGCGAAACTTTGCCAATCCTGAGTTCGTAAGCGTGCCTTCAAATATTTTGATTATACTATATCGTTCCTGTTGTCTAAAGGTCTTCATGATAAATATTAACTCAACTTACCAGCTTTTTAGAACAATTAAGACTACTTAGGTATTGTTTGTTGACCGTTAAGAGGTAAATTTCATAAGCTCAACGGGTAATTTTTCTAATATAGTACGATTCTATGAACAAATCCATGATCATTTTAGTTCCAACCTATACAGTATTATGTAAGTATTATCTAGTCATAGGAAATAGGTTTTTATGATAAAAATTAACTAAAAAACCCCAAACTGCATTAAAACCTTTTTGTCAAACTTATCATCAAATCCAAAATATTTGAAGGGTTCGGATTTCAAAATCCATTCCATACAATACACGTATGGCCAGTATTACAAATACAAAAACTCAACAAAAAAGAATTGCACCTTTTCTAAGGCGTTCTATATTTGAAAACTGGTCGTGTTCCCACGATTGCTCGCGCCAGTTGCTCGATTCTTCCCCCTCGTTCTTATTACTTTTTTGCCACATAAAAAGGTGATATTTGTGTGACAAGCGAGAAGGAACGACTTATATAAATACTTTGCTTCATAAAAACCTAGACATGGTCATTACTCCTTCCTTGCAAACGATAAGTTAGGATTATGAACTTCATCCAGTTTTGTTAGGAACACAACATATGAAAGTTTGTTCTCACTGAAACTAATTCAGTCACATAAATTAAAGGTTTTACACATTTTTTCCAAAGTCAATTGAATCTGTTAATTTCCATCAGATATTCAATAGGATTTTAAAGTACACGTTAGTTTTTTGTACATAAAATACATATAGTTTTCATTTTTAATATTAATTTTACATCTGAATAACATATTTAATTAATCTGAAATGTTATAGTAGGTACGCTTTTTGGAGTTTACTTAAGAGTAGATTTTTATAAAGGCCCACGGTACGCAAGTAGATGGGGAGAAGATCGTAAAAACTAGCGTTAGCAAAAAGTGAAGTCCGTTATGTTTTCCCTGAACAGGGACTGGAGTAAACTCCAGTCGCGCGTCAAAGATAAATTTTATGTAAGTATATTTAAGTTATAGGTAAGTTTGTTAATCGTCAATTTTAGCACTGCGCTTATGATTATGTAATGGAAGCCTACACAGTGCCCTGTAGGCTGTAAACCACAGAACAGCTCTATCTCTGTAAGCGATTCACTAACTTTATGGATCTTATGTGAACAGCGAGTAAGCTGTACTTCTTGTATTTATATTATGCTTTACACTTTGATTAGTAAACAAGGCCAAAGTTTTAATCTATTCCAGTTGTCCACGTTGAATCGACGTTTAGTGTAATAAGTGAAAGAGAGACCGTTTAGAGAGCATCGTATGCTGAATGTCTAATGTCTGGATCTGGATAGATTCAAAACACCGGTTAACCGTCCTTATCACACGCATCATCCGTAGATCCGCTAAGACCAAGAGTATTTTTGGTGCACGCGTCACCGCTGCCTTTGTACGGATAAGCACACCCGCGCGCGCCACATGTCGCGTGGATCGTGGGAAAATATCCGGCAGAACGCAATGTGCGATGTGTGCCCTCTGTACTGTGCTCGATGACGTTATCCTGCCACACGTTCCAAATATGAATTTCTATCGTTAAAACTCATTTCTTAACATCTCTTTTGAGAACATTAAAAGTCAAAATAAACGGAGCACTTTTGAGTTTTGATATAATATGAAAATGTTGTGAGCTGTTTATGCACATGGCCCTTATAATTTGACTGTGTTATGATTACTTAGGGTCCAGAGTATGTGTGAAAACATAGTTTACGCAACGTGTGTTTGTTTGTAATTAAAAAATAAACATCAAATTTGTTTTGCAGAAGTGGGCTATTCGTGCAGTTTGTAATTTAATAGAGAATCACTTCGAATTAATTTCAACGAAATAATTGAGATTTCTGCCATTTTCGAATAGAGAAGTCGTCTAATTTAATTTTACTTCATTTCATAGTGTTTTTTGACTTATTTTGTGTAATTTTGGTGGCATTTCAACCAATGTAGCTCGTCTATAGAGCACAAGTGTAGTGAAATGAAATGGAAGTGTATTGCGTGACTTTTCAAATTGGTGAAAATTGTCTACCAAAGTTTTTGTAAAACAGCCACCGTTTTACTAAAAAATTACTTGACTGTGACTTTGACGACTTGGAAGGATTGTAACGTTGCAAATTATGTTGAAAATACAATAATTATACTTGAAAATAGCATACCTATGCAAAAGCAGAGCGACGCCAACAAAAACAAGAAAAAAAAGGGAATAATTTCATGACATTGTTTGTCAGTTAATTTATGAAAACCTCATTATTATGTCCGTAATGGAATATACCTAACTGTTTGGTCTGCTTTCAGAAAGTACTCGATAAAAAATAAAATCTAACATGACATCATTCGAAATTCAAAAAGAGGGCTGTCATAAAAAAGCTAAATACCAAGGTCGGGCGAATCCGAATTTGAATTTTCGAATGGATGTTTTTTAGAGCGGGGGCAGGTGGTGTACGCGCAACTGTCGTTGTTCCCACGGCTCGACTACACCGGGCCTGCTATACATCGGCTGGGACCGTGTCATGATTGCCAATTAACTAAATTGATGTTTTTTATTTATCTAGAATTTGCGTGTGTTACAATTTTTGCAAGTAGTTTCTAGCAAGAAGTTGCAGTTTTTTTATAGTGTGCCATTTCTCGCACTAGCAACAAAACTGAGTTCATTAAATAGATACCATATATGTTATAACACGCTTAAATAACTTTAAAATTGAGACATCTTCCAGCCATTTTCAAAAAGAGACGTAGTCTACTTTTATTTTATTTATTTTCCTGGGTTTTTTTTGAGTTATTTTGTGTTATTCTGGTGGCATTTTAACCAATGTAGCTCGTTTAAATAGCACAAATGTAGTGAAATGAAATGGAAGTGACTTTTCAAATTGGTGGAAATTGTCTAAACACTACTCGATTTTAACGACTTGAAAGGAGTGGAACGTTGCAAATTATATTGAAAGACCCTAATGAAAATTAAAAATAACTTGAAAATGGCAACCGAAGAAACCGTGCGGCGCCAATTATAAAAAAAAAACTTAAAAATTATTAGTTTTTCTAACCCTTCTGGAAAGTCACTGGAAAAAATTTTTTTTTTTTGAAGATTGCCTTTTCTCGCACTAGCAATAAACCCAGTCCAATTAGTAGAGTAGGTACATCATTAGAACAAGTATTACTAATACTTGTTCTAATCTAACTCTTAACAACGTTCTTTATTAATACGAGTATCTGAATAGGTAGTTACTCAAGATAATGTTAACATTATTAGATAGCTGTATTGTTATAGTTGTAGTAACATTGAAGTAGTCGCGTGCGCTATACGAGTTGACAAATAATAGGTAGGTACTTACTGTAATGTTTCCTTATGTTTTGTACATACATGTGTGATGATATCATCTGATTATTCAACATTATGTTCATTATTAGTATTAGTGTAGTATCAAGTAGGCACATTATCAAATTACTTGGTAACTACATACAATTCAATAAAAACAGTGTCACATAATTTTTACTTTCGCTTAAAATTAGTTTCCTATTTTTTTAAATACGTTCAACCTAAGTAAGAAGCACCTAATTATTCAACCCATTCTTCTTCAACATCATTGCCAGCTCATAGACCCCTGCTGGGTTTAAGCCTCCTCCCTCAAACCCAGTAGCTCAGTCCCGCTATTCTCTAACTGAAAGTCACTCGGTGACTAATGTATGAAAAGTAGAAAGACCATTATTAAAAAAAAAAAGAATTGTTGAAATTTTTGATGGTAATTTTACTTGTCAAACGTTGGTCACTGAGTAACTTTCAAGTTAAGGAATAGGGGAGCAGGTAGTCTTAGCGAAATTTCTTCATTTCACGGTCAAGAAGCTACCCAGAAGGTTAATTTTGCAATTATTTTAAATCCACATAGAAAGTGGACCGAAAAGAGACTGAATTGTAAATTGACTGAAAATTTGTATTCTAATTCCTCATAATAACTGAGGACTCTAGTCTGAGTTCTTTCCAATAATGGCAAAAATAGAGTAGGTAATGTACTTAGGATAGGCAGTGTTTTTAGGAGAGAATTCAAAAATTCTAGCAAAAATTCTCGGCAAAGCTTTGAAGTGTTGGATCTGATTTCCGTGTTGTATTATCATTTATGACGATGACAGTAGATTGGAACATGATCCAAATCTTATTCTGACAATTTTGTATCACGAGAATTGGATTTCGGGAATGCTTTGCACAGCGCCATCTATCAGAACACCGGTGAACTAACAACAACACCCTTGCAAAATAGACAGGGGGATGCGGAAGTATTTGCAAGACAATAGATTCGCAGACAATATCGGGTCAAAGGTAATAATGCTAGATCCGTGGGAAAGGTGAGACTGCCTAATATTTTGGAGGGTGATTTTGTATATATTTTGTACTGGAAGCTATTTGAGTTCAGTTATTTTTGTGACGTTGATCAGGAAGTAACTGTCTCACTCATTATAATCTATTTACTGTGAATCATGTGACAGAATGCAGATAAAGATAGGATGTTTCATTTATTATGCGACAGTGTAAAAAGTAAATAAAAGAGTGCAAGTTCTGAAGAATGGAAGCGTTATAGAATTATAGTGTAGTGTTTGTAAATTGAGAATGCGATGAAATCCGAATAAACAAAGTTATGATATTGAGGTCAAGATACCACGAGGCTGAAAACAGACGGGCATTATTTCTCCAAAGATAAAAGTATTACCTGAGCGAGTGAGTAGCTATGGTTACACGTTTTTTTCACTGAAAAAGTAAATAAGTACCAAGGTTACATACTCATACAACATACTCGTCATTTGTAGCTTGTAAGCTTCGAGAAACCGCCCCAGATCCACACCAGTCTTGAGTTTATATCAAGGAACTAATCCACTCTTAAGAATAGAGGTCTTTACTCAAAATTCCACAAAGCCATGGAGCTCCAGCAATAGACTTCGATGGTGTAACATCGTCCAGCAAAAAGTGATCCATGTTTGATGGCCCGCATTATTGAGGAATACGTCGCGAAGAGGAGGAAGAGGTTTGTGATGAGAATGAGAAGTGTGTTTTATTACCCACGTTATTAAAGGTGAAAATTAAACAAACCAACTAGATTTTTTTTTGCCTTTGTAGTTTATGCTGAGAAAGGTAGTGTATCTGTGATCGAAGAAAGCTCAATGAAGTTCAGTGCTATTTGTGATTCAAAATTCAATCCTCCGGTGTGCCTCCATAAAGTGTGTTTTGCTATAATAGTGATTCAATTACTGTAGCATTATGTAGTTTTTCTCAAATATCTACCATAGTTTATATTAAAGTCGTGGTCTTCAAATAATCTGAAATTCTTGGTCTGAAATGATTTAATCAAATGTGTTCATACTTTTGCACCTTTCTGATGTAAGAAGATTATCAAGAACCCAACATATCTACTATATTCAATTTTTGTTTTGTTAAACTCTTTAATATTCAGTTAATTTCTGAGTTCCAAAAATAAGTAAAAAATTACTCGTACTGTCATCCGAAATAAATTTTTGATGTTTACCAAACGACGAAATGAATTTTATCAGTTGTTTAATGAACGAGCGGTTGACTCATATAGTTTATTTGATGAGTGGTTAAGGGGAATACGACTATGTGGTTTTATTGGATGTATAAATGCGTCACTCAACAATCTTGTGTAGGAATGATAGACACATACATTTTATTTACAGAACCGACTCAAAGTAAATGGACATCGGGTCTAATGCAAAATTAACTTGTTTGCTCGATTGTTTCTCGTTTTGTGTTGTGGTTGTCGTTTGGTTGAGACACTATTGAGCATGACCCCGAATTTAACTTGCTTTGAGGTCAGTGTTTGTATTGAAAATATCACTCATGATGTAAAGTTATTTAGAGAGATGATTTGGTACATATATATTTAAGAGGAGGAATGAAACGCATGTAACTAAGAGAGTTATGAATATGAATGTTAGTGGATGGAAGGGAAGAGGAAGACCTATGAAAAGTTTGATGGATTGCGTGAGAGATGATATGAATGAGAAGGGAGTGAATGATGATGTGACGGCTGACAGGGGAGAGTGGAAGAAAAAGACGTACTGCGCCCCCAAATGAATTGGGAAAAGGGCAAGACAATGATGATGGTATGTAGATATATATATATATTTATTTTTGATGGAATTTGTTTAACATCAGTGTGCTAAGATAAAAATAATATATTGGCAAATCATCATCATCATGATCAGCCTATAGACGTCCACTGCTGGACGAGGCCTCCCCTTTAGAATCACCACATTTGATCACAATATTGGTGTGTACCGCTAGGGCGCTTGAGCTCTCTGTATACAAAAGAAGTTTTGCTCCTATTTTGGATATTATCCCATCAAAGTCCATGAAAATTGGTTCACATAATCAATATAATAAAATCTAGGTTTCTAACAGTTTATATTACAAACATACATAGACACACGCCTTTTACCCTGAAGGGGTAGGCAGAGCCTCAATGGGCCACTTTTTACAGTGGTGTCCTAAAAAAAAACTTAATATAACTAAATTTATAACCCCTGCTAGTTTGATTCTATGCAATGACAAATAACAGATACAAATTTAATTGTCTTGTATTAATTTAATTATTTAAATATGGATCAAACTTGTAAGGAGGGGGCTAGCGGTACACTTCCCCGTACTACTCAGGTGGATGCTGATGGCAATCCCCTGGTGTAATACAATTCAATAATATAGTATTGGAACTTTGTAAAAATAGAGAAAGTTAAGACAAAACATCGCCCTCATAGCAAACTGTCGCCAGTTTTCTATGCGTGTGTACATGTTACACAGATAACACACCGACACAGACTAAGTTATGATCTTAGTTTGGATGCATGTCTGTGTGAGTGCGTGCATGTTAGTTATTCTATATGAGCATAGTTTTCAGCTTCACTTGTCTCGTAAGCCGTGTTCTATCTGCACTTTCTCTATTTGTTTTTGATTGGACCTAAGAAAAACTTAAGGTTTTACAGTTTACCAAAATTATAGTTTTATTCAATTGCCAAATCAATAATGTTGAAAATCATTAACAGCTATGATAAGTTAATGTACTTATACCTTTTCCTATCTACCAAGATATTTGAACAATTTTTTTTTTTAATAATTACAGAAATTGTAAAAAATTGCTTTAGTATGTAGAAAATTATCTATTGCACAAGAGAATAAAGCAGTACATAGGTAAACTTAAGTTTACCTACGTACTGCGTTAAGTAACGCTTTTAGAAATTTAACATTACTTAACAATTTAGTAATTTAGTAGTAGTAGAGCTTTATTGTGAAAGAGTTCGTCCGGGGAAGTACTACCACCGTACCTATTTCTGCCGCAAGCAGTAGTGCTCGCATTGCTGTGTTCCGGTTTGAAGGGTAAGGGTGCCGGTGAAATTACAGGCACATGAGACTTTTCATCTTTATGTCTCAGGGTGGCGGGTGCAGTGCAATGCCACATAGGGCGCGTCCTAGGTGACGTGACCTATGAGGTAATGCACTGTTCATAGGCAGAGGTTACCGCTTAACATCAGGTGGGCCATCTGCTTGCTCCGCCATTCCAGTAGTATAAAAAAAAAAAAAAAAACAATTGATGATTAAATATAAATTCAAATAATGAGGATATATACATATAAAACTGATTTATTATATTGTGGCCTTAACTAAGCCGGGCCAGCTCACCTCTGACGCAAATGGGTATTGACACGATCCTCTATCATCTGATCAAATAGATACGGATGATATCACCGCTAACTATAGTATTGCACAGGTGGATCAGAGTCAATAATTACCTGACTGAACCTTGTGAAGATTAGTTATGTTCTGTGTAGCTAGAGTCTGATTGGTTGGGGGTTTTTGCAAAACTGCATGCGCTCTATGAGCCAAAAATAAAATACGCACTAGAAATTTAGTTATTGTTAAGTTATACTATTGTTTACTAGGCAATAGATATAATTGTAATTTTATTGCCTATTGTTATGTTATTGTTATTTATTGCTTACATAGATATGGATGATATCACCGCTAACTACAGTATTGCACAGGTGGATCAGTGTTAATAATTACCTGACTGAACCTTGTGAACATTGGTCATGTTCTGTGTAGCTAGAGCCTGATTGGTTGGGGGTTTTTTGCCAAACTGCATGCTCTCTATGAGCCAAAAATAAAATACGCACATTGCTTACTAGGCAATAGATATAATTGTAATTTTATTGCCTATTGTTATGTTATTGTTATTTATTGCTTACATAGATATGGATGATATCACCGCTAACTACAGTATTGCACAGGTGGATCAGTGTTAATAATTACCTGACTGAACCTTGTGAACATTGGTCATGTTCTGTGTAGCTAGAGCCTGATTGGTTGGGGGTTTTTTGCCAAACTGCATGCTCTCTATGAGCCAAAAATAAAATACGCACATTGCTTACTAGGCAATAGATATAATTGTAATTTTATTGCCTATTGTTATGTTATTGTTATTTATTGCTTACATAGATATGGATGATATCACCGCTAACTACAGTATTGCACAGGTGGATCAGTGTTAATAATTACCTGACTGAACCTTGTGAACATTGGTCATGTTCTGTGTAGCTAGAGCCTGATTGGTTGGGGGTTTTTTGCCAAACTGCATGCTCTCTATGAGCCAAAAATAAAATACGCACATTGCTTACTAGGCAATAGATATAATTGTAATTTTATTGCCTATTGTTATCTTTTATTTATGATTTTTTGTTTATTCTATTTAAATGCAATTAATTAAATTATTTATTTGAATTTTTTTATTCAACATTTTTTTATTTTTTTAAATAGTATTGTTAATTTATTGTTTACATTTATACGGATGATATCGCCATTAACTACAGTATTACACAGATGGATCAGTGTCTATAATTACCTGATTGAAACTTGTGAACATTAGTTATGTATTATGTATTGTATTCAAATTCGAAATGGGGCCTGACTTTAATAAAGTTTAATAGATAATGTTTTTATAGTGAATGTAAGAAAAGTTACGGAAATAAAGGCTAAATAAATAAATAAATAAATGTATTGTATTAGCTAGAGCCTGATTGGTTAAGGTTTTTTGCAAAGTTGCATGCGCGCTATGGCTATGAGCCATGAAATAACTCCAAATTAGCAATTTAGTTATTGTTAAAAGTTATATGCTTACTAGGCAATAGATAAGTATTGTTGTTTATTGCTAACTATGAAAAAAATACAATTGGTTATACAAGTAATAATTATTTCACTTAATGGATCATCGAGTTGGATCTGCTTTTAAGAATTAAGAAACAATTTAAACTCAGGTTTACTTTTAATTTTATTTTGTCAAGATAAGATGATAACTATTAAATTAACTATCCCTTAACATGTTAATTCCTTAGTACAGGTAAAATGTGGCCCATAAACATGTGAAGGCCCATTCATTATCCTGAGCCATAAATTGCTAAGTTGCACCAAATGGCTCAAGTGTTGCAGTAATGGCCTCACCGAACCTACTCCATCATTGGACTAACGGTGAATTAATTGAAAAATAAACTCATTAATGCAAGTGAATATTATTCAATTAGCCGTAGATCACAATAATTGCGGATAGTAACAGCCCATTCAGTGTAAAAGTAATAGAAAAATAATTATGAAAAATTTAAGCAAAAGGTAATCCTTGCTTCTGGTAAAAGCTTATCTCATAACACGTGTGTGTCTATGATTACATGAAAAGAAACGATTTTCAAATTCAAAGTATTACAATTGCACGTGTCCGCTAAACATTCCAACAGAAATTGGAAGCCGGAAAAAAATTAACCCAAATTTTGCAAGAGTTGCGGAATCTAAAATAAGGGTTGCAAAAAATCCTTTCTAACCCGAACGTCCGAAGAACACGTGCATCATATATACAATGCGCCGATGACTCACAAGCCCGATACCAGAGCCAACGCCGTATTATTAAAGAAAAGGACAAAAAAATATAAGCGCTCACTCGTCGTGCCCTCAAGAATTGTACATCTGCCGAAAATTCTCACGGATCCATCGCGTATGGTATTATTACTACCACTTCGCTATCTCGCCTGCTATTATAGATCTCGACGGTAATTATGACGAGTGGCTAGCGGTATCTCGAGAAACTTTTTAATCAATAGTGGGATTTGCATACTGGTCTGATCGTTTGGCGCGACACGGTTTATGCAAACGAAGGAGATACGGGGTGCAATTACTTGGTTTAGCGCATTTTGATAGGTATCGTATCAACGTGGACTTTTCTACCTACCTTTTGTTTATGTTTTCAAGAGTTACTTTATATATACTTAACAGCAGATTTTTAATTGAGGTTACCAAGCTCTAAATGAAATTACCTCAGCTTTGATTAATGTACTGCATTATGGGATGTTGACTGGGCAAGCGTTATAGTTATTTGCACCGATTGGTAGGTATTGGTTGGAGCATATAAACTGGGAAGCTTTTTTAATAGCATTAACACGTGTTTTGTTAGTGGTTTTCGAAATATTCTGTGTATGTAATATGTTAGTGACTAAGTGACTTCTGAAAACTCATGACACTAGCCGCACTTACATAATAACTAAAGTCTAAACCGCACGGGGTTTTCAATCAGATGCGAATGAGTAATGTTGTGGTTTGCTGACCTAATTCAGTAGCATCATTGACATATCTTTTGAGCATACCTACTTGCACGCTTGGGGGTCCTTTTGTGTTGTATAAGAAGTTGTTTATTTCTAACTATAATTTAAATTACTATAATTTGGTAAAGTGCGTGGTTTACAGTCGTAATAAGCATGTCTAAAAACCATTAGTGTGCATTGTGCAGTCCATAATAATATAATATTTGTTTTGTTGGAAAAGATTATAACTTCGGTTTGGTTGTTACTTACTACATTTATAATTGGCTAATTGCATAGTTTCTGAGTTTTACGAAAGTTATTAATATTAACAATTAAAATAGCTTAACAATAAGCTTCGAAGCTTTCATTTTGCACGTGCAATCTACATAAATCGTGGTCTTTTGTAAGCATGTTTTGTTCCGGGGTGTCAGATAGAAATCAATGCTTTTCTTCGCCGTTCTTTTTAGATCAATGCCGTTTTTCTTTGCATTTGCACAATGCATGAAATGGCTTACCGTGAGACGCCGATACAAGTTTGAACTTGTCTGGAGTAGAGCCTTTGCGACAGGTTGAAACGTGTCGCATCCAGGGAGGCTTGCGCAAATTTTAGTGCATGCGTGTCCATGTGCTTGGTACAGCTACTCCCTATAATCGGATAACGGTTATGTTAAGTCGCTGGGCTGTTTTTAATTCCATAAATACCTACTTACATTGTTTGCGAATAATTATCAACTTTCAGTTTTTGTTAGAACTACAATGTAGCATTTATAAACTGGGACCTGGCAGCATGTTCAGACTTGTCGAATAAATGGAGGTTTTTGCGCAAGTTTAATTGTAATTCGGATAATTGTAATTTGTACAATGTAAGTTTTCTTAAAAAAGTGTCACCTGTGTTCAAAATACTGGCAAGTGCGAGTAGGACTCTCGCCCCGAGGTTTCCGTACCGGTGTTTCGGCATAACTTGTCATACTATGCCTAATTTTGTAGAGCTGTTTCCTACAAACTTCGCAATCACATTCTTAGCATAAATAAGCCTAAATAACTGAACTTCAGACTCTTTTCATCATTCGTGAAACGACCCACGAAGCCTTCTAGCACCCCAAACTTCCGAATTGAGAGGTTGCTAGAAGTAGGTACTCTAGAAGTTTTTAATTTTTGCGATATACATACAAAAATTTGACATTCATTGTTAGGTAAGTATATGTTTTTAACTTAGAAGTTAGAGGCTTCATTTTTGTAGGTAGGTACCCACTTTATATTTGGTTTAAATTTCAAGTAGCCGTGATGTATCTGGTCTAAAAATAGACCCCTGCGTCTCCTCCCGTGGGTGTCGTAAAAACCGACTTTGGGATTACCCGGACTTGTCGATAAGATTCGTTGGTATACGGTTTGTCCTGGCTGCTAGCTTATTATGGAATGTGTTATTACTGGAAGAACGCGTTAGCCGAGTAAGTCGTGGGAAGCAATGGCGGCGACGAGCTCACCAGTTATCACGTCTATACTCCACGATTGTGCAACCCACTGTGAAAAGACGCCTATTGAGGCTCTGCCTACCTCTTCGGGGAAGTAGGCAAGGTAGGTAGGTAGGTAGGTAGGTAGTCATCATCAAGTGGTCATCTTCAAGTCAAGAGTGAATAGGTGCCTTCTAGACCTTTGTGCTTCATCTTCGGCCACATCGTCACTTACCAACAGGTGAGATCGTGGTCAAACAAAGGTCTATCAATGTTAAAAAAAAAAAAAAAAAAAAAAAAGGCATGTGTCTATGTATGTATGTATGTAAATTTCAAGTTGATATTTTCTGCCGTTTCTGAGAAAAAGGTCTTGACAGACAGACAGACAGGCGGACAACAAAATGATCGATAAGGGTCCCGGTTTTTCCTGTAGTTTTCCTATCCACTCCTTTTTTTTGGGCAGACGTTTAAAAAGAAAATAAATTTCTAGCACACGCCGGTTGCTACCGCAGCATGCTTAGCATCTCGTGCTTGAATTTATACTCCTTAGTGGTCCGTATAATGTCCGTATTATGTAACAACAAGTATTTTTGAGAGTCCGGAAGTATATCCAGTTTTAAATTCTATATAATGTACAGATAATTTTATTTTCTCTAGTGACGCTGAGACTTATTGTGTTTTTGCAAAACTATTTTATTGTGCAATTAAAGATATCCCTGGTCAACGATTAATTGTACAACATCAACAACCACCTATAAGAAAAGAGGCCATAAAAAAAGGCCATTAAGAATCCAGTAGCGAAGCTTACTTGCCTCAGGGACTGCACGTGCTTTCAAAGTTGCCTTAAACCGCTCTCCAAGTATGGTCTGAACCACTGAGACCACAGAATACTGTGAACCTGATCCCAGTGTACAGAATAAGGCTGAGTTATTACAGCGCGCGCCGTCTTGTAGAACGCGCCAACTCTGTCATCTCGCCCGACCACTTTCTAGGGTCCCGTAACCAAAGGGTGCCAATGGGACCTTATTACTAAGCCTCCGCTGTCCATCCGTCCGTCCGTCCGTCTGTTAGCGGGCTGTATCTCTTGATGAGGTATAGTTGAAATGTAGTTGACATTTTCAGAGTGTATATTTCTATTGCCGCTGTAACATTCAATAAAAATAAAAAGTAAAGTGACCATACAAGAAACTTGATTTTGTCGGCGTTTTTTGCTCGACTTTAAAAGGTACATACTTAGTGTTACATTTTGTGCGATGGTACGGAACCCTTCGTGTGCTAGTCCGACTCGCACTTGGATATTTTTTTTTCAAGGCATCCCGTTAAGGACTTTTGATTTAAGCCCAGTTGAAACCTTATAGGAAGCGGTCTTTCATGTTGATTGACTGGTTGTTGTGTGTGTATGTGTGTGTTTGTGTTGCCTGCCTGATTTAAGGTTGTTGTTGGAGATTCAAAAGGAAAGATACAAATATATTTCAGTTCATGTATAATTTCATTTTTTCAAATTCAACTCATTGTAATAAATTATTATCCCTAACACAATTAAAGCTCAATCAGTAAGATCACAAAGCACTAAACCTAACCTTATTGTATACAATACAAAATATTCGCAAAAATATCACAATGCGATACAAAATTAAAGCTTTCGAGGAGTTATCACTGTCGAATAACTAACTTATTGCTACATGGCACGTTTGAACTACCTAACTAAAGCTAACATCACAGACGGTTGCAGAACCAACGGAGCAGGCGCACTGGTTTCACGGAAGACGCTGATTACTTCTTGTGTTCGAGTATTTAGGCTTGCACCCACCGGTCTTGGAAGGCGGGGCGTTGCTGCTCCGCGGTCTGGCACTCGGTGTAGCAGTGAGCTGATGCGAAGTCGGCGTCATCTTTTGCAACTGTCGTCCAGAAGAAGGTTCCGGCATCTGTCCTCGCGAAGTGAACGGGTACGTAGAAATTTTCCGGGGTCACTGGCACAATGTCACACGTGTTATCTGCATTGTAAACTAGGAAGTTAGCGCCGGCTTGGCACGATTCTTCGATGAGCTTCCGCTCTAAGGCTTCGTTGGCTGCGTTTTGATCGTCTTCGAAGGATGTTTCGACGGTTTTGGCGGGAATGCGCTTTGTCACTTTCTTAACAATCTTCATCAGAGGCTTCAGAAGCGCCTTGAAGCCGCTGTTCTTCATCTTCTCGGAGTTGTATTTGTTTTCGTTCATCGAGTTGTTTGTGGCGATGATGTATTCGTTGTTGGCGTAGTAAGACATGTTATGAAATGAGAGAACGTGTGTCGCAAGTGAGATCACAGGCTGGAATGTAGGGCTGGTTGGGCCGGTCGGGTATTTATACCCGGCGCGCCGCCCCCGGCACAAAAACCCGCGTACGTGAAAGACCCCTTGTGTGTGTGAGTAGATCAAGTGGGTGATTCGAAACCCCAATAAGTTTTGTATCGACACAGGTTCACGATATTTTGTATAAGTTCTATGGTGCATTATGGAGCCCTCAGAATTAATTTCTGTCGTCTATTGAATTTTAATTGAGGTTCTTTCTCTATCTATTTTGTTATGGTTTGAATAACATTAGAATGTATTGCACCATTCTTAAAGATAAAGATTTTTCTTTTCCCGAATGTGAATCCTGTATTTGATTTTAGTGGTTTCATTCTGCCAGTTATTTGGCGTAAAATCCATTAAAGATATTGTTAATAAAAAAAAAACATTCGAATTATTTAACTAATTCAAAATGTCAAATGAAAACAAAACAAAGAGATAACATTATTCACATAGAATTTTCAAATTATGACTTGTCAGTCTATCTTAAAGTGATTTTGTACAGTTCTAAGTTGAAATTTTACTTGTTACTCTACATTGGAATCCGACGCCCATTTCTAATTTTATCTGGTTTAGATATTAGCTGCATTTGTCTGTTCTTCCAAACATTTTGCATATCATCCAAATAGATTTCCAATGCCACTTCACTATCAAGTGCACTCTAAACTAATAATAACATTTAGTACAATACAGCCGTTGTACCCCTTTTTCAAACCAATAAAACAAGTGTGTTTATGAGAACTGTGTCCACGTGCTGTCCACACGCCTTCCGAGGGCCTGTGGCCAAACAATTCATTAGCCCTTGGACCATATTACCCTTCTGTGAATTGTGCCCTCATGCAGGGACAATGCGATTGTTATCGACCCCTTGTACTGGGGTCAAAAAGTCGGCATATGGTCATATGCCGACTTATTAAATACGCGCGCGTGCTCTTACGTTGCACGCGTTTGAAGTGTGATAGTGACCTAGCAGATTGTTGATAGTAGAGTTATAAAATTGGTGAAAAATACTATGCTCGGTTTTAAAGAAGCTGGCTAGATGATTATGTGTTATTTAAAAGCTTAGTAGAGGAGTGTGCCCAGACATTCAACTACATCTCATGAAAAGAATGCTGTATGTCAAGTTCAACGTAAATCAACCCCATTTCGGTGTTTGAATTATTCAACTTGATTAGAATTCCGTTTACAAAAAGATATAATAAAACTTGAATGCCACCTACACACAAAAATCCAACTCGTACCGGTCCAAACATGTTGAAGTTTTTCTTGATGTCCGAAGAGTATTACAAAAAAATTAAGTTAAAAGAAATCAGTGTAGCGGTGATAGCGGTGGTGCGGCCAATAGGGTGCGCGCGCGCCGGCAGGTGTTGCGATCCGAAGACTCTCGCACACACACGTCCGCACGTTAAGTATACCATCTTTGAACACGTGCATTCGAAAGGGATGAAAGTATACGTCGCACCGACATACGAGCGAGACACAGCATATTTTTTCCATATGAATAGATTCACGACTCCCTCATATCCGAAATAGGGTAACGCAAAGGCTAATTTGGTTATTGAAAATCGAGGGGTTGTTCGTGGGAATGCTCCTCGATCCTAGGTTCCCAGGGTTGCTCGCACATTGAGTTTTTTTCGGCGATTTGAGATTCGGAACAACGACAGATGGCAAGCGGTTGATCGGTCCCGTTCTGCTTTGTTATAATAAATCGTATAGGGGTATTGGAATTAAACATACCATTTTGATGGCTCAGCGCATCGCGGGGTGAGGGGATGAAGATGTAAACAAGTGTAAAAGGGGTCAGTGGAACTCGCCGGGGTTGTAATTAAATGTCTATTAGAGTCATTTTAGGAATATTAGGAGCTATTGTTAGGGGTTGAATTTTGATTTTTAAGATAATTGGTGCAATCAAAGTTGTGCTTTGGGTTGGCTTTAGGTAGTAGATTTATGCGGTAATCGTGATGAGGGTAGTAATTTACTCACATGACTCATAGCTTTAATTTGTTGAGCTTTTTGTGCTTTGTTCTTGAGGCCTTCAACCAGAGTTCTTCATCTTCTTAATGGTCAAAATAATTCGTGATCCCAGTTTCCACACATTTTTACAAATGGTCCAATTTGTGTTCGACCCACCTCTAACCATCTTTATCTTTTGTTACAAATAAAAACCTAACATTTATCAATTTTTTTCAGGATTTGCACAACGTCCGAATTCTATTCCCACGATTCGGAGATGCAAAAACCACAGACAAAAGACTGGAGAGAATAGATAAGAAAAAGACACTTCGCGTCATTTGAAGGGTAGTTTAAAAAAGCTTTGTGGAGCTTTGCCCCTCAGCGTGACAAGTGTGTCATTTGCGTGGCTCTATGCCCCTAGGGTGCGTGGTCCCTATTGTATTCATTGTTTGTGCTCACACTTGTTGCGTGGATGCGGGGTCAAAGATTTTGTTATGATTTTGACTCGGCTGCGGGCAGTTATGATTTTTAGAAGATAAGATTAGTTACAATATCAGAAAAGTTAACGCTATGGTCATAATGTAACTAGCGTAAGGACAGGGTGGAAGACGTGTAAAATGAGTAAATGACTGGCAATTTTTCGGTGTCAAAATCAGATAAAGGACACCAACGACAACCAGTCTATGGCCTTAGTTCGCATGTTGTCAGTTGTGTTTGGTGTTATGACAAAATTAATATTTTGTGAATCGACTGTATCATGATATTTAAATCTATGATTAAATAAGATAACAAAAAAAAGTTAATGTTTTGTTGCATGAAAATGTTTTGTGTTGGCTTTAAAAAAAAGAAGGTTTTTCGATACAATTTTATAATCGTTACATGGTTTTGAAGGACAAATACAAATATATTTATTTCGTCAGAATTTTATGTAAGTTTGTGAGATGTGAAGTTTGGATGTGCTTAGACTAAGCGTATTTCTAAAATTATACTAATTCTATTAACTCTAAAATACATACAAAATTCAGCAAGTAATACATAATATATATTTCAAACTGTTGTGTTGACATGACACTAAGACAGCAGAATATGCCAGAAAACGCATTTATTTACAATAATATTTGCTTTTTTACGTTTATGAGGTGTAATTGTAAATGGATTTTAAATCTTATTGGATTTTTGGTGTTCTTTATATTTTTCTCGTCACCAAACCATTTGTTTTTTATTATGCTAGGAAAAAAATCTGCCCTTTCGTACTCGATGGCTTAGATTGTTGTAACTACGCCGCAAGAAGTCTTGCTCGAGGTGGATCAAGATTATAAATTACTATAATAATATTAAAAAACCTAAGAATAACTTAACTGAAAACAAGAAGCAATTAATTTAAATTATTGATTCCAAAATTAACTCATCATTTATAAATTTAAGGTTTGATATTAATAGTTTTAGTATTAGTATTGCCATTCAGCGTGGCAATGCATCTTAGGGACGCTAAAGTCTGGTAGTGATTTGGATCAGTTGAGCTACCTTTAGATCGCTAGCAGCGGTTTCAAGTAGCACAACTGTTTCATATGTATTTTGTATATACATTGCATTAGTTGTATTATTCTTTTTGTAAATAAATTACAAATATCTGTGATTTGTACAAATTCATGTTATTTAATTTATTTTGGTTTAATTATATTAAGATTTAAAGGATGCATATTTTTAGCTGTGCACGTCAATTGGGGGATTTTGGTTATATTATGGTAATTTTTTGACATTGTTTTTTTACGATAAATATTATTTAGTCTAGTCCATTTGTCAACCAAACCAAAACATTGTGAAATATTTTAAATTTATGTTTAAAATAGGTAATTATATAATTTATATTGGACCTAGACTTATAGATATCAAATAAGAAATGTATGATATAATCAACTTCAAAAAAAGGAGGAGGTTCTCAATTCGTTTGTATTTTTTCTGAATATAAATTTATTAAAGTAATCAAAGCTCTACTGAAAGATATTTTATTATTCGAATTAAAATCACTTTAGTTTAATTTAAGACGCAGAAAAATACCTTTTTAACTTTCATCGAAAAAACCACCCTATTGTATCGACTGTGGGAATTTCAGTTACGAGATTACTACTAAACTAGGGGGTGGAAAATAAAGGAATGTATAAATCACCCCTAATCGTTGCTATTGTTAGCTTGTACACTTGTTGCATCACCGCGTAGGCAATTTACCATGATATGTTTTCATCTGTAAAATTATACTTATGAAAGTAAAAACTATAAAGCACCGAGAATAAAGTTCAATATCTATAAACTGGATTTTCAAAGGAGAAAAAATATCATGGTTTTAAAGAAAGGAATACGTGGGTGGAGGACGTTAGGGGCTGTCGAACAATTAAGGGAATCGCAGGTAAACTAATTTTGAATTGGTTGATAAAAAGGTTTGGTGATTTTGCATTACTATTAGGTAGATGTAATATTGGTAACATGATTAACTTTATTTTACACGGAATGACTGATATTCTAAATATAAATACATACATACATACATAGACACACGCCTTTTTCCCCGAAGGGGTATGCAGAGTATTGCAGAGCCTCAATGCGCCTCTTTTCACAGTGGGTTGCACCATCGTGGAATATAGACGTGACGAGTGGTGAGCTCATCGCCGCCATCGCTTCCCACGACTGACTCAGCTAACGCTTTCTTCCATAGTAATAACACATTCCATAATAAGATAGCAGCCATGACAAACCTTATACTAACGAATATTATCAACAAGTCCGTGTAATCTGGGTTAAACCTTTAGTTGGATTTTACGATATCCACGGGAGGAGACGGAGGGGTCTATTCTTAGGCTGGAAACACCACGGTTGAAGTGAGTATTAATAATGTCATGATAAAATACGGTCAGGAAACAAGCAAACTTTTTTTTATGGTTTATTCGAATTGTTTTTGTGGAGATTTAATAGTAGATACGTCTCATAGTTTTACAGCTGTATAGAATCGTATACTATAAAGAAAAAGTAAAATCACTCAACTTTTATCTATATCTATACATATAATAAAACAGTGAAACCCGGTGTTTCTGTACATTGAAGAAAAGTAATAAAATTAGAAAAGGGTGACTAAACAAGAGAACACACATCAGCGATTTTTTAAATTATTTTCCGTGTGTTCATCTGTTTGTTCGCGCACATCTCTGGGACTGCTGAACGGATTCTCATGTAGATTTCACAGGTGGACAGAAGTTAATTTTGAAGCAGAGTACGGGCTTTGTTTCCTTAAAATCGGATGTTGAAAAAAAGAAATCACGTCATTTAAAGATTTTAGGAATTTACTTTTCTGCTGTTAGAAGTTACATAGCAAATAATAATGCCTAGCGCTGAAGGCCTATCAGACGTCACAAACGTACTATCGGTGGAGGGATTTCCGGGAGTTTGTAGAGATGATACTTTAGAGCAAGTGTGCTAAAATTTTGAGAAAAACAAATCAGTACACTGTCACAGAATACATAATAGTACAGATAAAGAAGGTTGACTCCGCAAAATCATTTAAATAAATGGTGACACTTGCCCCACACAATTAAGTGCAATTCAGGACGCACAGCGCTAATCGCCTGCAGCTAAATTCACCTAGTAGTTACCGCTCTTTCTATCGCGTAACTCTTATCTTGTCTGATTCACTGAATTGACTCGACATGTCGAGCCCGCCGGGTACTTGCAATCAGCTTCATATAAAGTGCGGAGTGCGCTACGCCTAATACTGTCTCTACCACGTGTGGTCATTAGTGAGTCATATTTTTAATTTATTCCTAACTCTTCACTGATAGTCGTTAACGCCTTCATGGAAGCCTCAAAAAGAGCTCCAAATATTTTAATGATCATTAAAAAATCAAAACGCAGTCTAATGAGAAGGCGGTATGAAGGAGGGAAGTGATAATAATCCCTCATTTTAGGAACTCCTCGTTAAGGGTTCGGTCAAGTGTAAACGAGTCGCGGGCGCAAAGAGTTTCGGTACGTGATAGAACCTGAAAAGAGGAGATCCATAGAAGAACCAAGATCATAGACATACCTGTCAGAATTAGCAAGTTGAAGTGGAAATAGGCAGGCCATAAACATATAGCTAGCAGATCTGCCAACCGTTGGGACAAACCGGATGACGCAGTGGAGGCCTCTCGAAGGACCAAAGACAGCAAGTACCTACTCGTATAAAAATTGACCAGTGAAAACTAAGGACGAAATACTTTGAGCTCAGTCTTCATCCACCGAAAATAAATTTCCATGTTTTGGTTCAGTATGACCCAACCCCAATAATCTTGTTTTATTTTCAATAACTCCCGGATGAGTCCAGAAGTAATGCTTAATAGTTGGGAGTAGAACATTAAGTTTAATAACCATATTCGGGATGGTTGTTACTTTGAAGTTTTAATTAAAGATTCGTTTCGCTCTCCTTTTAACCCGATGTTATAAAATTTAATAACTTTTTACTTCCATTTTCTACATTTTAACGTTTTTAGATTTATAATAAGTTTCAAGTCAATTATTAAGACATTTTTTTCTTTTTGATGCTTACAAGTTCCTTTCGAACTAACTAGTTGTGTTGGTCATGTTGGTACTATGGAACAGTGTTTTATTGTGTCGTAAAGTTGGTAGTTATAAATATTTTAGTAAGCGGCGTTTATTTTTATTACGCACCTTACAAAGTAGCAAGCAACATATCGTTTGAGTAAAAATTACATCAATCTAATAAATTTATTGTGTTCTTGGCCGTGGTGTGTCCAGCCTATGAATATATGCACCTACTAACATAACAAAATACCCAACAGTCACATACGTATTCCTGATCCCACACAGATTCCCTGTGTCGTGGGTATCAGGAACTACGAGTACCGAGATTACCATAATACCGAAACCAGGAACAAATATTTGCAGATCATACAAACATTGGCTTGGCTTTATTTGATGATCCTTCTTACTACTAGGTGGGGAGCGTCTGTGTGGTGCCTCGGAAACAAGGAGAAGCTGATTCAAATAAAAAAACAACTTAAAAGAAAGAAAGGGAAGCAGCCAAAAGTAAGATGCTATAGAGAGAATCAGCAAAAGTTCATAAGACAGCACACGCTACGCTAGATATAGTATTATTTTTTCTGTGATATAGGTACTCATAAATAACATATCAAAATTAAATTATATGTATTGTATTATGTAGGTACAGATATTGCAAATTCACAAATTAGCCAGAAAATATGAATTTTGGATATAAGTCGCCACCCTAATAATTATGGAACCCACTGTCATTATTTTGTCGCACGATTAAACACACACAGAACAAACATATATTACACACATCAATTTATTGCGTACAGTATCGGCGAAGGTTCGAACACTTGAGAAATTATCTGCAATCAAGTATCAAGTAAGTACCTATCTCAGCTAATAGCCTCAACTCCACCAGTCTCCCACGGCTAATTACTAAGGGCCATTTAAACTCGTCCATTTAGCGGCGACAACGAAACAGTCAATAAATATTTAGTTAAGTGCATGAGACGCTTAATTCGAGCAATTTGTTACTGTTTGGTGGAGGCTGGAGGTGATAGCGGTGTTTGAGCTCTTTTAAAAGCCATCATATTTATTGTTGGTGCTTCAGTCTTGTTAGAGGGAGTCGGTGAAAGTGGGGTTACAAGCCATTACACAGAAGGAGTATTTAGCTGATTTACGTTTTATAAGACCGGGCTGTTACTCGCTATGGCCTATGACCATAGAAGATTACTTGACAATAACGTGTGACGTCCAATGTATTCTGAACGATGATTCTCCTCCGACGACCTCTGTGGCTCGGCGGGCGATGCTTGGCCTGCGACGCAGGAGGTTGCGGGTTCGATTCCCGCCTTGGAAAAAATATTTGTGCGATTGCAAATATTTGTTCAGGGTGTTCTGGGTTTTTTCTATGTATAATAAAAAATATCTATCTATGTACTATATTGTACTAGATGACCCGCGCGCGACTTCGTCCGCGCGTAGTTTGAAAACATCCCCGGCGGCGCGGCGTGCAGACAAAAACTTAAACATCAAAAACCATCCCGTGAAACGACTTTTAAAACGACACCGATCTCAAGTTTTTCAATTTAGGGGTCCCATTTTACCTTGACGTCCTGAAAATATTTGAATCTCAACAACGACACCTTGAAACGAACTTTGAAACGACAACATACTGAAGTTTTTAAATTTAGGAGTCCCATTTTAATTTTAAGTAACTGTAAATATTTTTATCTTAAAAACGACACCGTTAAACGTCCTTTAAAATAACACCCTACTCAAGGTTTTCAATTTAGGGGTCCCATTTTAACCCTGAGGTCCTTAAAATATTTTGATCTCAACAATTACACCGTGAAACAACCTTTGAAACGACACCATACTGAAGTTTTTCAATTAAGGGGTCCCATTTTAACCCTGAGGTCCTTAAAATATTTCGATCTCAACAATGACACCGTGAAACGACCTTTGAAACGAAACTATACTCAAGTTTTTCAATTTAGGGGTCCCATTTTAACCCTGAGGTCCTGAAAATATTTTGATTTCAACAATGACACCGTTAAACGACCTTTGAAACGACACCATACTCAAGTTTTTCAATTTGGGTGTCCCATTTGACCCTTGAGGTCCTGATAATATTTTGATTTCAACAACGACACAGTGAAACGACCTTTAAAACGACACCATACTCAAGTTTTTAAATTTAGGGGTCCCATTTGAACCTTGAGGTCCTGAAATTATTTTGATTTTACAACGACACAGTGAAACGACATTTAAAACGACACCATACTCATGTTTTTAAATTTAGGGGTCCCATTTGAACCTTGAGGTCCTGAAATTATTTTGATTTCAACAACGACACCGTGAAACGAACAACTCTGAAACGACACCATACTCAAGTTTTTCAATTTAGGAGTCCCATTTTAATTTTAAGTAACTGAAAATATTTTTATCTTAAAAACGACACCGTGAAACGTCCTTTGAAATAACACCCTACTCAAGGTTTTCAATTTAGGAGTCCCATTTTAATTTTAAGTAACCGAAAATATTTTTATCTTAAAAACGACACCGTGAAACGTCCTTTGAAATAACACCCTATTCAAGGTTTTCAATTAAGGGGTCCCATTTTAACCCCGATTTCCTTAAAATATTTTGATCTCAACAATTACACCGTGAAACAACCTTTGAAACGACACCATACTGAAGTTTTTCAATTAAGGGGTCCCATTTTAACCCTGAGGTCCTTAAAATATTTCGATCTCAACAATGACACCGTGAAACGACCTTTGAAACGAAACTATACTCAAGTTTTTCAATTTGGGAGTCCCATTTGACCCTTGAGGTCCTGATAATATTTTGATTTCAACAACGACACAGTGAAACGACCTACGACACCATACTCAAGTTTTTAAATTTAGGGGTCCCATTTGAACCTTTTGGTCCTGAAATTATTTTGATTTCAACAACAACACCGTGAAACGACCTCTGAAACGACACCTTACTCAAGTTTTTCAATTTAGGGGTCCCATTTGAACCTTGAGGTCCTGAAAATATTTTGATCTCAATGACTACTCTGTGAAACTAACATTTAAATCGTCAAAGTACGCTGAAATCTGGCTAAAACGTAAAGTGTATTTGTTTACAAACAAAACGTTCCCGTGGCTTTTTTCAGCAAAATTTCAGGTACTGCTGAAACATAATTTGACTATTTTTATATAACAAATCTACCTGTGAATATTCAAGTATCTACTACCAACGGTTTCCGAAATACGAAACATTATAGTTTTACATTAAAAGACGTTTTGGACCCTTTACAGGGTGAATTTTCCAAAATCTTTTCTTAGTACACCCTTACACCCAAAAATGAATACACCCTCCAAATTTCATGTATCTAGGTCCAGCGGTTTAGGCTGCGTGCTGCAAAACGCAAAATGTATACATTAAAAGCCCTTTATGGACCCCTAAGGGAGCGAATTTTCCAAATTCCTTTTCAAGTACACTTTTACACCCTAAAAGGACTACACTCTCTAAATTTCAAGTCAGTCAGTCAGGACATTGCCTTTTATATATGAGATTAAGTATATCAGTTATCTAGTACCAATAACACAAGCTCTGCTTAGCTTGGGGCTAGATAATATTGTGTGAACTATCCAGCATTATTTATTTATTTATTTTATTTATTTGTTCCACGCAGATATCGTAACGAGCCGGCGTTATATCACGTTTGGTCATAGCGAATAAGGGGGCAGCTTGTCACCATTGATAGTCAGCCATATATTGAAGGTTGTCGTTAGCCTCCATTCCCTAGATAAGTGCACCTACTTTGCGTGTCATTTTGCCTGTCTGAAAGTTTGCGCAATGCATCTATTAGCAAACCCCAAATCAGTTTGCTTTCTGCTGTTATCGATACAGCACGTCGGATGTTAATAGAAAAATGCATAATTGCGCCATAGTGAACTGTATAAATTATACGAAATTAGTTTTCAATAAGAAAAAAAGCTTTATTCCTCGTTGAAAAGCTTAGCGTCCATCGCTTGCCCACCGTTTGTGCGTGTGCGCAGTAGAAAATTGCGGTTAATAGTTGTTGTCGCACGCCGGTCATTAGACCGCCAGCATAGCACGTACCTTCTAACCATAGACTATATCTATATCTGCTAACATAATACTTTGCAAGTAGCTTTGTAGGCACGAGTATTTACAGCTAAATATTTACTTAGCTAACGCAAGCAAAATAAGTTTTTTTTAGTACCTACTATTTTCAGTTTTCTTACTACCTAGTTAAGAAAGTAGTTTAATTACGAAAAACCCTACAACGCTCAAAAAAGGCACACTCACACGCTGGTTTCGTGAGTCTCTTTCGCCGCAGGATCTTCGCAACAAATTAATAGTGTCTTTTTATTTATTTTTTCCTCAAAAATATCTTTTAATTTCAAAATTACCATGAAACATCATTATGGTTTTAAAAGACCTTTCGAACGACATATCACACGATAGGAGAAGCGTCAAAAAACAGTCGTGCGACTTTTAAATAGAGTCACGGCCGCCATTTTTTATTTTTGAAAGTTCGTTTAATTTTTTTAGAGTTCTGGAGGTTTATTAATACTAACATACATACTTACATACTAACATAGATAGACGCTAAACTTAACCCTTCCTCACTTAAGTTAAGGGTCGCTACGACTCTTAAATCAAAAAAAGCGACACAACATCTTACAAAGAAAAAATCTCTTACATTCCTTTTTTAATCTAGTTTATTGACCTCTCCAGATTCTAGTTTGTAAATAACATACTAGACTCTAGTGCCAATGGCTAGCATTTCCGCTGGTGTACAATTAGTTGAAATAACCTTAGCCTGTTGAATGTAGCTGATTATCATATTATAGCCTTCTTGGCGCCGACTTTTTCCCCGCCATGACTTTCAATGTTGTTAGTAGAATCTAATAACGATCATTAGAGCAGCCGCTATTGGATCGAGCTTTACTTTTGAACTTCATGACATTTCTTTGGTGCAATTAGTAACGCAAAAGTTCAATTTAAAACAAATATTTCGTAAATAAAGAGTGATTCTGAAAGAAAAAACCCAGATGTTCTGGATATTATCGAATGCTTGTAGGAGTTGTAGGTAAATACGGTTTGTATTATGTCGCTCGATCGGAAAAAAAGTTAAACATGGGTCAATTTATGGGTCAATAAAGTTTTTATTTGAATAATAACTAATGCGATATGACTAAATATCCAAAATAATATAATTGGCACGCACTAGTTCATAGGCAGAGGGTACCGCTTAACATCAGGTGGGCCATCTACTTGATCCGTCATTCAAAGTTGTATAAAAAATAAAATTAAAATAAACTAGTGAATCAAGACCGCGAAGAGAAGAGTGAAGTGGAAGTTTTACAATTTTCCGGGTAACTTAAATTTTTTTTCTTTCTCTATTGCTGTTTTCACGCCGAGACGCCGCGAACCGCGAAATATTAGCGAAATAACAGATAGAGCGAGATGCGTGTTGAGGTGCAAGGTTTCGCTTGTGGCGCGAAATTAAAATTTTATTGTGGTTTTTGCTCTTCATAGCTCATCATCACATCTTGAGACAGCGAAAATTAATTTTCCGGAAACTAGGACACCTAGAACTATGTTTTGATTGATAGCGTCTCAAATATATCATTCAACGGATTCATTCAATTACTTTTTGTTCGTTGACATACGTAGCTAATAATATTTTTGAGACATATCAAAACATGTGTGCTAGGTCTCTTAGTTTTCGCAAAATCAGGTTTCGCTACCTCCAGAAGTGTTGATGAGCTGATGATCAAAAAAACGCAATCAAATTTGAATTTTGCGCCTCAAGCGAAACGTTCCACCAGATATGACATAGTTACCGGAGCTTCGCTATTGCGGTTCGTGGTTTTTTCGCACCGTAAAACCTTAACCGAATACTACGAACATTTTTTTTTTAAATATATTCAGTGCTTTTACCCATTCTCACCAACGAACGGCATTTCATTTTTAAAATGTTCTTTTATCGATATAGATAACTTCGTCGGTTATCTACTTATCGTTGACGTCGGAAGTTTTCACAAAAAAACTCCTGAACGTTTTCAGGCAACAACAAAATATAAGTCTAAAAACTATTGAAATGTAAGCTAACAAAAACTTATTTCAAATTAGTTTTCATCCACTTAACGCTCAAATTGTGCTGATAAAAAATGCTTCCATAACCCTTAAATTCCAGTTGGTAAAAAATGTTTTTGTGAAACACAAATGAGGTGTACCCATAGATTGGTATACCATAACAAAAAGGCTATTAACCGCTGAATGTTATTTATTACAGAATTAACACGTCAGAGGGTTGATTACGTATTTGGAGGAAATTAACCCTTTGTTATGCCCTCACAACAAAGGGTTAATTTTAGTCAGGGTGAAGTCACACCGATAGACAACTTCTTTTATGAATGAAATTTTTATTAAGGTTTTTTTTCTTTGATAATAACATTACAAAGCCTCTATTTAAAAATGTTTACTGTATGTGTAATGTTGTATGTAATGTGTACTGAGGCTTTCCACATTATTATCAGAGCGTATCGACGACGAATGATCTACAATGAAAATAAAACCATGGGCAACCACTCATGGTTTTATTTTCAAGAATTATTATACAGTTTGACACCCGAAATTGGGAATAACGTCACCTCCAATACGCTTCCGTTGTGCTCGATCTCTTTAGATAATGGGTACAAGTAAAAAAAACACGAATTGGGAACCTCCTCCTTTTTTTAAGTCGGTTAAAAAGTCATAAAAATTATAGCCCGACTACGGTACTTATGTTAGTAGAATATTTATGTTATTCCAATGTTACTCGCTGATAATGTAGCTTTTTATGTAAGTTTAATATTTTTTGAATCTGTTATGTAGTTTTTGAGTTTATCCATTACAAACAAAGTTTATCATAACTTATACATATAATATTATAAATGCGAAAGTGAGTTTGTTTGTTACGCTTTCACGCCTAAGCTACTCAACTGATTACTCGTATCATGCAATGTTGTACACATGTTTTTAAAAGTATAGTCATGAAAATAGGATACTTTTTTACATCAGGAGCGAAGCCATGTATGAAAGCTAGTCTCTTTATTTACTATAGATTTATAACGTGCGTAATATTTAACATAAATGGTAATATTGGTATAACACTTATAGCGCCAGCCCGCAAAGTTGCTTTTTAGAAAAGGCTGTCTAATGTAGCTAAACTGTGTTAAGTTTTATAATTTTGTAATATTGAAAAGATAAATAGAAGCATTAAAAAAAACACGCATAATAGACCGCCCATAGAGTTCGAATACGGAAAAGGGAGTTCTTTAACAAGCATTAAAAAAACTGGCAAGCGAAACCTTGCAAAATTCAGTTTGTGAAAGAACCACATTCCAAACCACCTCACGTTCTGTGTGACTGCAGCTTCACCCACCTCACAATCAATCGGTTGAAAAGAGTTGAACCAACGATTACTGCTATTAAGTACTACCTGATGTTACGGAACGGGGCCACTGTGTAATTATTGTTTTTGAAAACGGCCATTTAAATAAATCTCTGCATCTGAGTCGGTAGCTTGTCTGTTAAAAGATCTGAAAATGCCCCGGGTTCAGTGGTACTAATTACATACCTACGTTGAGTAATAACTGCACCTACACGTTATTGTGAATTTGTTATTTTTTTGGTAAGTTGCCGATTAAATATTTTGTAGACTACGTTGAGTACTTCAGAGAGATTGCACTCTTATCTACCCGAAAGCTGATTAATTTCATTCCTACTTACTAAGTTCTGAAGTTTATATATACTTACCTAATATTTATCTACCTGAAGATAATAGGTACACAGATAGGTAGGGTATAGATGTAGTTTATTTTTCTAATTATGTGGGCTCATACAAACTTTGATCTTATCCTAGCATTTTGGGTATGCTACCGACCTTTATAAATGAAATTATATTAGTTAAGATGCTTAACCACGGGCGCCGTTAATTATAAACATAGCCACGGTATTGGGTAGCTTTGGTTTTTAGCTCTTTTAGAGAGAGAAATATATCTGAAAAGCTAAACTATACCACGCTTATAACATGTGGGTGTAATTATAGTATAGAATATTTTAACTCTTACGAGGCATATTATGTCAGTGAGATAATACCACATTTTATCGCTTCACGAGTTTGCAAATATTTAAATTAACCAAAAGGTTGTATTCGACATAGCTCTCAGAATTGGAAAGTTGAAATGGCAATGGGCAGACCATATATAGCTCACAGAACTGATAAGCGTTGTGAATAAAGGTTCTCGTGTGGCGACTACAAACCGGACGACGCAAGAGACGGACGGCCCCTCTCGATCGACCAAAGACATTGTAGAGGTCGCAGGAAGACGGTGGATGGAGGCGGACCAAGACCGCTCAGCGTGTAATTCTACTGGGGAGGCCTGTGTGCATCAGTTTTTTTCAGTCATTTGCAATGCCTCGTAGGGCGCGTCCTAGGTGGACGTGACCTATGAGGTAATACACTGTTCATTGGCAGAGGGTACCGCTTAATATCAGGTGGACCATCGGCTCGATCCGTAATTCCAAGTACCTAGTATAAAAAAAAAAACAGTGGACTTCTGTATGCTGATGACGATGATGAAGTTGTAAATATAATTATAATTATTTTAAAGATTGTTCTTACTGCCTTTATTCATTCGCGGAAGCTATAAAAACGTGATAGCACAATCATTCTTAGTTTCAGCTAACGAGACCTTTGAGTTTACATCTTTCAATCCCATTACGTCAAACTTTCGCGCAAATGGCCCACTCGTTACACACACCGTATCATTATGGCCCTAAACGGTTTTTTGTGGCCCAAATGATACCCTGAACCCATGATTCGTTCATATGAGATTTTAATATAGAAACGGGTTTAAGGAGTGATCATTGCATGAGCGGAGCGATAAACGATAGTATAGCATAGCGACTCGCAGAAAGCAGTGCGTGAGTAAGACCATGCACAGTACAGAAATTTCACAAACTATACACACGTGAAATGTTTTATAAGTGTGGTATCCGTCTGAAATGTGTATGAGGGTAGTTATGTTTCGTCAGTTGGTTGCAAGCCATTACAGTGCTACAAGGATCATTTGGCACGTGGCCGAATACTTGCACTATTATATATTCAGTGTCAGAACTAACACCGCCATCTTGTAATCCAATATCAAACAGTACTAAAACGGCGGCCAAATGGTCCTTGTATATAGCAGTTTATACATGTTCAAGTTATTTTAGAGCTTCCTCGCGGACTGGTTTTCCTCCACGAAGTCATTGACTCATTTCTTCCGGTCTTCTATGCACTGTAACCTCTTCATAGCTAACTACGCCATTTTGCGTTAGTGTCAAGATATTGAAAGTACAAACTCAGCATCCGTAATAAATGCGGAATATCCTTGAATAGTTACAGTGTGTTTTGTCTTTTTCGATCGAATTTGAAACTGCTTGCGAATGTAGGATTCAAAATTATTCCATGGATTCATTCATACATACATATACACACGCCTTTTTCCCCGATGGGGGGTAGGCAGAGCCTCAATGGGCCTCTTTTCACAGTGAGTTGCACCATCGTGGACTATAGAGGTGACAAGTGATGAGCTCATCGCCGCCATTGCTTCCCACGACTGACTTGGCTAACACATTCAATAGTAAACTAGCAGCCATGACAAATTTTATGCCATTATCTTATCTTATTCCATGCTTATTCCATTGATCCAATGATGACGACCTCTGTGGCGCGGCGGGCGAAGCTTGGCCTGCGACGCAAGAGGTTGCGGGTTCGATTCCCACCTCGGAATAAATATTTGTGCGATCGCAGATATTTGTTCAGGCTGTTCTTGGTACAATAAAAAATATCTATCTTTGTAATATATTGTATTATGTATATCAGTTATGTAGTACCCATAACACAAGCTCTGCTTAGTTTGGGGCTAGATCATGTTGTGTGAACTGTCCAGCATTATTTATTTATTTTTTTATGGATAATTCAAGTTTTATTGCTGTACAGCTTGTCGTGTCGTTCGCCCCGCTGGTCGCTGTACAACGTGTGACGTACGACACCTTATTTTCTTAAATATCACACCTTTTTGCGCTAATGTGGGTCTGGAACACCTAATTATTGGCGATTGGCGTCGTCCGAGTTGTCTTAATGGCGGTGAAATTACTGCTGTAAATGTGCCGGCCCGTGCGATCCACGGTGATTTCCAACCGATTATCTTCATGTAGAGATGCCATAGGAAAACATATTTTAACCGGATAAAATGCCGGATGGTTTATTAAAGTCAGGTTCTCTTGGTTGCGAAAACATAAATAAAAAAATATATAAATAAATAATGCTGGAAAGTTCACACAAGCTAAGCAGAGCTTGTGTTATGGGTACTAGACAACTGATATACTTAATACAATATATTACATAGATAGATATTTTTTATTATATATAGAAAATACCCAGAACACCCTGAACAAAAATCTGCAGATCACACAAATATTTGTTCCGAGGCGGGAATCGAACCCGCAACCTCCTGTGTCGCAGGCCAACGCATCATCGCATCATTTGAATATAAGAAAGGGTGCTTGTGGGACATTTCATCTTTTGTGTTTCTATCTAGTTATTAATATTAGATTGTTCAACAAGAGATTACAATTAGCCATTTAATACGAATCTAGAATGAATGGGTTTTAGTCCTGAGTTAAACACTATACTTTTCACTACGATTGCGAAATAAAATACAATAAAAACTCATTAGATATTTCGTGGTAAAAAAACTTTTTTTTAATTTCTTCTTTTTGGCTTGCGCATTGACGAACGATCGGCAAAAAATGCTAGTGCAGCAAAAACAAGTAATTAATTTTGTAAAAATTAAAAAAAACCCTCAACGCAATGAAACGGCTGAACCGATTTTGATCAAACATAGCTAAGAACACTCCCGACAAATTCACCTTTCAAACAAAAAATAAATCGAAATCAGTTCATCCGTTCGGGAGCTACGATGGGACAGACAGACAGACAGACACACACACACACACATACACACAGACACGTCAAACTTATAAACCCGTTGTTTTTGCGTCGGGGGTTAAAAACAAATGTTAATAAAAATATTTACGCAAATATTAATAAAACAACCTAGTTTCTTATTAATTTGAAAACTACAATAAATACAAAATAATACAAAAATCTTCAAAAAAAATTTGTACATACATACATACATACATACATAACTTCAAGGGGTCTCCGGGAAACAGGCGTGAATTTATGTATGTATAGGTCTCTACCTATATTTTAGGCAAAGACCACGGATTTCCACTTGCTACGATCCTGACCCACCTCTTTTGCTTCATTCACTCTCATCACATTCTACATACATGCTCGTCGGTTAAGGGTACTCTTGACCTGGCCTTTTTCCAGAACGTCTCCGATCTGGTCTGAATACGTTCGCCGAGGTCTTCCCCTTCCCACTGCTCCATTCACGCTCGTCTTATGTATGTACCAGTTTCGTCAATCTACTATCGTCCATCCTTTCTAAATGCCCAAACCATCTAAGCATACCTTTCTCAATCCTAGTCACTACGTGTTCTTTAATTTCACAATTGTAGATATTCTGGCTTTTTCCCATAAGGTCAGACTCCTCCGGCTAAAGCTGTCTAGTAAAGCTACTGATTCCTCCATATACCAAGAATTTGACTTATTGACGACCATTCGTTTTACAATTTATTAAACTTTACGTGCACCTTGATGAGTTTGCTTCTCAAAAGTCGACCGTTTGTAGGTTGTTAGACAACAGCGCTAAATTCTTTTAATAATTGAGAACACATGCTCGTTTAGTTAATGTGTTTGGTTTAAGTGGCCTTATTATTGCTTATTCGCTTTTAATTTCAAGGATTTATGATACAGGACTAGATGTGAAGAGCATAATCGGCCCACCGCGGTGGCGGCAAGCTTTGAGTGAGCTACGTCCAGAAGTAGACTTGATAGGTTACTGACGAAGTTCCAGGTAGGTACTTTTATCGAAAGAATCTTAGGAAAATACCTACGATCCCCTGTTCGGCAGCGCTGGCGCATGGCAGTGCAGATGTTCCTGTCCAATAGTTATTTTTGAGATTGGTATTAGTTTTTAGGGTTCCATACCCAAAGGGTAAAACGGGACCCTATTAATAAGATTTTGCTGTCCGTCCGTCTGTCTGTCCGTCTGTCACCAGGCTGTATCTCATGAACCGTGATTAGACAGTAGAAATTTCACAGATGATGTATTTCTGTTTCCGCTATAACAACAAACACTAAAAACAAAATAAAATAAATATTTAAAGGGGCTCCCATACAACAAACTTGATTGTTTTGCCGTTCGACCGTTTGTCCGACTCGCACTTGGCTGGTTTTTTTAACTTGAAATTGAAACAATACTGTATAATCTCACGCTGACGCACTGGTGGGGCGAGTGGGATGAAAACCAAAAAGAAAATTTACCAAAAAGTAAAATACCTCGCGCGTCCTTGCAACACCTGGCTAAATTTGTTTTCATCTGTCCGGATGTAAGTTGGTACTCGCACAGGTCGTATTTATCAACTAATCTTAACAAAACTTAATATACGTGCATTGCGTGGGTCAAAATCAACCATTGATCTATTACGTGGTCATATACCTACGCATAATTCTCACTATCGCCGTATAATCTTCTTCGCAAATCGTTAAGAATTAACTGCCGACTTAACAACACTGAAATCGAATCCTAACATGGAATATCTAAAAGCATTATCTTGGTTTAAAAAAATCTGGTAAAAAATGGTGGTGTGGAACCCCGGGCTCCAGGCCCAGCTATTATCTTTGAACACCGAAGCCATTTTAGCTATAATAAGATAACATTAAGGGAAGGTGGAGCACTGGCTCTCAAAGTTTTTGTGGAAATCTGAGTTTTAAGTATCATCACTTAAAACACAGATTTCCACAAAAACTGCGAAGAAGATGATACATGGATAGTGAGAATGATGCATAGGTCACATAATCACATTAATGTGACGACAATAATCTTAGAAACAAAGAAAATAAACCATCTTCTGGGCGTCGGATAAAAACATGTCATGTTATTGATAACAACACGAGAAACACGCATAAATCAATATATTAAATCGTTGCGTGACTGACTGACTCACTCACTGACTGCCTGACTCACTCACTGACTGCAACCTTGCACCAAAGGTTGGTAGGTCAAATCCCTTGGTTATCCCTTAGTCGGCGCTTACGACGTCCACGGGGGGAGATGGAGAGGTCTATTCCTAAGGCTGTACATACCACGGCTTCATCACAAAAGTAACCTGTGGTAATTATGTGTTGCATCGTAACACATAATTGACGACCTCTGTGGCGCGGCAGGCGAAGGTACGCCTGATTTTTACGGTTTGATTCCTGCCCCGGAACAAATATTTGTACGATCTACAGATATTTGTTCAGGGTGTTCTGGGTATTTTCTGTGTATAATACAATATATCTATCTATGTAATGTTATTTTATTTGTATTAAGTATATCAGATATCTAGTACCCATAACACAAGCTCTGTTAAGCTTGGGGCTAGATAATGTTGTGTGAACTTTCCAGCATTATTCATTTATTTTTATTCATTTTACATAGGCATTTAGGCATCTAAAAGTTTGAGAACCCGTCGGTCCTGAAGAGCGTGTCAGCAGACCTGTCTCAAAGTCTCGAACAGGTACAACTTTTTATTTTATGTTTTTGCGCTCGAGCACGTGTGCATGCCTCCCCTTAATTACCAACGCATACCATAAACACATCTTTGCGCTCCCTTAAATAAATCTTCGGGAACTGATTTTTTCTTTGTTTAGGGTTCCTTACCTCATAATGAAACAAGACGGAACCCGTACAAAATGACAGAACGGCTACAGGTAACAACTTAAATGAATACCAAATTATAAAAAGTGCAGCTATACATACATACATAGACACACGCCTTTTCCCCGAAGGGGGGTAGGCAGAGCCTCAATGGGCCTCTTTTAACTGCAGCCATTGTATATTAAAATGCTCATTATAATCAATATATTTAAAAGAAAACGTTGCTTGTCTCTCTTTCAAGAGAGTCTAGAGGTCTACAACGGGTAACACTTGGCTAGAGTCAAGTGTAGTAGACCTCTTGTTGTAGACCTCTGTTGTGGTTCTAGTACCAGTCTAGAGGTAGTTACCACCAGTAAAGCTAAGGCCAAACCTACGCGTTCAGCCCGCGTTAGCGGTGGCGTGCACGGTAGCAATCAATTGTCTTACCCTTCGACCAAAATAAAAAAGGAATTTTAAGTATTTTTTCATTTTGGTCGATGTGTTTACCATTGATCGCTACCGTGCACGCAACTAAGAGCGCGGGCTGAACGCGTTGGTTTGGCCTTAGCTTTATACCAGTACAATGCTGGAATTCAGTATGTCTTAGTATCAATTATAGCAAAGCCGAGTTGTTCGTGGGAAAGCAATGGCAGCCATGAACTCACCGCTGGTCACGTCTATATTCCTGCGATTGTGCACCCCACAGTGAAAAGAGGGCCATTCAGGCTATGCCTACCCGTTCAAAAAGGCGTGTCATTCATGTCATCATAATTATCAGTCTACAGAAGTCCACAGCTGGACATAGGCCTCTCTCATAGAATGTAACAACCAACGGTCTTGAGCCTCCTCCATCCACCGCCTAATTGCGAATGTATTTAGTCCATCGAAAAGGGGGCATTCTTCTTTTGCGTCGTCCGGTTTATGGTCGCTACTCGAGAATCTTTCTTCCTCAAGGGTTATCAGTTCTACGAGCTATTCATATATATGAGCTAAAGGAGGAATTATGGCTTTTTTACACTAAGATGGAGTGGGAGTAGTTTTTATGAAAAATTTCACGGTACGAAACCCTCGACGCAGGGAGACCTTTTCACAGTTGTCCGTTTTCATTGTTTTCTTAGGCACGTAATTTTGGAGCTTGGTTTTCGGTTTACCGACGGCCGTTCCTCAACGGTCCGATTGATGATCGATGATGACGCTTTGTTTTTACAGGTTTATGGATATAATCGATTTCAATGTTTATAGACCAAGGAAGTTTGAATGAGCTTGGTATAGTCGCTGATGGGTATTTTTTTAATGAACCAAGCGACTATTTGCTTCTGATATTTTTGCTTATTTTCAGAATTTACACTTCAATACATTAAGTATATACAATGCACCTACTGCTGCTGCCATTCAGCGTGGCAATGCAGCCAGATCCAGCAGTTTAGAGACACTACCGTCTAGTAGTGATTTGGATCAGTTAGGATAACTTTAGATCGGTTTCGTTCGTTCGTTTTCCTTTAGATAATTCAACTGAATGCTACCGTCACTAACGTCATTACTGTTCGACAAAAAAAAAACTTTTATTCGTGTAAAATTATTTCTCTGAATAACATTTTCTAACCTAAATAAATTACACAAAAATAATGAGTAATACCCATACCACCATATTTACCTACCATATTTTCATGCATATAAGTACTAAAAACAAACAATAGATATTGCTTTCTTGTTTCTAGGAACACCAAGCGTCAATAATAATGCAATATTTATATGAAAAATATCACCTTTAATAGAAAAGATAAGCTTCATGCATAATGCTATTGTCTCTCTAGAGTATTTTTCAAGAGATGGACCAAACAATGGAACTATAAACACGTGATTATGTTTGGAACACGTGCCGATTGGGGCAAGATAACATTGTCTGTGTGTATCTAGAAAGCCCTTTTTAGGGTTCAGTGGCTGTTGAAACCTTTTTAAAAAAGATCGTAGTATTTGTTGTAAAAGATACTTCAGGTAGGTAATCATTCTGAAAAAGTTTGTATACTGTAAAGGTAATATAGAAATTCCATGGTTGTTAGTTAATGGAAAAAATAAATTTAAGAAACTAATACATAGTTTTTTTTAAATTCTAGTTTAACTGCATAGTTAGTAAAATAAATATCCACTTTTAAGTAGATAGTAGACAGTCTTGATGTAGAAATTTTTACAAGTTTTTATTTACACGTTCGCTGCTGATCAAATTTTCAATACAAAACGTATCATTTAAAACACATCGGGTGTGTTTTTCAGCACTGAACGTGGCTTGCAATTTTTGTATGTTCGGGTCAAATCTTGCAACTGAATTTTAAAGCAGTTATCCTCAACTGATTAAGAGAACATTTTGCATACCTGTCATGTTCCAATGACAGTACAATATTATGGTCATTCCGAGCTGATCTGATGATTGAGATGGAAGGTGGACAACGGAAGTTCTCGATGGTTTATAGTAGACTGGCCGTGTTTAGGCTCATTTCGATCAGCACACGGTTCTAATCACTAATTTTATAAAAATATATTTTTCACAACAATCTTATTTATTATAGTTTTGTGGTTTAAAACCCACGGCCGTAAGCATACGTTTTTTTTGACAAGGAGAGCTGGTATTCAACTTCTGATACTAATGAATCCAAATGTAGTATTGTTTTATATTATTATTATTTTTATAATTTAAAGTGAGTCGAAATAGCTAAGCTGAATTCAACATATAAAAATTGTGTAGTATAATATAACATAATTTCATTTATTTCAATCAACAATTGGATCATAATTGTGTTAGTTGTTTTCTTATCCTAGGTAATCTTATCCTCACTCTAAATATTCTGATACAAAGAATAAATAATCAAGAAATAATTAATATGCACAATCTTACAAAATTAAATATAAATTGAATTGAATAAAAGTATGTCACAAATTAGGATAGGTCTATATTAGAAATGTCATTGCGGCTAGAATAAATAATTTAGTTTATTATTAAAATGGATCATACAGCAGTGGCTGAGGTACTGACTGTCAAACCTGTCAGAGAAAACCTTCAGAATGCTGTTGGAGCTGGCCAGCTGGCACCAGGGACGTGCACCGCTTACGCATGGTGGTGAAGAAGCAGTCCACTCGCGCCTCAGCGAACATCCCAGATGCGCTACAGAACCGGGGCAGCCCCACCAGCACCCTGAACGCGTTATTGTACTGCACACGTAGTGCATTGTACTGTTTTAGAGTGTAATCAACCCACAGGCTGCTCGTGTAGAAGCTAGTACAAAACGCTTTAAAAAGACAGATTTTCACATCTGTTGAGCAACGAGCAAACCTGCGGGCAGTCATGTTTGCTCACAATTCACTATTGTAGTAATGAAGTCACAGTTCACTATTGCCTTGATTGCATCCTGTGCAGGCAGGTAGAGCAATCAGCCTAAAAACAAAACTTTAATCACAAGTGCATAAAAACCAACTTTGTAGCAGCGACAAAAAAACAAAGTCACCTCAACATTTTATCACGCTCTTAAATAACGATGATAAAGTAGCATATAAAAAAGATTTTTGGAGATAAACAGAATGAGACCGCGGTGGAGTTATTTTATCGGCTTCATGATAAAATATTGCTTTAACACCACCATAAAAGTAAGGCAAGACAGGGTTATCTTAGAGAGGTAAGGAAATACGCCCTTATCCCAAAATACCCCCTTATCAAAGGGATAAGGGTGACAGACTTAATTTTCATAATGAAGGTTACGGGTTGCAGATACGCTTATTTAAGAAGTTCAAATGTTTATGTCAAGGGTGTCTTTTATCTTATCTTATTAACTTTGTAGGGGGTTGGGAGTTAAACAAAGGAGCTATGGCAGGAAGTCAGTATGTTTAGTTTTTGTGTCATGATCATTGATCGTAATTGGTATAAGTACAGGTTTCCAAAATCAAATTACAAAACAAATCTTTAGTTTTGATAATCAGCCCTTAGGAAGAAAATTACATAAAGACCGGTCAAGTGCGATTTGATTTCGCGTGAACAGGGTTCAGTATAAGTTGGCTGTCATAGTAACCGCTAAACCAATTGAACTTATTAGTTATCGATGTACAGCATTATTTATTTATTTTAATTTAATTTTATAATATTTTTGGTTTTCCTTAGGAATGTAAAGATTTAGGATATTCGTTTAGGTGTTCCTGTATGCTATGGGCAATTACTACAATTATTACAACAAAATTCGTCATTTTTGAAATATTGTGTCTGCATTTTTGGAGATATGGGAATGTTGCTATTTTATTGTATATCTTCTAAACTATATCTTGTACAAAATATTTAAAAAAAAACTCGTAACGTTCCCATTCCTTTTCAGTGCCTGTTAAAATAGACGTGATAGGCAGACATACAGACGAGAGTGATCCTATACAGTGGTTCCGTATAGGACCTGTTGTGTTACGGAACCCCAACAACGACTCAGGAAATGCTAGTGATTAGAATAGATTAGAAAATACCTTAGTGTAAACCTCTGAAAAGATGTGTTGAAACAAGAACAGAAAAATTAAATCGTTTTAAATGCATAATGGCTAATTACCATTATTTTTCGTCACTATTCATGTTTCGTTAAGAAAAAGAAAGTTAAAATAGCAAGATATCTATTAATATTCTGATGAAAATATCCATGTCATCAGCACCAGAGAGCTTGTTCTAACCCTGGCTTCCTGTCATTAATCCACACCGTACATCATCAGACAGACGACTTGCAAACATCGTCACCGATGACAGATTGTCTTAACTTTAATTTGATTACCGAAGTCCTGAGGAGTAGTTCCTGTTTGATCTATTGAGATTGATCCATTGTCCTGTTTGATCCATTATGCCTATAATTTTGTTCCTGACTGATCCATTGTCCAATGGATCAATTTAAAATGATTATTTTAATTAGTTTTTTGTTCCTGAATGATCCATTAATGATTTTTCAAAGAACTTTGGTACAGTCAAGCAACAAATATCTACTTGTCTATAGTGTTATTATTAAGTATTTAAACAAAACAAACATTGATTCATTGATTTCGAATGAAAAATCTCAAATGAATACCACTCGAATTAAAAATCTCGAATGAATAATTGCGAACCAAAAATATCGACTAAAAAATTTATATAATACATAACCAACACAATATTAGGGTTATTACTGTTGGGTTACTTTGAGTGACTGATTTTGTTTTGTTTTCAAAGATTTAACGTGTTTAGTCATAAGGAGTTTTAAAGATACTACTTGGTAGAGTTGATTGGGACCTGAAATATCGATAAATAATACATGTCCAAAGTAAAAGTAAGCTAATATAGATGTTTGTAAAAGATAATGTAGATGCTTATATGATACATAACCAACACAATATTAGGGTTATTACTGTTGGGACTTACTTTGAGTGACTGACTTTGTTTTGTTTTTAAAGATTTAACGTTTTTAGTCATAAGTAGTTTTAAAGATACGGGTTATAAGAGTTGATTGGGACCTGAAATATCAATAAATATTTTATCTTATGGACATAAATATTGTACAACCTGTGATTTAATGAGTGAGAGTAGTTACGTTATTTAGGTATTTAATTACAGTATTATATGTTGATTTTGACCAGGTATACATAATATATGGTGAATATTTTTAGATAGATAATGGTCTATCCCACCTGATCACGCGCAACCGATCTCGTCCCGTCTGATGACGCTAAAATGTCCAACTTGGCCCCAATTGCGCTAATTTTGAACGATAGTACTAAAACAAAACAACAACCAAATTTGTTACGTTGTGCACATTTTTGAATCGCGCTCATATTTTTTATTGGTAAACGATTTACTTTTTTTGTAGAATATACGTTAGTGCAGCAATCTATCGTACTTACCTAAGTATGGATTGAGAGATCCTTGCTTGAATTGGTCTAAAAATCAGGCGATTCGAAAATTTCGGGAATGAGGACGAGGATGATGATAATGATAATGATGATGATCCCAACTACATATTCCTTTACTCTGCGTGGTGCGACATGCACTTAGATGGTTTGTATTACTTTGAAATGTATAGTTGTAAATATAGGGCTAGTTAGGGTTATTATTGAACGAGTAAAGCGTGTTCTCTGAGTCAACTTAGAAGAATCGGCATTTGTATGTATGTATGTATGTATTTATGTATGTTTGTCCAAGCATAACTTCCAAACCGTTAATCCGATTTTCATGAAATTTGATTGAGGGGTAGATATTATTCTCTCATAGTTACAAAATTGCACGTATCACAGAAACATCTTGCAAGGAGTAAGACCTAAGATTTTTAATTCGAGAAATTTCGTTTGAGATTTTTTATTCTAGATGTATTATTTGAGATTTTTAATTCAAGATTTTTCATTAAAGATTTAAAGATCGAGATTTTTTTATTTGAGAAATTTCGTTTGAGACTTTTCATGCTGATAAATCATTCGAGATTTTTCGATCGACATTAATCATTCGAGATTTTGCATTATCGAGATTTTCCAATCGAGATATTTCATTATTGAAATATCTCTTTTATTTATTGTTATTATTTTTCTATTTATTTGAAATTTGTTATTCCAGTTATATCATTCGATTTTTCGTTCGAGATTTTTCATTAGAGATTTTTCGTTCGACATTTTAAATTAATTTATCATTCACGATTTTTTATTCGAGATTTGTCTTTCTAGATATATCATTCGAGATTTTTCGTTCTAGATTTTTCTTTCGAGTTTTTTCATTCGAGATTTTTCGTTCGACTTTTTTCATTCTATGTTTTTCATTAAATATTTTTCGTACGAGATTTTTCATTCGTGATTTATCGTTCGACATTTTCATTCAAGTTTTTTCGTTCGAGATTTTTAATTCGAGATTTTTTGTTCGGCATCTTTCATTAAAGATTTTTTGTTAGAGATTTTTCATTAGAGATTTTTCGTTTGACATTTTTAATTAATTTTCCATTCACGATTTTTTATTCGAGATATGTCATTCGAGATTTTTCGTTCGAGATTTTCCGTTCGAGATTTTCTTTCGAGATTTTTCATTAGATATTTTTCGTTAGACTTGTTTAATTAATTTTCCATTCACGATTTTTTATTCGAGATATATCATTCGAGATTTTTCGTCCGACATTTTCACTCTAGACATTTTTCACTCTAGATTTTTCATTTAAGATTTTTCGTTCGAGATTTTTAATTCGAGATTTTTCGTTCTACGTTATTCATTCTAGATTTTTCATAAAATATTTTTCATTAAAGATTTTTCGTTCAAGATTTTTCAATCGAGATATTTAATTCGAGATTTCAATCGAGAGTTTTCTTTCTTGAATTTTTGCTCGCGATTTTTCATCAAAACAATTTCATCAAAGTTTTTATTGGCCTACCTATAGATATTTATTATTTTTACGCCGACTGTACTTCACAAACAAAATCGACAAGGGATTCAACAGGAATTTGAAAACTGACTACAAATGTTAATGGATCAAACAGGACGATCAAGCTCCAATGGATCAATCTCAATGGATCATACAGGAACTACTCGTCCTGAGGGACGTGTTTTTGTCCCGGTTTCTGGATACTGTCTGATCCTGCTGTGATTAATGAATGTCTTGTATTTGCTTGATTCATTGATTGGTTGGTTCTGTTATTATTAAAGTCAAGTTTGTAAGAAAGTTTAAAGTATTTGAAAAAATATGGCTTGCTCAAGAAGAAGCACTCTTGATTGTGTGTAATGACACATAATCAAGAGTGCTTCTTATTTCAACCCAATAACGTTCAACCCATTTAGGTATTTATATCGTTTCAACCCATTTTATGAAATAATTGAAACTATCGTGATTGGGAATCATTTTAAATGAATAACGGCTAATTACCACTAACGAAAAATGTGAACGACGACTAAATACTGAACGAAACATGACGAAAAATAGTGGTAATTAGCCGTTATTCATTTAAAAACATTTATTAAATTTTAATTCTTGTTTCAACCCAATCCTAAAATATGAGTTACAGTGAATTTGCAGTGTGATTAAACCTATAATAATCATCAATAATTCAACTTATACAAGTAGATATGTACAAATTAAACCAATATAAATTAATTTTAGTAGTAGTAGAGCTTTTTTGTGAAAGAGTTCGTCCGGGAAAGTACTACCACCATACCTATTTCTGCCGCAAAGCAGTGGTGCTCGCATTGCTATGTTCCGGTTTGAAGGGTAAGGGTGCCGGTGAAATTACAGGCACATGAGACTTTACATCTTTATATCTCAGGGTGGCGGGCGCAGTGCAATGCCACATAGGGCGCTTCCTAGGTGGACGTGACCACGAGGAATGAGGTAATGCACTGTTCATAGGCAGAGGTTACCGCTTAACATCAGGTGGGCCATCAGCTTGTTCCGTAATTCAAGTAGGTAGTATAAAATAAAAAAAAGACAGTTGAGCTATCTAAAGTCCATTGAAAACGTTCTAAAGATAGCACGACTGATCCAAATCACTACCTACTTCATACGGTAGCGTCCCTAAGATGCTGGCTGCATTACCACGTTAAAATGGTAAATAAATAAAAAATTAAATAAAATAAAAAATTAAATACCTTGAGCACATAAGAGCCAGCGAAGAGCCCGGTTCCACTTCGAGTTGCAAAAAATAACCACTTATAGAATATCAATTTATATAATTTTTTTAGTTTGGTTTTAGAGTACCTACCTAGTTCCTGATTGATCCATTGGACTTTGATCATCCTGTTTACACCATTTTAATAAACAATTGAATCTAGCCAAAAGTTACAGGTAATATTTTTTTCTATCGAGAATATATTGTTCTATCTTGTTTCTGTTACAGTGATCCCTTGGAATTATAATGTACTATCTACGCATATTTATAATTTGAATATTGTCCTTGATTTAGTCAGTTGAAAAACAAATCTAAGATAAGGAATTTCGCGGCATACCCCACGAAACAAGAAATTGGGTTATCCTGAGATATGATATCTCCCTTGCATTGCAGCACGTTTCAAATATGAACGTACATAGTAATAGTGTCAGGCAGTTTTTATCAAGGCTATTACTTAAATTTATAATACACTTCGTCCCCATAAACAAAACAGGTCCTTAATTTAAATTAAAAAACTTAAACAAATGGGACCCCCACGGGACAATTATCTACAATCTCTGTCACGTTGTTTGGTGTTAGTTACATTGACGAGCCGAGGCACAGCTAAGGAAGAAAAAAGCTGGTCCTGTAGCATTGATCAAAGAATTGTCTAGGGTGACTCTTCAAACTCGACAGTGGTACTACTCTCCCATAAAAAACTGTAAGTATACAACGAGCAGCACGTTGGTTAGTGGGAAGTAATTTTCAGTCCAAAGAGTTCAATTACATTTTGAAGTTGAAAATTTGGAGAAAAGTCATCCAATATGTTCAACTGGTTGAACAGATAGTTGAACATATTGGAGTAGAAGGATGCCTCCCCACCAACTTTATTGATCTAAAAGTAGCTCAACTGGTCCAAATCACTACCAGACGAAAGCGTCCCTAAGATGCTGGCTGCATTACCACGCTGAATGGCAATACTAATGCGTTGAGCCAGATAAGAGCCAGCTCTCGGGTCACGCGTCGCTTACCTTCATCTGATATCCTCACTCGTCGCTAGCCGCGGTCTTCAGGTAGCACAACTGTTTCATATGTATTTTGTACATACCTTGTATCAGTAGTATTATTCTTTCTGTAAATAAATGTATATATTATTTACAAGCTAATACCAGTTAACTTTATTTAGCTATAAGCTCGATAAATAAGATAATTTGATAGAAGAAGCAGTAAAGCTTCATGACTTTCGGTTTTCTATAGGTTAAATTTCGGGAAATGTGCCCAGGAACTTTACGATCTGATCCCACTATCTCCTTTTCATCATAGGAGGACGAGCAGACGCACGACTCTGTACCACCCTTATCTCATTATTATCTCAGTTTCGAGAGAGATGGAGTGGAACACACTACCGTCGTCTCTCTTTCCTTATTTTATGATTATATTTGAAGATTTTGTCTTGATGGGCATGTACTGTGTACTGCATAACGTACTGTATATGTATTCATTAGAACTTTTTAATTACCTAGTCAAATAATGATGTAATGTTTGTAAATGACGAGAGAGAGATGTCGCACTAGCACAATTAATTCAGTTTAATTTATGTTAATGTGTTCTTCTTTTTTAATAAATATTATTCTATTCTATTATACTCTATTCTTAAAACTAAAATCTAGATCTGTAAGGCAAAAGTGAATAGGTGCATTCTAGATATTTGTGCTCCATCGTCGGCCACATCGACACTTACCAAAAGGTAAGATCGCAGACAAACGAAGGTTTATCTATATTGATTAAAACGAAATGGCAAGAAACAAAATACTTTCCCGATTGGCTGTTGAAAAATATAATTTCTAGTACCTATGTACTTACCATAATCCGGTTTGTTTATAGCATCGAGCAACGCAGGCCTCCGTACGGGAGGGGAGACGCCATAGAGCTGTCAACCGATACATATTTATTCAGAAATTTTTGGGGGAGCTTCACGCATATTTCCATGTAGTACATGTTCCTAGGTACTTACCCAATACGTCACTCAGTTTTTTAAACACTGACATTTTAATCCGCGACTTCTCTCACACTACTGGGTTCAGTATTACGCGAATAGCACCTTCTTCCAGCAGATTTGTGTATATTACTTACGGAATGAACCATCTTTTATGCTTTAAGCTGTACCTCGGCTGAACTAAGTGAGGATATCAGATGGAGGCTTATCTGATCCTACGGTCGGTTCACAACTTATCGCTCGCCAGTTATCGTACGTCTGGACCAATTTCTGGACCATCGAGCTAAGTGACACTGTCGGGTGAAGACTCGGTTTGATTATATTAAATGCTCCTTTTTGGATAAGATTGATGTCCAGTCCGTTTTGGTCCGTGGATGGTTAGATAAGGTTTTTCGCTGAAAAGTTTAGAGACCAAGCTGTGGTGGAAGGTTCCTCGCATATATCTGAATACCTTTTATTTTTCTGTGTTTGATATGCTGGCTTGGCTGGTAAATCTCATATTAAATGACAAAACAAAATGATTTAAATTAATTTCTAAATACAAGGATAGAGTTGGTTACTAGGTAGGCAATATTCTAAATTAGCAGCCCGCTCTTGAAATCGTTCGCGTGGTCCCGGTGACCCAACTGCAGCGCCACCTACTGGGGCCAGTTGTGAATCTGTACCATTCAGGGACCCACTCAAATACACAAAATAACATCAAAATTGGTCAAGCCGTTTCTGAGTTTTAGCGAGACTAACGAACAGCAAACCATTTTTATATTTATGAAGATAAATTTAAAATAAAAAAAATACAACGACTTATAAAAAAAAAACTAAAACCTATTACTTAAGTACCTACCTATCTATTTTCTTCCTGTTACAGAAGACAGCATACCTATCATTAGGTGATATATATCTTGCTTTCTAACTGAAAGATCTACGGTTCGTGATACTACCTCATCATTCTACTCAGAGATCGTGATGTGCCTTTTAACAAGAAACTTTGGAATGTCATATTTGTGTAACAAATATTAAAGATCTTTATCAAATCATCCACTCGTACAGTCAACAGATGCGACGGACAACAAAATCGAATGTCATGCAAAATTTTGCGCTAAGATGTCGCACAATACCAAGATTATGTTTTACAATATAAATATTATGGCGTCATTGTTACGACATAGGTAAGAAACCTTCGCTAAATATTTGTATTGAAAATATTGATAAGCATCGGCGGTAATCCCTGATGAAAAAGGTGGTATATCCTTGATGAATGTGAGCCTATATTGGCGTCAAGTGTAGCGTGACCAGATTACAGCATTTGTGCAAACTTGTATAGAGACGAATGTTTGTTTTGTTGTTAAGATGTCAGGATATGTTGGTGTAGTATAAGTTGATAACTTATTGACCAAAAATGTTTAGGTTAAAGTCTGATATATAGGTACCATCAAACTCATAAATTTTCACCATTTTTTTCATTTTTTGTAATATAATTTTATTAAATTATATAATGTAAATATAAAAACAAATAATTAAATATTATAAATATAATGTAAAATCATTGCGTGTCTGACTGACTGAATCGCTGACTAACTATGACTAATCAATGCATAACCTATACCAGTATTCTTTTATCTGTGCCTATACCGTTCTAGAGACATGACATTTGGAGCGCAAGTTCCTCTTTCTAAATTCACCTACTAATGCTAGGGGGTGAATTCACTTAGAGTTAAAGATATTATGGAAAAAACTCCATAAAATAAAACGAATTAGTACTATTGCGTTACCCGCATCAGTGACTCGATAAATATGGTCTGATTGCACTGAAACTGCAGTTTAAACTTAATTGCAAAGTGTATTTAAATGTAAAAGATGATAACGATTTGATAAAAGTTTGATGCATGCAATCGATCAATTTTCGTATCAAATCTTCCCAAGATTGCAATATCATACGACGTTGCAAAACCCACACACAAAAGCCTTTTATTAAAACATCGTCAGCCTTCGCAAAGATTACCTGAAAAAAGACAAGATTTTGTTAAGGAATTAATTCAGCCGTGAATTTTGAATTTGAGGGTCAAATGGACCTTAGAAATACTTAAGGTATTTTGTTTGGGTTTGTATGACTTTGTATGGGTTTTATCGGTAGTTTGTTCATTGTAACAGAACACCGGAGATGGTGTCTAGGAGATAAGGAAGGATTTAGAACCCGCCTAGTTTGCGCGTGCAGATTTACACCGCTTTTATTATTGCTATTATTTGTAATGAAAATGTGAACTTACGTTTATTTATAGGATTGTTTTTTTTTAAGAATACCACTTTTGTTGTGGGGTCTGATAACAACATTGTGATCAGAGAATGCGTAATACCTACCTAAGTCTTGAATGTGTTGTGGTAGCGTTGGATGTGGATTGTAGTTAGGCGTAACATAGACATCAATGGGCCAATACTTAAAAGATGTAATTAAATTCTTTAAGATAATACCCGGAATTTTTGATAAGATTCGTTGGTATAAGATTTTTCCTGGCTGCTAGATTATTATGAAGGTATATTACTGGACATGGGCCAGTAGTGGAATATGTGACATATTACTGGAAGAAAGCGTTAGACCACCACTTGTCACCACGTTCGACGATGGTGTAACCCACTGTGAAAAATGAAAAGAGGTACAATGAGGTTCTGCCTACCCCTTCAGGGAAAAAGTTGTATGTCTATGTATGTATGTATGTAGTACTCAATAATACCGAAATTCTTATAGTAAACATACTCTCATCATGTAGAAGTCTACTGCTGGACATGGCCTCCTCACTAGAATGCCACGACAAACAGTATTGAGCCGCCTTCATCCACTGACTTCCTGCGACCGTTCAATATCTTTGGTCCATTGAGGTGGGGCCTTCCTGCACAGCGTCGTCCGGTTCGCCACTCGAGAACCTAAATTCCGCAACAAACTGAAATAAACATAACTATGCTTACATAATTAAATACACGATAATATTCAAAGCACTTAAGACGCACTTCATTGGAATGCCAAGTTTGTATGGCATTCACATGGCAGAATGTCCCCCGCCCTTCAGCACCTCCGCCCGCCCTGAGGCGGTCGCAGCTTCACTTACAAATATTTCCAAAATATTTCTCCAACTTGTCGGCCTTTTATCTACCGCTTCTTTCCGTTTAGTTGCTTATTGCGTATTGAATACCTTTTGACAACCCTATGACCAATAACACATACACATTCCAACTAAATTCAAATCTATTTAAAGGGTTTAAGGGTGGATTTTGTCTTGCTAGTCAAAAGATGGTTGGGATGTCTTAGAATGCGTTCCAAATTATTATCTAACTACAAAATCTTTACGAAAAACTAAAATAGATGCTCGCAAAAACGCAACGATGTCAGCTATAGAATCAGGGCTGACACTAAAGGCCATGTTTTTTTTTAAATGATTTATAATCATCATTAGCCAGTTGACGTCCACTGCTAGACGTAGGCCCTTAGAATGCCATGTGATAATATATCATCTAGCTGCATTCGCTCAGCTTAAAACGGTTTACTATGCTCATGTAGAATCTAACTAAATTAAGATATAGTAATGAAGTTTTGAAGAAAAAGTTATGAGTATAACACGCACAAGGCGTTTGTTATGCAAAAAAGAGCCATTTGTACGATAGTGCGCATTGCACGATGGGAATCACATGCAAAGGATATTTTTGATAATCTTATCATTTTTACCATTCATCATTGACTTTACATTATGGTACTTCTTATGGACATAGTAAAAAATCCCTTCAGGTATGAAACTATAGAACAAATGGGAAATAGCGATTGGATAATTGTTTATGAATACATGAATATGGAAATGAATTAGTGAACGCAGTACGTAGATTCATTTAGTCATGAAAAGATGAATTTAAAGTATTATATATATACCTCCTCAGAAGCGTAGCAACCCTGAGCTTATCGCCCATCTCGTGCAAGTAATTTGACACTTTTCGCTGACAAAGCCCACATTTGCTCAGACAGACACACGCAAAAACCTATCCACAAAAAGCAATTAGTATTTTTTGCTATTCTACTTCCAAGTTTTCGAAAGAAATTAATTTTTAAAGGAATTTAAACGAAAAAAAGGGATGAGCACGTGTTTAGCTGAGAATATGCGGAGTGTAGGTTCGGTATTTTTTCTGTGTAGACTGCAAACTATGTCTTATTTTTCATAATTAGGCCGTGAAGTTTCGTGCCGGAATGTCGGATGTGGAACAAATGGGGTGGTCTGGTGGCACGCAGGAACTCATGAGAGCAAATTTATTTCTTGTGTTATGTTGTGGTAACATTGAGGTCTCTACTTATAGGAAGAGGACCAATAATAGCTATTTGTTTGAACACAATCAGGGCGAAGTATGCCGGTTGACATGTTCCTTAGTAATTTGCGTATTAAGTCTGTTTTAGCCCAATTTTTATAAATAAATCTTCAACAATCAGCCTGTCCTCTCGTGCAGATTTGAAGGAGATCTGAGGGTAACTATGGGGATTAAACTCCTGAGCCGTATATAATGCAGAGTAAGCAAAGCGATCTAGAAAACTGAATAAAAAGGTAGGTAAAAGCTTGGATATCTAAGAAACGGTGACCGCCATATCATAGCCAAGGGATCGAACAGGAACTATTCTATAAAACGGAGTATCCTTCAAATAAGTCGAGATCGAGATGAGATGTAAAATCAACAAATATAATAGTTAGTGTCAAAATATGTATCATCACTAATGACCGATTCTATTGCTTCATACTAGCATACTTTATACACCTCTCCTATCAGTAGTCAAAGAAAACAATTTGACAACTGTCAAAGCGAGAAACAGATTTGATTTACATTGAAACGTTTCCACTATATTACGACCGTTAGTTGATTGTAACCGCTTTTTAATAAAAATGCCTTGAATTAAAGACACATAAATTAAATTAAATGAATTAAAAAAAAAATACATAAAATAAAATGTATGAAAAAAAATAAGTTTATTTACCAACGTAAGTAAAAATAAAAAATAAATAAAACAGGAGGAGAGGGTAGGGAACGATACAAATATACAGACCAAAGTCACTTACATTCCTACCTTTTACTATTATATAAATAATATTAGGTAAATACATTACAAAATTTGAAATTTTGTTAAAGGTACTCTCTGAAAAAGCTTTAATCGGGACAAATTGTGTTGTATACGTGTAATAAGAATCCAAAAGCATTCGGCATTACAAACATGATCAATCAATCAATACACTTGCGAATAAAGCGATGCGCGATGCGTCCCAAGATAGCAAACTCAAGAAGCCCAAGGCGATATAAGATCCGTATCTAGTAATCCGAACAGGAAGCGTATTGTGGAACAGATGCGAAATTCCGTACCGTTCCAAAGAATTTAGATAAATGAACTTGTGGGCGTGGTCCTTCGAACTTAGGATGATTTAGGTCCATATGGCAGTTATAGAGGTTCAGAAAGATACCTATTGTTGAGACCAGTCTAGAGTTACCTTTGTGCTTCCAGTTCAATAAAATCTGAGTCATTTTTGAAGGATAATGGTTTTGAATATCGTCTCCCAAATGCTTTTTTCCGATAACACCAATGAGAATGAAAATGTACGCGGAAGTGTTCTAAGAAAGTTTACATCTTATAAATTCTGAAGCAATAAATATAGTGGCTGTGATCGACACTTCAAATACACTGATTATTGCTAGTAAGAAGGATAAATTAGCAGGCCTGTTCGGAACCTTGTAATTGTAATATATTAATTTAAGTCTAACATTCTGAGATGATATGGCTGTTATAAAGGATTATTAAGACTTTTCTTTGTGCTTCCGAATTCAATGCGGAACAATTTTTATACACATGACAAGTCAGCCGTGGTGTGTCCGACTTAAGAATAGGCCCCTTCATCTCCTCCCGTGGATATAGCAAAACCCGACTAAGGGATGGGCAGCAGCATCTCGGTACCTAATTATATTCTCAACACAATAATATGATCACCAATCCGCCTGCCAAGCGTGGTGAGTTGATCAAGTTGATCAAGTGTGACAAATCCCCCCATTTTATTATATGCCTCGTCCAGCTGTGGATGTCTAAAGGGTGCTGATGATGATGATTATGACATCTTACTTTTGCCCCTACCAAATTATTTTTATCTCTCTGTATTCCCCTTGGAGTAGGTAGGTACCAATTTGAAGTTCAACGAATAATCCCATGTTTACGACAGCCTTGTAAGCCAGGCTTGTTATACAACACCAAAACTGCGATCACCATTTTGCAAAGACAACCGAATGGTCCTAAAGGACAATCCGACTGCCAAGCGTGGTGATTACAGCAAATCCCCCCATTGCATTATATGGGGGAGGCCTGGTCCAGCACTGGACGTTCTACTTTTGACGATGATGTTGTAAATTGATGTGGAAGACAAACATTAAAAGACGAGCTAAGTACTTCACTTTTGAGTGCTAAAATCAACCAACAAATACCAGAGAATATAGAAAAGATAGGGCTCCGAAACTGAGCGAGGAAAGAGCAATCGTTAGATAATGATTTAGAGAAGAATTAGCAAAGCGATCTTTAGATATTGACCATATTAAAAAAAAAACTTTAGATACAAACATTAGATTTAGACATTGGTGACCCTACATGTTGATACAGTTAAGGATTGTTAGCTAAAGATGCTAGTTTTCTGTATATTGTAATATTGTATCTTTGTTTAGCCAATATTTGGTTTGAATTTAAAACCTTGAATGCCTTGACGAATCACTCCTTTGCGATCATAAAGCACAAGGAAATAGAAAAAATCTTTTAAAACACGACGCGTCAAAAATGGATCCAAATAGAGTAATTCAGGCGGCAAATTGATTTCGAAAGGTATTTTCTACTGTTTTGATAATAGTAAAATACATCTTGCACCGCGTCGGCACACTTTGAGTAGGATTAAGTTCGGGTTCAGCCCTTTGCTTCTTTCGGATTGTTTTTACAGCTTACGAACCCTTTGTCGGGGAATTGCGGAGTATTGGGAAGTACCATAATGCATTTCGGTTATAAGGCTTTATTTAGCACCTATTATACGCTTCTTGAATGGGTGCTTGCCGTGTTCGCATCCTTTGACGCTACGTGATGCTGAATAGACTTGTTTCTGTTTCATGCTTTTAGAAGTAATAGGACGTCTTCAAAAGGTTACGCTGAAATCCTTTGTGGTGATGCTCATTCAGGTGGTTTTACTTGGAAGATAAATTATATTTTCTTGTTAAAAGTAGTGCTTTGGGAAATTACTGTTTATCAAATGTATCCGGCTCTTTCTGGGCTACAGATTTTAGGTATTAAAAAAAACAAATACAATAAAGCTAGTAGGTGGCCTTAGATAGGCCGTAGTCCGTTTCACCATGCGCATCCGCGGGTGCATCCGTTTTGATCCCAGAAATTCATCCCACGAGCTAAAAGTAATAATAATTATTCCGGATTCATACCATTCATATTCATTTCATTTTGAGAGTCCGTATTAATCCCACCTAGAAGTACTTACATCTAAAACGAGTGGAAGTAACGTCAGCAAAAAAATATGTTATTAAGGAACATCTATTAATTTTATAAAATTGACGGTATAAAATAATCAACAAAGTAATCATAATTAATATAAACTATGGAATTAAACGCATCCGGGTAACCGCAGTCTGCGGGTTAGCTTGCTGACCCTAAGTAAAACAAATCTGTCTGGGCTCCTAGTGTTTTTAATATAAATAACACCTGCTTTTACATATAAATAAGAGTGCTTTCTCTCAAATAAAGCTGATTCTGTAATATACGTACAGGAAAAGGTTTGAGCTGCCTAAATAATGGTTTGCACGAATCCCATGGTGGTACCACCAGGTGATACCACCAAATTGTATGAATTGGTTTGTTTCCAATCATCTGTCATTTTATCATTATGTGTTTTAGTAGTAGTAGAGCTTTTTTGTGAAAGAGTTCGTCTGCGGAAGTACTACCACGATACGTATTTTTGCCGCGTTCCCGTTTGAAGTTTGATGGGTGCCGGTGAGATTATACATTGAGACTTTCATCTTTATGTCTCAGGGCGTAATGCAATGCTGCATAGGACGCGTCCTAGGTGGACGTGGCCAATGGGATAGTGCACTGTTTACAAGCAGAGGGTATTGCTTGTTCCGTCATTACTAGTTTTTTCTATATAAAAGAAATAGGTACCTATGCTAATATGTAAGATGTTTGATACATGGTATATTTGTATGAGAGAGGCTGATCTGGAAGCGTCAAGCTACTGATTATAAATTCTTAGTAGGTACTAATTAGCATGTGTATTCTACTTTTCGTGACTACTCGGTATAAGTTCCACTGTATTACGATTTAATTAGTGGAGTCGCGATATTCTGCACTAGCTTGGGACTTGGGAGAGAGCTACCTGCTTCCTTGTACAAATTAACAGGAATTTATACGACTATAGGTGTAATAATTTTCGAAAAGTTTCCATCATTATTTGCTTTGTTTTTTTTCTTCATCATAATCAACTCTCGCGACGGAACGGAGGCTGCATATGCGTTTGGGATAAGAGAACATCGTTCAGCTAAAAGTAGTCCCTTAGCGTTTAGGAATACGACACGAAAAGGACGAAGATATTTGCGTGTGTTTGTGTCTGTTACTACTAAACTCTTCACTGATTTGAATACGTCTTTTAAAACGTTTAGTTTAACTCTAGAGCTGGGGGCTAATTGTCTAACAATCTGGTTATTCCTTTCTATTACGACTTTACAATACATTGCGCGGTATGTTTTGAATATTACTGCTCTTGAAATGACTCTAATATGCTGCGCAATGTATTGCGAAATCGTGATCAAAAACGATTGTCAGTTCGTTAGATGATAGGTAGGGCAGGTTCGTACAATAAGGTTTTATCTCCACAATCAACTATTAGGGTACACTGCAGTAGAAAAAATGAAAAATAAATAAAAATAAAGCCGTGTCTTAGGAATATTGAAGTAGAAGTAGGGAATAATATCATGTCCATATACAAACATACATAGACACACGCCTTTTTCCCTGAAGGGGTAGGTTGAGCCTCAATGGGCCTCTTTTCACTGTGGGTTCAACCTTCGTGGGAATATAGACGTGACAAGTGATGAGCTCATCGCCGCCGTTGTTTCTCATGACTGACTCGGCTAGCGCTTTGCCCCAGTAATAATGTTGCAGCCAGGACAAATCTTGTACCAACGAATCATACTATGAAGTCCTGGAAGCACTTAGTCGGCTTTTACGACATCCACGGGAGGAGATGTAGGTTTCTATTCTTAGGCCGGACACATCACGACGTTACAGCTGTCATATTTAATACAAAGTAGAACTATGACATATTTTTTCTGGTTATGGCACTGGAATCTTCTCTCTTAGCTTAGTTTCAAAGGGTTGAAATATGGAGAAACAACTAACAGTTACAAAAAAATAAATCATTTTATGCCGCCGTTTTTCATTTCATTTTTCTAAGGTCAGCCTGAATACGTTTTCGAATTTTGAAAGGATACATCCCCAATCGTCTTAGCTTCGCTCCACAAGTTGGACGTGTCAGTCATATATCCAGATTAAATTTTCTATTATACTCGCATGTGGACCGTGCCTAATCTACTCTAGAATCTTTTCAAATGACAAACCCTATAAATCATAGGGCACAAACACATTGTTATTTCTGACAAAAAAGTTCATTTTTCAATGGTTTTTTAGCATAACCCACTCGAAATAGCCGGAAGCCATATGTGCACAAATATTTAAAAGTGGTTGGCCTACGGACATTTTTTCCAAACCTTTTAGAGACGCAACCTGAATTTATTTAATGGTTATATGGACGCTTTTTCGTTTGACAAGGCATTTTCGTGCCCCAAAAGATTAGCGTGTCGGCTTTGTGCCAGCCATTTTTTGGAGGTTTTTTGTGGTGTTCGTGACAACGATATTAATAAATAACAAATAGCCTGAGAGTGTTTTACACCCGGCGACTTTTAGCAACGCGGTCGGCGACTCTTTAGCTGCGGGTTTCTATGCATAGTGTCTGTACCATAGATCTAGAATGTACGAAGCGAAAATTCTAAGTCTATGGTCTGTACCGCTTCTGACGCGCGCATGTCGCGCGTCACATAGTAGAATGTGTCCATCAAGTTAGAAGCCTCACCATGGAATTTCATGGTTTGAAGCTATGCCAAAAAACTGTGACGTAGATAATAGTGATACATACATACGCCTTTTTCCCCGAAGGGGTAGGCAGAGCTTCATTGGGCCTCTTTTCACAGTGGGTTGCACCATCGTGGATTATAGATGTGACAAGTGGTGAGCTCATCGCCGCTATTGCTTACCACGACTCTAACGCTTTCCTCCAGTAATAACACATTCCAAAATAAGCAAGCAGCCAGGACAAGTCTTATACCAATGAATCTTATCAACAAGTCCGGGCAGGTAATCCGATAGTCGGCTTTTACGACATCCACGGGAGGAGACGGAGGGGTCTTTTCTTAGGCCGGACACACCACGGCTTTAAATGATTAACGAAGGAAGCTATTTCCTTCATTAATCGTTCCTTGCATATTTGCCGCATTTGCATTTGCAGTCTGCAATTTTGCTAATTTTATTTAATTTTATAAGGTTAATTATGGATGTCATGATCTGAAAAATATATTATATATATTTAATGCAGATAAATAGAACGCAGCAGTTTAGGAGATATTTAGGTAATCACTGAGGCAAATAACTTGACGTGAAGTTGGAAGCCTCACGCATGTATTGTGATGGTGATGTCTGAGGAAAATTCACTAAATCGCTGCTAAATCGCGTTTGTATCGCTGCAATATCGCGTGTGTTTCGTTGCTTCACTGCTAAAAGTCGCCAGTGAACAACCGCCCTAATGACGAAATGATGAAAAAACTTACCAATTCATAATAATATTTTTGAATCGCAGCGAGGGTTATGTCGTTTGAAATTGATTTTTGAATTAAAATACGACTTAATATGAATAATTTTTCGATGAATTTTATTTACTTCGTTTCCATTTTGATTTAATTTTATACTTTTAAATAAATTTATTAGGGTTTGTAAATATTACCGTTACTTGCAAATTAAGTCTCTAACACACAGGTGCGATATACCAGACGGAAATAATTTTGTAATGTCGCATGCAATCTTACACGCCTGCTAAATACCGGTTATTATTTGGCAGTTTTGTGGGAGAGCTACATGGTGGACCGGTCTACCAGTCACCTATCATCGCCAGTGTAGATCAGAGTTTGCGGATCATCTTTCCTGATAGCTATAGTATATAGTATAGGACAACTGGGAATATAAACATTACGGAAGCCAACACTAATGCTTTTTACCACAATCTCACCTGTTGGGGTAACTGACAATGTGGCCGAAGATGAAGCACAAAGGTCTAGAAGGCACCTATTGACTCTAAATAGACTTGAAGAGACCCAGATTAAAATTTTCAGGAAAGACAGACGACGGTAGTGTATTCCACTCCTTAGCAGTTCGCATTATAAAGGTAGAACTGAAACGTTTACGTACGAAAAGAGGGTATACTAATGAGGTAAGGATGGTACCGAGCCGTGCGATGCTCGTCCTATGATGAAAAGGCCAATATTCAAATTTGTGGCCAATTGCCATTACAAAAACTTCCTATACGCCAGTCTGGTGACAACTGGGTTTATTTTCAATATTTCACCAGTATGGAAGGACCGATAGAGCTCGTGGACAACTGGAACTATACGGGTACTACCGGTCTGTTTATCGAACCTGATAACTCATCATCATCTGTTGTATGTCCACTGCTGGACGAGGCCTTTCCCATAGAATGCAATGGGGGGATTTACAATAATCACCACGCTTGGTGATCGCAGTATTTGTGTTAAGTACTCAGGAGGATAAATCCCCCTGCAATCCCCTGGTGCAATCCTTTAGTCAGCTTTTACGACATCTGCGGGACGAGATAGATGCACCAACGGAACATGACAATTACTACTTCTAAATCAGTAAACTGATGCAGACTTGTAATTAGATCCAAGTTAGCTTGAACCGAGTACAAGTTATTTAGTAATATTAGCCTCACACATAACGCTATGGTGTTACTCCTTAGAAAAAATCCTGTAAGGAACTAATTCTGTGGCCCATACATTGAAATGGTAGACGATTCAGTACTCACAAACCATACATACCATACAATATTGCAATTCAATTGTCAAGGAATACCTCTGATTGATGATCCCGTCCCAATACAATTATACCAGGCCCATTCAATGGCCCCGAATGTGCCTACCAAGTGTGTCCTATAAATAATACATTATACACCTTATTGTTGAACCCAATTCAAAGCTTTAAGGTTGGATGATCTCTTAAAATAACAAGTGTTTGCTTCAATGATTATCAACAATGCAGATACCTTTAGCTGCCTTCAAAGCCTCTTTGGGATTTTGGTTTAAAATTGTTAGATCCCAGTTTCAATTGATTTCCAACACTATAATTCAACTACAAGGCATACTTTCGTTTGTATACTTTTAAGGGGCATGTTCAGGATATGCTTTAAGAATTTTAGACTTTGTTTTTAAGATTATAGGTTTGCTATTCATTTGGTAGAGGGTCGGACATTTTATCGATTTTGTAATAAAATGTGCGTGAAGCATCACGGCCAACTTGGTTCACCAATACAAAGCAACATTCAATCTATTGATACTTTGCTATTTAAATGGTTTTACACATTTATAATATAAGTTACGGTAAATAAGGGCTATTGTGATGGGAGTTTTTGTTTTGTTCCAAATACGTATATTGTACGAGTATAATAGATTTAATTATATTCCAATATTTATGTTATAAGTTTATCTGGTGCTTAGCGTAAGTTTAATTATGGAGTGTATACTAATCCCTAGATAAGAGTTTAGAGTCTTAGACACCTCAGGAGAAAGGATGAATGACAAGCACATATTCGTTCAGAAGAATATCCAGACTGGATTTATCAGATTGTAAGAAATAGATTGTTCATTAAAGTTGTTAGGACATTAATTTCTTCTTTCTTTCTTTCTCCTTGTTCTTGTTCATGTGGATGACAGAGAGAAAAGTACAATTATGTTCTACCTTATAACTAGGCATTAAAATGTTAACATAACAATAAAATTAGGAAAATAATTGAGATGCGGCAATAAAAATAAATAAAATGCCCATAATTTGTTTAATCAATAAAAACCAAAATTTTACCAATACCCAGAACATTATAGAAAAATCCACAATTAAATAGATACAGCTGCTTATTAGCCACGCCTTTTTAAAATTAATTACACAAAATTGAGCACATCATCTCACACAATTATGTTTTTTGCTCGTCCAAAGTAGGTCATTGAGAGTTCCCGCCCAAAGGCCGTTCCGCCCTAGCGACGCTTGTAGTAACGAGCTTTCTTAGAAATAGGCGGGTTTATTGTTAGACGAAATTGATTGTTTAGTTTGCTGATCAGAAAAGTAAAAATAATAAAAAAGTTACAATTCGATTAAAAAAAGTATTATAGGCTAAAATTTAGCCTATAGAACCCCGGTAGAACGTGAGCGAAACAATGGGGGGACAGCAGCAGTGTTGTATAATAATGTAGTCTGTATTAGGAATAACAAAAGTAAAAAAAAAAAAAAAACATAACATAGACACACGCCTTTTTCCCCGAAAGCAGAGCCTCAATGGATTGCACCATCGTGGGAAAATAGACGTGACAAGTGGTGAGCTCATCACTGCCATTGCTTCCTTCGACTTTCTCTGCTAACGCTTTCTTTCAGTAATAACCCATTCGCTACACGATACTAGCATCCAGGACAAAACTTATACCCACAAATCTCACTAACAAGTCCGGGTTACATGTCTGTTTATCATCGTTTTTGATCTAGAGGGCATCCTTAACTTAGGCTAAAGTAGTAAAGCCTATTTTATTAGTAGAATGCCCATGACTTCGTCCTCAACACCACCCCCTTAGGGGGTGAATTTTGGAAATTTATTTTTAAGGGCGTCCCCTAGACTATTGTACTATTATTTATTCTGTGCCTAGACTACAAAAGAAATGACTATCGCTCAGTTCTCTAGTCAGTTCACTACTTCAGTCAGTAAGTCAGCCAGTCACTCACGCAACGATTGTATACATATTAATAATAATTGTATACATATTAATAAATGTTTTTTTTTTTTATTCTACTTGAGTGACGGTACAAGCATATGGCCCACCTGATGTTAAGCGGTAACCTCTGCCTATGAACAGTGCATTACCTCATAGGTCACGTCCACCTAGAACGCGCTTTATGTGGCATTGCACTGCGCCCGCCACCTTGAGACATAAAGATGAAAAGTCTCATGTGCCTGTTATTTCACCGGCACCCTTACCCTTCAAACCAGAACACAGCAATGCGAGCACTACTGCTTTGTGGCAGAAATAGATATGGTGGTAGTAGTTCCCCGGACGAACTCTTTCACAATAAAAGCTCTACTACTACTCAAACGTATGTATCCCTCTCTATGTTAGATATCCAAGGTATCCTAAATATACATAGAGGATGTTAGAAATCAAAGGTTAATAAAGTAGTAAAATCAAGAAAGAAGTGACATAAATTCTGTTATTTTTAACATTATTTATTTATAATTTTCACTAGAAACGGGATATTTACCATGATTTTTGAGTTTTATATGTTCCCGATATTTCGGCACAGTTGCATGCGCCATGATCACGGGAGAACTGACTAAAGTCTTTGCGAATATCGGGAACATATAAAACTCAAAAATAATGGTAAATATCCCGTTTCTAGTGAAAATTATGTACATAACCATGATAGTTTCAAAAGTTATTTATTTATGTTGACATTATTTAATTATCTTATTAATTAATTTTTAAGTATCTTAATTATTAACTTATTAATTATTAACTATCTATTAATTATAACTATTAATTATAACTTTTAATTATAAATTATAACTATTAATTATTAACTTATCTTATTCTTAATTATTAACTAACTTAATTATTTAATTATCTTATGTTAACATTACTTAATTATTTAATTATCTTCTTCTTTCGGCATTACAATTATTTTGAAATATTTTTACTGTATCACCCGCAACGACACAATTATACCACTATACACCTTGAGTCGGCGCATCAAAGAACGCCTACGAAATTAATCTCTGCAAATTGGCACCGTTCTCAGAACTTGTTATGAGTTCAAACAGTTCAGAGCTAGACCCGCCCTGGTGCGAGGCGCCCCGCCCAATCACGCCCAGGGCGAGAAACTTCACGTTTGAAGGCGGTTGAAGTTTCGATAAATTGTTTGGATAGATTGCTTTTCTGTGTTACATTGAACACTTGAATTGAAGGGCCAGCTTTTAATTCTTCTTTTGAGCGAGTGTCGGCAAGGGACTATGAAAGTGTCGGTTGGCGGTGTGTTTCAAAGAGCAGATAATAAATTAAGTTTTCTACTTCGAGGCAAATAATGTTGCCAGATGGTTTTACATTTAATGAACAAGAGACCCGAAAAAGTAAATCCTAGCCATAGAACTTAAAAATTAATAATCACGGTCTGAGACAAATTATTTAGTTTTAAGATAAGTTTATTTTCCATAAGAATTTAATTCACCTTTTACCACTTTGTTTACAGAAATAATAACACAACTAGGTAATAAAAGCAGGTAAGTGTAAATAAAAACGAAAGATTTGCACGACTAATGTCAAAAAAGAAAAATGACCAAAATTATCAAATGGAAGCGTCCCTAATATGCTGTCTGCATTATTATTATTATTATTATCATTTTTATACTACTTGGATGACGGATCAAGCAAGAGGCCCACCTGATGTTAAGCGGTAACCTCTGCCTATGAACAGTGCATTACCTCATAGGTCACGTCCACCTAGGACGCGCCCTATGTGGCATTGCACTGCACCCGCCTCCCTGAGACATAAAGATGAAAAGTCTCATGTGCCTGTAATTTCACCGGCACCCTTACCCTTCAAACCGGAACACACCCACCGGAACCGGAATTCACTCATATATGAAAATACACAAAACTAAGTAATTCAACATTAATTATTATTGGGCTAATTGTAATTAGGTGCCTTAAATGGTCTTACTTAATTTAAAATAATCAATAATTGGTTTAACTGGGTAAAGCGCAACCGGAAGTTATTATTCGATGACTAATTTCCTGGTAGCTACAGATAGATAACTTTATTATTTATTAGATACTTTTATCATCAAAATTGACATAAGAACAATCAAAATATACGTATGGAAGTACAATGGAGTTATCGCTGAGAGTGATCTCTTCCAGACAACCTTGGGATGGTCTGGAATTGACGAGAACGATAAAGGACGATGGTGTAGATCCAATAAATTCAAAAAAACATGCCTATCAGCCATTTCAATCAACACGATCATAGTTTGCTATACTTCCTATTTGATATGGGTTAATCCTTGCTCTGTAAGTATTCAAACAAACGTCTAACGGTCTTTACAACTGGCGCTAAGCACTTCATTCTGCTGACCAGCGGGATACGTCTACCCATCACTCCAAATACCGTTAAACAAAACACACAATGAACATAAAAGCAAGCACATCAGGGGCTTGTTTTGCTTCTCTTCGTAGATTCCTTGAACAATACAAACTTCGAAGCTGTGATTTCGTGGATTCGCTCTCAACAATAGTTCATCTTCTTATCTTGCTCATCTGTTGGGCATCAAGATGCGTTATCAGGAACCTTGATCTTGGTAAATCCGTATGGGCCCGGACAGACAATGCGTATCTAACACGTGGGCACTCTGGGACAAAGTGGCATGACTAGCATCAGCAAACATCAGAAGAGCTTCTGTTTTGTTTTGGAAGTCAGTGATTTGTGTTATAATTGGATAGGTATGTAATATTAATAACTGAGTTTTAGTAGCAGTTTCAAAAAAGTTTACTATGAGGAGCAAAACCACATTTAAAAAAAACAGAAGACAGAAGAGGACACGTTATTTTTTGACGATTTCCGTAGCCTAGTGAGTAGCCAGCAGATATGCGGGAGGTGCGGGTTCGATCAATCTGCAAGTAGTTGTTCCGGGTCTGTATTACCCATGGCACTCATAGTTTCTGATACTCACGACACAGGGAATCCTAGTGTGGGATCAGGAATAACTCACGTAGTACTTAAAACTGTTTGTTGAAAGAGGGTTGAATAACGGTCGAAAAGTTTTTTATTGCAAGTTCTTTATTAAATTACAATTTAGCATAAATTAGTTTTAAATTCCTCGAAGTTGAACTTGACTTTAATACAATTGGTGGTTCGCAAATTCTTTACTCAATCAAAATATTACTCGCATGCACGAAAAAGTCTGAAAATCCTTCAAGAGGCTAAAGTCATTTCACAGTTTCACCATGCCCGGGTGCAAGTGTGAGCCACAATCTACCTACATATTATGTAGCTTTTGATTGAGGATTGATTTTATTGAGGAAAGAAGTTAAAGACATATGTCATGTCTTTAACTTTGTTGCTACAACTTAGGCCATTTCAACTAGATCAAAGAATATATACAATAGGAACTGGATTGACCTAACGTAAATAACCGTTTATTTTCTTTTTAACCCCCGACGAAAAACGAAGGGGTATTATAAGTTTGACGTGTCTGTGTGTGTGTGTGTCTGTCTGTTCCAACGTAGCTCCCAAACGGCTGAACCGATTTCGTTTTTTTTGTTTGAAAGGTTTATTTGTCGGGAGTGTTCTGAGCTTTGTTTGATCAAAATCTGTTTAGCCGTTCAGCGTTGGGGGTTTTTAAAATTTTTACAAAATTAATTACTTGTTTATTTAATTAATTATTCTTTCTTCTGACAACGTTAGGACACAAAGTTGCTATATGTTAATTGTTAGTTACACCACAACAACAGCACAAACTCCGAGACGTGCAGCGGGCTATGGAGAGAGCTATGCTAGGAGTTTCCACTACGTGATATTATCCAATATGATGAGATCCGTAGAAGAACCATGTTCAGCGGCATAGCTCTCAGAATTACCAAGTTGAAGTGGCAATGGGCAGGCCATATACCTCGCAGAGCTGATAACCGTTGGGGAAGAAAGGTTCTCGAATGGCGACCACAAACTGGATGACGCAGTGTAGGAAAGATTTACTCTTGATGGACCAAAGACATAAAGATTATAAAGGTCGCATGAAGTCAGTGGATAGAGTTGGCTCGAGACAGTTCTTAATGGAATTCTATGGATGAGGCCTGTGTCCAGCAGTGGACTCCATAGGCTGATGATGATGATGATTTGCACCCAACGAGCGTAAAAGATGTCAGAACAGTAACGATGATAAATTCACAGCAAATGTCTCAAATGGAAAGGATTCATCGAAGCGAGATGACGATACGTTTTGGGGATGATATTTTATAAGACCTATTGTGTCGTATTAGTCGTTCAATAACAACTTAACGATTTGAAGTGTTGGTACAGCATGTTCTGAAATTATTGACACGGAATTTAAATTAAAGAAAGGCCTAGCAGTTGTCGAAATCTGGCTCCGGATGACGAATATGATGATAATGAGTTGATGATAAAAACAACGTTAAACTTATTATTTTTTAAAGTACAAATATTATCTGGTTTTTGTTCTTTGTAGATGCTTAGGTCTGGGAACCTAGGTATTTCAAACAAGAACACTGATGCTTATTTCTCTTTGAGCTACATATTTAATGACGGAAGCGAGATCCTGGAAAACCAATAGGTCATAATCGTGCTTTTACACGGCGCGGGTAATATGCGCACGTTGAGGCATTTGCGCGGATTACATGCATCGTGTAAACAACTGTGACAAGCCCGTGCAACAACCATGAAAAGCCCACGTGGGTAGCTTGCGCATGTAGCCCACAACCATCATAAAAACACGAGCAAGTAACCCGGAAGGGTTACCCGCGCGAGTCACCCGCGAATGTTACCGGCTTGCATTAATTTTTATAAAAATTTGTATATTCAAAAGAGTTAATTTCTAAGAGTTAATTTCTTAACTGAACATGATATAAAATAAATAAATAAATAATACTGGACAGTTCACACAACATTATCTAGCCCCAAGCTAAGCAGAGCTTGTGTTATGGGTACTAGATAACTGATATACTTAATACAATATATTACATAGATAGATATTTTTTATTATACATAGAAAATACCCAGAACACCCTAAACAAATATCTGCGATCGCACAAATATTTGTTCAGAGTAATAAATAATAATTAAGCTGATTCAAGTTTTCAAATTTGAGATTATTTGTTTTTAAAAGCACCCTGTTGCTATATTTCACGGTCTGCATCGCCATCAACTACAAATCAATAGTCAACAAAGGGCAATTTAATGTACCTTTTAGCTGTTAAAATGGAGACAAATTCACTTTAAAAGCCAATTTTGGATCATTGTGACTCGAATCCCAACAATAAATATCATAGAATTATTGCTTGACGCTTACAATGGTATCATAAAAATATTTAATGTGGTTGGAAGAAATAAGTTGTGTTCTATAAATAATATATGCAGCCAAGTGCGAGTCAGACTTGTGCATCGTTGGTTTCCCTCGCTCGACCTTAACTCCGGAAAAGACCAGTCTAAAAACAATTCTATGTTTGGAATCTACGGTTTTCTATATTTTACAGTAAAAATTAAAAGTTCCTAACATTAATAGTTTTGAGAAAAATGGGGATACAAAATTTCGAAACGAAGCATCAGATGTGTTTTGAATTACTCCTTTTCCAACGCGACAAAGCCTAGAAAAGACTCTAAAAGCTCAAAATCTTGTGAAACGTATAACAGAAGATTGTGAGCTTTTAGACTGATATTCTATAGTATTCTAAAGAAGTGCAACAAAAAGGAAAACAAAATTGAATGCTGAATTTAAGGCTTTTACAGTTATGTCGATATGACTACTGAAGTTAGCCGTTTGGATGCGAAAAAGGTGATAGAGCTATTCATATCCACATTAGATTGCTGATAGCAATGACACATCATTAAACTCACTAGCACACTTCATTAAACATCAAAGCTAACGTCTCGAACATCTGCTCCCAAGCTGAGAAAACATTTTTCGACATTAAATCTTTATGTTCCACTTTATCTCCCAAGGTATGAACTCCTTTCATAATTATTGTCAAATGCCATCTTGCACTCATATCCTAGAACGCTCCGATGACTTTCTGCGCAAAATATAAAATTTAATACGCTCAATACATTAAATTCAATAGAAACATCTAAGAATCGCCTTTTGGAGGCGAATCCGACTCACAAAAAGGGACAGCATAAAGCATCATATTTATTTCATAATAAATGACAATTAACGTAAATTGATTTTGAAGTCGACAATGCGTACGCGCAGCTAACCAAACATTGGCCAGAAAGGATCGCCCGCTGTCATTGTTGAGACATCAAAAAAATATCTTGTGTTACTGTAAGTCGCAGAAAAGGTTCTGTTATGTGAGGTATAGCTACAAATATTATGTGTTTACGCTAACAGTTATTTAAATAAATAAGCTGAATTCGTTAAAACTTGAAATTTTGAATACCTAAATTTGTATAGGCAATATTGTAAATACAATCAAAATGCGATTTTTCGTATTCATCTTTTATTTGTCTAATTGCAGGATGCGGCGTTTGTATGTGTATGTTTGTAATGTGTGTTTGTCCGACGATTACTGCTGAACTGTTGATCCAATCTTGATTAAAGTAGGTAGGTTATATGAATATAATTTTTGAATTCGAACATGAGCTTGATCGGTACAGGGATTTGTGAGCTACAGGAATCCAGGTCACATTCGGGGCGAACTAATGCCATTGAAATACAATTTAAGCTTAGAATTATGCTCAAAGTCAATAGTGTTTTGTTCTTGATATCAAGGATCATTTTGAATCTTCCTATATTCAAAGTATTTTATTTTATTTTATTTATGAAGGAAAAACAAACAACTACATTATATATAGGTACAATCAGTGTTAATACATAAATTTAATTATGTAAGACTTATTAATAATGTAGTCCACAACATTCGCCACATAAATAAATAATAAATAATGCTGGACAGTTCACACAACATTATCTAGCCCCAAGCTAAGCAGAGCTTGTGTTATGGGTTACTAGATAGCTGATATACTTAATACAATATATGACATACATAGATATTTTGTATTATAAATATAGAAAATACCCAGAACACCCTGAACAAATATCTGCGATCGCACAAATATTTGTTCCGAGGCGGGAATCGAACCCGCAACCTCCTGCGTCGCAGGCCAACCTTCGCCCGCCGCGCCATAGAGGTCATCTTACAGAGGAACATCTTACGGAGGCATCTTAAGTAGATGATATCATCATCATCATCAGCCTACAGACTGCAGACATAGAACTTTTTTTTTACATTGATAGGTATGCCTTTGTTTGATCGCGATCTGTTGGTAAGTAAATATGTGACCGACGATGGAGCACAAAGGTCTAGAAGGCACTTATCACTCTAGCCTAGAAGAGACCCAGATTATAGTTTTCAGGAAAGACAAACGACGGTAGGTGTTCCACCCCTTAGCAGTTCGCATTATAAAGGTAGAACTGAAACGTTTAGTACGAATAGAGGGTATACTAATGTGGTTAGGGTGGTACTGAGTCGTGCGTCTGCTCGTCCTACTATGATGAAAAAGAGATGGTGGGATCAGATCGTGAAGTTCATAGGAGCATTCCCCTGAATGTAACCTATAGAAGATCGAAAGGCATGCGACTTTACGGCAGGGCCAGAGACTCTACCCCCCCTACAATGCCACGATGAACGGTCTTGGGCCGCTTCCATCCACCGTCTTTCGGTTACCTCTATAATGAATTTGGTCAAAAGATGAAGTTACTTAAAAAATGACAACTTTAAAAACATGAATTCCACATGATCATACAATTTCCAACTTTCACACCTTGCAGGAAGTATTGAAAGCTTCAGAAATATTGATCACGATTAAATTACAAAATTATTTACTGTGAAGTATCTTACAATTATTTTAAACATGCTTATTTTCAGCTTCTTCTTCTCTCTGTGGAGTCCAAGTAAGCTGTTATTACACCGGCCATTATCAGTAATGTTCTCATTACTCTGTTCCGGTTAGTGGAACAGTAACTGATGGAATTACGTATATTTTTCCTCCACTTACGTTCGTTATTGAGGAAATGTAAAATGGTATATGGATTTTGTATCCCAGAAAGTAACGGTACCGAAGATCAGTGGAGATGGAACTCATCAGTTAATGGGTTAGTTTAAAATTAGTGGCAAGTCTGTGCTTTTTAATACGAAAATTTGGATGTTTGTATTACTGAATAACATCGTCGCGTCGTAACGGCTGAACCGATTTTGATAGGCACACAGCAAGATTATAAACTGAATTAAGCTATAGGCTACTTGTATCCCTGTATAAGTGAGCGAAGCTGGAGGCGGACACTAGTAAATAATCAGTATACATTTACTGATCATACCAATCATGACTGACTGACTGACTGACTGACTGAATTGTACCTATCACCACACAGCCTGAACCGTAAGTCATAGAGATCTGGAATTTGATGGGTATATACTTACATTCCTTTTATGGTATAAGGGTGCACAAAGAAGGGAATTTCCGAAACTCAACCCTGGCAGCGGGGTGTTGAAGTTTGTGTGGAAAAACTCAATGCGGAGAAAATTGCGGGCATTCCACTAGTAAAATTAAAAACTTTATCAGAAATGATTTGTTTTAGAGAGTACCAAAGTAAACTAGAGAGTACCAAGGTAAATAAGAGAGTACTAAAGTAAATTTAAAATAACCTGCCATTGAGTTTTGTGACTTTAGTAATGTGTAGGTAACTTTTTTTCATAAAACGAACATAGGTACCTACTTAGCCCACCAATTTGTACTCACATAACTTAAAATCATCTGTTGTGCTATGGGGGTGCTCGTTACACAAAAGTTTATGGTTGCATCATACTCAAACAAGGGGTCATCTCCACATTTCTTCTACATTTGACGTTTCACATCTTGTATTCAGTCCGGGACGGGAGGTCCTGCTCTTCCGGTCTGTGGTCACTGGTCGCCACTCGAGAACCACCAAATCTTTGTCTTGCGAGCTATGGGGTCTGTCTGAGTCTTTAAAGGATAAACAGCTGCAAATGAAACAATGGGCTCCAACAAAATAATGTTAGCGACTTGTAAGCTATCAGGCCATCAATTAGACTTGGACAGGCCCTTCCAACTACATTGTTGACGTTGAAATCTCAACCAGACCAGGTGCTTAGACAATTAGACTGTAATCACTATATTTGAAGTGTTGTCACGGACTGCAGTGCTTTCTTAGAAGTGCATTGTTGGATTTGTTGGCCGCCACCCAGTGGGGCCGTGTTTGCAAACGTCCTCAATAAGTCTGCCCCAATATTTGCCTTACGAATGAACGAAACAATGCCTCCGTTGGGACAGTTAGCGTTTTCTTGTGAATCGCGGTGACAATGTTAAAGAGAGGTCTGCTTGCGTTCGATTTTATTTCTTGGAAGTTTGATACCAGGTTTATAAGAACCAGGGATTGCCGACCAGAGAAAACTGTAACATTAGTATAACTTAGATACCTACATCAAATTTCACGATATTTTGAGATGACTATGTGCAACCAAATGTTTTAAAACTGAGGTCCGTCCGTCATGGTCTGACTATTTCTTGCTAAGTTCCATTAATTTTATCATGACAAGAGCAGCCAGTACCATTGGATAGTTAGGTACTAATTAATTATTTCAGAGCGTCTGCTCAAAGCGACGCGTGACTACAGAGCTGGCTCTTATTTGTCTCAAAGTATCGGTATTTCCATTCAGCATGGCAATACAGCCAGTATCATAGAGACGATTTCGTCTAGTATAGTGATTTGGATTAGTTGAGCTATTCGGTGAAATTACAGGCACATGAGACTTTATCTTTATGTCTCAGGGTGGCGGGCGCAGTGCAATGCCACATAGGGCGCTTCCTAGATGGACGTGACCTATGAAGTAACGCAGTGTTAAAGTCAGAGGTTACCGCTGATCTATTTGTTCCGCCATTGATGTAATTAAAAAAAACCAATTGTTTTATTTTTATTTTTTAAGTGTTGTATGTAGGTACTTACTTGTATAAGTTGTATTTTTCTTTCTGTACACAACAATCTTTTTAAGGATACTTGTTAAGAAATGCTCAATTTTAAAAACAAGTCTAACTTGATGAAATAACCTTAAATAATTCAGAAAACTATTCAGAGAGCCAGAAAATTAAATCGCATCAATCTCTCGTATTGGGCCCGATCTTTCATTGCTTGCGTGGTGAGACCCCAGCTTAAAGATTTAGCGAGTATGTTTGCATGTCCACAAACGCACCACGGGTGGTTACCATCGACCACCTCCAGTTTATGGTGCCATATATTTATTCAATCTACCCTATTTTTAGTCCTTAACAAAATAACTCTCAGCACGAGCGAGCCCGCAGCAATGACTCACACTTTAGCTTGCTTACTTTGCGCCCACGCAGAAACGTTATTTCTCGGTATCAAAATAAATAAGTGTGCAGACAATATTTTTACGCTGAACTGTCAATATTTTGGCACCGATTGGACCAACGATTCGACTCAATTTGATTTGGAGTTGTTTGGAGTTTCGGTTTGCTATAATTGTTCTAGAATGTGAGAACTAATAATGATTCTTTCGGACAATATGTAGGCCATCTCTACATATGAAACGTTTAAATTGCAATTAAGGTCATTGTAGGGTCCAAGGTTTTAGCACGAACCCTAGTTCGTGTGTGTACACGGACGAGGCACGGATTTAAATGGTTTTAACGAACATTTTGAACATCTTATGCGTAGTATGCCTTGCGCCACTACTGAACCGCCCTGAACTACTTCATACAAATTGTTATGCTTTATCCACGCCTCGTACCGTACGTCGCATGCTTCAGTATAAGTACGTATGTATATATATATATATATATATATTTATATATTTATATATTTATACATTTATGTATCTGTATGTATTGTTTTACTGTAGTGTAAGTTTGTATGGTATGTATGTGTAATATTGTAATATTTTAGGTAGTTTTTACAAGTTTATATTCCTAGTTAGTAGATAGGTATTTTGTCTTTAATTATTTCTTCCCTTCTTTTGTACCTATAATATACATACACCCCCGGCCATTCTTCCTAACTTATAAATTTATCTCCATCCAAAGGTTCTCTGAAAGAAATCGCTGCTAAGCGATAAGACCGCCCATTGTACTTTTAATTATATAGTTAAGTTTGTTACTTTTTGTTTGTATTATTAGCTATTAAGGTGTACAATAAAGTATTTTCTATCTATCTATCTATCTTCGGACCCAGCATGGCCTAGAATAAATCATCCTCTGTGGGCAGGCAAAAAAACCGCCAACTGCCCGCAGAACCGACAACCGCAAAACGAAGTGTAGGATGGCTGCAAATTCGATGGAGATATGACGTTGTACAGATAACAATATTTTTTAAAGGGAGGCCTATATCTAGCAGTGGACCATAGAGCCCACGTATAAACACGTATAAAAGACGGATGATGATGATGTGTTTCAAAAACTATAGGATTTAGACAAAATTGAATTTTGACTCCAGCTTGCTCAACTTGTCCTCCACAATGATAGAGGTCGGTTTTTTTTTACAACTTGGATTGGCGGGTCGTGCAGATGGCTCACCTGATTTTTAAGCGGGACCCTGTGCCTATGAACAGTGCATTATCACATAGGTCACGTCCACCTAGGCCACACCCTATGTGGCACTGCACCGCGCCCGCCACCCTGAGACATAAAGATAAAAAGTCTCATGTGCCTGTTATTTCACCGGCAAACATACCCTTCAATCCGGAACACAGCAATGCGATCACTACTGCTTTGCGGCAGAAATGGGTATGGTGGTAGTACTTCCCAGGACGAACTCTTTCACAAAAAATCTCTACTTCTACTAAACAATGGGTACACAATTGGGTGAATCTGGTTTAAAATTCTGTTGCATGATTTGTTCCCCACATACAGTTATGAAAGCAATTTAAATAAAAGCCTTTCGGCCGCCATGGTAACTGTGTTTTGTAATCAGTTACCATAGAAGAAATTGTCGTCTTGTCAAAGCATATTAAAGAATCAAGACGGTGCGGCTAATAGGACTCAAACATACCTTACCTTCTATTCTAATCAGGCATCATTTATAGCACTACAATGCATAATTATTAGCTATGGCATCTCATAAAATAAACATAGATTACTTATGAATATCAAGTACCTCAAATGCCTCCACGCTCAGCGCTCACGACAAGCGATTGTTTATAAGTCACAATTTGAATACTTAGAAGGAAGTGATAAACCTGTTAACGACCTTGCATCCTGTGTAGATAGTCTCTGTTTACTCTACGAATACTTGTGGAAGGTTAGGAATGTCACATCGAAGCAATGCACGAGAATACCTAAATAAAATCCATAATATTCACGTTCTGTTTGGTTAATAACAAAATACGACTTAGCTAGTATTGGAAAACTGACGTCAAAAACCAATGACCTCATAGTAAATGGGTTTCGGGTCACATGCAATTCTGAGAAGTTGTATCCGTCCATTGCTGTTTTATTATTGAATACCTTTGAAGGACTAGAGTGGAGCCGGCAGTGTATTGAACTCATTTGACATCATTCGAATTTTCTAAGATGCCATATTTTGGCGTTGTAAGTGTATGGATTATGCTGTCCATCATAGAGTTATAAGAAAGTCTTTGTCTAAAAATCAGATCGAGCGGTGTAAGTTATTATTCAATTGAGATTCGTTTAAGTTGTTTAAAATCTTTGACAATCAAAATCCCATAAAAACTTTTCTTATGGATTTATATTTTAGGGATCCCACTCTTGCTTTTAGCAAGCAGCATGTAATATTTTTAAAATAAAGTCTAGTGGTCTATTTCATGCCAAGATACATGGACTTATACTAAGTCCATGCCAAGATATGATCATATTTATTTTTTACTCTACGGTAGGTACACATAATAAATTATTGGATCTCTTTCGATCCCTAGTAATCCCTCATATGGTTTATGGATAGTGGTCTCTACTTAAATAGACATAATCACTGTATTCGATTTGGATTACAAAAGTTTTAAAAGACATTTAAAACATTTGAGTAGTAGGTAGAGCTTTTTTGTGAAAGAGTTCGTCCGGGAAAGTACTATCACCATACCTAATTCTGCCGCAAAGCAGTAGTGCTCATTGCTGTGTTACGGTTTGAAGGGTATGGTTGCCGGTGAAATTACAGGCACATGAGACTTTTCATCTTTATGTGAGACATGAAGGTGGCGGGCGCAGTGCAATGCCACATAGGGCGCGTCCTAGGTGGACATGACCTGTGAGGTAATGCATTGTTAAAGGCAGAGGTTACCGCTTAACATCTGGTGGGACGACTGCTTGTTCAGTCCACGAAATAAAAATAAATAAAAAATAAGGGCTTTGATTTTATGAGAAGAATTTTAACACTTATTTCTATTAGAGGTTGAAAAGGCAGTAACATGACAACCCTCGTAGAAGTAGAAACAATTTAGTACCAACTAACTAAAACCGTTTAACTGAAACGTATTTCAAAGCTTTGTATTGTAACGAGAATCTCATTAAAATTGATAGACAGAGGATCCTTCTCAAAACTGCCAATTCACTCTCGATCTAATCATACACACCCGCATCAACCATGAGATTCCTTTGTGCCCTAAATGGTTCAACACAACAAAGCGTCACCAAGACGCTATAAAAAGACAAGTTCTGACCTCATACTGCGTTATTGTGGGTCTCTCCCACCGTCACACCTAGGCTCAATAGGTTTGACAGTATTGTGAAATTTCTCACATTGGGCAAAGAATAATAAATATGATTGGGTAAAGAAGCGACACTCACCTGCACCAGTTTTATGACACCCACCACAGAAGGCTTGTGTTACAAGTTTTGGACTCGTTATCCGGAATCTGATCCGTATCTGTTTTTGAGAGTCGAAGTGTGATTTTTGTATTGTATCACAGAGTTTTTAAATATGTCCGCTAGGGCCGCTCATCAGTGTCACTTTACAAAAACGACTTTTCGGCGCGCACGCAACGGAATTCATTACTTGTAATTGAGCCAAAATTTGCTTTCATCTGTCCGGATGTATGTATGTATATTGGTACTCGCGTAAAGGTCGTAGTTTTCAAGTAATTTTCATGAAACTTGATACACAGTTTCTACAATTTCATATATTTTTATCGTCTGTGATTTTTTATTTTATTTTGTTTAACCCAAAAAGGGAGTATGTTTGTTGCGGCGCCATTTAGGGGCCCTGATTTTTATATTATTATGTAGAAACATTGTGTTCTCAATTCTAAACAATAATCGGTCTAGAGGTTGTCAAGATATAGATTATGGAGCGACATGCATACTTAAATCCAAGTTTGTGTTCGCGAGGTTCGCGGAACTACTAGTACATATATACATACATAGACACACGCCTTTTTCCCCGAACGGGTAAGCAGAGCCCCAATGGGCCTCTTTTCACAGTGGGTTGCACCATCGTGGAATATAGACGTGACAAGTGGTGAGCTCATCGCCGTTATTGCTTCCCATGACTGACCCAGCTAACGCTTTCTTCCAGTAATAACACATTCCATAATAAGCTAGCACCCAAGACAAATCTTATACCAACGAATCTTATCAACAAGTCCGGGTTATGTATGGGTTAAGATAGTAGTTATCCTTTACCTAGTTGGTATAGAATAACTACTAATAATTCCTCATGTGTCATTAACTGCGGTGAGAAGTACTTCTATGTGAAGACAGACTAGTGAGTATGTAGTGCAGGGGTTCCCAAACTTATTTCGTCTACTGCCCATTTTAAGAATAAATATTTTTTTTGCGTCCCTATAATTATTTTTAGCGCCCCAATTTTTTCACATACTTAAAAACCACTATAACATTGAATTAAATTATTTATTGTGCGCTGTATTGGCGGAGATTAAACATGCACAAATCGGGTTATTTAACAAAAACTTGTTAAAACATGATTGTCCGCGGTCTATTATCTACGAAAATTACCTATCTAGGAATTCTAATAACTATATTAAAATGCGAAAGTGTGTCTGATTTGACGCCTCCATTTTTTTTCTGGGTGTCTTACCGCCCCCGTTTTAGCCTGCAGAGCCCACAAGGGGGCGTTATCGCCCACTTTGGGAACCCCTGATGTAGTGGGTACTAATGTAGGCAATTAAATCTGTTTGCTAGTACGGAGTGTCATAGGTGTGCTTTGGGTCCTGGTGACCCGCAGAGTTTGTCGGCGGGTTAGAGCATTGTTGGGCCACGTGCGTCCTGAATAGGCCCTCAATGGGCCCATAGAGATCTTGTATTTGACATCGCTATTTATGTACAACGCCTAATTGAATTATTGGCGCGCCCTTATGAGGGTGATCTGATTATATTTATTAAAATTGTGGCATTGTTTAGGCTCGTCAAAACTATTGTGATCTAAGGACATGCATATTTTGGAAGATAAATATGTATAAGTATTAAGTACCAATGCATGAAAAAGATAACTGTATTTTTGATGTTCGATTTTCAGCTGTAAAACTAACAAAAGTAATTTAACTAGCGGATCACTACTATTTATATATTTTTAAACTTTTCTGTACAATGGCGACTGTTAGATGAATTAGATAGATTTATTGTGAATCAGGGTTACATCATATATTTTTTTTAAACTGCAGTTCTATGGTCGGCCTTATCGCTGAAAGAGATTATGTCAAGGTAACCTTGATAATAGATAGATGAAACAAATTTTCACTCAGATAATGGTGAAAGAGGTGTGTTGGGCCTTAGAATAGACCCCTCTATCTCCTCCCGTGGATTTTGTAAAAGCCAACTATAGTATACTAATGTAATCCCTTAGTCGGCTTTTATAAAATCTAGTGACTAGAAGATGGGCAGCAGTATCTACCTGCATACTCAACACCAAGCATGTGATCACTAATTCGTCTGATAAGCGTAGTGATTATAGTTTTTTTTTTTTATGCCACTAGAATGACGTAACAATCATATGGCCCAGCTGATGTTAAGCGGTAACCTCTGCCTATGAACAGTGCATTACCTGATAGGTCACGTCCACCTAGGACGCACCCTATGTGGCATTGCACTGCGCCCGCCACCCTGAGACATAAAGATGATAAGTCTCATGTGCCTGTAATTTCACCGGCACCCTTACCCTTCAAACCGGAACACAGCAGTGCGAGCACTACTGCTTTTCGGCAGAAATAGATATGGTGGTAGTACTTCCCCGGACGAACTCTTCACAAAAAAGCTCTACTACTACTAAACGACTCTGCTTACGAACACCACAAACTCAGCAAAATTATTCGAATTTTTTGTTAGTCACTGGAAATACCTGTTCTGGATGTCAAGGAACTCAAATCTAACTCGGGTATTTTCATGCATTCTTGTGGTTCTCAATATTAGGACGTCATCATCATTGAATGGTTTCTACGCATTCAATTACGTTTTATGCACGTCACTTTGCTCAGGTAATTTTTGATGGCATGTTTAAGATTCCGAAAATACCTTTTTACGAATATTATAATTCAGCTTTGGGATGGAAATTTCCAAATGGGAATTTTCGCCACTCACGAAGTCATCAAAGCGTTTTAATGAATTTTACTTAGTCACATAGTCTCTTGCTGATGGATTTGAAGAAATTTGGCTAAATAATCACTATCCCACCCAATAATCCCCATTGTATTTTGTGGGGCTTCGTCCAGCAGTGGACGTCTACAGGCTGATGACGATGACTCGTAGAAGTTCTAAATTTAATTAAAAGTCGATAGATTCCTTAGATATTGAATACATAAGCAAAATTAAAACCTTATAAAATTCTAAAACGCAATGTAACCTATCAAAATATTCTGTTTTCAAACCGTCAGGTATTTTAGTAAACCAAACAAGTCCTTGGAGAGCTCAGCACATATTTGTTTTGGTTGGAGCTTTAGGGATTGACTTCGTGTTATCTTTGCAAACAAGTGCACAGAAGGGGCACAAAATAAATAATCTACGGGGTACGAAATACCGAGCGTAGAGTTTGACGGGTTTTTGAGATGTTTATGCAAGTTTCTAGTGGCTATTCTGTGAATCTAAGCTTGCTATTATAATGGTATGGTGTTGAGTGTTGCGGACCATTTGAGATTATGACCTGTAAACACCACATTCAACAATTCGACTAAAAAAAATGCAAAAGTTTTGATGTTAGGACGTTTGTTACTTAATCACGCTGTAACGGCTGAACTTATTTTGATAAAATCTGGGATATTGATAGTGGCTTGGATTAAGCTCTAAGACACTTTCATCCAGGAAAACAATCTTTCAAGGATTATAATCGGGGTCGATCAATATCCGTTATTCATTTTCTAAGAAGCCGGAATCAGCCATCAGACTTGCAAGTCAGTTGAAAACTGGTGAAATATGAGGCGACCGCTGATCTGAAATGTATTCAATATACCAGGCGAGCAGAAGGATCCAGGGTACTGGATGGATACAGGTCTAGATACGAGAGACTAGACATTTGGAATACCGGCATATATCTAATACCTTCACCAGCCTGAAAGAGTAGTATTGCTCGTTAGTCGTAGCCTGAAAGACTAAAATTACTGGGCTAATTTTGATGTTAATTTCACGTAGGAGGTATACTTTCAGATAGTTCAAAACTTGCATTAAAATTTAAGAGCGGGTGCAACCGCGGGCGTAAATAAAACAACAAACGTACGTAATATATAGGAGTTTTTTATTTATTTTTTAAACTTTGATAGACCTTTGTTTGACCACGATCTCACCTGCTGGTAAGTGACGATGTGGCCGAAGATGAAGCACAAAGGTCTAAAAGGCACCTATTCAGTCTAGAGACCAGAATAATGGGTAGAAGAGACCCAGATTATAGTTTTCTGGAAAGACAAACGAGGGTAGTGTATTCCACTCCTTAGCAGTTCGCATTATAAAGGTAGAACTGAAACGTTTAGTACGAATAGAGGGTATACTAATGAAGTAAGGGTGGTACCGACCTACCATGATGGTACCGGATGGTGCGTCCGTAAATTTAATTGATTTTGGTACGTTAGTACATCATGCACAATCTGTAATTTATTGCACTTGTCAGGAGTGTAGGTACCCATTTACTTGAATGGTAATAAAACTTGTGTGAAGGTACCTGACAGATCTTGAATCGAAGGACCATAGCTCCGTACCCATTGATTCTCAGCCAAGCGAGCATTATTAGATACTATTGAAAGCATTATAAAGTTCACTTCAATTCTCAACGTGCGCGTATCAAATCTCTACATAGTAATATAGTAAAGTACTTACATCAGATTTTCTTTGTACTTATACAACAAGAAGTCTATAAAATAGCAGATAATAAGGAAACGTGAATTACACGGTATACCCTCTTTTTTAGGATTCCGTACCTCAAGAGGTACCAACGGAACCATTATACAATCAATGTCATGTCTAACTGTATGTCTTTCACAGCCTATTTTCTACGAAAAACATTTTGAAACCACATAAAAGAGGGCTTCACTTATAGTTTACAGGAAAACCTGAACGAAAATCTTAAGCCCCTAAATTCCCAAGGAAAAAAAGAAATATTCGTAAAAAAAAAACGGCATTGCTTTATATTTCACCGAGGACTAATAAAATCAATTGATCTAAAAGTTACTTTGGATGAAACCCTCTCCATGCGAGTCTGACTCACACTTGACGGGTTTTAGTGATTTTGGTTGAAGCCTTTTAAGTTTTCCGTCGTTCTGTGGAGTGGCCGTTGAGGTAGGGTGGCCACAAATGTGATATCTTACGGGATATATCGAGAGTTTGTGGATAAGATGCGCTTCGTATTAGAGTGCGGTGTGTTTTATCTTCTCTATCAAATGAAAAAGACATTATTTACAGAAAAAATAATACAACCTATACAAATAAGCCTCTTTTTACACGGGTTAAAAAAAAAAAAAACAAGACAACCACCGAGAACCCACACACTCGTTATAGATACTAGGTATCTAGTAAGTGTATCAGTGTTAATATACTACCCGTTTTGATCCTTTGATGTAATGATTTGAACCCGTAGACCTGACACGTGGGTGACACGTGAACAAGAGTAGGTCAATAATCAGTGGTATAATGTTGTCCCATTATACCGGGAAGTGTGGCAATCGTAGCGTTGGGTAATCGATTGTGCATGCATTGTCCATTCATAAACTCGTCCATGCAAAGATCCTCGAGCTAGGAATGAATGGATGAGTCAAAAGACTACTAAGTATTAAGGTATGCAATTGGAGTAGCTCTGAAAGTTTCACTGTTATGCTACTTGTTGATAAGATTCGTCGGTATAAGATTTGTCCTGGCTGCTAGCTTATTATGGAATGTGTTATTGCTGGAAGAAAGCGTTAGCAGAGTCAGTCGTGGGAAGCAATGGCGGTGATGAGCTCACCATTTGTCACGTCTATATACCACGATGGTGCAACCCACTGTGAAAAGAGGCCCATTGAGGAAAAAAGGAAAAAGGAGAAAAAGGCGTGTGTCTATGTATTTATGTACCTATGTAGGTATATATCCTAATGATTCGGACCTGATTGCGTTGCGAAAGTAAAGTCAAATAACAACTAGGTACATAAATCTATAGCACCCACTTGTGGCTCGCTAGTGTGGGATAAATAATCTACATAGTCCGCAAAATGTAAGTGTAACTAACAAAATGACAGAGCGCGTTAAAATAAAGTTGAAAATATTGTATGCAGCAAAAAGTTTAATATATATTTTGTATTTTCTTCCAAACCTCAAGTGTGCGCTAAATTTCAGCATGATCGTATATCGGAAAGTGGTCGAAAATTCGATCGCCAGTTTTGTCCCTGCATACAGCAAGTTCGTTAAAAGCTTGTTAAAAATGTAAACGGCATTTTATTTTAAAGAATTTGTGGGTAATATGTGGTTGCGGCTATTCTGTTTTCGATAAAAAATTGTGCTAGATTAGGATTTTATGAAACAAAGAAATGGTCTCTGTGTGCTTCGACCAAAGTAAAATAAATCTGTGTGTCCGTAAATTTTTCGTTCTAAACGTAATTTCCTCACATTCGTTGCATCATAAATGTTGGCCGATATCAACTCGAAATTACAGACGTTTTACACGTCAATAAATAAACATCGATTGTTTATTTTCGACGCAAAGCACGAACTTTCAAACAAAAGACATAAACGCGCTTCGTCTTCTCAAAATGCTTGTAGGCTATTTGTGTCAACGACGCGCATCCGTTTCGAACCAATAATGCAATAATCGTTATGTAATAAAATTGCATCAGACTTCAAATAAAAAATGAAAATTATTGAGACTATAATGAGCCCGCATGGCCCAGCATGGGCCCGAAATTCGATCAATAGGAATTTATTGCCCAGATTGGCAAGGCTACGCTTCCTTTACATTTTGTGTTTTTTTGCGATAATGGAGCGGCGCGATCTCAGTCCCGCCGACTATTATGCTTTTCTATAAAATGACAGTAAAAGGAACGCCCATTTTTTAAATCATTGTTAACGTCTTCAAAAGTTTTTAAAGATTTTGGAATAACGCGACGGTTTTAAATGGTTTTGTCCTGTTTTTATTTTCACGGTTTATATCTCCTTACTTTTCACTAAAAACGGGATATTTACCATGATTATTGAGTTTTGTTTGTTCCTGATATTTCGGCACAATTGCATGTTTTCCCGTGATCATGGCGCATGCAACTGTGCCGAAATATAACGTAACTCAATAATCATGGTAAATATCCCGTTTTTAGTGAAAATTAAAAAGAGATAAATAAACCATGGAAATAAAAACAGAAAATACCTTTTCTAACCAACGCGTTATTCCAAAATCATAAACACTTTTGAAAACGTTAACAAAGATTTAAAAATGGGCGTTACTTTTACTGTAATTTTATAGAAAAGCATAATAGCAATATAATAGCATAACTTGAGCTGTTCTATGCGGCCAATAGTTAGCGGCCATGTCTTAGTGCCCTAAGTCATCACTGGCAACTCACACTGATTTATATATATTTTCGTCTTTGCTGTATCTGTGACGAGAAATATAGCGTTGTATTTCCTAACTACATTTATTTTATTTTATCAGTATCTCAAACCAAAAACTACAGGTAGAGAACACCACCAAAGGCGATAAGGCCATTATCGTAGATATCCGTAAACAAGCTCGAATACCCTACTAGTGGCCATCTACACGTGTTCAGAAAGCATTGTTACTGTAGAATCGTGATAAAATGTTTTAAGAAAACAGGCATGGAAATCTTAACCTTGATAATACGAGATAAAGTTGTTATTGGTGGAGCAGGAATTTTAACTGGTTTTTGGGGTTGCAATTGCAAACAACATACGTGCATAGCAATTGCCAAGGGATTTTAGCCTTTATTTGGGAAATTTTTGGGTTGGTTTTGATGTAAACGGTACCATAGATAATGCCTGCCCATTATGGCAATAAAAGTGAAGAATATCACTTGATTTTTAAGGGGCACTTTAAGGCTCTGCTAAGTTCTCTCGTAGCGAACAATTGTGTTACAGCTATCCATCAAAATTGGAAGACATTTTGTAGGCTTCTATTGAGCTTTTTGCCGCTCGCTCATTTCCTGTGCCCCGGGGCTACGATTTCAGCCAAATTTTTGCGAGAATACAATTAAATTTTTTGGACAGTTTTTTCTTTTTCGGTCAGTGGGTAGATATTAAGTTACCGGCGGACTTGAAAATGGTTTGTTTTTTTTAGATATCGATAAGGTTTTTAGAAAAAAACATTTAGTTTTTGGGATCTTTGGTGAGTTTTTAGGAAACCATTGTTAAGAATAGCCGCATTGGCGAGAGATAAGTAGCCGACGGTTTTTATGTAAGGGCCGGTTGCACGTGCGTTTATGCCTTAAAACTTTTTTGGCCATTCTGAAATACCAGTTACCTACTCATCTAAGAAATTCACGTTGGTTTAATCAGACATTTTAACTTGATATGTATTTCGTAAATGCCTAATAACTACAAAGCTTTACTTTCAGCACATCCATTCGGAGAGGCAACGCATCCAGTGTGATTAGGGATTCCATCTATCCATCCAGTAGTAGTTTGGATCAGTTGATCTATCTTTAGATTATTTATAACGGTATTTAGACAAATCAACTGATACGTTTTAAAATTGTGGAAGTAAAAGAAAAACTGAAAAAAAAACTATTAATAGTAATGAAAAAAAAGCACACAATAAAGACCCACATTCCAAAAGCTGTTCTGCGATTATGTGCTAAACCCTTAAAAAAATGGCAAAAAACGAAGCTTTCCCATTCGACACATGCACATCATTTTTCAGCAATTCTAAAATTAGATGAAACTAAAATGTAGCCACAAAAAACGAAGATAACTTTCTGCAAAAATTTGCCGCTCCTCAATCGTCAAACAAAATCCGCGGTTTCCGGTAAAAAACAGGAATGCACTGTAATTTAAAACCGCACAAAATTGCCGCCGTTACACACGTGCAATACTTTTTCATAATGTTGCCATGTTTAAAAAAACATTTCTCGGGGTCTTCAAGTTTTTACTGATTTTTGGTTTTGGGGTTCCGTTCACAAAAAGGATCCATAATTACCAACACGTACGTGTTTGTTCCAATTAGGTACGGTCTTCAGTAGTAAGTGTTTCGAAAGAGAATGTGTCGAGGAGTATGTGTCCGATTTCAAATGACACATTTTTTACGTATCCGAAAAGGTTTATGGAAAAGCGAATGTACGTTTTGATAAGAGTGGTCACACATCCAAATACTAACCTCGTAGATCACTGCTTAACCTAAACTTGGAAAAACGCGTCTTAGTCGGAAAAAACGCGTTTTCCCACCTATGAGACCTATCTAGATCTATTTTTCACCCCCAAAAACCCCCACGTAGAACATTTCACAGACATTTTTAGAGGCGTTTCCGAGATCACTATTTATTTAATATTTAAATAAATGTACAACAAATATTGCTCGTTTAATAGTAAAGAATTGGTAGTAAGCCTCAAGATGGTCATTGATCTGACAGTGACCAAGAAAGAGCTGGGTTCACGACCAACAAAAAAAGGAAATAACTATTACTGACTATCAGCAGGTACCTAAAGTTTGGAAAGAGTCATTTTAGAAAGCTTTCTTGGATAAAGTTCACTTCTACTTCAAGAATCTAACACTAGCCTATAAAGGAGGGTTCCGTAATGTGTTCTACACACACTAGGCCAATATTTTTTATTATTTTTCATCCCATCTATTCGAAAAGGACGACTGGGTTCGCCTTTAAGTGCACCCAACGGTGGTGTTTTCTATGAGAAACTTTTAGCGGGCAGTAATGAGTTTTCAGGCGCACTTATTAAGTTCCTAATTCAAAAAGTGCGCGGCAAAGATAATTGCGGCGCACTTATTGAATTTGGAACCAGCGCCAAATAATTCGAATGCAAATATTGTTTGAATAAATACTGGCTGGTACGACGGCCCAAAACCCAAAACAAAAAAACCCAAAACACACAAAAAACACAAAACACAAAAAAAACACACAAAAAAACACAATACACACAAAAAACACAAAACACAAAACACAAAAAAAAACACAAAAACACAAAAAAAAAACACAAAAAAAACAAAACACACAAAACACACAAAACACAAAAAAAACACAAAAACACAAAAAAAAACACAAAAAAACACAAAACACAAAAACACAAAACACAAAAAATCACAAAAACACAAAAAAAACAAAAAAAACAAAACACACAAAAAAGCACAATACACACAAAATACACAAAACAAAAAAAACACAAAAAAAACACAAAAAAGCACAAAACACAAAAAAACACCCAAAAAAACACAAAAACACAAACACAACAAAAAAAACACAAAAAAACAACCATTTGTTTTATTAAATAATAATATTACAATAACATATGAGGCGCCTTTTATTTTCTCATAGTGGGTGATGAAAAGCAGAGTGTATCACACGGGCGCAACATATATTTTTGGCTCGGGCGACGTACTTTGAATCCCTCGCTACGTTCAGGATTCTACTAAAGAATCCCTCGCTACGCTCGGGATTCTACTCTAGAATCCCTCACTTCGCTCTGGATTCAAAAAAGCGCCCTCGCCGTAAAAATATTATGTTGCTCCCTTATGATACAATCTACTATTGAGGGATTATGCCACGTGTTTGTGATTTGTGCGGGGCCAAATGAGTGCGTGTTATCGCCACATTTCCTCTCGCTGATTGCGTCAAATATTGCAGGTTAGGCGCCTGCTCTTCTGGGTCGGGTGACCATGTTTTTGCTGCACTTGAGACTAATATTTGACCAAAAGATTCTAAGCCTAATTGGTAAAGCCGGATACATATTTTCATTGTTACCTATCGCCAGGAAAACCAACTCATATCTAAGCCCGAGATAAAAATAACAAAGTTATTTATTATTATTATTTATTTATTTATTAAGAAACAAGTACAACACCATAACAGAATTCCAAAGCGATGTTGCATGCACACAATTATATAAAAATAAAAAATAAAAACAACCAAGCTTAGAATAAGTAGGTAATACCTACCGAGGATAGACATACCATAATAACTAACACTAACTACTTACATTAAATATTCTCTAAAACAAGCTGCGCCATTTCCATGAGTTGTGACAAGACTAGTAGTTTTGCAAGAAAACAAGCTGGTTCTATTCCCAGCTTGCGTTTATGAGGTTTTTGAAACATCTTAAAATGCAAAATAAATACGAAACACTACTACACATATAACGAGAGCATACCCGCGGGCGGAAGCTAATAAAATATATAAAATAAGGTCCAGGCGAAGTATAAGGATGTGCTCCTTGATCCGGAATTCTGGCCAGCTGGTATTGTTTACCGACGCTATAGGGAAGCGTTATCGAAACCAAATCCCAGTGATAGTTTTAAGTATAAAATATGTATGTTAGCTTATAAGGTATATATTTATATGGTGTTAATGTTTAGATAACATGTGTTGATGTTTGATGTTTATATGATGTTTTGGTGTTGTGTTAATTTTACTAAATGTCCGATATGGAGCATTCTATGTGTGGTGAGAAGCGTTACATTGCCGTAATACAGTTTTTTAACTAGCACGGAAGGCAAAGTTCTCTTATTTTCATATATTACGAACATCTTTATGTTTTGTTGTACCTATTCTAAGTGAAATAAATTAAACTTACAACTTATAAGATAAGATAAATGTTTATTGTTTTAAAAATGGTATCCGGTACATTCATTATATTACAAATATATTAATATATTATTATATAAGTCATTATATAACAGTAACTTAAATATATAATGTGAAAATAACGTATATAGCACTCAAAGATTATGAAGTTTCCTGTTAATGTTAATGTGATAAGTTGTTTTACAGATTACCCCCTAGGCCCCCTACATACTCCGTGATCTGTGTGCTGTGGCACCATGGTACTTGTAGTTCCTCATACCCACGCCACAGGGAATCCTAGTGGCAGAACTAGGAAAAAAAAAATGTTATATATGACTGTTGTGTATTATTTTATACAAACAAACAAACTTTAACTCTTTATAATATTACTAGCACCTCACCCCAGCTTCACACGGGTAGTCTCGGGATCCCTCCCCCCCCCCCTAATCTTCAACAATCATCGTCATATTTCAGCCAATTTATACAAAACGTTAATGAAATACACTTAAACCTTACTCATGAATCAAGCCGTTAGTGAAAGTCGTATGAAAATCCATTTCCTAGTTTTTGAGTTTATCGCGTTTAGACAGACAAATAGACAGACAGACAGGCGCGGTGGTGGGGTTTTGTGGGTTGTTTTATAATAAATAAAATAATATGCTGAACAGTACACACAACATTATCTACCCCCAAGCTAAGCAGAGCTTGTGTGATTGGATACAATACATTATATAAATAGATATTTTTTATTATACATAGAAAATACCCAGAACACCCTGAAAAAATATCTGCCGATCGTTCAGATATTTTTTTGAGGCGGGAATCGAACCCGCAACCTCCTGTGTTGCATGCGAACCACCATCCGCCACGCAACAGAGGTCGTCAAAAATAATATGTAGTGATACTGTCCTTTGATCTCACAGATTTAGGCCACCCTAAAGGCAGTCGGAAGCGCCTAAGTGTTACACCGCACATAATTATGTGGCCATAATAACTTCCCGTGCACTTAACCTGTTATGCTCGACAAGTGGCATCTTACAACACTAAGGAGACGAAGGTGACAGCCAATGCGTTTTTCATGTCCACTGGTCACACTACTTCCTAGACGACGTAAGCATTGGTTGGGTTAAACATAGTTTTTAAAAGGTGAGAGGCCTTTTAAAACTAGTGCTTTAAGAGGCAAAGCACCGAACTGAGAACTTTCCTATCTAAACGAATCTACATACATACATAGACACACGCCTTTTTCCCCGAAGGGGTAGGCAGAGCCTCAATGGGCCTCTATTTACAGTAGGTTGCACCATCGTATATTATAGACGTGGTGAGCTCATCGCCGCCATTGCTTCCCACGACTGACTCGGCTAACGCTATCTTCCACACATTCCATAATAAGCTAGCAGCCAGGACAAATCTTATACCAACGAATCTTATCAACAAGTCCAGGTAATCCCTTAGTTGGCTTTTACGACATCTACGGAAGGAGACGGAGGGGTCTATTCTGAGGCCAGAAACACAAAATCAGTAATCTATTACCGAGTAAACTGATTAATTTTATCTCACCTGTGAAGCTGACTATGGAGACGCTGGAGCTCGAAAGTACCATCATCATTGGCAACTTAGGCCTCCCAATAAAATACCACGAATAATCTTGAGCCACCTCCATCCACAGACATCCTGCGACACTTAAAATGCCATCGGTACATCGAGATGGGAAACTTTCCTATACCAACTAGATGTCTAGCGCTTAACTGAGTCAGTTCCTGAGGTATGGGAGCGGTACGGGGTATTTTCGTTATGTCAAAATTAAGCCAGGTTTCATGTCATCTGATAATTTGAGAGACGAAAACACCCCTCCCGTACCGCGCCCATACCTCAGGGACTGGGACTCAGTTAAGCGTAGACCTGTACACTGTGTCGTCGGGTTCGTGACGCTAGTTGAACCTCTATTCCTCAACGAAGGTTTAGACCCCTCAAAGAGACCCAGTCTGTGGGGGTAATAAAGTGAGGATTGGATCATGTTCCAAGATGTTGCTGTTAGCAACAAGCACGTGTTTTTTTTACAAGTGACCTTTTGTCCTCAAGCAAGAACTTCTTAGGTAAGGAGATAAACGTGGCACTTAACAAAATGCGGTTTTCATGTTCGTCGTTAATGGTCACTTAAACCTGTTAGAATTAGCACTTCATTTAAGGAAGTGTTGATAAAAACTTTGGTTGATTTCAGTTCAGGAATCAGGGTATTGTTTTTAAAAGTGAATTATCTGGTACTTCCTGCTTGCTGCTTTAATGACGGGATGTTGACTGCCTGTCCCACGAATTCGTGTCCCTAATTCAAGACGTGACTGCGCGGCCCACGTGTTAATACGTACTGACAACCTGGCCCAAACTTACCGCAGACACGGTGCTAAATTATTATTTTTTGGTGTTTTTTGCTCATTACAGATAATTAACACTTCTTCAGATAGCAAAAGTTAAATTTCGCGTTTAATTGATAGTATTTCATAGATATTATCAGTTTAGGCTACGATCCCCTAAACACAATATTACAGTGTTTTTGTTTTGTTATCTACTTTTGCTATCTGAAGGAGTGTTGATGAGCAGTAATGAGCAAAATACACAAAAAAAAAAGAATTTCTCGCCGCAAGCGTGAGTATCCACCTTAACTTTTGAAACTATCATGGTTATGTACATAATTTTCACTAGAAACGGGATATTTACCTTGTTTACCATTTTTCCATGTAGTGGTATCGTTCGTAATAAAAGAGTGAGAAAGAGGGTAGATCGATATATCTGCCAATAACATCTAGTTAGTTCTCCCGTGATCATGGCGCATTTTTTTTTTTTTTTTTTTTTTTTTTTTTATACTACTTGGATGACTGAACTAGCAAGAGGCCCACCTGATGTTAAGCGGTAACCTCTGCCTATGAACAGTGCATTACCTCAAAGGTCACGTCCACCTAGGACGCACCCTATGTGGCATTGCACTGCGCACGCCACCCTGAGACATAAAGATGAAAAGTCTCATGTGCCTGTAATTTCACCGGCAACGTTACCCTTCAAACCGGAACACAGCAATGCGCATGCAACTGTGCCGAAATATCGGAAACATTGCAAACTCAAAAATCATGGTAAAAATCCCGTTTCTAGTGAAAATCATCCACCTTAAGTTATAATAATTATAGATTTTGAAATACCTACAGCTTATTAGGTGCCTACTTGTGGTGAGTACGGTCTTACCCTCTGTCTAATCGTCTCTTCGATACTTTACAAATTAAAAAAAACAAAGCTGTAATTATTTAAAACTAAAAGAGTACATCATAATATAGGTAAGTAGGTACTATAAATAATGAAATTATAATGTCTGAAGAATTATTGTTATTATTTTTGTTGGATTACATTTGTTCTGTCTGCTAGGCTTAGGAATGTATTTTTACATGAAGAAGGCGTTAGTTGAGTTGGTAATGTGAAAGCAATGGCGGCAATGAGCTCACCACTAGTCACTTATATTCCTGTGGTTTGGCGACACGATGAAAAGAGGTCCATTGAGGCTCTGCCAAACCCAGGGAAAATAGTCGTGTTTCTAATACAAGTATTAAGGTAAAATTATGCATACACAAACAATATTACAAAACTTTTCCCAAGTAAATAAAATAAAGTCTTTGAACAGCTATAATAATGTTATACTAACTACTTACAGCTGTTGCTTTATATTGCCAATTTTGGTTTTGTATAAATTGTCCGTCCCTTGTCATAGGTACTCACACTGAACTTATCAACCATCACGTTATTCAAACAAACAAACAGTCCGCGCGTTAATTGTCACCCCGAAAGCCTTATTACACGGATAGCTGTTAATATCGGCACTTTGCTAACGTTTCCTTTCTGAAACTTTGAGGCGTGAAACAACTGATAAGCTTACTTATTCTTACACTAACAAAATCGAAATTTAACTTTTCTGAACCTTGTTGGTAGGAGTTAACGATTAAGTTTGAATGACGATATGTTTTATAAAGTGCAAGTATATTTTGGTATTTTACAGTTTTACCAACAAAATAATCCGAATTTCACGCGACACTTATTTGTTTTACGGTCGTCGGGTTTTATACAAAGCGTTAGAACTTGTGAATTTTAACAAGGCAAGTGGCGGTTTACTATTGGTTTTCACGGTTCTGTAGATTTGTTTGAGGTTGTATTTAAGTAAGCTTTTAAAAAAAACTGAAGAAGCTACGTTTCTTGCGGTATGTTTTGGGAGATGTCTTTATGATGATGCTCTGTGCCAACATTTGAGGTATAAAGTTTCTTAAATTCATACATTGCTTGACCTAAGCCGATCTTAATACTTTAGAAGGTTTTATGTCATCATTTTATGTTTCAGGACATTATGTGTGCATGACCTGCAAATATATGCAGGTAAATAATTAATTAATATTTGAATTAATTATTTAATTATTAATAATAATCAATAAATATTTGGTGTGGTCCCATCGTGTGTCCGACCCAAGAATATACCCCTTCATAGCCTCCTGCGGATGTCGTAAAAGCCGACTGAGGGATTACCGGGCTTGTTCGTAAGATTCGTTGGTGTAAGATTTGACCGGGCTGCTAGCTTATTTAGGGAATATATGGATCATTCCCGTTGTCCACGTTGAGCTTGTCCACGTTAGTCGTTAACGTGGACAGCGGGAAAATAATAAAATAATTACTGGAAGAAAGCGTTAACAGATTCTGTTGTGGAAAGCAATGGCGGCGATGAGCTCACCTCTTGTCACGTCTATATCCCACGATGGTGCAACCTACAATGAAAAGAGGCCCATTTGAGGCTCAGCCTAACCATTAGGGGAAAAAGGCGTGTGTCAATGTATGTATGCATGTACTATTAGTATGTGACGGAAGATATGTCAATATCGATGTAATGCTCACGACCATGAAGTCATGGTTCCAATTGGAAATATTGGAGTTATGGGGATTACAGGTCTAATTCCCGTACTAAATCTATAAACCCGACTCGAATCTCTTGTAACTAATTGATAAAGAACCTCTATCAGGAATAGTTCGAAAGTAAGTTATTACGTCTCCTTTTACTAAAAAATACAAGCATTATACGCCGAAGAATTAACAACCGTTGGGGTAAGCGAGTTCTTCGGTGGTGACTGCGTCTTGGCAAACGTAGCGTGGGACACACCTTGGCAAGGGAGCGAAGACTTACGAAAGGCGGCGATAGAAAGTGGATAAGAAGAGCCAAACACCGGCTCAGTGGTACGTATTGGGAGAGGCCTATGTCCAGCTGTGGACTAATGTGAGCTGATGATGATAATGATGATGATGAGTAGAAAATACGCACAATAGTCAATGTTCAAATGTCAAAGGCACTTTGATGATCAACATTGCTGACTGAAGCATTGCAAGAAATTGTGCAGCTGATGAACATCCTTACAGAATGAATGATAGTCCAATAATAAAATATATCTTCTTACTACACAATAAAATCTAGTTATTGTCGTGATTTCAAAGATTTAGCAAGAAATATCATTTATATTTGAGGCAGCTGTGACGGAAGGTAAGTCAACATCAATGTAACGCGTTGCAACCGTGAAATCGTACGCGAAATCCAAAAGCCGTCTCTAAAATACAAACGCTAAATCAAAAGACATGTGTTTGTAATACTGACACCCGTTTAGCGCATCGAATCGGCGCAGAAAGGCCGTACAAATCTGTAAGAAATAACCGAAAAACCGAAATTTTTCTGCGATTCGATACGCCTCGATTTCACGGCGCCCTATTACTGGATCCCTCGACTTACCTATTATACCTTTCTTAGGTGTCGCACTTTTATGTCTTCCGCGGGAACGGAACGAATTGGACTTAGAATAAGACCGATATATCATCCATAAACGTTGCCCGCTCCGCTTTTGTGCCTCTCTGAATGGACATCTCCGATCCTGATAAAATGTCACGTATTGGTACTGTTCTTCGACACGTACAAAGATATGTGGCCGTGAAATACATTTGTGTACCAAGAGGAAAACCAAGGTGGTATTGGTCTGTTTCAGGCTGTTTAAATCAAAGGTCTATTGTATTATGTAACCGCTAGACGAACACGAACCTCTTCGCGGATGGATCTGTTCCAGCTAGTTAGTTAGGTTTATTTGTTTTTTTTGTTTTAGTTAGGTTTTTTTTGTCTCATATCGTAAAGTTCGAATTATAAACTTCAAACCGATTTTATATTGACATACTTTATAAACAGATAACGAAATTTAAAAATAGAATCATATTATAACACTTTTTCTCTAACTAAATAATGTTATAATAGTACATTATAGTACAAGTGTGTAATGTTGGTGATTACCGCTGAGGCGCCATTGAGAGCCGAAGACGGTAATCATCAATACACACATGTATCATAGACGACGTTTTTCAACACACTAGTGAAGTAATATAAATAAAACAAATATATAATAATATATTTTAATATATAATAAAACAGAAATACACACTCTGTGTAAATGTTCAACTGTCTCTATAACTCACTAGTGAATAATAGCAATGAAAAAGTCACAGTTTGATTAAAGGTTTTTTTTTTTTTTAACATTGATTGACCTTTGTTTGACCACGATCTCACCTGTTGGTAAGTGATGATGTGGCCGAAGATGGACCACAAAGGTCTAGAAGGCACCTATTCACTCTAGACTTGAAGAGACCCAGATTATAGTTTTCAGGAAAGACACGACGGTAGTGAATTCCACTCCTTAGCAGTTCGCATTATAAAGGTAGAACCGAAATGTTTTGTGCGAATAGAAGGTATACCAATGAGGTAATAGGAATAAAATAGTCACAGTTTGATTACAGGTGTCATTATGTGCTTAATTGCGGTGAAATTAGAGCCACTTTATGAGCAAGTGTGTTAAAAAATAACTTTTTGCCATTATAATAAAAAGTAAAAAAAAAAAAAACGTAGTAAGTTATATTGTAAGCAAGATACACATTTAAACGTTGATGCTGCTTAAGTTTATGTTGACACTACGGCCAGACCAAGGAGGATTCATACTCTTGTACGTTTTTTTTAAATAGTTTGTGGTTACGCGCGCTACGCGGTATGCGCGGTAGAATCGTCTTTACTTGAAGCCTTTTATTAATGTTTTTCATATTCATTGTTTGTCAAGTAACAATTTTATTGCATGAGATAAAGTAGTGTATGAAACTGCACATAACTAGGCATTAAAACACTCGTGTCATACTAATAAAAACCTCGCCAACTCACACTCTTGGTTTAATAACCCCTGTTATGTGACGGTTTCATAAACTACTATTATTTATTAGTTATACACCAACAACACATATATTACGACATTTTTAACAGAATAGCTCACAGAGTTTATGACGATAGCCATAAGGCAACTTCTGATATGCATACCAATTACAGCCGTATACAGCGTACCAGATAGTCTGAACATAAATATATTTATTTTTACCTAACATAGAAGCAAAAATTGCATTTCAAAATTTTATTTCAAATATTGGTGAGTCAAATAACAATATTACTTTTAAAAATAATAAAAACAACGTGAGTTTATAAAATAGTAATGATATAAAGGGCAGAACATTTATTAGGGCCTTAAGGGAAAAAACTAAGTTAGTCCTGGTTTAAACCCGAACTAAGTAGTCTAGGTTTGTCACGGTATTAAAGTTATATACAACTTTAACACAAAGACAGATGGTATATTTTCTAATCTACACATATTTCCGACGTGTCGAACTGACGGATCTTGTGACAAAGTGTCACATCACAATCGATATGCAAACTTCTATCCAAAAAGCAATCAACTGTCAATTTTTAGACCATTGTAAAACTAGGGGGCTGCTTGGTTTAAGAAAAACCTGAGATAGTCTGAGACTTTGTCATTTTTGACATAATATTGAACTATCTAGCTCTAGAGTTGACTTCGGAAAACAAACCATCTGCCTTTGTATTAGAGTTTTATATAACTTAAATACCACTACAAGCCTAGACTACGTAGTTTGGGTTTAAACCAGGACTAATTTTGTTTTTTGTAATAAGGCCCTAACTGTCTCGGAGACATATACAATTTATTTTTGAAGTCAAATATGACTTCAAAAAAGACAATAGTCTATCATTGAATATGTCTAGGTTGGATTAGTCCATCTAGTACTACTATGTTCTACGATAGTACAAAAAATAAAAAAAAGAAGTAGTTCTACTGCTCAGAAAATGCTTAATAAATACTGTTTTAGGCTTCTCTCAAAAATTCTAAACATAGAAAATCATAAAAAAAAAAAAAAATAGATACTCTACTGATTCGGCCCAGTCACAGTTTAAGTATTAATAGGTATAGATAGAAAAAGAACCACCATGGAAACATTAGTTTTTTTAGTTACACGGTTTAAGAAAAACTTAAAGCATTCAAGTGCGTGTCGGCTTTATAAAATGACAGAAAATTACCTTCTAACGAGGATACCCAAGTAATTTACCGAAGCGGTTTTTCTGATATCCATGTAGGGTTTGAAAATTGAAACCCTTTTAAGATAAGCTGAGATCAAAGCCGAGAGATAAACGTGTGTTAATGGCAGTAATTTAATTGCAATGTGTAGCGGCACCCTCGCATTATTCCAACTTTATGACTTTTTACCCATACATTTGGATTTAAATTCAATTTTGTTGATAAAACTCCGATTTTGTTCAAATAAGACGAAATTTCCGAAGAACGCCAGAAGCACAAATAAACAGAAGCAAAAATCTAGACATGCCATGCCAAATAGTACGTTTCCATAAGAGCGGTTAGGTCAGAGACCAACTTCAGGTACGGAGGCCTTAAAAAGCGCCTAGTGACTAGTGAAACAACCAGTGACATGAAAGGATTTAGTGCACCTCGCAAAGGCTCCTTTCATGCTCATGCATGTCATATGTCTTCAAACTCTTGGCTCTAGGACATGCAGTTTCCTCACGAGATTTCCTTCACTGTTTGAGAACAATGACCTACCTAATACTGCGCACATCCATTTTTCGAGTTTTACAATACATTGACCGATTGAAATTGACCGGGATTGGAACCCCCCGACTTTAGTATCACGGGACTTTCTATGGAAATGGGAGGGGATCCCTTATTAGAAACATCAGTAGTCTCAATAATACAGCGACTACCAGTGGTCTAGACGTCGAATGCCGCTTAACACATGTAATTAATTTTGTAAAAATTAAAAACCCTCACCTCAATAAAACGGCTGAACCGATTTTGATCAAATATAGCTAAGAACACGCCCGACAAATTCACCTTTCAAACAAAACAAAAAAAAAACGAAATCGGTTCATCCGTTCAGGAGCTACGAGGCGACAGACAGACACACACAGACACGTCAAACTTATAATACCCCGTCGTTTTTGCGTCGGGGGTTAAAAAGAGCTTTTTGTGGCTAATTAAGAAGTAAAATCGTTTATTTCCTATACTACTGTGGTTTAGGATCCAGTTGACTGATCCAACTAAATCTTTTGTTTTCATCTAGTTCAGTCAACACTCATTTAGTTTAAATACTGCTTCATTTAACAGGGCCCTTTAACGACTCAGAATTGCGCAAAAAACAGGCCCACGTTATTAAGTACCTATAAATAAAAAAGTGGTAACGTTTTATTTCCTCAAATTTAGATCTATTTCTAAAGTTTGTCTGTAAGAGTCAAATAGGCTTCTCTTAGACGTATTTTTAGCAAAATCTAAAAAGTTTTTGACAAAAAAAAATGTTAATCTTCATCATATTTTCAAGGGAATTAAAGCCTAAAACACGATTTTAAAAAAACGGTATAAAAATCACCAACTGACCTCTACAATGCGCTTATAACGTAAATATCTCTATTACGTATCAATGCACATATTTATAAATTTCATAAGAGTAACAAATAATATTATTTTACAGGGCATAGATTTATTAATATTTTTGATTTCTCAGTAAAAATTTGTTTAAATATTGATTTTCATGATTTTTGTTTACTTTTCGTTGCGCGTGCGCTATTCTATGACTTTTTAACTTACCTAAACTTTACTCAGCTAGGTAGTGAAATAATTTAGATGTTGTCTGCCAATTCAATGCATTTTGAAAGAAACATCGATCTTAACGACGTAGCTTTAAAGACCAATTCGGTTCGAACTTCAGTGTTTGCGCTTGCGACGAAGGCACGGCGTCTGATTTTAGATTTTTATTGGTTTAAATTATTATTTTACTTCCAACATAAATTAAAATTTGCCACCTTGATTCACTAGTAGATGCCAACTACATTATTTTGGGTATTTTTTAATATCGCATTAGTAGGGTACTATATTCAAATAAAATTTGTATTGACCCACAAAATGATGCATGGTTCAGTTTTTTACTATGTTTTTTTACTTTCTATGTAATTTTTGTTCATTGTGTAATCTCTGTATTTACGAAATACAACTTGCTTTTGAAATGAACGTTTGTGTTACTAATCGCCTTAAGATTGTATGCATTGTTTTTCAAGGACCTATGCTTATCAGACACGGCCACGCGCTGCATTATTAAGATACACGTGCTCAAGTGCCGCTTCTTGTTATTCATAAGGCCATTAGAAGAGAGTAGTGTGAAGGATCATAAGAAAACAATGATAAAATTTCATACATTTATTAATTTAGATCAAAATAAGAGATCAAACGAAAGTCATGACATTCTTAATTAGATCAGTCTAAAACACGAGTACATTACATCAATTATTCTTAAACATAAACTAAACACTACATTTAATTGACACAATGGAAGAATTCAATTAAAACAAAAGAGTAATCGGACAAAAAAGGCACTTAAATAAACAGAACTTATCTAAACAAATTTACTTAAACTAAAATTAGATTGGCACATTCGGCCTACTTGTTAAAACACAATTAAAAAAAAAGGATATTGTAAGAGCCGTGTTATTATAATATCACTACATATTGATATACCTACTTGTATTAGTAAACATTTATTATTTTAAATAATTATATTATATTTGCATGGATAAATTGTCAATATGACGATAAAACGGGCCAATTGTCAATTTTACTGGCCTATTATAGCAGTTTTATCGTTTTTTTTAATAGAATCATTACTAAAATATTTAAAAAAACCCTACTACCTACCGATGGACTATCAGTACCATGGCCCATGATATAGACACGGAAATGAGACGATTGACAGTATAACCGTGCCATTTTAATATCACTAATTAAATTATAATACGTCGGCTTTTACAACAACCAAGCAACATTGATAAGGTGACAAAATATTAAACTAATACAAAAAAAAGAGTAACCTTAATGCTATTAAAGCTGTCATACTGATATGGGATCATATCAAACACGAGATGAAAAATTCGACTTTGCGAGCCTTGAATCTTTCATCATTAACCTAAGATAATAATTCATTTAGAGAGCTCTTCATAATCTATATAAAACCTTTTTATTCTATATTATCCTAGTTAAAGCTTCATCATCATATACTCTCTGATATCACAGTCAATAAAACTCTAATACAAACTAATGGAAGACAATCGATCGAAAAGACACAAATGTAAAACAAACAGGAAGAAGTTTATGGAGATAGCTAAAAGTTGGTGCGATGATTATACAGTGCAGTTCTCATTAAAGCTGTCTACCAAAACTTGTGACAATTTAAAACTACAAGTGGTCTACGACACACCGCCTCGATAGAAACACTAGATCACAGACTTGTAATAACTATATCACAATAGCAAGGCAATGTTTCGATGGATCACATCACTAAGTCTAACGGAAGACGTTGGATTTGCGCTCAGACAGCGCGCACTAAAACTAACTCTTGGAAGACACGATTTTGTTTTCACTGCATGTTTTAGTACCGAATCGAAGAAAAGACGGAAGAAAGGATTTAGTATAGATTACATACGCGACAGTTGTGTTGTGTTGTTGTGTAGCAGATCTCGCGGACTTCATTGGCCATGTTGTCGTCGACCTCAGAACTTTCAATCAGCTCAAAGCGGTTGTTCAAAATGTTCTGGTTTTCAGCATTGTCGTTGTCTTCCACCTGGATTGGTTTGACCGGCTCCACTGGGTAGAAGTAGTTAGAGAAGGGTACTAGAAGAGGCTCTTCTGAGTAGGCAGTCTTATTCGATGGCAGGTCAGTGCGCGGCCCTGAGTTGGAGATCAAGTCTCCGAGCTTGGACCAGCACTTGTTAAGATTAACTCGCGTGGAAGACGTCACTTTGCGAGGAAGCCGTGGTTTTAAACTCTGTAAAGATGAGAAAAAAACGTAAGATACTGATGCAAAACACCGAGATTCAAAATTGTAAACAAAAACATTGAAAAGTTCTTACCCGTCGGTTTAGAAGCTTTGCCCAAGGCGACCTTGCCGGGGACACCTCCTTCGCCGGGGATTGGGTTTCATCCTTAGCCAAACACATAATAACTATCGCTATATTTACAAGTTACAACGAACTAAGTCTAGCGTACGACTACGTATTTACAAAGTAACGGGAAAGATAAGCGACATGCGCGCGCGGTGCGTGAGTCGGGAATGATTGAATCAGGAAGGGCGGGCGGGTTTATATAGGGGGCAGGGAGCGCGCGCGCAAACGCGTGCCTTGGGAGACGAAGTGACTGTTATGTATTCTGTGCGGCGAGCGCACGCAGACACTATTTATTATTCTGTGAGGCGTGCGCGCGCTTAGCACGCGTTGACGGTAGCGCGCGCTCACAAACCCGTTGTTACCAACGACTTCTACGAATAGAGGCTTTGACGCACCGCTTGAGACGTTACAGAGATATTGCTCCCGTGATGAGCTCTACGAAGTAATTGAAAATGAGTTTTGATTTATTTTTGTTACTAGGGCTTTGTAATAAAGGTTTTGATTGATGCTAGGAAGCTTCATCTCGATATCGCGATCAAGATAATGATCTTTAAGTATCATTTTATTTCTTCATCATTTTAGAGCTAATGAGCCTTTCGTTCGATGTAGTACGACCCGGGCCAAGGGCTCAAGAAGACTTAGACCAGTCGTAGACCCAGGGCTAAACAAAAAGTTTGACCTGAGATATCCTTCTATCAAATTAGGTACTCAACTCTCTTTATAGCAGTCACTTCCTCGCTAAAACATTAGAACTGTATCCTTTTAGAGTAATTATGGTAAATTAAACCCTATGCCTTTGGAACTAGGGTTATATAACAATTAGCATTATAAGTATCAATCAGTGATATCTATCGATGAAGAAAAGCTGTAAACAAAAGTTCTACAGGTATCTATCAATTCTGAACGAGCCATTGGCAATCGCATCCTTCTAGTCTAGAAACATTAGAAGAGGATAGAATGCAAAATGAACTTTATGCCATTGCAACAAGAGTTTCCGCCCATCTAACGATTTGCATAAAAGCCATCACTTGCGGCTATCCTGGCAGAATAAACAGCGCTATCTGTTATATTATGAATCACGGAGCAGCTGGCCGCTGGATAGATAAGTTCTGCCGCATATTTTATCAGGCAGTTTGTGGGAAAAACAGCTAGTAAAGTTCCTGCAGTTTTATACTGCACGAACTTTATAACTTCAACCAATGATTACCGAGTTTTTAATAGATAGATACATGTTTAGTAGTAGTAGAGCTTTTTTGTGAAAGAGTTCGTCCGGGGAAGTACTACCACCATACCTATTTCTGCCGCAAAGCAGTAGTGATCGCATTGCTGTGTTCCGGTTTGAAGGGTAAGGGTGCCGGTGAAATTACAGGCACATGAGACTTTTCATCTTTATGTCTCAGGGTGGCGGGCGCAGTGTAATGCCACATAGGGTGATTCCTTTGTGGACGTGACCTTTGAGGTAATGCACTGTTCATAGGCAGAGGTTACCGCTTAACATCAGGTGGGCCTCTTGCTTGTTCCGCCAACCAAGTAGTATAAAAAAAAAAAAAAAAAAAATTGTTTTGTTGTAACCGCGTAAACCAACGTGGGTTTGTGATGGTTAATCACATTCGCTTATTCGCACTAATAACTAACTTAATTTAAAAGATTTATAGGTAAGTACCTATGCATAAACTACACCTCTGACCTATTTACCAACATGTAGGTAACAACAGCAGGTACAATATAGGTATTTACTAGGTGGGCATGTATGAGTGAGCTTAACACTTTTGCATTACAATTAAGCGAGGGTACCTATACTATGCATCTGAATACTACGGTAGGTAGGTATTGAAGTAAAATAGTTAGATATAAATAAATAAATAAATAAATAATGCTGGACAGTTCACACAACATTATCTAGCCCCAAGCTAAGCAGAGCTTGTGTTATGGGTACTAGATAACTGATATACTTAATACAATATATTACATAGATAGATATTTTTTATTATACATAGAAAATACCCAGAACACCCTGAACAAATATCTACGATCGCACAAATATTTGTTCCGAGTGCGGGAATCGAACCCGCAACCTCCAGCGTCGCAGGCCGAGCTTCGCCCGCCGCGCCACAGAGGTCGTCCAAGATACATAGATATATCGTGAAATTATGCTATTGTTAGTTTTTTGATCTATATTTATATCTCCTACGATGTAATAATAGCGGATATAGTTATTTAAAGAAAATTAGAAAAAAAACGAATTGGTTCTCTTAAGCTTTCTTAGTTTTTTCCTAGCCAACTTTGTTTTGAAAATCAATAGTCGGTACCTCTCTGGGAAAAACGGACCCATTTCTCACCAATGGTGACAGATCGAATGGTGACAAATGGGGATAGACGCGTAGATGATCAAAATTACCCTTGATCAAAATGATCCTTGTGATTTCAATGAATAAATAAAAAGAATAATAATAAGTGTGATCCCTGATATTTTTTTAATTTAATAATCGTTATCAGTTGTACTCGCTATTTATTTTATACGTATTTTCTATAATCAGCCAGAAAGCATTATGTAATCTTACTAGAAAAACTTACGAGAATATTTCATTCATTTTAAAAACGAGTGTTTGAACAGAGGTGTTTTTGAGGATAAAACGGAACGTGAAAAATTTCCATTTTAATAAAATTAATATTAAGTAATCACCATTTTTAGATACAGTCGGAACAAAAATCGCTAATAATTGACCTTGTACGGGGTACCCGTACGTTTTTATTTACCCGTACCATTTGGGATTTGGTTTTGTGAACTTTTTAGGGTTCTGTACCGAAAGGGTGCCAACGAGACTCTTTTATTAAGCCTCCTCGGACCGTCCGTCCGTCTGTCATCGTGCTATATCACATGAACCGTAATAGCTAGAGAGTTGTCACAGAGTGTGTATTTGTATATTATTTCTATTACCGCTATAACATCAAATAATAAAATATAATAAAACTAAGCTAAGGGGCTAAAGGGGCAAAAAAAAAAATGTCCTACCTCAGCATGTGGGGTATGATTTTTCGAGCTCATTAATTAGAGAAAGTCTTTATTTTTTGTTTTTAAAATTAATGGAAAACTTAGTCGTGAGAGCTCGTCAAAGTAAGCTTTTTTACTCGACATTAACAATTGCTCTATACTTGAATCGAAATAGGTAGACACGTGAAATTCACATTAGTGATACTTGCAAATTAGTTATTTGAGTTTATCGTAGGAAATTTTCTGATCTATCAGTACTTGTACTAAGCTAGCCAATATTATCCTAAGCTACAGCAGTGTTGCTTCCTGCGATTAAATCGCTAGTGTGCGCCCGCTCGCAAATCACGTACACAACGCTGATAAATAATTTCCTCCGGTCACATGAACGGGGGAGACACGACAGGTAAATTACATTAATACTAGGCGATGTGATTATATTACCTGCCTTGTCCGTATAGGACTTAAGGTTAGATGGAGGATAAATTAGTGTTAATAGCCTGAGGCCATAGGACAGGGACTGAGTAGTGTAGTGTAGGTAACACTGATCGTGTATGGATACACTGATGAACGCACCACCGTACACTTTATAAACCTCATTTTCCATACAAAAATCTATGTTACTCTATACTCGTCCAAGCCAATTGCTTTTTCGGCCTCTGTAGGCTTAGGTTGTAAAGTTTCCTCCACATGTTTGGCAAACTAAGCCAAACCTCTACAAATACAATCGTGGTTGTTTGTGTAGGTTTGCGGTGGTTTATCGACGATCCGCCAGTGTCACTTGATGACACAGTTTGCTGCGAACGTTTGCGATGCATCGTCGTTAGTATTTGTCTACCAACCAGGTGATGACGAAGGATGTGTTGGTGGAAAAATGGTCAAACGATGACATTTTTGGAACGCTTACAAGAAGGACCCTGCATTTGGAACCCATAGAACGTATTCCACAAGAGGCTTGCGACATACGGCAAACTGTGGAGGCACATTAATGACGAAGATTCAAAAATGCAGTCGCGACAGTATTTTAAAATTTTGAAATTTGAAATTTGAAATTAATTTATTTGGAAAAAATTGTTACACGAGAGCAGCATACAAAAAGGAACGCTGAAAATTGCTAAAGTATAAACGTAAAGTATAGTGCCCAACCTTAGGACTTAGGTAGAACGAAGTAGGTATAGGTAGAAAACATTAAAAAAACAGTTCTCCTATAATAAAATTATAAAACGGTCTCTTACTTAATTTGTGTGTGGATGTGTGAGTGTGTGTGCGTGTATGAGTGTTTGTATATGCGGCTCTTAAGTTAGGTTAAAAGGTTTTTGAGTTAAAATAACTGAAATTAACTGATGAATGGCGCTATAGGTTCAATGTTTTTTTTTTGTATGATGCGAAGAAGGTACGCCCGGATACTGTGCTTTTGTGTATTAGAAAAAATGCCCTTTAAAGTTATGTTAAATTTTGTTATAATTATTGCTAATTAATTATGCTATATTGTTAATTAATAAGTTAATAAATGTTTCAAAAATTAAGTCGTAGTAAAGTGAGTCTAATATTGGATTTCAATTTTGAGAAGGTGGTATATTTGATTTCTTTATCGAGTGAAGTCATTCAAATAGTGTATTGAATTTATGATTTAACTAGGGAAAAATCTTAAAAATAACATATTTTTCTTCTTGGGAGTTATAAGAAGTTAAAAATTTTAGAGCTCCTTTTAGATATTTCGTGTACCTATATATTAAACTAAACCCGTACCGCTAGTTACACGACGAGTATTTAAATTACAAACTAGGTCTACGACATTCGTAGCAAGCTGCTACGCGCTTTATTGCGGAAACAAACACCTAGCGGCGCCAATGCTATTAAAAATGTCTTACAGTGTTTTATTGATAAATAAATCATTTTCTTAATATTATGACGTAATCCTCCCTCCTATATAGTTAGTCCTGTTTAAATTCATAATGGAATACGTGTCGAAGGCAACAAACACTACTCCGTTTAAAAAGTAACGCAGTACTAATATTTGACATGGGTACGGGGGAGTTATTATAATTTATAAATAAATAAAAAATTATAAAAAACAAATCCAATAAAAAGGTATGGCAATGTTGGCAATGGTATTCTTTTGGCAAATATTTTACCTTGTTTGTTTATTATTCACTTGATAACATCTAAATAGTTACACAAAAGGACGAAGGGATATGAATATAAAATTTCATTTATTATTTTATCACCTATTTCACTTTATTGGAACTAATAATATAAATAAAAGCAATACTATCGAAAAACCAACAAATAAAAGTCTGGAGGCCAATTCTCGGATTGTAGAGATTATCTCTAAATTAGAGATAATGTCGAAGCATGAATGTCTAAAAAAAATTACACGAAAATGTCACAATAACCATCAAATCGTATTCGATTTGAATGATTTCAAATTACAAATTTAGTATTCAGCAGGTTATTCTAATGACTTCAGGTTTATTGCATACAGACGGACAGTTTTATATGTAGATGGAAGATTATTACAATTTTGAATTCACAAAATAAAAGTAGTTCATACATATTCTAACAAAAACTTCGATTTAACAGTATATTATTTTACCATGGATTTACAGAGATAATATTTTTTTTAAATTGTAACTTGTTTTCTGTCAATATATTATTGACAGTTATTATTAATTATTTGTTTAAGTTTGTAGAGTGCTGAAAAATTTAAAACGATAGGGAAAGGAGACAGTTATTTTTTCACACCATCTGCTTGTCAATGTCCAATTACATATTATGCAATCTCAACGTAAAGTAAAGCATTACTTCATTAGGGAGGTAAAGTTGTATGAAACTCCCAAGGGAGTTAAGTTAATTGTGAGCTATGGAGAACTATGTTCAGAGTTTCACTAGTACATGATAGAATCAAAAATGAAGAGAAGAAGAACAAAGAGCACTCTCAGAATTAGCAAGTTGAAGTGGCAATGGGACAACACAAACCGGACGACGTAGTGTAGGAGTAGGTAAGTACTCCTTTTCAATGGGCCAAAGACATAATAGAGGTGCAGGAAGGCGGTGGATGGAGGCGGTACAAGACCGTTCGTCGTACCATCTAGAGGAGGTCTATGTCCAGCAGTTGACTTCTGTAGGCTGATGCTGATGTTGATGTTACCTTAATTAAGGTAAACCCATCAACCCAATATAAAAGACTATGCATCATCAGCTCATACACTTCAAGTCTCACCGCGTAACCGATACCTACAACTCTCTCATGTATATTACACATACTTCGTCAAAGAAAAAAAAAACTCGACCACAAACCGACCACGTGCAGCCATCAGTTTCAAAAAAAGAATATAAAATCTTCACATTTTTTGTCCCTTCTCCACAGAGGGTAGGGTTACAAATGGAACTTTGTATTACGTTATATCAAATTGAACATTACACTTGTGTGTGTGAAGTGCTACTTGTAAATGTAAATCTCTCTTACTGGGCTCTAGCCATGGAGGTAAAATAGTATGGAGTGAGTGCAAAAATAGCATAGAGTGTTTCTTCTTACTCCTATCCTAGAAGATAGCTTGCTATCCTATGTTAGAGAGAAACAAATATATTGTCACACGACAGTCGTTTTTCCGTTCCGTACCCTAAATATTGGCACCATGCATATACATCTTCCTAGATTGTTACCATGAATGTAGTAGTAATTTGACATTTGGCCTGGTATGAGTTACACAAAAATAACAGATAGATATATGCTTGTCTCATTCCAACACATGAATACATTCATATAAAAGAATGAGACTGGTATAATCGATACCGTTTTTTTTTAGCCTTAGTTCCATGCCTTTAGTCCATCTTCCTAGGCTCTAGCTTTTAAATATGTATGTGTGAAGTAATATATGGCTACGCACACTTCTATTCGCCTTGGGTTAGCATTAGGGGGTTTTTATTCCGTCATTTACGAGATTTTCTATGGTCTGGTTTTTTAGAGCGAAAGTGTTATTGACTTTAGTTGTTCAGTTGTTTTTACTGTCATTAAATGTTGAACACAGCTTGATGTTATTGTTAGTTAATGTTTCATAATTGCGGGCATTTGAAAAAATAAATGCTACAGCATCGTCATATGTATATTTTTTATACATATGGCATTGTGTCGCAAAATAAATCATCATCATGATTAGCCGTAAGATGGCCACTGCTGGACGACGCCAAATCCCTTTATTGCATTCTATCAGGGATATAGGATGCAATAAAGTCACACTTGACAGGCAGATTGCTGGAGGCCAATTCTCGGATTGTAGAGATTATCTCTAAATTAGAGATAATGTCGAAGCACGAATGTCTAAAAAAAAATACACGAAAATGTCACAATAACAATCAAATCGTATTCGATTTGAATGATTTTGGTCGACTTATGTCTATTTGTGACATCCCGAGAATAACAAATTAAGATTTTATTCGACAATCGCCATCTTTTTTCGACATATGTCGAATTCGACTTAATCTCTAAAGCACGAGAATTGCCCTCCAGATCGCAGCATTGGTGTTGAGTAGGTACTGAGGTAAATGCTGCTGCTATACATACATACATAGATAGATACACGCCTTTTTCCCCGAAAGAGTAAGCAGAGCCTCAAATGGGCCTCATTTCACCTTGTGTTGCACCATCGTGGGTTATAGACTGATTTCCCACGACTGACTCTGATAACGCATTCTTACAGTAATAATACGTAAGTAAGGTTCCTTAAGTAAGCTAGCTGCCAGAACAAGTCTTATACCATCGAATCTTACAAACAAGTCCGGGTAAGCTATGCTGTAGTAAGCGGTAAGCGGTATGCTGCTGCTATCCTCTGGTATAATCCCTTAGTTCATTTTTGCAACATCCACGGGAGGAGACAGAGGGCCTTAGACCGAGCACACCGTGGCACGTAAAATAAATATACCTTAGGTCATTTATAGTAGAGTTATTTTTCTCGTGTCGTGTGTGTAGTAGGTGTAGGTACCCCCGTTTCCATGATCTTTTATATCAAACACTTATTTTAGCAATATCAACCTACTGAAATTTTCTATAGTATAATTTAAACCGATTTTTTTTATTTTTTTTAAGCAATGTAAATTGATTAGGTATATTTTGTATTTTTAAAGTTAATAATCCAATCCGCGGATCATTTTGAAAGTGTTACATCCAAATTGGTACCCATTATTTAAAATCAAACAACTATTGTTTAAAAAAATTAGAGACAACAAATTTTGCTGAAAGTTTTGAGATTATAAATCAACAAAACCGAAAAACAACTCCATATAGATTTGTTCAATGTTAAAGATAACATACAAGATAATATAACCTCAACATTTTCAGTAAAAACAGAAATCAATGATGATTATGTTTGGATGTTTGTCAAGCTCTCATAACAAAACCATTGGGACAATTTTGATGAAATTTGTTACACAGGTAGAATAAAACCTGGGAAAACATAAAATAATTTGTATACGGAAATTTAGATATCTTAGGAGAATAACACGGATAAAACCCGTGGCGACGGCTAGTGATAATTAAACAATGTTAAGTGTACAATTGGACGAGCGTGCTTGCCACGCGTCCCGCTTGTGCTTGCTTTCCATCGGGGATACAGGGATATGGGTACGGGCGTCGTCCGTCACAATCACAGTACAATGTTGCGAGTACTTTAGTGAAACAATAGGTATGCAATAGGCATGGACGTAGTATACTAAGTCCATGGCAATAGGTACTACATAATTTATTTCAACTGTCACTTGTCTTTGATTCGAACGAAAATGAAGAGAATCTCAGGATTCAATCTGCCATTTTTGAAAGAAACGTAGTCATTTTTATTTAATTACATTTTAATGTGTTTTTTTCGAGTTGTTTCGTGTAATTTTGGTGGCATTTTAACTGGTGTATCTTAGATAAATAGCACATGTGTAGTGCTATTTAAGTGTGTTTTTCCCTGTATAAAAACTATGTTTTTTTGCCACTATTTAAACTGGGTTATGACCTGACGGAGACTCTTGACGACTTGACTAATTTTATTACAAATGTATATTACTTGACATTGGCGAAATTGTTTGGAGCACTCCTCAGAAGCCATTATGTGAAGAAGAAGAAGAGAATTTCCACAGTAGCCACGAATAAAGTAGAATTTGGTGCCTACCTACCTTTTGTTGAAAGGATTGAAGTCTTTTTATTTAATTTATTACTTGTTGTAGGTACCTATCAATTGTTAATTATTTTAGTCGCTTATAATTTAATTTGTGTTTGACAGAATAAAAAAAATGCAATGTCAGCTTAGTTTATATTTTCAATTCTGAACCTCACTAATAAGTACCATATTTAAAGTATAGAAAACAAGTAATTATTAGTAATATCTAGTTGGATCAGTTATTCAATATTCGTTACTAGATAAGGGCCGCCGCACACGTGGCTATGCGAGGCGCATGACACTAATAGATTATCAACTCATTGTCATGAAGGGCCATTCACTGGCCATTTGTCACCATTTGTATGCATAGCTCTATGATAAGTTGGAGATATATATTGGTTATTAATAAGTTGTATAGGCATTGTGTTCGAAAAATGTTTCTTTGAATTTGGCTTGTAATGCTAATCGGGTAGCATTTCTATGTAGACGTGTTGATGTCAATCTTTATGTTGTTTTTCGTAGATATATCGTACATACATACATAGACACACGCCTTTTCCTCCGATAGGGTAGGTAGAGCCTCAATGGGCTTCTATTTACTGTGGGTTGTACCGTCATGGAACTGAATCGGCTACCACCATCGCTATTTCTGCCGCAAAGCAGTAGTGCTCACATTGCTGTGTTCCGGTTTGAAGGGTAAGGGTGCCGGTGAAATTACAGGCACATGAGACTTTTCATCTTTATGTCTCAGGGTGGCGGGCGCAGTGCAATGCCACATAGGGTACGTCCTAGGTGGACGTGACCTATGAGGTAATGCACTGTTCATAGGCAGAGGTTACCGCTTAACATCAGGTGGGCCTCTTGCTTGTTCCGTCATCCAAGTAGTATAAAAAAAAAAAAAAAAAACTCTTATCTCCAGTAACACATTCCCTAATATGCTAGCAGCCAGGACAAATCTTATACCAACGAATTTTACTAACAAGTCCGGGTAATCCCTTTTACGACATCTATGAGAGGAGACGGAGAGGTATATTCTTAGGCCGCACACACCACCAAAAGCTGTAATATTAACAATGTATTAGTTTAGTTATATCTTACAATATCACGGGCCAATAATAGCGGTTTTCACAGGATTTTATATATAAAATGACTACTAAAATAAAAATAAAGTTTTTATATAACCAAAATTTGAAAGGTTTTAAGTGGATGGGCGGCTCAAGACCTTCGTGTCTTTCTATTACGGTGGCATAAGCCCAGCGGTGGACTTCTACAGGCTGATAATGATGATAGTGATGTGCCTCTATGGCTGAGGCATGAACCATCCACTCCGCCAGGCTGGTCAGGAAGTTTTTAAATTTTGTATGTTGTGAAAAAGAGTGAACGAGAAAAGAGCTCTGATAAGAATTATTCAGAAAAGAAGGGGTAAGATGGTTAGTCATCTTATTAGACTTGATATTTTATGAAAACTATCATAGAAGGGAAAATAGAAAGAAAACGAGGAATAGGAAGAACGCTAATAAGTAAAATGAACCAGATAAAGAAGAAGGAAGCTGTCTTGTCTTGGAGGTAAACCAGACCGCATTAAAGAGTTAAATGGAGGGAATTGCATCGGTTGCACAAGAGCCGAGCTATTAAGACGATATATTAAAATTTTGGAGGCGCTGCGTTACATGCTCACTCAGCAACAGTAAAGGTTACAAACCTATTTTCTCTAATCGAACGAGGGACCTAAAAAGGTTTTAAGTCCCTCGTTCGATTAGCGAAAATATTAAGCGTAATTTTTTATATAGGTATTATTCAGTAGGTAATCACATTAGTTAGATTACTATAAGATAATTTATTTTTTACAAGCCTTTATTTAACTTGAAATGTATGTATGTTTGTCTGGGTGGAATCTTGCAAATATTTGTCCGGGTGGAATCTAGCAACTGAATATCATCAACCGATTGAGCTGAAATTTGGCATACCTGTCAAGTTCCGATGACTCCGCCCATTCGATGTTTTAACATATTGCCTTAAATATTGTCTGAATATGTATGACAAAAGTAAAATAATATTTGCATCCTATTAAACAAAAACGGCTCATGTTACATAGCTGTGAGGAAAACACAAAATTAACACAAAAAAAATATATGATTTTTTACAGAACATTGCAATTGACCAACAAAACCAATGTTGATCTCAATCTTTCAACATTCTGGTTGCATAGCCAATTTAAATTCAGTTGCTTCAATTCCGATTGTGACAATCCACATAAATTAAATTCAATATGGCGTATGGCGTTTAAAAGTGCGGGTTCTTAACATACAGATCGATGACATAAAATAAATGAAGCAAAATAAAATGCACAGGTTTCTTGTAATCGTTAAATTAATATGTGAATAAATCAAATAAGAACGCACACATCTACATAGACATACACGCACATGTCTGCACGACTAAACAACTACCACATACACACACGAGACACTTCTACACACGTGTAGATAGATAATAAATAGTGTAAGCCGCTCCTTACTTGTTTACTGACTGTAATTCGACGATGAAGAAATCCGTAAAAGAACCAGAGGCCTTAGACAAAGTTACATTATATTAGCGAAGACGCTAGTAGAAAACCCAACAATGTATGAGATTGATGTAAGCTATCGAAATGTCACGTGGTCTAGTGTAATGAATTACGAATGAAGAAATGGAATCGCTTCGAAGCGAATACCGTTTAGATGCCGGCAGATCCCTGGTGAAGTGATTATGGGCAGACCATACCTATAGCTCGCAGAATTGACAGCCGTTGGGGAATAAATGTTCTCGAGTGTCAACCAAAAACCAGACGACGCAGTGTAAGATCAAAGTGTTCATTCAAGTGTGATTGAATTTAAGTGTACTGCGTGTCTTTTCGGAATAGTGGATGTTTCCCTGTAAAAACTTGCTTTTTCTGCTACCATTTAAACTGGGTTAAGACTTGACGGAGACTTTTGACGACTTGACTATAAAAATATAATTATATTACTTGACATTGGCGAAATTATTTGGAGCACTTCTCAGAAACCATTATAAGAAGAAGAGAGAGAGAAGTATTCAAGTCAAGTCAAGTTCAAGCCCTATTAGAAGTTGATCCAATTTTCAATCTGAAGGTACCTAACACACACTCGCAGAACACGCGTCTTTTCTAATAGACTCCTTCGCGTGGCGGGCGTGTGTGCTCCGTTAGGGGCGCAGGTGTGGCGTGGTGAATGACGCGGCCGTGGGAACGCATCACAACCCCGAGTTCCCAGGCCTACCACCTGCCACCTGCCGTACTACGCATAATTCGCCCGAGTAAATGAACGGTAGTGACCACGTGTGTTAAGGCTTTTTATGAGGCGGAAGACGGGAGCCCAATTAATTTTATCTTAAAGATTTCACCGAGCCAATCGATTATGGCAAAGGGTGACCAATCGGAGGTTCTCGTAGATTGAGTTGGTTATGGCGCAGAACGAATTAGAAACATTCAAATTGGATTGGAAATAATTAAAATGAACCTACATTACATTTTACTGGCGAGCCATTCAGAATCAATCCTGGATAGAATTACGTAATCACAATTCTAAAGAAGTAAATTTACTTGCGAAATACAGCCTATCTTCATAGTCACGTTCATTAAAACAATAAAAAATAAAATTCGTTCGTTAAATATCTTTATGTATAATAGTTATAAGGGATATATTACTATGGGCCTTTGTTTAATTACAATGTACATTTTTTAATGTTGCCTGAAATAAATGTATTGAATTGAATTGAATTAAGTGGTTCCAAAAATTCATATCATTTGGGACGAGTTCACGAATTGGAAATAACTGCCCTTTCAACAAGAAGTGATGTTTCACTAAGCTAAAAAGTATATTACAACTCAATCCAGGTCATAATCTATCTGGGTTCCAAATTTCACTGAAATCGGTTCAGCCGTTTCGGCGTGATTGAGTAACAAACATCTAACCAAACATCTAACTTTTACATTTAAGGTGGTTGCTTTTTTATACAAACGTATTTGCACAAACATGGTTGAACAGAATATAATTTAATACTGAAATGACTGTTGTTGGCTTTTACATTGGTCATTATTTGCGGCAAATCATATTTGGTTGAAGAAAACAGTGGAATAATAGCGAAAATAACATCGACATTTTAATCCATACAAGTCATTTTGATGTTATTTTCGCTATTAGTCCACTGTTTTCTTCAACCAAATATGATTTTCCGCAAATAATGACCAATATAAAAGCCAACAACAGTCATTTTAGTGTAAAATTTTAACCTGTTTTCCCATATTTGTGCAAATACGTTTGTATGAAAAAGCAACCAATTTAATGATATTAGTGGGTTTTTTTTTAGCAGATTTTTTTCCAGCAGTCAAGTTCTAGTCCGAGTAGGTCAAGCGTAGCTATATCACCAAGTTTTTTGGTGAAAATTATCTGTTTCAAAACAAGCTTGTATGAAAATATTGGATAACATTAAATATATTTGATTGTATTATCTTCAGAACTAAAGGTGTGTGAATAATTTCAGCATGGTCGGATATCGGGAAGTGATCGAAGATTTGGGGTGAGTCCGTATTCATCCCACAAATATTTATTTCCGGATTCAATTCCGGCCTAAGATGTAGGCCGTATTCATCCACGTTGTTATAATGCCTTAAAGATTTTAGTAATAATACGTAAAATGATTAAATAGGTATGTAATTTATTAGGAATTTAATAATATTTTTTAAAATGTAATTTTTGCATGCCTTAAAATTAATCCTTGTAACACTACCTATTTGTAGCAAATAAACAATTTGTTTGATTGATTGAAAAAATTGTACCCAAAAACGATAGAGCACAAAGTTAAAAAAAAAAACTTGTAAAAAGTACAAACGACTACTAGTGCCAGTGCAGTCGTCCGTGCGTTTTCTATGATTTAGCTACGCTCGCCTGTCGTCGCTCGAGCACTAAATCCAGCCTCTATACTCCTCTACAAATAGCCTACCGTACTGTTTTATATTGTAATCAACGGCACGTGATTTCAATTGTTGACTGTTTCCTCACACACGCCCTATCAAATAATCTTCCTTGTTTGCCGAAGCCCTCATAACTACCCAATTACGCCACCCTCCAAGCAATAGTCGTAACAAACGCACATTGTCATTATAACACAGTTTATGAAACATTTACTATGAGAATGTGCCATAGCATAATTAGTAGCTACTATGACAATGCCACGTTTATACGAGCATCGTAGCTAATGCTTAGTACGTGTCACATAGTACACTAAGCACCTATAATCATGCTGATCAGACAAGTATTAGTGAAACCGGCAAGCACCTATAATCATGCTGATCAGACAAGTATTAGTGAAACCGGCAAGTGCAAGTGAATAGAAGCTGATCTTATTAACTAAGCAACAGACTACCCCGAAAAAAATTTACTAAGCACGTGTCGCTTGCTGAGTCGTGTGAACAGCAGCGACAAGTCTTTAGTAATGACATTTCGAACGGATGACTTGTCACTAATACCTTTCTGCTAATACCATAGTGTAAACGGTTACTTCTCACTTGTCACTAAGCAGGTTAAGGCGCATACCAGAGCCAAGTTCCGTCACTTTCTAACTCATTAAAGTTCAGGTAAGTTATAAAGTGACAGAATAGCTTGCGCGGAACGAAAAGTAAGTGAAAATCACGAAAAACAATTATTTGCCACGTGAAAAACCGTTGCATCACAGAATCATACGTTCAACTTGAAGATAAGGTATTTGCCGACATTTTGGTGAAATAGAAACTACAAAATTCTAATTCGTTTACAAGTTGAATCTAATTTTCAGTCGAAAACCGCTACACTTTGTTATATTTTTTTACTTAGTAAATGAATAGGTATAACATTTTTGTACATTCACTTTACAGATTTATTTTTCTGCACATAGGTAACATTGACTACTCTATTAGGAGAAAGCCTCCAAATAAGACAAATAAGCTGCTGTATACGCATTAATACTAAACGATTAGTACTAATGATAAGTACCTACTAAGCTCGTGTAAACTAGGCTTATAATAGTAACTATCAACGCCTTTCGGTACCATTGTGCGATGATAATCGATGCGGACGCTCGCGGTTGACCTTTCGGTTACGTTTTAACTTGTTCCGGTACACTTGTATCCTCTACCTGTTCCGGTGTGTGCACTATGACCGTTTATTCATAAGAACCACCCCTAACGTTTATGAATAACCGTTTTATGGTCACGAGGCTCAATAAAGGAGTTATACGTTGTATTCGATACGAGCGTTAAAAAATTTAGTAGTAGTAGAGCTTTTTTGTGAAAGGGTTCGTTCGGGGAAGTACTACCACCATACCTACTTCTGCCGCAAAGCAGTAGTGCTCGCATTGCTGTGTTCCGGTTTGAAAGGTAAGGGTGCCGGTGAAATTACAGGCACATGAGACTTTTCATCTTTATGTCTCAGGGTGGCGGGCGCAGTGCAATGCCACATAGGGTGCGTCCTAGGTGGACGTGACCTATGAGGTATTGCACTGTTCATAGGCAGAAGGTGGGCCATCAGCATGTTCCGTCATTCAAGTAGAATAAAAAAAAAAATACTATGGTCTGATGATAGCTGTGTATAAAAATATAGAGATAAAGCAATTTTGACGTGAATTCGCTGACGACACTCCAGACTCCAGGGGATGGGCAGCAGCATCCACTTGAGTATGCTACAAAATTACAGCGATCACCAAACCGCCTGCCGAGCGTGGTGAATATTGCAATAAATAAATAAATATAAATATTGCTGGACAATTCACACAACATTATCTAGCCCAAAGCTAAGCAGAGCTTGTGTTATGGGTACTAGACAACTGATATACTTAATACAATATATTACACAGACAGATATATTTTTTTAAATATAGAAAATACCCAGAACACCCTTAACAAAAATCTGCGGATCACTCAAATATTTGTTCCGAGGCGGGAATCGAACCCGCAACCTCCTGCGTTGCAGGCGAACCTACGCCCGCCGCGCCACAGAGGTTGCAATACCCTCCATTGTATTCTATGGAGGAAGCCCCGTACAACGACCGTGTCAAATGATTGTTAAAAGCTTAGACTCAGCACTCAGGTGGGCAGGCAGCTAGTTTGTATATCTCTTTCGTAGCTACTGAGTAGTCTATCTATTTATTGTCGATGGCGATGGAGCGCAGTATCCTGGGAGTTAAATTAACCGACCGGATTCGAAGCACCACACTGCGCTCCAAAACTAAAATCGCCGACGTGGGAGAAAAAGCCGCCCAGCTGAAGTGGAATTGGGCTGGACATGTCTATAGCATGCTGATGAGCTGTGGGCCAAAATAACCACTATGAGCTGCCCTGACACAGCGAGACGGGGCGTCGCGGCAGACCACGTAGGAGATGGCGCGATGAAATAGATACCTTCAACACAGATTGACAAACAATAGCACAGGATCGTAGTGACTGGAGGATATGGGAGGAGGCCTTTGCTCAACAATGGGATGATTCAGGCTAACAGTAACAGTAACACATAAACATTACGGCCGCCTACTTACAGTATACAGCAAGTCATTAGCTTCCAGAACTCGTTATGATTAATAGGACTGAAACAAGTCCAATTACCGTTTGATTGAGTGTGTCCAATTTACTGAATCGTGCCGCGTATAGACCTCGTTTAGTTGCGTAATACCTTTTCATTAATTAATTACATCGGGAGATGAAATAGACAATCGAAAAAACGAAGACGACAATTAAACAGACAATAAGTCTTGTTTTTGTTAATTAATCAAATAATTAATTAATTATTTCGTGTCCAGCCTTCTGGTTGAAACAAGGTGTAGTTCCTGTTTGATCCATTGAGATCGATCCGTTGTTCTTTTCGATCCATTATACCTATAGTTTTGTTCCTGATCGATCCTGTCTCCAATGGATCATTTTTAAATGATTATTTCAATTAGTTTTGTGTTCCTGATGGATCCATTAAGGATTTTTCAAAGAAGATCGAAATTTAGTAAAATTGGTTGAAACGATATAAATACCCAAATGGGTTGTACGTTATTGTGTTGAAACAAGAAGTAACACCTTTTGTGGTATGTCCTATGGATAGACCCATCTCCTCCCGTGGATGTCGTAAACACCGACAGAGGGATTACACCTGTGCAAGGGCAACAGCGTCTACCTGAGTACTCAACATGGATACTGCGATTACCAATCTGCCTGCAGAGCGTGGTGATTATGGCAAATCCACCATTGTGTTTTATGGGGGAGGCCTCGTCCAGCAGTGGACGTCTTAAGGCAGCTGATGAACATAAACTGTGCCCGACTAAAACAAAACATACCTAACCCGAACATCAAAAATCGGTCATGGTTGTCTAGATATAGTCTGTTTTTTTTTTAGGGCCACTTATGTGAATTCTGGAACCATGAGAGTTATCGAAAAGTGATGTTAGGAGTTAAATAATGAGTTCTGCATTAGAAATGTACTTTTAGTTTAGAGATAGTGTTATAAAAAAAATAGCTTTTTGCTTTCTGTGATCAATAAGGACGACATGATGCGTGGTTTTACACAAGTTTGTGTTTGCAAGGTCTATTTTTCGCAGAACTACTATTAATATAAATAATAATTAAGTTATTGTTCCGTCATACAGGTAGCTAAAAAAAAACTGTTACAACAGGTAAAACTACCTGGAAACGACTTCACAAAAAGGAGGAGGGACTCCATCAGGATACCTTACTAGGTATGTATTTTTTCTGTTTAGGAAATAATCCCGGGGAGATTCTATGACAACATAAGTTTTTTTTTTGAAGACGAATTTTTTCTTCGAATTAGTCTATAAATACCTACGCAATTGTAGAAATTGCATGTGAATTGTGTAAGTATTAGGATTTTTATTAATTCCTTTGCAAACACGATTCTTAGTTTTATATACAAAAAGCTAGTGAAATAGTTACAGCGCACAGTGTCACAGTTTTTATCAATAAACAACCAACCAAGTCCTCAGATACAGCAATTTATCCAGAGATATACGACAGAGTGGGGGCATAAGCCTTTCCGCATAACTTAGATTCCATTTCTAAACCAGTCACTAGCTGATCTATTTTAAACACCAATTATAAAAGGAATGCAGAATAACCAATCAGGAACAGCATCGAGCATGAAACAACCAATCAATAAGAAACCGGCTCCCGAGGAGTCTCCTCGGGCGAAATGACATTTTCCTCAGAGATCTGCGTAATTACGCAAACTTGTTCTCTTTGTACTTAATTATAAGGGCCATTGCCTGTGGGGTGGTAATCATCAGTTAACCTACCTGTTATACTTACCGCTTACTTGGTTTCGGAACCGGTCAAGTGTGTTGAACTGGCACGATGAGCGTTCTGTATGGGTGATAAAATAGTGTACGTATAGGTAAGTCACAATTTTTGCCCCAAAGGCGTAGGCAGAGTCGAGTACTTATTGACGTTTGACACAATCAGTAGCTAACATAGCAACAACGCTCATCTCTAGTGAAAAGGCAGCTTTAACCTGGTCTTACTAATTTACTAAATACCTAGGCATTGTTTTTTTTATCACTACTTCAGCGGGTAAGTTTATAGCTGAATCTACTATCTCCCCTCTGACGACCTCTGTGGTGCGGCGGGCGACGGTTCGCCTGCAACGCATGAGGTTGCGGGTTCTATTCCCGCCTCGGAACAAATATTTGTGCGATCTGCAGATATTGGTTCAGGGTGTTCTGGGTATTTTCTATGTATAATAAAACATATCCATCTATGTAATGTATTGTATTAATTATATCATTTATCTAGTACCCATCACACAAGCTCTGCTTAGCTTGGTGGTAGATAATGTTGTGTGAACTGTTCAGCATTATATATTTATTTGTGTATTTATTTAATATACCTAATTCAGTATTACCTAAATAGATATATAATTCTGACGGATGACAAAATTTTGCTATGATGGTTTTTATTAGTTCGTATTTGGAGCGTAACCCCAAGAACACGCAATAATTATTTTTCTTCTTATGCTTACGATGACAGTCGAAGATAGTATACATGTATGGAATACGAATTGACGTGATCCAGTCTATGATTAAACCCTCCGATATGTAATTATGTAGTTCTTGATATCTGATCATATAAATTTGCTTTATAGCAACAGTATAAAATTGCAATTTAGCAATTATAATAACTGGTTTTTGTTCGTGTAACAATATTATTATTCTCACTATTATTGTTTTGATACTGGTGGATTGAATATGATTAAAATCATGCGATAATAATTACACGAAGAAAAGAAGTCTCATAAAAAAAAATGGTTTGGTTTTAGGGACCTGAAGAGACCTGAAAGAACCATTAGGATCACTTTGTTGTCCATCTGTATGTCTGTCCAGACCCTCTTTTTCAGAAACAGCTAAAGGTATCAACTCGAAAGAAGCAACAACTTGAATGTCGGCAACTCCTGACCCGGGAAGTTGAAATTTGGGTCAAACAATGTATGGGGAGTTGCCATTAACACCGAATATAAAGAAAAAAAGGAGTAAAGCTTCTCAATATATGCATTAACAAGAAAAAAAATGAAAAATTTAATAAGCCCCAACTCAATGTAACGGCTTAACCGATTTTGATAAAACATGTGTAAGAGCCATCGCTAGAAAACCTGATAGGTGTGGTGGTAGTACTTCCCCGGACGAACGTAATACAAAAAAATCCCTGTAATCTACTTGCTACTATGGTCTTGTATGGCTTTTTCGTTGTTATTATCTTCAGACAGTAAATACACATTTTTAGCTACACTTTGAACGTGTCCGTAATTACTTTTATTTCAAAAATACATCAGTCCAAGAAATACAATTGCATAGTAGCTGTTATTCAGAGTATTTACGTCTCTAGTATATAATTTTAAACACTTGCAGCAATCATATTTAAGTTGCTGGTAGTATGTGCCGTATTTTTTTAATATTTTTCACTGAACGTAGTACTAGGAATCAATTTCTGGTAATATCTACCTCTTTTTGTAACGACAACTAGCAATCTATAATTTTATGTATCGCAATGAAGATATTCAGCGAATTTCTGCCAATGATAAGGGATCTATCAGGCCAAGGGATCAAATTCAAGGGATCCATCAGGAACAGTACATTTGTAACTCAAAATTACAAATGTACTTTTTGAGCTTTCATAGCTACTTCAGGTTTTTAAATCAGCAAAAAAAAATTTACAACCGTTATTTATCATCATAATCAGTCTATAGAATTCCACTGTTGAATATAGGCCTCTTCTGTAGAATACCATGAGGACGGACCTTGAGCCGCCTCCACCCACTGCCTTCCTGCGACCTCTATAATATCTTGGGTCCATCGAAAAGGAAGCATTTCCCTATTGCGACGTCAGGTTTGTTGTCGCAACTGAAAGCCATTGGGTAGAATATAAAGGTTCTCGCATTCTTCCCAATGGTTTTCAGTTCTTCGAGCTTTATGGCCTGCTCATTGCCATTTCAACTTGCTAATTCTGAGAGCTGTATGTCGTATTTACTGCACACCTGTATCCAATAACAAGTTACATTGTTGTCTAATAGGAGTCCTGATTACAGTGCTGTTACCAGATTGAAGTCCGTGATTACAATTGCACCCTGACGATAGCAACTTGTACAATTGCGAATGAAACGTGATCCTACCCCGTAGTTATTGAAGGCATTCCACGAAAGGCACCAGTATAGTAGGTACAGTATAAGTGCGACTATTGCGACTTCGTGTTTTGTCAGCCGCGAACCAATTTAAAGTCCGGTTGTGAATTAAATGACCTTGAAAAACGTTTATCCGCAGCAAGAACGCGCCTTGACTTCAAAGCTCACGAAGCTCGCATACAAACAAGTGAATAAATGACTGAGATAGCCCACAAAAGTGTAGAATCATTTATAACTGTTCAAATCCAATCCATAAAACAGCAAAGCAATCCAAAAGGAGAAGGTCATGCAGACTCATGCATCAGCTTAACGACCACACTTCATTTAACAGTACCAATTAGGGGCGACTCAATAAATTTAACTAAAATAAAACGATAAATATACGACTCAAAAACGTCGCAAAAAAACTTTGTCGTCAGATAACCGAGCCACACCAAAAAAGTAAGCAGTATCATTAAGCACACAAAATATGTTTTCCATTTACACAGACGCTTCAAGGCGGTTATAATTTTGTATACGCTGAGTGTTTACTCAGTAAGAAGTGCTTCGGATCGGTAACACCTGCCGCGTTTTCCCACGGCAGCGTTCGGGCATGTTCGGCTACACTCGGGCGTGGTCGGGTGCGTTGGCGTTTACATGCAAAGTGATAGCAATAGGCATGCATTCGTGCACGCTTATCACGCGTCACGCGTCAGAATCTGTGTGGTACGACCGTCCATGGGTACGACGTACGACCCTGCGTTTTTTAAGTGCGTGCCTGTCTATGCGTCGGCGGAATACTAATTTTATTATCTTATTATTACGTTTTATTATTGACTGCAGTCATTATTAAAATGTAATGGTTTGGTGCGGTGGATAATTACTTTCGTACCTGTTATTGAAAAATCTTTTTTAATGTTTTATTAACGTTAAAGCTTCAAAATTTGAAGCTGGAAGGATGATTTTGTTAGTATGTAGTACAGTAGAGCTTTCTTGAGAGTTCGCCCGGGGAAGTACTACCACCATACCTATTTCTGCCGCAAAGCAGTAGTGCTCGCATTGCTGTGTTCTGGTTTCAAGGGTATGGTTGTGGTGAAATTTCAGGCCCATGAAACTTTTCACGAACATGAATTTTTGGGTCACATTTGAGTTTAATCCTTGTGTTGTTTTACACTTGAAAAAAAATAAGCTTGATTTAATCAATTCAAAATCAGATCTTCCATTAGAAAATTTAACGCCACGCCCCCCTCCCCCCCCACCTTATACGTTTCTTGTTCAAGTAACAGATAATCGTATAGTGCTATCCTATCATATACGAACTACATGTAGGTATGTAAATATGAGCGCCAGCCTAGTTTCATAAGCAAACAAAACGACCATTTTCCGATACTAGCTGTACTCGCCATAAACGGCAATGTGAGCGTAAAGCGATATTTTATAAGGCCCCGTTATAATGAGCCAATAAAAACTACGCACAAGATGGATAAAAATAGGCGTGTCTTAAGGGCCAAGACACACTATAACAAATTATGTCCGAAAATGGTAAACAAGGCTGCATTTTGAATCCATCATGCAGGTCATAATAGAGTCTTGGGAAGCAATGGCGGCGATGAGCTCACCCTTATCTATCACGTCTATATTCGGTGGTGCAACCCACTGTGAAAAGAGGCCTATTGAGGCTCTGCCTACGCCTTCGGGGAAAAAGGTGTGTGTCTATGTATGTATTTATGTATGTGGGCCATCTGCTTGATCCGTCATTCCAACTTCCTTTACACCAATATGTTCAACTATCTGTTCAACCAGTTGAACATATTTGTATAGAAAAAATATACTTACAGCATAATTTCAATAATTTGCTCAGTTGACCCCCACCTAGTTGGTTGTAGAGGGGTGTTATAAATTTGTCTTGTGTATGTCTTGTAGCTCCCAAACAGATGGACCGCTTATAATTGAGTTTTTTTTAAAGATGACTTGCCAAGGGTTTATTTTGCTATGTTTGGTGGTAATTGGTGCAGCCGTTTCCAGGAACAAGCACGCAATATTTTTGAAGGGAACACAGACTTTTGCTTTGTATGACAGTTGATAGCGCGTTCTATTTTTCCCTGTGGCGACATCTAGTCGCGAATAGAGTAATTAGCTTCGGGGCTCTACATCATGCGAGCTAGCCACCAATGTTATACGTTTTTAAAATTTTAACGGAACACTGAAAATAGTCGGTGTTTATTTTTTTAATAAAATTTACTTTTAATAAGAAAGTAAAGAAAGAAAGTAATGTTTATTGTTTGTTGTTTATGTTGTGCATTAACAAAATCGGTTACGTACATATAAAACTAAAAACATTTATTACATAATAAAAGTTACAAAAGAAACCGGGCAATGCTCATTCGGCCTGACTAATATAAATTTAAGTATTATCAATTATTAATTTTCACTAGAAACGGGATATTTACCATGATTTTTGAGTTTTATATGTTCCCGATATTTCGGCACAGTTGCATGCGCCATCATCACGGGAGAACTGACTAAACTCTTTGCGAGTAGATGTTATTGGCAGATATATCGATCTAACCTCTTTCTCACTCTTTTATTACGAACGATACCACTACCATCGGTTTCATTGTCACAATTCACACCAACTCGACACACAACATTAACGGTGTCCGGACGCGTAGCAGGTACCACACTTTTTTGATTCTTACACATTCTTACCACAGGCTTCCATACTCCAGATAATTGAAAACCATCTTCTCTATTGAAGTTTCTGTACTTAGTAATTGTCGCGCATTTCAACATAGGTACGCCAGGGTTATCACAAAATGGTGATCTTCCCTTGCGACAAAATAGACATGGGGTTGAGATTATGGATCGACCATTAACATTCTTATATACTGCTTCGCAAATGAGTTTACAGCCCTAAGCTGGCTGAAGGCCGGGGGGGGGGGGTCTGACACGGAGGCAGACCCCCTGTGGTCGACCTTGGTCCCATACACAACCACGCGAGGATCATCCTCCTCTCCGCGTCTCCTTGATTGTGCCCAGATTTTCCAGCCCCACAGGGGCAACCGGACTTTGGGCTTGGTACGTTAATACCAAGTGCTCACACCTTCCTTCCCCAAGAGCAACCCCTCTTCCTCTCAGTAGGCTCGACCACGCCCTAAGGGCTATCAAGTGGACTCACGCAGGTTTGAGAACACTTCCATTCGGCTATGCCAGGAGCCCTGAGTTACGCTGTACCTCAGACCCCCCATCCTCGAGCGTCGCTCGAAGGGTTCTGAACTACATCAGAACCCCCTGCCCCTAGTGCAACGCACTATCCCAGTCAGTCGATCGAACTAGTCCGTTGTACATCTGTACACAAGTGGACTTTATAATTAACATCGCGGAGGCAAGATTTTATCGCGAAGGTCATACTTCCAATATCTCATACCCCATCAAAGAAAGATAGTTAATTATCATCTAGCACTTACCACGTGACTGTAAGCCTCTCGATCACGAGGCCAAACCTTCCCTTTCACAGTCCAACTCCGTCTAAGGCGACGGCTCAACAACCAATGCCGCGTAACACGCGGCTCGCAGCCAAGTACTTTTTTCTATAGCTTTTCTAGGGTAGGCATATTTAGGGTAGGCACAAAAAATATGGTGTCAATGTTTATAACAGACAACGAATTATCACCGTTAATATTTTACACAGAACACAGCGCAAAACTGACCTACAAAAACAGGTAGTTCAATAAGACTTACTTATTGTCTATAACCTCGCGCTTTGCGCGACACACCCAACAGAAGAAAAAAGGTGTCTATCTTAGCAGGGCAAGTAACGCGTCTACTCCAGGAATTTATCTCTGGCTCGGATAACGATATCACTTCTGTTTCTTGCTCGCACTTCATTTGACTGTTGAGGCACTTTCTCAACCACGAGATCACAAAATATGGCATTCGCTTCGAAGCGATTCCATTACTACATTCGTGATACAATACAATTGACCACGTGACATTTCGATAGCTTATATCAATCTCATACACTGTTAGCCTTCCTACTAGCAACATCGCTAATAGAATGTTACATTGTCTAACCAACACCTCAGGGCTAAAAGCTACTGCTTACAATACTAATTCTTGTTCGGTGACATCACAACTGCTTCCTGGCCTGTCGCTTCACAGACCAGTTCTTCATCCCTTTCAGAAGTTTTCTGAGGACTAGAAAACAAAGGTGAAGGTTGTCCTTTTTCATGACACTGCATCTCACTCTCCAGAACCTGTCGACTCGACTCCGCTTCTGGATCGATGACTAATGCGTCGGGCATACATGAGCTGCTCTGCTGGTTCCCGCTGAACCAGTTGTAAGCTTGTGAATATTCCTCAGAATCCCCCTTCAGAGGATAGAGGTATCCCCTTATCTCAGGCATGTGAGATACTGCCCAGTAAACATCCTTCTATACTACTTTCTTTACTTTTTTCCAGCTCTCTATAAAGTCAGATTGAAGTCTTAAGCTAGTACATGGTACCTCGTCTGGTACCGGTTTCACTGACAAACACTTTCCTACAGTTAGGAAATCAGCTGGACGTAAGATGTGTTCCACATCAGTCCCGACTCGCGTCGTTCTTGAATACCTCCAAGGTGCGCTTCAGGCAATGCTTGACAAGGCATTCAAACATCCAAGCCACGGAGCCAGCTACGGAATGAACTTCGACTCGATTCTGTTCTTTATCCAATAATGACTTGTCATTACTTCAGAGTTCAGTTTGAAGCAAGTAGCATTTTCTGAGTAGGTACATCTTTTTTGGAATTCCTCTTGTCGCAGCAAATCTACTTAACGGTAGACATCTGGCGTATTTTTCAGCAGATAGGTTCTTCACGATTTCCAGGTGTATCGCCCGAATAGTCTGACATGTGAATAAGGCTACCAATCTTTATTCTTTCCATTCAGTGAACTCACGTATAGTGGATTAAAGTAATCTACGCCGGTAAACGTGTAGGTATCGCTGTAGTGTAGCTAGTAGCTTGTAAGGACCTACTGGTTGTAGCGCTGGATACTTCATGTCGTAGCTCCTTGTGGTGCTAGCATACGACCACGCAGCGAAGCGTAGCATCAGAGTACATCAGACCACCAACACATCAATTTTGTTTTTCTTAGTGTGTTTCCATAACTGCCACTTGTCTGGGAAGTATTGCAGCTGTAATTTCAAATCTCTTAAGAAATACATTTCACTTACATGAGAAAACTAAAAACAAAAGTAATAAATTGGGCGTGATTACGTAACAACGTACGTTACGCTGCAGTCTGTATCGAATTTTTCGTTAAATAAACACAAAGTTTTAGGTAATAAAATGTACAAAAATTACTGAAAAAATGTGGGTAGGTTCGATGCGGGCTGATCGACAAGCTCGTTCGTCCAGTCAAAACAAAATAGGTTAATCACAAGAGGGAGACACACAGATCAAATATCCATAGGTCCATTATGGATACTGGCAAACTATGACCAGTCATGAGGCTCTAGCTCGTCTACAATCCTATACCCAGGGCCTCCCGAAAAAAAAAGAAGGTTTTATTCATGTGGTAATCAGGACCAGTAACCAGGATCCTGGTGGAACATCGGTCCGTTTGCAATACCAACATTCTCTCTTTTGATATTAAAGTTCAGGTTCAGTAGCAATGAGGGTGAATATGCTTGATCCCATTGATTCTGTTTGCCACAAATAGTGGCAGAAGCTTGTTTGACTTAATCCATGCAAAAACTATGTGACCGAAAACTGTCCACAGATACTATTTTCCAATTAGCAAGTCTAGGTTAGTTTTCACATACTTCAACATACTGCTTCTTAGCAGTAACCCTAGTCATTCTAGTTTGGATATCTACAGGTCATCCCTGTCTTGAACTATTTTTTTTTCTTTCTAGTGACATTGAAACTTGTTGATCTCTTTTTGTCTTTAGTTAAACAACTGCTGCATAAGCATGTTTGGATGCATCCGTGAAATAATGTTGCTAATAAGTGACATTGGTATCTGATGAGTCCATACATATATATCTCCGAAGTTCAGCTTCAGTTACAGCCTTCGAATCCTTCAGAACGGTTCCCAACAGTTATTTCAGGTTTTCAGGAAATGCGCTTTCCCATTAGATAAACAGATAACTTTTATTGATTACCACGCAGAAATACAATAAAATAAGCAAAGATGGGCAACCGCTGACCCAGATCAAAAAATAAATGAACTGGGGCCCTTTCATGGAAGTGATAAGTCCGTGTTGTTTTTTGTCACCTTTTCTAAAAAACTTTTATATATTAAAAGTTGGGAAGCAAATGTTGTAACTCTAACTAATTAGATAAATCAAACAAAACGCAAAAAGCTTCATTACTTTTCCACAACTTCTATGCAAGAAATTAAATTGGCTTTTTCATTATTTTAACCTGCTATCAGAGTATCTGTGATCGAAGATTTTAATATAATATATTATCAATAACCAAAAGTATATCAACTGTACGTTACGTAAGTCGTAAAAGTTGTGGCAAACAATGTATGGGAACTTACATGTTCTCTAAACTCTGGGCAATCCAATAGGCAACCTTTGTACTTTCGATGCACTTACCAGTGCATCCACAACAGAAACAAACAACTAACAGAAAAAGAGAATTAGCATACTGGTGTGACTTCTATATCAACGCTTTAAATGATAACAGTTTTGTACTTACATCTGTTAGATCCGCACATTGTCTTTAGATACATCATATACTTTTATATATACATTAGTATAATAATTACCCACACATACCCGGCCTTGTTGGTATGAAATCAGCTGACCCGTTCGCGCCTTCGTCCGCGCGGAGTAAAAACGTTCCCGGCGTTTAGACAACAAACCAACCGAAAAACCTTTAAACGACACCACACTCAACCTTTTCTTTCTTTTTATTTATTGATGTCATTTTTACCTTGAGGACCTGAAAATATATCTAAACTCAACAACTATACCGTGTAACTATCCTTCACAACGTCGAAATACGCTGAAGACTTGCTAAAACACAGTGTATTTTTATACAAAGAAAAAACGTTACCATACATTTTCTCAGAAAAAATATATCAGATATTGCTGAAACATGCTTGCCAATTTTATGTGAGGAATCTCCATTTAAATTTCAAGGTTCCACTTCAGGAAGGCTTCCAGAATACAAAGTATTTTGTACCACTTAGGATGCGAATTCTCAAGACTCCGTAAAACCTTCCACATCGAGAAACAACAAACACACACTCCAAATTTCATGACTCTAAGACAAGTGGCTTAGGGTGCGTACCGTCAATCGGTCAGTCGGTCAGTCAGGACATTATGAATATAGAAATATATATTAGAAGTAGATGTGTTAATACTGCAAGCAAGCTCCAGCCGACTCCGTCGTAGGAAGCAATGGCAGTGATGAGCTCGCCATTCGCCACGCCCATACACCCGCGATGGTACAACACATATTAGAGAAAACAGGCCCATTGAGGTTCTGCTTACCCTTTCGGGGAAAAAAGTTATTTTACTTTCTCTTTACAAATATCTTGGAAGATAAACTAGGTATATCGGTAGGATGAGTGGGCATACAACAGCATGGGTTTTTACTCATACTCATTGGGTCATACTTGGTCGTACATAGAGTGATCAATGTGGTCTTCCGATACCTTCAACTTCAACGTAGGTATAACTTTGTTTGTTTATCCCATGCGGTCAAACCAAGCACGATGTACTTATCACATTGTATCCTATATTGCCTTATGTTGTTGATGGATCATAGTATCTACGACCTGTGTGCTATTAGATACCCTTTACCCAGCCTCTATGTTGATTGAGAGTTGATTGAATGTTGAACTTGTTTGTCCATACATTTATTCACCGCTTGGTGTCTATCATGCTTTGTGCAGAATGGCTGAACATCTCTTGTGGGTAGCAGCTCCAAAAGTTTTCACCAATATCAGGTTTGTTTTGTCGTAGACAGTCCCAGTGACTTCGCTGCCTTTGATATTGATATAATATAGCTGCATTGCTGCCGCTGTCCAAAAGAAGCCTCCTACTAAAATATTTTCCTTTATTTAGCCTTCAGATCGTTACCATTGTGGTCTCCCATTGGTTTAGGACATAGCACCTTGAGGTAATCTCCTTTGCTGTTGTAGCAGGATATTTTACTATTACATGCTTTAGATAGATGTTCCCGACTAAAACTTTGAAACACCTTTTGTTCCTTTTGTTCAGTGGCTCGCTGGTAACATAATTATCTCAATTTTAATCAGCTAGAGAGACGGTCCTCTTTTGAGATTTGATCCAAATTAAGCTGCCCACGTGCTTCGCTTGTAGGTTATCAGCTTTTGGTGGCAAAGCCGCAGGCGTGTGGTAGATATTGTGTTATTTTTTCTTTGGCGAGACACCCTTCTGTGCAGTTGCAGTCCAATAATTTTCCAGATAGGGTAGGTACATATTTTCCGTAGGTATGTTTCCTTAAAGTCCAAGGAAATTTAATGAAATAGTTCCTTAACATGACGCTGAGGCTATATAATCATAAATCTTAAAGTAATATTGGATTGAAACTTATCAAATAATGCCGGCCGGCTAGTTTTACAACTTCAACTTTTTAGGTACCTTATTTTTAATTAAAATTAAGTGTACATAACGATATCGCTCTTGCAGGCGATTTTCAAACCTTTTACAGTACCTACTGGAATACTTAGTATAACACTTATTAGATAATCTTTACGCAGTAGGTACAACATTTCACATAGGTCACAGAATAAATAATAGTACCCTAGGTAAACCAGATAAACCAGGTAAATCAGGTAAACAAACCACATTTCAAGTCGGACGGAAGCAGAACGAACGGAAACGGAGAGATATTTTTATACGAAAAATCGAGCGAATCGCATTGACAAATCGTATTATAATTTCACATGTTTTGCTTAAATTCTAGTTATTATCGATACACCATCTAAAACTAAGACCTTTCTTTCTTAATTAAGCTTACTTTAAACCATATTTCCTTGTGTAATACTTAATTAACATACAAGGGAAATCGCGCAGTTCGACCGGTTAAATAAATTTAAAAAACCGGTAACTTCCGACACGTAAACAAATATTGCTCACAGGCATACACACTATAACTATAGACACGTCTGTCTTTTACATTACGCATTGGGACCGTACCTGGAGTATTTGACACGATCAGTTCTGTAGACCGTGATTTCCAATAATCGGTGAGTTTTTTTTTTTTTGTCGAAAGATACGCAAATAATTTTAATGTTGTCAATTGACAAAATATTTTCAATAGGTAATAAATTGAAAATAACGCAAAAAGATACGCAAATAAGCACACAAATCATGAAGTCAATCAATAAGAAAAAATATGGGGTAGGATAAATAAAACACCATGCAAGTTTATCATAATTTCAAAGAATTATTTTTCTTTCTCGTTTTTTTTTTTTGTAGGATAATAAGGTTTATAATAAAAATGATGTAGGTAGGTAAATCTTTTGATCCGGAGAGAACCCAACGAATTAGGCTTCTCCGGATCATACCACTCCCCCACCGTACGGAGGGATCTTGTTCTAAGCAAACCAGAACAAATCTGGCAGCCTAAAATTCTCATTTCCCATGCATTCTCCACCATTTTTGTCGCGCATTTCAACATAGGTACGCCAGGGTTATCACAAAATGGTGATCTTCCCTTGCGACAAAATAGACATGGGGTTGAGATTATGGATCGACCATTAACATTCTTATATACTGCTTCGCAAATGAGTTTACAGCCCTAAGCTGGCTGAAGGCCGGGGGGGGGGGTCTGACACGGAGGCAGACCCCCTGTGGTCGACCTTGGTCCCATACACAACCACGCGAGGATCATCCTCCTCTCCGCGTCTCCTTGATTGTGCCCAGATTTTCCAGCCCCACAGGGGCAACCGGACTTTGGGCTTGGTACGTTAATACCAAGTGCTCACACCTTCCTTCCCCAAGAGCAACCCCTCTTCCTCTCAGTAGGCTCGACCACGCCCTAAGGGCTATCAAGTGGACTCACGCAGGTTTGAGAACACTTCCATTCGGCTATGCCAGGAGCCCTGAGTTACGCTGTACCTCAGACCCCCCATCCTCGAGCGTCGCTCGAAGGGTTCTGAACTACATCAGAACCCCCTGCCCCTAGTGCAACGCACTATCCCAGTCAGTCGATCGAACTAGTCCGTTGTACATCTGTACACAAGTGGACTTTATAATTAACATCGCGGAGGCAAGATTTTATCGCGAAGGTCATACTTCCAATATCTCATACCCCATCAAAGAAAGATAGTTAATTATCATCTAGCACTTACCACGTGACTGTAAGCCTCTCGATCACGAGGCCAAACCTTCCCTTTCACAGTCCAACTCCGTCTAAGGCGACGGCTCAACAACCAATGCCGCGTAACACGCGGCTCGCAGCCAAGTACTTTTTTCTATAGCTTTTCTAGGGTAGGCATATTTAGGGTAGGCACAAAAAATATGGTGTCAATGTTTATAACAGACAACGAATTATCACCGTTAATATTTTACACAGAACACAGCGCAAAACTGACCTACAAAAACAGGTAGTTCAATAAGACTTACTTATTGTCTATAACCTCGCGCTTTGCGCGACAGTAATCTCAATTGCCTCTTGTACCATTCTCGGTATGTAATGTCGCTCTGTCGAGATTACCTGCGGACTGTGTAGCTCGATCCAATGATTTGAGCCAGATTCCAAAAGGTGTACATACGAGCGGTCAAGAACAGGGACATACATAAGTCAGCCATAGCAGAACACCTTTTGGAATCTGGCTCAAATCATTGGATCGAGCTACACAGTCCGCAGGTAATCTCGACAGAGCGACATTACATACCGAGAATGGTACAAGAGGCAATTGAGATTACTAAGTACAGAAACTTCAATAGAGAAGATGGTTTTCAATTATCTGGAGTATGGAAGCCTGTGGTAAGAATGTGTAAGAATCAAAAAAGTGTGGTACCTGCTACGCGTCCGGACACCGTTAGTGTTGTGTGTCGAGTTGGTGTGAATTGTGACAATGAAACCGATGGTAGTGGTATCGTTCGTAATAAAAGAGTGAGAAAGAGGGTAGATCGATATATCTGCCAATAACATCTACTCGCAAAGACTTTAGTCAGTTCTCCCGTGATCATGGCGCATGCAACTGTGCCGAAATATCGGGAACATATAAAACTCAAAAATCATGGTAAATATCCCGTTTCTAGTGAAAATTATGTACATAACCATGATAGTTTCAAAAGTTTTATCAATTATTAGTATTATAATTATGTGTAGTAAATATAAAACCAATTCTGCTTTTTGAATATTAAAATTATTATTTTTTGCTGCAAAAATGTGTCATAATTTTTCTTTGGAAAATCATGATGCAAAGTCTGACTCAGATTGATCATCAACAGTTTTGAGGAATACATATAACCGCAGGAAACGGCTGAACGGATTTCGGTGAAATTTTGTACACAAATAGATTATGACCTGGATTGAAGTATAGGCTACTTTTTAGTAGCCGCAGGCGGACACTTGTATTAATATAAATATTACAAATAGAACTTTCAAAACTGTACCTATTGTGATGTTTTTGTGTAGATACCTAGTAGGTATTAGCCTTTATATTTGTAAAAATAAGACGAAAATAAATAATTGTCGCTGATCCAGACTCTAGTCAGCCGGTTTGTAGCACGATCAATTACGATGAGAAGCGAATATACGCACCGTTATAGAACCGGTGTGGCAGAAAATAGTCTACCGAGTAGTATTACTAGGACTTCAAAAGCTTTAAGGTTTAATTAGGATACTCACAATTTCCTCAAGACACTCCTGGTAGTGTCACGCAGTTGTTCCAAGGGTAAGTAATGATTTTTAACCTCCGACGAAAAAAAGAGGGGTTTTACAGGTTTGTGTATGGTGTGTGTAACCAGTCTGTGGCATTGTACTGATAAAGACTTTTTTGATTTAGTTTTTTTAGTGACTTCTTCGAGAGGTTCTCAGCTATGTTTGACGGAAATTGGTGCAGCCGTTTCCAGGATAATACACTGGATAATACAGGATGCGCTGCTGGACATAGAACTCCTCCATAGACATAGATTGCCACTATGGATGGTCTTGACTCCATCCACCGACTTCCTTTACTAGAAGATAACTTAGTTTGACTTTTTTTTGTGATTATTGTTAATTTTGTAGAGATTTAATTCCAATTTCAATTTGATTTAGTTTCCCATGAAACCCATGAAAAACCCAAGAAATCGTTTACTAATTTGAAACACTTTTAAAAATATTATCCGATCGTCGTACATAAACCAATAATATTCTTCTTGCAAAAAAATGACGGCGTCATATCGTGTGCGCGCCTCCACCTGCTCGGTGCTCCCACGGTCACAAGGGGCCTTTTTGCTCGGTTTATTCACCACCACTTCATTGCATTTAAACAACCACTTTTCTTCCAATTTTGCAATTTTCGAACGGTTTCAAAATGTGGTTTTTCTTTCTTTTTAAACTTGAATAATGGAGCATCGCGTAGATTATGCCGTAGATATTGTCGCCTGTGCCTAAATACAAATTCCTGTTTGTCCCCGAATGGGGATAGATTCGGGGACGGACGGGAACTACTCAAAATAATAGGTTTATTAATTTTTAACCGACTTCATAAAAGGAGGAGGTTCTATGTTCGCCTGCATGTCTTTTTATGTATGTTGACAGATAAGAACAAATTCGAAAAAAACTGTTTTCTGTTTGAATGGGTATTCCCGAAGTGGTCTCATTTTCACCAAGTCAAGATCGGATGATGGGACCTCAGTTAAATCGAGGGCAATACTCAAAAACTAATGGCACGAACAGTGTGTTTGATATTTTTTCATAACTTAATCAGGTGTCGTCATCTCATGTTCGTGAGCTGATGATGAAGGCCACAGCACTGTTAGGAGTTAGGATATGATACTGAATTTCAGACTTATTGAACAGACAAAAACGCGCATAAAACATTGCAGATTGAAAGCTTTGACGTCGGTTGTGTTTTTTGTAAAAAATTATGTTCATTTATTTATTTTTTCACACAATGTTTTGTTAAAGTATTAAGATAATACACAAAAAAAAAGTAATATATCGGTTTTTTTCTTACCTACATTATTCTTTAGTTATTTTGATTCAAGTATTTCTATTTATTACTTACTAGTGTCCGCCCGTGGCTTCTCTCGCGTGTTACCAGGATAAAAAGTAACCTATAGCCCAATCCAGGTCATATTATATATAGTTACCTAATTTTATCGAAATCGGTTAAGCCGTTTCGGCGTGATTGAGTAACACACATACAAACACCCAAATATCGTAACTTTGAAATTAATATTAGTGGTACTTAAAGATAACTTTTTTCTGTTTCTACCTGACATTGAATTACGAATGCGACCTTTGTGACCAACAAATATCGCAGCCCACAGGTGCGGTATTGTTAGTTCAAATATGCATGGCTTTCAAGTTTTGAACCCCATTGTGTTGGGGTTTTGGGGGCATAAATAAGGGCAAAACTTGGCAGGAGATTTACTTATAAATTCAATATTATCCCTTATTTCTTTAGTTTTTTCTGGAGCATTTTTACTAACTATTTTCGGAGTGTTAGTGTGAGGTAACAACTGAATTAGGAAATTAATACACATTGCTTCATTCAAATTTTAAAAGAATCGTTTTGTTACTATTTAATTTCGATATTTATGTTTTTGATGTGAAACATCTATTGGCGCGCCTTTGCAGTAAAACCGACTCGTATGCCTTGACAGCAAACTGTCATACCGTTAGTTAGAACGATGAATTATAATATTAACATAGATGTTTCACATCTGCCCGGCGTTCGGTGACGGGCAACATTTTTTTAAAATCTTTTTGTATTTTCTGGTCAGATCTTGCAATTAATTTTAAAACGGTTATTCTCAACCGATTGAGAAGAAATTTGGCATACCTATCAAGTATCGATGAAAATACAATCCTATGGTGACAGCAAGCTGATCTGATATTAGAGTCGGAAGGTGGACAACGGAAGTCCTCGATGGATAGTAGTTCCTACATACCTAGACTGGCCGTGTGGCTCATATTGATGAGTAGTTCCTGCCTGTCCCCAAATCTGGTAACAAACAGACACAGGGGCACTTTGGGGACAGATTCAGGGCCAGACAGGAACTACTCATTAGGAATTAGGATCAGCACACGGTTCCGATCACTAATTTCATAGAAGCTTGTATTCAAAATATATTTTTCACAAAAACTTATTAAATTATTATTTTAGTACGAGTATATCGAACATATAGCTCGCAGAACCGAAAACCGTTGGGGAAGAAAGGTTCTTGAGTAGCGACGTACAAACTGGACCATGCGAAATAGCGATGCCCCCTTTCAATGGACCAAAGACATAAGAGGTAGCAGGAAGGCGGTGGACGGAGACGCCTCAAGACCGTTCGTCGTGGTATTCTATGGGGAGGCCTATGTCCAGCAGTGGACTTCTGTAGGCTGATGATGATGATGATGATGATAATATGACAACACTACCGCACCTTTCCAATGGGGAGACACACTGCTTATTTATCACGCTAGGTGGCGCATAATCGCTGGTGTTGTTTCGTTGCCAAACAAAGGTCTATCAATGTTAAAAAAAAACTGTCAAAAGTGGCCAGTATTAGTTATGACAAAAATGGATAATTTTAGTATGAGGTATAGACAAGCCCACTAAATGTCAAGCACCAGCGATGGTGGCGCCATCTGAGATTAGTTTTGCCTGTGGCTCCCCTTTGGTAACCGTCCAAGATGTTATTGGTTTACAAGTTTTCCTGACTAAATGTTTGATTATTTTCATCAAATTCCGTGGCAGAAAAGCGTATAACGCCTAGAACAGCCTCTGACTAGTCGTGATTGGCGCTGCCTCGGCCAATCCGACCAATAGAAGCGATTGTTTCGGCCCACCGACAATGGCGCACGCCTTCCTAATGTCTATTTTTGAATTTGGTTTTAGAATTAACGTCCTCTTCCCGCCATTTTCGAAAAGACACGTCGTCTACTTTAGTTGTATTTAATTTCCTAGTGTTCTGTTTAGTAATTTTGTGTTAACACCATAGATCTAGAGCGTTGCGAAAATTCTAAATCGGTTGTTAGCGTAGTCAAAATTATAAATCTATGGTTAACACAAAATACGAATTTTGTGTATCAATGCAGCTTTTTTAAAGAGCTTAAGTATAGGGAATTAAATGAATTACGTCTTTCTTCAAATTAGTGGAAATTGTCTAAGTACCAAAGTTTTAGTAAAACTACCACCGTTTTACCGTTTTTTGGTTTGACTTGACTGAGACTTTGACGGCTTGGAAGGAGTGTAACGTTACAAATTACTTTAAACTGGCAAATGCAGAACCCGAGCGACACGCCAATAAAAAATAAAAAAACTATTGAATGTTTTTTTCAGTGCCAAAATTGTTGTTGCTTATCTTGCATTTATTCAAAAATGAAAGCTTAATAAATAATTTTGAATCTATTAAACTATTAAAAGTATCTAGATGAGTATGTAAGATGTGTTTATAACGGAAATAGGCTTCAGATGCTGGTGACAGCGTATTGAAGATATAGTTAAATTGAAATAAAAGTAGGTACTTATCAATCTCATGGTAGATTATAATAAGTTTGAATAAATTGACAGCCTATAATTCCGATTGAGATAAAACCTTAGAGTGATCCAATAATTACGGAATTATCAATTTGATAGTTTATAATTGCATTTTTTTAAAAAAGGTCAATGGAGTAATTCGCTCTAAATTTTCTGCTACAATGATTCTTGATTTTGATAAAAATTATCCGTTAATAGAGTGTAAAAGTGACAAGGCCCTCAACAGATGGCGATGCCTGAAATTTGCATTCATTGACATTTTAATTTTAAAAGATATCCTATTTTATATCTTTGCTGAATTTGATGTATTGCGTGTATGCTATGGCTTATTATTATTATTTATATTAATATTTTATCAATGTTATTATATTTTAGGTGCGTCTACCTCCTAAGTATTATTCATTTGTAGATAAAGAATAAGTTATTTTTTTTATTGAGCTTAACTCCGTTTATTCAGCAACAAGAATAAATTAAACAAAGCTTAATAAAACATTGAGGGAAAGTAGTCTCTTTTATGAAAAATATATGTAAAAATGTAATAAGCTATAAATAATTTCTCCGTTTTTTTTTCTTTATATTTCGCGCCGCGCGGCTTGTGCATTTGCCTTTTTCAAGTTATTTCACTTTAATTAGTGAATTTCAATATAATTTGCAACGTTACACTCCTTCCAAGACATCAAAGTTAAAGTCGAGTCATGTTTTAGTAAAACGGTGGCCTTTTTACTAAAACTTTGGTAGACGATTTCCACCAAGTCACGTAATTCACTTCCATTTCTTTTCACTATATTTGGCTATTTGGCTACATTCATCGAGCAACACGGAATGGAGACGCCATCAAAGGCATTCCCCGCTGTAGTTCCCCTCTAAATTGAATGCCCTCGAGGGCATACAGCTTATAAAAAACTAGCTGTCGTCGATCGCTCTGTCAGACTGAATCGACTCGCGTGGGAGATAGTGCTCCAAGAAAAATGCCGAATTGTTCAGTTTTATGCTGTAAAAAAATGATTGGATCATCAAATTTACAAAAAGATAGTGTTTCCTTTCACATGTACCTGAATTTCAATTAAATTATTATAACTTATTGCATGAAAATTGACCAAGTAAAATTAAGCCGTATAAAAACAAAAGTGGCCATCTCAGATTTTGTAATTTTTGAGTTCGTGTTCGGGATAAAATAATAAAACTGAACGGTTTAACAAAACAAACCGTGAATATTTTATTCAATAACACTGGTTCACTCTTCACTGCGACTGCACTTCAGTACACTGGTCATTCATTACTCTAAAATCACTGCCAAGTTACGTGATTTATTCGCAATGAAAGCCAATTCCCTTACGACTGCCCTGCTCGCTCGTCAATCGAGCTCCACTTAATCGTGAGACACAGGGGCGACATAAAAGTGACCAAAAGCGTAGATATAAATGTGTATAATACATCAATGTGCATTTCAGGATTTATTCTGCTGACGTAAACATGTATATAACGTGTAATGTCAGTAAGCCAAGATGTGGATGATTACTTAATATCCTTGATTACTAAATACAATTCATTAAACACGTTCGACAAAATGTGACATGTGGAATAACGTGTATTTGTATTTGATGGCTATGTAACCACTAACTAACCGGTAACTACTAACTACTACTACTTCGTGTCACGGGCTCTTTCTTGGTTCACTAACCAGCTTGAGATATAGTGTCCCTGAAAGGGGCCTAGTGACCAATGGTGAAAGAACCAGTATGGTAAAAGGATTAATTGTGCCTCGCAGAGGTGTATGATGAAATGTCAACGTAAATGTCATGTGTAACTATATTTAAAGAAATATAATTAAATCACACTACTATTAACAACAAGTGTAACATGAAAAAGTTTGTACATTTGGGAACTTTGATTACAAGAGATGGCAAGCATGAAGATGATATTTAAATGAGAGTAAATTCTGGAAACCAGGTGAACTTAACGCCTTATTATCAGCCGGAACGTATTCAAAAAGGCACGACTGGATGTGCATAGAGGAGTGTTAGTGCCAAAACTAATGTATGGTGGTTGCGAAAGTTACTAAGGCAGAATAAACATGAAAGTAATATAAATGCACTGAAGATGAGAGGTTTGAGAAGTATGTATGGTGGACTTTGAGAGATAGAATAAGAAACTGTGTGTTAAGAAAGCATTGTAAAATGAAAGAGCACGTGTATAGTGACAAGGATTGAGAAAGATATGCTTGGATGGTTTGGGTTATTGGTTAAAGGATGAATGATAGTAGATTGACGAAACTAGTTCATAAGATGAGCATGAATGGGACAGTTGGAAGGGGGAGACCTCGGTGAAGGTATTCAGAATAGATCAGGGTCGATCTGGAGAATGGCCAGGCTAAGAGCGCCCTTAACCAATGAGCATATATGAAGAATGTGATGTGAGTGAATGAAGCGAAACAGGTATGCCAGGATCGTAGCAAGTGGAAATTCATGGTCTCTGCCTACTTCTCTGGGAAACAGGCGTGAGTATGTGTGTATGTTTGTAATATTATAAATGCTAAATTTTCTAAGGATTGGATGAAATTTAGAACGGCGATAGCTGGACCACTGGAATAGTTTTAAATTTTATTTAGATGTTCCCATAGGATCAAAACTTATGCGAGTGAAATCGCGGGTTGCTTCTAGTTTATAATAAGAATAAAACTACGTGGTTAATTTTATCAAAATCGGCAATATTGATCATACTTAAATAACTTTACTCTTTTCAGTTAAAAGTAAATAAAGATGCTTTAAAAAAATCGTTGATCGCCCATTGTGAGGTTACTGTACAATCTTTGCACGTTGTGTTTGCCTATAATGAGGGGTTTTCACGGCCATACCAAATCATCTATAAACCCTTGAAAATAGATGTCGCTGCTGTGTACTTAACTGTAAAAATAAAGTGAAATGTAAAAGTCAACAACGAAGTGATATATTTTCGTGGTATTTTGTTACTATCACACAAAATGACAGAGGTACGATGGATTTGTTGATTTTGACAACCACAGTTGAGTCAGGGCCATCAATTGAGCCAAATTGAATTAAAAAAAAAAATTTAAATGAAAAGCCCCCATTGGTTTCTTCTGTAGCTAAAGATAGGTATATAGTTCATATATGCATGTCGGATCCTCAAGATCCCTCCGAGCGGCAAAAGGCAACTTAGGGGCTTTCCAGTGGGTCTCGTGCAAATGAGGAAAATTCAAAAGAGGTTTCACTAAGATTTTATTCAAACTGACTTTGAACTTGATTTTGTATTTTGTTGATTAAATCGTGTGCACTCTGCCAACGCCGATGTAATAATGAGCTCTGGCGCTTTCGTACGCTCCTTTTATATCCACAAACCACACCACAAACCTCTTCTTCTCAGAGCCTCTTTTCTGAATGTATCTTGCCTTAAATCTCAGTCCTATTTAAAATATTCTTATAACAAAGGTGATTATTTATCTATTAACAACAAGATCGCGGACATGGACTGGAATGCTGAATTTGATTCGCGTTCGCTCGAGGAAGCAGTTGAGTTTTTTATTCGATTTTAGATCAGCTTAAACACCAATATGTCCCGTCTAGGTTGGTCAGTGACAGCTCTTACCCTAAGTGGTTTAGCCGGGCACTCATTAGATTAATTAAGAAAAAATATAGGCATTATAGGAAATATAAAACTTATGGTGGACTTACAGACTTAGCCACTTACAAACTTTTACGTAATCGAATCCAACTCTTGGAAAAGAAATGCTTCGCCGATTATATGTCATCCATTGAGAATAGTATTGAACAAAATCCAAAAAAGTTTTGGTCCTACATAAAAAGTAGCTCGAAATCAAATGGTATACCTTCACATCTAAATTATTTAGACGCTTCAGTAGCTACAGGTGAATCTATCTGCGAAGCATTCTCTAAGTATTTTCATTCTACTTTCCTTGTCCCCTCTGGCATCTGTTCTTATAACGTTGACTCATTAGTCCCTTCAGAGGCTGTGAAATGCGATATTGGCAGTATTGAGATCGATCCTGATGAGGTGTTTAAATTGATCTCTAACCTTGATTTATCCAAGTCTGCTGGCCCAGACCACGTTAGCCCTGTCTTCCTCAAGTCGTGTGCTAAGTCAATTTACATTCCTGTTTCATTTTTATATAAGAAATCAATATCTTTGAGTGCCGTACCTAAGCTCTGGAAAGCAGCATTTGTATCGCCAATTTATAAAAAGGGCTCTAAATGTGAGATTATCAACTATAGGCCTATCTCCAAGCTATGCTTAGTTGCTAAGCTATTTGAAAGGATAGTGTACAATCAGATTTATTCAGCGCTTCATCAGCACTTCTCCCCCTTCCAGCATGGGTTCCTTAAAGGGCGGTCGACTGTGTCTAACCTTATTATTTTCAATGAGTTCTTGAGTGAGTCAATGGATAATGGTCGTCAGGTTGACGTAATCTATACTGATTACAGCAAGGCCTTTGATAGGATTGACCATAGCCTTCTGTTGCTTAAGTTATTTAGTATGGGTATTAGAGGGGATCTGCTCCGTTGGTTCTCGTCGTACATCTGCAGTAGGTCGCAGGCTGTTGTTGTTAATAATTATATGTCCAGCTGGGTTCTTATTCCTAGTGGAGTCCCCCAAGGATCACTGCTCGGACCCTTGCTCTTCCTGATATTTATTAATGATATCTCTTCCTGTTTTGTCAACAGTAACCTGCTTTCATTTGCTGATGATATGAAGATTTTTAAGACTATAGTTACTCCTCGGGATGTGCTTGACTTGCAGGCTGATTTATATCGACTTGACACGTACTGTGCTAGTAATAAACTAGATCTCAATCCGTCTAAATGCTTTACTATTACATATACTCGCAAAAAAACTGTAGTCAAATCAGTTTATCTATTAAAAAATCAGAGGTTGCAGGATTGCACGGTTATGAGAGATCTAGGCGTGCTGCATGATTCTAAACTTCTCTTTGACTCTCATATCGATTCCATCATTGCTAAAGCGTCCAAAGCTTTAGGCTTTATAATGAGAAGCTCCGTTAGTTTTAGTAGATGTAAAACATTTAAAATTGTATATTGCACTTACGTGCGCAGCATACTTGAATATGCTTCTCAAATTTGAAGTCCACGTTATGATACCTATATCAACAGAATTGAGCGTATTCAAACCAAATTTATTAAGTTTATTTGCTTTCGCCTTAAGGTTCCGTATAATTCTGCTAACTATGTTGACCTTTGTCGTAAATTCCACCTTCTGCCACTCAAAAAAAGGCGTGAAATTGGTGACCTGCTTTTCTTGCTCAAAATCACTAATAATCATATTAATTGCCCCGAACTTCTTAGTAAAATAACACTTGTTGTTCCCCGTACAATAATTAGATATAACGAGATTATTCATGTACCAATAGTTAGAACGAATTATCGCCAAAACTCCTATTTATGGCGAGTTGGTAACCAATTTAATAAATTATCTAAGCAAATAGGTCTAGACCTATTCTACTCCAGTGTCGGTTCCGTGAGGCGGCGGCTCAGTTCTGACTTTTTCTCGCCCTCCGCGGAGGATGATGAAATTTCGTCATGAGATAGGTGTGGTTTACTTTTTTGGTTCTTGTTCTTATTTTTTTTTTGTTTACTATTATTTATATCTGTTTCATTCATTTATACTGTTTGTTTTACTTTTACTGTTATAGTTATACTGTTGTTTTCTGTTTTGTATGTATTCATCATTTGTATCTCTCATTTTTTATTTTTTATTCTATTTTTCTGCTATGTGTTTTGTATACCAGATTGTAGTTTATAGTAGTTTTTAGTCCACTCAGCCTGTTCTCTCTTTTTATGTATCTATTATTATTTCTAAACGTGAAAACCTTTTAATAGCCTTCTGCTTTAACTTCTTTTATTTATTTTGTATGCATGTGCTGCTGGTTTTCCTTATAATAAATATAATATAATATAATATCCGAGCTTCGATCGCTTTGCGTCTTTGCGTAAACAAGACTCGGGCGCATTCGTTTGGATGGCGCGACACGACAGAATACGATTGTTCGCAGCCGTACACATGGTGTTTATAAGCCTTCAATCTCAGTAGATCTATTCTCCAGATTCATCATATGACTTCTCTCTCCGACATACATGTGTAGACTGTTGGTAAACCTAATTTTTTTTATATTAAATAAGCAACTGTTAACAATAACTGCCTCAATGCACACTGAAACAGCTTTGTGCTCATTTAACAGTTTTTTTTATTTCTCAAAAATTTCTGTATGTGAGTTGCCTGTGTTTTCTTTTATACAACTAAATTAGTGATGTGCCTCAATAATAAAGTAGATTATTTATCGATAAAATAAATGCTCGTTTAATATGTTTTACAAGCTATTGAAATTTGATTTATATTATTCGGGAGCCATAGCCTAGCCTAACCTAACTTTCTAACCGTTAATCCAATCACCATGAAGGTATTGGTATGTAACAAGGTAGGTAACTGTTATGATTTTAATTTGAAATTATTCATTTTATACCATAAGTTGACGACCTCTGTGGCGCGGTGGACGAAGGTTCGCCTGTGACGCAGGAGGTTGCGGGTTTGATTCCCGCCTCAGAACAAATATTTGTACGATCTTCAGATATTTGTTCAGGGTGTTCTGGGTATTTTCTATGTTAATGCAAAATAAATATGTATGTAATGTACTGTACTAGGGATATCAGTTATCTAGTCCATATCACAAGCTGTGCTTGGCTTGGGGCTGGATAATCTTGTGTGAACTGTGTCCAGCATCAAAAAATAAAATAAAAATAAATATACTTATATATATAATGAAATTGACTTAGGTACAATGTGAAAGAAAACACCATCTTTTCGTAAATTCGATGTTCCAGACCTTGATTTAGAGCTGAAAATGTAACGATTCGACATTTCAGTATTTGTAGCACTGTCACACTGTTTTACTCTATGCGTCACACGATCGGTTCAGTCTGACAGAGCAATCGGCCCATCATGATACAATTTTATTACTAGCAAAAGCAAAACATGCTTGGTGAGGGCTAGCAAGCTTTTTTTCCGTGATTATTTATATTTAAACAAAGACATGAATTTAAATTACTATGCTAAATTACAACGGATAATTTTTTCGTTAAGTGTACCACAAAATTGCATGGGATAGTAGAGGACTCGCTTCGCTCGCCCTAATGATCGGGCGAAAACAGTTTTACTAACGCGTATGCCCAAATGAAATTGTGCATAGCCAGAGGGGAACGACATCTTGACATGAATTTAAATTACTATGTGATATTACAAATCTAGAGGTGTGATAGTTTTTCGTAAAAAGTTGCATGCCTATCTAGGTTGTGGGATACGTGATCACGATAAATTAACAAAAGCATTTCCCAGTTTGAACTCATTTACTCATTTTCAAGAAAAGTCGTGTCATGAGTGTCCGTACTGTGTCGTGGGATTTTCCTATTCCAATCCTATTCTTTGATTGACCAAAGAATTAAAAAAAAAATTGCTAGGTATAATTTTTTCAACGCGATATTCTGTTCACTAGGTAAAGCGCTAAGTATTACTTTACCTACCATTGTTTAACATTAACATAACTTAACACACCCAACACATACCTACATAGTTGTGATCCCACACTAGGATCCCATGTGACGTGGGATAATTATGCCTGAAATGTAAAAAAAAACTATTTTACATTTTAATGACTAATGTAGTTTTTTGGCACTTAGGATCATGATTTTTGGTTTTTGACAATAACAGTGACTGACAGATATAATACATCGTATATTTCGTGGCCAGAACCGACATGGATTATGTAGGTTAGAAGGATGACGGCAGCTAAGTAAAGCGTTTTTTCCTTTCCTTTCCTTTCGTCTCTTTTGACTTGCCGACCCATAGTTTTATGAAATTATTGTATGCTTTGAACAAAATTCTAATTAAATTTTCCCAAGAACTAATCATCCCATGAGCTAGTGGTTGTACCTGGGGTACTCAAAATTTTCTTGATTTTTTCTCTATACTCTAAGTTTCCGCGTTTACCCCCTCTCTCTCCAGCCTACTACTACCTTTTACTAATCTAAAATTTCATAGTGATCCACAAAATGATCTGTATGTTATCCTCGATAACAACTCCGGAACTCCTCCTTCACAGAGAGCGTTCAACCCTTCCCCCCATACCTAGCCGCCCTTAAATCCCTTCAATGACCCTTGATGGTAGCACAGAATATATACAGTAGGCAAAGTAAGTTCCTACCAAAAAGTTATCGATACTATTAATTTATCGACTTGAGTGCTGGAAGTCCCTAGAACGGGTGTTACTGTCAATTTTGTGACATAACATGATGTTTGTACACAGAAAGCATCTATGTGTGTATAAAGATTTTTGATGTGTTGCTGTTTATAGATGTGTGCGTTTATAGCGATAGAACGACTGGTTATAAAAGTGTGCATTAAACTGTAAGTGAGTGCGTGAAGCCCCCCCCAAAAATTTCTGAATAAATATGTATCGGTTGACAGCTCTAAGGCGTCTCCCCTCGGGTAAGGAGGCCTGCGTTGCTCGATGGCTACATTGGTTAAATGCCACTAAAATAACCAAAATAACTCAAAAAAACACTAGGAAAAAATACAAAATAAAAGTAGACGACGACTCGTTTCGAAAATGGCAGGAAGAGTCTCAATTTTACAAAACAAACGGAAAAGTTGACTACTACCGCCATCTGTTCCGAGCCTAGAGAACTAACAATTTAGTTTTACAAACCGGCACCGTGGCGCTACTGTCGCCAGCTGTAGTACAGGCCGATATATTTTTCAGGGAGTTAACTAGCTGCTTCTGATCGATTGGCTAAACACCAACGTTATTTAGACAAACAAAATGAAATATACAAGGATAAATAGACTTAATTTCAGATACCTGGTCTAACTTTTTGAAAGCTTGGTACGGAAAACTAAAAATAAAAAGTTTTTATAAAGGCTCTGCTGCTACAAACATAATATTTTGAAGATTCCGTTTTTTTATTAAATAAATGAATCGTGTGTTTTGCATTTTATAAATCACTCGGCTTTTATTTTCTTAAACATTTTCATGATATGAAAACAGTGCCCTCTAGTGTTTTGTTATATCACTAAAAACTCGGCCCGTGCGCTGGAACTGCCACGAGCCAAGCCAATATTGCTGTTTCTGTCTGCCATAGAGCTTTTATTCACCTTCTCTTTCACTCAGCAGCGTCGGCTTGTCGCGCGTCTCTCTCCTATCGCATCGATCATTGATCTTTGAAATTCGAATGCGGTAACTCGAGCGGCGCGCGCGCAGCCTTCGTCGGCCACCGCGCCCGTCCCGCTCACACGCGCGGCCACCGCTTACCGTTGTCTCGTGTTTCTTTTATTGCCGTTTTATTATTTCTTGTAGATGATCACGCGATTGTGAGCTGTCGCTTGGCGCGCACACGTCATGTTCTCCGTCGCACTCTCTCGTTGGGGTTTAGATGGGTGTTGCGTCTCGCTCTCGCCGGCGCATGTCGAACTCGCTGCCGTGCGTCGATGTTTTGGGAAGTGCACCCGCCCGACGTTCCCACGGTTCACCTTCGGCCGACTTCCTTAAGAAAAAAACAAACAAGAGTACTTTGTTGAACAAAATCGACGTCTGCCAGTCGCGCTGAATGATTAATACAATTATGATCGCGCACGGTGCTACCTACTCGACTCGGCCCGGTAATAATAGCTATGAGGGACACGTGGAGGCTGGACTCGTTATTGTGATTCGGAGGCTCATTTTTCGGTTAATGCATTACAAGGGCAATTATGATTCCGTTAGTTTGGAAATTCGATGTTTGTTTGGGAGTTGTAGGCGGTCTACGGTCTAGAGCGCGCGTAGGGCTTGCGTAGCAGTTATCAATTTTGCTGCAGATGTCATATTTATTGTTTACTAGTGTCCGTCCGTGGCTTTGCTCGCATTTTACCAGGGGAAAAAGTTGCCTTTATCTCAATCTAGGTCATAATCTATCTGTGTACCTAATTTAATTGATATCGGTTCTGCTGTTTCGGTGTGATTGAGTAACAAACACACCTACATTATAACTTTGTTAAATAAGATACTAATGGGATTGTAGTTCAACAGTACGTTATTTCTATTCAATATTCGAACAAACCTCTTTACAATGCCATATGGGTATTATTTTACTCTTAGAGTTTTCTACGAGTTTCCACACGAATTTGACGTTACAAATTCAAATCACTTTATTCCCTAGGGAGTTTCATGCAACTTTTTATCCCTTAAGAGATAATGCTTTACTTTACGTTGAGATTGCATGATAATCAATTAGACATTGTCGAGCAGGTGGTGTGAAAAAATGCTTTTCCATTTTAGACGACTGTTTTGAACCACCTTTACGTATATTGTACGTAATATTCTAGGATTTTACTTTAAAACCGCTTACATTTTCCTCATAACTTTACATGTATATTATTATAATATCTTTAAGATGATAGCATTATCATCTATTATCATCCTTTAGACCGTTTGCAACGATTTTTAGGTAGCTCAACTGTTTCATTGGTATTTTTGAAATGTTGTACATAAGTAATGTATTGTTTTAGTTCTATTATTCTTTCTGTAAATAAATGTATTCCATAACCCAAATTATAAGGGTTCTCTCAAAGTTTTGATCAAGCCATATCCAGGAAAAGTGGAAAATCCAGACCTACATATTATTTATTATTAAACATGCACACATAGACACACTACTCTTTCCTCGAAGGGGTAGGCAGAGCCTCAATGGGCCTCTTTTCAGAGTGGGTTGCACCATCGTGGAATATATTTGAACTGAAAGCAAGTATAAACACTCTTGTTTTATCAGGGTACAAAGTATCCTGTTCAGATATTCGAAAATGGATTTAAAATCTTTACTCCATAATAAATAGAGTACAAAATTGGTTGAATAGCATAGTTCCATCGCATGACGTTGTGTCGAGTGGCAGATGGCGAATCTTCCTTGTTATGCGGGACGCGTATTCAATCAAACGGGAGTTACGCTAGCCTAGCGTGGATACGTCGTAACTTTATCATTGCTAGAAAGAGTTCTAGTAATGATAAAATTACGACGTATGTCACTAGAGATTACTGGACATTATAGGTCTACACAATAGAATGCCACCATAGCAAGCTGAAGTGGCAATATGGGCTGGTCATATATGCCGAAGAACCGACAACCATTGGGGTAAGCGAGTTCTTGAGTGGAGACCGCGTCTTAGCAAAAGTAGCGTTGGACTCCTCTGGCTAGGTGGAGCGATGACCTAAGAAAGGCGCCGGCAGAAAGTGGATGAGAAGAGCCGAACACCAGGCTCAGTGGCGCGTATTGGGAGAGGCCTATGTCCAGCAGTGGACTAGTGTGGGCTGATGATGATGATGATGATGATAGAAAGCCAGGACAAACTGTCTTGAGCCACCTCCATCCACTGACGTTCCTACCTATAAAATGTTGTCAGTATATCGAAAAGGGACCTTTTTACACTGTTGCCACTCTAGTACCCATTTTGTTCAACGGTGGTCAGCTCTGCAAGCTTATGGCCACTTGATCTTGCTAATCCTGAGTATATGGCCTGCTCATTGCCACTTCAACTTGCTTAGTACATAGTAGGAATAATGACTAAGACCACAGATAAAACTAAGACTAAGATTTATTAATTTATTCAATCGTATGACGTAGGCGAAATCACATAATCGACCTACGATTAAAGTTATTGTATAGCTAAGTCCTAAAATTTTAACAATAAACAATTGCTTTATTTTACTTTATACAAGAGTTGTTAATTTGGTCCTGCTATATTACAAGATTTGATTCCTGTTTCTCTACCAAAATTTTATTTTTGGCTATTTTTGATTTAGCCGGGCCAATTATGGCCTGAATTATTTGATCGAATATAATCTAAAGCTAAAAAAACGAGCCGTAGCTACGTTTTGTGAAGTTACGCGTGACCCGAGAGCTGGCTCTTATCTGGCTCAACACAATTGACATTCAGTGTGGAAATGCAGCCAGCATCTTGGGGACACTTCCATCTGTTAGTGATTTCGATCAGTTAAGCTATCTAAAGACAATTGATGTATGGCAAATAATATAAACTTACTTTACGTATTTTTCAAACTTTGTTTGCTATTTGTATTATTTTTCTGTAAATAAAGATTTTTAATATAAATAAATAAAAAATAAAAAATGCTGGACAAGTTCACACAACATTATCTAGCCCCAATCTAAGCCAGAGCTTGTGTTATGGGTACTAGTTAACTACAATACATTACATAGATAGATATTTTTTATTATACATAGAAAACACCCAGAACACCCTGAACAAATATCTGCAGATCGCACAAATATTTGTACTGAGGCGGGAATCGAACCCGCAACCTCCTGCGTCGCAGGCGAAACATCGCCAGCCGCGCCACAGAGGTCTTCACCGTATATAATTCGTATACCGTAGTTATAAGGTAATAGATTATCGTTAAATCCCATAAAAACCTATATTAAGGTGCTATAGGTTCAACCAGTTCCAACGAACATTTTTGATTGAAGCGAAGAGGGCGAGCGAACGCTCCGATACCATGTTTTTGTGTATAACAAAATGTATATAAAAGTACACTTTACATTTTTTTTTATTTTGATGATAACTTCACAACCTCAAATAATATTTAATAAGTTACGAAATGTTTCAAAAATTAAAACGTTTAAGAGTTAAGTCTGAAATGGTATTTCAACTTTAAATTGGTGGTTTCTTTGTTTTTTTTATCAGGTAAAGTAATTCAAATTATGTATTGAATTTATGAATTCAGTGGATAAAAAAGCTTAAGAATACTATATATTTTATTCTTGAAAACTGTAAGAACTCTTACCAAAAACTTAAAAATTCTAGAGTACATTAAAGACATGCTGTGAACCAAGATATCTTTTAGAAATGTTATATCTTATCCACCCTAATCCACCTGAGTGCAGGCATGTGCTCAAGAAACAATATACTGTGCACGGCGAGATCCTGAGGGCGGCTCGTTCCCACGGCTCCACACGTGGCCTCCAAATATATAACTTCTCTCTTCATTTATTTACTGATGACTCGTGTAGTAGTCTGATGACAGAAGTTTTCTTTATGTGAACCAAATAAACGAGTAGGTCCTGTTGGATACCTTGGCTATGATCCTGTGGACTTTGATCGTCCAGTTAGATCCCTTACAATTTTCTGATCCAAATCATTAACAGATGGAAGTGTCCCCAAGATGCTGGCTGCATTGCCACACTGAATGTCAATTGTGTTGAGCCAGATAAGAGCCAGTTCTCGGGTCACGCGTAACTTCACAGAACGTAGCTACGACTCGTTTTTTTAGCTTTAGATTATATTCGATCAAATAATGCAGGCCATATTTGGCCCGGCTAAATCAAAAATAGCCAAAACTAAAATTTTGGTAGAGAAACAGGAATCAAATCTTCAGGACACTTTCAAATTACTGATAGATCCCTTGAAGATTTTGTTAGTGAAGTACAGTCGGCGTAAAAATAATAAATCTCTATTAGGTATTAGCCAATGAAAACTTTAATGAATTTATTTTGATATTTGTATTTGTAGGTCCGAAGTCAAGAAACCAACAATATATGAAAATGATCAGCGAATTATTTCCTAGATTTCTAGATTCTAGTCCAGGTCAATATAAAGTATCACAGTAACCAAAAAGGCGAATTATATAACAAGTAATAAATTTTGTAAAAATTAAAAAATCCCTCAACGCAATTAAACGGCTGAACCGATTTTGATCAAACATAGCTAAGAATACTCCCGACAAATTTAACTTTCAAACAAAAAAAAAAAAACAAATCGGTTCATCCGTTCAGGAGCTACGATGCCATAGCAGACACACACACACAAACACACGTCAAACTTATAACACCCCGTCGTTTTTGCGTCGGGGGTTAAAATTACATTGAAAGGTGACTAAATCGAGACTGATTTGTGAATTGACTGAAAATCAGAATCGGAAATGCTGCTATACGATCATTATAACAGTTCGTTCGTTCGTTCGTTTCGTATGAGGTAGTGCTGGCCTCTGGTGTCAGAGTTTGTCAAGCCGCCCGAGGGCCTCTGACATGGCTTATCGACTACTATTAATCAATAACAGCCGGGACCGACAGCTTAACATGCCCTCCGAAGCACAGAGCGATGGAAATCCGCACATAACTTAGAAAAGTCATTGGTAAGGAGCCTAGGATCGAACCCGGTATCGTTGGATTCTGAGTTGCACTATCGAACCGTTAGGCTACCATCACTTTTTTAAACAGTTAATTAAATGTGACTAGACTTTATTTTAGAATAAAATACATTTAGCTTTAATTAAGTCAGGATATTTATATATGGTGTGGAAAAATAATTAATAAGCGAGATTACAAAATATTATATGTACCTCATAGACCAGTGATGGCTCTAGTAATTATACTAATTTATTAAATTAATTACTTTCAATCATATTTCAATCAACTTTCAGACTCAGTTCTGATATTTAATAAGGACGAAAATTGAATTAATTTACAAATCTTTACATGCCGGCTAAGCTTCGTTTAAGATTCGGTCACATTTCAATCTATTCCATATCTATTCTCATTATCGTTTCATTGTTAGTTAGTATCTTCCATTTGTGAAATTTATGATATCGACACTAGATCGAATCATGATCTGCTAGCTTATTACGTATCTTGCAATAGCAATGCGATAGCAAAAATTGCGCGATTATCGCATCCAAATTGCAAATTCGTATCAGCGATACGTAATACGAATTTGCGATTTGGATGCGATAATCGCGCAATTCTCGCGCAATTCTTGCTATCGCATTGCTATTGCAAGATACGTAATAATCTAGCCGAACTTTATTTTGACTATTTTGTAGTGAGAATCGACCTTCAGACATGGTGACTCAGTTCGACTATAAGGCCGTACTTGTATATTGCAAAGGCCACACTTTTTTACATTGAGCTAGAAGCCTGATTTATTTATATAAATTAGAAGGTATCAATTTCAATATGTTAATTAATTGAAGCAATGGACGTCAGGTCAGTGCTCAAAAAGTGTCTGAATCAGAAGAGAGACAATTCTGGTAAGTTTTATCCGTCCATTGCTGCTTGATTATTGAACACTTTCGAACACACCTGTGAACCGGCAATGTATAGAACAAATTTTTCATCCTTCGAATTTTCAAAGGTGCCATATTTTGGCGTTCGTTGTGTATGGAATGCTAAGTCCACCGTAGAGTTATTAGAAAGTCTTTGATTGAAGGTGTTTCTAAGAAAAAGGGTCTTGTCAGAAAGTCTCTAAGAAGGTATCTCAGAAGTCTGGACCAGGAGGACAGGATCGGAGGTTTTTTTTTTTAAAAAAGTACTGCATCATATAAAGCATTTCCACATGGTTTCTTTTTTTTTAAATAACTTAAAATGTAAGAAAAATTTATTTGTAAAGTATCCTCTGTTTTCGTAGTTACAACCATTTGTCTCCTACACTATCAATCATAAGATGTTTTATTGCCTTCAGTATATGCAATAACACAACGCCTAGGGAACCTAGGTTTTATTTTTGAAAATTTCTTTACTAAAAATTTTATATAAAAAAAACTTTATTTTCGCTCACTTTTCGTTTCGCGAGCGCTATTCTGTTAAAACTAACATATTTGAACTATAGTGACAAAATAAGAAGTCCATCGACGCCTTAAGTGTATTAACTGGCGGTGTTTAATGTTTGTATGTTTGATGTTTAGTTACCTGTATATTTTGTCGTCACACAGTAGCGCAGCACGGCTGTTCAGCTAGTGTTTAATACGATAAATCGCACATCGAAGGTGTTCCGCGAAGTATATGTTTTCAAAAACGACACACATCCGCTCACTGCACTGTGGGAAAAGCAGACAGGTGTTGTCACTATCGCTCCTACAGCCATTATCGACCCCTTAATTACACACCTCATACATCGACCTGTAAGCTTTATTTCTACTATATTAAAGCTCAAATTACCGCAGCAGTGAGATTAAGATAATATCTTTGGAAAGACGCGTAAAGTACCGTCAAGCCAAATGGGAGGCTAATTGCTTTGAGGTATCAATACGGCTATAAAACGGTGAAATTAAGGCAGCATTGCAATTACCATTGAATGAAATGTTTGTGTGTTGTGCTGTGGTGTGTCCGGCATAAGAATATACCCCTCTGTCTCCTCCCATGGATGTCGTAAAAGCCGACTAAGGGATTACACGGACTTGTTAGTAGATTCGTTGAAAATAAGATTTGTTCTGGCTGCTAGATTATTAAGGAATATGTTAAAAAAAGCGTTAGCCAACTCAGTTGTGGGGAGCAATGGCGGCAATGAGCTCACCACTTGTCGCGTCTTTATTTCCACGATGTGCACCACGATGAAAAGAGGTCCATTGAGTCTCGCAAGGAGTGTGTTATGTTTACATTATAAAAATATTTTGAGTTATTAAAATAAATACATATATAATGTTATAAGCTTACAAAATATTGTTATAAGCTTAAACTAGTAGATAGGCAGAACGATGTTTAAAAAAAGTATATTTAAGCTTACCTTCTGTATGTGTGTGCTACATTAGCCTAAAGTAGGAAGCAATGTTTTTAATTGCTGTATTGTAGTGCCCTAGCGGGGCTCATGTAGCGGGCAATCTCATTATATACCAATAAAAAAATAAAAAAATAGCTTTATTCAGACCTTGCACAACAGAAATTAACTTAAATGGTACAAATTTTTATAACTTCAATATTTGGTTTGTTTGTTAGTAGTTTTAGGTAGAGTTTCTTAAATTAAGTGTTATTTTTATTTTGTTAGTATTATTTAATATTACTAGTTTTCTGTGTACGGACCGCTTTTAGCGGTAAAAGCCTCCTCCAGCTCTTTCCACCTCTCTCTGTCTCTAGCGGCTCTATTCCATTCATTGCCTGCTACTTCTACTTGTGTCGATATTCTCTTGTGTTGATATTCTGAGAAATTATATACAAATATGAAATAATAAATATCTATATTATATATAAATACTAGCAGCTCACCCCAGGCTCGCATGGGTCTCGGGATGAAAAGCAGTCAACACCCCCTACCTCCCCCTACCCTTCAAAACCTTTCGAGTTTTAAATCTGCCCAAAGTACTGTTCTCACCGTATAACATTTCAGAAAGCTCTACAAATACAAATCCTGATATATTGCGCTCATAAAAAATGGATCAAGTAGAAAACGGCAGGTGAAAGAGTTCGTCCGGGGAAGTACTACCACCATACCTATTTCTGCCGCAAAACAGTAGTGCTCGCATTGCTGTGTTCCGGTTTGAAGGGTAAGGGTGCCGGTGAAATTACAGGCACATGAGACTTTTCATCTTTATGTCTCAGGGTGGCGGGCGCAGGGCAATGCCACATAGGTTGCGTCGTAGGTGGACGTGATCTATGAGGTAATGCACTGTACATAGGCAGAGGTTACCGCTTAACATCAGGTGGGCGTCTTGCTTGATCCGTCATCCAAGTAGTATAAAAAAAAAAAAAAAAAAGGTCCTTGGACCGTTTTGAACCTATCTTGCATCTTACCTCACTTTTGCGAATTCTGACAAATGTTTGGAGATCCTTAGCTAAAGAGTATAATTTGGACCTTATGCCTACGCTGTCCGCCTGCATGTCTAGGGCCTGTCAAAAAAGTATATTTTGGCAGCGGTTTCTCAGATTATGACGTTGTAAATCAAAACTAATATTACAATTAATTGTAATTATTCACTAACAGTTGTTTGTTTGATTGATTGTTAGTTTGTAATGGATAAACTCAAAAACTACGAAACGGATTTAAAAAAATATTACACTTATAGATAGGTAAATTGTCAGCGAGCAACATAGGGGGGGTAATGGGGTGGTGGAAACTGCTTTAGCAGAATTCGATGGTGTTTGGTTTATGGATAGATAGGGGGATTGGGAAAGAGGAGTGAGCGATCCCACCACCCGTGCGAAGCCAGGGCAAGTTGCTAGTGGTTATTAAAAATCCCAAGGGAGCATTCCCCGTACAAGAGTTCTTTTTTTGTTGAGTATTTTTTCCGACTGTACATTTACCTATGGCTTTTTATTTTACTTTGGCTTGATTATGGATATTAAACTGTAATAATTTTTGGTTGTGCTTGTTCCATACTACGGAAACTTCAGAGCACGCGTCTGACTTGCAATTGGCTATCAAATTACAAAAACTATTAAAAAACTGCTCAAAAATATGAGTTTGGCGACTGAGTATCCGTTGAAACCTGAATTTTAATTAATAACTGCGCACTTAGACGCAGTAAAACACGAAATAGTCACATTTATAACGATATTAATTTTATGAACTTTATAAAATGCAGGATACGCTCATATTCAGAGCAAATTAACCATAAATTTCATGTCTATAAGCTCCAATTTACTTTGAAGGCTGAGCACTTAAATTTAATTTTGTTAGTGCAGGATATTTCGTGTTTCCTTGCAATCTCGTAGAGAAACGATGTGGTCTAATTAATTTATATGATCGACATAATCGAGAGCTTCTTGTTTCATCCGACGAATGATCATCATCTGAAACGATCATCATCATCATCATCATCATCATCATCAGCAGCCGTTAGCCCTTCCCCATAGAACACAATGGGGGTATTTCCCATAACCACTACGCTAGCAGACGGACTGGTAATCGCAGTGTCGATGTTAGGTTAGATCGATGTTTCTTGCCCATGTCCTGATTTATTCTGTCGCCTTTGGCTGCATCCCCAGGAGGAGACGAAGGGTTCTAATCTAAAGACAGAAAACTATCATCATTAGCAGCCTTTAGACGTACACTGCTGGATGAGGCCTCCCCCAAAGAATGAGATGGGGGATATGCCATACTCACCACGCTAGCAGATGGACATGCAGTGTCGATGTTAGGTTAGGTCGATGTTTCTTGCCCATCTCCTGATTTAATCTGTCGCCTTTGGCTGCATCCCCAGGAAGAGACGAAGGGTTCTAATCTAAAGACAGAAAACTATCATCATTAGCAGCCTTTAGACGTACACTGCTGGATGAGGCCTCCCCAAAGAATGCGAAGGGGGTTTTGCCATAATCAGCCGCTTGGCAGGCGGATTGGTGATCGCAGTGTTGGTGTTGATTACTCAGGTGGATGCTGCAGCCTATTCGATGACCTCTGTGGCACGGCGGGCGAAGGTTTGCCTGCGACGCAGGAGGTTGCGGGTTAGATTGGAACAAATATTTGTACGATCTGCAGATATTTGTTTAGGGTGTTCTGGGTATTTTCCCAGAACTTATAAATTTACCTCCATCCAAAGGTTGTCTGGAAGAAATCGCTGCTAAGCGATAAGACCGCCCATTGTACTTTTAGTTATATAGATAAGTTTGTTTCTTTTTGTTCGTATTATTAGGTATTAAGGTGTACAATAAAATATTGTATATCTACCTATCTATCTATTTTCCATGTAGGTATAATATAAAATATCTATCTATGTACTTAATGTATTGTATTAAGTATATCAGTTATCTAGTACCCATAATACAAGTTCTGCTTAGCTTGGGTCTAGATGATGAAGTAGTTCCTGTTTGAGTTATGTGAACTGTCCAGCATTATTTATTTATTTATTTATTCTGGTGTAATCCCTCAGTCGGCTTTTACGACATCTACAGTGGTCTATTCTAAAGACAGAACACACCGGTAAGAAACGATAGGCCTATCTGAATGGAACTATAAGTACTACTTTCTAACTCAACTCAACCATATTCATCAGAATTTTTAAGTTGTAAATTCTACAATTTCTTGGCATGCCGCGTGACAAATAGACAGACAGAATTTCACAGTATTACATCGATATCTAGTATCGATGCAGTAGTAGGTAGTTTTTCATGGATGTCAAAAAGTAATGATTTATGATTTCCATGAAAACCCAATTCTATCAAACCTACATAGAAGTTGACATCGTTTTGTCAGAAGCGAATCAGCGTAATATAAATGCTGAATTTATCTTGTGTTGTTATAATTACTTATACAATTAGTTTCAATTTGTAATATAAAATTTTAGTTGTGTTGTTTAGATTGAATTGGTAGGTAGTTCAATTTGATACTTATACTTGGGTTTTTTTTTTTTTTGGCGCACCGTCCATTTTCCATACACCGGAATAACCTTTGTGCAAAAGCTGAACTTGTTTTAAAACGTGAAATTGGCGAAATTGTGGTCTATTCCGCAAGGGCCACTTGTTCAAGAACTGAACTGAAATGCTAAATGTCAGCAAAATTAACTAAATATCAGCAAAAACGTCCTAAATCACTGATTTACAATAGTAATATCAATAGGAGTTTAATCTGTAACTATCAGTTCAAGCACTGAACTAAACTGAACTGACATTCAAAAATCCCCCTCAACCGCATTTTTAATTCTGAACTCATAATTACGGTCCAATTGCCTTTCAATTCTACAAATGAGATCAAATTATATTAGTCACCATCCGCCGTGCCATCCTGCAATCCCGACAATTGCAGTCAGCATGGATTGCATTGAAATAAATGAAACCTCGTAAAATAAGCTGTTATGAGGTCGTTAAATGCAATAATACGCCGTTTAGCAAGTCGTAAAACATCTAGTGAATGTGATTTTATACTTTAATGCTCATCAAATTGTTTTCAGACAATATAGTTTAACTTTTTGCAAAAAAGTGTCCAAAGTTTCTATAACTTATCCTTTTTATTCATAAGTAAATAGACATATACACAATCTAGGTTAGTTTTATTATAGAACGAGCGAAGTGAGTTACAGTGTCAATTGAAAATAGGGAAGGCTTTCGTATGTATCTGGGTATGTTTGAATGTTTGATGGGATTTTGATCGACGAATATTTTAACCGATGTTGTAATCGCCATGAAAGGTATTCTTCTTCTTCTTCTTTCGCGTCGATGTCTCAAAGCCATTTTGACCAATAGGTTGCCACACCCACGGCATTGTCGGAGCAGGTCATTAAATTCTCCATTGTGCAGGATTCAGGGCAGGATGGGCATACAAGGGCATGTGGCATGGTTTGGGACTGGGCCCCAGGAATGGAATGGAATGGGGGAATATTATGAAAGGTTGTAAGATTGATTCACGAGTAGCGCGTCGGGCGAGTAGCCGGCTGAGATGCTAAAGGTTGCCGTTTTGATTCCCGCTGCGGGACAATGTTTGTATGATCTACAGTTATTTGTTCCGGGTCTGGTTATTATGGTACATGGTACTCGTAGCTTCTGATACCCACGATACAGGGGATCCTAGTGTGGGATCAGGACTATGTATGTGACTGTTGGTTGTTATTGGTGTAACCAATGTAATGGGCAATGTCATAAATGAGATTTTGGTAAAGGGTGCGTTGAAGGGTGAGTTCGGGGTCAGTTCGAGGCATCGAAGAACACGGGAGGCTGCAATGCTCTAAGGTTCAGGGCGAACCACTAGCTAAGCTAAGCAGTGGTTCGCCCCGAGCTGAGAACAAATGTAAATTTTTTCGTGATTCAAGTTTTGTATTGCATATTATTCTAAAAACTCTACTCCAAGATTGCAATCTTCTATATTTATATTATACGTATATGAGAGCTTTCCCTGACTGACTTATTGATTCATCATCACCGAGCTGAAACTGCTGGACCTAGAAAGCTGAAAAGAGGGGTAGGTTCCTTTTACAGCAAAACTACTTACTAAGAAGGGATCTGTATAAATTCAATCCACAATGGGGTAAAAAGTGTTGAAAGCCACTGTATGAAAAAACATATTCCTCGAACTTACAAACTTGAAACTTTGCTTAGGTATGCTTCAATACAAATCATTAAAGGATAAAAAAAAACAATAGAGGGTGCTATGGGGTGTTAAAGTTTGTATGGAACTTTGCGCTGTGCTTGAAACTTGGCATGCCAATATTTAGAATAATTGAACGCATATTTCAGGATTTTTCAAAATAACCCTTAAAAACCCACCATACCTATTTCTGCCACAAAGCAGTAGTGCTCGCATTGCTGTGTTCCGGTTTGAAGGGTAAGGGTGCCGGTGAAATTACAGGCACATGAGACTTTGCATCTTTATGTCTCAGGGTGGCGGGCGCAGTGCAATGCCACATAGGGCGCGTCCTAGGGGGACGTGACCTATGAGGTAATGCACTGTTCATAGGCAGAGGTTACCGCTTAACATCAGGTGGGCCAACTGCTAGTTCCGTCATTCAAGTAGTATAAAAAAAAAAGATGTGTCAACATTTTAGATTTTTTGCCCTCTATTTGAGCTTCATCGTAGCAGTATTCAGCTTGTTTTTCGTAATGTCAATGTCAAAAGTTCGACTACTAGTCCAGTCATTATAGACATTCGAAATCGAAAATTTGATAATAATTCCAAAAGTTTTCAAACTTCGGTCAAGTGAATGGTACATTGGGACGACAATAAATCTCATTTTGCAACCTTGTCCGCAGTCCGGAACATTGTTAAAATTGCAATTAAATAAATTTTTGCTGTATGGTCGTGAAAAAAATTCCAAAAGTTCTGCAAACTTGACACATATATCGGAAAAATATACCGAACGGTTGTATAAATTTGCAACCTTTTTCGTTGACCGGAACATGTTTTTTTGTAATTCTTTTTAATTCGTGGTCATTTTTTCGAGTAAGGTGGTCTCGGAATAATTACAAAAGTTTTGAAACTTGGTTGCAAACTTCGAAAACATCTATTCTGATGTATTTACAAATTTACAAATTAAATTAAATTAAATTAAATTAAATTTACAATTTACAAAAAATGTTCCGTACACTTAAATTGGTTGCAAATTTGACACGTGATGTAAAATAATATATTTAACACCACTCCAACTTTGCAGAACTTTTGGAATTTTTTTCACGACCATTCAGCAAAAATTAATTTAATTGCAATTTTAACAATGTTCCGGACTGCGGACAAGGTTGCAAAATGAGATTTATTGTCGTCCCAATGTACCATTCACTTGACCGAAGTTTGAAAACTTTTGGAATTATTATGAATTAATTGTCTTGACTGACTGGACTATACCTACTTACTATCTTTGGACACGCACGCCATAATGACGCTTAATTCGTAAAAAACGCCCACCTACTGCAATTTGTACAATAGGCAGATTTGTACAAAAACTCAATCTTCTAGCTCTTAGTCACGGGGCCCGCATTGTACGGACAGGCCCATTAGGTACAATAAGTCACATTAGTAGACGCTTCTTGTGGAATATGGACATATGATAGGTTAGGTGTCACAGCGCCAATTTAAATCACATTACGATAATATCTCAATTCTACGGAGAGCTAGGCAGGTGAAGAAATGCATTGAGGGCTTGAGGAAATACTAGGGCTGCGCAAACCCCAGACAGAGATCTCCATACAAAAAAAACAACTTCATCTCCTCCCGTGGATGTCGTAAAAGCCGACTTGGTGATTACCCGGACTTGTTTGTAAGATTCGTTGGTATAAGATTTATCCTGGCTGCTAGCTTATATTAGTGGAAGATTCGTGGGAAGTAATGGCGGCGATGAGCTCACCACTGTTCGCGTAAATATTTCCACTATGGTGAATGCAACACACGGTGAAAAGAGGTCCATTGAGGCGCTGTCTACCCTTTCGGGGGAAAAGGCGTGTGTACCTACCTATGTATGTATGAAGATATATTTAATACGACTCTGTATAAGATTTTGCTAAGCATATTTGACTCTCTTGAATGATACTTTCATTGAGATGGCAACCGGTAAATCAATATAGAATACATATTAGGCTTCTGCCTCTGTGGCACGGCGGGCGAAGGTTCGCCTGCGACGCAGGAGGTTGCGGGTTCGATTCCCGACTTAGAACAAATATTTGTACGATCTGCAGATACTTGTTCAGGGTGTTCTGGGTATTTTCTATATATAATAAAAAATATCTGTCTATGTAATGTTTTGTACAAAGTATATCAGTTGTCTAGTACCCATAACATAAGCTCTGCATAGCTTGGGGCTGGATAATGTTGTGTGAACTGTCCAGCATTATTTATTTATTTATATAATGTGGACTAATCAACCGGAATCATGGCACGTAGGAAAAATAAACACGATTTTATTGAGCATGACTACAATCAATGTTTTTTATAATATTAGAATCACGTCCGTTGCTAAGTACACACTCACAATAAACACTTGGCTCCAATGTCTTGAGTCAAACAAATATTAAATCAAACATCCTGCTCGAACCCGCCTCTGCAGATTTGTAGCTCACACGGACGTGTGGTAGCATTTGTACGCGGCTCTACTTGCTAGCTTCTTCCTGGCTGCTAGCTTATTAGGGAATGTGTTATTACTGAAAGAAAGCGTTAGCAGAATCAGTCGTGGGAAGCAATGGCGGTGATGTGCTCACCACTTGTCACGTCTATATTCCTACGATGGTGAAACCTATGCTGAAAAGAGGCCCATTGAGGCTATGCCTACCTACCCTTTCTGGGAAAAAGGTGTGTGTCTAAGTATGAATGTAATAATATATATAAAAAAAATAAAAAAATGCTAGACAGTTCGCACAACATTATCTAGCCCCAAGCTAAGCCAGAGCTTGTGTTATGGGTACTAGTTAACTGATATACTTAATAAAATACATTACATAGATAGATATTTTTTATTATACATTTAGAAAACACCCAGAACACCCTGAACAAAAATCTGCAGATCGCACAAATATTTGTTCCGAGGCGGGAAAAGAACCCGCAACCTCCTGCGTCGCAGGCGAACCATCGCCCGCCGCGCCACAGAGATCGTCAATATAACATAACACCCAACAGTCACATACATAGTCCTGATCCCACACTTGGATTACCTGTGTCATGTGTATCAGAAACAGCGAGCACCATAGTACTACAACACCCAGACCTGAAACAAATATTTGTCCCGCGCGGAAATCGAGCCCGCAACCTCGCGTATCGCAGCCGGCTACTTTGTATAGGTAGCAGCTAGAGTAGGTACATATATCAGATATTAGCCGGCTGCGATACGCGAGGTTGCGGGCTCGATTTCCGCGATAAAAATTTACGTGGAAATCAGAATGTATGCCCATTTTAATTTTTGATGTGTTTTTTTTTTTTACTTTTAAGGCTGCTAACATAACTCTCAGATTGAGCAAGTTGAAGTGGCAATGGGTAGGTTATTAGCTTGCAGAACCGACAACCGTTGAAGTTCTCGCGCGGTAACCTCGGACGATGTTGTGTAGGACGCCCGATGAACAGATGACTTTGGAAGTCTCTGGATGAATGTGTTTGAAGGCCGTTCGTCTTGGTATTCTGTGTGGGGAAGGCCTATCTCCAGGATCGGACATACACCAGCTGATGAAAATGATGAGGTTGCTAGCACCAAATAAACAAACTACAATGGCCTGCAAAAATAAGTAACACACTTTTAAAATTGAAATAAAGTTTTAAGGACACAAGATATACTTTCGAAACAAAAAAGACTCGAAAAAGAGTTTAATTTTGTACATAAACACCATCGAGCAACGCAGGCCTCCGTACCGGAGGGGAGACGCCTTAGAGCTGTCAACCGATACATATTTATTCAGAAATTTTTGGGGGGGGCTTCACGCACTCACTTACAGTTTAATGCACACTTTTGTAACCAGTCGTTCTATCGCTATAAACGCACACATCTATAAACAGCAACACATCAAAAATCTTTATACACACATAGATGCTTTCTGTGTACAAACATCATGTTATGTCACAAAATTGACAGTAACACCCGTTCTAGGGACTTCCAGCACTCAAGTCGATAAATTAATAGTATCGATAACTTTTTGGTAGGAACTTACTTTGCCTACTGTATATATTCTGTGCTATCATCAAGGGTCATTGAAGGGATTTAAGGGCGGCTAGGTATGGGGGGGAAGGGTTGAACGCTCTCTGTGAAGGAGGAGTTCCGGAGTTGTTATCGAGGATAACATACAGATCATTTTGTGGATCACTATGAAATTTTAGATTAGTAAAAGGTAGTAGTAGGCTGGAGAGAGAGGGGGTAAACGCGGAAACTTAGAGTATAGAGAAAAAATCAAGAAAATTTTGAGTTCCCCAGGTACAACCACTAGCTCATGAGATGATTAGTTCTTGGGAAAATTTAATTAGAATTTTGTTCAAAGCCTACAATAATTTCATAAAACTATGGGTCGGCAAGTCAAAAGAGACGAAAGGAATGGAAAGGAAAAAACGCTTTACTTAGCTGCCGTCATCCTTCTAACCTACATAATCCATGTCGGTTCTGGCCACGAAATATACGATGTATTATATCTGTCAGTCACTGTTATTGTCAAAAACCAAAAATCATGATCCTAAGTGCCAAAAAACTACATTAGTCATTAAAATGTAAAATAGTTTTTTTTTAAAATTTCAGGCATAATTATCCCACGTCACATGGGATCCTAGTGTGGGATCACAACTATGTAGGTATGTGTTGGGTGTGTTAAGTTATGTTAATGTTAAACAATGGTAGGTAAAGTAATACTTAGCGCTTTATCTAGTGAACAGAATATCGCGTTGAAAAAATTATACCTAGTATTTTTTTTTTAATTCTTTGATCAATCAAAGAATAGGATTTGAATAGAAAAATCCCACGACACAGTACGGACACTCATGACACGACTTTTCTTGAAAATGAGTAAATGAGTTCAAACTGGGAAATGCTTTTGTTAATTTATCGTGATCACGTATCCCACAACCTAGGTAGGCATGCAACTTTTTACGAAAAACTATCACACCTCTAGATTTGTAATATCACATAGTAATTTAAATTCATGTCAAGATGTCGTTCCCCTCTGGCTATGCACAATTTCATTTGGGCATACGCGTTAGTAAAACTGTTTTCACCCGATCATTAGGGCGAGCGAAGCGAGTCCTCTACTATCCCATGCAATTTTGTGGTACACTTAACGAAAAAACTATCCGTTGTAATTTAGCATAGTAATTTAAATTCATGTCTTTGTTTAAATATAAATAATCACGGAAAAAAAGCTTGCTAGCCCTCACCAAGCATGTTTTGCTTTTGCTAGTAATAAAATTGTATCATGATGGGCCGATTGCTCTGTCAGACTGAACCGATCGTGTGACGCATAGAGTAAAACAGTGTGACAGTGCTACAAATACTGAAATGCCGAATCGTTACATTTTCAGCTGTAAATCAAGGTCTGGAACATCGAATTTACGAAAAGATGGGGTTTTCTTTCCCATTGTACCTAAGTGAATTTCATTATATATATATATATGTATATATATATTTTTTTGATGCTGGACACAGTTCACACAAGATTATCCAGCCCCAAGCCCAGCACAGCTTGTGATCTGGACTAGATAACTGATATCCCTAGTACAGTACATTACATAGATATTTATTTTGCATTAACATAGAAAATACCCAGAACACCCTGAACAAATATCTGAAGATCGTACAAATATTTGTTCTGAGGCGGGAATCAAACCCGCAACCTCCTGCGTCACAGGCGAACCTTCGTCCACCGCGCCACAGAGGTCGTCAACTTATGGCATAAAATGAATAATTTCAAATTAAAATCATAACAGTTACCTACCTTGTTACATACCAATACCTTCATGGTGATTGGATTAACGGTTAGAAAGTTAGGTTAGGCTAGGCTATTGGCTCCCGAATAATATAAATCAAATTTCAATAGCTTGTAAAACATTTTAAACGAGCATTTATTTTATCGATAAAAAATCGACTTTATTATTGAGGCACATCACTAATTTAGTAGTATAAAAGAAAACACGGGCAACTCACATACAGGAATTTTTGAGAAATAAAAAAAACTGTTAAATGAGCACAAAGCTATTTCAGTGTGCATTGAGGCTGTTATTGTTAGCAGTTGCTTATTTAATAAAAAAAAATATTAGGTTTACCAACAGTCTACACATGTATGTCGGAGAGAGAAGTCATATGATGAATCTGGAGAATAGATCTACTGAGATTGAAGGTTTATAAACACCACGTGTACGGCTGCGAACAATCGTATTCTGTCGTGTCGCGCCACCCAAACGAATGCGCCCGAGTCTTTTTTACGCAAAGACGCAAAGCGATCGACGCTCAGATATAAAAGGAGCGTACGAAAGCGCCAGAGCTCATTATTACATCGGCGTTGGCAGAGTGCACACGATTTAATCAACAAAATACAAAATCAAGTTCAAAGTCAGTTTGAATAAAATCTTAGTGAAACCTCTTTTGAATTTTCCTCATTTGTACGAGACCCACTGGAAAGCCCCTAAGTTGCCTTTTGCCGCTCGGAGGGATCTTGAGGATCCGACATGCATACATGAAGAGGTACAAACTATATACCTATCTTTAGCTACAGAAGAAACCAATGGGGGCTTTTCATTTTAGTTTTTTTTTAATTCAATTTGGCTCAATTGATGGCCCTGACTCAACTGTGGTTGTCAAAATCAACAAATGCATCGTACCTATGTTATTTTGTGTGATAGTAACAAAATACCACGAAAATATATCACTTCGTTGTTGACTTTTACATTTCACTTTATTTTTACAGTTAAGTACACAGCAGCGTCATCTATTTTCAAGGGTTTATAGATGATTTGGTATGGCCGTGAAAACCCCTCATTATAGGCAAACACAACGTGCAAAGATTGTACAGTAACCTCACAATGGGCGATCAACGATTTTTTTAAAGCATCTTTATTTACATTTAACTGAAAAGAGTAATGTTATTTAAGTATGATCAATATTGCCGATTTTGATAAAATTAACCACGTAGTTTTATTCTTATTATAAACTAGAAGCAACCCGCGATTTCACTCGCATAAGTTTTGATCCTATGGGAACATCTAAATAAAATTTAAAACTATTCCAGTGGTCCAGCTATCGCCGTTCTAAATTTCATCCAATCCTTAGAAAATTTAGCATTTATAATATTACAAACATACACACATACTCACGCCTGTTTCCCAGAGAAGTAGGCAGAGACCATGAATTTCCACTTGCTACGATCCTGGCATACCTGTTTCGCTTCATTCACTCACATCACATTCTTCATATATGCTCATTGGTTAAGGACGCTCTTAGCCTGGCCATTCTCCAGATCGACCCTGATCTATTCTGAATACCTTCACCGAGGTCTCCCCCTTCCAACTGTCCCATTCATGCTCATCTTATGAACTAGTTTCGTTAATCTACTATCATTCATCCTTTATATATACCCAAACCATCCAAGCATACCTTTCTCAATCCTTGTCACTATAGAAGTGCTCTTTCATTTTACAATGCTCTCTTAACACACAGTTTCTTATTCTCTCTCAAAGTCCACCATACATACTTCTCAAACCTCATCTTCACTGCATTTATTCTACTTACATGTTTATTCTGCCTTAGCAACTTTCGCTACCACCAGATACATTAGTGTTGGCACTAACACCCCTCTATGCACATCCAGTTGTCGTGCCTTTTTGAATACGTTCCGGCTGATAATAAGGCGTTAAGTTCACTTGATTTCCAGAATTTACACTCATTTAAATATCATCTTCATGCTTCCCATCTCTTGTAATCAAAGTTCTCAAATGTACAAAATTTTTGATGTTACACTTGTTGTTAATAGTAGTGTGATTTAATTTAATTTCTTTAAATATAGTTTCACATGACACTTACGTTGACATATCATATAATACACCTCTGCGAGGTACATTTAATCCTTTTACCACACTGGTTCTTTCACCATTGGTCACAGGCCACTTTCAGGGACACTATATCTCAAGTTGGTCACTGAACCAAGAAAGAGCCTGTGACACGAAGTAGTAGTAGTTAGTAGTTACCGGTTAGTTAGTGGTTACATAGCCGTCAAATACGATACTCGTTAATGCCATATGTCACATGATGTCGAACGTGTTTAATAAATGGTATTTAGTAATCAAGGATATTAAGTAATCATCCACCTCTTGGCTTACTGACATTACACGTTATATACATGTTTACGTCAGCAGAATACATCCTGACATGCACATTGATGTATTATACACATTTATATCTATTCTTTTGGTCACTTTTATGTCGCCCCTCTATCACACGCTTAAGTGGAGCTCGGTTTAAGAGTGAGCAGGGTAGTCGTAAGGGAATTAGCTTTCAGTACGAATAAATCAAGTAACTTGGCAGTGATTTTAGAGTAATGAATGACTAGTGTACTGAAGTGCAGTCGTAGTGAAGAGTGAATCAGTGTTATTGAATAAAATATTCAGGGTTTTTTTTGTTAAACCGTTCAATTTTATTATTTTACCCCGAACACTAACTCAAAAATTACAAAATCTAAGATGGCCACTTTTGTTTTCATACGGCTTAATTTGACTTGGTCAATTTTTATGCAATAAATTATAATAATTTAATTGAAATTCAGGTACATGTGAAAGGAAACACCATCTTCTTGTAAATTTGATGATCCAATCATTTTTTTACAGCATAAAACTGAACAACTCGGCATTTTTCTTGGAGCACTATCTCCCACGCGAGTCGATTCAGTCTGACAGAGCAATCGGCGACAGCTAGTTTTTTATAAGCTGTATGCCCTCGAGGGCATTCAATTTAGAGGGGAACTACAGCGGGGAATGCCTTTGATGGCGTCTCCATTCCGTGTTGCTCGATGATAAACACAAACAAAATAATGAAGAATGTGCTAGGATCATGACTTTTCTGGAACTAGGCATCAGTATGCGTCGTACTGCAAGAATGTTGGGTGTGACGTTACGAACGGTCCAGAAGGTGAAGCGAAGGTACGAAGAGACTGGAAACCATTTGAGGAGACCTGATAATGGTAGACCCAGGTGTACTAGTACCCGAGAAGACTGATATATTTTTTCCACTGTGTTGAGAAATCGCGACCTAAATGCAGTTGAAGTCCAAGAACAGCTTCTTCAGACCCGAAGGGACTACATTAGTGACAGTACAGTGAGAAGAAAACTGGCTGAAGCAAACCTGAAACCTCGGAGACCAAACCAGCGACCAAACTCGAGAAAGAGCATCGGGTAGCGAGACTTAAAAATTTTACTAATGTATAATTTACTAAAGTTTCAAAGAAAGCTGATAAAAATTGCTATAAAACGTTTTTTATTTTAAATCTCTAACTTCTATAGTTTAGAAGAAAAAATAAATTTTAAAAGTGTGTTACTTATTTTTGCAGGCCAGTGTAGATTAACACCATCTAGTTTGAGCAACAACTCCATACAACAAACAACAAATCCATACAAATCTCACGGTGCCTATGCAAATAGGTGGGGAGTAAAATCGAAAAATTGAGCTAAACAACAAGTGAAGTAGTTATGTTTACATATTCTTATACTGAACTGGACTGGAGTATACTCCAGTCGTGTGTCGGAACTGACACAACTTTTTTATCGAGGTTTCTTATAGTCTTCGTTTAACTTGATACAGATTCATTTAAAAAGTAAAAGTTCATACCGACGGACAAACAGCCTACTGTTTATGTAGACATCAGCAGCATACGTATGGAAATAGGCTCCATTAAGTCTGATTTAAATGTTAGTGCTGCCCCTTACAGCAATTTGGCCAATAAAGACATTAGCAATGATGTCTTATAACACGTTAATGCCAATATAAGAGTAAAATATCTGGCTGTGGTGGTATGGCGGCTCCTCTTGTTGATGTCATATGGATTACGCCAAGCGAGCTGATATGATGATAGAGACTGAAGGTGAACAACGGAACTCCTCAATGGATAATAGTAGACTGGCCGTGTTTAGGCTCATTGTGATCAGCACACGGTTCCGATCATTAATATTATAAAATTTTGTACTGCGGAAAAAATCCTAGCTACGAAGTAGTTTTTTTCGAAAATAATTTCTGTGCAAATATATGCAATCATGTTCGTTTTCGGAACCTGAGCTCGCGTTTCATACTTATGTGGATGCGCTGTGTGCTATTACTACTCTGTAGATTTACAATACAACAGGTTAATGCAAACAGAGTTGTTTCGATACGGGTCATTACAGATTTCATCCTACAGGCTGGCTTTAATTTTTGTATGATTGTGAGAGCTTTGTGCTTTACAATGATAGTAGTTCTTCAAATTGGCGTGACTTCTTTTTATTTAGAACTAGTGTCCGCCCGTAGCTTCCCTCGTGTTTTTCCGGGACAAAAACTAGCCTATACCTCAATCCAGGTCATAATATATCTGTGTACCAAATTTCATCAAAATCGGCTTAGTCGTTTCGTCGTGATTGAGTTACAAACATCCAAACATCAAGTCGCGAGTAGGCCTGGAACCCAACAGTGGGGACATTTTTAACTAATGATGATGATGAAAATCAATATACCTGCATAAAATCGTTAGGTACGTTACTGACTGACTGGCAGACTATCAACGCACACAGCCTATGCCGGTAGTCCGAGAAATATGAAAGTAGGGTACATTCATTTTGAAGGAAAGGAACTTCTGAAATTCAACCCTTAAGGGGGGTGTAGTGCGGTGTTGAAGTTTGAATAGGAAAAAACACCACGCAGACAATGTCGCGAGCACTAGTCCCTTGTACGAAGGATGTTGACGGTTTTTGAAATCAAAATCTAATCTTTTAAATCGCTTATTCAAATCGACGTATCATCATACGTAGACTATAAAACTGATTCATTTACAAAAACCAAACTGCAAGGTGACAAGGCGAATTTAATATTTAGAACACAAATAAATGCTTGTTTTTATAATTAAAGTACGAAGTTCATTAAGCACGTGCCATTGTTTGTTATGATAAATGTTTCTAATTACTTGCAATGTGGAAAACGCCAACATGCACACTCATGCCTCAACAGCAATATTATAAGTAGGTCAGTTTTACATTGTTACTCGTAGTTTGAAGGTTTTACTAGTGACTTCACCCGCGCGATGTTTTATAGTCACGATTTCCTTCGATAAAAGGTAAATTCCCGTGTAAAATTATATTCTATTGACTAACTAGCGGCCCACTTGCGACTTCGTTCACGTGGTCTCGTGACCCGACTGCAGCGCCACCTACCGGGTCCAGTTGTGACTCTAAACCATCCAGGGACCACTCACATACACATAAAAAAAAAAATGGTCAAGCCGTTTCCGAGTTTTAGCGTCCAATCCGAAACCAATCCGTAAAAAATACAGTCCGAAGTAGTCATAGAACCGTTTGTATGGTAGTTTATGCACTAAATCCGATTTTCGTCATCCGTCTACGGTGAAAAGAGGCCCATTGAGGCTCTGCCTACCTTTTCGGGGAAAAAGGCGAGAGTCCATGTATATATGTATGTAATACTAGTGGAATGTCCGCAACTTCGTACAAGTTTTTTCCATACAATCACCAACAGCCCCGCTGCTTTCGAAAAAGCGGATATCCAAATTTAAAAAGTAATTATGGATAAGTAGCACACTTATCCATAATTCGTGGATATTTACTTTTGGCCCACAAATATCAGTCCCAAATTCTTGATAAGACACTGCGTCCCATATGTAATGACGATTTGGCCCAAACGTACAGCAGACACAGAATAGGTAATAATTCAAGGTAATGTTGACACTGTCTTCAAAGTCGACATCTACTAATGAATGTACCGTCAGCATCACAAAAGACATCCTTGTCACACCACAAGAAAGTGAACACCGATGCAACTATATCATCTCGATGATTAATTATTAGGTTCACAAATAGGTTTAGTACCTATTTATAAGGTTTCTGCAGCTGTGGTAGGTAGTTTTAGAAGGCGTAAACGCTTTTACATTGTTCATTTCACAGAGCCACAAAGCGTTATGCAGTGTTGACATGCTCGCGTTCTCCCCAAATCTTACCCGAAATCGCACAAAATTCAGGGATTAATAAAACCTGGAGAGTAATCTATTCACGCTGTTAATATAAATATAGTTTCCATCAAAAAATATGTGACAATATAAATAAATTACTTATTACTTATTTATTTTTACTTTAGTTTTTAAGTAGTAAGTAAACAGTTAAGTAACAAGTTAAGTAATATAGTAGTATCGTTATTTTTTATTAACCTTAGCAAGAGAGATATAACAATGTATCGATTGAAAGGGCTTAATAGGTATGTTCCAAAAGTACATCACGATAATATAAGTACAAAATAATAGTAAAAACATCCATGATTTTCATTAAAATAAGCCTCCGACTAAATACTACTCCGATTTGAGTACATTTGATTCAGTTGACTATAGAACTTTTCGCCTTTACTATAGAATCATGGATTTGGCTTTCCTTTACAATATTTTTATACTAGTTTTCAACTTTTGACTAGTCGAGTTTTACTTTTTAAACATTTATTTTATTGACCTAGAACACAACGTAATGCTATCAAACTTGAACTTGCCTTGAGGTATGGTCGTTGACACCTTTATTTTTCGTCTAGAATAGTAGCATTGGTTTTGGCTAATCTACACTGGTGGTTTTTATAACCGGTTGTTTTGTCTAACGTGTCCAGTTTTACGTCCACTTTTAATGTGATGTTGCCAATATCGTGAGAAGAATATCATGTAGTCGGCTCCTACTATTGTAACATTAATGTTGTGCTGGTTTTACTAAAGAAAAGTTGAATTCTTTGTAGTACATGGTAGATTGAGGGCACACGAACACGGGGCATTTTGCCCATGAGGTGGACTGATAAAATCAAGACACCTTTAGACGGTCCACTGCATGAATGCACAAGGAAGGCTGCGGTACGAGAAGAGTGGCAAAGGATTGTAAAGCGAGCCACAGACCCCTGAAGAGACGACCACGACCACTCAGTCTCGACCACTCAGTCAGTCAAGAGTATAACGATGAAGGTGGTACTAAAACTAGCATTGCTGGATGGTGGTCTCGAAAAAGTGATCTGGCTACAGAGGTATGAAAACAGAACTAATCAAGGAACTAAAATATGGTGCTTTTGATTCGATGTGCATGTCAAACTAAAGTAAGCCAAAAGCAAATAAGCTCAGAGATGAAATTTCCGCTCCAGTAAGCCAGAAGGCAATACTTGGGAAACCTGGGGCTGAATACCAAGAGATAGACCTCTGTGTGGAAGCCAGGGTGTCCACCCTGTCAGACGACAGACAGACACGAGGGTGTCTATTTGGAGAACTCCAAATCTATTCAGCACTCTAGATCTTCAATTATCGAAGACTTGGATGCTAAGACCCTGATGTAAGGTGTATGTGATCTTATTAGGAAGTTATAAAGTTTATTTATCTAATAAATCGAATAACTATGTAACCTTATGTAACTATGTGTCTTTCCTTTTTTCCTTGAATCAGCTTCCACTTGTTCTCGAGGCACCACACAGGCGCTCCCCACCTAGTAGTAAGAAGGATAATCAAAAGAAAAACAGACCGTGTTTGTTGCCTGATTCTTCTAGCTCTGGTTGCGTTGGAACAGGAGTAAATGTAAATTTATGTTTTAAGACTATTCAAAATGATCCTTGTGATTTCAATGAATAAAATACTTTTGACTTTGACTTTGACTAACCATAGGAACACAAAAGTTGTGCTTGTTATTCCTAGGAATGCAGAACACAACCAGTGGATATCATTATCAATAATCAGCTTACATCAGCATCGAATGATCGGTTACGTAGGTGATAAGATGTAATTGCCAGTCACAACAAAATAATCTATGAGATATGAAATAAGTCATTACTACCAGGTATTTAATAATATCTTAGATATTTTTCTATATCAAATTGTTGGCTTATTTTTCTTTGATAGATGGTAGATGTTACTAAATTAAATACATAATGTGTATAGTCTACAGGTGTCTAAACACGATTTGTCAGAGGGCAGTGGAACGCAGCGATTTAGGTAATAGAAGAACCGACCATGTTAGGAACACCATGCTGCGTTCCTTGACTGGTAATGTCGATGTAGGAGACAAAACAGCCACGCTCAAATGGGATTGGGCGGGGCACGTTAGACGAATGCTTCCCAACAGGTAGGCGAACATCAGCACACCCTGGATAACTAAAGGACGGCGTTCTCGGGGTCAGCCACGAAATCGTTGGCGGGACGATCTTTATAATTTTGAGAAGGAGTGGTGGGAGACTGCCAAGGACTGGGAAAAGTGGATGAATTTGGTGGAGATTTTTGCCCAGTATCCCACTAAATATAGGTTAAAAAAATGTTTATAGATTGAATAATAATGACTTTATAGACGCTAATTCCTCCTAAGGCTCTTAAATCCACTAGTCTTCAGTTTGTTCGGATAGCTTTTATTGGAATCAAGTACCTCTCAAAGTTAGCTATAACTTGTGGAATGTAATTGAAAAGGAGTACGGCCATATACCCACCTCAGCACTGGACCAAGATACTGTTATGGCCATAAAAATAGAGTGCAATTTGGCCCAGTAGTTTCACCAACTATAATTTTATGAGTGCTGATTTAATACCAATACATGGATATGTAGTTGAGTTTTTTTATAAATATATTTTACGACGCTTTTCTTATAAGTGTGATAGAGGAAACAATCGCATGAGTTTTTTTTTATTAATATGCAAACATGTTGGTTTTATATTTTTTTAAATCCATTTATACTTTGATGGTGCAATGTTCTTTTTGAAAACTTTTGGATCGAGTATCTATCGAGAAACATGAATAGTGTATGACTGGTAGTCTTATGGTTCACAAAGTTCAAAATGAAATTCGCTCACCGGATTGAACGCGCAATCGGTATCAGATTACAAAGTGAGACCGTTCAACTTATGTACACTTCAACACATCCTGCTGTGAAAACGGACTATGATCTGACTCACTCAATTGAATGTAAAAAAAAGATACAGTTATTTTATCATTTAGTTTAATATCTTTAGAATGACAAAATATGGATTCAATTACTCATCGTATATACAGAGATATAAAATTATTCCCAATTTGATGTTTTTTTTTTTTTTATACTACTTGGATGACGGAACAAGCATATGACCCACCTGATGTTAAGCGGTAACCTCTGCCTATGAACAGTGCATTACCTAATAGGTCACGTCCACCTAGGACGCGCCCTATGTGGCATTGCACTGCGCCCGCCACCCTGAGACATAAAGATGAAAAGTCTCATGTGCCTGTAATTTCACCGACACCCTTACCCTTCAAACCGGAACACAGCAACGCAAGCACTATTGCTTTGCGGCAGAAATAGGTATGGTGGTAGTACTTCCCCGGACGAACTCTTTCACAAAAAAGCTCTACCTACTACTACTAGATATTTTGTTTATTTAACTCTATATTGCACAAAAAACACAAGGAAATTGTACAAACGGAGGACTTAATGCTGAGCAGCATTTTGTGCCAGTCATCCATGAGGATGATACATAAAGGTTGGCGCGTGCTCAAAACTAATTACAAAAGAAAGATACCAACAATAATATAGCTTAGAAACTAATTTGCTTTAAAATAAATACATACCTGTAACATACAACAATAACAACATATAACAAGATACATAGACGACCTCTGTGACGCGGCGGGCGAACGCTCGCCTGCGACCCGGGAGGTTGCGGGTTCGATTCCCGCCTCGGAACAAATATTTGTGCGATCTGCAGATATTTGTTCACGGTGTTCTGGGTATTTTCTATATATAATAAAAAATATCTATCTATGTAACATATTGTATTAAGTATATCAGTTGTTTAGAACCCATAACACAAGCTCTGCTTAGCTTGGGGCTAGACAATGTTGTGTGAACTGTCCAGCATTATTTATTTATTTATAGATAGTAAAAAACAATAAAAAAAAGAAGTATTTATTGTTTCAAAAACATAAGTTAAAATCATAATTTTCCTCATAAGTATGTGAATTCATCATCATCATCAGCCTACAGAATTTCACTGCTGGACATAGGCCTCCCCCGTATATGATGCCACGACGAACTGTCTTGAGTCGCCTCCATCCACAGCCTTTCGGTGGCCTCTAAATGTGTTTGATCCATCGAAAGGGGGCATTCCCATTTTATTTCATTCGTTTTTTTTTTTCTTTATAATTGGCGCCGCACGGCTTGTGTATTTGCCATTTTCAAGTATCTGTATTTTCACTATATTGTATTTTCAATGTATTTTGCAACGTTACATTCCTTCCAAGTCGTCAAAGTCACAGTCGAGTCATGTTTTAGTAAAACGGTGGCCAATTTTACTAAAACTTTGGTAGACAATTTCCACCAATTTCAAAAGTCACGCAATTCACTTCCATTTCATTTCATTTCGTTCGGTTTGTGGTCGCCACTCGAGAACCTTTCTTCCCCAATGGTTATCAGTTCTGCGAGCTATATGGCCTGGATTGCTAAAGTCAACTTGCTAATTCTAAGAGCTATGTCGGTAATCTTGGTTCTTCTACGGATCTCTTCATTCCGGATTCTATCACGAAGTGAAACTCCGAGCATAGTTCTCTCCATTAAACCGAGTAACGACCGAAATGTAACCTTTTCGAGTAGGTGAACCTTAACCAATTAAATAACCTTAAATCATTATTTATCCCAATTTCTTCAAATTATTTCATATTTCAGCAAGAGAATATGTGACTAAGAAAAAATCATAAAAACGCTATGATAAAAAAAAATTACTCACTTCGCCACTCACTTCGTGAGAGGCGAAAATTCCCATTTCCAAAGGTTAATTATAATATTCGTAAAAAGGTATTTTCGGAATTTTATATATGCCATTAAAAATTACCTGAGCAAAGTGACGTGCATAAAACGTAATTGAATGCGTAGAAACCATTCAATGATGACGACGTCCTAATATTGAGAACCACAAGATTGCATGAAAATACCCGAGTTAGATTTGACTTCCTTGACATCCAAGACAGGTATTTCCAGTGACTAACAAAAAATTCAAATAAATTTGCTGAGTTTGTGGTGTTCGTAAGCAGAGTCGTTTAGTAGTAGTAGAGCTTTTTTGTGAAAGAGTTCGTCCGGGGAAGTACTACCACTATACCTATTTCTGCCGCAAAGCAGTAGTGCTCGCGTTGCTGTGTTCCGGTTTGAAGGGTAAGGGTGCCGGTAAAATTACAGGCACATGAGATTTTTCATCTTTATGTCTCAGGGTGGCGGGCGCAGTGCAATGCCACATAGGGCGCGTCCTAGGTGGACGTGACCTATGAGGTAATGCACTGTTCATAGGCAGAGGTTACCGCTTAACATCAGGTGGGCCATTACGCTTGTTCCGTCATTCAAGTAGTATAAAAAAAAAACTTTACATCGAGGGGAAGATATCACTTGGTATATCGCCAACTAGATGGACTGATCAGGTCAGAGAAATGCTGAGCGGTGCCGTTGACTGCCAATAGAAATCGCTGGAGACAAGCAGTTTCCAGACGTCCCAGAGGTCGTGAAGTACCATCCACATATAGGACTACCTACCTACACTATCGCAGTCTACCATTGCTACAAAGCCATCCAATCCCTCATAAATTGACCATACTCAATTTAATGGCTTGATCGATTTTCCGGTTAAATACAAGGCAATAAAATAAAATACTAGATAAAAATTGCATTATACCAGCTTCAAATAAAAAGTGCTTCAAAAAGTAGGCACTGAACGGCTCACGCCTACTGCCACGCCTGTTGAACAAACACGGCCAGAGTTGTGCAAACACCGCCGTCCACTGTTTACACTTTACAGAACTGACGATCAGCCGAACACTAGCATATTATGTGGCTTTATGACTGGTTTTTAAAGGTTCTGAAAGCGTGGTGTTGTGGCTAGTCAACACGTCTTCAGATCCTAGTGCGTGGGTTCAAATGGTCACGGATTTTCTACTCAAAATACTCATGCTATCAAACATTTTAGAATCAATTATTAATTAACGACACTGATTTATACACCATGAGCCAGGGCTTCTTCAAGGCTACTTGAACCAGAGACGAACCAATTAGATGTGTAGCTGATCTTACCTTCTGGATTGGTCGTGCGCTCAAAATCATCGGCGATTAGGCATCAGAGATATAATTATAGCTTTGCATTTCAAAAACGCATAAATAGGGATGCCATGATGCCGTAGTCCGGCTTTAGAATAAACCCCTCCGTCTCCTTCCATGGATGTAGTAGCAGATGTTCTAAGGCACTACCAGGGCGTTCACCAGGGGATGTGCAGCAGCATCCACCTTAATACTCAACATCAATACAGCGATCACCAATCCGCCTGCAAGCATGGTGATTATGGCAAATCCCCCCCATTGCATTCTATGGGGAACGCCTCATCCAGAAGCGGATGACTAACGGCTGCTGCTGATGATGATGATAAACAGGAGCTGGTACTTCTAACCGATATGATATAGCTGGAACGAAGTTTTGAAAGCATCAGAAATCAGCAAATGGTTTAGATTACGGTGGGTTAGGGGATTACGTAATCGGAAAATTTCATTATCAAAAATATAGAGGAAATTCGTTAGTACAATTCATTTACCAATATCGGCTTTGTAGCTTTTGAGACTAACTGTGCCACTAATAAATGCGGATCATGTTTGGAATAGTTACATCAAGTTCTGTCTCTTACGATCGAATTTGAAATTACCTGTCAATGAAAAAGACAAAACACTGTGTTACCGTTCCGAAGAATACGAATTTTTCAGTAGTATGGTTAGCGCAGCAAAAAACAACGGTTAAGTGCGAGTCAGACTTGCGTGGAGAGGGTTCTTAATAACCACTAGTATCCGCCCGCTTCACTCGGGTTTTACCAGGATAAAAATGGTTTTCAAACTGTTTGGAGCAGTGTTTCTCATATACGCCAGGGACAAAAGTGCTATTTTTGTTATTCATTCAATCTTGCATTTAAATATTACAAAAAATAAAACTCACAATGAGCAGTTTTATATGATACGTCACGTGATGCGCTTGACTTTTTTTTACAACAACTTTTGATCCACATACAACACCGCCTATCCTGCAGGGACCCGTTATTTTTTCGGGATATTTCATTTTTTAAATACTAACTCATAGTTCTTGGTATAACTAAGTATACTAAGTTATGTTAAAATCCATCCAGGAGTTTCAGCGGGATGATTTTACAAAGATCCAGACAAACAGACAGAGACAAAAAAAATGTACAGATTCGAAGATGGATCATGTATGGAAGATACATTACGCTTACATTACAGAATTGTAGTTACATTATGATGTGTAAAATCTGACATCTTACCGCCTTGGTAATAAGCAACATGGCTGATACTACCAACCTCTCGGAAAAATGTGCGCTTCCTGTTACACACTTCCGTCCTTTTTCACGAAATCACTCCCACATATTGCAGGAAAGCGAGAGGAAAGATGTTGCACATCGATAGATACCTAACTAATAAGCAACAGCTACTGCAGACTGAATTCCAGCAAATAAAAAAAAAAATATGAAATAGATTCATACTATCAGATTGTCGTGACTTTAAATGCCCGTAACCACACACCTGTTTACTCTACGCCCAATACTCCTCGATAAGTATTTATTAAACTCAACCTGATATTTTTCCATATCAAGTGCGCAGTGTCAATATTAACCAAGTTTAATGTTGATTTTTTATAGATTAAACCACGATATTATAAGTTAAGTCAATATAGTACATGAGCCAGTGGTGAATTCTCTTACATCATGCTTCTGATAGATGGAGTAAAAATGAGAAACTAAATATCTGTTATCCAGGCTGGAATTTTATAGGTGAAGGTACTAAAGATTGAAAGTCTGAATCGCCTTTGACTGATTCAGATTCAAGAACACATCGATTACATACCCATGTACAAATGCTAAAAAGTTTATTGACTTCTGTCTCTTGGTCGTTTGGCCTCTATTTTTAACCCCCGACGCAAAATGAGGGGTTTATAAGTTTGTCAACTATGTGTGTATGTATCTGCCTGTGGCACCGTAGCTCTTAAACGGGTGAACTGATTTGAATGCGGTTGTTTTTATTTGAAATAAAGTTTTCTAGTCATGGTTTGCACTAATATTTATTCTGTGCTACGTTAGACATGTTTTAACAAAATCGGTTCAGCCGTTTCATAGCGCAGGGAGTTTTCACATAAACATTGATTTCACACTGCTTTTAAATTTCTTCGTGTAAATTTTGCGATCAGCATTGGCTGATGAATGAGGCTATTAATTTCTGAAGTGGAAATGCTGACAACAAGGACGACGTAACTGATTATGTAGAATTTGAAACAGAAAAGGCGATTCTGGTCGGACAAGGTTTCCCAGAACTTGACAATGCTAGTGAATGTCACACTCCACCAGCTGAGGATCATGGAGGGTAGAGGAAAACTATTGAGAAAGTACTTGCAAAGCCATCTACGTATACCTAACCTACTTAAAAGCTGCAACCGTCAGACGACTGTAATATAAAGCGGAGACGCGGAAGAGTTTTAATAGGAATGTTATAATAAGGACAGATTGACATGATGATTTACGGCACTGAGAAGCGGTCACAACAAAAAAGTTTGTTTGTGTGGTGCCTCAAAGAAAAATTAAAAGTCATGCAACGAGCTATGGATAGAACTATGCTTGGAGTTTCACTACCTGATGAGATCCGAAATGAGGAAATCCGTAAAAGAACCAAGCTCACTATCAAAACTCTTATAGTGAGCAAGTGGAAATGGCAAAGGGCTGGCGAGACTGACAACCATTGGGAAATGAAGGTTCTTCAGCAAGCCCAAACATAGATTTGACAGGAAAGCGGTAGATGGACACCGTTCGTTGTGGCATTCTATGGAAGAGACCTATGTCTAGCAGTGGACTTCTGTAGGTTGCTGATAATGATAAAGGATAAATTGCATTCAGTTTTATACTATAGTCGTCAAGATAAGTGAAGAGCTCTGTGCTTCATACCGATGTCTGCCGCTATCTAGGATAGTCTAGACTAGAAGAAATTATATAGCCATAGGTTATGATAGATAAAGTTAACATGATCTCTCGGAGTTGTACGTCTTACGCCTAGAACCGTGTAAGAGGTCGATACACCCGAATCTTGGGTGTAAATATTTGTAATCATCATTACTATCGATTACTGGAAATAGTCTACGTTTCAGGAGTTAGTGTTAAATTGTAACACACCTTCAACTTGGTACAACTTGGTTAGGACGAGGATTGATTTAGATCAGTATTAATCAACCTTTTTCATGATGCGACCCCCATGGTATGAAAATATATTTCGCGACCCATCGCTTTTTTATCATGTATACGCACATACGACCAAGGCCGATGCTGGTCTGCTAATTTGGATACCTTTTGGTTAAGGAGAAAAACAGAATACCCGGAATTGACAACTGAGGCTTTGAAGTGTTTGATTCCATTTGCCACCTCGTACTTATGCGAGTTGACATTTTCATCAATCGCCCAAATAAAAAGTAAGCAAAGAAATCGCTTCAATTTAGAAAACGATTTAATTCTATGTGTAGCAAATACAGATCCACGATGGAAGAAATTGGTTAATCAAAAACAAGCACAACCTTCGCATTAAGATGAGTCTTAGGATTTTATTTTTTGTTAATTTGTTTGTTAACATACAAATGTTTATGAGTATATATATCTCATGTCTCATGTATGTGTGTCTTATTCTAAGCTTGGTTGTTTTTATTTTTTATTTTTACATAATTGTGTGCATGCAACATCGCTTTGGATTTCTGTTATGGTGTTGTACATGTTTCTTAATAAATAAATAATAAATAAATAATAATATCCTTTTGTTAAAATTCTCTTGCTTAATATATCATTTTTTTTTTACTTAAGTTCTCTCGACCTCTGTCTACCCCCCTACAGAAGCTTTGCGACCCCCCCAAGGGTTCGCAATCTACAGGTTGAAAAACACTGATTTAGATTATCTGCAGTTGCTGCATCGCTACTTGCGCCAACTTCTCTAACTACCTTGTAATTTAACCTTCCGTACTTCACTCAACCTTCACCCCTCATTTCCTACCTGTCTCATTCCTACCTTCCTGTCATTTATTAATTCCTTGATTATCTGTATAACAGTTTAATTAATTAAGTGTGTTCTTTTCTTTGTGTCTTTATATTTTTGCCTGGTTCTTCGTTTTTCTTAGCTTTATATTTATTAGGTCCGCTTGTCTTTCTAATTTACTCCTAAGTAATCAGTGGAGTGGAGTCCTGGTGACCTGTGGCACAGGTTTTTTTATAAACCTATTTCAGGCACCAGCTCTCACAATACTTGTTCAAAGCTTGAAATTGTTTTTAAGGTTAAAATAAATAAATAAATAATGCTGGAGAAGTTCAGACAACATTATCTAGCCCCAAGCTAAGCCAGAGCTTGTGTTATGGGTACTATATAACTGATATACTTAGTATAATACAATACATAGATAGATATTTTTTATTATGCATAGAAAACACCCAGAACACTCTGAACAAATATCTGCAGAATGCACTAATATTTGTTCCGAGGCGGGAATCGAACCCGCAACCTCCTGCGTCGCAGGCGAACCATCGCCAGACGCGCCACAGAGGTCGTCACCTACGTGAAGAGAAATAAATGAAATTTATGTATTATCTGCTCTTTCTCTCACTCTCTTCATATCACTGGTTCTTTCTTGGTCATGCTGCCCAGCTTGAAGTAAGGTGGCCCTGAAGAAGACCTAGTAACTGATGGTAAACAGGTTATCTGTAAATATAATAATAATTCGGGCACACCAACAATCGGTAAAATGATATTACCTGCACTAAACTTTGCTTTTATCAAAAATGAAACTGCATTTGTTTAGTAGTTACTAACCATCCTTCATTATCATCATCGACCTGTGAAGTCCACTGCTGACACACTGACATAGGCCTCCCCATCGCAGTAACAGGAAGTCGGTGGATGAAGGTGGCCCAGACCCGTAACCATCCTTACATTCTTACAAATATATAGAAATGAAACGTTGCCTGCTTGGGTTTCGTGGTGTAAAAATGGAACATAGTAGTTTTCAGCGTAAATTTCTCAATATTTCCGGTATATTTTTTCAAGCTTTTTAAATTTACTTGCAATATTTGTTTCTCGTTTGTTTAGGTCAAACCTTACAAGCTGAATTAGAACCGCTTCTTGACATCCATGGAGTTTGAAGGTGGACAACGGAACTCCTCGATGGATAATTAGTATACTGGCCGTGTTTAGGCTCATTTTGATCAGCACGTGGTTCCGATCACAATCTTTGTAAAAGCTTGTCTTTTTTTTTTTTTTTTAGCTTATTTAATTCACTGTTATATATCTCCTAATTGGTCTAGTAAGTCTACGAATTTTTACTTTGATAACAACAATAAAAAAATACGTTTTTACAAGCACCTGCTTTTTTAATTGTGCTAACTCGGCCGTCTTCGCGAAAGCAAATCAGTGTTAATAGAAAAATGCCTAATTGCACCATAGTGAACTGTAAATATCAATGGAGATATTTCGTAGCAAACTTGGTACAAAATAACACGGCACGCTTGGTTTCATACAAAGAATTTACGTGTTTATCTAGATATATGGTCTGTAAGTACATCAGACTAGCTTAATAATATGGAGTCAAGTCTCTAGATATTTTTGTTACAATACAGTTATAGATGTGGTGTGAGAAAAAGTTAGATTCATCAAAAGTAAGATTCTCATGTTAAGTATTCCAACAGTTATTTTTATTTCCGGTAAACAATAATGACTCTATTCACCGATTAAAACCAATTTCCTTAAATACCTGTTCGTATGAAAACTACAGTTACTTTCTAAAGCCTTTCAGAACGAGTGACCGTCATTTGACGGCCATAATAGATTAAAATTCAGTTATACCTTTGGTGGATGGAGGCGGCACAAGACTAGTCGTCGTGAAAATCTATGGAGGAGGCATATATTATGTGTAGCAGTGGAGTTCTATAGACATAATGATGATGATGACGATGTTGAGTAGCCGGCTGTGATTCGAGAGATTGCTGGTTCGATTCCAGCTGCCTGACAAATTTTAGTATGATCTGCTAATTTTTTCCAGGTCTGGGTATTGGTACTGCGGTACTATGGTCAGTGCTCGTAGTTCCTGATACCCACGACACGACACCTATAGGATCAAACGTGTCGTGGGTAACAGGATAATCCTACACTATAGTGTAGGATTAGGACTATGTATGTGACTGATGTTATTATCTTTGAGGTCGTAGAAAGTTGATGAATATAAACAAAAAATAGGTAGGTATTTAGAACAGAAACATGGGTACAGTATGTATTGAGAACGAAAATAAACGAAGAAGTTTTTTTTTAAACTGTGCCGTGAATATTAACGCCCTCCTCTGAATTTACAATTTCAGAGTGCCAACAGTAAAGAAAACAATATTAATAATAATAAACAAACAACAAAAAACAAATAACACAACGGATAATAACAGTACTCCATTATTTACACCGGTTAAAATGCCACCAAAAATACATGATATAATTGGGAAAAAAAAAAAAAAAGAATTTAAATAAAAGTATTTTCTGAAAATATATTTTACAATACAAGCTTTTATATAACCGTGTGCTGATCAAAATGGGCTTAAACACGACCAGTCTTATATTATTTTACCATACCTATTTCTGCTGCAAAGCAGTAGTGCTCGCATTGCTGTGTTCCGGTTTGAAGGGTAAGGGTGCCGGTGAAATTACAGGCACATGAGGCTTTTCATCTTTATGTCTCAGGGTGGCGGGCGCAGGGCAATGCAACATAGGGTGCGTCCTAGATGGACGTGACCTATGTGGTAATGCACTGTTCATAGGCAGAGGTTACCGCTTAACATCAGGTGGGCCATCAGATTGGTCCGTCATTCAGTAGTATTAAAAAAAAAAAAAGAAAGATATATAAGTTTCGTCGCCCACCATCATCGTCTCCATCATCAGATCAACTCGCTGTCACCATAATATTTTATTGTCAATTTGTCATCGGAACCTGACGCCTGCCTTTGGTATGCGTTATTTCAGCTCAATCGGTCGAGGTTATTAGGTTTAATCGCACACTAACATACCAACTAACTAACATTATAGTAGTAGTTGGTCAAGACATGTTAAATAAAAGTTTACACAAATTATGACGTTTCTTTTTAAAAATGGCGCATTGAATCTTACCGTGCTACTAATAAACAAAGAATATCTTTCGTGTAGTTACATCGTGTTTTGTGTCTTTTGATCGAATTTGAAAATGCTTGTTCATGCAGAACACTGTGCAACTATTCCAAAGATAATGCGAATCAGGAAATTTTATAGTACCCAAAAAATTTGTACCTAGTTAATTTTATAGTAACGGTTTAAGTACTTTTCTAAGAGTTGTTCCTGTATGATCCATTGAGATTGATCCATTGTAGTTTGACCGTCCTGTTTGATCCATTAACATTTGTAGTCAACTTTCCTAATATCTACTATAAAAATTTTGATTTCTGAAGTTAAAATCGAAGCATTGAACTACGCGAGCGGAATAATTTAAATCAACCAATAAGTGAAAAAACCCAAATTTGATGTTATGTCATCGCTGAATAGTAAACCGATGACAGTAGCAATCGCCACAGTTTATAGCTATTGTCATAAAATTGATACGTGATAGAAAACGACTGGAATGTCCTCAGGTCGTCAACAAAGCAGCGTGCCCACGCGCTGATGTATTCAACGCGGCGATTGATGAAGTATAAAATTTCTTAGTACCGTCTCAGTCACAATGGAATTATGATAATTTATCGGTTGGCTTGTGCCGGCCGAGTGTGTGGGAACGCGCCTGGCACGGGCTTTCCCACGAAGCCACAACCCAACTCAAAACGACGTAACTGCCACTCTATCATCACCACATACATCTTTATTCCACTAAACTGATCCTTACCACTATTGGTGTAAGGTCGTAACTACCGCGCGGTTAGCGAGAAGTGCCACATCTAGGTTATTCTAAAGACGTGGTGGTCACTTACGACGTTTTGCAGTCTGATAGCGTAAGACAGAATTGGAGTAAGTAGCGTCACGGCGGCTTCGGTCGTACAATGGGTCGGTGTCGACTCGACTAGCGGTGCTGGGAACTCACACCTTTGCAAGGTGATACGCTCATTGTTTTTGACTAATTAGGATGGATGTTTTTATTAAGGCTTTAAGATTAAGTTCACTTACGGCTTTATGCGATGTGCAAAGTTGCAGAATGTTCAGACCGTATGTTTATGTTGTGTGTTAGTAGGTATCAGATTATGTTTAAAGATATGAACAACTTAGGTACGTGTACAAATAGGTACTATCTGTTCAATAAAGTTGCAGTTTTCAAAGTGGGTCACTCACTAATCAAGTACTAAAGTTGTTAAAACTGCAGCAGTATTCTGTTCGTCTATATGACCGTCGGAGGCGATAAGGTAACACAGATTAGACAGCAATCACTACGAACGAAGACCTGCCACCTACTTAGGGTTGCCGCTTTCCATACATTTTATTGCAGCCATATTTTGGTTGGCAGCGGACACTATACACTGTTTTGTTTTAGGTTTTGGCGAAGATTAGGTACTTGGTCCTTTTACCTTCTCTGCCTTTAAAATTCAGCGAATGATCTTTTGTATATTTTTGTTTGTTGTGTTTCATTATCTACAAAACTACATAAATTTACCTCCCTACATTACCATCTTTTTCACAGATATACATACGTACCATACATGGACACACGCCTTTTTCCCGAAAGGTAGGCAATGCCTCAATGGGCATCATTTCACCGTGGGTTCCACCATCGTGGGAATATAAAACTAAGTTAATACCTATTTGCGAAACATTTTTATAGGGCTAGTTCAAACAATAAACAATAGTTTTTTAACTATTTAAGTTTTAGTAAAACACAAAAATAAAAAAAGCTAAAAAATATATCTTAAATTATAAAATGAGTGTGAAATATTTTAAAATCTTTACCGTTATTTTGAAACTAGTTTAAAAGCTTTTACCAAGGCCAATTTCCCCTATTTTATTGAACGCCACGAGTCGCCTTCAAATAATAATGGTAGCTCTGACGTTTGTCTTATACAGAGGGTGATCTTAGGCGGTGTCTGCAGAATGGGGGCCGCGTGGGAACGCGTGCTCGCCAGGTGACGTCAGCTGAGCCGTGGGCTCTAGTCTAAGGGGCAGCTGCTCGAACTAGCACTCGCTGATGTATAGCTGCTGGTAATAAGAAAAAAAAGGCGCAAGTAAAAAAAGCTTTTTTGCAATAAAACTGACAGCAAAAGTTGAAAATAATAATTTCCTTTATAAATTCCCGGTTGTATAAAATGAATACATGAAAGATTTTATAACAAAAAAAATATAATTAATACAATAATTATATAATTCCAAATATATATAAAAACAAAAGTGTGTTTAGTAAAAACTATTTAAAACTAACCACATACTATTCATTATTAAAAAATACGCATAGTGATCAATTATTTTGTCAAGTACCTAGTAGAATAAAAGTAAACCTTAAATTAAGTAAACATATTTTTTTTTACAAATTATTATGAGTTATTTTGTATTTTTTGTAATTATTGCATAACTTTAGTGTTTGTAATAATTATACTACATTTAAGAAATTTATTTAAGAATTTATAATAATATCAAAAATTGTGTAGATACCTTTTTAATTTTTGATATCATCACTAATTTGAATGTTATTACCTATCAATTTCCAGCTATTAAAGATCATATAAACATTTTCAAAAAACATAGAAAATTAAAAATATTATTCTCACCTATGTGCCATCCCTAGTTTTATCACGGGCGTTTTGCCACAATCGGTGTAGGGCGCATAAAAGCAGGGCGGCGGCGGCGCGCGCGCCATTCGCTCACAGACACTCGCGCGCGACACACACGACACCATGATCTTACCCGCCAGGACCATGTCGCCTCCGCACGGCGCCTTCCACCCCCCGTCGCATGCGCAGCCGGACGAGGAACCCGTCTCCAGAACTTACCAGTACAGGAAAGTAATGAAACCAATGCTTGAAAGAAAACGACGAGCCCGCATCAACCGCTGCCTCGATGAACTCAAGGATCTGATGGTCACCGCCCTACAAGCAGAAGGAGAAAACGTGTCCAAACTTGAAAAAGCGGACATCCTTGAATTAACAGTGCGACACCTCCACAGCCTGAAGAGGCGAGGACAGTTAGTGTTGAAGCCAGAAACGGCGTACGTGGAACGCTTCCGTGCCGGATTTACCCAGTGTGCTACTGAAGTGTCACAGTTTATCGCGAATGCAACTTTAGCTGCAAACGCGATGCAACGACAAGGACCAGTGGACCCTCAGGCTGGAGCGAGATTGCTGCAGCATTTGACCAACTGCATCAGAAGATTGGAAGCACCTCCTGTGGTGCAGCCTCAGCCGATAGCGCCGAACGGAGTAGCACGGCCGACTCCTATCGCCCCTCAACCAATGGGAGCGGTTGGTCCACAGCTGGTGCAAAGGACAGTTCTTCAGGAGCGAGGGTTGAAGCGGCCAGCTGAGATGGACGTGGAAGCGGCGCTCGCCAAGCGAGCCTACGCGCCGCCCTCCCCGCCGCACAGCCCCGCCTCCGAGAGCGACTCCGCCCAGTCGATGTGGCGGCCGTGGTGAATACACCCAGTGCCTGGTGATGATCACCACTGCTCATGATCTCGCATGCTCAAGGACCGTGTGACCAGTGTGATAATCTGTTGTTTGTTTTTACGTTCTTAGAACCGATGTGTGTTGTATTTTCTGTTCTGCGGTGTTGACTGTGGTTTGTCGTTTCATTGTTGAAGTTTTCTAATTTAATAAATTAAGGGTTTGTTCTAATTAGTTACTTTAATTTTTGGATTCCTGTCTTCCGCCGGTGAAGCATTTATCGTGTTGTAGTAGTAAGTTACTGTGATATCATTATTAGATAAGGTAGCTAGTATAGGTATACGCAATCTTAGACGACCTTTTAGTGAGGTTTGAGTAATACAAATAAAAATAATGTTTTGATAAAACTTGTTTGGATTCTACGTCGATAAAGCAACCCTTTTAATCTAGAAATTTAATATGCCGATGTAGTTAGTCGGGTAGAAAAACTAGTGTACATTACACAAGATAAAATATTATTAATAATACGAATAATAATAGATTCCATTATTAAGGCCACATTAAGTAGATAAGTACAAATATATCTAACAACAAACAATAACAAATATATATATCTACAAACTATAATCTGGGTCTCTTCAAGGCTAGAGTGAATAGGTGCATTCTAGACCTTTGTGCTCCATTTTTGACCACATCGTCACTTACCAACAGGTGAGATCGTGGTCCAACAAAGATATATCATTGTTACAAATAAAAAAAAAGAAAGAAATAATAAATAAATAATTCTGGACAACTTCACACAACTTTCACAGCTAAGCCAGAGCTTGTGTTATATGGGTACTAGATAACTGATATACTTAATATAATACAATACATAGATAGATATTTTTTATTATACATAGAAAACACCCAGAACACCCTGAATACAATGTTTTATGCACAAAATATATGGGAACACAGGACGGGCACTTATTGCCAGCATACTAGCTTTTATTTATAATATATACACTTAGTTCGGTAGGTGGGCAGTGGGCAGTTATAAGTATAATGTACTCTAAAAACAATTGAAATCACGCCAAGTGCGAGTCGGACGCACATACGAAGGGATTCTACAATCGAAAAAATCACGTTTCTTGTCCCGTTACTTTTTAAATTTAATGTATTTCGATTATTTTGTGCCTCTTTGAAATATGATTAATTATAACAAAATCTTCTCAAAATATACAATATCTAGGTTATTAATAGCAATATTTAATAGCATCTTAGGGACGCTTCCGTCTGGTAGTGATTTGGATCAGTTGAGCTACCTTTAGATCGCTTGCAGCGGTCTTCAGGTGGCACAACTGTTTCATATGTATTTTGTACATACCTTGTATTATTCTTTCTGTGAATAACTAAATATGTAATATTTAGTTTATCTTCATTGCTATATCTAGGTAAAATAATATAATCACATTCAATTTCAACGCCATACAACTCTCTACAATCAAACAAAACTTGTTAGATTTTCTTATGTTGATAACATTTTATGAACAACATTTCTCCTCGTAATTTCTCACGATCATACGGTGTTTGTTACCATGATTCACCTTTCGGTGGTAAATTATTTTATTGTTTTACTCGAGTATACACGTATAGTATCCGATAACAAATCTCGTCATGGATGACAATTGCATATTTACCGTATTTTCCATTCTTCTGAAAGCTTTGACTGACCCAAAAGTCGTTCTAGATTCACTAGGAGCATAGTAGGTAATCCTACTGGCAAATAATCGTAGTTTGTAATTTTAAGATTCATTTAGAAGCATAGTTAGGCTTCTATTATTTTCAATAGATAGTTATATGATTTACTAGTAACCTAGTAAAGCTACTACCAAAGAATCGTATCTTCAGTAGTTTCAAGATACACAAGGAACGTAGTAAAAAGCGTTTTAGGCGTGCCAAAGAGACAGTCAGTCTTCAGTACCTAGTTTCTAAGATTCACTAGAAGCAAAAGCTTCTACCAGATTCGTATCTTCAGTAGTTACATTACAAGATTTACGAGGAAGATGCTAGGACAATTTAGAAGGTAGAAATACAATCCCACTGAAATACAATCGTACTTATACCTATAAGTTACGTAAACCTCTAAGACTAATTAATTCAACATGCGTTAGATACCTACATATAGAAAATAGTCAAAGAAGTCGGCTGTTTTAATTTTCAAACTCTAATTGGATACTTTGATCCATACATACAGTAGGAACAGGCTTATATCAGTAATAAAACATAAAAGTAACAGCGCTGTTTTGAGTCTGTTTTTTTGATAAATAGTTTATTATATAAACTATGACGAACAACAGCGAACAACGAACAAATATCATATCTGTTTTATGAATGTGATTATGCCATTAATATATCCATGGAGTGTGCTTTAAATGGTATGTTTCATCCATTTTTTATTACGGCAATGCGTAATTTTTTTTAACGGCTTCTGTGGAATATTCACAACAATTTAGTCAATGTAAAGTTATACTAAATTCAAATGAGGACCCAGGTTATAATTATGGCTTAGAAATAAAGGTTTTCGGAAAAAAAAACACCATTCCGAAAAGACACGCAATACACTTCTATCTACACCACACATTTGCTCTTTATATATGTTAAACAGGTTAAAATGCCACCAAAAAAATACACGATATAACTATATATAAACACAATATAATTAAATTAGATAAAAATTAAGACGTTTCTTTCAAAAATGGCGAATTGAAATCCAATCAGATTATTCAATCAGTTATATGAATTTAAAAATAATTAAAAAAAAGAATTATTATAGAAAGAAAAAATAAAACTAGTACAAGTAAGATATTATTATACAAAATTATAATAATTACATTTCAATAACTGATCTACCTAAAGACCGTTGCAAACAATATAAAGATATAACTTTTGTAACTGTCGTGGTTATGTACGTACTTTTCACTAGAAACGAGATATTTACCATGATTTTTGAGTTCTAAATGTTCCCGATATTTCGGCACAGTTGCATGCGCCGTGATCACGGGAGCACTAACTAATGGTAAATATACCGTTTCTAGTGAAAAATATAAAGATACCTCAGCTGATTCATAAGTAGTAAGCGTGTCTCTGAAGAAACTTGACTGGGACAAAAAAGGTATTTATATTAATGGTAAATTTCTCAGCAATCTAAGATTTGCGGATGACATTGTGCTGTTCTCTAGAAATTCCAATCAGTTAGAGAAAATGCTGTCTGAGCTATGCATAGTCAGCGAGAACATAGCATTAAAACTCAATGCAGCTAAGTAAAAGCAAAAGTAGCAACAAACAGCACCAAAAAACCTATAGTTGTGAACCAAAACCCACTTGAGTATGTGGAGAGCTACGTATATCTTGGTAAAGAAGTCTCTCTAAGTAAATCTAGGCATACAGAAGAATAAGAAAGAAGAATCAACATGACGTGGATAAAATTCTGGAGCCTTAAAGAAGTTCTAAAATCAAGACTCCCGCAAAAATTGAAAAAAGTAGTAATGGACTCTAGCTTGCTCCCCTGTCTGTCCTATGGATCACAAACATGGATATTTAATGAACACACACGACGCAGAATACAAACGACACAGCGCTCAATGGAAAGAAGCATACTTAGCATCAGATTAAAGGACAAACAAAGAAGCGATTCCATTCGAGAGAAAACCAAAGTCATAGATGCTCTGTCTCACGCACAAAGCCTGAAGTGGAAATGGGCGGGACATTTGGCACGTCTAAAAGACAAAAGGTGGACACATCGAGTAACAACATGGACGGGGCCGACGGGAAAGAGAGCCAGAGGACGCCCACAACAACGTTGGGTCGATGATAGGGATTTCCAGGATAGGGATCTTTGGAAAGATTTGGAGGAGGCCTATACCCGAAAGGGGCCTTAACTAAGGATTAAATATATATTTTTTATGATACAACAGGATATAATATTTAATATTTTTTATTGTAACTTTGTTTATCTTTTTTTAAGGAAATAAAAAGGCTTTTTATTTTATTTATTATTTATTTATTTAAGCGTGTCTCTAGTCTAGTGTATATATAAAGGTAAGTAGAATTCAGAATAGTTTTCAGTGCCACATTAAAATGGACGCACATCGGTGCCTAGCACGCACTTACGCACTTTTCCGCTAGTTAGCGCAATACGATGGCAATACGCTTACGCTTACGTGAACGTTTCGTTTAGGGGCTGGGTACCATAAATTTTTAATGTGAACTTTTGAGATGGCCATTACTGCCCAATAAACGAAGTAGCGATCGTTTCGTGCGGTCTCGGCAGCGCACGCGCAACTAGAAATTAGTTGAGTTTACGTTAGGGCTACCACTGTAGGTTAAACTTTACTTTAACGACCTCTGTAGCGCGAGTAGTCGGCCGAGATACGAGTGGTTGCAGGTTCAATTCCTGCTGCGTGACATGTGTTTGCATGGTCTGTAAATAATGTTATTCTGGGTAGGAGATATGGAGAAGTCCCACGGGAGGAGAGGGAGGGGTCTATCTAAGGCGGACACACCACGGCACCGAGATTAAAAGGATAAAGCGTGTACAGCAGCTGATTGGTCTTATTTGGAGGCTTTCTCCTCATAGAGGAGCCAATGTTATGAACTAAAAAAATACATGTATCAAATTCTAGTCCTTTTATCTGTAAAGCGAACTTACAAAAAATGTGCTACCTGTTCATTAATCATGTGAAAAAAAAAAAAAGTGCAGCTGTTTTCGACTGCATGTGCATGTAACATGTCTAAAGATGAAATAAATGACTATATATCACTGAAAATTTTATTCTACTTCTAAACGACTTACAATTTTGTACTTTTTCTTAATTTAAATGTCGACAAACACTTTATCTTCAAGTTGAACGTATGATTCTATGACGCGACGGTTTTTCACGTGGCAAATTCCACGAGCGCTATTCTGTCACTTTCTAACTTACCTGAACTTTAATGAGTTAGAAAGTGTCGGAATTTGGCTGTTGTATACGTCTTAACATATAACCTATTGTTTCCTGGGTCTTAGCAGCCCTAAGTGCAGCTAATTGGGTGTCGTGTTGCGTGCGCGCCGCCGTGGGAAGCGCCCGGTGAAAACACCGTGGTACAAGAATTTGGATTTAGTTACGGCCATGAGCCAGGCCTGTGCCACTACCAATCGGCTGTCAGCGTATAAGGAGCCTTATCACGCTGCTCTTAGACTCAATGTGGCTCAGGTTTGAGTGATTTGATTTGGTCTAGCACGAATCATCTTAACTTGAAAAATAAATATACAGACGTAGTTCACAGAATTAGCAACTGGCAATAGGCTAATATTGCTCGCAGAAACGACAAACGTTGCGTTATTTAGGTTCTTAAAATTATTTTAAGTTTATTCCTCATAATTATTAACTCATAAGTCACGTCCACCTAGAACGCGCCCTATGTGGCATTGCACTACGTACCCAGAGATGATAAGCCTCATGTGTCTGTAATTCCAAAGATAAAACAATAGAAAAAAAACAAAAAGAAACAAAAAGAAAAAAAAGAAAAAAAAACAAACAAGATTTAACAAGTAGTAAGTTCGTCTGGTAGTGATCTGGATCAGTTGAGCTACCTTTAGATCGTTAACAGCAGTCTTCAGGTAGCACAAGTGTTTATTATGTATTTTTAATTTTGTACCTTCTTGTACCTTGTTGTATACAAAACACATTTATTCACAGAAAGAATAATACCACTTATAAAAATTGGTATGAAAAAAAATATGAAACATATTAGTTGTATCATTCTTTCTGTAAATAATTATTGCTAGTTAAAAATACAAGGTTGTAAAAATATAACAGAGTAGTTATACATAGTGGCAGTTAAACTATAGTACTGTTATTTCCTCCGTGTCATAAGCGTTTTTAGGACCTCTATCGCACTTATCGTCAAAACTGTAGCAAATAGTATTATTTGCTACAGTTTTGACGATAAGTGCGTGAAGTCACACTATGTGAAATTCCGTTTTGCACGCAGTTTTGAAGGCGAAAAAGCGTAAAATAACAACCGTGCGTAAATGGTCAAATGGGCGGGATACGGTGGGAAATTAAAAATGGAGCAGAGCAATCTTAAACCAGAATAATAGAAGATTTTTGAACTGAGTAGACGAAGTAACATATGGAGTGAAATTTTTGAAAAGTCTTATATTTAGCTAATATCAGAACTTTGATACAAAACTATCATTAATTTCAAAATATTCAATGACTTCAAATATATCTAAAATTTCAGAAATTTCAAATAAATCTAAAATTTCAGAAATTTCAAATAAATCTAAAATTTCAGAAATTTCAAATAAATCTCAAACTTAGTGTTAGCGAGTGATGCCGCCAGGATAAAAAAGTAGCCTATAGCTCAATCCAGGTCATAATCTATCTGTGTACCGATTTCATCGAAATCGGTTCAGCAGTTTAGGTGTGATTGTGTAACAAACATCTAAACATCCAAACATCGTAACTTTGACATTCATGACATTTGACCTTGCTACTGTACAATTCGAATTATTCGAATTAGAAGTGTGATTGCCAATTCGCCTGCCAAGCGTGGTGATTATGGCAAATCACCTATTGCATTCTATGGGGGGGGGGGGGGGGGGGGCTCGTTTAGCAGTGCATGATAATGAGATGATGATGATGATGATGATGATGATGATGATGATGATGATGATGATGATGATGATGATGATGATGATGATGATGATGATGATGATGATGATGATGATGATGATGATGATGATGATGATGATGATGAATCTAAAAATGTAAAAGAATTCATCAATATATGCCATTGCAATCGTGAGTTTTTTCGAACCATACTCTAGAGATGTCGCTTCGATGTGCAATTGAAAGGGACTTATGTAAATCTGGTAGCAGATTCGAAGCCGAGACAAAAAGTACACACTTTTACTTTTTAAGTTACGCTTTCTGACAATTGCTTAGTCTGCTATTGATAAATAGATTTGCTTTAAAGGTGACATGGCTCTTATGTAACAGAAAGGCCCTTTTCGGTTTGATAAAAATGAGCTGTCAAATGTAGTCATTACTGGCGCGGCCAGCAAATAAGGCGTTCGTGGACGAACGTGATACTAGAGTCCCCCCCAAAGGCTTATTTAGTACTAAGAGCATAAACTAAGAGTATTCAAAATATTATAAACTTTTAGGTTGATGGTTTTGTGTATTTAAATTTTTAACCCCCGACGCAAAAACGACGGGGTGTTATAAGTTTGACATGTCCGTGTGTGTGTCTGTCTGTGGCATCGTAGCTCCCGAACGGATGAACCGATTTTGATTTTGTTTTTTTTGTTTGAAAGTTGAATTAGTCGGGAGTGTTCTTAGCTATGTTTGATCAAAATCGGTTCAGTCGTTTCATTTCGTTGAGGGTTTTTTTTATTTTTTTTTCAAAATTAATTACTCGTATTAGATTATTTTTATGATGAAAGGAATCTAGCATTAAGTATGTACTTACATTTAAGTAGAACTTAAAGAATTTTTATCTATTTAAGTGGGTAGTTATCACTAAATACTTATTACTTATCAAATAATAGCTTAGTTTTCAAGTAAACTGCATTCAAGTTTATGGAGTATATTTTATGGACCCACAATTATTATATTATTCGGTTTGAACTCGAGTCGGAGGTGAAACTAGTTTCACCTCAATATGTTAATAACCATTTATATTACGACGATATAAATAATAAATACCAATTGATAGTGCGGAAGCATTTGTCCGTTGCGATGGAGGTAAAGATTAATATAACTCAATTTTATTTTATGTATATGTCGAGTATACACATCGAGAGTTCAATATGCAGAAGATATACAAATTATGCAACGAGAATTACAATATTGATTCCGAAAAAATTGCCGTTACTGACATACTATGCGTGACTTTCGTTATTGAAGCGGTTTAAAAAAACATAGTTTTAGAATTATCCTATAAAAATGCTTCTGTACAAAACGATGAAGCCGTAAAAGATTACCAAATAGATGATCACGTTGTGTGGAAAATCTTATTTCAAGTTTATTTTAAATAATTTTATGGGATAACAAGCTGTTGCCTGCGGTTTCATCCACGTTACTGTCCTTTTTAACCCCCGACGCAAAAACGACGGGGTGTTATAAGTTTGACGTGCCTGTGTTTGTGTGTATGTGTGTGCGTGTGTGTGTGTTTGTCTGTCGCATCATAGCTCCCAAACGGATGAACCGTTTTTGTTTTTGTTTGGAAGTTGAATTTTTCTGGAGTTTTCTTAGCTACGTTTGATCAAAATCGGTTCAACCGTTTCATTGAGTTTTTTTTTTTTTCAAAATTAATTACTTGTTAATTAAACTTGGTCCAGTCGTTTTAGCGTGAAAGCAATACTAACAAACAAAATTACCGACAATGAAGTGGCCGATGATGGAGCGAGTAGTTCCTAGATCCCTTGGCTTTAATCGATGAGCATATAGGTCTATTCACTTTAACACAGTAGACACACACACACACACACACACTCACACACACACACACACACACACGCACACGCACACACAACTCACAGGAACTCAGTAGATGGAGGCATCCCAAGACCGTTGGTCGTGGCATTCTATGTGAGAGGCCTATGGCCAGCAGTGGACTCCTAATAGACTGGTGATGATGATGAAGCATCATAGCTTGCGTGGCCGCGATACTCTAAGCTTTAAGGCAGACATAAATAAGTACGAGATGATTTCCACAACCATAAAGAAAAAAAAACTAAATAATTTGACAAGATTAGTTAGCTAATTTTCTAAATTACAGACTTATCTAACTTTCTAAATAGAAAACAGAGCTGTTTGAGATATAATCGTGAAGCAAAGGTCAGAGAACGTAACAGTATTGCTAGATTCCACACACGTATGGGGCTCTAGGTCGGCAACACGGTCATTGCTTTACAAGAAAAAACAAGTTAATTCACAGAGAAAACATGTTTATTGGATAATTGAAGCTGAATCATTATGTATTTAGTGTGCCAGACGAATGAAGAACGACTTAATAAAAGAAGTTCTGACTGTGTCCAGCTTCAACCAAAATAAAAAGTTTGGTCGAAGGTGTCCAGACCAAATTATTTAACTGAAAGATTTAAGACGTACCCTGAGCGAATGACAAGATTAATTCCTGGATTTAATTCCTCTTCGACCCACTCTCCTATACAAATTTGTAAATTTGTCACAAATTGATTTGATTCTAATTAAAATGTTGCAAATACAGTCAACAAACATGTATTGTTTATTTAACTTATTTTGTCTGTATTACATATTGACTCCAAATAAAGTAAAATAAATTCCGAGAAATCCAATTAAACTCAAATAAATTGTCAACCTTATCTTTTGAATAAAATATCCCGGTTTATGTGACAATTTAACCTTGACAATTTTTTCATAGAAAAGACTTCAACGCGCTCAAATTCAGCGGTCAAAACTCCCTTACCAAAAGAGATTTCGGCTTCTAGAGAAGGGACTTTTTATATTCTGTTACCAACAACACGTTTTAAGCCACTCCAAACTAAAATGACCTTTACATAGACGTGCACTACAGACAAATAAAATATTTACTAAACAACCAGCCTAAATCAAATATTTTCATTCTTTCTTCTTTCTTTCTTTCAGACATCTCCATTCAGTCCCGTCGGTCACAGGGCATATTCAAATGCACAGCACATTCAATTTACTCTCCAAAGAGTATAAAAAGTAAAAACTAATTAGAAGCGTGACGAGGTGTCCGCTAAAGCAATGGACGTAATTGATTGTGATAAAAAACTGCCAAAAGTGAGGTGGATGGTTTTTTCAGTAAGGCACATTGTCTACTGAAGCATCGAGCATACTTGACGCTACATTTAAAGATGACTGTACTAAATCCCACTAATATCCTAAATGTCAAAGTTACGATGTTTGGATGTTTGTTACTCAGTCACGCAGAAACAGCTCAACTGAAATCGATGAAATTTGGTACACAGATACATTATGATCTGGATTGAACCTAGAAGCTTGAAGGTGGTGTTGAAGCCAATTAAAACAATACAAGCCAACGGTTCATGGCCACTCGCCTTGAGAGCATTGAGGGTCCAGTGGGATTGACCCCAACTTTCGATCGGTCAAATCATAAGTTAAGGTCATAAAACATTGTTTTGTTCCAGTCAAAAAATGTTTGTGCACAATATAACAGTGAAGGAAATTATCGTGCGGAAACTGGCATATCCTAAAACCAACAATTCAACATGTGCATGCGCACGGATACTTTTCACAAGACTGGTTCTTTGGCTATTGGGCACTAGGCCGTGTTCAGGGACACCACACCTCAAGCTGGCCATTGGTTTTAACAAAGAGTGACAAAAAAAGAACCGGTGGCCCTTACCAATGGCGCTGAGAAGCTTGCCAGAAGCCTAACTGAGCTACAGTGGTGGCCATATAATTAAGAACGCTGATATAAACGGAAGGTTTTTTCCAACTAAGATGCAAAACTAATTGTATGCATTTGTTTTTATTTCTCTCGGTATCGTAAAACATTTCCATATTACCGCTGTATTCATTAATACACATGATTGGCTAAAAATCAATAGGCAAACTTTTTACACTACTTTTAAACAAAGTATTCCTTATTATTGGCTGGTCACGTAATTAAGAACGCTAAGTAGTTTATACCTTTATTCAAATTTAAATAGAGAACACTCAGTCGATTTGTAACTGTTTGTATAATTTTGGCGCCATTACGTGCTGTAAAAGATTAAAGGTGATTGCTTCTTTAGAAAAAACAATGGGAAAAAATAAAAGTTGTGATACATCTACAAGGGAAGTAATAATAAAACTTCGCTGGAAGAATTGGTCTTATAAAAAGATAGCCGACCATCTGCAATGTTCAAAAACGATGGTTTTCCACGCTGTAAAGCATTTTGCTACGTATCAAACTACTTCGAATGTTCCACGTGTACCTAAACAGAGAAAAACAACTCCTCGAGATGACCGAAACATCATTCGTATGGCAAAACAAAATCCTTTTAAAGGGTCCAATGAGCTTAGACAAGAATATTTTGGTGAAAACAACCCTTCAGCAATCTCAGCACGCACTATTCGAAGACGTTTGGTAGAAGAAAAATTGCACGGTAGGATAGCAAGAAAGGTACCCATGTTAAAACTTTGCCACAGGCAAGCCCGGCTTGCATTTGCGAGAAAGTATGAAAACTGGACTGTGCAACAGTGGAAAAATGTACTTTTTTCTGACGAGACGAAAATAAACAGAGTATGTTCTGATGGAAAACGATATGTACGACGTCCCCCGAATACAGCATTCGACCCAAAGTACACGAAAGTTACATTAAAGCACGGTGGTGGAAATGTGAAAATTTGGGGTTGCTTTTCTGGACATGGTTAGGACCTGTAAAGTTGATAGAAGGTAACATGGATCAGTTCCAATACAAAAATATACTGGAAAAAACAATGTTACCATACGCTGAAGACGTTCTACCGGTCATTTGGACATTCCAGCATGACAATGATCCAAAGCACACTGCACGCACCGTAAAGGAATTTCTTACAGCGCAATTAGTTTCTGTCTTAGACTGGCCTGCTAACAGTCCAGATCTAAACCCAATAGAGAATCTGTGGTTTGAAGTAAAGAAAAAGGTTTCAAATACAAAGTGTGGAAATTTAAGAGAGCTGTATGACGTTTTTTTAGAAGAATGGAACTCTATTTCTCTTGCGAAATGTCAAAAATTAATAGAGTCAATGCCTCACCGGTGTAAAGCTGTAATTAAAAGCCGTGGATATGCTATTAACTAATAATTTTAGTTAAATATTTATTAAATTTCTTTTTATGTTTCCTGTGCTACATAATATTGTGATTTTTTAAATCTAAGTGTCATACAAAACAATTCCCGAGCAGTTAAATAAATCGTTCTTAATTATTTGTCCAGTTTCAGTACTATTTGAATGTGTTACTTTGATAAAATCAATAAAATGTGCAAAAAATAGTTAGCGATTTCATACTTTATTCTTAAGTCAGGTTGCTCTATTAATGTGACTATTATATAACATAACTAGTTGCTTCTCAGAAGGTACACATCTCTGTGTATGATACGATTTAAATAAAAAACTTCTAGAACTTCAAATCGTTCTTAATTATATGACCACAACTGTATATGCATCAGTAGACACTAGACTTGAATCTATTAATGCACAATTTCAGTTGTCTGCGAAACAGCGACGCAACAGGAAATGCATTGGAGTTTGACGACCAGACATTTACATAAACAAATTGATGAAATAGTCGCGAACGGTCGGATATGGTGTCTTCAGTCTTCTTGGTAATTGAACCGATAATGTAATGCAATGGCTACTAAGATTTCCACATACGCTACAAGATAAAGATTCACGATATAGATAACGAATCAAATAGTAAATAAATGCCTTCAGGTAAAATGTGTAATGATAAAATTTATAGATAAAATTTGCTACACAGACAGATTAACAATCCCGAAATTCTGTTCCCTCGGGAATATACCATGTTATATAAGGGGATGCCAGCAAGTGTATAAAAAATTGGAAAAAATGGATTTCTAGTGAACCGGAAAGATAGACAAACAAACGTACCAAAAAGACAAACATACGAACGAACCGGAATGACAGACAAACGAAAGAAACAAGTAAAATAAAAGCTTTTAACAAAATATAATAAATAATAATAATGCGTATTGAATAGGATCGGATGGCTCTCCCTTCAGTCGTGCCCAATTTGGGCTTTTGAATGTCGATGAGGATTGTTTCAGTGTTGCACTTAGATAACCCAGTCTGGGGTCAGGGTTAATAACGTGACTGATGATCATTTATTTTCCTAAAATAAAAGAATAAACAATGTTACGTGTTTGGAGAGCTGAGAGCGAGGTTGGTTGCGTCAAGAAGTCGCGCGTCAGTCGTGATTGCGGCGCGCGCCGCGGCTCGTCACGCGCTCGTGAGCTCTGCACGAGCACCGGGGGACGGACTAAGGCCGGCCACATACACTCGGAATACCGTAACGGAATTCCGAAACGGAATTTTGAAAAGAAATATCGGACGCAGTAAGTCCATACAAATCTATGGATCTACCACACACACTAGGTAATTTTCCGTACGGATTGTTTTTCGATTCGTAATTCCGCATGATAAAAAATGAATGCCGAATAAAAAAAAAACAAGTTTGAGGCGTCTGTACGGAATCCCACGAAGGAATTTCGAAAAGGAATTCCTATACGGTATTTCGAGTGTATGTGGCCGGCCTAAAGCAGCACTCGTTTGGAGATACGCCTTCAATAAATAACGGTCTATACTAAGACCATGAGAATTGGTCCACCAACGACAAATGCAGGGGAAATGAAAAAAGTAGAGAGAATCTGACTGCACCGTTTACATAATAATGTCTATTATAAGATCTTGATAATTGGACCACCAAAAATTAATGCACATGAAATCATGAAAAAACCAAAGGAAAACAACTTTAGGGAGAGACGAGGCATCCCCGCAGAATGAAATGGAGATTTGCCATAACCACCAAGCTTGACAGGTAGATTGGTGATCGCAGTATCAGTATAGTGTTAAGACTCACGTGGTGCTCATCTGGTGTAATCGACTTCCACGGGAAGAGATAGAGATGTATTTCTTATGCCGGACACGACACGGGCTGAGCAGTTGATTTACTCCAATTCTCGACAAGAGTGAAATGAATAGATACGAGTATATACCGGGAAAACTTCATTCCACTCTGCTCCAAACTGTTGAAAGAATTTATAGCAGGATCTGTATAGTCTTAGACAAAGTATATGGAGTAGTCTGTAGAACAGTTTGAGTCTTTAAAAAACTTGGATAAGGTGAAATGGTGAGCGAAACAATCACGATATAAGGATCCGTAACAGTGTACATTATTGTTTGTTTAACAAATTGGTTTTAGCAGCTCTACGCTACGCCTGTTGTTTACATGCATCATGTCTCTACAAAATACCAAGGAAACGGAAACCACCATGAACAACAAAATTTCACGAATCAGATAGAACAATATGTAAATAAATAAAATAAATAAATAATGCTGGACAAATTCATACAACATTATCTAGCCCCAAGCTAAGCCAGAGCTTGTGTTATGGGTACTAGTTAACTAATATACTTAATACAATATATTACATAGATAGATATTTTTTATTATACATAGAAAATACCCAGAACACCCTGAACAAATATCTGCAGATCGCACAAATGTTTGTTCCGTGGCGGGAATTGAACCCGCAACCTCCTGCGTCGCAGGCGAACCATCGCCAGCTGCGCCACAGAGGTGTGTAGGCATTTAGTGATATTATTTGACGTGTCTGCTTTACAGAACGACTCCCGAGGTGATTTTGATTCGTTTGAGCTGGAATCTCTGGTTAGCCTTAAATACGTCATGAGTTCTTCTTCATGCGACTCTGTACATGAGATACCAAGTTTTATCGACGCTCTACAATACAAGTCCAACAACCTGTCATTAGAAAGTGTTACGCCTTCAGAGTCCATGCCTGCCTCGACTCGCCACAGGCGATAGTTTTCCCACGGTCTCGGGCCGGCCGCTTCGTGGCCAAGTATAGCTCTGCCATTTGCATACCCGCCCCCCCTTCCTACCGTATTACCCCACCAACTTTAAGAGACCCTTTGTGTCCGTCGATCTTTAGAGAGCTCAAGATATAGAAAGGTCATCGTTGACTGTTAAATATAAATCATCATGGGACGGAAGAAGTCAACAGCTGGACAAAGGTCTTGTTTAAAGAATGTCACAACGAAAGTTCTTGAGCAGCCTCCATTCACCGTTTTATCATCAGTAGAGCTTTTTCTAAAAGAGTTCGTTTGGAGAAATTTCACCTAAAGTATGCCTATTTCTTCCGTGGTGTGCTTGGCCCAAAATAAGACCCCTCCGTCTCCTCACGTACATGTCGTAAAAGTAGGTTACACCTGGTGATGGGTAGCAGCACCCACATGATGAGCACTAAACACCAATGCTATCACGAATCCGCCAAGCGTGGATATTATGGCACCATTGCATTCTATGGAGGCGACTTCGTCCAGCAGTCGACGTCTAATTGCTGATGATGATGTTGTTGAGGATACCTATTTTTTTCGATGCCAATCAGTAGTTCTCACATTTCTATACTCTGGTCTGAAACATATGGTAACTGGTGGAATTACAGGCAGACATGACCAATTTCAACTCCCAGTTCAGAGATACCTAACACATAACCTTAGAGGTAGCTTAGTGGTAACGTTCATAATGTGGAATTGGAAGAAGGCCAAGAGAGGAGGATGGAGGTTGGGATACCGTCACTTGTAAAATAAAGATATGTATCATCTTTGCCAAATTTCTTACTTTGTCTACCTTTCAAACACCCAGTAAAATCATCTATTTTCGATACTTTTGAATTTCTTCAAGCTAGTAGTTACATTTTGCCTGCTTTGGACTGTTTTTATTCCTCTTTTGCCAATTTAGCTAGACTAGTCTGACCACCAAGCTGACTACTGGGAAAACCCAACATATTCCACTAATGTTCTCAGTTTACCAACGGACATAGATGTAATGTCTGAAGAAAGATATTTCGACAGTCTTCTAAATTCGTCAGGGTTATAGGACAATCTATTTTCTTGGACCGAAAGTGGTACTAGTATAACTAGATTTAAGATGATGATGTTACGATGTCTATTATGATAACCGTCTCGATTCTAGTAGCATTGTTTTGTCCGGTTCTGTCTGTGGGAAATACCTACTAGTGCCACGATTTTAGCCATAATGGCGTCATCAGGTGACAGACGCTATGAAGTAGAGACGTGGTGGATGATTCTTTACCCACGCCTAGAGGGGTGTTAAGTTTGAGGCCATAGTGTGTCTGTCTGTCTGTATGTATGCATGTTTCATTGTTACCACGTAGCTCCGTAACGGGTGCTCTGATTTCGATGCGGTTTGTTCTTGTATGAAAGATTGTGTTTACAAGATGGTTGTAGCTATGTTTAGTGGAAGTCGGTGCAGCTAAGCTGTTTCCAGGTTCAGGTTTCATAAATTTTTTTGAAGGGAACTCAAGCATTTCGAATCTAGAACTTTCAGTTTAAGCTCATAATGTTTGCTTTCGACAACATCAGACTCTAGGGTCTGATGATGACCAGCGTAGGATGAACAGGATCTAGGGTACTACTAAGCTGATTTTTCAAGTTTGAGGTCAAACTTCAAATTAGATGGCATTGCTTCTGCAGGTTCTAGGGTCTGATGATGACCTGCACACGATGAATAGAATCTAGGATGCAACGATTTTAATGTGCTTTTATTGTATAAAAACTGGTGTTGGAACTATACTAAGAAACCCTGGGCTTAATGGATTATTCAGTGGTTCTTGAAACATTTAGCATAAGTCGCACGAACTAGATTCTAGATAGTCAATTGTTATTTACAAGATCACGTCAATATGGATTGTTTTTGCGAGGCATTCCACGAAAGGCACTAATTTGAATAGTTGTTATTAATAGCACGACAAAAAACGGGCGAGCCTTAAAGTGGTCACATATGATTTGTAACATCTGACATCGCACCTCCCTTGGTATTAAGCAACATGGCTGATAGAACAAACCTCTTTGAATAGGTTAATCTCTTTTAATAGAACTTATAGTTTCAAAATTGAGCCTGTAATTCCTAACACAACTTTTCGATAACTTTCACAGTTTCAGACTTCGCGTAAATAACCCTGAAATTAAAAACCTGAATATTTAGACAACCGCTTGAACGATTTCGCTCATATTCGAAATTATTGTTTAGATTTAAAAGCGAATGTTTCTGCCAAATATTAACAAAATCTTCAAAACATTATCAAACTTCCCCTTTTAACCTTCAATCGGAAATAACCCTTCAATCAAAACTCGCCGGCGACAAAAAAACTATGAAATTTTTGAACCCGTATCCCGTATACCAAGTTTCGTCCAGATCGGTTGTAAAATACGACCTGTAGAAGAGTACCAAAAAACTGACAGAGAAAAGCAAATTGAACTTACGACGAGGCGAATACTCACCCGTCAATTGCTTCATTTCGGGCAGAAAAAAATGGATGGCATACAGTTTAAAGCTCGTAATAATGTTATGAGGTCCATTTTCGGACGTCTTATAGTAAACTGCCTTTTATGGGACAAATCAGATAAAAACCAACTCTGTTTAACACCTACGATCTCACTTCGGTATTATATTCGTGCCTACGCAAGTAAATAAACAGTTTGAAAATATAATTTGCATGACGTCAATTACCAACATCCGTCAGATAAAATATTTTTTGTAGTATGTATGTATCATGAACATTTTATTTTATTCAACTAATACAAGTACATTCAAAATTACTAAAATACAAATAAACAGATGAGTTCTCAAACTACCGTTACAAACGATCTAAAGTTAGTTGAAATGATCCAAATTAATAACAGACGGTTGCATTCCTAAGATGCTGGTTGCATTTATACGCTGAAGTACAATAAATGCTCATGCTTTAAAAAAGAAAAGAGGTGTGTCAGGATCGTAGCAAGTGGAAATCCGTGGTCTCTGCCTACCCCTCCGGGAAACAGGCGTGAGTTTATGTATGTATGTATGCTTTAAAAACTTTGCTAATAGCTGCTTAAGTAATTAGCATTGTTTTTGTCCACTGGACGAGCTTCCAAACCTGAGGACAATCGAATTGATCTGAGAATGCGCTTAGGTTCTGCTACTTGTATTGCAAGAAACGCCTGAATTACTTTTCGTTTTCGTATCAAATAACATACCATTATTAATAAAAAACTTCCGTGAGTAATATTCATAATTGAAAAAACCGGTAATAACTCACGTAGGTACTTGTTCCGAGTAAAACACCCGACTCGTTGACGACGACTCGACTCCGTTATCGCCGGGAAGCCGTCGCGTATACTCCTTGAGGAAGGGGGTATTAAGTCCCAGAAACTCGAGTCGGGTGTTTTACTCGGAACAAGTACCTACGTGAGTTATTACCGGTTTTTTCAATTATACTATTATTACATACTAGCTGCGCCCCGCGGTGTTACCCGCATAAGTCTCGAACCCGTGGTAATATCGGGATAAAAATGCCTAGCCTATGTGTTATTCCAGGATTCCAACTACCTGTACTCCAAATTTCATCCTAATTCGTCTAGCCGTTTTAGCGTGAAGAAGTAACAAACACTGACAAACTTTCGCATTTATAAGTGTGATGAACTGTGATTTCACCGACATAGCTCTCAGAACTATAGCAAGTAGAAATGGTAATGGACAGGCAGAACTGAAAATCGTTGGGGAAAGGTTCTCATGTGGCGACCACAAACCGGATGACACACAGTTATTTGGAAGGCTCCCCTCTCGATGGACAAAAGACATTATACAGGTCGCAGGAAATCGGTGGATGGAAGCGGCTCAAGACCGGTCATCGTGTCATGCTATGGGGCAGGCCTATGCTCGTGTACAGCAGTGGATTTCTATATAGGCTGATGACGATGATTACAGTATAATTATGGTCAAATGACCGCCATATCGCTATCATTAGAAATCTACAAATAAGAAAAAAGTTTTATTTGCAAGCTTCATGGCCCTAGCGAGCGACGCCAAAAACTTTTGAAAAATGATCACCGATTTCCATCAGCTATCGTTTCGCGGGTGAAAATGTATCAAGAAGTTATCAGTTATAAGTTAACAGTTGTTTGATTTTATTGAGAAACCCGATCACGGCCGGTTCCCACGGCGAGGCTTCCGGCCGAGGCGAATTTTGACAGATATCTACAGAATCACTAACTATATAGGTACTGTTAGCAAAAACAATTATCAAATAAACTAGCAAGGAGTTTTATAAACAGAGTTTTTTTTTTATACATCTTGGAATGACCGATCAAGCAGATGGCCCACCTGATGTTAAGCGGTATCCTCTGCCTATGAACAGTGCATTACCACACAGGTCACGTCCACCTAGGACGCACCCTATGTGGCATTGCACTGCGCCCGCCACCCTGAGACATAAAGATGAAAAGTCTCATGTGCCTGTAATTTCACCGGCAGCCATACCCTTCAAACCGAAACACAGCAATGCGAGCACTACTGCTTTGCGGCAGAAATAGTTCTGGTGGTAGTACTTCCCCGGACAAAAAATGTCCCGGGGAATAAAATGATGTCGCCGTTATACGAAGAAAAATAATAATCTTGAGATAGTTATTTGGTAGGATAGGTGTTTTTATTTATCGTCTTCCAAGTGTGTTGAAAAACGTCTTATGAACCCGTGAACATTGGTCATTACAGCTCTCGGGATCCATTACGCCCTCACTTATAGGCTCGTGGTACAATCCCGCCTCGACTGTAATGGCTAACTTAGCTCACTTGTATCATAATGTACTATTATGGTTTTAATGGAAATAGCTCGAACAACGCACCAATTTAATTTATATTTAGAATGAAAGCAGGATTTCAAATGGCATTCGTGATAATTTTAGTGACTTTCAGATCTTTTTATAATTGCAATTGTAGGTGCCAAAAAGCTAGATACACTTTAGACATATTTTATGTCTAAAGTGTATCTAGCTGAGTCCTATATTTGAATGATGATTTATTAGACTGTCAGCCGCTGTGAGTGTGATGGTTCAGTCTATATGCTAGAATAGACCGCTCTGTCTATCCCATGAATTTTGTAAAAGCTACGAATTGTAGTAGTACGCATTCACATGGATTTTGTGAAAGCGTACTAAGGGATTACACATGGGCTAGCTAGCGGCATCCATCTAAATAACACTAATACTGCGAGCACCTGCCTGTCAGGCAGGCGTGGTGATCATGGATACTCCCACCATTGCAGGTAATTGCAATTGTAGGAGTTCTCGTCCAGCAGTGGAGGTCTACAGGCTGGTGATGATGATGATGACGGTGATGACAAAATAAAACTAGGGATTAATAAGGCTTACATTTTAATGCTTACGAGTTTTTTGTAGAGCCATATGCTATTTTCTTTCAATAAATTTAATCCTATCATGGTTTTGCTGTCGCTCCGTTGTCAATTAGTCGCGCGGGCGCCGCGGACTAGTTCTGTAAACTATCCGATGCCACTCGCTTTATTACCGTCTCTATAAAGCCTTGCTCTCGTATAAACGGAGCGATAACAGTAGCGACAACTACGGAGCGATAACAGTAGCGACAACTACGGAGCGATAACAGTAGACAAAACTACGGAGCGATAACGATGGTGATAATGATTACAGTCGCTAATGTTTGTCGGTGCAACTGTTTGTGTAACGTCGACAATGGATCGATCTTAATCGAACGAACAGGAACTATTCGGATTGACGTGTTATTGGCGGAACTAGCAGATGGCCCACCTGATGTTATGCGATAACCTCTGCCTTTAACAATGCATTACCAAATAGGTCACGTCCACCTAGGACGCATCGGCCTTTGTGGCATTGCGCTGCGCTCGCCACTCTGAGACATATAGATGAAAAGTCTCATGTCCCTGTAGTTTCACCGGCACCCCTTCGAACCGGATCGCAGCCATGCGAGCACTACTGCTTCGTGGCAGAAATAGCTACGATGGTAGTACTTTCCAAGACGAATTCTTTCACAAAAATGCTTTACTACTAAAATATCTACCTGATGTAGATGATATAATGTAGGCCACAACCAAAGTTTAAGCACAAAATATGGTTAAAGTCGAAAGTATTTTATTTATTGAAATCACGAGGATCATTTTGACTCGAAGTGGTTCTCGCCAAGACACTACTTAGCGCTCAGCGTGTGCCAAGGTCATTGCCTAACCTGTACCTAACTGTATACGATTGTTTAAAAACAGCACTGTACAAAATTTTAATGCTCGAAGATCTTTTTTGGATACCACGGAGCGACTGCATTTGTGAATTTTGGACCATTTAGCACGTGTTTAACCTTTTGCAACGGTTTGTTACAAACAAAAGAATAAATTGTTATTGACTTGCAGTTGTTTTTTTTTTACAGTAACAATTAACAAAGTAATCTGGACCATAAAGACGGCACGGTTCAAATGGAAATGGGGTTTAATGGTTGGTTTGTTTATTTCAATGTGGGCTCATCAGTTGTCGTTTATTTTATTCGGTTATTTAGTTAATTATTTTATTGCCATTGATTGTTATGTAAAAATCAACGTAATACTTTTTTCCTAAAAATACTCTCCTATAGGTATGTCATTCATTGCTAGTTTACTTACTTTCTACGGAAATCCAAAATCACTTTTCGTTTTGATACGATGAGATCTTTGGTCCACAATAAAAGGAGCCAGCAATAAAATCCACCATCATCCGTAAACTGATCATTTTTTAGATTTACCCCTATCTACCCCTCCGTCTCCTCCCGTGGATGCCGTAAAAGCCGACTAAGGGATTACCCAGACTTGTAAGTAAGATTAGTTTTAGATTTATGTGTAGCAGCGCCCCGCGGTTTCACCCGCGTAAGTCCGTGGGAATATCGGGATAAAAATGTGCCTATTAGTTATTTCGGGAGTTCAGTTATCTCCATTCCAAATTTCATGCAAATCCGTCCGGCCGTTTCAGCGTGAAGAGGTAACAAACACACTCACCCTTACACCTTCTACCAAATTTACTTATATTTTTCCATACCTTATATAATATTTGTATTTTATTATCCATTCTCACTCAGTTGTTTCTTATGTATTGTTTATTTGTTTACCTGTAGACTGTTACTCGTAGCGTGACGTCACCCAGTCTAGGTTCAGGCTGAAAACCAGCGTCGATATTGTCCTCGGTCGGTATCGTCATTTAGCTGAGGCTGGACCTGTTTAGCCGCACACGTAGGGAAAGACCAATTTTACCAATTCCATTACGAAGGGTCTAGTTTTATGTTTATGTTTAAAACCCTATGGGTATATTTTTTTTGTTATTTATTCTTTTTTCTATGTAATATTTCTTTGTTTTTTTGTTTACATGCTATTATTATTTTTTATTTGTTATTTCTCTTAAGTGTGTGTGCTACAAATAAATCTTTCCTTCTTTCTTTCTTTCTTACTCACACACTAACACGCACACAAACTTTCGCTTTTATAATATTAGTGTGATTACTGGAAGAGAGTGGTAGCAGAGTCAATCGTGGGAAACAATGGTGGCGACGAGCTCACCACTTGTCACGTTTACATTCTCACGAGGGTGCAAATAGGCCCATTGAGGCTCTGACTACCCTTTTTGTGGAAAAAGGCGTGTGTCCATGTATATATATATCAGTCTCATAATCCGATCATTCTATAAATTTACAATACAAATACCATTAAATTGTCAATCTGCCACGTTTACTTTATCTTAATAAAACAATTACTGGCTCCTCACACATGCCACTAAGCCATACCATACATTCACACGTGGCGCCACCATCTTCGCCGTAACCTTAAATCTTCAGACGTTACAGTACGAACGAGTAGTTGCGTATTTTGGCCGCCGGCATTGATAACTTTGTCGAAGTGTAAAGTCATGTGAGATCGCGATGGGTCCGTTTCCCACGCGTGCCAAAGATAAACAAAAACGCCCACTGATGGAAGTTCTGGCGTACCTACTACTAATGATAATGAAGTAGGTATGTAGGTATTATCTGTTGTGCTTATCTTTGCGAGTCTGATTGTGAACCTGTCAGACCATTTCGGGTCCAATTAAGCTACGTTTCTTATGGTGAAATGAGACAGGAAATCTTTGCAGGATGCGCCGTTTGTTTGTATGTATATATGTTTGTAAGTATGTGTGTTTGTCCGAAGATAACTGCAGAAACGTTGGTCTAATCTATATGAAACTTGGTAGGTTATGTGAATATAGTTTTTTAGTTCGAACATGAGCTTGATTGGTAGTGGGGGTTATGAGCTGTGGGGGTCAGCACATGGTTGCGTTCAGGGCGAACTACTAGTAAAATTGCTATCCTTCCTTTCGATGGTCTGATGAATTTTCAAGGTAAGATTAGTAATCAAACGTAAATTTTTTATTTCGTAAATAAATAGGTTACGTTCTGAATATTTTTTTTATAGAAGTTCAGGATATGATCTAATGCTTGTAGGTGCCCTAAACACGATTCTTGTTATTTTGTTCCATGGAAAAAAACTTGAACACGAGTCGTTTTGTCGGTCAATACAGATTTTATTTGAATAATACTTACCTACTAACGTGATATGAAAAAATACCCAAAATAATGTAATTGGCACCTTCTAGTGAATCAAGGTGCCGCATTTTAATTTATCTTACCTTGGAAGCGAAATAAATATTAAAAAACAATAAAAATCTGCAATCAGGCGCTGTGCTTTCGCCGCAAGCGCCACACTGAAGTTCGAACTGAATTTGTCTTTAAATCGACGTAGTTAAGATCGGTGTTTCTTTCAAAACGCATTGACCTGCTAATTTTGGGGGGCGCATGAAGTCAGGCTCAGGATGGAGATGGCTCAAGGCCAGTCGTCATGCTCATGGTGTTCTATGGGGTGGCTGATGTCCAGCCGTGGACTTCCACAGGCTGACGAGACCTTTAAAAGCTGTAACCATCTGTAATGTGAATTATGACTGAACGTGTCATTGTAAATAGTTTTGTCCCAATCTCTGTTGCGCGTGAAGGTCGTTTAGGGTTGTGTTGGGGTTGCCGAGGTACTGCAGTGCTTCAGGTATGTTTGCTGATGGTCTGACGCTCGAACTGATGGCTTCCACTCCATGCCATCCTGCGTAAGAGAGCCGCCTCACTGCTGAGCCGTGCCTGCCGCAGCAACGCCATCCTTCGCGTTGTGGCTGACAGGGTTGATTGTCCCATACTGGGCCATTTGGTTTGGCTTCATATTGTTTAGCAACTTATGAGAGAGGATGTTTTTATTTGTAACTGAACCAGGATTTTTGTATTTGTATTTTAATGTGTTCATTTTATGTATGTGCGTATTCTGGTTGTTTGTACTTGTACTTGTTTTATGTTTTCTGTGGAAATTGACTGAAATAAAATAAATAATAAGTCGCTCAAAGTGTGCAGAACGTTTCTTAAAACGATGGGATGAGCATCCGAGCCCAGATGACCAGTCTTTTGTCAGAGACGGATACCGCCGCGTGCGGCTCGGTATGAACGGCTCAGGTTGAGCTCACTCAGGGCCGCTCAACTTGAGCTACATGACCACCTTTGAGCTGAGCGGCTCAAGAATTTAAAAATATTTGAAATTGTCATGTTTTTTTTACAGCCATTGTTGGAACCATAACCATTATTGAACAAATTCAAACCATAACAAAAATATTTTAAACAAATCCTTTATTCGCCTTTAAAAGCATTTAAATACTTATACCTACAAAATAAAAACACCCCAAACATTTTGAAAACTTTATGGGTCAAACTGTATTTTTTTTCCTGATTTTTGCTCACTTTTCCTTAGGCAAGCGCTATTCTGTCACTTTCTAGCTTACCTGAACTTTAATGAGTTAGATAGTGAAATAATTAACAGCGTCTTAAATCTAAAATTATAATACTATTTTGTGCAAACGTCCGTCAGATCTTTACAACCCATAATTATATAGTAAGACAAAAGAATTTTCTAAATTAATAATGTTAATGGTATTAAAGTTGGTTAACTTCGCCCTTTGAATGCGCGCGCGCCGGTCTACCTGAGTTCGAAAAGTTTTTACTGCAATGCCCATTTAACTTTGTGTCCCATTTTGGGATCGTGCCATTTATTACAGAGGACCTTTTGGACCTTTTGTCTCTGATTTATCTTTCAAGAAAATACCGCCAAACAGAGTCAATCCACAGATTACTAAAATGTTTGTGGCTATGTCCAACGCGGCGACTTCAATACGTGGCTACTTACCTACCTAACTGTGAACGTATTACCACAATAGTTATAGAACAATAGTTTTTCTATTTATTTAATTGTTTTATGGTAGTATTTGGCGGCGCTAACACAGAAATTTGTGGACAATGCACAAAAACTTGGAAATGCTTTTAGTGGTACCGCTAGGTGAGTTTGAGGAGTTTACTCCTAAAATCGACTATCATAATGTACCTATATTAGCTAAGCAAATAGATGGGGAGTAAAATGTAAAAATCGGTGGTTTGTTATACTTTCCCTCTGCGCAACATATTCGTAGATTTTATACAGAACTGGCCTGGAGTAAAATCCAGTCGCCAGTCGGAACAGTCTTTTTTTTGCTTTTTTTCTGTACCTGTATGTGGTCCACGTGATGTTAAGCGGTTACCTCTACCTAGGTATAACAATGCAATACATCACAGGTCACGTCCACCTAGGACGCGCCCTACGTGGCATTGCAATGGGCCCACCACCCTTAGACATAAATTAAAAATCTCATCATCATTATTATTGTCATCAGCCGTTAGATGTCCACTGTTGAACGAGGCTCCTCCATAGAATGCAATGGGGTGTCAAACGAGCGATCTTTACTTGTACCCACTTATGTTTAATTATTGTAATACATTTATGTATAGAAATAATAATACAAGGTATGTACAAAATACATATGAAACAGTTGTGCTACCTGAAGACCGCTGCTAGCGATCTAAAGGTAGCTCAACTGATCCAAATCACTACCAGACGGAAGCGTCCCTTATTATTATTGTTATTATTGTTGATACATACTTATATACAAATAATAAATGAAAACAAGCTCAAAGCTCCCTTTACATGTTTAATTGGGATGTTGACAGCCTGGCTCACGAAGTCCTGTCCCAAATTCTTGATGCGACAGCCTGGCCCACGTGTAAAACGTACTGACAACCTGACCGAAACTTACCGTAGACACAGATTAATTAATAGCTATAAATTTACAGCAAATGTTAACTAAGTCATAAAATAATTACTTACCTAATAGTTGATAATTTTACCCACAGCGTTCTGCGATGCTCACTGTTTATTTTATAACTTAAGTTTATATTAGTAATTTCTCATTAAGTGAAATGAAATTTCTTTTGAAAATATCTATAACCTGAATCACCACGCTTGGCAGGCAGATTGGTGATCAAAATATTGGTATTGATTACTCAGGTAGATGCTGCTGCCTATCCCCTGGTGTAATCCCTTAGTCGGCTTTTACGACATCCATGAGAGGAGACGCAGGGATCTATTCTTAGGCCAAACAAGGCAGGACACACGAAAAAACTTGAAAATGAAAGTCTCATGTCCCTGTAATTTTACCGGCACCCCATACCCTTCAAAACGGAACACAGCAATACGAGCAGTACTGCTTTGCGGCAGAAATAGGTATGGTGGTAGTACTTCCCCGGACGAACTCTAACAAAAAACCTCTACTACTACTAAAAAAGCTTTGTTGCTTTGCGTAGGTACGTGCCAATAGATCTGTTTCTGGAAAATTGGTAATCCTAGGAAAATGTGTACCAACCAATCACAAGGATCTACTATACCACCACACCTACCACCTACCACTCTACCATACCAATTTTGCCGCAAAGCAGTAGTGCTCGCATTGCTGTGTTCCGGTTTGAACGGTAAGGGTGCCGGTGAAATTACAGGCACATGAGACTTTTCATCTATGTCTCAGGGTGGCGGGCGCAGTGCAATGCCACATAGGGTGCGTCCTAGGTGGACGTGACCTATGAGGTAATGCACTGTTCATAGGCAGAGGTTACTGGGCCGCTTGCTTGTTCAGTCATCCAAGTAGTATAAAAAAAAAAACAAAAAAAAAAACTTGTCGTATAGTCAACGATGAGAGTCTCGTAGCCTCAGATCAGATAAGAGCAATGTCTTGCACGTGCTGTTTTATAATCAAAGTATATATAATGGCTTTATTGAAAAAACATGTGGGAATTATAAATATTTATAGAGACCACTACGTCTTACCTTAAAACTACCTTACACGCATTGTCGTGTACCTACATACCTTCTCGGAACCATAGTCATAATACGATCATATAATCTTCATAATAAGAACCTATAGGATGAACTAGTGTCCGCCTGCAGCTTCGCTTCCATTTTACCAGGGTAGAAATTAGCCTATAGCTTAATCTGGGTTATAATCGATATGTGAAGCAAATTTCATCAAAATCGGTTCAGCTGTTTCGGCGTGTTTCAGTAACAAACATACATTCAAACATAAAGCATCTGGTGCAGCGGCCGATTCGGCTGAGAATAACAAACGGCGCAAATATGCAAGTCTCGACAGAGCATGTATTTGCCTTTCGGGGTCGAGACTCTCGCTCCTTGGGGTACCCGTGACCCTTCGCATTTTCAAATCTCTTTCAGGGAGTCTGGTCGAAGCGACGTGTGGTGTGACCCGACAGTTTTCTCGTGTCTGGCGCAACGCATTGGTTTTGCCATTCAGCACAGCATCTTAGGGACGCTTTCGTCAGGTAGTGATTTGGATCTGTTGAGCTACCATTAGATCGTTTTCAGGGTAACTCAACTATTTAATTAGTATTTTTTTAAAATATTGTAACATAGATACTTGTATTACTTGTAATTGTATTATCCAAACATCGTAACTTTGACATTTACCGTGGTACAAAATAAACTCGGAGTTTCCTTGTTACACCGTGTTTGGTCTCTTTGGATTGAATGTGAGTGAATAGGTGCCTTCTAGACATTTGTGCTCCGTCTTCGGCCACATCGTCACTTACCAACAGGTGAGATCGTGGTCAAACAAAAGTATACCAATGTAAAAAAAAAAGGGAATTTGCTCTGATTGACACAACACTGTGTAACTATTCCAAGGACAATCCGAGTTTTATATATTATTAACACTGTTTTAAGGAGAAGCATTGATAAACTATTATTTCTTATCAGTTCGTATACTCTAAAAACGTGTATTTTCCATTCAATTAAAAACGACGATCACTTTTAAAAAAACAAGTACAAATGTGTTTTTGGACGAATCTACCTAGAAAACTAAGTAAATCGGTCCCGTTAGTACTGTAAAATGTAAATCTCTGTTTTAAAAAAGAGATTCCCGTGGATGTCTTAAAATCCGACTAAGGGATTACCCGGACTTGTTCATAAGATTCGTTGGTATAAGATTTGTCCTGGCTGGTAGCTTATTATGGAATGTGTTATTACTGAAAGAAAGCGTTAGCTGAGTCAGTCGTGGGAAGCAATGGCGGCGATGAGCTCACCACTTGTCACGTCTATATTCCACGATGGTGCAACCCACTGTGAAAAGAGGCATATTGTGGCTCTGCCTACCCCTTCGGGGAAAAAGGCGTGTGTCTATGTTTTGTTTTATTTATTTGATAGTTTTTTCCCTGTTATAAAAGTTAACCAATCGTGTAATGCAACTACAAAAAATAAGTCAGTGATATGAAGAATCTGATCACCAAAAAATATCACTTTCATTATGTTTTGTATTGCTGAGAAAAATCTAGATCCCTGCCACCAAAGTTTCCAAAGCGTCATCTTAATATTAGTAGGATTTAATTGAATTCAGATTACCTATTTTGGTTATTTAACTGACGCTACAAAATTGCATCAGCAGACTGAAAGCAATGTAGGTTGCAAATTTCAGCAGATACAGTCACGTTCAGCCGTTTCTGCAAGGTTTTTTTCCGTTAGGTCATGCTTGTTGCTACTTCATACTTCATGAGTTTACATTTTTAAAACAGTAAACAGTACATCAAAAACGCTAGTAATCATCTAAAACCGGTCAAATGCTAGTCGGACTCGCATGGAGAGGGTTCGCCATAGACTACAATAGTAACCCCTAGACCAGTCGAACTAATTAGTCCTCGGTGAAATAACGCAATACATTTTAAACACATTTTCTCTCAACGAATGTTTTTCGTTTCCCAAGACGGTATTTTCGTTCAGGTTTTCCCGTAAACGGAGAAAGAACCCTTTCAGCGAAAAATGTGTATGTGTTCAAAATTTGATGTTCAGCAGTTTCTTAGACATCGGGAAGATAGTCGATTTTAGGTTCAGTAGTTTCGTAGATAGCGGGGGGAGATAATCGATTTTAGGTTCAGGAGTGACGCAGATAGTCGATTTTAGGTTCAGTTTCGTAGATAGCGGGGATATTATAGTCGATATACGTAAATTTACGTAAATATTTTTCTAAATACGCTTTTACAAATTATATTTATGTGTAATTCTTATAACGAGACCATTCATTTGAAACGTCACTTTATGCGAAAAGTTTTTGAAATTTTCTGTTTGCTCACTTCCAAGGTTTGCACCCACTTTTAACGCCCAAAATCAGGATTCTTTTTAACTTCATCGGTTTGTATAATTCTGTTTTATGTTACCAAATTTCAACTTTTTACGGTCAGTAGTTTCGGTGTAAATAGGCTGTGACTGACACACAGACACGAGAGCGATTCTATAATGGTTCCTTTTGAGGTACGGCACACTAAAAACCGAAGAGCCCCCTGGGAAAGTATGTTACGCATGCACGAAACCCGATCGGCCGGCCACACGTGTTTATATGCAGTACCACCTACTTGCCTATATTTCTTCTGTGTAGCAGGTATAAGTAGTATGTATTCTGCGGCGCAGGGCATGAATGGGCGCAGGAGGGCTTAGGGCCGCGGGGTGAGGCGCGGGGAGGGCGCTAAGGCTTTTTTCAGGCAGTACAATTTGAGCCGCGGCGGGAGCTCGCCGCACTGTCCCGTACCGTCCAGTAGTGTTGTGTGTGATCGTGTTTGTGAACTTCAACGTTTTTAGGTAAGTTTATTCATTTATTTATAGTTTTGATTGTAAAATGTGGTCCAAAATTATCATGATTGGAAATTAATATGTATTCAAATTTAATGACTAATTTAAAAATGTATCTAAATAAATTAATACAAATTGGTCATAATTTAAACATCTTTAGGTATGCTGATGATAGTGAACTCTTTTACAGATTTTAATTGGTGTAAAAAAATCAAAACACTTCGTAAATTGTTTAAATTATTGTTCATAACTAAGTATTTTTGTTTTATTTAGGTTAAGATGTCGGATCCGGCTCCCCTGTCCAAAACAGCTAAATACAAGAAGATCACGAAACCTCTTCTTGAAAGAAAGCGGCGCGCGCGCATCAACCGCTGCTTAGATGAACTCAAAGACCTCATGGTTGGAGCTTTAGAGGTAAGAAAAACATTATATTTCATGTTATTACACTTTTATTTTATAAAAATTACCAGCCTAAAGCATAAAAACTAATTATTTCGTTCCTTTTTGCTACCAGCGTAATTGCTACGCGCTACAAAACTCTTGTTTTTGTTAGTCATCAAAACGCAATCCATCACCCATTCACACGCCATTTATTTTAATCGCCGACCGGTCGTCCTTCTGTTTATTACATGTAGTCCCATCGTGCAGCAAAACAGGAATAAAAGTACTTACTAGTTCCATTAAAGAAACAGGAGCCTACTTGCTCTGTGGTAGTACCTAGGTACAGTTATATTTATGTGACGCTGTGCTCTCTCGTATAGCGTGAGAAACGACACTCGCACCTGCTTTGGGTTTTAACTTTATTCTTTTTGTCCTCAGATCGACGACGACAACCTGAGCAAGTTGGAGAAGGCAGATATCCTTGAGTTAACCGTAAACCATCTTACTAAGTTACACAGTCCTAAAGACCCGGTTTTGGAGGCGAAGAAGTTTCAAGCCGGCTTCGGGCAGTGCGCGGCGGAAGCATGCCGGTTTATAATGTCGGTACCGGACTTAGATGCAAATGTCAGCCAGAATCTGATCGGTCATCTGTCGAGGCTGATAACTACGGAGCCGCTTAGTATACAAGTCCCCGAAAGGCCGTCATTCTCACCACCCACTTCACCGTCCTCTATCGTGTCAGACAGACATCACTACTACAGCGATCATGACAGGTCATCCTCAGACGCAGAGGATTCAATGTATTCTGGTGATGGCTCCAAATGGGCACCAAACAGGAAAAGCCCGGTTCAAAGGTCCGCGCCACCCACGGCGGGCTTACTAACAACGGTAGACAAACTCGGCCCGCACCACGCAGCGCCCGAACAAATACATGGACATGTCAACGGACAAAGGAACACGTATTTTAACCGAGTGCCTGCCGAGGCGAAGGATATTATCCTGCAAAAAATCAGACAGCACATAATGGACAAGCGCGGCAACGAGAACTGCGTTGACAATGCGAACGTAGAACCAGAGAAGTATTTATACAGAGATGACGCGTATAGGGCCGAGTATGCTTACCACGCCAGCATTCCCAGCAATGACACTTTAGATCTCAGGAAAGTTAGATCGCCAACGAAGCCGCCAGCGGAGACAAAAAAGCTGGTCGCATTCCAAGTTGTCAATCAATTAGAGGCGACTCCCACAGTCGCGAGCAAGGTTGAAACGCAGTGCGCTGTTCCGGAACACTGCGAATCGCCGGCGCCGATGGATTACAGCAACTTGCCGCCTAAAAAGAAGAGGAAACTGATCGAGTACCAGGAATTTAAAAAACAAGAAGCGGCTAGACTTGAAATGGAGGCTTTTTACGCTGGTAAAAAAGAGCGTCATTGTGAGAGACCACCGGCAGACGAGGAGGGGAGCCGATGGCGCCCGTGGTGATCCCGCATTGTTTTGACTGCTTAATTGTGATATAAATAGTCTCTTCCACGACAAAGCTTTAATTCGTTTTAGATTATCTTTGATATTAGTTTACTTGTAGTTGATATATTGTGCCTTATTGTTAGTGTAAGTAGGTATCTTTGTGCCATTATTTTAATCTCGATGTCTTCCAACAAAACGTCGATGCTTGTCTTCCTAAAATCACAAAACCATTTAGGTATTTAAAATTGTGATTAATCTAATAAGAATAAAACTATGAAGAAAATTATTATGTTTTGTTGATCCTAGTAGTCTTAGTCTAGGGGGTCTGTATGTAGGTACTACCTTGGCCTTTGAATATAGTGCCGAAAGACTCCTAACCCGAATATCTACTTCTAATACCTATCCTACATAAAATAAAATAAACCAGTCCAGTGCGAGTAGACTCGCGTGCAGAGGGTTCCCTACGAGTAAGCTACCGTTAGGTATAGTAACCACTAGACCAATGATAATTGAACTAGGTAGGTACATAAGTAGGTACCTAATTTATCCACGGTAAAATTATAAGCCATGCACTAAACGCAATATTTTCCGTTTCCCGTGAGATTTAGGTTTTTCTTTTAGAATTCGTCTCCTGTAAACTATGGGTTGCTCGATATTTTTGAACTTTCAGTTTTAAAATTATCCAAAAAATACTTATTTTTTTTTATAGTACTACCTACGAGATAATTTATTTGACACGACACTGTCATGTGTCACATGACAAAAGTTTTTATTTGTTTTTCTATATTGCTCCTTATAATCATAATTCGTCTAGGTAGGTATTTACGCTATACCGGCGGCAGTGATTGGGCCAACAGATCCAGTAGATTCGGAGAAAATAGTTTAATAGGTGATGACAGACAGACACGACAATGCTCCTAATAATGGTTCCGTTTGTTTTGTACCTTCTGAAGTGCGCAACCCTTATTAAATGATGACTGTGGTACTTATGATGAGATAAGTTACGTAGGTATTTTCTCGTGTCTGTTTGCCCGCCTCACCACGAAGAATTTTCCAACACGTAGCGGCCTCTAGTATTTTGTCATAACATTAATTTCAATGAACACTGGCTATACAAGCTAATTCCATTGTGATGGCCGTGAAGCAGTATCACATTTACCAGCTACTAAATTCAGATGGCACCACAAGCAAAATCTTTGAAAGCGCCATCTATGTAAATACGTTGTAACTGAAATGTTAGAGAATGTAATGTAGTCATGAATAGTAATGAAGTTGTATAAGGTATCCAGGAGCTAACTTTTGACTATTGAACACTAGATGGCATTTCAAATTTTGGATTTCAGCCTTCGTAAAGTGCCCGTATTCCTAAATAAATTTCGTCCACATGATTTGACATAATCTCGTGGACAAGATTTCAAAAATACGTACCCCTTTCTAAACCTGGCCTTGCCACTTGCATCATAGGAAATTAATTTTTGATAGAGGATTTAATCTGAATAAATGATCGCGTAGTACAAAACAGTAGATTAAACCAGAGTTGCTAACCCTGGTAGATGCAAGTGGCAATAAGAGCGTTTTCTCTAAGTTGCTACTTAACATAGTAATAACAAATTATTTAAAAATACCGTTTTGCAAAGAAACTACTCCTCAATAGATGGCGCCGCACTCGCAATGTTTACGTTTTGACCACACACACACACGCATACAAGCAATCATCGTATCCGTACCCTACCTAGTAGATACGGTAGTAGTAGGGAGGGGAAGAATGGAGCACTCGCACGCTCCTCAGTCGGCAAATCAAATTCATTCATTGTCGCGCCGGCCGGTTGCTGGCTTGTTGGTTGTCGTTCCGTACAGACGAGCGAATAGCCGCTTAGAACAAACTTGTCCGCGCGCGAAATGTCACGAACTCTTTCGACTTTTGAAAAACGAATATTATGACAGTTGTCTTTGACACAAAAATATTTTTCTGAAATTGTAAAACAGGATAATTTACAGTGGAATTGTTGTCATGATGGTGTTGTAAAGTGTGTTGATGCAATGTTTTGGTGAGGCGATGCTTGTGGGTGAACAGTCACCGGCCCCGAGAGTGGTGGCCGGATTGAGGAAACTACGCCCGGAACTGACTCCTGGACCAGTTCTTTTGCCAGTGGACCCCGATTTTAGGATATCAGGTTGGTATCCGACTTTATTTATCGACTACAACCTACACAATTTCTGTGAAATTCAGTTTGGCTCATTTTATTTCAAATTTTTAACTGCCGTTTAGATCTAGCTTACTTTTTTAGACACCGGTGTGTGGTGGGTGTTATTAGCTTGCGATACAAAATAACAATACCTAGAGAAAGAATAGGAATGTACCTACCTACCTCAACCTTTTTGTTGAAGTAGGTACCTACCTAGGTAGGTAGACACAATAAAAAGCCTTCCTGCATTCGTATTTACAGAACAGGAAAACAGCTGTTGGCAAGGTGTACCTAAATCTACAATAGCAACATTATTACCTACTTACTTACCACAGAATAAAAATAAAACTTAGCTATTGATAAAACATTTGATCCCTAAACAAACAGCAAACATGTTCAAACTCTCAATCAGCTGTTGAGAACTGAAGACAGGCGACCAAATAAGAATTCAATAAGTAGGTGGGTGTTGTGGGTGACACAATTTAAATCAATCCTTCCAACATCCATCCACACACCAAATATCTCTTATATCATCAAAATCCACTCAACCATTACAGAGTTGAGTGGAACTAGGTAGGTACCTACAAATATGACGCGAGCGTAGTCGCGTGCTGAAGCTAATAAAACAGCCTATAGCACTCAGGGATAATATAGCCTCCAGTTAGTGAAAGAATTTTCGGAATCAGAGCAGTACCGGAGATTACCTACCCCTCATATAAACTCACAAAAATCCTCTTTTTAATATTAGTATAGATATTAGTTTAGATATTAGTAGGTGTAGGTACCTATAGTTATTAGTTATTAGTAGATACCTTTATAGATAGGTACCCAATATTATTGTAGATATTAGTAGATATAGATCAAGTCCCTTGTAAGTTTATGGACCACAGGGGTTAGGCAGCAGCGGCCACCTGAGAACTCAATATGAATACTGCGATCACCAATCTGCCTGACTTAACTTACTAATACTTTATTAGTAGAATAGAATACCTAGTCCTGGGTAGGTAATTAGTGAGAAAAGAACTAGATTATGGCTAGAAATTGTTGTAAAATAATACCTAGGAACATACCCACCTACTTAGCTAAATTGTTATTTACCAAGGTGCCCCTAAGAGTTCAAAATAACACTTACAATTTCGCTCTGGGGTAACCATCTATTTCATGTTATTGGTGGACATTCCCATTGATTTACTACTTGGGTACCTACTAATAATCTTGGCAAGTAATCATCATTGGGTAGGTAGGTACCTACTTAACTAAATATATTGTGTTTTGCGTTGTGTTTTATGAATAAACTTACTTTTATGTGTGTGTTACTTACCTACTTACTTAAATATTGGTCGCTATTCACGTTGGTATACCTACCTACTGTTCCGAAACTAATTAATTCGGATGGGATTTTTACTCATTTACCTCTTTCCGGATTCTATCAGTTACTGAAACTCCGAGCATAGCACTCTCCATATCCTGCTGCGCAACTTTGAGCTTTACTTTGCGGGTAGGTAATAGCTAGAATTAATTTGTGTAACACACATACCTAGTTCTTTATAATTAATTAGTGTAATAGTAATAATGTTAGATTGTACAATTTGTTATTGTAATAGCAATAATGTTATTATTAGAATGTTACAATTTGATAATTGTTTGTAACAACTTAATTAATTATCAAATTGTAACATTCTTGTTAGCACACTAACAATTCACTGAAATAAAATGCAATGGCATGCCCTTGAAATTATAACCGCCATTTCCTGAATAAAAACAGATATGATATTGTTTACATATATCAGACACATGTGGCTCAGCCACCAATCACAAATCATCATTGTGTTCTTCTTTCGTCATTCTATAATATAATATAATAATGCTGGACAAGTTCACACAACATTATCTAGCCCCAAGCTAAGCCAGAGCTTGTGTTATGGGTACTAGATAACTGATATACTTAATATAATAGATAGATATTTTTTATTATGCATAGAAAACACCCAGAACACCCTGAACAAATATCTGCAGAACACACAAATATTTGTTCCGAGGCGAGAATCGAACCCGCAACCTCCTGCGTCGCAGGCGCACCATCGCCAGCCGCGCCACAGAGGTCGTCAATTGCGATTCCGCACTCTAGCAATCCCAGTAAGTAGCTTGATCTAAGAATTTCGCTCGTTCACCGTAAGATGGCACCTGTGAATACTCCATGGCAGGTGCCAACTTACGGTGAACGGTCTGTACACATTATACAAGAGAAAAGTGTGTTTGAAACTTATCTGTCACCTAAATCGGCGTGACAGCGCGTGAATAATACGACATAACTGCAAACGCTACTTTTAGTTACACATTCTATGATAGCAAGTGACCGATATCAAGATATTTATTTGCATGAATAAGTGTAACTACCTATACGGTCTTATAAACTAGTGAGCATTTATGACTTATTTGCCCTCTGCAGGCAACGCAAATTTGTTGAGGGCGCTACTGTAACTTATTTTCCTACTTATACTTACTTCTTTCTTACTTATAGGTACTAGGTAAAAAGTTCCAAAACAACTAGGTACTAAATTTTAACTAAAACAAAGTTTAGTTGCTAGGTACATTCATCCGATCTTGACAATGTATCTTAACTTGCAATATTTGTTTGTTTATTGCTTTTCGGCAGAAATAGGTACTTTTTGACTGGCATCGGTAGGTAGGTCAATGACCCGACGCTGGACCTACCCCAAAATCACGCCAAATTCTGTCACCATCTAACTCATTAAAGTTCAGGTAAGTTAGAAAGTGACGAAATAGCACTCGCGAAATGAAAAGTGAGCGAAAATAAAGGTTTTTAAATTAAAAATCATTAGTAAAGTAATTTACTAAAATAAAAACAAGGTCCTCTCGGCGTTGTATTATTTAAAAATAATGAAGGCAAAAAAAAACATCTTCTGATTGATAGTCCTAAACTATCAATCAGAAGATGTTTTTTAAGATAATGATTGTAACTTCGAAAACAGTAGGCTACTTTGCAAATTTATTCCTTACATTTTATGTTACCTATTTCAAAAAACACAAACAAGAGTAGGTACATGATTTTATGATGTCGATTAACATATTTTTGTTTTTGTAGATATTTTGATAAAAATCTTGGTTAAAAAAAGGTTTTAATGAACGGCATTTCCCTTTATATCCACACCTTAAATAAAACATGACGTATTTTTATTTTCTTTTGTTGGTTTTTTGAATACATTTAGCATAGGCTTTAGATAATAACATCACAGGCTTCAAAAAAGCTTTCATTATGCATGTGCCAGTGAACGATCGATTTGCCTTCAAACGGCGACGATAGCATACTTATCTGACGGGTGCAGCTATCAGACATGTCTCAGATATGTCTCGCTTGACGTGCTTTCAAGATTGTGATGTTATTTATTGTTATCTGGTCAATATCGTACCTACTCGTGTTGGTGGTCATAATTCAAAATGAACTGGAACTCGATCTGTACGGACGGCAAAACTTTTTGGTTAACCCCCCCACAGATTAAATAAAAGTTTCTACGTCCCGCGTGCTGGATAATGTTTTGTTTTTTACAATGAAGACCTTTGTTTGTCCACGATCTCACCTGTTGGTAAGTAACGATGTGGCCGACTATGGAGCACAAAGGTCTACAAGGCACCTACTATTCACTCTAACCTTGAAGAGACCCAGATTATAGTTTTCAGGAAACGATGACTATTTGACGTTTTTTTTTCCTTCCTCAGGTGTCCTACGACAGTATTACAATGAAGACGTGGAGTCTAGGGCATGGGTGCGGTGCGCAGTGCGGAGCGGCTGCCTGCTCGCCTGGAGAGAGGGCACCCTGCCGCGCCGGCCTGCCGCCAGGCTGCCGCTGCAGAACCTGCACCTTCGAACAGCGCCCTTCCTCCCCAACGCGTTCCAGCTATCGAGGCTCCATGATGACGCTGCCGTTGCCACATTTCAGGTATAAACTTATAATATTCACTTAGCAACACTGAATACTGATACCGTGACCATGACCAGTCAGTCGTGACCATGACTTTCGATTCCAAGGTCGTGTACCAATGAAATTCAAGACGAAAAGTCTCATGTTCCTGTAATTTCATCGACACCCATGCCCTTCAAACCGGAACACAGCAATGCGAGCACTGATCTTCGCGGCAGAAATAGCATAGCACCCAACAGTGACATACATAGTCCTGACCGTGGTGTCATATTTGCAGATCATACAACATTTGTCTCGCAGCCAGGAATCGAACCCGCAACCTCTCGCATCTCAGCTGGCTACTCGCCCGCCGCGCAACTAGTACTTCCCCGACGAACTCTTTCACATAAAAGCTCTACTTCTAACAAAACCTAGAGAGAGAGAAATCCCGTTGTATACCCAGACTAGTTTGTAAGATTCGATGGAATCTTTGTCCTGGCTGCTATGTATTATTACTGGAAAAAACCGTTAGCAGAGTCAGCCGTGGGAAGCAATGGTGGCGATAAGCTCACCACTTGTCACGTCTATATCCGACGATGGTGCAACCCACGGTGAAAAGAGGCCCATTTGTGGCGCTGTCTACCCTTTCGGGGAAAAAGGCTATGTAGTATGTATAATCTTCAAAGCTGTTTTCCACCTTCAATACCAACCGACGCCTCTAACAATTGTCGACAACCGAGTCTTAATAGTATTGTATAAGACCTAACCTAACTCCTAATTAATATTCACTACACCACTTTAATACAATATATTAATTTGCATTATACTTCCCTTCCGAGAACTTTTCTATAAATATACAGTCTACAGTTTACAAATGAGATCATAATGTCAAGTAATTGAATTACAAAATATTGCCATTACATTATTCACCTGCTTGAGTTTTCCTCATCGATTCCAGGACTGTACTAGGAGGACTTGGAATAATAACATTATCTACCAGACATCCTGGGCGTGCAATAAGATGGGCGATAAGAGATCCCAAACTGCACTAAGAGCAAAAAAAAGCAAACTTTAAAAGCATACTTCTCACAAACGGATTATACAAATAATATAACAATATACAATGAACGTCTAATACGTACAATCAAAAACATTTCTTGTATAGTACCATTTTTTTTTATTTTGGCAATAAATCCAGTCTCTTATGATTTACACAAAAAATCCTATACTTATTGTGATTCTTTCACAATATTAAAGGCAATTTAATTGAGCTATAGACTATTACAGAGCTTTTATCCTGGTAGAACGTACGTGAGCGAAGCCGCGGGTGGATGCTAGTCTACTATACAAACTATTCGTTTCTGTTGTGACTATGTGTTTTTGCTATATCCGGGAAATGATCTGCTGTGGGCGGATAATTGCTGTCGTGTCGATCACAAGCTCGGTACCGTGTCGGTGTTGCTGTCCGCGGCGGTCGCCGCAATTTTCTTACACACAACTAGGCTAATTATAGGCTTTATTGCATTGAGAGTTGAAACCGAACCATTTATGTGGTATTATTATATTGCATGACACCGATAGCTGGCATGATACTCGAGTAGAGTTTATTACAACCAAGCGAATAGCAAACGTGTGTTACGGGAATTTAATACCCATCCGAAACAGTCAACATCATCATCATCATCTCAGCCCGGAATTACCCACTGCTGGGTATAGGCCTCCTTTCTCTTTTGCCAGCCTCCTCTGTCCTGCGCGTCTCTCACCCATGTATTGCCTGGGACGGATACGATGTCGTCGACCCATCTCCCTTTCGGACGACCCGGCTTTCTCCGGCCCGACTTCGGCCACCACTCCGTTGAGGCTTTACTCCACCGGCCCTCACCACGTCTGGCCAGGTGTCCCGCCCAGCTCCACTTGAGGTTTATCGCTCTGTCTCCAACGCCATAGACTTTCGTCCGAAGACGGATCTCAGTGTTGCGGAGTCGGTCTAAAAGTGTAATGCCAAGCATAGCTCGCTCCATGGCTCCGGAACAGTACTAACTCCAATTGATTGCACTCGTTTTAACCGACACAAACGGCAATTTTCTAATTGCTACAAATGGCCAGTTTCCGATAACAAAAACCGATAAATCAATGAGGATCGCGTGTTTCGTAGATTAACTCTATAATCTGCACAAAGTGGACAGTGTTTAGTGGAGTCACGTAGGCTGCCACTGGTCATTGTCTATCATCGACAATGCTTTCATGAATAATTATCAACAGTAGCCCGAGTAGTAGATTATTATGGTCTGAGATACACGACTCATGTGACGCTTAGGACTAATGAAAGGACATTGCTTGTTAGTAATGAACTAAAAAACTATTGAACCTATTTAAAAATTATTTCACCTATATAAAGCTAACTTAGGGCGGGTTTGGGGGGAAATCATAAAGCATTATTTTGTTTGGATTAAAGTTTTTTTTTTTCTTATTACAGGCGAAGGTAATATTAAAATGTGTCATAAAACATATGATTATACGATATATGAGTGTAGATAAAACATAAAAATGCAGCAGTGATTCAAGATATCATTTTTTGATGGTTTTTTAAAGTTTATTGTATAATGGGGTTGGCATACCATTGTAGGTATAAAAGTCCCCAATAAAGTACAAAAATTCAATTAAAAATTTTGCGTTTTAATGATCGCGGTAAATCTATATAAATTACTAACATAATGATTGAAAACAAATGTTCAAAATCAAATCCTCAGAGAATATCAAGAAAAGTTTTTTTTTTTTAGTTTTGCCTTTAAAAGCAACAGCTGTTCCGTTGGACATGCTTATTGAATATAATTGAATAGCGCCATAGATACTGCGGCAGGTAGTAAAGCAAGATTTCAGTGAATGTCTTGCAAGACGTCTACCAGCTCCCTTCAGAATCACCTTTCTCACGACCCGCTCGCTTTAACAAACCTCAATAAAGCGAAACACCCGTAAATCAAAGACCTTTGTGCGCGCGACCTTTAATAGCGCATTTCCATAAGAAGGGCTAGATGCGCGAAGGTGTTGACAAGAAACACGTTTGACGAAAGAACTCTCCATAATGTCCCCTCAAAAAACTTGCCTATTAATGTAAGGGTAATATTTAATCCTATAACTGTAAAATTTAAGCTTTTTTTACTTGCTGATTGATTAGGCATACTACTCTGTTGATGAATTTTTGAAGGATAATTTGCATGACAGTATAATTTAATTTTAACTGATAAGTAGATTATTATATTTTTGTCTTTATTTGTTTTAAATTTTAACTTCTATTTTTTTACTATTTTTCAATGATTTTAACTTCTATTTTTAACTTTGATTTGTACACCTTATGGTAGGAACTGGAGGACTTCTGGCATTACATTTGAACACTATTTTATACCTAGTTTCACTATCAATAAATATTTCATTTCATTTCATTTCATTTCATTTCATTTATCACACTAATAGTATAAAGGCGAAAGTGTGTGTGTGTGTGTGAGTTTGTTACTTCTTCACGCTAAAACGGCGGGACGGATTTGGATGAAATTTGGAAGGGAGATAACTGGACTCCCGGAATAACACATAGGCACACTTTAATCCCGGTATTCCCGCGGGAACGAGACTTACGCGGGTGAAACCGCGGGGCGCTCCTTGTAGCTCATATACAAAATCCCTCGCGCGGGAACGAGACTTACGCGGGTGAAACCGCGGGGCGCTCCTTGTAGCTCATAGACAAAATCCCTCGCGTCTTTTTTCTAACAGCATATTCGAAAGTAGCACCAATACACTGCATTACTATACTGCAATACAATTACAATACTGCATTGCACATTAAATAAATCTTTACTGTTTAAGCAATGTAAGTGGAAGTGTCGGACTCCTGTATGGGCTCTGGGCGCACTCTAGGGGCGTGACGCAGAAGAATAATTGTAGTGTCGGGGTAAGTGTCAGACTCCGGTATGGGCTTTCACCAACACTCTAGGGGCGTGACGCACAATAATAATTGTAGTGTCGGGGTAAGTGTCAGACTCCGGTATGGGCTCTCACCAACACTAGGGGCTTGACGCACAAAAATATGAAGTTTCGCTCAAATCGGGGTGCTCTGTGTCGGTTCTGCCACAAATTTTACCTTCGTTACATGATTGAGTCAGTATTTTTGTTGTAGCAGTAGGTTAATCAGGGGAGACATTGTTAATAGAGGTGCAGTTAAATATGACCGTGACTAGTCCTGTCAGTCAGCTGTTCATAGCCACCCTACAATTTTCATACAACGTATATTTTAAAATATTTAAATGATACATTTAAATGCTGAATCTTTTCAATTCCATACCGGTCCCATATGCGATGAGATCTGTTAATCTGAATTAAGTCATAAATCTTATTTTTCCGTTAACTTGTGTGTCTTGTTTATATATCAAACTGGGAAACCACTGACCGCGGAGCAAAGCCCTAACGGTCGGAGGCTAGGGCTGCAGAGAGAGGAACCTCCTGACTATGCGTACCGAGTCCAGGAGTACCACTTTCTTATTATTTATATACAAGCAGCGCCCCGCGGTTTCACCCGCGTAAGTCGCGATCCCGTGGGAATATCGGGATAAAAATGTGCCTATGTGTTATTCCGGGAGTCCAGTTATCTCCATTCCAAATTTCACCCAAATCCATCCAGTAGTTTTTACGTGAAAGAGTAACAAAGATACATCCATCCATACAAACTTTCGCGTTTATAATATTAGTAGGATTTGCACATAAAATAATGTTACAAAATAGCAGCATTTTCTACCAACGTGGTTTGGACAGCTGGTGGTTGGCGTACTACTCACAAATTAACGCAATAGGTTCTTACATCTACCTACATTCAAAATAAAAATATGATATTTGTATTGTTGCAGACTTGCAATGCGGTGGAATACACAAAATGGGTGCGCGCACTGTGCGTCGAGATCCTGGGGCAGACGCCGCTGCCGCAGGTGAGGTTCCTAGACGTTCTGTGCGCCGCGGACACTAACAGCAGAGAACCAAAGAAAGAGGTACCAGTCCACGAGACACCCTTGTGTCCGCCGCGCGCGCCCCCTAGGGCCCGGCGACGACTCCTCACAGCCGAGACGCAGCTGAGGCGCGACCACTCCCCGGCCGCGACAGACGAGGGCATCGTCGTAGAAGACGACGACTACGACTCATCGTCCGATCGCAGCCTCGACCTGACCCTGTCCATCGACACTCTAAAGTCCGCGGATATCGTCGATGCGCCAGTCCGGAAAGCAGAGGTCATCAAATGCGATAACTGCAATAAACTGAACGCGAAGCATCACACGCTACCGCGCGCAGCGAGAGCCGAGTCGGAGCACGGTCATCGGTACATAAAGAGGTGGGAAGGCACAGCTGGAGGGGCGGAGAGGAGTCGCTATTCGACGGAGGCGGCAAGAAGGAAGATCTCGCTAGAAAATAGAGCGAGGTCATGTTCGCCCAACGCTCACGAAGCGGTAGCTAAATACGTCCCAGTAAAGGAAAGGCGCGCTCTATTCGAGTCGCTGTCGCAATCTGGAGGTAGCTTGGCCAGAAGTAGCGAGCAGTTATCGCGGCCAGTGCCAATACCTGCGGTGACGACTCCCAGACGCGCGGCTTCCCTTCATAATTTACAAGCGCCTCCGACGAGGTCCGTCAGTGATTTGAGACAGTTCTTCGAAGCTGTTGCAAAAGGTGCGGGCGCCTGTTCCGTCGGCATTCAGAGGCACAGCGCTCCTCCTAACACTCAACCGCGTGTGTTTGTGTCGCTAACGTGCGCTTGACCTTAATTTGTAGTACATGTAAATACTGTAGATAAAACTGCGTTGACCGCTATCTCACTAAGTCGTTCGTTTTAAGACTGTTAATAGTATTGTTATAGAATATTACCTAATGTGAAATAAAATGATGTATTATTCGCTAAATTTATTTTTATTTTGCCTTGTCAGTTGAGCAATTCAATCTATTTTGGCCTTGATCTATCAAATGTATTGTTCTAGAGTTTTAATTTGTTATAGACAATTTGATGCCCTGTAAAATTGGCAGGCATTGTAATAACGAATAATAATGTGTCTGGTTTAAGACGCTGACAACAGCCAAAATATGTCACTATATAACTCTATAAAGTTCAGGTAAGTGACAGAATAAAGCTCGCGAACAGAAAAGTGAACGAAAATCAAGAAATACAGTAGATCAAAGTCCACAGGATCATAGCCAATAGATCGAACAGGAACTACTCGGTATTTCAACAAATATGAGCTGCGTAATCGTAAATATAAATCAACTAGGTTCTTAATAACAAAATGATTTGTTACTCTTATTAATTTTATCAACGTATGTTTATAGGTATTAGAGATATTTACGTTAGAAGCCCATCAAGTTCGAGTTTTTTTCATCGGGTTTTTTTTTCGAAATCGTGTATTGGGTTCTTGTATGCCTTTGGAAATATGATGAAGATTAATATACATGTTTTTGCTGTCATACACTGTTTTAGGCCAATCATATCGTACAAAAATAAACGCTGAAATTGCAATAATTGCGGTAAACTTACTTTTTTTGTATGGTTTTTGGGTCCACCTAGATAGTATTTATCCAGATTTGCAGCATTCTAAACTGTAAGTGTGCTGAGGTATTGCTGAAAAACTTCACTTCTTTTAGTTTTGTGCAAAAATTACGACATCGGAAGGCTCTGACGAGAAAGATCACTATTACTTTTTTAAAGTAATCAAAATTCCTGTCAGTTTGAGCCCTAATCTAATTTTATAGGTCTAATAACTCCCAAGATACAGGGTTCCCAATGTTCTCTATTTTTTCCCAAAAACTTGAAAAAAAAAGTAATAGTGACCTTTCTCGTGAGAGCCTTCCTATGAATGAATGAATGAATGAATCAAAATACTTTATTGCACACCTTACAAACTAGTTAAAATCAACACATAACAATTAAACAAAAAACTAAATGTACAATGGGCGGTCTTATCGCTAAAAAGCGATCTCTATGTTGTTTTTTTTGCACAAAACTAAACGAAGTGGAAAAAAAATGCGGTTTTTCAGCAATAACTCAGCGCGCTTACATTTTAGAATGCTGCAAATCTGGATTAAATACTATCTAGATGGACCCAAACAACATACCAAAAAAGTAAGTTTACCGCAATTATTTCAATTTCCAATGTGACATATGACTGACCTAGGTATTTAGATTTTACTAAAAAATACTTTTAAGTGAAGCCTAATATCTGACTCGTGACAGCGTCTTGAAATGCCAGTAAATACAGTAAAGGTTACACCGTGCGTCCTTCATGATACCTTATGTCGTAAGTAACGTCTATTACAAAAGTTAAAGCCATTGTTGTCGTGAATTTTCTCAGAATGTACGAGATTGTGTGAGCTTCAACTTGTGCAAACTGCGTCGCTGAGCTGAATAAGATCATGTGACTATCGCTTGAAGGTGACATTTTATGCATCAATGGAAGAAACGTGATTGCATTACGAGCATTGACGACCTCTGTGGCGCGGCGGGCGAAGGTTGGCCTGCGACGCAGGAGGTTGCGGGGTCGATTCCCTCCTCGGAACAACTATTTGTGCGATCGCAGATATTTGTTCAGGGTGTCCTGGGTAAATTCTATGTAAAAAAAAAAATATCTATCTATATAACATATTGTATTCAGTATATCAGTTATCTAGTACCCATAACACAAGCTCTGCTTAGCTTAGGGCTAGATGATGTTGTGTGAACTGTCCAGCATTATTTATTTATTTATTTAATACTAGCGAAAACGCTATTCATAAAACATTTGATGCTATACGCGGCATTGAAACTCATCAGTGTCAAGTTAGGTATGTTCGGAGTTTCGCTTACGTGATATAATCCGAAATGCGGGTAAATCCTTAGAAGAACCAAGAACAATAACCAACTTCGTGAATGATGGAAGAAGCAGGCCCGCCTGATGTTAAGCGGTAACCTCTGCCTTTAACAATGCAATACCTCATAGGTCACGTCCACCTAGGACGCACCCTATGTGGCATTGCACTGCGCCCGCCACCCTGAGACAAAGATGAAAAGACTCATGTGCCTGTAATTTCACCGGCAACTATTTCCTTCAAACCGGAACACAGCAATGCGAGCACTACTGCTTTGCGGTAGTACTTCCCCGGATAAACTTTTACACAAAACAGCTCTACTACTACTAAAGCAAAAAGTTATTTATTGGAAACAAATAAGTTTTAATTAAAAAAACTAAAATTGGTAATCGGAACCGGGATCTGATAGAAAAGAGCCCAAACACTGCCAGGCTACAATTTTTTTTTAAACATTTTACAATACCTTCCTTTGTTTGTGCACGATCTCACCTGTTGGTATGTGACGATGTGGCCGAAGATGGAGCAAGATGTGGTCAAGAAGCTATTCACTCTAGCCTTGAAGAGACCCTTATTATAGTTTTCGGGAAAGACAGCCAACGGTAGTTTATTCCACTCCTTAGCAGTACGCATTATAAAAAAATAAAAATAAAGGTAGAACTGAAATATAATATAAACAAATATAAGAATAGAAATATAAAGGTAGAACTGAAACGTTAAGTACAATTAGAATCAATCAATCAAATTATAGATCAATTCGAGGAGTACCGTTGTACACCATCATCAGAGTCACCATAATATTGTATTGTCATCAGATCTGCCTTCAGTTTTCTATAGGACGTGTTCATTTGTCTCAGACCGTGCTGTATTTCTTTCGTCAGCTCTAACGTTAAATTCCTGAGCAAAATGCGTCAACATGTTTAATGATAACTAATGGCTACGAAAGTACCTAAATGAATGAGATAAGTAAACAAAAATATCAACGTTATGAATCACTTCCTAAATATTAGATTAGGGCCACATTTGGGAGCACACATCTTCCTAGAACGTCTTATCTTGGGACGGTAAAGATAATTAAAATTCATCATGAAATCAATAGGCGCCAACCCCGGGCAGAAATCTTCATACAAAAAACGCATCGCGCCTCTCTAAAAAGCAGTTTTTAATGAATATCTCGTAAAATATAGGTAATTTTACAAAACCTTCTCCATTAAACCCTTGGCTTTGTTGATTTTATGAATAATTTTTTTACCCAATAACATGCACCATTTTATTAAACAATCGAATCTAGGCAAAAGTTAGTTAGTTAGGCAACTTTGTATTTTTTTCTATCAAGAAAATATTGTCCCATCTTGTATTATGGTACAGCGATCCCTCGGAATTATAATGTACCTAGTATCCATGCATATTTTAAATTTGAATATTGTACTTGATTTAGTCAGTTAAAATCTAATCTAGGATTAGGAATGTTGCGGCACCTTAAGTTAAACGGTTTTATTTAGCTCGCCCTGTTTGTTGTTTGGGTCAAGTTAGTAATTGAAATTTTACCCCTTTCCTGTTGACCGATTGATATGAAAGATACACACATTTAGTTCCAATACAATCATTAATACTGAAAACTGCATCAAACTCCGTCCAAACTTACAGACGCGGATAGCGACTTTGTGTTTTATAATGTGCATTGAAGTAGTAATCAAAACCTGATTACGGATTACATATAACATGAGAAATATTTTCGGAGTCCTTTGTTCGAAATCATCTACGCTCCCGCCACCTGTCATTATTGTTCCCGTGAACAGATTACAAACAATCTATTCAGGAATCTACTTTCTCCTTCTTACACTAGATAACATCTCTTTCTAGCATTAGACCAAGGGTGTATAATAACTCCGAATTAGCAGTTGGTATGCCGTGTCGAACGAACGGCTGCCACCAAAAATAGTAATTCAATCTGTACAAAAAATGTTCGGACAAAAAGATAGGGAATAAAAAATGTATAAAGGCACCGGGGATGATACAGGTAGCGAGATTATCTTTATGATTGGACACGACAGTGGGGCGGTATTACATCCAAACGGAATTCTGAGGCATCTGATGAAAAGCTTAGGTCCTTTTAATACAGCGCTCAAAGTATTGAATAGACAAATAAATATTTACTACAAATACCGCCACTATGTACGGAGAATGGGCTCATTCGCAAAACGTCCACTTCTCATAATGTACACCGCACTTTTCTCAATATGACCACTGCAAAACGTCCACTTCGCAAAATGTACACCCAATTTTTTCGCAAAATGTACATTGTACGTTTTCTCAAAATTGCCTCTTCGCAAGGATGGTGGAGTTTTACGGTTGTTTCTTTGTTATTACAACAGCATTGGCATACCACTTACACGTCCAACTACTGGGCCTGTGGCTGAGCCCAACGTAGGCCAAACTTTTGCACATGGTAAAAACACACCTGCACGTTCGACCCGCGCCCGGAACTGAACGCTTGGCCAACGTGATCCTTGATGTGTGGACGAAAAACCAACGACACTGCACCAACGTCGGCTGCCAACATCGAAACTACGCCCATTGAACTTCTAATTACGTAGTTAAGTTTTGTTATATTATTTTATTTAATATGGTGTAAAATTAAGTATTTTATATTCTATTCTACGCCAAGTACCTCTGTCCACGTTGGGCCAGCTAGTAAGCCAGCGTGTACATGCCCATTAATGTACTTCTGAGGGTATCTGATGAAAAACTTAGGTTCTGATTAAACTTGGTAGGTAGGTACTCAAAATATTAAATAGACAAATAACTATTTAGTACTAATTCCACGACTACAAAGGATGGCGGAGTTTTGCGGTAGGTATCCTTGTTTCTTTGTTATTTTTGTCTGTTTGTCCGTCTGAAAGTTTGTCTCGAATAGGCTCCCAAACGGCTCAACGGATATCAATGAAAATTATTCCCACTATGGTGCAATCCCCGGTGAAAAGAGGCCTTTTGTGGCTCGGGGAAAAAGGCGTATGTCTATATTATGTATGTATGTATTTTTACTTATATTTTCGTGTATGTTCCATTTCGATATTCGATATCAATAAGGTTCAGAGGATATTAATTTTGGGCGAGAAGGAAGTCTTGGGCACAGCTAGTCCAGCTAACATAATAAATGCCTAATTTACGATGTTTGTGTGTATAGTACTCAATCACGCCGAAAAGGCTGAATCGATTTCGATAAAATTTGGTACACAGATAGATTATGACAGGATTGCGCTATAGACTACTTTTATCTTAGGAAAACGCGAGCGAAGCCGCGGGCATACACTTATTTTTAATAAACCAAGCCATTACAATCAGAACTCGGTCAGCGAATGCATTGACCTTGAACGTGACTGGCGCTAGTTTTCGGATAGATATTAGCTAGCTGTCCATTGAACTGACTTTGCTCTAGAAAAGCCATTCTATGAATTTTTTATACATTTATTTCCATTAGAGCGAGTAGGATGGCCATATCTTGGTACTCAGCAGGTGCAAGGCTTTAGTACGGATAAACCCTGATAAATATCGGACGCGACTTGCGTCGCGACTTATGCATTATTATTATGTTACGACTTATTGTCGTGCACAGTCGTATCGGACACCGCCGCGCCGCACCGTGTTCCAGATATTTTTCAGACGTTCGAGCGCTCAAGGTCACGACCGCTACTCATTGAAATATATGAAATATTAAATGAATTGAATGAATTGCTGATACTAGGTATGCACGTGCAGGTGAAGTGATGATTGGACGCGTCCTACAGTCGTGACTGACTAACTTGTGCTGTATATAACCAATAACATTACATTTACGCGTGTAAGTAATGCAATAAGTCTCAAAGTTCGCGGACGTAAACTCTGAAACACTTCGACGTCCGACGAATAACTGGCACACGGTGTCCGACACGACTGCACACAGCATACACCTCAGTCACCGTAAGATGGCACCTGCCTTGGTTGGCACGCCAACCAACGTGCCAAGGTGCCATATTACGGTGAACGGTCTGTAAGTCATTGGCCAAAGTCGGGTCGAGACTGACGGCCGCGTCCGATAATATACTTCAGTCAGCTGTGTCGTGATCGACAGTCAATTTACCAGAACAAACCCAGGTCTATAATTTGTTCTTTTCATTCAAATACAAGGTTCAATATGGCTTGGCAAAGCTAAATGCCAGCTGGCTAGACCATGAACTCTTCGTTTAGAAGGGACCATGGGTAACGTGACTTGTAGACAATTAAAGATCCAATACTATTAAATGAGCAATATCCTATCTTATATTATTATTAAACGAGCAGTATTTATATATTTTACCTACCTATAATTATATAAAATACTATAATATATTGTGATCTCGGAAACGACTCTAACCACAGAATAAATACCTAACTAAAGTTTTCGATGAAAATTGCTATACGGGGGTTTTTGGGGGCGAAAAATCGATCTACCTATAATATCTGATATAGCTATAGATCTCATTTCCGAGAAAACGCGATTTACACAAAAAAAAACCGTTCTCGAGCGCCTGAATTCGAATTTCAACAGGGCCTCAATCACGCTAATTTTTAACGTAGGTTTTTATGAGGGCCAAACAAAGTAACGCTGGCGTAGTAACAATTATTTAATCTGCCAAAATTTACCAATTAGGCGTAGGGTGGCGTATATAAGTTCGAACGTTTGTGCCGTCCAAAATCGATCGGGGCCCAGACTTATCCTGAATTCAATGGCTGAAGTTGTAAGGTACCTACAATATTAAAAAAAACCTACGCTAAGCGAAGCTCGCCCACCGAGGGACCTTACTTTAGTTAGTGTGGTTTGTGACCGGTCTCGATGACATGGAGTCCTTCACACGAAACCGGTAGCTATAGATGGGTTATAAAGGCAGCTGTTTTTCTATGAGAATGGATAGGGATCTCCGAATCTACAAAATTCACGTTTACAACAATTGTTGAAAGGTAAGTATAATAAAGGAGGGTGAAAGGAATATTTCAGACTAGTACAATGCCCGTGACTTCGTCCGAACGGAGTTATTTCCATTTGAACTATACCTACAACAGCCTGCTGCACCACCTCAGAGGGTGAATTTCGAAATTCCTTTAAGTGCACCCAGACTGAAATACGAATGTACCCTCTAAATTTCAGGTCTCTAGGGCTTACTTGGTACTCTGTCTGTCAGTCAGTCAGTCACGCAACGATTTTATATATATTGATGGCTTTTTTCACTCGCAATAAAATGGGTCACTGGGTCTGGCTTTACCAATTAACCTTATTTAAGGATTCTTGCGATGAATTGCGTGACCTGAATTTCGGTAGTTGTTTGAAAAAAGCTTTAATTTGGGCAATATCATAATCAGCCTACAGAACCTCTGTAGTGCGTCGGGCGAGTAGCCGGCTGAGATGCGAAAGGTTGCGGGTTCAATCCCGCTACGTGACAAATGTTTGAATGATCTGCAAATATTTGTTCGTGGTCTGCGTGTTATGGTACCATGGTACTCGTAGTTTCTGATACCCACGACACAGGGAATTCTAGTGTGGGATCAGAAGGACAATGTATGTAACTGTTGGGTGTTATGTATGTATGTATGTTAAGTCACATATACCTTCACTGCAAGTTTGAGTTCCAAATACACCTACCTATAGACACCAATCTTCTATGGCGTCACTATCTTCTTAAGACTAATTATTCCGCTCTAGCAAGGCGTATTAAAAGTCCCGTTGAGAAATCAGCAAAAAGCTGCCGCTCAGCTCCAGATTGACAAGTACAAAGTGGTTTGCGGTATCCAAGACTCGGTTCCACCAGTTTGCTTGATTGATTCTACTACGACGATAGTATTCACCACACTCAAAATGACCTGTACAACCTGTGCACCCAGCGCATCATAAGTACATTTACAATCAAACCAAAATGTATTTATTCAATAGGATTTAAAAATCCTATAAATACCTTTGACACATCAGTTTTTGTAAAATAAAATATAGGTGCAACCAATATTGGTGTAGATTCTGTGCAGCATTCTCTAATTAAAAACCGCGTTAAAGTTGTCGCGCGCCCTATCTAATAGACTGAAATAAAAGAGACCGCGATAATTTTAATGCGGTTTAAAATTAGAGAATAATGCACAGAATCGACACCATTGTTAATATCAAAATTAAACATTTTATCGGACTGTGTTAGAGTGAATTCAGTCCCTAGATTTATTATGATTTATTATATAATCTGTTAGTAGGTATCTATGCTTTTTTAGAAAGTTTACGTTTAATTCAGTTTTAAAATTTGTTAATCGATATTTTTAGCACGTCGCTTGGGATTTCGTTGTAGACTACACATTACACATTGTAGGTAAGCTGTGATTGTAGCTGAATTAAATCAGTCTGCTAACGACACGAAATTCAACTCTAGCTACCTATCTAGTTCAGACGTCAGAATCTGTCTCATAAATAAATAATCTAAAATCGTAAATCGTCTCGGATACACTGAAGTCTGAACGCATTTATTTTAAACCATACAAGGGCATTTTGAACGTTGTGCTGTATTTGGTCACATAAGTTGTAAGCCTACTTTTGCTGGCTCATTCTCATTTAAAAACCTGTCCGCACGATTCTTTGGCACGTGAGCCGTTCATACAACTGATCTTAAAGGTGCTGATGGATAAATAATTACATACCTGCTTACGATCAAACAATGCTATTATATGTCGATACTTACATAATCATCTTGTGTTTTGGTACATGTACGATGACATGAGAGGTCAGTATAGTCAAACAAATCATCAAGGCTGAAGACTTGAGTACCTTTATTATTATAAGACTTGTGCCCGCCCGCAGCTTCGCTCTCTTTTACCAAACTAAAAAATAGCCTGGAATAAATAGGTGTTGGAGATGACAATAGGCGGCGGTAACCGCTTACCATCAGACGGGCGGTATGCCAGTTTAGCGAGCCATTACATCAAAAAAAACTATAGCTCAATTCAGGTCATAATCTATCTGTGTACAAAAATTAATGTAAATCGATTCAGCCGTTTCGGCGTGATTGAGTTACAAACATACAAGCATCTAAACATTGTAACTTGGACATTTATGATATTAGTGGGATATCTGATATCCTGTGACATCCTATGCACCGTGTGTCCTTAGAATAGATTTGCCTATCATGGCTGCTGTGACGACAGAAGCATTCTAAGGCGAGGCTGAATAACAGTAGGTACACTTTTTTTCAATATGGCCACTTCGCAAAATTTATACTCGTTTTTTTCTCATAACGTACATTGTGCGTTTTCTCAAAATGACCACTTTTGAAAATTTACACTGGATTTTTCGCAAAATGTACACTTCACTTTTTCTCAAAACTACTTCAACTTTAACTTTAGCGGGGCTGAGCCCTCCACCTTTTCTCTTTCACTAATAACAAAATCAGCAGCCGTTTATGACAAAAAAAAATGTAATCTTCTTCATATTTGCAAGGCCCATAACACGATTTCGATACATTATATCGATAAAAACATCCTGAACTCTACAATGCGCTTATAACGTAAATATCTCTATTACCTATCAACGAACATTGATAAAATTAACAAGAGTAACAAATAATATTATTTAAGAGGGCATAGTAGATGTATATTTTCGATTACGCAGCAAGTATTTGTTTAAATACTGTGTTTCGTGATTTTCAGTCACATACCGTTGCGCGGGCGCTATTCTGTCAATTTCTAACTTACCTGAACTGAGCAACGGAATTTGGCTGTTGTCTTTACCTCTTTAATGAATGATAGTGTACCTGTAAGGAATAAATAGCCTTTTATCTTATTTTTATTTTATTTTATTTCTACTGATTCCCATTTCTACAGATTAACAGTTTTACCAATTCCCAGTTTTACAAATTTCCAATTTTTAGGAGTCCAAAAAGAGGTTGAAATTAATGGAGTCGAATGACAGAGATGACATAGGTTCAGGGTTTATTTTATAACTACTTTGAATCCCTTCCTGTACAGGACGGATTCGGATGACACAGATTTAATCTCATTATAATGGTTTGATTGTACTTTTACTGTAGAATCGTGAATCTGTAGATTTGGGAATCTGTCAAATTAGGAATTTGTAGAATTGGGAATATGTAGAAATGGGCATAAAGGCACTATTAAGGCCTAGTTAGGGAAGGCAACTACAAAATGCTAACGCTATATTCAGTGAAGTTGTATAATTCGTTTGTAAAACAACATGGTTTATTTGTCCAGCAATTTCCATTGTAGCAATTATCTTGTTGGTATCTATCTAATCGTAATCTAATGTGACTCACTATATGATTGCGTTCATTGTTGGGTACCTTAGCAAAGTTCTCGCAATAATAAGAACACCTTGTAACAGAAATATGAAGTAAAGAGAAGTGTTTCATTGAAAGAGATGTAGCCGTTTTTTGCCCCACTACTTTTTAAACTTTTTAAACAACCATAGATTATCGAGTTACGATCGTTTTACAAAATTTGCATTACGTCATAGAACCAAACACGACTGCTCGCGTGCGTACCGAGTCATAGACTGGCTTTCGTTGGTGTCAAAAATCAGATTTCGACACCGAAAATTGACTGTCATTTTACACGTCTTCCGCTCTGTGTTTATCCTAGTATTTTATTTGTCTATACTTTCAAACAAATTCTTGAATTACTTAATAACGTGTGCTATGTGATTAAATATGTCCTATATTTTATCTTTTTATTTGGATTTTTGCATGGTGTAACAGCACAAAACGGCATTAAGCCGCTAGCTGAAGAAATCGCGGGGGCAAACAGCTTTTAAGCTGTTTTTTGCTGCTTTCTCCACGTTAGATCAAGGAAGTAGATACTAACTGAAAACACCACGTAACTTTGACGTTTTATGATCAAATACTGTGTTTGATTTATTTATTTAACGTCGTGAATACTTGATAATAAACCCACTAGACCGCGAGTGAAAGACTATTTTATATACGTTTAGACGAATGTACTTGACTTATAGGTAGTTTGAATAAGTTAGTGTACAATGTGTCTACCTAGCTAGATAATATTTGATGATATTATGACATGCAATGCAACCTGCTTTTGTTACCAATATATAACTTGAATTTGAAATTATGAGCAATTTGCTCATGCACTTGCGACACGCGCTACGCCTCTACCAATTCTCCTTTCTTCATATTTCTATGGCATGTAAGTATTAGTAATAATAAAACGAGTTCCACTACGCAGCGCAAACTGATGCTCAATTATCTAATTATTAAAGTAGTTGTAAACAAGATCAAATGATGAAACAATAGCATAAGGAAGGGATTGTAGACTTACTGACTACTTCTGCAGCTTGCGCAAGAGGTGCCGCTTCGATTCCCGCTGGCGCACAAAGGTTTGCAACACCAGCCTGTTAGTCGTCCACTGCTAAACGAGACCCGTTCTATATTGCCTAATGTATCAACTCGCCCAAACGTCCTAAGTTGGTGCAAAATTGGAGTATTGGTGTTAGGTAGGTACCTAGTCAGGTAGCTGCGACTGCCCATCCCCAGATGTAAACACAGTACGGTTTATACTACATTAATGGGAGGAGACGAGGGGATCTATTCTTCTGCCAGACACACCACGGCCACAGTAAACATTTTCAAATCAATCTCATGATCTTATTTGTTTCGGGTCTGTGGTTGTGCTACCATGGTACTTGTAGTTCCTGATACCCACGACACGGAATCCTATTGTGGGATCAGGGCTCCAATCGCGCTAATTGAATGTTTTTCTAAAATAAAACCTGAACCACTCACGTTATTTCGTACGTCTGGATTGAGGGATCTTTGCTTGAATTGGCCTGGTACTTTAATTAATTAATTTAGGAATAAGATAAGGAACTTTGATTAAGGAAATTACAGCTAAATTCAAGCAAGGATCCAGACGTACGTGAACGGTTCTGGTTTAGTTTTGGTAAATGCAACTATTATTTATTCTGTGGTAAACGTTCAAAATTCAACTAAATTCAGAATTAGACTATTAGACTATGCATGCCTGTTGAGTGTTATATATTTAATTATCTATATATTTTTAGCAGTTTTTACATCTGACTTTCAAAGTAGACGACACCAAAATAGCTGCAGGTGAGCTTTAGAAGGAAAGCTCTTGATCGCGAACTTTGAAAAAGGCCACAAGCAAAACATCCGCATTACCGATGTATAAAGATAAGATTTTGTAAGTTAGAATCAAAATTGTTTAATACATGCTATTTATATTGTACATCTGACCTTGGCCTAATCTAGAAATCCAATATCCTGAATATAATGAAACTAGTGGTTCTGCGAAACGTAGACCTCGCAAGAAACTATGCATCATGTCGATCCATAATGATCAAACAAAGAACCCAAAGAGGCAATTTTTATCTACACTAATCTACATCTACACTTCTACACTAATATTATAAAGAGGAAAGATTTGTACCTATTTTTGTATGTTTGTATGTTTGTAATGAATAGGCTCAAAAAGTACTGGGCCGATTTAAAAAATTCTTTCACCATTGGAAAGCTACATTCACCCTGAGTGACATAGACTACCAGGGGAGTGGATAGGAAAGGGGGGGGGGCTGTTTTTCATCCTGAAACTACCCGTGCGACGCCGGGACGAGTCGCTAGTTATATAATAATATAAACTTAATGCAGATTTTATTATTATGAAAATCGAATCCCGTAACTCCTGACAACATTTTTCAATAACTGTCACGGTTTCATGCTTCGACTTCGCCCTGAAAATAAAACTCACCTACATATCTTGACAACCTCTTGACCAATTTTGCTCATATTCGAAATTCTTCTTTAGAATTGAGTACGAAATGTTTCTACTAAATATTTAATCATCAAAATCGGCCGGTAAATGGCTCCGCAGCAAACTCCCCCCTTTTTGGGGGAAACACCCTTCCAGTCAAAAATCGCTGAAAAAAAAGTAATATAAAGTTTTAAAACCTTTATAGCAAGTTTCATCCAGATCGGTTGTAAACTACGGTCTGTAGAGGAGTACCTACCAAACAAACTGACACAAGAAAGCAAATTTAATTAGATGCAGACTTCGACCAAAATAAAAAAGCATTTTGGTCGAAAGATGCAGAGGCATTTCGCTTGCTCGGTAAATGATTAAAATTAGCTGGCACTTTCTTGTGATTAAATTCTTATTGTATGGAAGCAACATTTCTATTTCAAAACGTTCGTCCATACACAATAAAATTGACATCTTATTCCTTCAAATCATTGTAAAGGAAGAAGACAACAGTGTAGAGAAAGTTTTTAGTCATTAATATCTCAACATAAGTAATCAAGAAGCTGTTAAATAAGTAATATATTTTGATGAGTTACTTGAGTAGGTACTAGATGGTAGATGGTAAGTTAGCTATAATGTTGTAGTAATGTGACTTGAGTGCAATTTGGAAGCGGATGTTTGACTATTGATTAATCTTTACCGAGTTCCATTTTTAACTGTTTGAACATTAAAGTTCATTAGATTCTTGAGATTATTGCTTAGATTACTCTATTCACAGTTATTCCAAGTGAATTGCGGCAGCTAGTTTGCCATATAAATTTCATAAAAACAAAAAAATTACTTCGAAGTAAGTGCAGGGGCTGCCGGCATCAAATCAGATTATTTCAATTAAAATTAAATAAATAAATAAATAATGCTGGACAGTTCACACAACTTTATCTAGCCCCAAGCTAAGCAGATCTTGTGTTATGGGTACTAGATAACTGATATACTTAATACAATATATAACATAGATAGATATTTTTTATTATACTTAGAAAATACCCAGAACACCCTGAACAAATATCTGCGATTGCACAAATATTTGTTCCAAGGCGGGAATCGAACCCGCAACCTCCAGCGTCGCAGGCGAACCTTCGCCCGCCGCGCCACAGAGGTCGTCAGCGGATTAAAGGATTACTTCGAAAATCAGTACCCTGTGCTTGTTGTTCTATAGTCAAATAGACTGGCGAACAAGCTTTTTTTTGTTTAATGTCTTGACCTTCTGGTTTTGGCCCGCCCAATGATAAACGGTTACCGTTGCGTATTTGTATATATTGCGTAATACCAGAGGTTTTTGCGTTGCCTGCCCTGAAGGACTCTTTTTTTTGAAGTGGTTCAGTAGGGAGCTCATTCCACAAGTTGCACGTATGGGGAGAAAAGATTTTTGTACAAGACAACCACGTGTCGATATACAATTTATATGTGGATGAGCTACCCTCCGGGGTCGAGAGGTGCGATTGTAGAACCTGGATTGTTTTAAGCTGACATTATGCTTTCTACTTCATATAAACTGAAAAACCGAGCATTGTGAGACCAACACTGTCCTTGATGTAGCAATATTGTGGAATCTCTGTCTCCATTGAAAAGAGACTTGCATCAAGATCGCTATGACTGGGTGCAGTCTAGACGCTGTCCACGTCACGCTATCTTTTCACAGTAAATTCTAACCCAATTGCTCTGACATACTTTGAGTCAGCTTGCCTGATAGGGATTACTTTGGAGCCACCGAGTCAAGTTAATTAATAGCGTCGCCGCGTCGTCGTGGGCGCCTCTGATTACTCATTCATAGTTTTGTTTTAACTAGCTGTGGTGACTCGTCTCTATATACATTCTCGTCATACTTAAGTTCTATGTCAACTAACTACGTCTACATTATCTGCTAGGTATCTATTCTCCGGAAGTAGAATTAGTCTAGTATTAGTCTAGTCGTTTTGCGTTCATTATAATTTGTTTCGTCAATTCAATAAATAACTCTCTTCTCATTTAACTGTTTTTTTTTTCTAACCCCCGACCAAAAAGAGGTCCGTGTTATAAATTTGACGTGTGTGTTTATCTGTGTGTCTCAATGGTCTCAGTATCTCAGTATCTGTCTGTGGATTGTTGCTATGATTGGTGGAAACTGGTGCAGCCGTTTCCAGGATCATCACCTTGCAATAACTTTTTTAATGGGAACTCAGGCATTTGCATGCAATGACAGCGCGTTCTATTTTTACATGCTTTTATTTAACTTGCAATGTTTGTATGTAAGTATGTATGTTCGGGTCAAATCTTGCAACTGAATTTTAAAGCAGTTATCCTCAACCGATCGAGACGAAATTTGACATACCTGTCGAGTTCCGATGACAATACAGTATTACGGTGACAGCGAGCTGATGATAGAGAAACAACAGAACTCCTCAATGGATAATAGTAGACTGGCAGTTTTTGATCAGCACACTGTTCCGACCACTAATTTCATTGTATTGAAAAAAAAATTTTTTTTTTTTCAACAATATACTTATTTCCTGTGGCGACATCTAGTCGTGAATAGGTAATTCTCTTCAGGGTCCTATAACATGCGTGATAGATACCGACGTACTTCCGTAAAAGTGTTCCGTTTATCCAATTTCAATAGTACACTGAAAACAGCCGCGAGTTTTTAAATTTGTATTAAATTAACTTGTTAATTTCTTGATATATCCAGTACTCAGCTTTATTCAGCCGACGCCGCGTCGTCTTGGATATAGTGCAAAAGTAAGCTTTTTGTAGAAAAGCCAACCAAAACCGGCTGAACAACTTTTTGAACTCTTAAATTAAGTTAATACTAGTTCGACGCACTTGGAGTAAAAACGTCACAAAAGAGCTCAAAACCAAGGCCAAAGATTGTCAGGAAATTCTTAGATTCATACCCGTAGTATCACCTACCTTAATAGTTTTAGATTAAACGGGTTGTACTAGTTATGGCCACAAAAATGTGGCCCGCGGCCCAATCTTGTTGTGGCCGTATTTGGGTTTCTTTTTATCACATCACGATTCACCCAAATAGAATAAAATTGGTGTATTGCTCTGGCCGGCGTAATTTTTTTGGCATATTTCTAAAGTCAGCTGATGAAGTAATTGTTTACCTGAGTTATTTCATTATTCTAAATGATATTCATTTTACACATATTTATTTTATATCTAAAAATACCAACCTGAAAATCTAAAAACGTCGAAACATGGAGCAATTTGAAACAGTTTTACTGTCTCCTAGTATAAGTTTGCCTAATGTCAACATAACGGATCAAGATATTTGCTTCGTGACTTCCGTTAACTGTTCTAAATAAAGATGATTTCGGCATTGTCATAGACTCGTAAGTAGCTGTCTCCGTCACAGATCAAATTTAAGAGCTACTGTGAGCTAGATAAAGAATGGCCAAGTGATCTTAATCTGTCTTAGCAGATTGCAGTTGATGCTAACATAAGCTTCGATTTAACGCTTCGTTTGTATGTCTGTCTTTCTATCTTTCCGGTTTAAAAGTTATCCATTTTTCATTCAATTTTCAACTCTCTTTCCGATTGAGGTGAAATTTGGCATAACTACTTAATTCCGGTGATAATAGATATAAATTCAGCGAGCTGATCTGATGATGTGATTGAAGGTAGAAAACGGAACTCCTCGATGATTAATAGTAGCCTGGCAGTGATTGGGCTCATTTTGATTAGCGCACTATTCCGATCACTAATTTCATAAAAGCTAGAACGATATTTTCAACTAAAAGTTTAAACTTTAAAGGTTAACCTTTTTTAAACTTACGTGGTTATTCGTTCGCGATTTTCTTCAAAATAAATTCATCATAGTTTTTAATGGCCTATTGAAATTTATTATTTTTACACCGAAAGTACTTCACTAACAAAATCTTCAAGGGATCTATCAGGAATTTGAATGTTACCTGAAAGTTTGAAGGGGTCTAACAGGACGATCAAAGTCCACAGGATCACCATTAGGAACTACACGTTGACATCAACTGTAACTATTTGTGGAGACCACACGCTATCATCGCCGAACCAAGACGAAGGTGGTTCGAGCGAGTCCCTCAGGTTTAAAAGTGTTGAGCCATTATGAAGTGAAGATATTTTTAATGTGGTGCTGGTTAAGATGACTTGATTGGACCATATGGTTGTTCGGGTGCTAATGATCACAAATAATAGAATAAGAGGGATGTTGGACATTTTGAGTGGCCTGAGTTTCTCAGGTTATTCTGATGCTGTTATACCTCAGTACTAACCTGATTATTTTGTCGATAATATTTTAGTTTCATCATCAACATCATCATTATCAGCTGTTAGATGTCCACTACCAGACGAATTAAACATTTCATTTTCAAATGAATCACATTTCATTTTCATTGAATCACAAAGATAATTTTAAATTGTCTTATAAACTAAATTTACTCCTGTTCCAACGCGATCAAATCTGGAAGAATCAGGCAACAAACCTATACTTATAAATCTGTGCAACAAACACGGCTTGGCTTTATTTGATGATCCTTCTTACTACTAGGTGGGGAGCGCCTGTGTGGTGCCTCGAGAAAAAGAAGAAACTGATGCATACAAAAATAAAACCTAGAAACCTTAGGTAGTCAAAAGATAACTTAGAAACCTTAGGTAGTCAAATGATAACTTAGAAACCTTAGGTAGTCAAATGATAACTTAGAAACCTTAGGTAGTCAAAAGATAACTTAGAAACCTTAGGTAAGTAGTCAAAAGATAACTTAGAAACCTTAGGTAGTCAAAAGATAACTTAGAAACATTAGAAACAAGAACGTAGAAACCTAAGGTAGCAAAAATTAATATGTAAAGATAATTAGAAAAATTTAATACAGCTCGTTCACCGTAAGATGGCACCTGTATATATTCCATAGCAGGTGCCGACTTACGGTGAACGGTCTGTAGGCCGTCGACGGCACGCTACGCTTGATATAAGCTTGATATGATAAAATATTGATTCGCTTGATAAAGTATTGATTTACATCTTAACCATCACTATTTCCCACATACAAATTAACTTGGGAGAAAGCTGTCATAATGCATGTAAACATTACAAGTACCTACGTAATTGGTGGGTTACTGACCTCCCTCACGTTACGTAGGGACAGTCACGTCCGAAAATACGTAAGCGTTTCCAGAACACCGGAAACTCGTATCATCGGCTCATGTGCATGGTAAACGTCAACTCGTTATTTTATTTATACGACGATTACGACCTCTGTGGTGTGGCGGGCGAGTAGCCGGCTGAGATGTGAGAGGTTGCGGGTTCGAATCCCGCAGCGTAACAAAATAATGTTTGTATGATCTGTGAATTTCAGTATTTTAGGTTCTTATATGGTTGAGTCTTAGACTGATATACTAGTACAGTAAGTAACATAGATCAATTATCTCAACTCAATGTAGTGGTTTATTGAATACTAGCAGCGCCCCGCGGTTTCACCCGCGTACGTCTCGATCCCGTGGGAATATCGGGATAAAAATGTACCTATGTGTTATTCCAGTAGTCCAGTTATCTCCATTCAAAATTTCATGCAAATCCGTCCAGCCGTGTCAGCGTGAAGAAGTAACAAACACAACCAAACTTTCGAATTTATAATATTAGTAGGATAAGATTTTTATCCATATACCATCCATGTCGCAAAGCAGTAGTGCTCGCATTGCTGTGTTTCCGTTTGAAGGGTATGATTGCCTGTGAAATTACAGGCACACGAGACTTTTCATCTTTTGTCTGAGGGTGGCGGGCGCAGGGTGCCCCACGCCACATAGGGTGCGTCCTAGGTGGATGTGATCTATGAGGTAATGCACTGTTATAGGCAGAGGTTACCGCTTAACATCAGGTGCGCAAGCTCTGCAACCACCTCTTCATGTTCCTGCACATCGAGGAGAAGTCTTGCTACCACCTTGGCTCCAGTAGCGGCGTCGGGTCTTGGTGAGCCATTAGTTCAGCTATTTAGTCATAAGTGTTATTAAGGTGGTTGCTTTTTCATACTAACGTATTTGCACAAATTTGGGCGAACAGAGTATAATTACCAATATAAAAGCCAACAACAGCGAAAATAAAATCGTAATTTCTATGGACTAATATTTCGATGTTATTTTCGCTATTTATCTACTGTTTTCTTCAACCAAATATGATTTGCCGCAAATAATTACCAATATAAAAGCCAACAACAGCGAAAATAAAATCGAAATTACTTGTATGGACTAAAATTTCAATGTTATTTTCGCTATTTATCTACTGTTTTCTTCAACCAAGTATGATTTGCCGCAAATAATTACCAATATAAAAGCCAACAACAGCGAAAATAAAATCGAAATTACTTGTATGGACTAAAATTTCGATGTTATTTTCGCTATTTATGTACTGTTTTCTTCAACCAAATATGATTTGCCGCAAATAATTACCAATATAAAAGCCAACAACAGTAATTTCAGTTTAAAATTATACTCTGTTCGCTCATGTTTGTGCAAATACGTTTGTATGAAAAAGCAACCACCTTAAGGCGTCCGAATTTGACTGCAAACAAAATACTGTCAAGGACAACGCAATCCATGACTTGTTATCCTATTTAACACACACTCTGAGAAAACCTCTTTAATGTACTGAAGGACGGATTGTCTCCAGCGATTCCTGTGAAAGACGGAACATGATGGCCCATTGCTGGATCCGTCTTTCACCAAAGTTAAAAATATATATATAGCTATACGTAATAATCCCATTAGGCGTAACGAAACCACAGGCATGTCATGCGTATCAGTAACTAATGAACCGATCCGTAGGTAACCGGCCCTAAGTAGGTTATTAATTGGACCATCGTAATATTATTGTCTGTTCAATATAGCATGAAACACATTTATTATAATATGCTTTGGATTTATTATTGATTATAATAATCGAGACAGAAATGGAACGGAGATGGTGGGATGAAATTGATGACTTACTGGATGTCTGGGGATAGAAAAAAAAAATTATTACAGGCACCGGGACAGGTAAAACTAAATAAAAACTTGCAAAAAGGAAACCCAGACTGAGTAGGATTTTATTGTATACACTTGGAGCTTTTTGCTATGTAAAAACAAGTTTGTCAAATCCAAAATGTATGATTTAAAATAAATAAATAATGCTGCGACAGTTCACACAACATTATCTAGTCCCAAGCTAAGCAGAGCTTGTGTTATTGGTACTAAATATTTACAAAATAAAAAAACAAGGGCGTTTGAGACGTGAACTTATATGGGAGTGACCTATGCCACAGATAGAATAATACTATACCCTATGCTAAGGCTTAGGCTAAATGTTCGAACAACGAAGACGCGAAAGTCCCAAGAAGCAAAATATAAACTCTGTAATAAAGCATTTCTTCCTTTCACACAGAAAATCAATATTGTACCTACTATTTTGTGAGGAATTGATGATTCGATCCAACAACAACATTTGCTTATGATACACCTATTAGATAAAAAAACATATACTATGACGGTTCTAAACATGAACCACAAACTAAACGATCATACTATCTAGGAAGATGGACTAAGGCATGGAACTAAGGCTAAAAACGAAACGTTAGCGATTATACCAGTCTCATTCTTTTATATGAATGTATTCATGTGTTGGAATGAGACAAGCATAAATCTATCTGTTCTTATTTGTGTTAGTCGTACCAGGCCATATGTCAAATTACTAGTACATTCATGGTAACAATCCAGGGATGCATGATACCAAAATTCAGGGTACGGAACGGAAAGACGACTGTCGTGTGACAATATATTTGTTTCTCTCTAACATAGGATAGCAAGCTATCTTCTAGGATAGGAGTAAGAAGGAACACTCTATGCTATTTTTAGCCACTCCATTACTATTATACCTCCATGCATACTATTGACTAATAATTATGACTAATTAGAAGGACGTTACATATATCGATTGAAAAAAAATAACAATTGAGAAAGTTGGTTTTATTTGATCGACAAAAATCGATCTTGTGTCATCTTTACGTTATCTTGTGACTCTCACGAGCACAAGCTCTTCAGTCGGAGCGGTATTGCGCAAAAAGTGAATTATCAGAACAATAACGAAGGTTGTTTAAGGCGCGATAGGTTCTCAAATGTCTCTAGAATTTTAAAGTTTTTGATAAGAATTTTCATAGTTTTCTATGAAGAAAAAAATATATGATATTCTTGAGCTTTTTATCTAGTGAAATCAATAACTAAATACAATATTTGAATTACTTCACTCGATAAAAAAAAAAACAAAGATACCTCCTTTTTAAAATTTAGATGCTATTTTTCACTCACTTCTCTCACGTTTTAATTTTTGAAACATTTGGTTACATGTTAGTTATTATTTGAGTTAGTGAATTCATCAACAAAATTAAACAAAACTTTGAACGACATTTTTATATAATTTTTTTATACATAAAAACACGTTATCAGAGCGTGCGCTCGCCTTCTTCGCCTTATACAAAAATGTTCGTTGAACCTATAGCGCCTTAATTGTATTGCCGTAATTAGCCACGGAGTCGTGAAAGTGCTTTTTCACGAGCAAAATGACAGACAATGCACCGCAAACAATCGTGTCGTGTACTTACACAGGGAGTGAGCTTTCAATATTTAGAAGTGGCCTGTCTTAAAGTATGTTATTTAGATTGGTTCTCATGGCGTAGTATTTAGCAAAACAAAAAAACCTCTCTAAAGATATCAAATCAAATAAAATAAAAATAATTTGTTCAATACGTTTTTTTTTTGACTCTTCTGGTTTTTATAAAATTTATACTAGTTTACACTTTGAATAATAATTTTACATATGTTTGGATCGTGCCTTGTTGGAGAAAATTCAGTCCCGAGCTTTATTATCATCTAAATAATCTGAGATTTTAATTATGAATAATATAGTTACAAAATTTGCGGTAGCATATCGCTTGAGATTTATTGAAAAAGCGTACAGGAGCTTAAAATGATAGCTATTGAATACTCCGGGTATTTATTACTTAACTTCTTTATTTATTTCTTAACTTAACTCTGACACCAGAGGCCAGCACTACCTCATACGAAACAACGACGACTTCTTTTGAAAATTAAACAAACCTTTTTTTTAGTTATGGCTGAACATGCAGTTGGTGGCCATCATAAACTCTGCCTTACCACATAGGTGACATCCACCTAGGACGCGCCCTATGTAGCAAACAGCAAAGCAATACGCACACCAACCTGAGAAAAAAAAATTATAGTTACAGAGCCATACGTGATATATCTGGAAATATGAAGTAGATAAAAGTATGATGCTTAATGCATCCTAAATAAGATTGGATTGGGATTGACACTCGTACAAAACTCACGGTTTTTTCACGTTGTGTGCAAGTGAACTTAAGGAAACTAATATTTGCCTATGAAAACAATGTACTCTATGATAAATGACTATTTTGATCTAATATTTCAAATAGCAATGCAAATGCTATGTTATTACTATAAACGTTAGATTAACTCGAACTGTTTATTGCGTAGAGATAACAGCTACAAATTCTGCAATTTGCGGCCATTGTGTAACGTACTTCATTTTATATTTTACGATGCTGTTCAAGGTTTATAGCTACTTATTTAAAATATTTTATTATTACGTATTTTAACATTAGATACGTGATTCAATAAGTTTTATGGACCGACTTGTTTATTGCAGAGAATAGATTCTTCAATAAAAAGTGCGCAACTTGAATTGAGAAAACTAAAGTAGGTATTGTGCAGGCTAAGATTTTCATCAAACTTTTTAGCTTAAATTTGTTTGTATTAAATTATTTGCTCCTTTCATTTTTATTATTTTTATTGTTATAGCAGTAATAGAAATGCTGTGAAAACTGTGAAAACTCCAACTGTCAAAAATTCAAATTCTATTACGCTTAATAGGTAGGGACACCACTGTATTAACTATCCTTAATAACAAAATTAAGCAAGAAAACTTGTGTCTTGGTTAGTGGCAATTTCCCTTTTTTTTATTGGAATTATACGAGTATACATGCTCACGTAAAGGTTATGAGATACAGCTCTCTGACAGACAGAATACGGACAGAAAGCGGAGGCTTAGTAATAGGGTCTCGTTAGCAACCTTTCGGTAAGGAGCTCTAAAAACTGCAAGTTTCAGAAGTAGTGGCGTTTCAAAAACACAAATGGTTAATCAACTATTGTCGCTGACGATACTTCGAAATCACACATACAGATTGCCTTAGTCTCCTTTATTAGAAGCTAAGTCAGAAGTTCGTAACTCTATGGTAAAGTCTGGAGCGGTGCAGAAAGTGAGAGTGATGGGATGCGCTTGCGCATGTCTCATGAATGGCGTCGATAATTACCTAACGACCTTTGAGCACTCTTACTTTCAATACGAGTACCATTTAGTACTTATTGTTGTATTGACACGCCTGTCAATGATTTCGACGTTGATATTGCAAAAAGTAAGCAAATGTTAAAGATTGAAGCAATATGTAGTCAATAAGCTTTTAAATACCAAATGAATGAAACCTGGTAATGAAAACTTGTAAAGGCTTAAAAGATGTCCTAAGGTGGCCGTAGTCGAGTCGTTGATTATAGAAAGAGACGATGTGGCCAAAGATGAAGCAGAAAGGTCTAGAAGGCACCTATTCACTCTAGGCTGGAAGAGACTCAGATTATAGTTTTCAGGAAAGACAGACAACGGTAGAGTATTCCACTCCTTAGCAGTTGGCATTATAAAGGTAGAACTGAAACGTTTAGTACGAATAGAGGGTATACAAATGGTACCGAGCCGTGCGTCTGCTCGTCCTATGATGATGATGTCCTATGTCCTTGATTCTGTGTGCAGTTTCTGTCAAAATAAATTTTATTTCTTTCTTTCTTTCTTTCTTTCTTTCTATGATGAAAAGGAGATGGTGGGATCAGATCGTGAAGTTCCTGGGAGCATTCCCCGATATGTAACCTATAGAAGATCCAAAGGAATGCGACTTTACGGCGGCGCTGGTGCAGTAGACGCAAGTCTACGTAAAATATATCGGTGAGCAAGTTTGGCAAGTAGGTAAGTTTATCATAAAAATGAAATTATCTTGAAGGTACCTAATTGCAAGCTTCGTTACGGCACTTACTCAATATGAATAACTTGAGGCTTGCAATCGGATGTGTGTGAAGGTAGCTTTGTTTAGAAAGCCCTTTGAAGTGTGTTCATTGAAAACACTGACCTCAAAGTTAATGGACATCGGGGCAGCGCGCATAGACCTTCCGAACCAAAGATAAAAAGAAACAGTTCTGTTAATTTTTATCCGTCCATTGCTGCTTAATTATTAAACACATTTGAAGGACTATAGTGTGAGCCGGCGGTGTATCGAGCTCATTTGTCATCGCTCGAATTTTCAAAGATGCCATATTTTTGCGTTTATGTATGGAATGCTAAGTCCATAGTAGAGTTATTAGAATGTCATTGATTGAAAAGCTCAAATAAAACAAGACGTAACTGCTTATTATAAACTACTATTTTTTTCTGGGGGTATTGAGTAGTGGGAAGCATCCGTCTGGTATTAACTTGGATCAGTTAAGCTACCATTAGATCGTTATCAGCGGTCTTCAGGTAGCACAAATTGTATCATTTGTATTTTTTATTTTTTTATTACCTATAGGTACTTGTGTTAGTTGTATTATTATTTCTGTAAATAAATGACTCACCCAATTTAGTAATCTATCACCCATTATGTTACTTTTATATCCATAGAAACTAACTTATAACAAGCACATTACAGAACTTCCTACTTTCATACAATACCGCTAATAAAATTATCTAACATCGCTAACAGGCAGATGTTTGTGCTCTATGGTTACGGCAGTTACTCTATGGTCTATGGTTTTGTGGGCGTGTGTCGAAGACAATACTCCTCATAGAGTAATGGGTGACAGCTGTTACTTTCACTTCAGTGGATATAACGATATAATAATGTGTTTGTGTATCGCTGGTTACTTCCTAATAGGCCGTTTCCATTCGAATGGTTAGCGATTGTATTGTAATTACTAACCTCTTGCCTGGTGCTTTGGACGTGTGATGTCGGATAAATAGCAGCCTCTGCTTCTGTTCCCCAGAATCTATCCACACAACAAATAACATCAAAATCAAACCCTGACGGACTTGAATGGTACACATATAACTCGAGCGTAGCCACGGGCGGAAGCTAATAAAACATAACCTCTGCGATAATTTAGCTTCCTGATAACTAAATATTTTTTTGGTTTGGATCAGTAGGTAGTTCGGAGATTACCACTACATTAACACACACAAACAAACTTTACCCCCTCATAATATTAGCATAGATAGAGTACATACTTATACTTGTAATTAGTACTAAACATATTTTTCTATGAATGATAAGGAATTAAACAACTTTACAGACAAATTACTTATAAAAAAAACAAAGGAACTAGATAATGGTACTAACACCAGGAAAAGCTATGTACCTAGAAGTTAGAAAAAAGATTTTCCTATACCGTTTTTTTTTAGTAAATCCGTTGAACCAGTATTTTTTTCAGAAGGTATGATATTTTAAACATTAAAACATCAACTTATCTGTAGAACCATTTACATTTTTCTATCATCAACATACATTTCATTCTACAGGATAAGTTGATGCATCTCTACAACAAATTACCCAACAATCGTCAATAACGGTAAAAAGAACATCCATAGAGTAAATAGATAAATGAAAAATAAATAAAAAAACATCATTCATACCTTGTCCACAGTCTCCTCCTTTGAATCTCACAATAGAATAGATAAAAGTGCAAAGTAAACAGAAATAACGCTGGCATCATTAAAGTGACACTGGTAAAAAATACCAAGATCGGATAGGGGATGTAACAAAGGACTCTGGAGGTCGTGGGAATCGTATTTACAAATTTGCATCGACTGTACTTGACTAGGAATGGAATTATAGCGGGACAGAATGGACTTATTGTCATTGGCTGTGCTTTTTATGAAGGCGTGGAATAAAATTTCACCTCTTTTATCTCTATTTTAATCTGGATAACTTAAATGAACCGGTAAAATGTGTAGGGGGGATACGCATAATGTAGGGTTCCCATTAATATTGTAATCTGTTTTGTAAATCCAATAAATAAAATAAAAATAAAATAAAAATAAAATATAACATAAAAAATCCACCAATTCGAAAATACAAACTTAAATTTAACTACATCACACATGTGCTATTTATCCAAGTTACACCGGTTAAAATGCCACTAAAATTACACGAAATAACTCGAAAAAACACATTAAAATGTAATTCAATAAAAATGACGACGTTTCTTTCAAAAATGGCAGATTGAATCCCCATGATCTAAGTATTTTTGATGTGAAACATCTATGGGTGCGCTTTGGCTATAAAATCGACTCTCATAGCTGAGAACAAACTATCGGACGCGTCCATCAGCCGCGGCTGACAAACGCGGCTTAGCGGTGTGCACAATAGTTGCACATCCAGAGATATCAATAAGCCGAGTCTGTCAGCCGCGGCTGACGGACGCGTCCGATAATTTGTTCCCAGCTTAAGCCGTAACGGCAAACGGTATGAAGCTGTCATGCGGTGCTGTTTCGATTCGTAAAAGCACATATTACACGCGAAATGGGCAAACTGTCCACAGTCGACTGGTGTCGTAGCATTCTAACAACAACTGAAGTCTCGAGAGGACGTTCTACCCCTATCTATTTCTGCGCACAGATAAATTTATTTAATGAATAACATAGTTTCTCTATGGCCACAGTTAGGCATGGTAATGAGTCGGAAATATTTGGCTTTACTCTATTAATAATAAATAATAATAATAAAAAATCTTTATTGACATAATACAGAGTACATAATATATTACTGAATCCATAGGCTCCCAAACTAGTTTAAAAACTGTATATCAGGAGCCAGTGGCTTGGTATTGTTAGAGACTATTGGCGTAATCTTTTGTCACGAAATGTTTATGGTAACCGAGAATGAACTAATAGTAGTCAGTACAATGTCAGTCATGAACTGGTTTTGTACCATACTTAACTACTTATGTGATGTTAATAGCGGGGAAGGAAGTTATTACAATGATTAGTCGGTATTCTTTGTCCTTAGCTTCGGAATTTATCACAGGTAATGCTAGTAGCCTACCTAGAGCCCGGTATCTGTCATAGATTGGACTAAGTAGGTACTATGTAATGGTGCTATACGACAACGTAGGTAGGTCCTTAAACACACATACCTAATATAAATACATATATTAGTAGCATATTCATTCCTCACCATAGTTAATTTTGGATTAGTTACACCATGCTTTCGAATTTTCGATTGAATTTAAAACAGACAATGCAAAAACCAAAAACTATGTTAATTATTCCAAGGATATTCCGAGTTTTTTAGTAGCACGGTTAGACACAAGGCTCTGTTTAGCAGAAACTAAAATAACTGTCAATTGTACAAAAGTAACGTCATTTGTCGCCAAATCTCAATACTGGGAAAATTTCAAAGCGACTCTAATAAGCTTAAACCATTAATATTATCAATTTGTAAAAGGTTTTTGTATTCGTTAAAAGTAACACCAAATCATTAATCGCAGCATCTCCCCTAAGATTGAATCACACCATTGATCAAATTAAATTCTGTTTTGTATGAAACTGTCAAACGCCCAGCGGTCGGTAACGGTATGGTCCCACTGCGACACAATGAGGAGTTTTCCTAGTGCCATTTTAGCGTTATTTATCTCTCGCTAGATGGCTTTGGTGACAGTTTTGGTAACAGTAAATATTTCTAAATACGTAACTATTACAAAGTTACGTATATATACGTGTATATATAATTATTACATAATTTTACAGGATTTTGTACTTTATTTCAACTATTTACGTTGGCTGAACGAAGTTCTACACTGCCATGATATAATTAAAAAAGTAGATAAATACCAATAGTTACCCGAGTGCCATCTTTTGACAATGAAACAACTAAACTGACAATGACACTTTGAAAACTCCTCATTTAATTCGTCCCAAGTTGGCACCTGTGATAAATCAGGGTTTGGTTCTATGCATAAAACTAAAAAGTTCGCATATTCGCAATGAATGACGGAAAGACCTGATGATAAGCAGCAATAAAAATGAATTACCCCACAGGTCACGTCCACGTCCCTACGTGGCATTGCACTGCGCCCATCACCCTGAGACATAAAGATGAAAGTCTCTGTGCATATAATTTCACCGGTACTTTTCTGCTTTGCGGCAGAAATCTGGTGGTAGTTCTTCCCCGGACGCGAACTCTTTCAACCTAGATCCTATACATCGTGTGCAGGTCATCATCAGACCAGGAGCCTGATGTCATCGAAAATAAATTTTTTGAGGTCAAACTAAAGCACAGAATAAATATTAAAAGGTTCTAGCTGCAATAATGACAGAGTTCGCTTCAAACAAATTGTTGTGAGCTGATGATCTTGGAAACGCACGACCATATTTTAAATCCCTGGGAATCATGACAGTACCTGACCTTTTCATGTTTCAAGCAGCACTCTATGTCAGAAATAACTTTGATGAGTATGCAAGGTACGGTGACGGGCATAGGCACGCATACAGGTTGAGAGCGCTGCCGCGACGGCTCACGAAAACGGCAAAGCTAATGGGTAATCCGCGTGATAGGGCCGACGGTGTACAATCGTCTACCAGCTGATATCACAGACGCACCATCGACACAATCTTTTAGAAATAGGCTCAAGAAGTGGCTTATAGAGCAGTCATTCTATGATTGTAACGAGCTTACTTCATTAGGTTTTACGTATTAGAAGTTATGACTTAGGTACCTTACTATTACTAATTTAAAAAGATCATGTTTTCCGTTTGTTTTAATTAATTTCAATTTATTACATTATTTTATATTATTATTTTTGACCTGTAATTTATATTATTATTATATTTATATAAATATTATTATTTTTAATCAGTTATTAATAAAGAAACTATGAACTATGAACTATGAACTATGAAATGGCTGCACCAAATTTCACCAAACATAGTTAAGAACCATCTCCAAATAGCATCATTCATAAAAAAAATGCTCCCATTCCGTAGCTACGATGCCACAGACAAATAGCTTTATAACACCCCTCTGTTTGCGTCGGGGGTAAAAAGAAGATGTTATGTTATGTTTATTGCTACTTCCTACGCCTAGTTTCACTGTGAAGCTTGAATAGTTTCAGCCCGTAGTTCCCACAAACAGTATCTTGACTTGATCCAAGCCGGATACGATCCGCTGTACTGAGGTCATTGAATGCACCACATGTTGGCTACATTCAATTTGCGATGGGAATATTTGTGGCTGAATGTATCTTTGTTTTATGAGATGGGTGTTTGTTGCTTTTATTGTGGATCTTGTAGGTGATTGACATCTACCGCGCCTTCACTATATTACATCCAAAAAGGACGGCGTTTTCTTGAGAATACAGGCAACTGGGACCACGTGCAACTAGGACCATGTGAGGTAGGGACCACGTGAAACTGGGACCGCGGTCCTTTACGACTCATCTACGACCCTTCAAACCGGTAGGTACACAACAAAATAACAATGCTTGACGGCCTTAGAGCATTGCAGGCCTCCGTAGGCAGAATGAATGGGAGAAATACTTCCCCAGATATTGGGGATTAAAGATTCTTGAGTGGCAACTGCAAACCAGACGACGTTTTTTTTATATTGATAGACCTTTGCTTGACCATGTTCTCACGCGTTGGTAAGTGACGATGTGGCCGAAGATGGAGCACAAAGGTCTAGAAGGCACCTATTCACTCTAGCCTTCGAGTGACCCAGATTACAGTTTTTAGGAAAGACAGTTCCACTCCTTAGCAGTTCGCATTATAAAGGTAGAACCGAAACGTTAAGTATGAATAGAGGGTATAGGTACTAATCAGGTAAGTAAATAAATAAATAAATAAATAATGCTGGACAAGTTTACACAACATTATCTAGCCCCAAGCTAAGCCAGAGCTTGTGTTATGGGTACTAGATAGCTAATATACTTAATATAATACATTACATAGATAGATATTTTTGATTATACATAGAAAACACCCAGAACACCATGAACAAATATCTGCAGAATGCACAAATATTTGTTCCGAGGCGGGAATTGAACCCGCAACCTCCTGCGTCGCAGGCGAACCCTCGCCAGCTGCACCACAGAGGTCGTCAAAAGTATCAGGTAAGTAGGAAGTATGACGTAGAGTAGGAAGGCGAGGAAGCTGAAAATATTTTTAAGCTCACAGGAAGTTGATGGATGGAGGCGGCACTGTTGTCCGACGAGCTCAGTTGTCTACCTACGTCTCCATTATCAGATCAGTTCACTGTCACAATAATATATTGTATTAACATCGAAACTTTAGAGGTAGGTATGCTAAATTACAGCTCAATCAGTCGGGTGATTCTGCTATAAAATTCATTTGCAAGATTTTACACACACGTTCTAACGGGTGAAGTTAAATAAAACCCATTAACTAACGGAGCTATAAGGCTTTTTGGCTTCAAAAACTGAGAGAAACTTGTAGCTTCGAAAAAAATACGACCTATATTGCCACGACACTTTGTATAGGTACATACTGGTATACTGTCTCACTAGGAGTGGATTTCATAACACAAGCTCTCATTTCAACTTAAAACTTCGCTTTCCTGAACTTTTTGTTTGATGTAACTAGATGGTATAGTTTACGTGGGACCTATCTTGCACATTTCACAATATAGAATTTCCTTATCACACATGTGCTTGAAACTTTAGTGACAAGCGATTAGATAAGAGATAAGCTCGTTAAGTGTCAATATTTTGGTTTCGTCAAAATTCTTTAGGTTCTGCGACCACTTGATCTATCCCTCTGCTGGGGAGTACAATTTCCAGTGGGGCATCGTTCTCCCCATACGTAGAGGTGGATTTCGCACTCAACTAGACCTGCAAAACCCTTAAACACACACCACACTCTTCTCACATCATGCTGTACCCTTTTGCAGGACAGCAACCGTAGTTCGTACAGAGGTAGCATGCTCTACTGAAAAGCTGCAAGCAATAGCTGGAAACCAGACATCCCCCTGTTCAATGACTAAAGGGCGATTAAAAAAACACAACTTCACCATTCATGAAGGGTTTGAAGTAGATCCGAATAGACTGTGTAAGGAAAAGTATTATCCACCATACAACTTTTTACACCTGCAGAGGGACTTCCTCCGGCCACCTTATAACGGTTCACGGTTACCTTGGCCGGCATGCAAGTCTCTCAACAGGCGGCAAACCTAGATGGGTCGCTGCAGGCAGACTTTAATAAATGGAGCAGGGCCCATGCAAATGAGGCATAAATTCAATATCCTTCGGATTGAAGCTATTTGTGATGGTATTATATACTATCATAAATAGCTATTAATATGGTGTAGATAAATAGCTTCAAAAGCTTACTTCAGTTTTTGGGAGCTGTCTTTTATACCGTGACTTAAATTTCCTTCTGCACCATTATAACCTAGTAGTAGTAGAGCTTCTTTGTGAAAGAGTTCGCCCGGGGAAGTACTACCACCAAACCTATTTCTGCCGCCAAGCAGTAGTGCTCGCATTGCTGTGTTTCGGTTTGAAGGGTGCCGGTGAAATTACAGGCACATGAGACTTTTCATCTTTATGTCTCAGGGTGGCGGGCGCTGTGCAATGCCGTATAGGGTGCGTCCTAGGTGGGCGTGACCTATGAGGTAATGCTCTGTTCATAGGCAGAGGGTACCACTTAACATCAGGTGGGTCATCTGCTTGACCCGTCATTTCAAGTTTTCAAGTAGTATAAAAAAAAACAGGAGGGAGAACATTGAGAACCCCATATTTCTCAAACGCTGACCTATCAAGAAGAATACATAAAATCAATCCCTCAACCCAACATGGAATGTCTCAAAACTAACATCAGTCATACCGTCCCTAATCCAAATCGATTCATCTGAAGTCTCTAAGACGTAACCCGTAACCCGAACCACATTAAAGGATAATGGGACATTTCGGCCCGATGCCCCTTTGTATAAAGGCCTGTCAATCTTAGGTGATTACCGTGAAATCAGTCGACGCTTAGACCCACCGCAGTGTTGGATAAGGTCCTAGGTTTATTATACATACATACATAGACACAGGCCTTTTTCCCCGAAGGGGGAGGCAGAGCCTCACTTAATAGGCCTTGTTTCGCAGTGGGTTTATGATGATTTTTGGAAATATTTTAGGAGAAGTAACACATTCTGTACGGTTTCTATGATACATCATCATTGTTTCTTGATCTTATACGTAGTATTAGAACTACCTGCACTTTCCTTCTACCACTTTCACTCAAAGTAATGAAATTATGGGGCGCTCTGTTCGTAATATCAGATAACTAATGACGCCATTGTTATCTTGGACGACATAACAACAGTGACACACAAACAAGTCAAACGAATTTGTTATAGTTAGTTATGGAACTTTCAATACTAAAATCACAGAGTAAGGAATAATACTAACGTAACTAAAATACACATTGTTTTTAGTTCAACGAATCAAAGAAAAAAGGTGTGTTAGTTAAATCGTTCCAATGCGCGACTGGAATTTACTCCAGTCCAGTTCAATATAAGATGCGCGAATATGTTTCGCAGAGGGGAAATAACGACTTCACTTTTTGTTAAATCTTGATTGTTCGATTTTATTTCCCATCTCTTTGTGTACCGTGGGCCTCATATGAAAATTGATTCTTAAGGTGTAAACTCCAGTAAAAACTACCCATGTGCTTTTTGTGTTACTCGTAGTATTTGGACATGATTTATTTATCTAAACTCGTCACTCTAACGCGTCAATACCTAATTTATCGGCACCATTGACGTACTTGGACACAAAACAGAAAATACCGGATACTGCAACATAATTAACCTTATTAAACAATATCAACAATTCTTTCCTGCCTCATAATGGAACCAAATGTATCAATAGGAAGAAATTCGTAAACAGTCGCAAAAAGTCGTCACGGCACTCAGACATGCGCAATTGCCTTTTTCCGGCTTTCCAAAAACATTGAAAAACGTAAGCAAACAGTTTTTGTAATTAATCAGACAGTTACTTTTAAAGTTTAATGACCATACAATATGTTTCGTAACTCGATTTATCTGGGCCAATGTGACCGTAGTCCTTTATTATAACTTCTTCCGCACACCTATTAGAGCCAGGGTGGTCCCGGACTGTGCGGTTTCAGAGGAACTTCCTCCCGCGAACACTCAGGTTGTGAAATGATCTCCCTGCTGAGGTTTTCCCAAGTGACTACAGTATGGGGTTCTCCAAAAGGGGTGTTTGGAATTTTTTGTTAATATTTTAAAGGGTCGGCAACGCGCGTGTGATTCCTCTTGTAATGCAGGCGTCCGCTTGTGGTGGGCCGGGCCGTATGCTTGTTTGCTACCTTGGAAGTATAAAAATAAACTCAAAATGTTTGTTTAGTGGATGTTAGATTGCATTAACGTTTTGCTCTGACAGTACTTACAATGTTTTACCTAGTATAGTATTATTTTATCTGTGGTATTACTTTATTTAAGGGAACACTAGTAACTTTAGATTTATATTTTTACACGATTGTGCTTCTTTCCTGTCCAAGCGTCGTGGGCCACGTCGTCAACGAAAATAATGACCAAATGGGACGCGCTGCCAATGGGCCGCGTACCGTGGGCCAGGCTATCAACATCCCTTTATTTAGGTCAAATCTTGCAAGCTGAATCTAACAACCACTTCTTGACATCCGATTGAGCTGAAATTTTGCAAACCTGTTAAGTTCCTATAACAATACGATAAATGGCGATAGCGAGCTGATCTGATGATGGAGATGGAAGGTGGACAATGGAGCTCTTTGGACAACGCAGCCTTCATCCACCAACTTCTTGTGATCTTAAAAATATTGGTATGGTAAATTTAAACCAATGAGTCTTGAGGCTGATTGCTCAACCAGTCCTTTGTCATAAACAGAAAGAAATAGTCGGAGTTTAGTTCGGGAAAATACGTTGGTTTGCGTAACCCAAATTGTATTTACGTGCTCTGCAACAATGCGATTCGTGCAACTGTTTGTGACTTGCGACAGATCCGCACGCTCATTGCTGCTTCTCTATGAACTTCATAGAAACTTCTTCGCCACTAGAGCGCCTTGGGTATGTTGATGTTATTCGAGTGAAGTTAGTAGCAGAGCTTTTTACACGAATGCCCAAAAAAAGGGTTTATTGTTTTTTTTATAAGATTGCTCAAAAATAAGGAGTTTATTGTGTTAGGGATCATATATGTACGTAGTATATACATATGTTTTTTGTTTGTATGACGACCTCAGTGGCACGGAGGGCGAAGGTTCGCCTGCGATGCTTTAGATACTTTTTTGCGACAAATATATGTACGATGTGCAAATATTTGTACAGGGTGTTCTGGGTATTTTCTACGTATAATAAAAAATATCTATCGATGTAATGTATTATATATCAGTTATCTAGTACCCATAACACAAGCTTTGCTTAGCTTGGGGCTAGATAATGTTGTGTGAACTGTCCAGCATTATTTATTTATTTTATTTTGTTTATTCCACCGTATCTTCTAAACGCCTTAACCGACTTAGATGATTGAGGTATCATTAAAATCTGCAATTTATCCCGATACGCACCGGAAAAGTGTTTTTTTTTTAAATAACTTTGACCATGATGTCCAAATTAAAAAGCCCAAGCTTTAAAAATGTATCTGAAGCCGATCGTGTTTGTAATCAGTATACTAGGGGAGTATGTTCTAAAAATATATAACACTTAGGTAATTACCACACGTAATTCTCAAGAGAAAAAGAAACATATTATTAATTGAATTTATAATCATTGCAGTCGTGTTTTTTCAATATTTTTAATGAAATTTAAGTACTTGTTTTTTATTTGAATTAATGCCAGAACAAGTATATTCTACTAAGTAGTGAAGCTCCGAGCATTTATGAACAACATCAATAAATTAGATTGGAACTATCAATTTAACACATACAACATTTATTACATATCTTGTATTCGTTGTATTATTCTTTCTGTAAAAAAAATGTATTACAGTAAAAATTTATGTGCTTATTCATATTGAAAAACAATATTATATTTATTAATAATATTGGTAATCATTTAATAAATATACAACTAAAAATAATTATAACTAGACGGTTATGGCTATTTCTGTACCATTGATAATTTTCTATATGTAGACACAACTTGTAGTGACTAACAACAAATAAAACAATTTAAAAGCTTACTAAGTATGAACAATATAATACTTTCACTTAGAATGATAATGCTTTTTTATCATTATTAACTAAGTAGACAGTTCAGTAGGAGTACATATCCACCGACTTCTTGCGACCTTTACAATGTCTTTGGTCCATCGAGAGGAGATTCCAAAATTAATCAACTCTGTAAAAGTCCGGTAACGCAGTAAAAGTCCGGTAAAGCAATAAAATCCCGGTAAAGCAATGAAAAGCCCGGTAAAGCATTAAAAGCCTGTTAAAGCAGTGAAAAGCCCATTAAAGCAGTAAAAACCCGTTAACGCAGTAAAAGCCCGGTAAAGCAGTGAAAAGCCCGTTAGAGCAGTGAAAAGCTCGTTAAAACAGTGAAAAGCCCGTTAAAGCAGTGAAAAGCCCGGTAAAGCAGTAAAAGCCCGGTAAAGCAGTGAAAAACCCGGTAAAGCAGTAAAAGCCTGGTAAAGTATTAAAAGCCTGATAAAGCAGTGAAAAGCCCGGTAAAGCAGTAATCAGCCCGGTAAAGCAGTAAAAGCCCGGTAAAGCAGTAAACGCCTGGTATAGCAGTGAAAAGCCCGGTAAAGTATTAAAAGCCCGGTAAAGCAGTGAAAAGCACGGTAAAACAGTAAAATCCTTGGTAAAGCAGGTAAAAGCCCGGTAAAGCAGTAGCGACCTCAGTTCGAAAAAAAACCCTGTCAAGATAATCGAATCAAAACTCATTTGAACTAAGCTAAGGGCAAAAAACCCTCAAATGTTTTCTGTTAACAATCTGGTCATTACTATAAACACAATGCACCAATTTCATTGTGCGTGGTTGTGCAAACTTGGATCGCTATCACTCAGAATAAGATCTAACTGATATGTCCGTGCTTAAAATTCCATGCAACGTTATGTTCCAGTTACAAATAATACTCCAATCGGTTGTGGAAAACCCGATTATGCATATTTCACACTGTAATTGAAACCCTTCAGTGGGATATTGATAGACGAAGAGTCCAAACAAATTTAGTTCACACAATCATCCAACTGCGGATAATAAACAGATCCTATAACAATAAGACAAGTTAATATCTTTATTAAAAAATGTAGTTAAGATTTTTTACAGGGAGAAAAATTAAACTGACCAACTGCGTGTCTGACCTCGCGCATTCAGAGTACCTACACTATAAAATGAAGAAGTTATAAATTGTATCTAAATACGAAGTCTAGGTCTATAAATAATCAAAGGTCTAGGTTTGTCACGGTATTCAAGTTAAATACAACTGTAAAACAAAAGCAGATAGTTTGTTTTCCGAAGTCAACTCTCAAGCTAGATAGTCCGATGATATGTCAAAAATGTGAAAGCCTCGGACTATCTCTGGTTTTCTCAAACCAGGCAGCCCTCTAGTTAAACAATGGTCTACAAAATTACAGTTGATTGCTTGTTGTAGGATAGAAGATTGTCAGCTCGATTGTGATATGACAGTCTCATAAATAAAATAATAAGTCGGAAATATATGTAGTATTGCGAGAATTTATTTCAGTTATCAAACCATCTGCTTTTGTATTAATGTTCTAAATAACTTTTTATACCGTGACAAACGTATAACTAAAGTAAAGTAAAGTAAAGTAAATAAGTAATTGTATTAAGTCACGCAACATTAAGTTTGGTAATAGAAAAATTACAAAATTCTCTAAATTATCCAAGTTTTCTGAAATATTAATATTTGTTGTTACAATATAATTTCTTAGTACCTCAAACCATGTTAACAAAATTATGGAAAAAAAGCTGACTTTGACGACATCTCCTGACTTTGTATTACATTACTTTTTAAAATAAAAAATACAGGCTTTCTCTGCTTAATGAGCTCTAAAACATGATACATGTGGGGCATGATGGGGCAGAATAGTTTTTTTTCCATCCCCTTTTACATGTACGAGAAAAAAAAACAAAGGTTAGATATTTGGCCTTGGGTCAGTAAGATTAATTTATGTAAATATGAAGACTGTAGCGGCTTAGCCCCTAGACCCTGTGACAGAGGGACGGACGGATGAGCGGGAGCAATAGGGCTTCGTTTGGACCCTTTGGCTACGAAACCCTAAAAAACAGATAGATAGAGATAGATAGATACACTAGATATAGATGCACTTTTTTTTCACTTTATTTTTTTTTTACTTTTTTTTGACTTGATTAACAGCTAAGTAATACAGGTACAAACAACAATAATTATGTTTTGTTGTACCTATTTTAAGTGAAATAAACTTATCTTTATCTATATTATAGGTACAGTTTAGCTGGCTAAAGATCAAAAGAGCTCAACTGATCCAAGCCACTATCAGACGGAAGCGTCCCGAAGGTGCTGGCTGCATTGCCACGCTGAATAGCAATACCAATGTGTTGAGCCTGATATGAGCCCATTCACGGGTCGGCGACGATTTGACCAGAAGCCCTAAAATAATGTTGAATCCTCTCCAGTTTTCTTACCAGGACTATGGAACCTGAGTCTCGATCCCGAAAGGTTCAAACGCGTAAGCACTTAGTTCACACTATTCGTTCGGGCTATAGTTTTTTTAACCTTTGAAGTCTGTTTATTATCCGTTATGAAATGATCTTCAAATGGATCCAACACAAGATAAGATAAGTAAAATAGGTCCATTAATATTAACACACATAACCTCTTTTACTTTGTCGCAATTCATTTTTCCCAAACTACACAAAAGAGGCTTTGTTTCCAAACAATTTAACTTCAAAGCGCTCGAAGTTTGTCATTTCGCAAAAGGTTTTTATTTCTTTGATGTTATGATATTGTGAAACCATGTGTAACTGAATGCATTACATTTCTGAACAACACATAATTTTTGCTTGATTCTGTTACTACTTGTTGTTCACCGGTTCTTTCTCTGTCACCCTGCGTTTGGTCAGAGACCAGCTTGAGGTAGATGGTATAGTGACCAGTACAAGAACCAGTGACGCGAAAGGACCTCGTAGAGGTCCCTTTCAATTATTGCTTTGACGATGAGGTAGTTTATTTTCAATACAGTTGCTCATAAAGTGTACCACTCACAAGGCCAGTAAACATAGCTTGAATGTTAGTTTTACCACACTAGTGCTATTTATATATTTTTTTAATAATGTTCAATAAAAAGTTTTGCTGCAGAGTTTTATTAAAAAATGAGAATAAAATGATGTCGACCATCCAATGCTCTAAGCATGTCGACTATATACGAAGATGAATTTATATGTTATAAATAAATATGTAAAAATAAAAGCAGGTATGCTTGCATTGCTGTGTTCCGGTTTGAAGGGTATGAGTGCCAGTGACATTACAGGAACACGAGACCTTTCAATTCTAGGTCTCAGGATGGCGGGCGCAGTGCAATGCCAAGGGTCCGTCCTAGGTGGACGTGACCTGTGAGGTAAAGGCAGAGGTTACCGCTTAACATCAGGTGGAGCATCTGCTTGTTCAAATAAATAAAAGGTGTGTCTCAGCTCCGAAGCGCAACTGGATTTTACTCCAGTCCAGTTCAGTATAAGATGCGTGAATATGTTGCGCAGAGCAACCAACTAACGACTTCACTTTTTAGCAACGCTCGATTTTTAGATTTTTCTCCCCATCTACATATTTCCGTAATTATGGGCCCTGAATAAAAATTAATCCTTAACTCCAAAACTTAATGTTCTAAGAACCCATTCTAAAGTCGCCTAACGGTTCCATTCAAACTAACTCATCCACGAAATTCAAGTAGATTCGTATTAACTGGTTCATGTATTGTTCTCTTGGGGTAACGTTCTCACGTCACTCCATTGACGTGACGTCATTAAGTAATGACGTGTCGCGTTAAATAATTGCTCAGTAGGTGGTCTACAGTACTTGTTGAGTGGATCAGCTGTTTACTGAGTTTCTATGGGAAATATACCGACTTCCTGGTGCTACGCCGAGGGTATAGTAGGTATTGTTCACGTTTCCATTAGGTTTTTGTTAAAGTTGCCCAGTAGGTAGGGTTCAGTACAAATGATTGGTTTAAAAATTAAATGCTTCCGTTACTTTTTTGGTAAGTAATACCTAAGTTGAGTTTTTTTTTTTTTTTTTTATACTACTTGGATGACTGAACAAGCAAGAGGCCCACCTGATGTTAAGAGGTAACCTCTGCATATGAACAGTGCATTACCTCATAGGGCACGTCCTCCTAGGACGCACCCTATGTGGCATTGCACTGCGCCCACCACCCTGAGACATAGATGAAAAGTCTCATGTGCCTGTAATTTCACCGGCACCCTTACCCTTCAAACCGGAACACAGCAATGCGAGCATTACTGCTTTGCGGCAGAAATAGGTATAAAAGGTAGGTAGGCGAGTTAAATTTAAATGGCTCTACTTATATTAAGTATACATACTTATCCTAGATATGACATGTTTTTTGTTTACCGTATATTTGTTAGTTTTGATTTTTGTTTTAAGTAGGTACGATGTGTAACTTTTGACTCATTTTGTGATAATTATTTGTTTGACGTGTACCTTTTGTATGATTAAAGGACTATCTGACTATCTATCTGACTATCTGACTATTAAGGCGATATGTTAAAATATCGAATGGGCGGAGTCTATCAAGAAAACAGTAGCTGCAAGACAGTGACAGCGTTATTACTCACTTGAACCCAGGAAGAGATGAGGTATAGATTTCAGCCGCTCGGAAGTAACTGACGTAAGCGAAAAATGATAAAACTTCGTTTTGTTTCTGTAGTAGCAAATATAAAAATAAATTACCTTTATTTAATCTAAGTAATGTGATTACCGACCGAATAGTATAAAAATGTACACTTTATATTTTCTCTAGTCGAACGGTACCTAAAACGGGCTTAAGGAGGGTAAATTTCAAAAAATAAACCTATCGAGAAAAGTTTCAGCAATCGTGTGTCTATGATTTATTAGATTACATCCTCAAGTACTTACTTACAGTTAACATCAAGTTTGTAACCTTTACTGTTACTGAGTGAGCGTGTAAAGCAACGACTCCAAAATGTAAACATAGCGTCTTAAATCTGTGTCTTTCAAAACATAATTTGTGATTTTAACGAAAAGTAAGATTCTATCAAATATTTTGTTATAGGTTACCTAAATACCAATTCCCACGATGTGTGAGGACCATACCATATATCTTCTCATCATCATCAGCCTGTAGAGGTTCACTGCTGGACATAGGCCTCCCCTATAGAATGCCACGACGCGTGGTCTAAAGCCGACTCGATCCACCGACTTCGGTCCATCAGTAGAAGTACCTATATAAATAAAATTTAGCTTTTTCTCGTCAGAGGACAGGACATAGAGTATATTTAATGAAACAAATTCGGCAATTGTAGAGTAAATCAAAATATATATATAGGCATAGAAAAGCACTCGATTTGATTAAATTTTTGAAAGCATCTTTCCTCCAGTACATTGCATCAAATAGTGTATACAATTTTTTTGATGAGTAACATCTTTCCTCTCGCTTTCCTGCAATCTGAGTGAGTGATTTCGTGAAAAGGGACGGAAGCGCGCATTTTTCCGAGAGGTTGGTACTATACTATCAGCCATGTTGCTTATATACCAAAGAGGTGAGATGTCAGATATAACATATCACATGCGACTACTGTAAGACTCACTCTTTTTAGGGTTCCGTACCCAAAGGGTAAAACGGGATCCTATTACTAAGACTCCGCTGTCCGTCTAAATAAAATTTACTTTACTTTTACTTTAGCCAAATTTACTTTCACCAGGCTGTATCTCATGAACCCAAAAATTTTAATCTTTGCATGAACTGTGATAGTAAGACAAATGAAATTTTAACAGATGTATTTCTGTTGCCGCTATAAAAAAAATACTAAAATCAGAATAAAATAAATATTTAAGGGGGCTTCCATACAACAGATAGGCTCCATGCATGATTTTGGCGTTTTTATAGATAATGGTACAGAACCCTTCGTGCGTGAGTCCGACTCGCCCTTGGACAGTTTAAAAAAAAAACTTAGTTGTACTGCCCAGCACTGGGACGAGATAACCCTCGTTATCTCCCTGAATTTTTCTCTCTATCCCTTTTGTTCATCAACACATCAAAATAATAATACCTCTAATATCTCATCAAAATATAATCTATCTATCTATCTATCTCCTCCTCCATTCTTAAAGCTGATGAAATGCTTTCACAATCGAAGATTTAGCAATTTTTTTAACACACTTCAGTCTCAACATGAAATTATCTAATCATAAGACTTACCTATACTTAGTATTAAGTATAGGTGCCTACCTAATTACTGAACCGGTTCACATGAAGTAATAAGGCAAATAAGATAATGCACTTCACACATCACTATCGATACGATAAACATACCTTACATAAGCTTTACACACACGGCTGAACGAATATAACCTCTGTGTCGTAGGTATTTAGGCCTGGCTAAATATTTTAAGTGGGTTTAGCGGTAAAAGAGAGATGCATTTAATTTTGTGGTGTTTTGCAAGTGCCTAGTAGAGTGACAATAATTTAGAAAAGCTTTATGAAATTGATTATTCAAACTTAATCAATTAGTTAATTTAGTTTAATTTAATTTAATGTATTTGTGGTGACACAGTTAATAATATAGTAGTCGTGCAAAGCGCGTTTGGCAATTCAGCAAAACTAATGCAGTACAGGCAGTCACTCCGCAATCCCCGCCCGGTACTCTAGTCCACAGCTGGACATGTAATATATATATAGTATATCAATGTGACCCTTTAAATAAATAATATAACCAAAGACAGTTTACTAATTAACCACCCGCACCTACCGCTACAAATTGGATTAAGAATAGTGACAGCAGAACAGTTAATTTATTGGTAATTATAACGAAATACCAAATATTGATCATTGAACATCATCTACATAATATCCTATATTTTAAAACGAACAATATTTGTAACTAGTGATTTTAAAAACGCCTCTTAAGATTTTGATGGAATTTACTTGGGGTTTTTGGGGGGGAAAATCGTTCCAGCTAGGTCTCATCTCTGAGAAAACGCGCTTTTATACCATTTTTTCGTTGCTACTTGCTATTGGCTGTCTCGTCAATATCAGATTTTGTATATAAAAATCAAATGCTGTGCGTTAGTCTCAAATAGCTTGACCAATTTGAATACCTTTTTTTGATTAGAAAGAAAAGAAAGAAAGAAAAAACATTTATTTGTGTCAACAACATGGGTCAACAAACAATATTCCACACAAAACGACACACACACACACAGAGAGAAACAAAGTAGATTAGTTCGCTTTATTACAAAAAAATAGGGAAAACCCAAAGAAACAGCTAAAAAAAACTTAACATCTGATAAGTAAGATGTTCAATGGGTCATTTAGTATTGAATAGTTTGCTATTCCACGCCTGAGCGCCCAAATTCAAATGTTGAACAGGCTTATTCTGAATTCAAATAGACAATATTTAGACAGAGTCACCAAAAAAAACACATTATGATTGCCTCAAAACTAAAACTTAATTTAGTTGGTGTTATAAAAAACCGAACAGCGCAAATATGGCGACCCGTAGGTGTCGGTGTTGCCCTGCGGTGTTGTTTTTTGATGACCTTTGTGGCGCGGCTGGCGATGGTTCGCCTGCGACGCAGGAGGTTGCGGGTTCGATTCTCGCCTCGGAACAAATATTTGTGCAATCTGCAGATATTTGTTCAGGGTGTTCTGGGTGTTTTCTATGCATAATAAAAAAAAATATCTACGTATTATATTGTATTAAGTATATCAGTTATCTAGTACCCATAACGCAAGCTCTTGCTTACCTAGGGGCTAGATAATGTTGTGTGAACTGTCCAGCATTATTGTTTTTTTATTTTTCATTTAATTTAACTTTACAATTAACGATTGTTATCTCAACACCACAAAGGATTTGCCTTTGTGGTGTTGAGGCCAGTCCTGAACAAAACACAAGTTATGGACACTCTTGCTGTACATAAGACGGGTGGGCGACAATAGCACATTAAAGGTCACAAATCACGTAACACTTTCACGTCTGTGACATGGATGACATATTGATGTGTTAACAATACCTAATAGCTCGGAGAATCATCTTAAAACTAGGTGGAACCATTTTAAATGCCACAAGAGGGCGGTGAACGGAGGGCGTTTGAGATTATCATCATCTTAAAATGAATATACCTACAGCTAATTTACCACTAGTTATCGTCGTTGTAAAGAGGCTTCTAAACTCAGACTCAAAACCATGAAAAACAGTAGAAATTAGCCGTCCGTATTTTATAAACAAATTGAATTGTTTTTTTTTTTCCTTTATAATTGGCGCCGCACGGCTTGTTCATTTGCCATTTTCAAGGATCTGTATTTTCACTATATTGTATTTTCAATATATTTTGCAACGTTACACTCCTTCCAAGTCGTCAAAGTCACAGTCAAGTCATATTTTAGTAAAACGGTGGCCAATTTTACTAAAACTTTGGTAGACAATTTCGACCAATTTCAAAAGTCACGCAATTCACTTCCAATTCATATCACTACACTTGTGCTTTTTAAACGAGCTACATTAGTTAAAATGCCACCAAAATAACACAAAATAACTCAAGAAAACACTAGGAAAAGAAATAAAATAAAAGTAGACAACGTCTCTTTTCGAAAATGGCGGGAAGAGTCAAATTGAGTTGTTGAATTCGCTGTTTGATTTGTCCTGGTTACTAGCTTATTATGGAATGTGTTATTACTGGAAGAAAGCGTTAGCAGATGCGTGTTAGCGTGGTTCTGCCGGAAGACCAGCGTTGGTTGCTAGTTTGCTGTCAACCAACTCATGCTGAGGCAGAACCATTTTGTTACTTGAGTTACACCTAGTACCTTCATATCTGTTTCTTCTTACACTCGTATTTATAGACAAGTCAAAGTAATTACTTAAGCAAAAGTAATTACTTGAGCAACTATTTTTATTGCATAGTTAAGAAATCGGTCGAAGTAAGAACTGTCAAAAGTTAGAATTCTTAATCAAGTAATAGTAACCACTTTCGTTACTTAAGCAACGCTTATTACTCGGTTCGGAGCTTTTTGACAGTGTTTAGTAAGTAACGTGCATTACTCAACTATAGAATAAAATTTTGTACTGAAGAATTCTAGCTTCAAGTAATGACTTCATTAAGAAATTACTTGGCAACAAGTAATTACTTGTTTATAAATACGAGTGTTAGTGTGTTGTGTTTCTGTGTAGCTCTTGTATACAAATAAATATATATTCTTTCTTTTCTTTCTTCCTTTTCTTTCAGATTCAGTCGTGGGAAGCAATGGCGGAGTTAACCACTTCTCGCGTCTATATTCCACGATGGTGCAACCCACTGTGAAATAAATAAATATTGCTGGACAGTTCACACAACATTATCTAGCCCCAAGCTAAGCAGAGCTTGTGTTATGGGTACTAGACAACTGATATACTTAATACAATATATTACATAGATAGATATTTTTTTATTATATATAGAAAATACCCAGAACACCCTGAACAAATATCTGCGGATCGCGCAAATATTTGTTCCGAGGCGGGAATCGAACCCGCAACCTCCTGCGTCGCAGGCGAACGTTCACCCGCCGCGCCACAGTGGTCGTCGTGAAAAGAGGCCCATTGAGGCTCTGCCTACCCCTTCGGGGAAAGAGGCGTGTGCCTGTATGTGCATTGAGTAGATTGGGTGCAAATTGAGTTCTTGCTTACACAATAATGTATACATACGCAAGCATCGCCTGAAGCATAACGAGTTTGCAATAAGTTTTGATTTAATTTTATTTATGTGCGAAGAGTTTGTGTAACTTCTCTAATAAGGTAACGTGCAATAACTAGTACTTAGTTCGCCGCAACGTGACCTCGCAAAGTGGTATGGGGCCACTTGGACCCCCGTAGCTCAAAAAACCCTGTACCAAACAAGCTCATGTTCGTTTTTAGGGTTCCGTACCCAAAGGGTAAAACAGGACCCTATTACTAAGACTCCGCTATCCGTCCGTCTGTCCGTCTGTCACCAGGCTGTATCTCATGAACCGTGATAGTAAGGCAGTTGAAATTTTCACAGATGATGTGTTTCTGATGCCGCTATAACAAAAAATACTAAAAAACAAAATCAAATTAATAATTAAGGGGGCTCCCATACAAAAAACGTGTTTTTTTTGCCGTTTTTTATAGATAATGGTACGGAACCCTTCGTGCGCAAGTCTGATTCGCAATTGGCCAGTTTTCTTTTTAACGTTGATGGACCTTTGCTTGTCCAGAATCTCACCTGTTGGTAAGTGACGATGTGGCCGAAGATGGAGCAGAAAGGTCTAGAAGGCACCTTCACTCTAGCCTTGAAGAGACCCAGATTATAGTTTTCAGGATAGACAGACGACGGTGGTGTATCCGCTCCTTAGCAGTTCGCATTATAAAGGTAGAACTGAACCGTTTAGTACCTACGAATAGAAGGTATACTAATGAGGTAAGGATTGTATCGAGCCGTGTGTCTGCATTATATTCATATTACTTACCTACCTAGCCAAGTTTCATCAAGACTGGATCAACGGTTCTGCAGCTATCATCGGACAAACACACATACCTACATAAAAACAAACGCCTCACTCTTAGAGCTATATGGGAATCTTCAAGTCCAAACTGTACCGTACTCTATGTCATTGCAAAATGACGAACAAAATGGAGCACTTGTGTTATTTATTGAATCATTATTAGGGTGACCCGAGAGCTGGCTCTTATCTGGCTCAACGCATTAGTATTGCCATTCAGCGTGGCAATGCAGCCAGCATCTTAGGGACGCTTCCGTCTGGTAGTGATTTGGATCAGTTGAGCTACCTTTAGATCGCTTGCAGCGGTCTTCAGGTAGCACAACTGTTTCATAATGTATTTTGTACATACCTTGTATTATTCTTTGTGTAAATAAATGTATTATTAGATATATATTATTACTAGTGCGCGGCTTCGCTCGCGTTTTACCTGGATAAAAAGTAGCCTATAGCTCAATCCAGGTCATAATCTATCTGGGTACCAAATTTCATCGAAATCGTTTCAGCCGTTTCGGCGTGTCTGAGTAACAAACATCTAGACATCGTAACTTTGACATATAAATGTTATTTGGGATGGGATAAAATGTTAGGTACTTCATAACTAGTTATTTAAAGTAGGTATGTAATTATGTTAATGATTTAATCTCGACCTATAATGATAGATAGATAGATTGGATAGACACTTTATTCTAATTTCTTTTTTTAACGACGACCTCTGTGGCGCGGCGAGCGAAGGTTGGCCTGCGACGCAGGAGGTTGCAGGTTCGATTCCCGCCTCGGAACAAATATTTGTGCGATCTGCAGATATTTGTTCCGGGTGTTCTGGGTATTTTCTATATATAATAAAAAATATCTATCTATGTAATATATTGTATTAAATATATCAGTTGTCTAGTACCCATAACACATGCTCTGCTTAGCTTGGGGCTAGATAATGTTGTGTGAACTTATTATTATTATTTTACACCAAAAAATAAAACACAAAAAAGGATTAACTAAATCAAATTATAGTACAATGGGCGGCCTTATCGCTGAAAGCTATTTCTTCCAGGCAACCTTTGTATGGAAAGTAATAACGAACAGCGGTGCACAGAGTAAAATAAATTAATAATAACAACAACAATAATGATAGATGGATAAGAAAACGTTTACATAACTCGAATACATAATATGCTATCTTCGATAAATTATTTATTATTTTAATTATTTTAAAATATACTACTACATAGCGATGAAGTTAAATACTACATTTTGTGCCCTACTAATTCTACTAATAAACTTAAAACGTGGATAGAACCGACAGATATTGATTTTTTAGCTTAAGCTTGAATGTGTGCAGGGAAGATGCTTGCCTGATTCCTCAATGAGCTCAAATAAATTAAAAATCTCCATCAGTAGATCAGTTTTTTTTTTTTTTTTTTTTTTTTTTAACATTAATAGACCTTTGTTTGACCACGATCTCACCTGTTGGTAAGTGACGATGTGGCCGAAGATGGAGCACAAAGGTCTAGAAGGCACCTATTCACTCTTGACTTGAAGAGACCCAGATTATAGTTTTCAGGAAAGACAGACGACGGCAGTGTGTTCCACTCCTTAGCAGTTCGCATTATAAAGGTAGAACCGAAACGTTTTGTGCGAATAGAAGGTATACCAATGAGGTAAGGATGGTACTGAGCCGTACGCCTGCTCGTCCATGAAAAGGAGATGGTGGGATCAGATCGTGCAGTTCCTGGGAGCATTCCCCGAAATGTAACCTATAGAAGATTGAAAGGAATGCAACCTTACGGCGGTGCTCGAGACTCTGGATCTTAGTCTCCGCCATATGTTGCACACCTATGAGCCTGAAAGCTCCACGTTCGATCGAGTCCAAGGCAGCAAGCTGGTATTTGGCCGAACCATCCCAAACATGGCAGCAGTACTCCATACCAGCCCGGACTTGTGCTTTATATAAACTAAGAAGCTGTCCTGGTGTGAAGTAACGCTTTACCTTATTCAGGATGCCTAGCTTCATGGCAGCTGTTTTTGCCTTAGACTCGATGTAAGAGCCAAAGTTGAGAGTAGGCGTGAGCGAAACACCTAAGAGCTCGAGGTGATTTCCTATAGCTACAGGTACATCACGGAATACAGGAACTTGGAGAAACGGACTTTTTTTCGCCGAGAAGAGACAAGCCTGCGTTTTAGAGGCATTGAACTTGACTAGATTGGCATCACCCCAGTCGGATACAGCCTTGAGAGTCAAATTCAGACGCTGCAGCATCTCATCTCTTAACCCCTGAATTTCATTCTGCCTAGCTCGCGCAGTATTTCTTCCCTATACCTACATACTATGGAGTAAGCTTCCATTTGAGGTTTTCCCGCTTGGTTACGTCGCGTCGCCTTGGTTGTGTCGCTTCAAGGAAAATGTTCATAAATTCCTTCAGGGTAGGCAGCGCATCGACAATACCCCCGGTGTTGCCGGTGTCTATAAGCGACGGTGACCACTTCACACCAGGTGGCCCGTATGCGAAATTGCCTATTTGTTACATAAAAAAACACACAAAACTCACCTGACCCAAACATGTTAATAAATCCACCAAATAGGAACATAATGAAAGCCACGTGGAATGAACACCAGACGTAGCTGGGGTTATCTCAGGGTCAGTTGATACACAGCATCACTGACAGTTAGTACAGTTACAGCTATAATTAGTCCGGTTAGTTGCACTCTTGTTGCATTCATGATACAGTGGTTCATGATTTTCTTGTTTCGTACAATGTAATGAATTCTTCTTTGTGGGCTTTATCTGTCCAGATGCCATAAGTTCATCATTATTTTGTATGATGATTGATGATACCTACGGTAATGCCCCGTAGACGCGACAACCGCAAATTTTGTCACTACCTAACCCATCCAAGTTTAGATAAGTTAGTAACTGACATAATAGCACTCACGAAACGAAAAGTGAGCAAAAAACCACGAACAACAATGGTTAAACAAATATTCACTAGATACATACACATACATAAACACACGCCTTTTTCCCCGAAGGGGGTAGGCAGAGCCTCAATGGGAATCTTTTCACTGTGGGTTGCACCATCGTGGTATATAGACGTGACAAGTGGTGAGTTCATTCCCACCATTGCTTCCTACGACTGACTCTGCTAACGATTTCTTCCAGCAATATAACCAGTCCACAATAAGCTAGCGGCCAGGGTAATCGAAAATATAAATGATATTAATTTGATCAACGTCTAGATATTAATTTTAAAAGCTTTTTTCAACGGCTAGTTCACTATTTTTTATCGAGAAAATGTATCATACTCGTGTTTTGGACTCTGTAAACCTCAAGGCTTCAAAGACATTGCTTGCACGGACACTTAACTCTAACAAAAATAGCATTGTGAAGCTCAGTAAACGTCGAACCGGATGACGCCGAATAAAATCTCGATGGACCAACGACATTTAAAAGGTCGCAGGAAGTCGATGGATTGAGACAGCTAAAGACCGTTTGTCGTGGCATTATAATATGAGGGAGACCTATGTCCAGCAGTGGACTTCTATAGGCCGATGATGAAGAAACTAGTGAGAAGTATAGAGTTCGTTTTTTCAGCGTATGGGCTTCGTATGGGTATGGTTCAATAAGAATCTGATTCCTAATATAACGTTTGAAACTATCATGGTTATGTACATACTTTTAACTTGAAACGGGATATTTACCAAGACATTTAATTTTTAATTGTTCCCGATATTTCGGCACAGTTGCATGCCAGTTCTCCCGTGAAAAGAATTTGATTCCTTTTTGTTTTTAACTGCTTGAATGACGGAACAAGCAGATGGCCTACCTGATAATAAGCGGTAACCTTTGCTTATGCCAATGCCTTACCTCATAGGTGACGTCTACCTAGGACGTACCCTATGTGGCATTGCACTACGCCCGCCACCCTGAGACAAAGATGAAGACTCATGTGCCTGTAATTTCACCGGCACCCATACCCTTCAAACCAGAACACGGTAATGCGAGCTATCTATGTGCTTTGCGGTTGAAATAGGTATGTTGGTAGTTCTTCCCCAAGACGAACTTTTTCACAAAAAAGCTCTACTACTACAAAAATTACGTCAGTGTTATGGGAACTAAGTACTTGTAAACACTATAATTTATTTTCTGCAATGTGATTCAGAGTTATTCGAAGCATCCCTGAGTCAGCCCTTGAAATACGACATGGCAATGTCACTTTATCCAACTTGCACAATTTTAGGATGCCAAAGTGACTCACGAACAATCAGGGAGACAGAAGACTGCAAGGAGATTTTCTATATATAAAAAAATTCTCTATGAAGGAGACTGAATCTGCCATTTCTTAAAGAAACGTCGTCATTTTTCTTTAGTTACATTTTAATGTGTTTTTTCGAGTTATTTCGTGTAGTTTTGTTGGCATTTTAACCAGTATAACTTAAACAAATAGCATATGGCGTGTGATGTAGTGAAATTGGGTGTCTTTTCGAAATGGTGGATTTTTCCCTGTAAAAACTCTGTTTTTCTGCCACCATTTAAACTGGGTTATGACTTGACGGAGACTCTTGACGACTTGACAAATTTTATTACAAATTAATATCACTAGACATTGGCGAAATTGTTTGGAGCACTCCTCAGACACCATTATAAGAAGAAGAAGAAGAAGAAGGGTGCCAAAGTGACTCACGAACAAACACGGAGACAGAAGACGCAGTAGAAGATCGTCTTCTACTTTTTGTTGTCTATTTTATAGTCGCTAATACAGTTGACGTGCTCCTGTGTTTTACTAACCTTATTTTATAGAGCTAAGTGAGTAGGTACTTTCAATTCAAGAATGAAACTATCAAATATTTGTAGAAAATATTGAAGAGCTGATTGATGGTCTAGATAGAGTCTAGTGGGATGGAGCCCGTCTTTGGAGGACTCTGTACCGGTAGGGCGCTTACGCTCTTATGCACGCGGACGAATTTTGGTTCTATTTTGGCTATTATCTAATAAAATTCCATGAAATTTTGAAAACATGATTAGTAGGTACACTAAGCGTAATATACCCGTTCTAGCTAGACGTTATAGTGAACTAAAGAAAAGTGTGTTAATAAAAAAATATACAACAGCGGATTGGTCTTATTTGGAGGCTTTCTCCTCACAGAGAGTCAATGTTATGTGCTGTTATGTTATTGTTGTTATATGTTATTGAACTTGACATTGTAAAAAAAAATGTCTTATTTATCTGTAAAGTGAACAGTTTTAACCATGTAAAAAAACTAACAAAGTGCAGCTGTTTTCGACTGAAAATTTGATTCAACATTTAAACGACTTAGAATTTTGTACTTTTTCTTTCACCTAAATGATCATTAACCAAGTGAAAAAAAAAAAATAGTGCAGCTGTTTTTGACAGAAAATTTTATTCAAAAACTTTACCTTCAAGTTGAACGTATGATTCTGTGATGCGACGGTTTTCACGTGGCAAATAATTGTTTTCGTGATTTTCATTTACTTTTCGTTCCGCAAACGCTATTCTGTCACTTTTTAACTTACTTGAACTTGTATGCACGTTAACACTTCCACCATTTCCTGAAGCTACAAGTTATTAGTCATCATCTTGCCCTCAGTGCCAAAACACATCACGAGTAGCGATGCTAATTTGCAACGCAAAAATCTGTGAAATTCAGTATTTTGAGCGGAACGATAGACGTTATGAATTTGTATGGCTTCGCGCGGCATTGATGTGTTTCGGCGGTTTCCTCGTTTCGTGCGTAAACTTTGGAGTAAACAACGGAGATGGACGCGATTCGTGCGTTCTTTCAAGGGAAGAAAATACCTACTCCTTTAATAGCGGTACAAACGATCTCAACAAGCGAAGCAGACTTATCAGTTAAGTAATTCTATTATAACTGCATACATAAAGGTATTTGAAACGGTTCGCCCGTTTCGGACGGGAAAAACCTTTGAATCTTAGGTCTGTTCAATATTCCTAGATAGGCACTTTAAACTCTATGCTATTTTAATATTTACAAATACATACATATCATGAGATCTGAATATATCATACTTTCTTCATACGTTCCTCCGATTTTATAAGTCCTAGTTTAGAGGGGTCCAGGGAGCGTCCGGGCGGGGTTTCATTTGTAGTCCAGGTTAAAAAAACACAAATCTTGGGCCGCCACCGGGTGGGGATTTAATGTCTTTGAAAATAGGTGTGAAAAGAGGCCTATTTGAGGCCTTTCGGGGAAAAAGGCGTGTGTCTATGTATGTATGAAAATAAATAAGAAGTTGATTTATGAAATGTTGATCTATTTTTTGTAATACTAAGTTTAAAAAAAACTGTTGACATGTCCGGGTTCTGGGCTCCAACATCTGCGGTTCCACGCGTCTTGTCCTGGTTGCCAAACTTTAGAGGTGGCATCCCTAGGATCACCACATTTCAAGGTCAATAAAACGATCATTTAGACTTTATGACACCCGCGCGTTCGAACTTTCTCGTCTCATACGGACTGCGCCAAACCCAGGCAGAAATATTTATACAAAAAAAAACGCCTAACGCCGCTTGATAAAGCGGTTTTTAGGGTTCCGTAGTCAAAGACAAGGAACCCTTATAGATTCGTCATGTCTGTCTGTCTGTCTGTCTGTCTGTCTGTCTGTCCGTGTATGTCACAGCCTTTTTTTTCCGAAACTATAAGAGCTATACTGCTGAAACTTGGTAGGTAGATGTATTCTGTGCACCGCATTAAGATTTTTACACAAAAATTGAAAAAAAACAATTATTTTTGGGGTTCCCCATACTTAGAACTGAAACTCAAAAAATATTTTTTCATTAAACCTATGCGTGTGGAGTATCTATGGATAGGTCTTCAAAAATTATGTTGAAGTTTCTAATATAATTTTTTTCTAAACTTAATAGTTTGCGCGAGATACACTTCCAAAGTGTTAAAAAGTGTGTCCCCCCCCCCCCCCCCGTAACTTCTAAAATAAGAGAATGATAAAACTAAAAAAAATATATGTTGTACATTACCATGTAAACTTTCACTCAAAATTGGTTTGAACGAGATCTAGTAAGTAGTTTTTTATTTTTGGGGTTCCCCATACTTAGAACTGAAACTCAAATTTGTTTTTCATCATACCCATACGTTGGGGGTATCTATGGATAGGTCTTCAAAAATGATTTTGAGGTTTCTTATGTCATTTTTTTCTAAACTGAATAGTTTGCACGAGAGACACTTCCAAAGTGGTAAAAAGTGTGTCCCCCCCCCCCCCCCCCCATAACTTCTAAAATAAGAGAATGATAAAACTAAAAAAAATATATGATGTTCATTACCATGTAAACTTTCACTCAAAATTGTTTTGAACGAGATCTGGTAAGTAGTTTTTTTTTACTACGTCATTAATCGTAATCCATCCAAGAACTTTTATATTATGTTACTTGCTGCTACGGAACCCTTCATGGGCGAGTCCGACTCGCACTTGGCCGCTTTTTTATTGAATATCTCGCATAATATAGATAATTTGTCAAAACCCCTAGAGTAAACCCTCGGCTTTGTTGTATTGACTTTATTTCTCTATTTTTTAACCAATAATAAATGCACCATTTTAATAAACAATCGAATAAACATAAAATAGACGTAAGTTTGTTTTTTTTTTATATCGAGAAAATATTGTTCTATCGTGTTTCTGTCAGGGTGATCCCTCGGAATTATAATGTAGTATCCATGCATATTTTTAATTTGAATATTGTACTTGATTTAGTCAGTTAAAAATCTAATCTAAGATTGGTAATTTTGCGTTATACCCCACCTTAAATGCGAGACTTTAATAATGAACCCCACAGTAGGTTCAGAAATAGTCAAGTAAAAGTCTGCCACAACACATTGCATCTAATCTACATACTCGGTCGTTATACCCAAACGTTCTTGAATGAATTTAGTTCATGCATTTGCATACAGTGAGTCATTTCGGTTCAAGGGCGGGGTTTCATCACTACGTTTATTAATAAGGTTGTGCGACTAAGCCTTGATGATCTGTGGTTCGCGACGGGCGTTGCCGGCTGAGATGCGAGAGGTACGTGTTCGATTCCCGCTCCGGGACAAATGTTTGTATGATTTGCAACTATTTGTTACAGATCTGTGTGTTGGTTGTGGTACCATAGTAATCGTATACACACGGCACAGCATCCTGCATCCTGCAGCACGGCATCCTGGTGTGGTACGGAGGCCTGCAATGCTCTTAGCTGGTGTGGGATCAGGACTATGACGTAAGAAAAGAAGAAAGTAAGAAAGAAAATTAGTTTTTAACCCCCAAGAGGACACAAGTACACAACACACACATAAAACATTACCGACCTCTGTGGCGAGGCAGGTGAAGATTCGCCTGCGACGCAGGATGTTGCGGGTTCAATTCCCGCCTCGGAATAAATATTTGAACGATCTGCAGATATTTGTTCAGGGTATTCTTGGTATTTTCTATGTATTATAAAAAATATCTACAGTATATGTAATGACGACCTCTGTGGCGCGGCGGGCGACGGTTCGCCTGCGACGCAGGAGGTTGCGGGTTCGATTCCCGCCTCGGGGCGAACCTTCGCCCGCCGCGCCACACAGGTCGTCAAATACGGGTATATACGGGATGTATGGCAATATCCCTGTATAGAATGTCATGATAAACAATCTACAGCCACCTCCATCCACCGACTTCCTGCGAACGAAACAATGTCTTCGGTCTATCGAGCCTCGCTTGACCGTCTACTGCGTCGTCCAGTTCGTGGCCACAACTCGATAAACAGGCCAAATCCCTTACCGAGTAGTCTTACCAGTAGAACTACCAGCGGTGCTTGGTTCTGTGATAGCTTGACCATTGTCACGTCAACAATTAACTGGATGTGACACCTGCGGTCAGTCAAGGGCTGGTTACGTAATGACATGATTTATTCATGTGTGTAGCTCTTAAGAATGTTCAGTAGACCTGCTTATGCCTTTGTACGAACTTATGGTGCAGGAGCTAACTAACTATATAATTATATTTTTCCCCATTCCCGGCACATGAGACTTTGCATAATGTCTATGGTGCAATAACCACCACGCTTGGCAGGCGGATTGGTGATCGCAGTATTATTGTTGGGAACTCCGGTGGAATGCTGCCGCAGATACCCTAGTGTTTTTTTTTATTTTTTATTTAACTCCCCTTTGTTCTATAGGACTGTTACGTCATAGATTAACAGTTCTATGACGTAACAGTCCTATAGAACAAATGGGAGTAACCGGAATGACGGAACTAGCATAGGCACACCTGATGTAAGCTCTGCCTTTAACAATGCTACCTTATAGGTCCATGTGGTCTCATGTGCCTGTAATTTCAGTTTAATCCCTTAGTTGGCTTTAACGACATCCACAGGATGAGACGGAGGGATCTATTCTTAGGCCGGCCACACCACGCTATAATCCCGCACTAATAGACAAAGTTTGGATGTTTGGATGTTCAGATGTTTGTATGTTTGATACTCGATCACGCCAAAACAGCTGAACCAATTTCAGTAAAATTTTGGTACAGAAATAGGTTAAGACCTGGATTGAGCTATAGGCTACTATTTGTCCTGGTCAAACGCGACGTGCGGGCACCAGTGTGTAATGAGCCCTATTACCACACCGCCCATGAAGAATAATTTACGCCTCTTGCCACTGTCTCCTGATCTAAGTGTTGTGTTTGTGCCTAGTCTACTTACTGCCTTAGGAGCGTCGAAGGCTATTTGCCAATGCATACAACAGATTGTTTAGTCTGTGTAGTGGGCATCGTGAATACGTTAAAGGTAATAATTATTCCACTGATGTCTTTAATTCGTGTTGGTATTCAGGAAATGATAGAAAATCGAGTCAACTCAACGAAATAGGCCACTTCAATGATTGGAAGTCGAGATGGGTTATATCTAATTATATATAGGGGAGGTACAGAAGCATGAGGCACTTTTTCCACAAGTCATTAATGTTGTAAAAATTAAAAACCCCCAACGGAAAACGGCTGAATTGATTTTGATCAAACAAAGCTATGAACACTCCCGACAAATACACCTTTTAAACAAAAAAAGAAAAATCTAAATCGGTTCATCTGTTCGGGAGCTACGATGGGACAGACAGACACACACACAGACACGTTAAACTTATAACACCCCTTCGTTTTTACTTCGGGGGTTAAAAAGCAAGTGGCAACGAAACGGTTACTATAATAATGTTTTCATGATATTTTTCGACACACTTGTTCATAAAGTTGCTCTAATTTCACCGCAATTAGGCACATGATGACGCCTGTAATAAAACTGTGACTTTTTCATAGTTTTTTTTTTTTTTTTTTTTTTATACTACTGAATGACGGAAAAAGCCGTTGGCCCACCTGATGTTAAGCGGTAACCTCTGCCTATGAACAGTGCATTACCTCATAGGTCACGTCCACCTAGGACGCGCCCTATGTCGCATTGCACTGCGCCCGCCACCCTGAGACATAAGGATAAAAAGTCTCATGTGCCTGTAATTTCACCGGCACCCTTACCCTTCAAACCGGAACACAGCAACGCGAGCACTACTGCTTTGCGGCAGAAATAGGTATGGTGGTAGTACTTCCCCGGACTAACTCTTTCACAAAAAAGCTCTACTACTACTATTATTACTTATTATTCACTAGTGAGTTATAGAGACAGTTCAACATTTACACAGAGTGTGTATTGCTGTTTTATTATTATTTTGTTAACTAGTGTGTTGAAAACCGTCGCATTATACACGTGTGTATTGGTTATTACCGTCCTCGGCTCTCTTAAGACCCTCACCTGACGGCTCAGGTCTCAATGACGCCTCAGCGGTAATCTCCAATATTACACACTAGTACCATAATGTACTATTATCAGTAGTACATATAGTTGGCTCTAATTATTGTGAAGAACAGTCTTCCAAATATAATCAGTATTTAAGATATAAGACATTTTCTGAACCCTGTCAAAAGTGCCCAGACCTCCCCTCCCAGTGGTCAGGTAGTTCAGGCATCCCTGTAGGAAGTTTGGAAACTGTTTCAAATACTATTACACAATAATGCATGTCGCAAAATTCCTAATCGTTGATTTGATTTGTAACTTACTAAGTTAAGTACAATATTCAAATTAAAAATATGTATGGATAATATAATATTATAATTCCAATGGATCACTGTACCAGAAATACGATAGGACAAAAAAAAAAAGTTAGCTATAACTTTTGGCTAGACCTGATTGTTTATAAAAAATATTGGGTAAAAAAATAGATAAATTAAATAGATAATTGATTAATTTTGACCCAAATAATATGTACCATTGTACATTGTATTAGGAAACAATCAAATCTAGACGAAAGTTAGAGGTAACTGAATATTGTAGTAGTCAGTTAAAAATCAAATCTACGATTTGGAATTCTGCGGCATGCCCCTCTTTAGTATACAAGTAACTAATTTTGTCAAAATTAAAAAACCCTCAACGCAATGAAACGGCTGAACCGATTTTGATCAAACATAGCTAAGAACAATCAAGACTAATTCACCTTTCAAACAAAAAAAAAAAACAGTTCATCCGTTCGGCAGCTAGGATGCCACAGACAGACACACAGACAGACATACAGACACGTCAAACTTATAACACCCCGTCGTTTTTACGTCGGGGGTTATAAATTATCAAATATTACTAAAAAAAAAACAACAACTTATTAATACCAGGTACTTAGTGTGTTACGTTTTATTTATTTTGTTATTTTCAGAAGCTTTACAATTAAATATTTTCTATTAATCTCCGTTCTCATCATCACCATCATCATCATCATCAACAACAGACCTTAGCCTTTAGACGTCCACAGCTGGACGAAACCTCCCCCATTTTTTTTTTTTTTTTTTTGTATACTACTGGATTGGTGGAGCTAGCATATGGCCCACCTGATGTTAAGCGGTAACCTCTGCCTATGAACAGTGCATTACCTCATAGGTCACGTCCACCTAGGACGCGCCCTATGTGGCATTGCACTGCGCCCGCCACCCTGAGACATAAACATGAAAAGTCTCATGTGCCTGTAATTTCACCGGCACCCTTACCCTTCAAACCGGAACACAGCAATGCGAGCACTACTGCTTTGCGGCAGAAATAGGTATGGTGGTAGTACTTCCCCGGACGAACTCTTTCACAAAAAAGCTCTAGTACTACTATAATCCAACGGAGGGATTTTAAATAATCACCACACTTCGCAGGTCCGGTGATCCCAATATTGGCGTTGAATACTGACGTGGATGCTGCTGCCCAAACCCTGGTGGTCTCATCCTTCAAAAAAATATCAAAAGTTTGAACAACTTTTTTGATACTTATTGGGATGACTGGTCAAGCAGATGGCCCACCTGCCGAAAAAGAATCATCACAAACTCATCATCATCATTAGTATCAGTGAAATCGATACTAACCTATTATATTTGAGGAAGGAAATCTAATAACATAGCACCCAACAGTCACATATACATAGTCCTGATCCCACACTAGGATTTCCTGTGTCGTGGGTATCAGAAACTACGAGTACCATCATGGTACCATAACACCCGGACCCGGAACAAATATTTGCAGATCATACAAACATTTGCCCAATTTGGCAATCAAACCCTTACCCTCTCGCATCTCAGCCGGCTACTCACACGACGTGAGGTAAAATTTAACCGTTTTGTTTTTTCCTTGTAACCTAGCATATCTTTTATGTACCAATTTATTCAATTAATTATCCAATTAACGACCTTTTAACGACACATAAGTCACAAATCCTGGAAAATCCGAAATACTGTGGCATAAACAATGCTGCTGAAGATAATTATGTAAGCGAATACCTACTACATACATACATACATAAACTCACGCCTGTTTCCCGGACGGGTAGGCAGAGACCACGGATTTCTACTTGCTACGATCCTGACACACCTCTTTTGCTTCATTCACTCTCAGAATGTGATGACATTCTTCATACATGCTCGTCGGTTAAGGGTACTCTTGACCTGGCCTTTTTCCAGAACGTCTCCGATCTGGTCTGAATACGTTCGCCGAGGTCTTCCCCTTCCCACTGTGCCATTCACGCTCGTACCTACTAGTCCTACTACTACTACCTACTAGTCTGTAGTCTGTACCTACTAGTCTGTAATGTAAGTAATTAAGTATTGTTACAAAATGTATGAAGTCCCAGTAGGTAAAGGTAGTCAGTATACCTAACTAAACCTAGATCATGTAATGTAAACAAATTCTGTAAATCCCAGTGAGTGTATATTGTATTAGTAATGTTTAATAAAATTGTAAGTATGGCTTTCGACATGTAAGCATATCTGTGGTTTTATGAGTAACTAGCTTCCCCTCGCGACTTCGTCCGCGCAGTCTCCGCATCTGAATAAGCCCCGGGATAATGTAGCCTCCTGTTAGAGACAGAATCTGAATGAATCAGAAGATGACTTTTCGATCTCATCCCCGCATCGAGATTTTACCATCGCTCTTCCCGGCACCGTGACAAAGCTCATCCACACATCATAGATCCCTGGGTTTCTCGTACGACTCGTTTCTCGAGATCATTTCTTCCCCATACCTACAAACTATGGAATGAGCTTCCATCTGAGGTTTTCCAGCTTGGTTACGACATGTGTCGCTTCAAGAAAAATGTTCATAAATTCCTTCAGGGTAGGCAACGCATCGACAATACCCCCGGTGTTGCCGGTGTCTATAAGCGACGGTGACCACTTTGCATCAGGTGGGCCGTAAGCTGGTTTGCCTATTAGTTTCATAAAAATAAAAAAAAACTTCTGAATCAGATGTATTTCCGGAGAAAACATCTACATCAACAAAAAAACAATTTTTAATTCACACTTATCACGGTGTTCCTTTAATTATGTGGCCTCTGTGGCGCGGCGGGCGAAGGTTCACCTGGGACACAGGCGGTTACGGGTTCGATTCCCGCCTCGGATCAAATATTTTTACGATCTGCAGATATTTGTTCAGGGTGTTCCGGGTATTTTCTAAGTATAATAAAAAAAAAAAAATGTATTGTGTTAAGTATGTTAGTTATCTAGCACCCATAACACAAGCTCTGCTTAGCTTGGGGCTAGATAATGTTGTGTGAACTGTCCAGCATTATTTATTTTATTTATTTATTTATTAAAGTTCAAAATTAGTCGGAGGACTACTAAGCATGTGATTGCTGTGTTACTTGTTATGTTAAAAGAGATTGCCTAGGTATATAACATTCATCATATTATGATGACGTAGTTTCTGGTGTCCTTAATTTGCTAAGTAAATATCCAGGTAGAATTATTATCGAGAGAGAATAATCGAAATCGACATCTGCGGCCTTAATTGAAATTGCAAATATTTGCTTTAAGACGGCATTGGAGTGAAGACCTTCAAATGCATCGGAAATGGCCTCAATACTTGCGTAACTATTGAATTATCTATACTAATACCACAGAATATATAATAGTAGGTACAAGTACTAATTCTTAGTAACTGTCAATTAATCTGTTGCGGTTTGGTCCAATTTCCAACATAATAATCTCTTGTAAACATCCTGTCCTTATATAAACACTCAGTACTTTCTTCGACTATTTTTTTAGATAACAGATTAGTACCTACGGTCGTAGATAAGAACTATAAGTATTATGTGAAAAATATTTTTTTCAACACAAGTTTTTATAAATTATTGATCGTAACCGTGTGCTGATCAAAATGAGCCTAAACACGGCCAGTCTACTATTATCCATCAAGGAGTTCCGTTGTCCACATTCCGTCTCAATCATCAGATCAGCTCGCTGTCACCATCATATTGTATTGTCATCGGAACTTGACAGGTATGCCAATATGCGTGGGATCAAAAAGAAAAACGGCCTCACTACTAAGCAGAGTGCGCGTGAGAAACAACAGCATCCTGAAAGAAATTGCAAACAATTACGCATGTCCTCTGGTTTGAAAACTCTCCCGGAGGACGAAATCTGTGTTAGTTATTAATTACTAACCTCTAATATTAAGCTTACTAACACTATGGACTATGTTGTCTGAATAAAAAAATCTTTATTATAAATATTAATACGGATGCACCCCAAATTTTAGCTCAATCGGTTGAGGATAACTGCTTTAAAATTCAGTTGCGAGATTCCACCCGGACAAATATATTCCACCGGACATGCATTGCAAGTTAATATAAAGCTTGTAATTAAGGTGAATGCTCACGCTTGCGGCGCGAAATTCAAATATGTTGGTGTTTTTTGCCCATTACAGCTCATCAACACTTCTTCAGATAGCAAAAGTTGAGTTCACGACAACTAGGAGACCTAACACACATGTTTTAATTGATTGTATCTCATAAATATCATCAGTTTAGCTACGATACCCCTAAACAAACAAAAACACTGTAAAAATGTGTTTAGGGGTATCATAGCTAAACTGATGATATTTATGAGATACTATCAATAAAAACATGTGTGTTAAGTCTCCTAGTTGTCGCGAACTCAACTTTCGTTATCTGAAGAAGTGTTGATGAGCTGTAATGGGCAAAAAACACAAAAAAAAAAGAATTTCGCGCCGCAAGCGTGCGCATCCACCTTAAATAGGCAGCATTCAATGTGTATGAAGAAATGCGCAATTTTTTAATGACGGTCTTTTTATGTCTGGATTGTCGCAAAATTTCAAATCGTAGTTCTGATTTTTAACTGACTAAATCAAATACAATATTCAAATTAAACATATATATATATTAAAACATTATCTATAAAAACGGCAAAAAAATCTAGTTTGTTGTATGGGAGCCCCCTTAAAATTATTTTATTCTTTTTTTTTGTATTTGTTGTTATAGCGGCAACAGAAATACATCATCTGTGAAAATTTCAACTGTCTCACTATCACGGTTCATGATTGGTGACAGGCGGACAGACAGACAGCGGAGCCTTAGTAATAGGGTCCCGTTTAACCCTTTGGGTACGGAAACTTAAAAAACACAAACTTAGGTACCTATAAATTTTGGCTAGTTTAGTTTTTTGTTTTAGTTTAGGCTATTGTTTCTCTTATGGTGCATATTATTGGGTTAAAAATTAGATAAATAAAATCAATACAATAAAGGCGAGGGCTTAGGGGTTTTGTAAAATTATCTATATTTTACGAGATATTCAATGTTCAACGCTTTTTTTTGTATGAGGATTTATTTCTGAGGTTGGCGCGGCCCCAATGTTATTTTTTAAATGCTATACAAAAGTGGAAGTACCTATGCTTTGGTAATCAATTACTTCCTTCACTTTGATATTTTAAATCACTATCTAGGGCGCGTCTCGATAGAACATTGCAAGATCAATCATCGTACACTCCATACAATAACACATACATATTCATTATCGGTTTTATTGTCTGAGGCGGACCTCAATATGTCATGTATTCATTTATCGCAAGTGTGAACCGACCTTTTACTTCTTGATTCTTCATAATAACATAATAATACAACAATTATCTGGAGGCCAATTCTCGGATTGTAGACATTATCTCTAAATTAGAGAGAATGTCTACAACAAATGTCACGAACATGTCACAATAACCATCAAATCGTATTCGATTTGAATGATTTTGGTCGACTTATGTCCATTTGTGACATCACGAGAATAGCAAATTATGATTTTATTCGACATTCGCCATCTTTTTTCGACATATGTCGAATTCGACATAATCTCTAAAGTACGAGAATTGCCCTCCTGGTGTGACCGAGCTTCGCTCAGCTTTGTTTTTTTTGTAAAATCGTGTTTACTAAGCATCGAGCAACACGGAATGGAGACGCCATCAAAGGCATTCCCCGCTGTAGTTCCCCTCTAAATTGAATGCCCTCGAGGGCATACAGCTTATAAAAAACTAGCTGTCGCCGATCGCTCTGTCAGACTGAATCGACTCGCGTGGGAGATAGTGCTCTAAGAAAAATGCCGAATTGTTCAGTTTTATGCTGTAAAAAAACGATTGGATCATCAAATTTACAAAAAGATAGTGCTTCCTTTCACATGTACCTGAATTTCAATTAAATTATTATAATTTACTGCATAAAAATTGACCAAGTCAAATTAAGCCATGTAAAAACAAAAGTGGCCATCTCAGATTTTGTAATTTTTGAGTTAGTTTTCGGGGTAAAATAATAAAACTGAACAGTTTAACAAAAAAAACCGTGAATGTTTTATCAATAACTGATTCACTCTTCACTACGACTGCACTTCAGTACACTGGTCATTCATTACTCTCAAATCACTCCCAAGTTACTTGATTTATTCGCACTGAAAGCCAACTCCCTTACGACTGCCCTGCCCACTCTTAAACCGAGCTCCACTTAAGCGTGTGATAGAGGGGTGACATAAAAGTGACCAAAAGCATAGATATAAATGTGTATAATACATCAATGTGCATGTCAGGATGTATTCTGCTGACGTAAACATGTATATACATGTATGTTCTGCATACACGCACTCAATCGGAACCTAGGCGGATATCCGTGGTTCACTCTGGGCCTCAACGGAAGAACAGCGCTGGGTTGCCAACGTGGCCTAGCAAACGCTGAGTTGAGGACCCTTTTGTGGCTTGCGTCAGGCACACACACAAATTGCCTTTATTATATCTGTGTTATTTGTTTTTGTTTTAGTTTTTATATAGTTCATATCTTGTTTGCTTTTTTGTTGGTGTGTGTCTTTGTTTGTATAGTCATAAATAAACGTTTATTTCTTTCTTTCTTTTTTTTATATAACGTGTAATGTCAGTAAGCCAAGATGTGGATGATTACTTAATATCCTTGACTACTAAATACCATTCACTAAACACGTTCGACATCATATGATATGTTGCATAACGAGTATCGTGTTTGACGGCTATGTAACCACTAACTAACCGGTAACTACTAACTACTACTACTTCGTGTCACGGGCTCTTTCTTAGTTCAGTGACTAAAATGAGATATAGTGGCCCTGAAAGTGGCCTAGTGACCAATGGTGAAAGAACCAGTGTGGTAAAAGGATTAATTGTGCCTCACAGAGGTGTATGATGTGATATGTCAACGTATGTGTCATGTGCAACTATATTTAAAGAAATTAAATTAAATCACAGTACTATTAACAACAAGTGTAAATTGAAAAAGTTTGTATATTTGGGAACTTTGATTACAAGAGATGGCAAGCATGAAGATGATATTTAAATGAGAGTAAATTCTGAAAAGCAAGTGAACTTAACGCCTTATTATCAGCCGGAACGTATCAAAATATGAGCGACTGGATGTGCATAGAGGAGTGTTAGTGCCAACACTAATGTATATGGTGGTAGGCGATAGTTGCTAAAGCAGAATAAACATGAAAGTAGAACAAATGCAGTGAAGATGAGAGGTTTGAGAAGTATGTATGGTGGACTTTGAGAGATAGAATAATAAACTGTGTGTTAAGAGAGCATTGTAAAAAGAAAGAGCATGTGTATAGTGACATAGTGACAAGGATTGAGAAAGATATGCTTGGATGGTTTGGGTATATATAAAGGATGAATGATAGTAGATTGACGAAACTAGTTCATAAGATGAGCATGAATGGGACAGTTGGAAGGGGGAGACCTCGGTGAAGGTATTCAGACTAGATCAGGGTCGATTTGGAGAATGGTCAGGCCAAGAGCGCCCTTAACCAATAAGCATATATGAAGAATGTGATGTGAGTGAATGAAGCAAAACAGGTATGCGAGGATCGTAGCAAGTGGAAATTCATGGTCTCTGCCTACTTCTCTGGGAAATAGGCGTGAGTTTACGTATGTGTGTATGTATGTAATATTATAAATGCTAAATTTTCTAAGTGTTGGATGAAATTTAGAACGGCGATAGCTGGACCACTGGAATAGTTTTAAATTTTATTTAGATGTGTTTATTTTGGTGGTTGACCTCTGTGGCGCAGCGGGCGAAGGTTGACCTGCGACGCAGGAGGTTGCGGGTTCGATTCCCGCCTCGGAACGAATATTTGTGCGATCGCAGATATTTGTTCAGGGTGTTCTGGGTATTTTCTATGTATAATAAAACATGTATATCTGTGTAATATATTGTATTAAGTATATCAGTTATCTAGTACCCATAACACAAGCTCTGTTAAGCTTGGGGCTAGATAATGTTGTGTGAACTGTCCAGCATTATTTATTTATTTATTTATATTCCCACAGGATCACGACTTATGCGAGTGAAACCGCGGGTTGCTTCTAGTTTATAATAAGAATAAAACTAAATGGTTAATTTGATCAAAATTGGCTATATTGATCAAACTTAAATAACTTTACTCTTTTCAGTTAAAAGTAAATAAAGATGCTTTAAAAAAATCGTTGATCGCCAATTGTTAGGTTACTGCACAATCTTTGCACGTTATGTTTGCCTATAATGAGGGGTTTTCACGGCCATATCAAATCATCTATAAACCCTTGAAAATAGATGTCGCTGCTGTGTACTTACCTGTAAAAATAAAGTGAAATGTAAAAGTCGACAGCTTAGTGATATATTTTCGTGGTATTTTGTTACTATCACACACATAACAGACGATGCATTTGTTAATTTTGACACCCACAGTTGAGTCAGGGCCATCAATTGAGCCAAATCGAACTACATTTTTTTATTCGAAAATGTAAAGCCCTCATTGGTTTCTCCTGTAGCTAAAGATAGGTATATAGTTTGTACCTCTTCATATATACATGTGTAGACTATTAGTAAACATAATAAAAAAATTATTAAATAAGGAACTGCTAACAATAACAGCCTCAATGCACACTGAAATAGCTTTGTGCTCATTTATAAGTTTTTTTTATTTCTCAAAAATTCCTTAAATTGAGTTGCCCGTGTTTTCTTTTATACTACTAAATTAGTGATGTGCCTCAATAATAAAGTAGTTTTTTTATCGATAAAATAAATGCTCGTTTATTATGTTTTACAAACTATTGAAATTTGATTTATATAACCTAACCTAACCTAACCTAACTTTCTAACCGTTAAGTATCTAACAAGGTAGGTAACTGTTATGATTTTAATTTGAAATTATTCATTTTATGCCATAAATTGACGACCTCTGTGGCGCGGTGGACGAAGGTTCGCCTGTGACGCAGGAAGTTGCGGGTTTTATTCTCGCCTCAGAACAAATATTTGTACGATCTGCAGATATTTGTTCAGGGTGTTCTGGGTATTTTCTATGTTAATACAAAATAAATATCTATGTATTGTACTGTATTAGGGATATCAGTTATCTAGTCCATAACACAAGCTCTGCTTGGCTTGGGGCTAGATGTTCTTGTGTGAACTGTGTCCAGCATCAAAAAATAAAATAAAAATAAATTTTTAATATTGAAAACCGGTGAAAACCAAGGTGAAAAGAGGCCCATTTAAGGCTCTGCCTACCCTTTCGGGGAAAAAGGCGTGTCTATGTATGTATGTATGTATGTAAATATATATATATAATGAAATTCACTTAGGTAAATGTGAAAGAAAGCACCGTCTTTTCGTAAATTCGATGTTCCAGACCTTGATTTACAGCAAAAAATGTAACGATTCGGCATTTTAGTATTTGTAGCACTGTCACACTTTTTTACTCTATGCGCCACACGATCGATTCAGTCTGACAGAGCAATCGGCCCATCTTGATACAAAAGCAAAACATGCTTGGTGAGGGCAAGCAAGCTTTCTTTTTCCTTGTTTTTTATATTCAAACACAGACATGAATTTAAATTACTATGTTAAATTACAAGGGATAGTTTTTTCGTTAAGTGTACTACAAAATTGCATGGGATAGTAGAGCTATCCCATGCAATTCCATGCTCGCTTCGCTCGCCCTAATAATCGGCCGAAAACAGTTTTACTAACGCGTGTGCCCAAATGAAATTGTGCATAGCCAGAGGGGAACGCCTTTACTTGATGTCTCCCCCCGCAGCGACCTCCTCGTGTCTCTCTCGTGTGACCTCCAGCGGCGGCCGTATTGCTGCAAGATATTACTAGCTAGGCTTGCAATGGTTTCCAAGTTATTTTTACTAGTTTTTTTATGTGTGAACTTATCTAGACATGAATCTAAATTACTACGTGATATTACAAATCTAGAGGTGTGATAGTTTTTCGTAAAAAGTTGCATGCCTACCTAGGTTGTGGGATACGTGATCACGATAAATTAACAAAAGCATTTCCCAGTTTGAACTCGTTTACTCATTTTCAAAAAAAAATGTGTCATGAGTGTCCATCCTATGTCGTGGGATTTTCCTATTCAAATCCTATTTTGATTGACCAAAGAAAAAAATAAACCTGGGTATAATTTTTTCAACGCGATATTCTGTCCACTATATAAAGCGCTAAGTATTACTTTACCTACCAACGTTTAACATTAACATAACTTAAAACACCCAACACATACCTACCTACATATTTCTGATCCCACACTAGTATCACTAGTATCCCCTGTGTCGTGGGAAAACTAAGCCTGTTTTTTTTTAAAAAAAATAACAAATTTTACTTTTTAATGACTAATGTAGTTTTTTGGCACTTAGGATTATGAGTTTTGGTTTTTGACAATAACAGTGACTGACAGATGTAATACATTGTATATTTCGAGGCCAGAACCGACATGGATTGTGTAGTAAGAAGGAAGACAGGAGCAAAGTAAAGCGTTTTTTACTTTTCTTTCGTTTCGTCTCTTTTGACTTGCCAGCCCATAGTTTTATGAAATTATTGTAAGCTTTGAACAAAATTCTAATGCAATTTTCCCAAGAACTAATCATCTCATCTCATGGTTATACTCAAAAATTTCTTGATTTTGTCTCTATACTCTAAGTTTCCGCGTTTACCCCCTCTCTCTTGAGCCTTTTACTAACTTTTGAACTACCTTTTACTAATTTATTTATTTTATTTAAAAACTTTCACACAAGGCAATAGTGCAAGGAGGACTTAATGCTAACAGCATTATCTGCCAGTCATCCTGGACGTGCAGAAAGATGGTGAGGCGTGCCTTACAAACAAGTACCACAGAAAATAATAATAACAATACAAGTTAAAATATAAAACAAAAAGGATACCTAAATATAATATACTAATAAATACAAATACCCAAACAAAAATAAAAACAGTTTCACAAAATAATAATAATATACATAAATAAATTACCGAAAAATTACTAATCTAAAATTTCATAGTTATCCATAAAATTATCTCTATGTTATCCTCGATAAGTGGGGCGGTTCCGCAACTCTCCCTTCACAGAGAGCGTTCAACCCCTCCCCCCATCCCTAGCCGCCCGTAAATCCCTTAAATGACCCTTGATGGTAGGCAAAGTAAGTTCCAGCCAAAAAGTCATCGATATACTATTAATTTATCGACTTGAGTGCTGGAAGTCCCTAGAACGGGTGTTACTGTCAATTTTGTGACATAACATGGTGTTTGTACACAGAAAGCATCTATGTGTGTATAAAGATTTTTGATGTGTTGCTGTTTATAGATGTGTGCGTTTATAGCGATAGAACGACTAGTTACAAAAGTGTGCATTAAAGTGTAAGTGAGTGCGTGAAGCCCCCCCCAAAAATTTCTGAATAAATATGTATCGGTTGACAGCTCTAAGGCGTCTCCCCTCCGGTACGGAGGCCTGCGTTGCTCGATGTTACTAAGTGTCCAATATACCTCTTCAGCAAGTATTGTCTAGGTATTTGAATTTAGAATAAGCCTGTTCGAAATTCAAATTCGGGCGCTGAGCCGCGAAATCACAAACTATTATAATATTAATTTTCTCAAACATGCATGGAAATATTGTCATTATTGTCATAAAAAGAACACGCGAAGTATTGAATTTACGGACAAAGAAAATTAAATCCAATGCAGAACCGTTTTTAGGGTTCCGTAGTCAAAGACAAGGAACCCTTATGGATTCGTCATGTCTGTCTGTCTGTCTGTCTGTCCGTGTATGTCACTGCCTTTTTTTCCCGAAACTATAAGAGCTATACTGTTGAAACTTGGTAGGTAGATGTATTCTGTGAACCGCATTAAGATTTTTACACAAAAATTTAAAAAAAACAATTATTTTTGGGTTCCCCATACTTAGAACTGAAACTCATTTTTTTTTTCAATGGATAGGTCTTTAAAAATGATGTTGAGGTTTCTAATATCATTTTTTTCTAAACTGAATAGTTTGCGCGAGAGACACTTCCAAAGTGGTAAAAAGTGTCCCCCCCCATAACTTCTAAAATAAGAGAATGATAAAACTAAAAAAAATATATAATGTACATTATCATGTAAACTTTCACTCAAAATTGGTTTGAACGAGATCTAGTAAGTAGTTTTTTTTTTTGAATACGTCATTAATCGTAATCCATCCAAGAACTTTTATATTATGTTACTTTCTGCTACGGAACCCTTCATGGGCGAGTCCGACACGCACTTGGCCGTTTTTTTTTAATTTGGAACATTAAAGCGCTCCTGCTATGTTGTATGAAACGGTGTGCTGGGGTTATTAAATACTGAATCAAAGATTTAAAGTCTTTGGTGGAAATAACTATTTGCCCGTTTCCATACGGGAAATATAAATGTAGGTACTCTATGTTATGTACCAAATCATTGTTTGTTATTCGTAAGTAAAATCGTGATTTTAAAATAAGTAGAACAAATATCAGAAACGTGATTTGCAACTTACGCAGAGGTACAGATTTTGACATTCAACAAGTAACTAAGTGCAATATCACGAATTGTGCGATACAGGTGCAAGTACAGAGATTGTTTGGGAGATAAAACCGATACATCAATATTACGACGGTTGCAAGAAGATTGAACACTTAGGAAGTAACCTTCTAACCTTTGACGAACGGTACATGTTTAGGTGAGTATATAGGTGAGTGTACTAAACGTTTCAGTTATATTGTGCGATACAGGTGCAAGTACAGAGATTGTTTGGGAGATAAAACCGATACATCAATATTACGACGGTTGGAAGAAGATTGAACACTTAGGAAGTAACCTTCTAACCTTTGACGAACGGTACATGTTTAGGTGAGTATATAGGTGAGTGTACTAAACGTTTCAGTTCTACCTTTATAATGCGAACTGCTAAGGAGTGGAATACACTACCGTTGTCTGTCTTTCCTGAAAACTATAATCTGGGTATCTTCAAGGCTAGAGCGAATAGATGCCTTCTAGACCTTTGAGCTCTAGGAACCAGTTAAAATTTTCACAGATTGTTTGATGTAAAAGCAAGAAAAAATACATAATATCGAATTCCGGGGGGTTTAACCTATCGCTCAATCCAGGCAATCCGTGTACCAAAAGTCGGTTCAGCTGTTTCAGCGTGATTGAGTAACAAACATACAAACATCGTAACTTTGACATTTATAATAAAAGCAGGATGTTGATTATGATGGAATCAAAAAATTATATTTTCTAAATGTCGATAGGTGCTTGTAATATCAGTCACGTGTCCTCGTAACCTCAACCTGCTCGCCATCTTTCAAAATTATTAAACCAAAAGTATCCGTGGTGGTATCACCAAAAATTACCTTACTTACCAGCTGCCTTTTTTTGTGAGCTACCAAACTACTTGAAGATGACCGATCATCGTCAGTAATTTAGGATAAACTTTGTACCGGTGATACCTACCCTAATGGCCTCTACTTTGTCACGCCATTCAAGATGCGACGAACCTATCTATTGTTTTCATGGATCAAATGATACGACGTCATTGAGAATCAGCTGATTTTAGAGCAGTATAATATAGGTAAGCTTTTATTACTCTCTTATAATGTTTAAAATAGTAATGACTTATCCTAATCTACACTAATATTATAAAGAGGAAAGATTTGTATTTTTTTGAGTGTGTGTATGTTTGTAATGAATAAACTCTAAAACTACATTGCCGAGTTCAAAAATTATTTCACCATTGGAAAGCTAAATTCACCCTGAGTGACATAGACTACCAGGGGGGATAGGAGGGGGGATAGGAGAGGGGGTAGGAGGGGGGGCTGTTTTTCATACAGAAACTACCCGTGCGAAGCCGAGACGAGTCGCTAGTATCTTATAAATAACTACTGAGTTTTTCCGTTTTTCGGGTAACTCAACTTTCAATGTAAGTACAAACCGTTCACCGTAAGGATGTCCCCTGTTTTATACTCTTGTCTGTGTCCCCCGCCTTGGGAATAGTGCCAACCATAGAAAATTAAATACTCCATGGCAGGTGCCATCTTACGGAGAACGGTCTGTAAGAACCACTTTGAGCGGTAAAAGCCCCCTCCATCTGCCTATCTCTATCTCTGTCTATCTTTAGCTGATTTAAGAGCAGAAGTTGCACAAAATATTATCGTGTTTACTAAAAATAAAGCGTCAAACATAATGTAAACTCTAGGAACAAAGATAAACTCGATGTTCCCACTACTAGGCTCTATAAAGTTAGTAAATTTTTTATGGGACAATGTGCTATCTTCTATAACAAGATCATAAGCGACCTGCTAACAATTGTGGGTGCGTCCGTATCACAGAACAGCTCTACCTATATACATAGAGTCCGTATTGATCACCCGGGTAACTTTAAAAACTAAATCAAACATTCACTTCCTAAAAAAAGCGGCCAAGTGCGAGTCAGACTCGCCCATGAAGGGGTCCGTAGCAGCATGTAACATAATATAAAAGTTCTTGGATGGTTTATGATTTATGACGTATTAAAAAAAACTACTAACTAGATCTCGTTCAAACCAATTTTCGGTGGAAGTTTACATGGTAATGTACAACATTTTTTTCTTTAGTTTTATCATTCTCTTATTTTAGAAGTTACACACGCATTTTACCACTTTGAAAGTGTCTCTCGCGCAAACTATTCAGTTTAGAAAAAAATTATATTACAAACCTCAATATCATTTTTGAAGACCTATCCATAGATACGCCACAAGAAAGAATTTGAAAGAAAAAATATTGTGTTTCAGTTCTAAGTATGGGAAACCCCAAAAATTTATTTTATTTTTGTGTGAAAATCTTAATGCAGTTCACATAATACATCTACTTACCAAGTTTCAACAGCATAGCTCTTATAGTTTCGGAAAAAGTGGCTATGACATACACGGACAGACAGACAGACAGACAGACATGACGAATCCATAAGGGTTCCGTTATTTGCCATTTGGCTACGGAACCCTAAAAAGCGTACTATAATATCCCTTCCGTCAGATATTTAGACGATAATAAAGCTTGAGACTTAATTTGCCCCAACACGGTCCAAACAAACATAACCTACTAAATTGCAAATTATATTTAATAAAAAAAATAACGTGAAAAATAGGTTTTTAAACACCCAATTGTATAAATAACTATATATAATATATCAGGACTATGTATGTATCTGTTGGGTGTAAAAAAAGACAACGAAATATCAAATAGGTTATCTTAATATCTCCACTCAAACCGTCAAAACGGCATTCCTCCTTCCGACAAACAGATTGATGCCATTGGTTTTTCAGTCACGTCAAACTGACAAATCATGCCCATGACCTTCTGCTGATGGATCGGTCAGACAGACATGGTAAATACAAAACACTTTATTATATTCAAATAAAACAAAAAGCCATAACTTTACCCAGGCTTTAACCGTTGATGGAATTGCTTTGTGTTAAATCGTTGTAGGCATTGTATGCCTTTGATGTAGTACTTATATAAGTACTCGTATCTGTAAAGTGTAAAGTAAGTTTTCAGACCACCTGCTCGACAATGTCTAATTACATAATCATACAATCTCAACGTAAAGTAAAGCTTAAAATTGTATGAAACTCCCGAGGGAGTAAAGTGATTTAAATTTGGAACGTTAAATTCGTGTATGAAACTCTGAATTAAAAAAATGCCCATAAGGCATTTTAACAGGTTTGTTCTAAAATCGAAATGGCAAACAAAAGCAAAACTCAAAACAAAAGGCGCGATTTCAATGAATGTGAAACAAAAGACGGTGTTTGGTTTATGGAGACCTGGGCTTTTAATTGTCTCGCAGAAGATGCGCCCGTGACGTAAGACTCTATCCCCTAGTGATTAATCTACTATTCTTACTTTAGGGATCTTAAACTCTACCTTTCCAAGTGATGAAAGTAAAATAAAAGACAAGTGTTTGTTAGGTCGTAGGTATATTGCTAAGATAAATAATAGTCAACAATAATTTTGGGATATACGTCATTTCAATGGTGGTAGTACTGTGGTGCAGCCTTGACGACGACGGGTGCGTGAGCGGGCGCTGTGTTGTGCACCACCGCGTTGAAGCCACTGTGGTCGTCCGCGGAGTACTCCACGGTTCTGATGGAGCCGTCAGCTTCATGCAACGAGTACGAGCCCTTCACCACGTCACCGTCGCGCGACTCCTGCTGCGACTTGTTGTCGCCGGTGTGCCCGTCAGCCACGGAGTAATTGTACTCGTACTTGGGATACGCCTGTAAACATGTAAAGCTGGTATACAAGCACGCGGCATACTGCGGCAAAGATGGAGAGATGAACTAGACTCCTATATGAGGGACTGGCCAACACAACCAATCAATAGACAGGAGTGGGAAGGGAGGCCTCTGCCCTACAGTGGGACGATACAGGCTAATTAAAATAACAATAATTTAAGTTGTTGTAGTGATGCTACTACTAGGTACTACCACAGATAAAATAATACTGGTACTACTACACTTTGTATCACTGGTTGGTGACCAAGAGGTCACCCTGCGGTGGGTCAGTGACCAGCTTGAGGTATGGTGTCTCTGAGGAGCCTTGTAACGAATTGTTAAAGAACCAGTGTGGTGATAGGACTCAGTGCGCTTCGCAGAGGCTCCTTTCATGCACATGTCACTTGTCTTCAAATTTTTGGTTCTACATAGGACATGACGGTTTATCACGCTGTTTTTCTTCAGCGTTTGAGAGCTAGTAATTGGGCATAGTTGAAAAATCCATTGGTAACGACAGGGTTTCGAACCCGCAACCTAAGGATCGAAAGCCGGGGGCGAGACCGGGGAGAATTTCATGGTTTCTCCCACTAGACCATCAGTGCTCTCAATGGTGTGATGTTCAATGTCTAGGAGATTAGAAAGGGTTGTGATTACTTACAAGCTCTTCAGGGTGGGCCACGGGAGCAGCGTGATAGGCGAGCGGAGCAGGGGCAGAGTGGTAGGCAACGGGGGCAGGGGCAGAGTGGTAGGCGACGGGGGCAGGGGCAGAGTGGTAGGCCACAGGAGTGGCTACGAGCTTTTGTCCGTGGCTCTCATCGTGACGCACGATGCTCTGGGAAGAGACCGCGGCTGCGGAGGAGTAGTGACCCTGAGGCAGGAGTCCAGCCTGGCAGACGGCCACCAGGGCGCACACGGCTACCAGCTGAAAATAAGTATTTACATTGTTGAATTGGACTGTAACCTAGGCTGTGTATAGAGAACAAACTTTTGTTGTTATGTGCCTAATTTGCATAAAGCTATTGGAGACTGCTGATCACAAATATTTGTTTCCATACGAATAAAAATTGAAACCTGATTATAAAATTATACTAAAATAAAATTCGTGATCGGTTTCCCGCAATAGCAAAATGCTAATTAGGGATTATTTTGTTCTCGATTTAGTCGGTTAGTTGTGTAGATAATGTAGCTTTTCTTTGTCTGAAGGAACAGTTACTGAAAACAATCTGTGAAATTACAGGCACATGAGACTTTTCATCTTTATGTCTCAGGGTGGCGGGCGCAGAGCAATGCCACATAGGTTGCGTCGTAGGTGGACGTGATCTATGAGGTAATGCACTGTTCCTATGAACAGAGGTTACCGCTTAACATCAGGTGGGCCTCTTGCTTGATCCGTCATCCAAGTAGTATTAAAAAAAAAAAAAAAAAAAAAAAAACAGAATTGAGTTTTAATGCTATTATTTACTTTCACTTATTATTTTATTTATTTGCCTTCGACCAAAATACAAAAGTATGAACGCGGTGTCAAATCACTTCCCGGTCTACGATTGAGCTGGTATGGCAAATTCCGAAGTTCCAATGACAAAACAATATTATTAGCAAGCTGATCTGATGATGGAGACATCAAGAATCTAGGCAAAGGCACTCCTCCATGGATAATAGTAGACAGCTAAAACCCGTGAGGGATGCCCATGGGGATGTTCTGATGCTGGTTAGGAAACGAGTATGCCTCCAATGAAAACGCCACTTTTCTTCTTAGGCGAGGGTTGTGTTTGGGCAAATTTAGATCAGCAGCAGCTTGCTTTGAAAAAGATATTAGTGAACAAAAATCGTGTTTAATGCGGATATAGTATTGAAAATACACTGTTGATTAACTTGTAACTAATATAATTATAAGTTTAAGTTACTTTAGAGAACATGTTGATGATTTTAATGAATTGATCAGACAATCAATGATACATTTTGAGTAATTGCTCTAGTTTTTATACGTGTTCATTGCGGGGTTAGTGCCATATCTAGTGAGTAGTGGAAGTTGTCAAGCAAGCGATGACCTCGCCCCGTGTCACAGCTTTGCGAATGAACCCATTCACTAATTGTTACGAAAGTTGAATATATTATATACTAGTGTCCGCCCCCGTCTTCTCTTGCGTTTTAACAAGATAAAACTTAGCCTATAGCTCAATCCAGGGGTGCGTTCAATGGGTACACTCCAAGGGTGTAGTTGTTTTTTTAACCATGCTCTGAGGCTCTGAACGACTTGGATTGACACGGAATGCCAATGCCACTGTCAATTTTTGATGTAAACAAACGCTTTATTCACCCGGTGTTGCCATTGTAGCTCTTCTAGAGCTAAATTCAGCTCTATTTCAACATTGTCAGCTCCACTTTTTTTCAAAGAAGTTAGTAGATAGTATGAATGAATGAACGACAAAACCAAAGCCTTATTGTTATTGTAGCTGTGTAGTGAAGTAGAATGATTTGTTGACTCACATAACCTGCATTGTTTATTTAGCTCCTTTTTACTGAAAAACAATTAGCCTTATTTTTAACTCGTTTTTTCACATTGGCTTTTTTTTTTCATGTGGTTTATCGTTTTTAGATCTCATGAAGTATAGTTTTTTTATTTTCAATGGTAATAGAAAATAAAGCTGCCAAAGCCAGTTTTTTTTCCAAAATTTTGTTACCAAGTTTTTTTATTTTGCATTTGACCTAGGAACTTGTTTTGTAAATATGGTACTTGTTATGTATTTAGATCGATATACTAACTTGTACCTACACCAAGAAATAAACGTAATATAAAAAAAAACAGTAAAATGAGCGGCACTATCGCTGAAAGCATTTTTAAGTGTGTATTTATATTTTACCAATATATACAAAAAACTTTCGTATACAAAAAACTTTCGAAACATTTCGAGAATTTTCTGGTACATTTGGTACGGAACCCTGAATGCGTGTGATCCGACGTGCACTTGACAACAAAGATCCTTCCAGCCTTGATAGGTACTGAAAAATTTGACAATAGCTAGCCTTGATATTTCACAGAAAAAATATTGGCGAAGTTTGCAACATCATCATCAATCAGCCAACATATACCGCTACTGTACATCTGAACATATCTGTGGATGTAATTTCATCATTATCGGTTCAGCTGTTACAGCGTGATTGATTAACAAAGTCTTAGAGCATTTAATAGCAAATAAATCCAGGAGCTGATAACAAGTCCTGTTTCACTTTATAAAAAAACTCTCTCGTGGAATCTGGAACTTTCGTAGTTACTATATATTACTTGTTGGGCTTACATAAAATATTTCTCCATCTATGGATGGAACAGGATTTTTGGGGGGGAAGGGTGGGATCGACTTGACTTTGACAGCAATCTAACGTCAAAATCGTAACAACCGAACACCCACCCAAAACGGTGGTTGTTCAGTTAGGGTCACGTGACGCTAACCGAACGCTCAAACCGAGCCTCCGAACGGAACAACCCATACGCTTTGGTGACAAGCACATGATTTGACTTTGACAGACGTCAGAATTGTCAGAGGTGGTTGTTCGGTTAGGGTTGCGTGACGCTAACCGAACGCTCTAACCGAGCCTGTGAACGGAACAACCGTACACTCTGGTGACAACCAACACTCAGAGTGTACCCACTGAACGCACCCCAGGTCATAATCTATCTGTGTATCAAATTTCATCAATATGAGTTCAGCCGTTTTTGCGTGATTGAGTAACAAACATACAAACATGGTGACTTTGATATTTTAGATATTTTTTTCACTCCTCTTGCTCAAAAAGACCGTCATTGTGGCGTACCAGAGCGAAGAAAAATTGCATTTCTTCATCTAGGGGTAAAAGTTTTTTTTTTTTAATTTTGTCTTTCAAATGACAATGAGCCTACAAAAACGAAAAAGTCTTTAGTGATAAGTAGAATAATCCTGAATAAAGACACGACTTTATACTGTTTCATAAAAAAATAACAACATTTTAGTTTGAAAATGGATCTAAAATCGACGACCTCTTTGGTGCAATGCATGCAATGCGTTGCGGCTACAGAAGAAAAAACAAGACATTGGCGCGAAATCATTAGAATTTTTCTCTAATTGCAATTTTAATTGGTAGTGATCGTAATAAATTTTTCATATTGTATTAGAATATTTTATTTTCTCGCATTCGTAGTGAAAAGTAGAGTATAACACAAGGCGCTAAAACTTGGTTTCTATTTACTCCCGAGCTGTATATAATGGGTCATTGTAGCTCCTTGTATAACAATCTACTCAAAAGAATGGTGTTATAAGTTAGACCGCTTTGTGTGTGTATCTGTCTGTGTGTCTGTCTATGACACCGGGTGAACCTATATGAATGCGTTTTTTTTTAAATTTGAATGCATGTTTTCTAGCGATGGATTTTAGACAAAATCTGTTCAGCCGTTTCATTGCACAAGTTTTTATTTTACTTGTAATGTATGTTTGTCCGGGTGGAATCTTGCAACTGAATTTTAAAACAGTTATCCCCTCAACTGATTGAGATTATATTTTGCATACTGTCAAGTTCCGATGACAATGCAATATTATGGTGACAGCGAGCTGATCTGATGATGGAGATGGAAAGTGGACAACGGAACTCCTCGAGTTTAGGCTAATTTTGATCAGCACACGGTTACGATCACTAATTTTATAAAAATTGTATTAAAAATTATATTTTTGACAAAAAACTTATTTAAGTTTTAAATTTCTTCTTTTCTAAGCCCATAATGTGACAGCGGCATGCGTTCCGCGTATTTCCTGTTCGATCCCTTGTCCTGTTCGATCCCTTATGTCCATCTTGATGTTAAGCATTGCAGTAATTACTTATTTCATAACTTCTAAGCTCATGTCAAAAAAAAAAAACATCTTACAAAAATATGTCCTTTAATATTTTAAACTTCTCCATGTTTATATGGAGACAACTCTATCATTATACATATATCGAATCATTACCTACAAGGTAATTGGTAACTTTCTATCAATTAATTCCAACAAAACGGCAGACAGTGTCATAAATAAAATGTCCGAAAGGTGAAAGCTCACTCGAGCTAATTCGGTTTAATAACATCCTTGAGTGATTGTCTGTCTGTCCATATACGTGCATTTATATTTCAAACTTCCAATATATCTAACGTAAGTCTGATCAAAGATGCCATATTATAAATTTAAGAAAAAACTGACTGCGAAGCTTTCACAAAAAAGGCTTATGCGCATTTTTGCATTTTTGTTTAATTCTCCTAACTTCTAATCGTTACAAAGTACCTAGAATTTGTGCAACTTGACCAAACACTTGGGAACTTAACCATATCGGAGGTATCTTAAAAAACCTGTGCATAAACAAGCACCTCTAACCTCATTAAAGTATCAGCCTTGCTATTTAATGCTGGGCGTAACCTCTTTCCTAAGACTCGCAGTTCCAGATCTTCGTCTGTTTCTGCCAGATTGTTACACCATCTATCTAGAGAGCGTCCTACATTAGTACTACTTGATTACTCTAGAATTAGCTTACCCATTTATCAGTTCTTCGGCTTATATTACCGGCGCACTATCACTACTAATCATCTGAGCTGTCGTAAGAGCAGGTATTTTGTGATGCTACGAGCTATTATTTCGGCCTCATTTCTGTGATTTCCAATTTAACTCATTAGCTTCATACCGTTAGTCTTAGCGCAATACGGCCTCCGTACCAGGGTGCCCTTTGCCGTTAGCAGACGATAAGCATTACATTATGCTAAAGGTAATGGTAGGTATAGTAGGTATAGAAAAGGGAAAAAGCTGGGTCAGAACTGGTTGCAACAGCGTTGGCCAATAGGATGCCAGTGGCCTACTTCGGACAGGTGCGGCGGCGCCGAGCCGTCTGCTTGGATGTTCCGAAGGCAAAGCAGCGCTTTTCAAATTTGAACTTTGAATTTGAGAGCTATGGGGCTAATTTGAACTGTGCTGTTGATCTGAAGAGTTTGGAAATGTTCTCAGGAAAATGCAGGTGTTTTAGGAATTTGTACTTTAACAGAGCAGGAGCAAGTGTGAATATGGAGTAGAAATGGGAACAGGTGTCGTGGAAGTGTCTTTTATTGATGATGTTGTACTTCTGTTGATCATAAATTATGTTGATGAATCAACTGAAGATGCTTGAATCACATTATGACTTCCCTCTCAATTCAAAAGAATACATTATGTTTTCCTTTTAACAACACCAATAGGTTTAAATAAGCCTCTGATTACTTTGTGCATCCTACAGCATTCTTTGTCGAACCCACGCTAGCGTCTATGAGGAGCCTACTCAATTATTACATCAGCTATCAACAATAGGCAATAAGTCAAATGCACGCGTAGGTATGGAGCATTAAGTATACTGAGCGCATAATACACTGCAAAGACTAAACTTTGAATCCTGCTTATCAAATAGTCAAAACAAAGTTTGGATCATGTTTCGTGTTGTAAATTTCTCAAATTTCCCAAACGAGTACCCCCTCACTAGCGGGGGCTTGTGGGGGATATGTTGGACTTTAACCAACTAAAAACCACACCGTTGTTTCCTCACACGCTTTTTGCTGGGGTTACGGGAACAGTAATAATCTTCCGCGACCCCGGCAGCGTTGGTCTATCTGGACCCGCTCTCTTTCGTTGTAAAGATTTACCTTTACAAATGCCTGCTCTGGGGCGCGCGGGAAACACCGCGCGCGCCTCCTTGGGGCTATTTCTTCGGCGATAGACTCCCCCGAGTCTACTGTCATAGCCCCGGTTATGGAAGTTGAAGAAGAATGCCCGAGGGCCTTCTCCTCCTACGTCTTGGTCTCCGGCTGCGTATCAGAAGATTGGAAGATATCTCCCTCTCTCTCTCCGCAGCCTCCTTCCGCGATATAACTATTTCACAGAAGGATGACATCACTTCCCACGATGTCTCATTTTCCAGCATTGATTTTATCAATGCTGGAAGAGAGAGGTCGTCTCCTACTTCAGCGACGAGGATACGGCGCTCTTCCTCCCAGGCAGGACACAAACAAGTACAACCTCACTCAACTGAATACATCATGAAATGTAATAATATCGAAATGTGACCGAAAGAACGCTTCTAAGATTTTCTGATAATTTTGACTAGAATTATAACATAATACCATTTCAGAACCACGGTACCCCTTACAAGCCTCTCTCTTTACTCTTTCCAACGATTTATACTACTTTATATAACGGTCGCCATGAATCAAAACTAGAGATAATTTTGATTTTTAATTGAAGAAAGCTTACACAACTTATGCAAGAGCTATTGAAACCTATAAACTTATTGTATTTAAAATTAATCTAGACAGATTTCAGGTCACGGACCGCAGACAGGGTGCCCAAAAGACGGGCGATGTTACCTCGTTGGATGACAATACTGATTTTCTGACTGATGTAAGCACCAGCCCTTTAGTCATTGATCTAATCTGTCAGCCTCTTGAATAACTCCTTGAAGAGGAGCCACGCATCAAAGCCCCACGGACCTAAGGTTTCTACCGCAAAAGTCAAAGATATGTAACCATTACCGGTGGATGTATATTTCCGCCTCTAGAGATTACATACTTACAAATAGACACACGCCTTTTTCCTCGAAAGGGTATGCAGAACCTCAAATGGGACTCTTTTCACAGTGAGTTGCACCATCGTGGGATATAGACGTGACAAGTGGTGAGCTCATCGCCGCCATTGCTTCCGACGACTGACTCTGCTAACGCTTTCTTCCAGTAATAATACATTTTCATTCCATATACCTATAAGCTAGCAGCCAGGACAAATCTTATTTATACCATCGAATCTTAAAAACCAATTAGTCGGCTTTACGACATCCACAGGAGGGGATGGAGGGGTAAATTATTGGGCCGAACACACCACGGATAATAATAAGAAATAAGTAAGACTTCATTTCTTAATTTTCAGTCAATTCACAATTCAGTCTAGATTCTGACAATTTGTATGCTTCAGAGTGTAGATTTGAAATATTTACGGAATTTTTTCCTCACTTTATATCTGTAGGTATGAGTTGATTAAATGTATAAGCTTTAGTTCAACGACTGTCATTCATTTAATTGGTTATCAATTACATTTTATTGATGAGGGTAACGACATTCAAGTGGACGATAGCATATATTTAGAATGCTTTTATGCAGTGATTACTTCTAATTTAGGAACCATTTTATTCGGGTGACTATTATTTGTAATAAAATACATTTACAATGAGGTCCCAGGTAGCTTCTAGCATTCCAAAGCTCCATCTTCGGCCATGATATGATTATAGTTGTATACCTACAAGGTAACCTACACTTCAGATGTCCCAAGTCTGACCTGTGTCAGTCAGATATACGTCCTAACTCCTGAGGGCCTTTGAGTACAGAAATGTAACAAACAACTAATAGGTAGATAGGTATATATGGTCTGAATAAACTGTCGAAAATGAAAGGGGCTACTTTTATGACCGTTTTATCATATCAAATTAAAACTCTTTGATTAATCAAATTGAAAACTTTAGCTAATTTCTGATAAGCTTGCCACATAATGGTTGCCATCCAACTAGCCTTCACGCCTATTACGGAGGTAACAACTATAGGATTTTTGTATGGAAATTTAGGTTCTCAAGACGTCCGTTAAGGGCACTTTTCAGTTATTCCATTCCATATACATAACAATGGTAATTGAGTAACCACGCCTTTGTATTTTTTTTTCTTTATTAATTAAAAGGACTTTTATCACCATGTGACAACGTCACTTCCGAACAGGAGCCTATAAAATTGGAGACTCGAGGTTCTATAAGTTAAAGTAATACCACAGATTTATTATTAGTAGGAACAGATACTTAACTACCTAATAAAGTAAAATACCTAACTCCTTAGTTACTCAACAAATAGTTAAAGGAAAATAATATAAGGGATCACAGGTGTTCGTGGGACACTTCCGTCTGGTAGTGATTTGGACCAGTTGTAAATTATCTAAAGATCGTTTGTAACGGTATTAGTTGTATTAATATTTTTATAGAACCGAGTGAGATAAGAGTTCAGTGACCTCACTAAGCATTGTTAGGCCATACGGTGTGATTACGTGTAATAAAGCAGATACAGTCTCCGATATACGCCTACAAAGAGCGGTTGCAGATAAATTCGATAATAAATAGTAGTGCAACCTTACAGTCCCTTTAGGCTCGATGTGCAGTAGGTGGCTGAGGCCAGAATGGGCATGAGTGACTCAGATCACGCGGAACACTGGTCCGTGTACTTATAAGCTTATATACATCGTTTTTGCTATGCCGATAGTTAATTCTGAAATCCCCTCCAGATATCCCCTATTACATGTAAGCGGGCTCCACAGTGCATTGTTCCAAGACGCTAAAAGTTTTAGCAAAATCTTCACAGTCAATGGCAATGAAAAAATGTATGTTAAAAAAAGCGGCCAAGTGCGAGTCGGACTCGCACGTGAAGGGTTCCGTAGCAGCAAGTAACATTATATAAAAGTTCTTGTAGTTCGTTGTAACTTTGATCGATGTTTTAATAATAGTGTAAAAAAACTACTTACTAGATCTCGTTCAAACCAATTTTCGGTGGAAGTTTAAATGGTACCTACTAATATACATCATATTTTTTTTTTTAGTTTTGTCATTCTCTTATTTTAGAAGTTACAGGGGGACACAGGACAGGACACATTTTACCACTTTGGAAGTGTATCTCGCGCAAACTATTCAGTTTAGAAAAAAACTATATTAGGAACCTCAATATCATTTTTGATATTGATACCTTCGACCAAAGTAAAATTTTATTTACGTCGATGATAGATACCATAGTATCTTCTTATACACGGATGGGTTTGATGAAAAAAAAAATGAATTTAATTTTTTTTTATTCGTAGTATGGGGAACCCGCAAAATTTATTGTTTTTTTTTCTATTTTTGTGTGAAAATCTTAATGCAGTTCACAGAATACATCTACTTACCTAGTTTCAACAGCATAGTTCGTATAGTTTCGGAAAAAAGTGGCTGTGACATACGGACGGACAGATAGACAGACAGACATGACGAATCCATAAGGGTTCCGTTTGTTGCCATTTAGCTACGGAACCCTAAAAATAGTTCTTCAGGTAGCACAATTGTTTCATATGTATTTTTTCTATTCGTACACACCTACTTGCATTAGTTGTATTATTCTTTCTGTAAATATTTTTTTTACTTTAATGCTTGATATATTTCCTTGCGCACAGCCCACGTGCAGAAGAAAGAAAGAAAGAAAGAAAAGAAAGAAAATTTATTTATTTTTCCACACGCACAACACACACATAAAACAAAAAGACAAAAACAAAAATCCACTAAGTACATAGGTAGACATTACAATATCATGAGAAACAAAAAATAAAAATAATCAAAAACTGTTATAAACTTTGGTAGGAAGACACGCGTAGATCCACTGTTGTAGGTCAAAGCGTAAGGACAGGGCGGATGACGTGATAAAAGACGGTCAGTTTTTCGGTGCCAAAATCGGATTTTAGACACCAACGACAGCTAGTCTATGTCTTGGTTTGCACGCGAGCGGTCGTATTTGGTGCTATGACAAAATCCATTATTGAATATGTATAAAATCGTTGCGTTACTCACTGACTGAGTATTAACACACACCCTACAGCGTAAGTCTTAGAGACCTGAAATTTGGTGAGTGCATATTTTTTGTGGTTTAAGGTTTGGTGGGAATTTCCGAAATTTACCCACAAAGGAGGTGTTGTAGGATGTTAAGAAAGTCCACGCGGACAAAGTAGCAGAACTCCACTCATCATCAGCCCACATTAGTGTACTGCTGGACATAGGCCTCTCCCAATACGCGCCACTGAGCCCGGGTGTTCGGCTCTTCTCATCCACTTTCTGCCCGCCGCCGCCGCCTTTCGTAGGTCACCGTTCCACCTTGCCAGAGGGCGACCCACGCCCACGCTACGTTTGCCAAGACGCGGTCTCCACTCAATAACTCGCTAACCCTAACGGTTGTCGGTTCTTCGGCATATATGACCAGCCCATTGCCACTACAGCTTGCTAATCCGGTGGGCTATGTCAATGACTTTAGTTCTCTGTCGGATAATCTCATTTCGGATTTTATCTTTCAGAGAAACTAGTAGTAGTACTGAAAGCTTTTTTGTGAAAGAGTTTGTCCGGGGAAGTACTACCACCATACCTATTTCTGCCGCAAAGCACTAGTGCTCGCATTGCTGTGTTCCGGTTTGAAGGGTAAGGGTGAAATTACAGGCACATGAGACTTTTCATCTTTATGTCTCAGGGTGGCGGGCGCAGTGCAATGCCACATAGGTTACCGCTTAACATCAGGTGGGCATCTGCTTGTTCCGTCATTAAAGAAGTATAAAAAAATAAAATTAAAAAAAACTCCGGTCATAGCCCTTTCCATAACTCGCTCTGCAACCTAGAACTGGTGGATTAGCCCTACCGTGAGTGTCCACGTCTCGGCACCATAGGTAGGACACACTGATTGAAGACTTTAGTTTTCAGGCATTGTGGTATAGGCGACGAGAAGACTTGGGGTAGTTTTCCGAACGCTGCCCAGCGCAACTGAATCCTTCTCTCCAATGTCACTAGAACTCCACTAGTCACTTGTCATATTAATATACAAGTAGTCCGACAAGCAACTGACTCACGCAGTTAGAGAATGTGGAACAGTAATTGGTTACCTACATTACAAGCTTACAACAAAGATTACTAAAGCAATTAATTGTTCGGATTCCTTTCATATTGTAAGGTCATCTTGAGTTTTAATTACTGGTTTATTTAACACTATTATAACTAATAATTATATCTACCTAAGATTGCATAAGAGTCGACTCTTTGTGTCTGTACTCTATGAAGCAGACTTTGGCACATTTTATATTGCCCGCGGATACTGCTGTGTTTGTCTGACTTAAAGACCCCTCATCTCCTCCGGTGGATGTAGTAAATGCCTTACACCAGGCAATGGGCAGCAGCATCCACTTAAGTACTTAACTGTGAGCAGCAATCCGCCTGCCAAGCGTGGTGATTCATGGCAAATCCACCCTGTTGCATTCAATGGAGGCTTCGTCCAGGAGTGGACGTGTGCAGGCTGGTGATGATGATGATGGTATTACACTCATTTTCTAACGATTTTCTTACCATTTTTAGAGTTCCGTACCTAAAGAGTGCTAACGGGACTCTTTTACAAAGACTCCGCTGTCCGACCGGCGGGCTGTATCTCATGAACCGATAGACAGTTGAAATTTGCACAGAGTGTGTATTTCTGTGTGTTTTCCCCTGTGGCGCGGCGGGCGAACCTTTGCCTTCGACGCAGGTAGTTGCGGGTTCGATTCCCACCTCTGAACAAATATTTGTGCGATCGCAGATATTTGTTCAGGGTGATCTGGGTATTTTCTATGCATAATAAAAAATATCTATCTATGTATAATATTGTATTAAGTATATCAGTTATCTAGTACCCATAACACAAGCTCTGCTTAGCTAGATAATGTTGAACTGTCTAGCATTTTTATTTTTTATTTATTCTATTGCCGCTATAACAATCCACCGGTGCAAGGAACTTGTGATCTTTTTTACAAGTTATTTTATTTTATTTATGTTTTAACATGCATCGTATGTATGTACGGGTCAAATCTTGTAACTGAACTTTAAAGCAGTTTTCCTCAACCGATTGAGACGAAATTTTGCATACGTGTTAACTTCCGATGACAAAATAATATTATGGTGACAGCGAGCTGATATGATGATGAAGACAGAAGGTGGACAACGGAACTTCTCGATGGATAATACACAAGGCCGTGTTTAGGCTCATTTTGATCAGCACACGGTTCCGATCACTTATTTTATAAAAGATTGTACATTTTGAAAAATATATATAATATATTTTTCACATAAAACTTATACCACTTCTAATTGCAGTCTCTAGACTGGAGTGCTTCTTCAAGTATTTTATTTAGTTCAAAAAAACTTTATTAGGAGCCCCATTAAGTCGAACCAAATAAAGTAAGGAAGTAATTCTGGCGACAGTTAAACAAAGAGGAAACACCTACATACTGTAAATCACGGAATCACGGAACCAGAGGATCCAAGACCTTCGTGAACCAAATGGTGGATTAATAAAATTAATTGTTTTAACTCAAGACGAGGTCATAAGTAGTTGTTTTGAAGAGTAGCAGCATAGCTAAAATGTAGTAAGTATGATGTGTGTGGGTTATTCACTGCTATCGCTAACCACAAGCCTCGAAACGGAATTTAATTTACCAATATTGTTGTCTGTACCTACGCATATAATTTTGCATGACACATTGTTTGAGTCTTTGTTATCTGTCAAATGGGATTTTCTACTCATCATTGGTATGTTTCGGAAATGTTGCTAGGGGCACTATAAATCCTGGATGGATGGATACCAAGGCACTGACTGTATCAACCTATCAAGCCTAGCGTGTTTTATTTTATTTTATAAACAACTTGGAATGACGGATCAAGCAGAGGACCCACCTGATGTTAAGCGGTACCCTCTGCCTATGAACAGTGCATTATCACATAGGTCACGTCCACCTAGGAAGCTATGTGGCATTGCACTGCGCCCGCCACCCTGAGACATAAAGATGAAAAGTCTAATGTGCCTGTAATTCACCGGCACATACCCTTCAATCCGGAACACAGCAATGCGAGCACTACAACTTTGCGGCAGAAATAGGTATGGTGGTAGGACTTCCCCGGACGAACTCTTTTACTAATACTAATACTGCTACTTTAATACTACTACTACGCGTGTGCTGTTTGATGAACTTTTGCCGATTCTCTCTAGCATCTTAATTTTTACTGCTTACCTGAGAGGCTTTTAAATTGGTTTTCCTTTTCTCTTTAAATCAGCTTCTCCATGTTCTCGAGGCACCACAAAGGCGCTCCCCACCTTGTAGTAAGAAGGATCATTAAAAAAGCCAAGCCATATGTTTGTTGCCTGATTCTTCTAGGTTTGGTCGCGTTGGAACAGGAGTAAATATAGTTTTTAAAAGGATGCAAAATTACCCTTGCGATTTCATTGAATAAAATACTTTTGACTTTGACTTTCACACTTGTCTTCTGTGTATGAGCCTTTTCGATGATAAACAACTTCGTGTGGAATTCATCAACACCATAAGCTTTAGGCGTCCACTGCTGGACGAGGCATCCTGATCAGGAAGTCTTATTTTCATTGAGTATGTGAATGCTACTACTACCCATCCCCTGGTGTAATAACTGACGACCTCTGCGGTGCGGCGGGCGAGTAGCTGGTTGAGATGCGAGAGGTTGCTGGTTCGATTCCCGCAGCGGGACAAATGTTTATATAATCTGCAAATATTTGTTCCGGATCTAGGTGTACCATGGTATTTGTAGCTCCTGATGACACCCACGATACAGGGACTCCTAGTGTGAGATCAGGACATTACAAAACACATTAATGCTTCAGTCGCCTTTTACAAAATCTACGGGAGGAGGAGAGGTCTATTCTTAGGCCGACACACCACGGCATCACTTTATAAGGGATTGTTAAGGCACATCTTCTTCTTCTTCTTCTTCTTAGTCGTTTTCTTCATTACTGAAGGTCGTGCCTGTCTTGAAATGCTCTCGTAGAGGAATTGACGAGCTGCTTCCATGCCTGCCTGTTTTCGGCTCGTCTAAGGGCGGTAGTGACAGGAAGGCCTGTTAATGCCTTTACTTGGTCAAACCAGCGGCTAGGTGACCGGCCACGAGGTCTTTTCCCCTCTATCTTCCCAACCACCACCAGTTTGTCTAGGTTGTCTGGTTGCCTCCGAGCGATGTGACCGAAATAGCTCAATACTCGCTGGTAACAAATAGTGGAGAGTCTGGTTTTGATCTGCAGTTGGTCGAGAATGGACTTGTTAGTTCTTTTTGCAGTCCAAGAACGCAATATTCTCCTCCAACACCACATCTCGAATGCGTCGATCTTTTTTCTGTCCACAGAACGGATCGTCCAGGACTCGTAACCGTAAAGAAAAATGGAGAAAACCAAGGTACGTACTAGTCTCTTCTTGGTTACGTTGGAGACCTTCCCATTCTGCCTTTGTGAAAGTTTGCTCATTGCAGATTAAAGTTGTTGTTGTTGAAGTTAAGGCACATATAACAGCCAAATTCCGTCACTTTTTAAGCCGTTCAAGTTCAGGTAAGTTAGAAAAGTGACAGAATAGCGCTCGTGGCACGAAAATTAAGTGAAAATCACGAAAAATAATTATTTGCTACGGGAATAACCGTCGCATCACAGAATCATCCGTTTAACTTGCAGATAAAGTTTTTACAAAATTCTAAGTCGTTTAGAAGTTGAATCAAATGTTCAGTCGAAAACAGCTGCACTTTGTTATTCTTTTTCACGTGGTTAATGAACCAGGTTTGTACGTTCGCTTTACAGATCGTGACATTTTTTTCAGCATTTAACTCTTCTATGAGGAGAAAGCCTTCAAATAAGACTAATGCGCTGCTGTATAATACAAAATACAAAATGCTAATACAAAATTCCTTTTTTGTTAAAGCAGTGTGTCGCGCATGCGTTCTACCAACCATGAGTGACATGCTCATACGCACATTACGCACCGTCGACGCCGACGACAGCCATGTCGCGCTATGGTATGGCGCGGAGTCGTGGGAATTCATTGATCATGCTCATCAAGGCTGATTGCTGAATTTATCGTTTACACTTCCCTGTGTTATTTCAATGTATTGTGTGGGTACATAGATACATTATCTACATAAATTCACATTTGTTTTCGAGAGGGGTAGGCAGAGAACCCGGACTTATGTAATAACTAGCTGTGCCCGCGACTTCGTTCGCGCGGTACATTCTAGCTTAGAATTATGTTTAATGTAAAAAAATGGAGAAATAAAAGGGATGAAATAGATACGTTTGTATGGAAAACCTGGATCCTAAGTTCTCTGAAGCAAGTAAGACAGCGGTATATAAACCGCTAGATCTATTAGGGGTGATTGATCCTAATAGGTACCAGAGTAAACAGAACAATGCATTTGGTGATCTATCATAAATTGTTATTCATCAGAACCTATCAGAACGTAGCCCATAGTTGTAGCAACAACTCATAATATTATAATAGAGATATACAATATTATAGATAGGTGTCTGAAGTGTAAACATGGTAGTGCTGTCATTCGTCACGGCCTTAGACACCTGAGCAGCATCACGGACAAGGCTGCAACCAGACACAGAGTATCCTATGACGGAATATATAGATACGTACGATAACATTGATCTATTGTTGCGTGATGTGTGGGCTGGCAGTTCGTGTAAGTAATTAATATTGTTAAATTCAAGTTCATGCATCTGTGTTTTTGCGTTAAGCTACCATTTACCCATGAATGTCTTCTGTGCATTTACCAGCCACAAATTGATTAGGTAAGGTATGTAAATGATGTAAAATAACTTCGGGTCAGCGTTCAAAAAGTGTCCGAACCAAAAGAGAGACAAAACGCATAAAGAGGAACAATTTACCGGCTACCAGACTCAGTGATCAGTGCCCCCTCAGTGAATTCTTTTAAAAATAGACTTGACAAACATTTAAAGTGCACTGATAAGGACTAAGATATAGGTACACGCATCAGCTCCGAGAGCTTCCTGTGTATTATAAATAAATAAATTAAATCAATTCTGACAAGTTTTTTCCGTCTATTGCTGCTTGATTATTGACCACATTTGAAGGATTAGACTATGAACAGGCAGTGTATCGAACTCATCGTTATAATTTACAATGGTTTCATATTCTGGCGTTGATAGAGTACGTATGGAATAGTATGTCTTTGCATTTGGACAACCCTTCAGGCCCCTAAAGCCCAGTTTGCACTTTGATTAGTGATTAGTGCCAGTGATTACAGCTCGTTGCTAATACTTAGTAGAGTACGTATCACTTACACTAACACCATGCAAGTAAACATGCTGATCAAACAAGTATTAGTGCCTAGTTGTTATTAGTGAAACCGGCAAATGCAAGTGAATAGAAGCCGATCCTATTTACTAAGCGACAAGCAGACTACCCCGCCGAAAATTTAATAAGCACTTGCTGAGTCCTATAGGTTTACTGATAGATCCAGCCACGACGAGGGTTTAGTAACGACATTTCGAACGGATGTCTCGTCACTAATAAAACTCTGCTAATATCATGGTGCAGGTAAACGGTTACTTATTACTTGTTAGCACAGATAAAAGAATACTATACTAGTACTTGTTAGTAACCAGGATAACTTAATACTAGACGATTAGAACCAATAACAAGTATACTAAGCTCGTGTAAACTAGCCATTATGCAGGTGCTAAGTACTAATCGTACTAAACAGTATTGGACAGTACTTGCAAAACACAGTAATAATATTACTGTGTTTCGCAAGTACTGTCCAATACTGTATCCAATACCTATATCACAGATAAAATAATACTATACTTATATTATACTATCCAATGCCTATATTATAGGTATGCACTAATAACTAAACACTCGCTCTCGCACTAATCAATTTGCAAACGCCTCTTTTCATAAATGACAGGAGATTATATCGAAGCAAACCCAAAGCACAATAACCTCGCCGTAACACAGTTTTAAACTAGCACGGGAGGTAGGTTCCTAAACCTCATAGTGCCTACCCTAATTATCACTAGTTGTTTTAACCTTAAGTACCTATATAAGCACTATGTAATGTATCCTTAAGTTATGAAATAAACACTATTCTATTCTATTCTATTCTAATAAGCAATAGAAAAAAGACTAATTGCCACTAGGTGATATTAGAATGTATTTGAATAACACAAAATAACACCTTAGGGACTAAATCACACTCTACTATAGCAGAATATCAAAATAATAATACGGATGATAAGTAATAATAATCATGATTATTTTAAGTAATAATGATTATGGTAAACAGGAGAAGGTTACGAAAATTACCAATACCTCAAAATTACCCAAAATCACATAAACTCACAAAATATGACGCAAATAGTTCTTTCAAATATAAGGAAAATTAGTTTGTAGGTATATTTGTTGTTGTAGGTATGTACTCATAGAACACAAGGAAGTAGCTACCTGGCGCTTCGCTAGCAGCACTGGTTCAAAACCCACGACAAGAAGACACTTATTTATGAAAATACATTTGCAAACAGCTAACAGAGGTCTCTACCTACGCAACGTCAAGCGATACTTTCATGGATGATCTACTTTGCCGATATAAGAAGCCAAAAAACAGTAACAATAAGAAAGGAAGTTGGCACAATGTCTATTGTGAATCTTTCTCTTTGTAGATTCGTGACCCATGTGGGGCCGAAAAAAATAGGCGCCGAAATGAAAGGCAAAAAACCGGATGGCATTGCGCTAAACCCCCTTACTTCAGATATCTGTGCTACTTGCTAAGTAAACATGTCTTCCTTCCATGCCCTGCCGTAGTGTGTCCGGCCGAAGAATAGACTCCTAGCAAGAAGTACCCTCAGGGTTGGCTTCAGGCCCTCAGAAATTTATTGTCTATGGTGCTTAAACTACTTGTCAAAAATTATACTACGTTTCGTTTATCGTCGATTTTGTTGGTTGAAATCATGAATGTAGTAGTACATGGATTGAGTCCTAAAATAGCATAGATTGTTCCTTCTTACTCCTATCCTAGAATATAGCTTGCTATCCTATGTTAGAGAAAAACAAATATATTGTCACACGACAGTCGTTTTTCCGTTCCGTACCCTGAATTTTGGTATCATGAATATATATTTCCCTAGATTGTTACCATGAATGTACTAGTAATTTGACATTTGGCCTGGTACGACTAACACAAATAAGAACAGATAGATTAATGCTTGTCTCATTCCAACACATGAATACATTTTTATAAAAAAATAAGACTGGTATAATCCATAGACGTAGAATTTTTTCGCGTAGGTACATATACTAAATCTATGGTATAATCGATACCGTTTCGTTTTTAGCCTTAGTTCCATGCTTTAGTTCTTATTCCGAGGTTGAAATAAATTTGTTCGTAGTGAAATTTTATATTTTTTACCCTTAGTTAGAATAGCTCCTATGAAAATGACGTAGGTGAGTACTATTATAACATGCATAAAATAGCTTTTTTTGAACTACGTGAATGACGGAACAAGCAGATGGCCTACCTGTTGTTAAGCGGTAACCTCATCATAGGTCACGTCCACCTAGGACGCACCCTTTGCGGCATTGCACTGCGCCCGCCCTGAGACATAAAGATGAAAAGTTTCATGTGCCTGTAATTTCACCGGCACCCTTACCCTTCAAACCGGAACACAGCAATGCGAGCACTAATGCTTTGCGGCAGTGGTACTACTTCCCCGGACGAACTCTTTCCCAAAGAAGCTCAACTAAGTACTACTACTACTAAAGTTCCTTAACACAATCCTAAAAGCAACTAAAACTGTATTTCTACAATGGTTTTTAGTGGACCAAGGGTTTTAACACTATTTTCAGTGGGTTTTAACATGTTTTTACCATGCACAGGGGCGCCACACTGACGTATGACATGATATCGCTTTTTGGAGGTCGCATGTCCCCGTTCCGGCGGATTTCGATAACGTGATGCAAATATTTACTTATCTTGTTTTGTGTATATTTGTTATGAAGTTGAAATCTTTAATGGTAATAGCATATAATATTGGTAATAACTAAACAGGACACTATATACATACAGTAGGTATGCTTTACTTGACCCACTTATTTTTAAAAGCTTGCTTCCCTCTCTTTCAATCTGTCGATCTAATAAACTTCCCGATATCCAAATTGAGCTGAAGTTTGGTATACCCGCCAAGTTCCGAAGATAATACAATATTATGGTGCCGTGTTTGCCGTGTTGTTTTGGACTCATTTTGATCAGGACACGTTTCCGATCACTAATTTTATAAGAGCTTATACTGAAAAATAAGTTTATCTTAAAAAAAACATTATTGTCATTTAATTTTTTTTTTCATTTCAGTTATGCTCAAACAATTAAAAAAGCGGCCAAGTGCGTGTCGGACTCGCCCATGAAGGGTTCCGTAGCAGCAAGTTACAAAATATAAAAGTTCTCGGATGGAATACGATTAATGACGTATTAAAAAAAACTACTTACTAGATCTCGTTCAAACCAATTTTGAGTGAAAGTTTACATGGTAATGTACATTATATATTTTTTTTCGTTTTATCGTTCTCTTATTTTAGAAGTTATGGGGGGGACACACTTTTTACCACTTTGGAACTGTCTCTCGCGCAAACTATTCAGTTTAGAAAAAAATGATATTAGAAACCTCAATATCATTTTTGAAGACCTATCCATAGATACCCCACACGTATAGGTTTGATGAAAAAAAATATTGAGTTTCAATTCTAAGTATGGGGAACCCCAAAAATAAAAAACTACTTACTAGATCTCGTTCAAACCAATTTTGAGTGAAAGTTTACATGGTAATGTACATCATATATTTTTTTTAGTTTTATCATTCTCTTATTTTAGAAGTTACGGGGGGGGGGACACACTTTTTACCACTTTGGAAGTGTCTCTCGCGCAAACTATTCAGTTTAGAAAAAAAACGACAGTAGAAACCTCAACATCATTTTTGAAGACCTATCCATAGATACCCCACACGTATAGGTTTGATGAAAAAAAAAATTTTTGAGGATCAGTTCTAAGTATGGGGAACCCCAAAAATAATTGTTTTTTAAAAAAAATTGTGTAAAAATCTTAATGCGGTTCACAGAATACATCTACCTACCAAGTTTCAACAGTATAGCTCTTATAGTTTCGGAAAAAAAGGCTGTGACATACACGGACAGACAGACAGACATGACGAATCTATAAGGGTTCCGTAGTTTTTTTACGGAACCCTAAAAATCGTGAAGGAAATTAGGAACAATTGAAAAAAAAAATACACAAGATCATTAAAACACGTTTACAAAAATTCATAATGTCAGAAGAAATAAAATTATTTAATAAACCCTATTTAAAATTATCACATGTCAAGAATTCGTCAGAATTCGATTGTCTTATTTTATTTTATTTTATTTTATTAATCCAGGATTTACAGTTATCTTATAGTTATTTATTATACACTATATGCTATTCTTAAACCAATTTAAATCCATATTTTGTATACAGTTCGTTTAAAAAGAAGGTAGGTACGCATGCAAGGTCAACAAAAAATAAAAACGGCAGGAAAGCCGGATAAGGTATATCAGTTACATAGGTAAATTAAATAAATTAAGTTAAGTTAAGCACAGAAAAAACAGCATCGTTTGACAGAATACTAAGTAAATATAGGCCTTTCCATAGAATTTATAACACGGATTTGGGCTAGTATCCAAAAATGCTACCCAAAAATGGGTAGAATTACGGTCATACAATTTATCTCGAAGAAGATAGCGTTTTGTTTCATCTTTTTGTACCTTGGTATGTATTTTTCTCTCGTTTCAACATCCAGGACACCGATATTACTAGGAAAGTAATGCCCTCAGAGTTTTTTTTTTGTTTGCTTGTAACAATAATCGGTTGACCAAAGAGATTTTTACACTTTAATCAAATAATAACTAATTTAAGCTTTTACCCAACTCAGTGTTTTTTCTACAATGTGTATTTAGGACACACATATTCGCACGACATCTGGCAGTAATGCCCGTGCTACACGAGGCTAGTAACTAATAGAGAGAGCACCCGTTACAATAATGGTAGGTAAGTACGCCTGATTTAAGGGGCGCATGTTTTAGTGAATGAGCTCTACAATTCTGAACTCATGTACTTTATGACTAACACTAGAAGCAGCCAATTATGAAATTTATGAAATAAAAAGACCATTCTTTCGATAAACAATAATCAAATCATTATAGGTACGGATCATGCTTAGATCTAGTGTCGATGTCATAAATGTCACAAGGTATTCTAGTCAACTTTTAATACAAAACAAAAACTACACTCAGCGATTACTACTTTACAAAGCACAAGTTTGGCCACATATGGAATGCTGTTCTCACCTATGGCACGGGGCTCCTAAGTACCAGCTGCTTCGTTTTGACTCCCTACAGAGAAGAGCCGTTAGAATCGTCAACGACCCCAAGCTCTCCAGTTCACTAGAGCCGCTGAGCCTGCGCCGAGACATTGGCTCGCTCTGTGTGTTCTATCGACTCAATAATGGGGAGTGTTCTGTGGAGCTGTTCAATCTCATACCCGCATCCAGGTTCTACCATCGCACTTCTCGACAACGCAAGGGAGCTCATCTACACATCATCACGTGGGTGTCTCGTACTGCTCGCTTTACGAGATCTTTTCTCCCCCATACGTGCAAGTTGTGGAATGGGCTCCCTCTTGAGGTGTTTCCGCTAAACTACAAAAAGAGCCGCTGCAAAAAAATTTAAAATGATTCCTTCAGGGCAGGCAACGCATTGGTAATACCCCTGGTGTTGCAGATGTCAATAATTGGCGACGATAACCGCTTACCATCGGCGGGCCGTATGCCAGTATGTCGAGCCATTACATTAAAATAAAAAATAAAATTAAAAAAACAGAAGTTTTATTAAAACTAAATGTGACCGAAACTTGAACGTTTCAAGTTTTTTTAGAGAATTTTAGCTTGATAGACGCTATTCACTATTTCCAATTATATATTGGACTATCCCACTCTACTCTATGTTCACCATGAATCGAAAGTAGAATTAATTGCTATTATGAGAGAGAAGAATACCAATTTTCAGTCAAGTCACAATACAGTCTCGATCCGGGCAACTTTGAAGACGCCTTCTGGTTTCTCTGTCAGTTTACTTCGTTCGTGTAAAGGGGACATTACACGAGGAGGGTAAGTCCGCCTGAAGCGTAGGGGATGGCACAATTTTACGACAAATTTTAATTTCCCCCTTAAGTTTAAGCTCATAAAAGTTTTACGACTCACAATGAGATGTTTACGATGGCCATATTTTATCCTATTATGATGTTAATGACTAAGTAACAAATTAAATTTATCTACCGGAAAGAAAAATTATAATAAAATTCTTCATAGGACTTTCAAACCGTTAGAATTATATGAGATTTTAACAATGGTATGAGAAATCCCAATGTTGTCAATGTCAACCCAAAATGTTGTCACTATCTAACAAGTAAGAAAGTGACAGAATAGCGTACAGTGAACAATATTCCTTCACTAATAGCCCACGCGAAACGAAAAGTGAGCAAAAATCACTAAAACCCGCAACAGTACTTAAATGATTATTTTCGAAAATCCAAAGATAAGTTTTTATAAGGCTGTTTTCCTTTTATTGGTGATGGAAACTGGTTTTAGTCGTTTGGAAGCAGTAGGACTTTTAGGATTTTTATTCGTAAATCTCAGGTAGCTTTGGATTTTTTACGGTCAGAAATACAAATAACTTAAAAAATAAACATAACAAAAATACTTTTGACTATATTAGACGACATTGTGCAGACAGTAGGCGGGCAGTGGATCCAGCTAACTCGAGACCGTCAGGAGTGGCGTTATAGAGAAGTGGACTTTACTCAGCAGTGGATGTTACCAGCTCGATAGATAAATAGATATAGATAAGGACGTCTTTTGCGTACTTCTTCAATTATTTGAGAAGTAAACTTTCAAATAGAGATCTTTATTGCATTTCGGGGTCCTTTATGAATTAATCAATATCTCAGTTATAATCAGGTTTCTGAGGCTATGGTGGATATCAGCCTCTTCCAAATCAATTCTATCCAAGAGCTTCAAATAGTTCTCTCTCAGCTAAAAACCAATCGATCTTTCTCCAATAGAAATGTTATTCTACGATAAAAACTGATGTTGACATTCGAAACTGGCTACCTACTCCGAACCCCAACATCCTAACAAAATAAAAAACTGATAGTGGTCCAATAGATTATAAAAAGGTGATAATCGCTCCGATGAGTTTTAGGAGCTACCTGTCTATTATATAGAGTACAACCTATCTTTGCTAAGAATCCAAATAGAAAATGGTAGAGGTTTGCTCAGAAAAAGTGCAGCCTTATAAAACATGTTAGGAATACACATATTTTGTAATATAGTGATTATTAGTGATATAACCAAATGGAACCACCGATTGGTTTACTTCAAATAAAAATAAAATAAAACTACTAGGTTTTATAATATTCAAAAAAATCGGACAAAGTTTCGGTGATCAAAAGTCAAATCTTGCAACTGAATTTTAAAGTAGTTATCCTCAACCTATTGAGATGAAATTTTTCATACGTGTCAAGTTCCGATGACATTACAATATTATAGTGACAGCGAGCTGATCTGATGATGGAGACAGAAGATGGCCAAAGGAATTACTCGAGGGATAATAGTAGAGTGGCCGTGTTTAGGATCATTTCGATCAGCACACGATTCCAATGACTAATTTTATAAAAGCTTGTATTGAAAAATATATTTTTCATAAATAACTTATTACATTTGACAAAGTTCATCCTTATATTAAGAAAAAACTCTAATTAGAATTTACAATCACACCAATACAAACGAACAGCGTTTAGATTCAAGTTTATGCAAATTTTTGGGTTATTCCATGTGTTAAAATATACTCATGCTTATAAAAAGTTAAGGACTCCAAATATTTGATTGGTGGTTTCCAGGAATCCCACGCCTTGATGAGGATGAGAGTTTCACACCTCACTGCACATCGATCTTATTTATAAAAACAAATAACTTCGAGATTTGGGAAGATTCTCGGAAATATTCACTGTCTGTAGCAGGACTTTTTGACAGTTCCATTCTTGATCGTAGAATGCCAGATGATAAAGGAGCTCCTACATATTGAAATAGGGTTGAATTTTGTTTATTTTAATGAATTTCGTGTACGTGATATAATCTCGGCCTAGAATAAAAGAAAAGTCGAGAATGAAACCTATACAAAGTTATGTTCTTGGGAATTTCGTCCCCTTTCAATCTGTATCTTAAACACAATAAACATGCTTAAAAATCTTTAGAATGCGGTTTTTAGGGGGTAATAAAAATTTCATCCCCTCAGTTAATAGAAGATGTTAATCACGACCTTTACGTTCAAAGCGATAAACGTCTGAAGTTTATTACCCAAAAAACTGAACTTTGATACCGTTTACAAAATTACGACGGAGGCCCCGAAATTTTGGAAATAGCAGTCTTTGTGAATGGATGTGGTTTGATATTATTTCTTGGGAAAACCTTTATAAAATGCGTATTAGCTTTGGACCATCATTTACCATGCAGTTGTGTTTCAATATTTTTGACCCCCCATAAATCCATTAACGGTAAATAAAGCACATTCCAACCAGTGCCGTACAGTATTGTAAAATTGACTAAGATTTTACGATATCCTAAAAATTACCAAACAGGCGTGCATCGAACCCGCGGCCGTCTCCAGATATGGAGATGCGTGTTAACGCGTGTTAAGCAGTTATGCTTAAAAAAAAACTGCGTATATTGTAGTTCCGATTCTCATTTCGTTCTAATTAATAATTTTAGGGACGCTTCCGTTTGGTAGTGATTTGGATCAGTTGAGCTACCTTTAGATCGCTTGCAGCGGTCTTCAGGTGGCACAACTGTTTCATATGTATTTTGTACATACCTTGTATTATTCTTTCTGTAAATAAATGTATTAAATATAAAAAAAAAAAACAAAAAAAAAAAAAAAAAAGTAGTACGTATGTAAATAAATTATACAATATCATTCTTACAAAAAAATAGACAGGACATTCATTTTAATTTCGGTATTAATTTGCATTTTGCAAATTAGGTTCAGATATTTAGGCATGAAGTGTGTAGATGGGAATGAAAACAATATTTAGAATATTTGCAATTCATTAACTCGCAACAGCTTGCGAGTTTTTCTATGACGAGTTAATGAATGCATAAAAAAATAAGAAACTTCTCTCGTCTTATTCCCAGATTGGAATATTAAGTTGTTTGGTCTCTGCTATTAATCATTACACTGATAAAAATCCAACTTAAACAAGACGTATTTTAACTTGTTTAAAAAAATTATTGATTTAATCAACAAAATTATGAAATTAAAAAAGCACGTTTGATAGCAGCTGCTAAGTTGACTTGATCGTAGTGTTTAATAATTTGGATTGTTAGGACCTACAAAGAAACTTGTTAAAAAAGTTATAAACAAGATCATGTTTAGTGTAATCATGTAACTTACTTAATCAAATTATTATTCTTACTTAGTTTTATCAAACACATATTTAATTCCATGTATTAATATGTATATGTTAATTATTGCATTTAGTGCTGATTGTTAGATGTTAATACTTAAGATTATTTAAACAAACAAGTGCATTGATTGATCTTTTCATGTATGCTGTTCGTTTGGTGTTGCCAAATATACAAACTGGCGCTAATAGAAGCAGAATTTATTAACAGGAACACCCCTAATAAACGAACATTCTGTCAAACTTTTATTTTTCTATCAATTTACTATTATTATTATAATTTAACTATTAATCCCCGCGACTTCGTAAGCCTGATATTCGTACTACGCATTTTAGATTTTATATGCAACACTTTTTCTGTGCTACTTATATCACGGAATAATTATAAACATTTTGTTTTGTCTCCTTCGATTAAATTTGAAATTGCTTGGCGTTGTCAATGTTAAAGACATAAAAAAGCGGCCAAGTGCGAGTCAGACTCGCCCATGAAGGGGAACTGTACATGGTAATGTACATCATTATATATTTTTTAGTTTTATCATTCACTTATTTTAGTAGTTATGGCGGGGGGACATTTTACTACAAGTGTATCTCATACAAACTATTCAGTTTAGAAATCTATGTATGTATGTATGTAGAAACCTCAATATCATGCCTATAGGCATGCACAAGGCGTGCGATGCCAAAGGGTTCCTTAGTATAGCCACCGCAGAGTTTCAACACTGATAAATCACTTTACCGTGTTCAATACAAACAAGACTCGCCAAAGAAAACCTTACCTTACACCAACAAGATAACGTATAAAGTTCTCTGGTTAAAGTTTGGTCAGGTTCGTCCTTGGTACTAATTCCAGCTGCTTATTCAGATGGCTCCCCTCTGTTCATAATAAATTAAGATTAAAGGATTTCAGAATAATGTTTGAAAGGAGTCTGGATTTCACTAATTCCCAGAGTCCACCTGTCTGACCGCACTGGAGGCCATGACTGCTTTACCGGGCTTTTGGTGAGCGCAGATGGCGCTCAACCTGCAAAGTTAGGTTTTGGGCAACGAGCACAAGGGCACCACTTAGGTACGAACCTCGGCTTGGGCTGTTGCCAGGTTGGGAGGATCGGACAGAACGCCCCGGAACATGCTTGTACCGGTTTAGGCGAAGGTACAGAAGGTACTTAGAAGGTTCTTCGACCTCGCCGGCGAGGTCGGTGCAAAGGTGGAGTGTTTTCTCTGTCTTGACTGGATGACGTCACTACCGCATTAGCGGTAGTGATAGGGTCATCAGGATCACCAAGAACATGTCTTGGTCTACGGAGGGACTAGCTGTTTTCGAACTTGTCCCTGTGGGCCTTAAGAGCATTGCAGGCCTCCGTACCGGAGTGCGCGATGCTGAGGGCAGAGTAGGTAGACCTACTTCAAAAGTTGGTTGGATTGGAAACCACATGATCCAAGAAAAACGGTTAACCTTAATAAACCATGAAAAATTTCAGAGCGAGGTAAGTATATATCTAAAGTTACTAAGTCACTAACCGTTGTTTTAACTTTGAGTGGTTTTTTATAGAAAAATCCCGGAATTACCTGTATGCTTCTTTTACTTCTACTTATTCCCAACAGTGGACTAAGAAGGTCGATCATTTGAAACTGTCTACTTTCACACTCAAGTCACTAGTTAAAAGGCATAACTGTAACAACGAATAAACTAAGCCTATCGATCTTCGTCACACAGGTCACTGATCTAGAAAACTAATATGATTATGAAGCACGGCCTCAATAAGCCGTGTAACCAGGTTAGCGGTGTAATTAGGTAAGCATTATTCAAGGTGGGGTGGGTTTGAAAGGGCACCACGAATCACCACGAATCTGCTGTAATTTCTACACAAATTTCATGAAAATTCCAACATTGTACCACATTACAGCAGCCTAAGAAGCAGACAACAGCCAAAATTCTTTCACTATCAGAAATTACTAAAGTTCAGGTAAGTTAGAAGTGACAGAATAGCGCACACGCAAGGAAAAGTGAACGAAAATCACGAAAACAGTAGTTTAACAAATATTTGCTGCGTAATAGAAAATATTTTGTATGCCCTCTAAAACAATATTATTTGTTAATCTTATTAATTTTATCAATGTGCGCTGATAAGGGAAAAGAGATAAGTATTTACGTTTTAAGAACGTCTGTCACGATATCTTGTTTTGAGCTCTATCATGCGGGACAATATGATTAAAAGATTTCCTCTTAAAAAAATTGTTAACAATTGTTTTTAAAAAACAAGTAAATTTCTAAAATTTAAATACAGGCAAGGTTAGGTATAGGTTTTCATTTTATATATCTCAAGCATCTCTTTTGCATAACAAAAGTGGATTTAATTGTAACAGAATTATCCCAGAAGATAATCCCATAACTTAATTGAGGATAAAAAAACCGTATTATGACTGTTTCGCGATTCTTTTAGAAGATTATTGAGATAAGAAAGTGCATAGCAGTATTTAGATATTTTTTCTTAGTTTATTTTACCTATTATATCGGCTTTCCAGTTTATATTAACAAAGCCATAGACAATGCTATATAAGTGGCCACATGTTACCCTAAAATCGTTTAGATAAAAAAAGGCAAATCATTGAGAGTATGTAGTTACTCTAGTTAGTAGCTAGCTAGCTAGTAGTTACTAAAATAGCCGGCCCTGAGTAGCTATTTGAAGAAAAAGAAGAATAAAATATTTTATTTGTAACTCAATCAAAAACATAATAAAATAGAAGAAAAAGCTAACAAAAATTGGCGAAGAAGTAAGTGTCCGTCGTGATTTTAATACTAAACAAACAATCAGTCAGAGTAATATGGTCAAGTTATTGAGTTTTGTAATTTTGTTTTGTTGGCATATGGCATTCAGGCACAATTTGTGTGAGTTTGCTCCAAAAAAGTAACATAGGCTTGGCCTATTTGATGATAACCGCAAAAATCCCAAGTTTAGTCGCCGTAGTATGGCCAAAACGCATCGATAGCGCGTTCTAACTTTTCTAGTGGCGACATCTAGTTGTGAAGTCTTGAACTAAAAAGTGGCAGCTAAAATATCAGTACGATCATGGAAAGAATTATATTTTGAGAAACATGGTACTACCTACGATGATGTGTTGACAGAGACAGAGTAGTTACAACGAAAAAAAAACCTACCGTGCTACTATAATCGCGAAACATCCATGGAATAGTTACATCGTGTTTTGTCTCATTCGATCGGATTTGAAACTGCAAGAGATAAAACAATGTGTAAATAATACTATAAGAACACTATCCAATGTGCTCGTAGAGTATTGTTTACAAAAGTATACTATAATCAATTTTATTTTATTGAAGTATTTTATTTTTGTTTAACATTTGTTGGTTATGCTCGTCTGCTTTTGTTGGTACCTAGACTCTTCTCGTGTAGGAGATGGCCAATTTTGAAAATAAATTAATTCAAAAACCTTCCAAAGAGCGTTAAAATTGTTAAAAAGCGGCCAAGTGCGAGTCGGACTCGCCCATGAAGGGTTCCGTAGCAGCAAGTAACATAATATAAAAGTTCTTGGATGGATTACGATTTACGACGTATTAAAAAAAACTACTTACTAGATCTCGTTCAAACCAATTTTCAGTGGAAGTTTACATGGTAATGTACATCATATATTTTTTTTAGTTTTATCATTCTCTTATTTTAGAAGTTACGGGGGGGGGGGGGGGGGGACACACTTATTAACACTTTGGAAGTGTCTCCCGCCCAAACTATTCAGTTTAGAAAAAAATTATATTCGAAACCTCAACATCATTTTTGGGGTGCATCCGTTTTGATCCCAGAAATTCATCCCACGAGCAAAAAGTAATAATAATTGTTCCGGATTCATACCATTAATATTCATTTCATTTTTAGAGTCCGTATTTATCCCACCTAGAAGTACCTACATCTAAAACGAGTAGAAGTAAACGTCAGCAAAAAAATATGTTATTATGGAACAATTACCTATATAACAAATTATCTATTTATTTCATAAAATTGTCGGTATAAAATAATCAACAAAGTAATCATATATATAAACTATGGAATTAAACTCGAAAAATCACATTGGTAGCAATTTCAGGCATGTTAATTAACCTTTTATATTCTAGTCTTATAAATGCTTTTTACCTAACAAACGGTGACTAAATTTAAATTATTTTTAATAATAGCAGTTTTTTTTGTTACTGTATCGTTTACTTTAATAATCGATATCTGAGGTTTACTGTCATCACACAACAAAAATATGTTTACAAAATTGAAAAAAAAGTTGAAGCCATTATTTAAAACATTTTTCCGGAAAATCACGGACTAGTGTAGAAAATCAGAATTTTACAATTATTTATAACATATGCTTTTAGATAACATCAATATCCTATACAACGAGCAAAGATTCGTATATTATATAAATATTTGTAATCACGTTCTTGAAAACAGCTCTAACTATTTTGATGAAAGTATATTTATTGGGGGTGAAAAATCTAGTTAGGTCTCATCTCTAGGAAAATGCGATTGATTGTTTTTTTACGATTAAAAATTCGCTTATCTATGTCAGTCACAGTATATTGAATAGTTTTCTATTCCTCGGCAGTTCCTTCATATTTCAAGTCTCTGGGTCCGGCGGTTTTAGCTCGGTAGTTTTTTAAAATCAAAACATTCTTGTGCCTTTTTATGGTTCCGTAACCAAATTACGGTGGATTCGTCATGTCTGTCTGTCTGTCCGTCCGTATGTCACAGCCACTTTTTTCCGAAACTATAAGAACTATGCTGTTGAAACTTGATAAGTAGATGTATTCTGTGAACCGCATTAAGGTTTTCACACAAAAATAGAAAAAAAAATGGGTTTTCCCCATACTTAGAACTGAAACTCAATTTTTTTTTTCCATCAATCCCGTACTTGTGGGTATCTATGAATATAGGTCCTTCAAAAATGTTTTTTTTTTTTTTTCTAAACTGTATAGTTTGCGCCAGAGAAACTTCCAAAGTGGTAAAATGTGAGCCCCCCCTCCCCTTAACTTCTAAAATAAGAGAATGACAAAACTAAAAAATAAAAAAAACCATGTAAACTTCCACCGAAAATTGGTTTGAACGAGATTAGTAAGTAGTTTTTTTTAATACGTCATAAATCGTAAACCTTCCAAGAAGTTTTATATTATATTACTTGCTGCTACGGAACCCTTTTTGGGCGAGTCCGACTCGCACTTGGCCGCTTTTTTTAGTAACATTTCAAGAAATGCTGATACGTGTTTGGTTATATTTATTTCAGAAATCTACATGTACAATTTCAAGTATCTACTACTCGTAACAATGGTTTCCGAGATACAGAGCTATTTTGTTTTAGTTTAAAAGCTTTTTTGGACCCCTTAGACGACGAATTTCCCAAATTTCTTTCTTAGTACCCCGTTAAGTCCTAAAAAGAATACACCTTCCAAATTACAAGTCTCTGGGCCCAGCGGTTTCGGCTCGGAAGTTTGTTACACTCAAAACATTCCTTTGCCTTATTGCAGGAAATTTCAGGAAATGCTGAAACATGTTTTGTTTACTTTATTTGAGGAATCTACATGTCAAATTTTAAGTGTCTACTACCAAGGGTATCCGAAATACAGAGCTGTTTTGTTTTACTTTAAAAACCCAGCATCGAGCAACGCAGGCCTCCGTCCCAGTCGAAACATACCTGTTCCTATTTTCAGGACAATTTCAGGAAATGCTGTTTTTTTTTGAAGAATCTATATGTTAATTTTCAATTTTCTGCTACTAACGGTTTCCGAGATACAGAGCTATTTTGTTTTACTTTAAAACCCTTTTTTGACCCCTTAGAGGGCGAATTTTTTCAATTCCTTTCTTAGTGCGTCCCTATGCCCTAAAAAGAATACATCCTGCAAGTCTACCTCCAGCAGTTTTTGCTCTACGATGATGAATCAGTCAGTCAGTCAGTCTGGTTAAGTTCTTTTATAGAAAACTATAATACCTGAAAACCTGAAAACTGAAAACTATTATCTGGGTCTCTTCAGGGCTAGAGTGAATAGGCGCCTTCTAGACCTTTGTGCTCCATCTTCGGCCACATCGTCACTTACCAACAGGTGAGATCGGGGCCAAACAAAGGTCTATCAATGTTAAAAAAAAAAAAAGATGTAGATATGTATAGAAGATATCAGATAGATGATTGGAACTTTTTTGTAACTACTCAATGATATAAGTATTTTACGGGTGGTGAGATAAGGGTGACTTTCCAATATCCGATTGAGCTGAAATTCGGCATACCAGTCAAGTTCCGATGAAAATAATGTTGTGTGAACTGTCCTGCATTATTTATTTATTAAATATTTATTTATGATGTGGACAGCGAGCTGATCTGATGATGGAGACGGAAGGCGGACAACGGAACTCCTTGACGGATAATAGTAGACTGGCCGTGTTTAGGCTCATTTTAGCATACGGTTCCGATCACTAATTTTACATCGAGCTGATCTGATGATGGAGACGGAAGGTGATGGATGATAGTAAATTACTGGTTGTTTATTTTTACTTCTTTGCTTATATCCCAAAAGTTACACAGTCTAAAATAAAATTAAAACTAGTTTTGAAACGTCTATGATAGTTTCACTTATTTTCCCTTTCTTCGGCTCCAATATCTTCTACAACCCCCGAACCAATTTAGCTCATAACCTTACACAAATTGTACTAATATTTATTTAATATTAGTATTATATAAATATACCATCCACCAAATTTTATAAAGAATACTAGTTTTATAAAAAATATTTCAACAGTTCGCAAGTTATCCTCGGACAAACATACATACATACAAACGCCAATTATTAATAATTTGCATCCAACAAAAATATATGAAAATGATAGGAAGGATCTTGCATTTTTCTGTCTGACCGTACCAATATCCATTGTTATAGGCCGTGGTATGAATCCGGACTACATTTTGGGATTAATACGGACAAAAATACAATTTTATTATTCGTGGGATGAATACGGCCTACATTTTGGTATGAATCCGGAAATTAATATTCGTGGGATGAATCCATGGGATCAATACGGCTGCACCCCATTTTTGACCTATCCGTAGATACCCCACACGTATAGGGTTGATGTTTTTTTTTTTTTGAGTTTTAGTTCTAAGTATGGGGAACCCCAGAAATAATAGGTTTTTAAAAAAAATTGTGTTAATATCTTAATGCGGTTCACAGAATACATCTACCTACCAAGTTTCAACAGTATAGCTCTTATAGTTTCGGAAAAAAAAGGCTGTGACATACACGGACAGACAGACAGACAGACAGACAGACAGACAGACATGACGAATCCATAAGGGTTCCTTGTCTTTGACTACGAAACCCTAAGAAGTACCATAAGTCAACCTTAAACTTAACAGTTAGTAGGTACAAGTGGTTTAATCCCAAACTCAAAATTAAATGTTATTATCTGTATATCTCATCTGAGGATCTTTATTGATAAAAATGCTTATAAGTTGATTAAATTTCAAGTAACGGAGATTATTATAGGATAGATTAATATCTTCGAACATAAATCTTATATTAAAATGGCGGCTTTGTCAGGAGGCTGTTGAATATTCAACGCTTACCTTGTGATTCACGAAATTAGCAGATCAAGCGATAACACACACATAAATTAATGAATATTTAATGAAGTTTAATTAAAATTCAAGTTTAAATAAAAAAAGATTGGGAACCGGGAGTAACCCACGAGGTAGGAGCAAGGTAGGAGTTCGATTCCTAACATCCTGTTTTATGTCCACAGATTTATTTAAAATATCACTTTTGAAACTATACTTATGGCACAGATTATATAACAAGCTTATGGTTGAGTTTATGTGCATACTTTTCACTAGAAACGGGATATTTACCATGATTTCATGGTTATCGGGAACAATTCAAACTCAAAAATCATGGTAAATATTCCGTTTCTAGTGATATATATATATATATATATATATATATATATATATTGAACCCTTTACGGTAAATGTTGATCCAGTATGAAGTCTGAACAAATGTTGATCCACATCTTTCTCATGTATACTTTACTCCCTTTCGAGCTAACCGATATACTTTGATCTGACGTTATAGTGCGCGAGGAAACACTGGATCTGAATTGATTGGTTTTCAAGATACTCGTTTTCGAATCGTCCAACTATCGTTGATCCACTAACGGCCAAAAAAATTATACTGAAGCGTCATTTTTAGATCCATATCATATATAATTTATACGCGAAGTTGGCCTATATAAAGTTGATCTGGAGCCACAAATGCATTGTGGGTGCTAAAAGGCAAAGCGGCAACGTCGCATTTTGTGTGACAAGTACGAAACTTGATAAAAAGAGATAGCATAATGGACGGAAGGACATCAATCAACAAGCCGCGCGCGGGCCGTCTTTTTTTCGCGTAAGTTAATGGAGATACATAGGTATTGGACTAGTAAAATTCTGTACTTTGTGATTGTTACAGAACACGTTTTATTTTTATTTTTTGAACATTGATAGACCTTTGTTTGACCACGATCTCACCTGTTGGTAAGTGTCGATGTGGCTGAAGATGGAGCACAAAGGTCTAGAAGGCACCTATTCACTCTAGCCTTGAAGAGACCCAGATTACATTACGTTGATTGGAGTCACATGTTTTTTTTTTAAATATTTTATTTGATCAACGTCTACGCTCATTTGAGACCGAAAATACATTGTATCTTGATCCAGTTGGAGCCACATTTGTGTAAGGTATAAGGTTACCTACCTACTAATGTATGGTTTTTATTGTTTTTTACTTTTATTGATCCAATATATAGTACCTCCATTTAAAATACTCTTGTCACCTCATCAAATATGTGTTTTATTTTCTTAGAATAGCAAATAATTCCTATCAGCTTCTGCCCGTAACTCTCGCTTATAAGAAATAAGGGTGAGTGAAGGGTGGGTTTAAGGGATCTACGTGATATTTATTTAATTTATTTATTTATATAATATGAAATGAGGAGACCAACCAGAGGGGAATAAACGTTCTCGAGTGGCAACCAAAAACCCGAAAAAAAGGGGAAGCTCATGGCATCACATATTATATTAACAAACTCGCAGGTAGTCGATGGATAAGGCAGCACAAGACCATTCGTCGTGGCATTCTATAGGGGCTGCCTGTGTCCAGCAGTGGACTTCTGCAGGCTGATGAAGATGATGAATTAAGTAATCATACTAACTAAGATGATATGAATGAAAGCCACTGTTGGGAATAAGTCTTTTCCATCTTATGCACTCCAAACTCCAACTCCCCCGGTGTAGTAACTTGTACTATTGGTATGGTGACTGGGTCTGACCGCTTCTGGTACATGTCGAGCTAGGGTTCTACTGTGAATAAAGATGGCTGACGCTATGGTAGTATTTTTCTACTGCAGTGTGCTCGGTTTAGTTAGGTATTTGAGGCTTAGTGTACGCATTCAGGCAAAATGTCAATTTGCTTCAAATAGTTCTTATTGTTAGAGAGATTTTATATGAAAATTTTTGGCTGGGGAAGTACTACCACGGTGCATTAAACCCTAGTCCTACCAAAATACATATTTCTGCCAAAAAACATTAGTGCTCTCATTGCTGTGTTTCGGTTGAAGGTGCCGGTGAAATTATAGGTACATGAGACTTTTCATCTTTATGTCTCAGGGAGGTGGGTGCCAAATAGGTAAGTCCGAGGTAGTCGTAACTTGTGATTTAATGCATTGTTAAAAGCAGAGGTTACATGAACAGTGGGTCAAGAATGACCGGGTTGGCTGCTCCTAAATGAACCAATCACTTACTATAGCGTCAATAACAAATTCTGATTTTGGGTGCAAATTGTAAATGTATCGTGAGACAAATCAAACAAAAGGTCTTGTTGCTTGTAATGTGGTGTTCAAATATATTACGTTATTATAAACTTCAACACAAAACGGCAGATCATACCGTTTCATTACATTAGGCTATTTCTATTCCTATTATGTTAGGTACCTATTTGATAAATATTTACAAAATCCTACCTCACACAGGGGGTAACTTAGTTAATGGAAATACGAGTACATATTGGATCAACAAAAGTCATCAACTTGCCAATGTTACGAAACATGTTGATCCGATTCTAAAGGGTAAGTTTTAGGATACCGTACCTACCTCAAAAGTTACCAACAGAACCAATATAGGATCACTCTCATGTCTGTCTGGCTGTCTGTTTGTCCATCTTTCACAGCCTATTTTCTCTAAAAGCTCTAGATGAAAAAAGCTCGGTTCATATATTTCAGGCATATACCGTCGAACAGGGTTAGATTTATTGGTATTGAAATTCAATCGCATGTAACTTCTTTAGCTTTAAGATTCCGTAGCAAACGCAAGGTAAATGGTATGGACTTTTGGTGATCTAATTCGTATCTCCATTAGTTAATGTGGCTCCAACATGATAAGCGTGTAGGTTCACTTGGCTGGCACTGAAAAAACTTACCCAATTTGATGGTAATTTAATTAACTGTTCGTAAGTTATTCTAGGAAAGACATACCACAAAAAACTATTCATCCAAGTTTAATCGGAGAACTCGCTTCACTTGATCATTAAGTCTATTCAGTGTGAACTACATTTGTTAATGAAGATACATGTTGGATCAACCAAAGTAGGTAGGTACTACATCGCATGCATGAAGTAGCGAAATGAACCAGTCATATGTGTCTCCTCTTGAACCAAGGACAGTGTAAGGGTTCCGTAGTCAATTCACAATCCCATAGTAACCATAAAAGTATTCATCACAGGCTGTTCAAGATATTTTTTTTTAAAAACCACTTTGTTTGTTTTATGTAAAACTACAATAAAATTTGTCCTCAATTATAAAACCCAAGCTCAACGCCCAGATTCCTTCAGAGCTAGTTGCCATACCAATTAGTACAAATTACAACGGTGGCGTTCGCGTTAGCATAAAAAACCTAAGCCCAAAAGTGGGTTTCAATCAGATCATTTTAGTTAGCCTGAGCTACTGGTGTCCCCCAGTTTTAATTTTACTTTGGCTACCCACCTCTATGTTTGATTTTATGTGTAGGTAATGTTTGTTGACGAAAGTAATTTTGTTTCCAAGTTTCGGTAGCCATGCAATAATTAAGATGGTTTTTGTCTCTGTATTTTATAGTAAATTTAAAAATGGCCCGTTTAAACTAAATTAACATGTTCCATAACATCGATCCCTTTACGGTAAATGTTGATCAGGCGCGACTTCACGCGAGCTCTTTGTTGATCCAAAAACACAAGTTGATCCGGGCGACTTTTGTTGATCCAATATGTATCTCCATTAACTAATGTGGCTTCTAGATTCATGATTTTTTAAATGAAATTGTTCATTTTTTTAATCTTTGATAGTCCTTTGTTTCACCACGATCTCACCTGTTGTTAAGTGACGATGTGGCCAAAGATGGAGCACAAAGGTCTAGAAGGCACCTATTCACTCTAGCTTTGAAGATACCCAGATTATAATTTTCAGGAAAGACAGACGACGGTAGTGTATTCCACTCCTTAGCAGTTTGCATTATAAAGGTAGAACTGAAACGTTTTGTGCGAATAGAAGGTATACTAATGAAGTAAAGATGGTACTGAGCCGTACGCCTGTTCGTCCTATGATGAAAAGGAGATGGTGGGATCAGATTGTGCAGTTCCTGGGAGCATTCCCCGAAATGTAACCTTTAGAAGATCAAAAGGCATGCAACCATACGGCGGTGCTCGAGACTCTGGATCTTAGTCTCCGCCATATGTTGCTCACCTATAAGCCTGGAAGCTCTACGTTCGATCGAGTCCAAGGCAGTAAGCTGGTATTTGGCCGAGCCATCCCAAACATGGCAGCAGTACTCCTTACCAGCCCGGAATTGTGCTTAATATAAACTGAGAAGCTGTCCAGGTGTGAAGTAACGCTTTACTTTATACAGGATGTCTAAGCTCATAGCAGCTGTTTTTGCCTTTTTTTGACTCGATGTAGGAGCCAAAGTTGAGAGTAGGCGTGAGATAAACACCTAAGAGCTCGAGGTGATCTCTTATAGCTACAGGTACATCTCGGAATACAGGAACTTGGAGAAACAGATATTTTATCGCCGAGAAGAGACAAGCCTGCGTTTTAGAGGCGTTGAACTTGACTAGATTGGCATCGCCCCAGTCAGATACAGCCTTGAGAGTCAAATTCAGACGCTGCAGCATCTCATCTCTTAACTCCTGAATTTCATTCTGCCTAGCTCGCGCAGTGGAAACATACCTCTCCACATCTGTGCTGTCGTCTGCATACCCAATGATACCGGGCATTAGCAGATCATTAATGTGCAGCAAGAACAGTGTGGCAGATAGCACTGACCCCTGAGGTACCCCGGCGTTAATAGCCAATTGATCCGACGAGCAGCCGTCAATAACTACTCGAATGGATCTTTCCCTCAGAAAGTCTGCGAGCCAGGAGCAGAATTAAACTGGCAGTCCGTAGGCAGGAAGCTTGCCAATAAGGCTAGCGTGCTAAACCCTATCAAAGGTAATTGTATTGTTCTCGATTTGTAATCGAGAAAATTTATCTGATTCGTGTTTAAGGTGCTATAATGCCCTTGGCAATATGATAAAGATTAACATGTAATTTTTTTACCGTCTTTTAGCTGAACGCTCTCACAAATATCAATGTTTTTCAGGTACCATTTAATGAACCAGGAATCACAATTGTGACAATGTTATAGTACAAAATTAAGGATGATACATTCATCTTTAGAGATAGTGAATAAAAACTGGGGAGTTTCATACAAAATTTTCACATGAATATGTTTTAACCAACGCAAGAATAAATAAAGAAATATATATGTTACTTATTAGAGGTAATAATATCAATGTCAATAAATGAAAGAACAAAGAGCAGATTCAGTTTTCAGGCTCTTTGTATAAATATATTGTGATAATTACAAAAACATTTTATCGTTCCAAAATTTCCATACAAAATTTCCACGAGTCTGCCATTCTGCCGTCAAACACCATGTCGTTTTTATTGGACTGAAATAGGTATTCCAAATTTGAATTTGTATTATTTTGTGAGAGCGTCCTTAATACATGTAACTTGTCAAAGGATAAATAAAGAATAGAATTGAGTTGAGTTGTAGTATGTCCTATGTTCTATTGATACTTTTTGAAGTAAGGAACCCTAAAAATGGCCCATTTGAATTGGATCCACATGTTCCGTAGCAAACGCAAGGTAAATGGTATGGACTTTTGGTGATCTAATTCGTATCTCCATTAGTTAATGTGGCTCCAACATGATAAGCGTGTAGGTTCACTTGGCTGGCACTGAAAAAACTCACCCAATTTCATGGTAATTTAATTAACTGTTCTTAAGTTATTCTAGGAAAGATATATCACAAAAAACTATTCATCCAAGTTTAATCGGAGAACTCGCTTCACTCGATCTTTAAGTCTATTCAATGAGAGCTACATTTGTTAATGAAGATACATGTTGGATCAACCAAAGTAGGTAGGTACTACATCGCATGCGTGAAGTAGTGAAATGAACCAGTCATGTGTGTCTCCTCTTGAACCAAGGACAGTGTAAGAGTTCCGTAGTCAATTCACAATCCCGTAGTTACCAGAAAAGTATTCATCACAAGGTGTTAAAGATATTTTTTAAGAAAACCACTTTGTTTTGTTTTCTACAATAAAATTTGTCCTCAATTATAAAACCCAAACTCAACGCCCAGATTATTTCAGAGCCAGTTGCCATACCAAATAGTACCTACAAATTACAACGGTGGCGTTTGCGTTTGTATAAAAAACCTAGGCCCAAAAGTGGAATTCATTCAGATCATTTTAGTAAGCCTGAGCTACTGGTCCCCCCCAGTTTTAATTTAACTTTGGCTACCCACGTCTATGTTTTATTTTATGTGTTATGTTTGTTGACGAAAGTAATTTTGTTACCAAGTTTCAGTAGCCATGCAATAATTAAGATGGTTTTTGTCTCTGTATTTTATAGTAAATCAAAAAATGGCCCATTTAAACCAAATTAACATATTCCATAACATCGATCCCTTAACGGTAAATGTTGATCTGGCGTGACTTCACGCGAGCACTTTGTTGATCCAAAAACAAGAATATGTTTTCATTATGCGATATTAACATGACAACCTCTTTTTTATCGTGGCATTAGACAGAAGAGGTGGAGGAGAACAACGTTTTCATAGACCACTTTTTTGTGAAACTCCGCTCCAGAATTTTTTGAAAGATAAAATTATAATTGCTTTAACATATTAAAGGGTGGGAAGGGGTTGTTTGACACAAAAATAGTCTATACAAACGTTGTTTCCCCCTACTCCCTCTGTGTTATGCCGTGATAATAAAGGGGGGTTATGTTGTCATCGTAAGCCTATATAAGCCTATGTTATATCGGTGTCTCATACTTCAGAACGAGTGACAGTCCGACATGGATTTATAACATTAGAGAACAGTGATCACCACGTGAGCTGCGAGCGAGCCGAAGGCGAGAGTGGCCCGGTAGGGCCCGTAGCAAACCTGAACCGACACCTGTACGCCAATACCCAATAACCTATGTAATATCGGTGTCACAACAAACACACTAACACACTCACACACAAACTTTCACCTTTATAATATTAGTGTGATGTTATTCAAAAATGGCTTATTTAAACCAAATTAATATGTTCCATAACATCGATCACTGTACGGTAAATGTTGATCAGGCGCGACTTCACGCGAGCACTTTGTTGATCCAAAAACACAAGTTGATCCAGGTGACTTTTGTTGATCCAATATGTATCTCTATTAACTAATGTGGCTTCTATATGATTCACGATTTTTTAAATGAAATTGATTACATTGGCTATCCACCTCTATGTTTGATTTTATGTGTTATGTTTGGTGACGAAAGTGATTTTGTTACAAAGTTTCAGTAGCCATGCAATAATTAAGATGGTTTTTGTCTCTGTATTTTATATTAAATTAAAAAATGGCCCATTTAAACCAAATTAACATATTCCATAACATCCATCCCTTTACGGTAAATGTTGATCAGGCGCGACTTCACGCGAGCACTTTGTTGATCCAAAAACACAAGTTGATCCAGGCGACTTTTGTCGATCCAATATGTATCTCCATTAACTAATGTAATGTGTATGTTTTTTAGTAGTAGTAGAGCTTTTTTGTGAAGAGTTCGTCCGGGGAAGTACTACCACTATACCTATTTCTGCCGCAAAGCAGTAGTGCTCGCATTGCTGTGTTCCGGTTTGAAGGGTAAGGGTGCCGGTGAAGTTACAGGCACAAGAGACTTTTCATCTTTATGTCTCAGGGTGGCGGTCGCAGTGCAATACCACATAGGGTGCGTCCTAGGTGGACGTGACCTATGAGGTAATGCACTGTTCATAGGCAGAGGTTACTGCCTAACATCAGGTGGGCAATAAGCTTGTTACGGCAATCGGTGGTATAAAAAAAAATGTGGATGTTAGATGTTTCACGATTTGTTTAATGAATTTGTTTATATAGGCTACCCACCTCTATGTTTGACTTTATGTGTTATGTTTGTTGACGAAAGTAATTTTGTTACAAAGTTTTGGTAGCCATGCAATAATTAAGATGGTTTTTGTCTCTGTATTTTATAATAAATTTAAAAATGCCCATTTAAACCAAATTAACATATTACATAACATCGATCCCTTTACGGTAAATGTTGATCTGGCGTGACTTCACGCGAGCACTTTGTTGATCCAAAAACACAAGTTGATCCAGGTGACTTTTGTTGATCCAATATGTATCTCCATTAACTAATGTGGCTTCTAGATGATTCACGATTTTTTAAATGAAATTGATTACATTGGCTACCTACCTCTATGTTTGATTTTATGTGTTATGTTTGGTGACGAAAGTGATTTAGTTACAAAGTTTCAGTAGCCGTGCAATAATTAAGATGGTTTTTGTCTCTGTATTTTATAGTAAATTATAAAATGGCCCATTTAAACCAAATTAACATATTCCATAATATCGATCCCTTTACGGTAAATGTTGATCAGGCGCGACTTCACGCGAGCACTTTGTTGATCCAAAAACACAAGTTGATCCAGGCGACTTTTGTCGATCCAATATGTATCTCCATTAACTAATGTAATGTGTATGTGTTTTAGTAGTAGTAGAGCTTTTTTGTAAAAGAGTTCGTCCAAGGAAGTACTAGCACCATACCTATTTCTGCCGTAAAGCAGTAGTGCTCGCATTGCTGTGTTCCGGTTTGAAGGGTAAGGGTGCCGGTGAAATTAAAGGCACAAGAGATTTTTCATCTTTATGTCTCAGGGTGGCGGTCGCAGTGCAATACCACATAGGGTGTGTCCTAGGTGGACATGACCTATGAGGTAATGCACTGTTCATAGGCAGAGGTTACTGCTTAACATCAGGTGGGCCATCTTCTTGTTTCGGCAATCGGTAGTATAATAAATATATATGTGGATCTTAGATGATTTACGATTTTTTAAATTAATTTGTTTACATTGGCTACCCGCCTCTATGTTTGATTTTATGTGCTATGTTTGTCGACGAAAGTAATTTTGTTTCAAAGTTTCGGTAGCCATGCAATAATTAAAATGTTTTTGTCTCTGTATTTTATAGTAAATTTAAAAATGGCCCATTTAAACCAAATTAACATGTTCCATAACATCGATCCCTTTACGGTCTAGGAGTTCTAGGACGACCTCTGTGGCGCGGCGGGCGAAGGTTGGCCTGCGACGCAGGAGGTTGCGGGTTCGATTCCCGCCTCGGAACAAATATTTGTGCGATCGCAGATATTTGTTCAGGGTGTGTAGGGGCTCAGAATGCAATGTTAGCAAATTCAATACGCCCCGCGCCCCACGCCACCGGTACAGGCAGTCGCATTCGTACCGCCGTTTAGATAATACATTTTGTAACCTTTATTTAATTAAATCAGTAATTCCATCGTAAAGTGTTTTCATCATCATCACCACCACCAGAAGTCTGAACATAGAAATATATAATTAATAAATATCCCCACAGTGGTGACCCCCGACGCTTCTGGTGGAGGAATAAATGTGAACAGAAATGCGGATGTGACTCCCTCCCGATGAAAACCACGCCTCGGGAGGTAAAGCAAAAAAGGTAAAGGTAGGAAAAGCAAGATAAATCATCAGAAGACTACCAGCTACCATCTAGAAGCCCTTGGAACGAGTATTGGCAATGTATGGCCCGGGAAGAGATGACCATCCACCCGCGGTCCAGCCACGGACTCTACAGGAGCGGAATAAGGTGATTCCAGCTACATCTGAGGTGCTGACTACGTCCTACAGTGGATAGTTGGACCTGCAGATTCACTCTACGCGCTTATGCCCGGTTTTTGCTGCTCACCGGAGGACCAGTGAGGACTTCGAGGAGGCTCAGTCCCACTGCAGAGAGTGACTGGCATCAAGTTCACGCTATAAGAGAAGGTGCTATGGTGCTGTTGCATAAAGTCATTTGATAATAAGTGTTGTTGATTTCATTTTAGAATCAGTGAACACAGTCTTATTTGGTAGCTTTGTGATGCTTTGCACGTAGTAATTAGTTTACAATGCATCTCGTAGCATTTGGTAAACGAAACGTCGCTTTGCATCGCATCGCGTCGAACATAATATTCAGGTCCGACAACAGGTTTATTTTATTTTGTGGTTATATTTTATTTTTTGCTATTTGATAAATTGTGTGTACTTTTTTTAACTTTTTACTCATTTTTGTTATTTTTTGTATGTTTTTCTCTGAACAAAAAATTTTGTGTATCGAAAGATTGTATTTTGTGTTTTGAGTACAAAGTAACTACGTAATATAAAGAACATTCCACAGCGTCGCATTTATGTTTGTGTGTGTTATACGTAGGTTCTCGGAAATTGATACTTTGTAATGTAATAGAACTCAGCTTTCGCTTATCGGACAGAACGACTATATTGTATTCTGTAATTGTGAAGCCTTTGACTCAATGTTTGTCAAGGTAAATTAAATGTTATATTTCGATTACTTGCGATATTATGCTCCTAGTAATTAGTTCACAATGCATCTTGTAGCATTTGGTAGAACGAAAAGTAGCATCGCATCGCATCGTATCGAATATTTGTCTATCCTCACGGGATATTTTGCGTTTTCCCACCCCGGATAATTTGCTCTGGTGGAAGCAGTCGTTCTGCAGATCGTACAAATATTTGTAACAATTTTTTTTTTTTGTAAAGGACATGACTATGTATGAGCATGTTAACGAAATTTTTGTTATATGATATATTTTATTGTGAAAAATTCTTATTCATATTTTAGTGCATTTTTTTTATATAACTAACGTGTTTCAAAATTGTTAGTAAGAACTGTTAAATTATAAGAACAATTCCTAAAATTTTCCATTGTTTTGTTATGACTCGCAGCGCTCGTAATTAGATACGTTACGGCGAGCTAGCGTGCGAATGCTTAGTAAGAGAAACAACTACATTGTAATCTGCATTTGTGAAGCTTTTGGCACGTTTGTAATACTTTTAAATTGTATGAATGATATTTTTTTTTGGTTTGTAAAAAAAAATTTTTTTAAGAAGGGGATGACTGTAGGGGCTCAGAATGCAATGTTAGCAAATTCAATACGCCCCGCGCCCCACGCCACCGGTACAGGCAGTCGCATTCGTACCGCCGTTTAGATAATACATTTTGTAACCTTTATTTAATTAAATCAGTAATTCCATCGTAAAGTGTTTTCATCATCATCACCACCACCAGAAGTCTGAACATAGAAATCTATATATAAATAATAATTCCCACAGGGTGTTCTGGGTTTTTTCTATGTATAATAAAAAAAAACTATGTAGTATATTGTATTAAATATATCAGTTATCTAGTACCCATAACACAAGCTCTGCTTAACTTGGGGCTAGATAATGTTGTGTGAACTGTCCAGCATTATTTATTATTATTATTTATTACGGTAATTGTTGATCAGGCGCGACTTCCCGCGTACACTTTGTTGATCCAAAAAAACAAACTTATCCAGGCAACTTTTGTTGATCCAATATGTTTATCTATTAACTAATGTGGCTCCTAGATGATTCACGATTTTATAAATGAAATGGTACACATATCAATAATTACAAATACCTAAAGTATTAAAAACTTTGTATGGTCTGCCGTTTTATTTTGCAGGGTGTTTTTCTGTTTACGTCTGGACGTCTACCAGGTAGATAGATACAAAAACATAAAATAATAATAATAATAATATAAAACTTTATGCAATTAAAAAACATGCAAATACTAAATATAATATAGCCTAGCTAGCAAGTTACTAAAATTAATCCTTAATTAGTTAAGGATGCGCATAGGTACAAATAAGCACTATGCTAAATAGAGGCATGGCAATGTTTAAAAAGCAACTACCCCTAGCAACATGTGTAATGGCCCGAGAAGGCTGTAACTATTATAGATTTCAAATTGACCTAAACCCTAACCTAAACAAGATAACATTATCTTACCTTAGACCTTAATCTAGATTTAACCAGGGTTTGAAATTTAAATTACAAATAATAACAACTCCTTTTTAAAAAATAACCACTTGTCACCTTAAACAGGAATATTCTTTGAATTGAAAGCTAAAAATACTGAGTGCTATATCATTTCTGGATCTTCATCAAGTAGGAAAGTTAGTAAGTCCCTACGTTTTTTTTAAAAACAAAGTGAAATCAATCTCTTTGAAAAAATGAGCAAAACACATTACGTACAACTTGTCGGACTAAAACCCATTTAAATGATTAATTTGTAATAGCGCACCTAGAAAGGTTCAGAGCGGCAACGTCGCAGCCGTCATTAGCCAATCACAGAGTTTGCTGCAACCTGATTGGCCCATTTGAATCAGATCAACATATTACGTAATCACCGCAAGGTGGATTTGTATATTGGATCAACAAGTGGCTACGTGATTTCAGTGCCACATGATCGCACATGTTGATCCTGTTGGAGCCACATTAGTTAATGGAGATACATATTGGATCAACAAAAGTCACCTGGATCAACTTGTGTTTTTGGATCAACAAAGTGCTCGCGTGAAGTCGCGCCTGATCAACATTTACCGTAAAGGGATCTCTATATATATATATATATATATATATATATATATATTTAAATAGTTACCAAAATATTATGTAGGTATTATGTAGGTAGTAGGCATTCAAAATATATTATTTTTATTTATTTAAAATCTCGTTAAAAATACATATTTTACTATAAAGGAATACTATCTACAAATACAAATAGTATAAAAAACATAGTAGTCAAAAATACCGATAACAAAACGGGAAACCACCGACCGCAGAGCTAGGCCGGGGGCTAAACCGGTCGGGGGCTAGGGCTGCAGAGAGAGAAACCAGGTGAGATCGTGGTCAAAAAAAGGTATATTAATGAATAAAAACCTCCTTTACGATGCGTGCCGAGTCCAGAAGTATCGCCTTCTGAATCTGACCCTTGATCCAACCCTTTAGCGAGAGCCTCCTAAAGTATTGGTCAAGACTTTTCGCCGACTATCGGTACAATAATCGCTGAAACTTTCATATTAAAAATACCTTACCGTATCTTAACTGTATTATTATTGCGTGTCGTAGTGTAGTAGTGCGTGCTGTAATGTCCTAAAACCGCTGAAAGTTTCAAGCTGAAACGTTTGCGTGATAGCGCGAAACGATGCACTGCGTAATGGTTTTGGTTGTGGTTTTGTTTGGTTATCATTCACCAGGATCGTTGATCTTCTTTCCGCATTTTTTTTTCAAAACTCCCTTTCTGAGCAATGGCGGCGGCACCGTGTTTCTCAAAATATATTATTTTATTTTTCCATGTACGTTAATGTGATTTGATCGGGCTAAATAGTTGTTTTAGCTGCTTTGTTAGTAATCTATTTTATAACTAGATGTCGCCACTAGACAAGTTAGAACGCGCTATCGATGCGTTTTGGCCAAGCGTCGGCATCAAAACCTTGGTATGGTAATACTATCATCAATCAGTCCAAAAACTGCTGGACATAGGTCTTCCCTATGTTATTTTTTGAGCAAATTCTCACGTAATGTGATGGATGCCTATAAATTATTATAAATATTGATAACCAACACAACACTGCAATTGATGAAAGAAAAGCATAAAGATAAACCCTCTAATGCCATGCATGGTAGGTACTACGCTATAGTTTCGTCTAAAATTGAAACTAAAACGTCTCCACATAATAACATAGAATGCTACGACGACTAGTTTTAAGTCGCCTCCATCGACTAACTTTATCCTACCTTCGAAAGGTCGCTGGTCCATCTACAGATGAACTACTTTATGGACCATCTAGACAAAATTATTATATTTAATTTTATTCGGAAAACAAACAGTAAATATATCTAATAAATCACAATTATAAAAACTAATTACCATTAACCCCCTCATCGCATTCCATGGGGGAGGCCTAGTCCAGCAGTGGACGTCTAAAGGCTGCTTAAGAGGAAAAGGATGATGAGTTATATATATATATATACATATATTTATATTAAAAAATAACCAACAATTTCTTTAAGTTTACACATTCATCACACTAGACTTGTGATGTGAATAAGCTAAAAAACATCTTTATGTAGTACCAATACCTATGTGTAAATGTCTAGCAGTTTTTGGAATCGGACTCATTGATGACAAGCGCACCATGCCCAAGGTTTTGAGGCATACCTGTGACCAAAAAGCATCGATAGCGCGTTCGAATTTATCAAATAGCGACATCTACGAGTATGTATGAAATAGTGAACTAACAAATTTATGAAATGGTTCAATAACAAGTGTTTCTATAGCCCGATTGTATCAATTATGATAAGTTTCATCTGCAGTTTAATCTGCGTTAAAATAACTTGAAAATGGCAAATGCGCCAATGATAAAGAAAAAGAAACATTGGAAAAGAAAATTAGATTTGAAAGAAATCGAACCATCCTCCACTCCACTCAACCACACTCAAGGAAATTTGGTACTTATTATTATTTCAATTAAGATTTTTAAAATTACAACATTTCCTCGAATGAGGCTGAATCGAGTCGAGGACAGTTAGACGAACGACTTAGAATATCGGTATCAGACTCGTCAGCTCTCAGCTACTCTCACTCACTCACCCGAAAAAACGATGTGAATTAAATAATCGACTTTCTTTGTCCAAATATTTGGAGCTATGCTCCGATATGAGATTATCCGATAGAGAACTAAAGTCATTGACATAGCCCACCGGATTAGCAAGCTGAAGTGGCAATGGGCTGGTCATATATGCCGAAGAACCGACAACCGTTGGGGTAAGCGAGTTCTTGAGTGGAGACCGCGCCTTGGCAAACGTAGCGTGGGGCGCCCTCTAGCTAGGTGGAGCGATGACCTACGAAAGGCGGCGGACAGAAAGTGGGTGAGAAGAGCCGAACACCAGGCTCAGTGGCGCGTATTGTGAGAGGCCTATGTCCAGCAGTGGACTAGTGTGGGCTGATGATGACCAAATATTTACATGTCAGTTCAAAGTACTGAACTCTGAACTGCTTAGTAAGTTCCTACCATCATTGTTTATATCTACTAGACACAGTCCAATTTTGCACATCCCGCCAGCCAGCGCCTGACTCACCATATGACACATTTGGGCCAAAGATATCGGCAAGTGCATTGATAAATACGAGTTTAGTAATAGTAGTAGAGCTTTTTTATGAAAGAGTTCGTCCGGGGAAGTACTACCACCATACCTATTTCTGCCGCAAAGCAGTAGTGCTCGCATTGCTGTGTTCCGGTTTGAAGGGTAAGGGTGCAGCCGGTGAAATTACAGGCACATGAGACTTTTCATCTTTATGTCTCAGGGTGGCGGGCGCAGGGAATTGCCACATAGGGTGCGTCCTAGGTGGACGTGACCTATGTGAGAATGCACTGTTCATAGGCAGAGGTTACCGCTTAACATCGCAGGTGGGCCATCAGCTTTTACCGTCATTCAGTAGTATAAAAAAAAGAAGTTTATATCACGTTTACCGCAACTTCTAGTAAGTAGTAGTAGAGCTTTTCTGTGAAAGATTTCGTCCGGGGAAGTACTACCACCATACCTATTTCTGCCGCAAAAGCAGTAGTGCTCACATTGCTGTGTTCCGCTAGCTTATTACGTATCTTGCAATAGCAATGCGATAGCAAGAATTGATTTGGATGCGATAATCGCGCAATTCTTGCTATCGCATTGCTATTGCAAGATACATAATAAGCTAGCCGGATTGAAGGGTATGGTTGCCGGTGAAATTACAGGCATATGAGACTGTTTCATCTTTATGTCTCAGGGTGGCGGGCGCAGTGCAATGCGACATAGGTTGCGTCCTAGATGGACGTGACCTATATGATAATGCACTTTTCATAGGCAGAGGGTACCGCATAACATCAGGTGGGCCATCTGCTTGATTCGTCATTCAAATAACAAAAAAAAAACTTCTACGCCCATAGCCATTTGGCCTCTATTTGTTTTCAAAATCTGTACAAAAAGCAGCAGTGGATGAATGATGTTGACCTAAATACGGAGTCCTTCGATGCTGGGGAGAACCGAACGGGAGGCACACGCGTTGGGTTATTTTTAGCCCGGGTATCTCTTCTAATATTAGTCATTGGGTTTCACTGTCATTTGCTCGTGTATTTTTATAGTCATATTCAATTGCTAATTCAAGGAGGTGAAATGTCAGAAAGCTTGCATTTTTCCGAGATGTTGGCACTATAAGCAGTAGTTCCTTTATCGAAGACTATAAGCCATGTTGTTATTACCAAGGAGTTGAGATGTCGGATGTTACACATCTGTTAGGTTCGCTCGTTTTTTTTTGTTACCTACCGATACAGATTACTTATTGGTAAAATATCTCATTCTCTCAATAACAAGATAATTTTATAATTCCAGTATTCCATTAAAATTTGAAAAAACTGATACAAGTAGGCAAGAACTCCGGTGTTTAGCACGCATTGTAGGGGCCCGAAGAGAATTTCTCTATTCACGACTAGATGTTGCAACAAGAAAAAATAGAACGCGCTATCAGCTGTCATTCTATGCAAATATCTTATTTTCCTTCAAAAAATTATTTTATGATCCTGGAAACGGCTGGACCAATTACCACCAAACATATAGATAGGCACACTCGATTAAAGTAACAATTGATTGTTTATTCAAACAATAAAAACTAATCAATATCGACTCATCCGTTAAGAGCTACCACAGACAGATACCACATACGACAAACTAGGTATAACACCTCTCTTTTTGGATGGGAGCTAAAAAAACTAGCGAGCCTTACAGTAGTCGCAATGTAAGTACCAAAACTTACTTTCGTATGAACTGGAGAAGAGAAAAACAAGTGCATTCGTTTGCTGAAGGATTTTGTACCTAGTTATTTTAATATTTGAAATTTAATTCACGCAAAACCCATTCATACTCCATTCTATAGCCTCCCTCGCTGTGTATGAAATGGCTCGTTTTAGTCCCTCGCTGAACAATCAACTATTTCTCCCGCTCACTTAATACTCTGTCTCTGTCACAAGCGACTAAACTCATTTATGAAGATATCAATAAAACGAGTGCAGTGGCTTCAAACGCAAACAAAATAGAAATAAACCACAAGGAATTAATCAACAAACAGCATTCCTTTTATTATGTCTGGGTCTGGCTGCTGGCATCGGTTTGTTTGACTGTCATGTCAGCTTCCTTTTAAATGTCGTCACTCTAACTAGAAAGCTCGGTCAAGAAGAAAAAACATATAATAATTTAATAGTAGGTATTAGTGTTACAAAGAGCACCATATTGTGTGGAGCAGTTATACGAGTATATAAGTATAAGTGTATATAAGTTCATAGCGTGTCTTTTGGGAATGGTAGATTTTCTCCTCCTTAACCTTGGTGTTTGACGTTGATCGTCTTCCAGAAATATTGCGTAACCAAAATCGTGTACTTTTGGGAGCTTTGATCTCCTAACATTTAAAAGTTACAGAAGTGATAGTTACATCGTTGTGAAGATCCACGTTAACGTGGACAAGCTCAACATGGACAACGGGAATAAGCCCATCCAGCGACAACACAAAAATATATGCTAAATCCCCCATTGACCCTCTGATGACGTGATAAGCCACGCAAGCACTAAATGAAGCACCGCGCGGTTACAGCTCTCTAGAAGCAAGCTAGCGACCAAACTACTTTTCCGTTTGGAACAAATTAAGCTGTATTTGATGCACTAAAATATTTACAATATTTTGACATCAAGAATAAGAAGTTTGCAATATAAATAAATGTGTTGCGAAAATTTGAAAATAAGTAACGGAGACTAAAAAATGGAATTCATAACGTCTTTACATAAATTAAAAGGATGAATTTTAGAAATTAAATTTTTGTGCTATCGTCTAGACGACAAAATGAATGAACTTACCCTCCAAATTTCAAGTTTATGGTTAGTTTATGGTTTAGACTGTGCATTGATAGTCAGTCAGTCACACAACGAATTCATAAATTACTAGTGAAACGCCCGCGACTTCGTCTGCGTCGAGTTTTTTCCCATATAAACTTCAGCACCCCCTTAGGAGCTTTATATCGGAAACGTTCTTAGTGCACTTCTAAAAGATTGTAACCTCCAAATTCCAGGTCTCTAGAACTTACGGCTTAAACTGTACGCAGCGATTTCATAAATATAATTATTATGTAGCCTTCTCGCAACTCGTAAGTAAAGTAAGAGTGGGTAGGTACTATTTATTCTAAGATTATAGAAGTCAATGCCATCATTTAATTAATTTGACACGTCCAAATCGTCCTTGAGTCTCGGCCCACGTCGGTACGTGAGCTCACTCACAATCAGACAACACAACAATTGCTGTTTTTTTTTCTAAAACCGTTGTGGAGGAATTCGGACAAAAAATGCAGCAAAAACGCAATGACACACGTGGCGACAATAGCGAGCACATGTTGTAGAGGTAGGTACCTACTCTACAAGCGTAAGATATAGGTGTACGAGTAAGACATACCTTTTGTAGTCTATGGTCTTGGTTTTTGGTCTTGGTTTCTAAAGGCGACTTGGATTCCCGCGCCGCGCCGTGGCCGTGACGTGTTATATACCCCTTCCGTGGATGTCGTAACAGCCGAGCCGACCATGGGATTACACCAGAGGATAGGCAGCAGCATCTACCTGAGTAAACTACGATCGCCAAACCACCTACCAAGCGTGGTGATTATGGCAAACCCCCCATTACATTCTATGAGGGAGGCGTCGCGCGTCGTCCAGCACTGACTGTTGATGATGATGATAAGAAAGTCACAGAACAGCTTTTGCAACGAAACGAAAAGTGAACGAAAATCACAAAAACAATATTTAAAATGGTGCTTCTTGTTCTTGTGTGAAATAATACAACATAATTGTCGATTCTGACGACCTCTCTGGCGCAGCGGGCAAGTAGCGGGCTGAGATACAAGAGGTTACGGTTTTGATTCCTGCTGCGAGACAAATGTTTGTATGATCTGCAAATATTCGTTCCGGGTTATGGTGTTTATGGTTATGGTCGAATGGCTCTCGCAGTTTCACCCGTAATAGTATTTTCGTACCCACGACATTTTTATCTAACGAAAAAAAAGAAGCGAGCCTTACAGTACCTACTCGCATATGATGTGTAACATCTGACATCTCACCTCCTTGGTATAATAAGCGACATGGCTGATAGTACATACATACCCTTAGAGAGCATTGCAGCCTCCGTATACCAACCCCAACCTCTCGGAACTTAGAGCATTGCAGGCTAGCAGGCCTCCGTACCGGAAACTCAGAAAAATGCGCACTTTCTGACATGAAGTTTCATGGTACAGTTATTTTTTTTACTACTAGAATGACGGAACAAGCAAATGGCCCACCTGATGTTAAGCGGTAACCTCTGCCTATGAACAGTGCATTACCTCATAGGTCACGTCCACCTAGGACGTGGCCTATGTGGCATTGCACTGCGCCAGCCACCGAGAGACATAAAAATGATGCCTGTAATTTCACCGGCACCCTTACTCTTCAAACAGGAACACAGCAATGCGAGCACTACTGCTTTGCGGCAGAAATGGGTATGGTGGTAGTACTTCCCCGGACGAACTCTATAACAAAAAAGCTCTACTACTACTACCTTGTTCGTATTTCGTTCGTGTTTCGTTTCGCTTCGAAGATGCGGCTAGTCATCTTGATGGTAGGTATACCATACGCATGTAGGCACAGTAAATATTAGATAGAAGCCAATATTTTGTGTCCAAAGTAAATAAGGAAACCCCTTATTTATACTAATTTTAAACCATTGGATTATCTGATTACGAAGAGCGACACGAAGCGCTAAGAAAATGGTCAATTATATCTATTTTGAACTTTGTGCTCCATCTTCGGCCACATCGTCACTTACCAACAGGTGAGATCGTGGTCAAACAAAGGTCCATCAATGTTAAAAAAAAAAAAAAAAAAGGAAGCGCTAAAGGTAACTTACGTACTTGTAATCAATCTGCACACATTAGCTTAGCGCTTTCATATAGCTGTACATTATGGATCAATATATGTTTTAGAAGGTGATCGCTAAGAAGACGGTATAAAATAGGGTCATACCAGCGACCGACTTAGGGCAATTACACACGCGACCGCCACCACCATTATGTAATTAAAGCCCGTTACACACAGTGCTCAAAATGTGGCCGGGAACACGAAACGAGCCGCATTCTTAGTATATCGCTCGTGGTTGATTGCAGAATAAGTTAAGTTGTTATTTTACAGATGATTGTTGAAATTACCTTACAAATCAAATCCAATCGTTTTATTTCGGATAACAATGAGATCCTTTTTGTAAGTAAAACTAAGTAATTGTTAGTAAATAGAACAGAAAAAGACAATATTTGATTAAATCAATATAGTTGGTAAGGTAACTTGAAATTTTCACACAGTGTGTGTTACTCTATAGTAACACACACTGTGTGAAAATTTCAAAATTTCAAGTTTAGTATCTATATCAACAAATAATACAAATAAAATAAATATAGTTAACAATTAAAGGCTGTCCTAAAAATAATACAAGTGCATATTGTGAAATCTTGTATATGCGGGGATTATGTGCGCGTCTGACCCGCACTTGGCCGGTTTTAATTTAATATATTTTTAGAGTTTCGGAGTCAACAAGTCAAAGGGCTTACCTCAGAGACTCTTAGCACTAGGAAGCTGTAATTGAGTTCTGCTTTGGTGGCCAGTTAGATTTTCGAACAAACCTTTACAATGCTATATGGGCATTTTTTTACTTAAGAGTTTTCCACGTCGTTCCACACGACGTTGACGTTTGACGTTCTAAATTCAAATCACTTTACCTCCCTAGGGAGTTTAATACAACTTTGCCTCCCTTAAGATGTAATGCTTTACTTTACGTTGAGGATGCATGCCACCCCACTGTATAATGTCTCAAATTTGCATGTTTTTACTTTTTATTTTTATTTTTGTAAAGATCACTGTTTGATACTAAATATTAACCTGTGTTTGTTTCGTAATAAATTTATCTTATCTTATCTTATCTTATGATATGTAATTGGATATTGTTGAGCCTGTGGCGTGTTTTTTTTATATAATATTATGTACTTGAAAATTTAAGTTGAAGGAATTGACGAGGTTGTTAGTTGTGTAAAACAGGAAACCAATGTCTATGTCTATGTTCTATGCCCACATATTGTAAAGGGCAACTACGAAACCCTACAATTAGCATGGCCCGACACACACTTGGCCGCTTTTATTTTTCTTTTGAGGATATTCCGTTCTATTCCTAAGGTTGGAGATCGTGGAATTTACAATCAGAATTAGAGGAACGTTAGCATTATTTCGTATATTTTCTCACTGGTTCTCTTATGGTCACTCTGAATTACGCAAGCATTGAAACTACTTCGATTGTGACATTATCAGTTCACCTTAACATTGATTAATATTAGTATACCTACTAGTTACCTGCCGAGGCAATAAATTAAATGCCAATGACAATTCAAAATATTGTCACCTAAATTCTACTGCGCACGATTGCAAAACTATTGAGTCCATGACTGCACTGTGAAAAGACACCGCACAATATTCAGTGGAAGAATTTCGAAGGAGACCTCCTTCGAAATGTAAACTTGCATTCATTCATATATCCAAGCAAACTAGTCGACTTCGTCCGCGTGAAGTTTTTCCATACAAACTTCAACACCCCGCAGCACCCCCTTAGGGGGTAAATTTCGGAAATTCCTTTTCTAATGCACTCCTAGATCACAAAAGGAATGTACCCTCCAAATTTCAGGTATCTAAGACTTAAGGGTACTTGTACCTACTATTATATGTTCTGTGCTTAGGGTTTAGGCTGGGCGTTTATAGTCAGTCAGTCAGTCAGTCACGCAACGATTTTATATATATTGATGATGAGGAGCAAACTTCTGTTTGTTGCGGGTAAGCGACTCTATTTCAGTTACCTATGGGATTTACCACATTTCATCAAATCATGTTTTTGTGTTTTTTGTTACCAAATTACTTACCTGCACGTTTCTCCAAAATTAATTGCCCTGAGGGCATGTTTTGCATTCGTCATCGAAATTCTCGAACTGGGAGTGAAAATGACGTTTTTGTACTGTGAAAACGATAAGCGCCTCTCGCGGACTTGGTGAGAAACTTAGTAACACAATACGAAAATAACGAGCGAGTCTTACAGTAGTCGCATATGATGTTTAACATCTGCCATCTCACCTCCTTGGTAATAAGCAACATAGCTGATAGTTAACCTCTCGGAAAAATGTGCGCTTCCTTCCGAAATCACTCCCACAGATTGCAGGAAAGCGAGAGGAAAGATATTACACATCAAAAACAAATATCGAATCTCAATTCAGTAGGGCTGAACGAATGTCAAACCTTGACTAGGAATATGGTCAGCTTTCTTGACATCATATGGAGCAATGCCCGGACTTCACAAGTTGCTCGCCAATGTACTAAATGTAGTTGGTACATATAGTGCTTTTTCGCAGTGCAGGTCCACAATAACTCTCAAGCTGGAACAACGTTTTATGAATTTTAATGTAGCCTTGGATTGAGATGATATATTGTTAAAACCACATTCCACAACTAATTGATTGATAACGATATGTTAATCCGAAATTATTGTTTAGCTATTGCACAGAATAAGCAATAGTAGGTACAAGTAGAGGCTATTGTCATAAATAAATAATTGATTGCAATAAGGCTGAGCTTAGACCAGAGTATATTTAACTTTGGCAATACAACTTTAACGCATTAGTACCTAGTTCGGGTAGTTCCTAATAAATCTCTCTGGCAACCTCTGTGGCGCGGCGAGCGTAGGTTCGCCTGCGACGCTGGAGGTTGCGGGTTCGATTCCCGCCTCAGAACAAATATTTGTACGATCTGCAGATGTTTTTTAGGGTGTTCTGGGTATTTTCTATGTATAATAAAAAATATTATCTATCTACCTAATGTATTGTATTAAGTAAGTATTTATCAGTTATCTAGTACCCATAACACAAGCTATGCTTAGCTTGGGTCTAGATAATGTTATGTGAGCTGTCCAGCATTATTGATTTATTTATTTAGATCCCTTGGCCCCAAACGTGACCTCGCGTGGCCTCCACTTGGCCGGTTTATAATAAAAAAACATTATTATTTCGCCTCGCGAAGTCTGAGAGGGTAAATATCTGCATTCTACAAGCGAAGCGAACTCATAACCGGTCAGAATGCATAGTAAAGTACGGTTCTCATGTTCATTTACGAGGAGCCACGTGGCCTCAAGGCCTTCAAGGACGCCGGCTTCACACGAACAGCTTCCATATATTCTGAGAATACGTATTTTATTTAAAAACCAGGATAACCCAAGATACGAGGCATTTAGTTATGTTTTATAGCCATCATCATCACAATCATCCACAGCCTGACTTCACCCACTGCTGAGTATAGGCCTCTCTTTGCCTGTGCCATTCCTTACGGTCCCATGCCAGTCTCATCCAGGTTCGGCCCGCGACGCATGCGACATCGTCTGCCCATCTAGCTGCTGGACGACCAACGTTTCTGTATGTGTATGTAATGGATAGCCATTGCTTACCTATTCGAGCCAATTCGTGTTGTTTATAGAAATACCTGAAGTGTTACGTACATTTTTTTTGTCATATGTGGGGAAATCCATCATGGATACCCTTCTGCCACGGGGGTAACAGGAGGGTTATGCCGGACTCTTGCCGGCTAAAACCGCCGGTACGTTTACACATTCCTCCGCAGTCACGACGGCGTTGGCCACTTTTCAGAGCTTCGAACCTTAGACTCAGAATATATAATAAACCAAAAGGTGCGTACGCTGCTATTACGTACGGGGCGCTGTGTCGCCAAAACACAATGCCTCCCCCGCACCTGTCATACTTGCCACCAGTAGGGGTAATATTTTGGTGCTGATGATGGAGATGGAAGGTGGACAACGGAACTCCTTAATGGATAATAGTAGACTGGCCGTGTTTAGGCTCATTTTGATCAGCAAACGGTTACGATCAGTAATTTTATAAAAGCTTGAATTTAAAAACATATTTTCACAAAAAACTTATATAGGAATCAATCGAACAAAAGGATCTAATCAGTCCCTCCGTAGACCAAGACACGTTCTTGGTGATCCCGATGACCCTATCACTGCCGCTAATGCGGTAGTGACGTCATCCAGTCAAGACAGAGAAAACACTACACCCTTACACCTACCTCGCCGGCGAGGTCGAAGAACCTTCTAAGTACCTTCTGTACCTTCGCCTAAACCGGTACAAGCATGTTCCGGGGCGTTCTGTTCGATCCTCCCAACCTGGCAACAGCCCAAGCCGAGGTTCGTACCTAGTGGTGCCCTTGTGCTCGTTGCCCCAACCTAACTTTACAGGTTGAGCGCCATCTGCGCTCACCAAAAGCCCGGTAAAGCAGTCATGGCCCCAGGCGGTCAACTGCACTAATATCCATTCGAAAAAAAAAAAAAAAAAAAAAAAGGATCTAATCCTCCTATGAAAGAAAGTGGTTTTTTATCACCTGTTGCTTCTAATTTTGAATGACGAAAATTCAGATTCTCTCAGATAAAATTAAAACTGACAAAAAGCATAATAAAAGCACATATAAAATAATACTATACTAGAATTAAAAGTCAGCAAACGCTTCCTATCTTTAGTTTCCTACCCGTCCACTCCATAATTTATATCCTATTACAGATATGGTAACAGAAGTGATCTCACGAAGTAAAAGTAAATCTCACAAAGCTTCTCTTGCAAGCAGAGCAGAGCTATAAAAATTCTACCTATATTGAAGGTTGAATATTACTTTACGACATCTCTCTTATAAATAATTTTATTATCTGAATTACTCACTGAATAAGAATTTAGCGTGATCATCCTACATCATTGTGTGTAGTAAATATAAAAGGGACATAATATCCTTCAACCTTTATTGAAATTTATAAATAGTTAGGAGAAACTTAATCATTCATTCTTACCTCATATAAATAAAATAAAATAAATAATGCTGGACAAGTTCACACAACGTTATCTAGCCCCAAGCTAAGCCAGAGCTTGTGTTATGGGTACTAGATAACTGATATACTTAGAAATACAACAATAATAACATACAATACATAACATAGATAGATATTTTTTATTATACATATATAGAAAACATCCAGAACACCCTGAACAAATATCAGCAGATCGCACAAATATTTGTTCCGAGGCGGGAATCGAACCCGCAACCTCCTGCGTCACAGGCGAACCATCGCTAGCCGCGCCACAGAGGTCGCTATGGTGGAATGTTGGAATAAAATATTCATTCGTGAAATTCAAATGGTATTGTGCTTTTTTCCTGATTACTGCTCATCAAGAATCTCCGAGATAGCTGAAACTGATTTTGCGGAAACTAGGAAGCCTAGCTTTGATTGTTAGTGTCTCATAATATCTAATTTAAGTAGTAGTAAAGCTTTTTTGTGAAAGAGTTCGTCCGGGGAAGTACTACCACCATGCCTATTTCTGCCGCAAAGCAGTAGTGCTTGCATTGCTGTGTTCCGGTTTGATGGGTATGGGTGCCAGTGAAATTACATGCACATGAGACTTTTCATCTTTATGTAACAGGGTGTAGTGCAATGCCACATAGGGCGCGTTCTAGATGGACGTGATCTATGTGAGAATGCACTGTTCATAGGCAGAGGTTACCGCTTAACATCAGGTGGGCCATCTGCTTGTTCCGTCATTCAAGTAGCATACAAAAAAAGAAAAGTATGAGCATTATGAGTAATATATAATTATCTACTATACTCATAAATATATACTACAATTGTGCTACTAATAAACACAATATTCTTAAAATAGTTACTCCGTGTTCTGTCTCTTTCGATCGAATTTTAAACTGTTTCAAGGATAATTCGAGTTTTTTAGTAACACGGTAAATATGGATTGTCTTCAATTACAAGTTGCCGTACAGCAGTTACTACAACTGGATAGGTTCGACAATTAATAACGCTTTTTTTAAACAATGATATACCGCGATCTCACCTGTTGGTAAGTTACGATGTAGCCGGCGATGGAGCACGGAGATCTAGCAGGCACCTATTCACTCTAGCCTTGAAGAGACCCAGGAAATAAATTTCAGGAAAGACAGAGAACTACAACGTTTTCCACTCCTTAGCAGTTCACAAAAGAGGGTATACTAATGAGGTAGGGATGGTACTGAGCCGGGCGCCTGCTTGTCATATGATGAAAAGGACAAACTTCTTTCGACCAATTATGTTACCTAAATAGTGGCAATAGTACATTATGGTACAAGTGTGTAATGTTGGTGATTACCGCTGAGGCGCCATTGAGACCCGAGCCATTAGGTGAGGTTCTTAAGAGAGCCGAGGACGGTAATCATCTATACACACGTGTATCATACGATGTTTTTCAAAACACTAGTGAAGAAAATAATAATAAAACAGAAATCCACACTCTGTGTAAATGTTCAACTGTCTCTATAACTCACTAGTGAATAATAGCAATGAAAAAGTCACAGTTTGATTACAGGTGTCATTATGTACCTAATTGCGGTGAAATTAGAGCCACTTTATGAGCAAGTGTGTTGAAAATTAATATTATTATACAAATGGTCTAAGTTTTTTTATTCTAAGAGTCCATAACTATTATCTCAATACCTATATACCTATCTATATTTCATGTGGATATATATCGTAACTCTATTATATTGTAATAGTATCAAGCAAGTGAAAAAACTGGACCCTGTCCGACTTTTAATAACGTGTTTTAGTATAAAAAGTTATATAACGGACATTTAATGAGTATTGCGTGTCAGTGATACTTATACCAGCTTAATTACATTATCTGTACATAATATTAGTGGAATGCCCGCGACTTCGTCCGCGTGCACTTTTATTTTATTTTATTTTTGAATCTTAGCGAAACTTAGAGCTGGATACACGTATATAAAAGGAAAAACCAAGAATACTTGTATGAGTACAAATATCCTGCTGACGGCCAATTAAAAGTTTCCACAATTTTCCATACAAACTTCGACACTCCGCTGCACCCCCTTAGTGGTTGAATTTCTGGAATTTCTTTCCTATTGCACCCCTAGACCACAAAAGGAATGCACCCTTCAAATTACAGATCTCTTAGAATTTACGGTTTAGATAGTGCGTTGATATTCAGTTAGTTTTTATATATATTGATTTAGTATGTATTTAGGTTACATATCTATGCCTATTATGAATATGTAGAATTCAAATTATACGAACTTATTTTTTTGATAATATTGGGGTTTGTTCTCTTAGCATCATAGATGCTACATTTGTCTCGGTTAGTTACTTACCTACTTAGGAATATATAGATATATTATTAAGTTAACAAGTGTTAAATTCCATTTTCTTTTATACGCAACTAGTGACCGCTCCTACATTATTATAAACCTTCTTGAAATTGAACGGATTGTGAAAAAAACTAATCCAATATAATTTTTTTAGACTGTGTCTTCTGTGAATGACGGAACAAGCAAATGGCCCACCCAATGCATTTCCTCACAGATCACGCCTTCCTAGGACGCCTCCTATATGTGCCATTGCACCGCGCCCGCCACCCTGAGACATAAAGATGAAAAGTCTCATGTGCCTGTAATTTCACCGGCAACCATACTCAAACCGAAACACAGCAATGCGAGTTGCTTTGCGGCAAAAATAAGTATGAAGGCAGTACTTCCCCGGACGAGCTCCTTCATAAAAAAGCTCTACTACTACTAAAATAATATGTTGTTAGGTGTGTTTGCTACAGCTGATCTTCCGTCAAGACATGACACTCCCATTTATCTTTATCAACATTATTTACAACCAGGATATCAAATGACATTCTATAACTTGTAACTTCTCTCAGAGCGGCTTGTAAATCAAAGGGAAAACGCTAACAAATCATAACTGAGACTCGTTAATTATCCTTATCAGTTAGTATCAGGAAAGTCACAGAATAAATAATAGTCAGTAGAGTCAGAGAATAGAACCACTAGATATGAAACTCAGTCAAGAACGATTGCGTATAGAGACATGTAGAGGGCAGCGATTGTTTGTTTTATAGCCTTACAAAGTTGGGGTTCTGCGACATCATGATAACAGATGGCGACTGATGGAAATTGCATAGAATGACCATAAAGAATACTACACTTTAAAAAAAACATGTTCTAGTGTTTTGTTGAGACATATCCTGTAATTTTAGTGGCATTTTAGTTGAAGAGCACAAGTGTAGCGTTTTAAAATATTAGTGTATTGCGTGTATTTTTGTATGGGTGAATTTTGTTCACCAAAGTCTTGGCAATGCTGCCTCCGTATTGATGGGATTTTTATTTACTACTTGAATGACGGAACAATCTGATGGCCCATCTGATGTTAAGCGGTAACCTCTGCCTTTAACCCTGCATTACCACGTATAGGTCACGTCCACCTAGGAAACACTCTATGTGGCATTGCACTGCGCCCGCCACCCTGACAGAGAAAGATGATAAGTCTCATGTGCCTGTAATTTCTTACTATAAGACAATCACTATTTGACCTCTAAATGTACTTGGAAATGGCAAAATAGGGGAAAGAAAGCTTTACCTTAGATACCTTTAAACAATATAAAAATTGCCGGAAGAACAGTGTTCAGCCGCCACCATCAACGCTGTCATTTCCCGATACCATTATTATTATCATCAGAGGCTCAAGCAAGTCCTACTTTTGCGGCAACCATCTTTTACGATGACCGTGTATTAACGTAGTAAGTAGCGCGCTGTCTGCGTTATCTCTGCGCGCGCTCGTTAGAAACGGCTCAGATTATTGGCTAGTACACGGACGATCGTCGTCACGGATTTCGTTACGATGGTTGTTGCAAAACTCGGACTTGGGCCAATCGGATCGTCTTACACTTCATATAGCGTATACGTAGCGCGTTTCTACGTAAACTTCATATTCTACGGCAAAGCTCTGTGAAAGTGTGCCGGCACTAATGAGCAGAGCAAACGACTGATTTGCCGCCTATTTAGTACCGACATTGTGGTAGGTACATACTTCCAACTTACCGCAGAGCGATGGTAGCCTAACGGTTCAATAGTGCAACTCAGAATCCAACGATACCGGGTTCAATCCTAGGCTCCGCACCAATGACTTTTCTAAGTTATGTGTGGATTTCCATCGCTCTGTGCTTCGGAGGGCACGTTAAGCGGTCGGTCCCGGCTGTTATTGATTAATAGCAGTCGATAAGCCATGTCAGAGGCCCTCGGGCGGCTTGACAAACTCTGACACCAGAGGCCAGCACTACCTCATACGAAACGACGACGATGACGACTTACCGCTTGACCAGTGAAAGGGGTCTACAATAACGTCCTACTTATTGGTCGCTCTTCCGATCGGACAAGGGAGACGGTTCATTAGTCTAGTGCTATTTTGATACTGGCCTTTGACACCTCTTTGAAGTTTTTTTTCTTTTTTTTTTTTCTTTGTTATTTCATTGTAAAAAAAAACTTTCTTACCTTTTCTAAAATTATGTCAGTGGTTTTTTGAAATTTGAGCATACCTTACTTTTCTTTACCTTATTCTTATTATTAGTTTTCTTTATGTTAGTTGTGTGTATAGTCGTTGCGAATGGTTAGCCGTAACGCCAACAAGTGGTTCTGCCGGAAGACCAGCGCTGGTTGCTAGCTTGCTGTCAACCAACACATGCTGAGGCAGAACCATTTTGTTTCTTGAGTTACACCTAGTACCTTCATATCTGTTTCTTCTTAGTGTGTTCTGTGTTTCTGTGTAGCTCTTGTATACAAATAAATATAAATTCTTTCTTTCTTTCTTTCTTTTCCTTTGGCCAAAGTCAAAAAGGCGATTCGTTTTGCATAATTTTAGTTAATTTCTTGTTTCTTCAGTTTTTTTATGTGTATCTTTCTTCTCATTTTCCTGCAATCTGTGGGAGTTACTTCGTGAAAAGGGATGGAGGTGTGTAACAGGAAGCGCGCATTTTTCCGTGAGGTTGGTACTGTCAGCCATGTTGCTTATTACAAAGGAGGTGAGATGTCAGATGTTACACATCATATGCGACTACTGTAAGGCTCGCTCATTTTTAGGGTTCCGTAGTCAAAGACAAGGAACCCTTATGGATTCGTCATGTCTGTCTGTCTGTCTGTCTGTCCGTGTATGTCACAGCCTTTTTTTTCCGAAACTATAAGAGCTATACTGTTGAAACTTGGTAGGTAGATGTATTCTGTGAACCGCATTAAGATTTTTACATAAAAAAATTAAAAAAACAATTATTTTTGGGGTTCCCCATACTTAGAACTGAAACACAAAAAAAAAACATCAAACCTATACGTGTGGGGTATCTATGGATAGGTCTTAAAAAATGATATTGAGGTTTCTAATATAATTTTTTTCTAAACTGAATAGTTTGCGCGAGAGACACTTCCAAAGTGGTAAAAAGTGTGTCCCCCCCCCCCCCCCCCGTAACTTCTAAAATAAGAGAATGATAAAACTAAAAAAAAAATGTACATTACCATGTAAACTTTCACTCAAAATTGGTTTGAACGAGATCTAGCAAGTGGTTTTTTTTTAATACGTCATTAATCGTAATCCATCCAAGAATTTTTATATTATGTTACTTGCTGCTACGGAACCCGTCATGGGCGAGTCCGACACGCACTTGGCCGCTTTTATTTTCACTTATTTTTGTACTACATTTTAATGGAATTGTTCTTATCAAGCCCTTTCTTTTGATACAAAACTCATTTATACTTATTTTTAATAAGTATGTTATATATATTTTTTTTAAAAAGGGAAGGGAGTCCTTTGCCCTGCATTGGGAAACTTACAGCTAGCATTTTTTTTTGTGGTTAGAAAATTTCTTTTTTATTCCTGTATAAATTAAATGTGACGTTATTATTATTATTATTAATCATTTATTTCAGGTTATTTACACCCATAACATTAAATCTATATAAACCCATTTAAACACAAAGACTTAAAACTAATACAATAAAACATAAATCAGAGATATTATTATAAAATTATATAAAACTAATGTCACAAAATATCACAAATTAAAATAAAATTACACAAAATGGACAACACGAAATTAAAATATGAATTGAATTGAATTGAATTGTATAGAATTGTAAATTAAAATATGAAATGAAACCAGATCACAGATGGAGCCCATCATTATTTTATATAGCTATTATTTTCCATATATATATTTACCTATATAGCTTTATATAGCTATATTATTATTTTATTTTTTGTTATATAGCTTTACGGACAGTCTTACGAAAAATTAAAACTTTCTTTGTTTTCAAGATCTACACAGCGAGAGGTTCTAGTATTTTCTTATTTTAGGTACTTAAGCGTTGGATACACAAGGTGATGAGTATTTTTTACATAAATGTGGTATGCAAAGAAATATATAAATAAAGACAAATGATCTAAAGATAGCTCAATTGATCCAAATCACTACTAGGCGGAAGCATCCCTAAGCCCCTGGCTGTATTGTCATGCTGAATGGCAATAAAAATGCGTAAAGCCAGATAAGAGCCAGCTCTCGGGTCACGCATCACTTCTTTCAGATGCCCTGAAAGAATTTTGAAAACAACGATGCCCTGTTTCCCCTTGGACTAGTCTCGACCCCGAAAGGCTCAACAGTAAAAGAAGGTAGGAACGATTTCTTAACTTAGCCATAAAAACTTAGCTAGGTCAAGTGATCGGATACTAGTCTGGTAAATGGACATTGGGAAATGTATGAAACATGTTTGGAAAACTTGTATGCTTAATATAGCTTCAAGTACGAGCTTACGTAGCACTTAGATAACAACTTAAGGTGATTAATTACCCTAAATTCTCCTAAAACTCAGTAAAGTTTAGATAAGCAAGAACGGGACAGAACAGAGCACGCGAAACAAATAGTGAGCGAAAATCACAAAAAAACGCAACTGTCTCAAGTAAATGAACACTAGGGTAATTTTGAATCGTCTTATATAGTAGCTGGACCCATGGCACCCCTGAAAGATACCCCTGTGGGTGTTTTTGGAACTAAGGTTTAGACCTGTGGTACCCCCAGTCCTCAAATCCATACAACGGTGTGCCAGTGGTATCACATCTTATCTAAGCAAGAACGGGACAGAACAGAGCACGCGAAAAAAATAGTGAGCGAAAATCACGAAAAAACGCAACTGTCTCAAGTAAATGAATACTAGGGTAATTTTGAATCGTCTTATAAAGTAGCCGAACCCATGGCACCCCTGAAAGATACCCCTGGGGGTATTTTGGGAACTAAGGTTTAGACCCGTGGCACGCCCAGTCCTCAAATCCATACAACGGTGTGCCAGTGGTATCACATTTTACATTTACAAGTTCCCATGAATCCACCAATTGAATAGTGATGGGCGACAGTGATATGATAAAAATAATAACAATAGTTTATTTTTAATAGGTGAACTTACTCCTGTCCTAGTAACTATTATCTAATCGGTGCTCCTGTTCCTATGCGACCAAACTAGTTCAAAAATATTAAAATCTCAGTCAGAACCACGGGAAAACGCTATTATATTTTGATATTAGACTAAAGTGTCAATATGCAAATGAAGTCGCTCCAGTATCAATAATTATCACACCATTACAAAACTCTTTTGAAACTGACGCAATTTCAATGTTCGAGTGAAAGTACCGATAACACTTGTTGCACCTCGGCCCGCATTGCCATTGCCACAGCATTTTAATTAAATCTAGTTATCTCCATACTAAATAACAATGCAAAAAAAATTGCCTCAGTGTGTCCGAACCGTATTTATCCGTAGTTTGAAACGTCATTTCCTAAGTCATCTCATTACATCCGTTGCATGAAAAAATGTGGCCTGGCTAAAGGATAACTCATGCTAGACCGTGCCGGATCCGAGCCGAGTGTCGGCCGTAGCACGGTTAACTAATATTAGGTGCATATATTTTGTATGGACACACGCTATACCGAGCGGCAGCCGAGTGACGGCTGATCAACGGACAACACTCGGAAACGACACGTCTAGCGTGAGATAATTACAGACGTCTAAAATGTCAAAAACTAACGCGCTTCGTTGTTGTTGCTCTACGCTACTTATAGAGGAGTTTACGGCTATAGGGCACTTGAACCCTAACATACAAACGAAGATTACTCCTTTTTTTTTATTTATGTTTTTATTACACCAGATTATTACACTGGTATTCACTGATATTCACTGGATTCAAGCTCAGGATTCAAGTGAACAAGCTGATTCGTTTCTAAGCTGTGGTCTTAGCTTATGAGCCAGTCTCTTGGCTAATCCTGATTTATGAGAGCATTGAGTGATTTACATTTGATACATTTATTAATACTCTAATTTCGTCAATTTATGCTAGTTTGTCGATTTTATGGTAATGGGTTAACTAACGTATGGACCAGATCATGTAATATCGTCAATACTTTCTTGGTAAAAAAAACCGTCTGGTTGTGATTTGGATTAGTTGAGCTACCTTTAGATCGTTAGCAGCGGTCTTCAGGTGGCACAACTGTTTCATGTTTTATTTTCTTGTACATTGGTATGTAAGACCGATAAGACCGCCCATTGTACATTTCTGTTATTTTTGTTATTTAGTTATGTTTTGTATTTCTGTGTGTTATTTTGTCTTAAATGTACAATAAAGAGTTAATCTATCTATCTATCTATCTATCTATGTACTTATGTTAGTGGCATTATTCTTTCTGTAAATATTTTTTATCATAAACTACTTACGTTTTGTTTGTAAAACTAAATTTAACAACTCTATTATATTATTATCAGAACACGATTATTTTTACTGGTGGTCTCTATCGAAGCCTGCCTACCTACCAACTAAACCAGATTCTTTATTAGTTTTATATTTTATGTTGTCTAAAATACTAGGTACTTACTATTATTTTTGTTTTCATGTGTTATGTGTGTGTGTGTCCTTTGGGCCTTTAGCCTTTCAGATGGCAGGTAGAATCCATGAGAGCGGTCTCGGGTATCATGGCATATAGATGCCCTTATTGGCCTTCAAGTGTGGCGATCACTAATCTCAGCCGACTTCCTGCTCCGGTTGTTACCATCAAATTACAGGAACCAATAGTTGAACATATTGTGAATTAGATCGGTCCGAATCATCTTCTTATTCGTTTTGTTTTACCTGCGTTAAAAGGATACAACATAGCTCAAACTTACAATCACATACATAGTCCTGATCCGACACTAGGATTCTCTGTATCATGGGTATCACAAAGTACCAGGGTACCGCAACACCCAGACCCGGAACAAATATTTGCAAATCAAACAAGTGTTTGTCCCGTAGCGTGAATCAATCCCGCAACCTCAGCCGCACAACGGAGGTCGTCATTACGAGCCCTACATCGAACCAGATCACGGAGTTTATAAATGGTCTATCAGCCTTTGAGATGGCCGCGGCCCAGCTCGCCACAGGTTCGACTGGACACGCTCGGATATGGCAATTAGTGTCCATGAGAGCGGTCACGGGTGTCATGGCACATGGCTGACCGCTTATCGGTGGCCTTCACGCGCGGCGATCGCTAATCTCAGCCGACTTCCTGCTCCGGTTGTTACCATCAAACTATAGGCACTACGTTAAGGTGATTACTTTTGCCGAAACTCAAAATAGACCTTTTTAGAAAGCCTACTCCTCCTACAAAAATGGCCCAAATAATTTAAAAAAAACCATTTAATATGTATAATATAGTTAAGAATAGAACTATATGCTTACATTTTTTAAATTGCTGTTGCTTTTGACAGGAAAAAATAACACAATGTTCCCTATAATTTACGCAAGAATTCCTACTCCTTCCAAACGCCTGCAGCTATTTTAATGATTCTTTCACAATATTATAGACAATTTACAAAATTTACACATGATATGTTTACATTTTCAAAAATAATTATCATTTTTAAACAATAAAACAAAAACTGTAAAACGAGCTGCCACGGGCGGTTCGGCCGCGGAAGTCAGTCCGGCCCAAGCGTTCGCACGGGGTACCCGCGTCACTTTTTTGCTCCGCTCCTATGAGTGCCACCGACTGGTTCGGGCACAATAAGACACGATAGCAGTTAGTGTACTCATCGTAATTTTTTATTTGTGCTTTGTGTTCCTTGAACAAAATATTGTAAATATTGATCGTTATCGTTTAGATATCTTGTTTGCGCGAGGACGCTTGTTGGTTTCTTATCTTTGACGACCTCTGTAGCGCGTCGGCGAGTAGCCGGCTGAGATGCGAATGGTTGCGGGTTCGATTCCCGCTGCGGGACAGATGTTTATATGATCTGCAAATATTTGTTCCGGGTCTGGGTGTTATGGTAGCATGGTACTCGTAGTTTCTGATACCTACAACACAGGGATGCCTTGTGTGGTATCAGGACTATGTATGTGACTGTTAGGTGTAATGTTATGTTATCTACTATAAGAATTAGTACGTTTATGAAAAAACACGAATGAAAAATCTCGGAAGAAAAACCTTGGTTGAAAAATCTCGAATGAAAAATCTCGAACGAAAAATTTCGAATGAAACATCTCGAATGATAAATCTCGGATGAAAAATCTCGGAATGAAAAATCTTGAATGAAAAATTTCGGATGAAAAATCTCGAATGAAAAATCTCGAATGAAAAATCTCGAATGAAAAATCTCGAATGTAAAATCTCGACTGAAAAACCTCGAATGAAGAATTTCGAATGAAAAATCTCCAATAATATTATTATTATACCACTCATTTATTAAAAATCTCTTAAAAAAATATATTTTTCACTATAAAGGAATACTATCTACAAAAAATAAATAGTAAAAACATTATAGTAAAAAATATAAATCAAAACGGGGAACCACCGACCGCGGAGCGAGGCCCAATCGGTCGGGGGCTAGGGCTGCAGAGAGAGGAACCTCCTGACTATACGTGCCAAGTCCAGGAGTACCGCCTTCTGAATCTGACCCTTGATTCAACTATTTAGCGAGAGCTTCTTAAGGTACTGGTCGAAGCTCTTCGCAATCAGTCCATTCACTGAAACGACTATCGGGACGATAACCGTTGAATCCACATCCCACATGGCGGTAATCTCGTGAGCCAAGTCAAGGTACTTGCTTAACTTGTCTTTCTCGGCCTTCACGAGATTAGCATCATGCGGGATAGTGGCATCAACAAGTATCGCCCGGCGTTCCGACCGGTCTACCAGCACGATATCAAGCTTATTGGCAACGATAGTCCTATCCGTGATGATAGACCGGTCCCAGTAGAGCGTGGCACGGCCATTTTCAAGAACCGGCTGAGGCACGTACTTATAGTACGGCACCTCAGGTCCCACAAGGTCGTATCGGAGGGCAAGTTGCTGGTGAATGATCCTGGCTACTTGGTTGTGTCTGTGCAGATACTCAGAGTTAGCAAGATGCGAACAACCCAAAAGCACATGCCTGAGGGATTCTCCGGGACGGTGACATGCTCTACAGATATCAACCGTCCCATCCTTCATGATGTACTTTCGATAGTTGTTCGTCTTGATGACCTCATCCATAATCGCACAGACAAAACCCTCGGTTTCCCCAAAGAGGTCACCGAAACGTAACCAGTTTATTGAAGCGAGCAGATCTACATCGGGCCCTGTGAGGGCCTTGTAAAACCGCTCGTGCAGTTCCTTGCTCTCCCATACGGTCTTGCGTTCCTGAGTGCTCAGGGCTGATGGTTTACGCCAGTTCTCTTTTGCTAAGGAGAGCGGGGTAAAGTTCTTATCAACTGCAACGACATCGTGATGCATCCCGTACTCGGCATGGAGGAAGTACTCCCTGAGATTGCACACCTCATGGTTGTGGAGAGTCTTGGCATTTAAAAAGCCTCGACCTCCATCCTTCCGCGGGATGTACATTCTCATAACCGACGAACGAGGGTGTCGCATGCGATGGGTCGTTAATAGTTGACGAACTCTACAATCCAGGGCATCTAACTCTGTCTGTGTCCACCTTAATATGCCGAAGGTGTATATGAGCAGAGGCATAACCCAGCCGTTAAACGCGCGAACCTTTTCGTTCAAGATTTTTTATTCGACATTTTAATTCGAGATTTTTCAGTCGAGATTTTTGTTCGACATTTTTAATTCAAGGTTTTTCATTTGATAATTTTCATCCGAGATTTTTCGTTCGTGATTTTACATTCGAGATTTTTCATTCAAGATTTTTCATATACTTACTTATTCTTATAGTAGATAACATAACATAACACCCAACAGTCGCATACGTAGTCCTGATCCCACACAAGGCATCCCTGTGTTGTGGGTATCAGAAACTACGAGTACCATGGTACCATAACACCCAGACCCGGAACAAATATTTGGTCCATTGGTGTTTTCCTGGTTGGGTATTCAGGAATAAACCGTTATGAACCAATAAAACTACTAGGTATGTACTACCACTGTACTGTATAGGCTACTTGTCCTGTTGTCGCTGACTTTTTGCTTTCTTATCTTCATATTTTGTACAATGTAATCATATGTAACTATAATGTATTAAATATATATATATATGTATATAATATGAAATTTATAATATGTGCATAGTAGGTATATGTATATTATAGTAGGTATTTGTTTATTATTATTAGTATGTATGTTTGTCGCTGCACATCAACGCATCTATATTTATTTTTTATATAAGTACCATTGATACACCGTGTTAATTGTATACAGTCCTATCCATCCAAAGGTTGTCTGGTAGAAATCTCTACTAAGCGATAAGACCGCCCATTGTACAACATAGTTAGTTTTAGTTTTATTATTTGTAAATTGTTTGTGCAATAAAGTATTTTCTATCTTCTATCTATCTCTATGTAAAAAATAGGTACTATTATTTATATTTATATTTATGGGCTCTGTCTACACTTTCGGAAAAAAGGCGTGTGTCGTCTATGTTTGTATGTATGTATGTATATTTATTAGTTCATTCGTCCATAATGGTTTTGTCTGACTTATAGTAAATATATTTTATTGTATATATTTTGATTTTTCTCCCAAATACCTGTTGTCTTTATTTATTAATCCAACGGACAGTGTACCTTTTTAATTATCTACCATACTAGGTCTAGACAGGTTTAACAAACAAAGCTAAGGAAAATCAACAATGCCGCCAGGCATATACTATACAATAGCGCATAATTTCCGATGCTCTAAATCAAAAGTGCGTGAGTTCTCAAATACAACAAACTAGATAACTGCATGACTAGAGCACCTCGTGCCAAACCGCGGCTGCCGCCTGCCGCGCGCCGCGGTCTGCATGACTAGCGCGACGCGCTCCACGCCGCGGCCGGCGCCCGCTGCCGCGCGCGCCGATTGCCGCGATTATTCATTGTTTCTGAATATTGTGCCAATGTTTATGCATAGCGTGTGGTGCGGGCTCGGGATGCAACATTTCCTAGGCTCCGCCCAGATGCCCAAGGTCGTTCAAGGCTATAATCACCTTAAAAACACCACGTATTATTGTATTTTTTATCAGGCTTGGGGTTTCAAGCTCTTTAAATGATAGTGTCAGAATCGGTCACTGAAACGTCTAGTCAGAGGCTAAAAAACGCCTCGCGAGTTCGAACATGAGTTTATATTAATAATGTGTTTTTGAATTATTTTTTAGCTCGAAATCAGTGTTTGGTGGTAAGGAAATATTTATATGCTGAGTACACTATTCGAAAATCTTTGTCAGAGAATCAACATTTTGGCATTCAGATCATACACAAGATTGACTATCTCTGCGGTGCGGCGGGTGGGTAGCCGGCTGAGATACGAAAGGTTGCGGGTTCGATTCCCGCTGTGGGACAAATGTTTGTATGGCCTGCAAATATTCATTCCGTTTCTGGGTGTTATATGGTACTGCGATACTTGTAGTTCATGATCATACGACACAGGGAATCCTAGTGTGGGATCAGGTCTATGTATGTGAATCTTGGGTGTTAAGTTATAGACAGATAGATTAGATAGAGATAGATAGATAGAAAACACTTTATTGCACAACACAGAAAATAAGCTAATTAAGAATTAATATTAAACTAAACACGGAAGTACAATGGGCGGTCTTAGATAGATTAACATTTTATAGTACTTACACCAAAAAATAAACACATTAGGGTCAACTAATATAATTACAGTACAATGGGCGGTACGAATCCTGTTTTTCAAGAGTTCGTCAAGATTCGTTGAAAAGTTGAAAACCAACATACATATACATCTAGACAGATGAAGGCAAAATTTTGCCAGTTGTTGCAAGGGCTTCGTTCGCTTGAAATCCAGTTGAAAGAATCTATTTTGCACATTGAGTACTAGTACTTGTACTATTATATATTCTGTGGTACTAGGTACACACCACACTTCATTACTCTGTCCCATTCAAAGAAAGCTTTTAAATTTCGAATTTAAAAAAAAGTAGTTCAATTTGGCTCAATAGATGGCGCTGATTCAAGTTTGCTTGTCAAGATTAACAAATGCATTGTCTGTGCTTTTATGTGATAGTATATATACCAAAATACCACGAAAATATATCAATACATTGTTGACTTTGACATTTCACTTTATTTTGAAAGCTAGGTTCAAAGCAGCGTCATCTATTAGCACATGATTTGAAACGTCCGTGAAAACCCCTCAAACTTCTCTCAAATTTATTTATTAATCTTCTTCACCCGCCTGCACCGCAGTCATATCCCGCGATTATATATTAGTTAGGTACTACCTACGTTTGTTGGTCGTGTCTTCTCTAGATTTGATACATATTAGGTATGTTATTATTCTCAATGGCTTTTTATGCCTTATTTGTTTTAAAACTAAAACGATCCCTGGTAGTGTTTTTATCTGAAACTCTTATAATGAACTGGACTGGAACTGGAAGCCTATGAGCGGGAATGGGAAACGGTTGCACAAAACCATAGTGACGGCGGAAATGGGGGGAGGCCTTTGCCCAACAATGGGACAGTATGGGGTAATAGTAATAGTAATACTCGTAGTAATAGTTATAATTGACGACCTCTTCGGCGCGGCAAGCGCAGGTTCTGCTGCGACGCAGGAGGTTGCGGGTTCGATTCCCCCTCGGAACATATATTTGTGTGATCTGCAGATATTTGTTCAGGGTGTTCTAGGTATTTTCTATGTATAATAAAAAATATCTTTCTATGTAATGTATATCAGTATATGTATAACACAAGCTCTGCTTAGCTTGGGGCTAGATAATGTTGTGTGAACTGTCCAGCATTATTTATTTATTTATTTATTTAATGTAAACAGCATTCAACTTTCACCATAACTATACCGTTTAAGATATAAGTAATGCTACAGTTATTTTCATGACACAGAATTTGATCTGTTCCGTTAGAATAGTTTCTGTCGTGAACCGACTAATCATCATTTATTAGAATCACCCATGGACTTATTATCAACTCGGTATGTCGCATCATTATACATGATGATAATTCGAATAACTACCTTCTCATTATTACTAGGTACTCGACAAGCTTTGATCAAGCCGCCGCCAAAAAAACAAAATTAAAAACCGGCCCAATGTGTCTCAAACCACGCATACTGTAGGGTTCCAGACAGTTACAGTCCCCCATTACTCGTAAAGTATATTCATCACTAGATATTCGATATTTGTTTTTGATTAAAATCGCCATTATTTATTCAATCAAACTTTCGCTTTGCATAAATGTTCTCTATGATTTCAAACAAAAAGAGAAAGTTTAGTCGTAATATTGGCAAACTGACGCATTATTTCTAAGCGTGTGTGCGTGTTACACAGATAACACACCCTACACTCACACACTGACACAGAATAAGGAGTGATGAGCTTAGTTTGGATGCATTGTCTGTGTGAGTGCGTGCATGTAGTTAGTGTATATGAGCGTAGTTTTCGGCTTCACTAGTGTGTTCTGTCTGCACTTCTCTATTTGTCTGAGTCTGTAACTAATCAAAAAATATTTAATCAGTAGTGAAGTCAAATGCTAGTTTGATTACGTCAGGTTAAATTACAAATAGCATGTTTTAATTAATTCCTTAATAGAATAGTAAACTCTCACATGTATATAAAGAGCACATGTGTAGTGTAGATAGTGTGTTTTGCGTGTTTTTTTGAATGGTGGATTTTGTCCGCCAAAACCCCATTCTCTGCCACCATTTTAACCTGGGTTATGACTTGATGGAGACTCTTGCTGACTTGATTTAGTTTTGAATGTATTGATACTTGACATCGGCTAAATTGTCGGGAACATTCAGATAAACACAACGAACCCATTTATTTTTTTGCATTTTTGTTATTGCTTGTGTTATTACTGGAAGAAAGCGTTAGCAAGCTCACCACTTGTCACGTCTATTTCCCACGATGGTGCAGTCCACTGTGAAAAGAGGCCTATTTGAGGCTCTGCCTACCCCTTTCGGGAAAAAAGGCGTGTGTTTTATGTATGTTATTTTGTGAAGGTCCATAACACAAAAACTTCATCTGGCTACCGCAAGAAAGATAAACGGCGCGGCGGCCGGCGGCGCGGCGGCGTCGGCACCCGCTGTGTACAGAACCCTAAAAACCAACTTGGAAGTTACTTACGTATATTGCGGAGCCTGAATAGGTGACCCCACACATGGTTGTGTATCCAACTAACACCACGCAACATTTGCTTAGGATCTCGTTTCAAAGATTACCGAAACAGACGGATGAAGTTAGTGAAACGTGTTCAAAACAAAGCCTTTCTTGGAAACTGACCTCTGGATTTGAGCCCATTTGTCTCCTGAACGATCATACGATCTGTCAACTTAATGTCTTGTCACAAAATATCGAGTTTCTTGTGGCATTCCTCGAAGAGAGATGTAAGTACACTTGTTCCAGAACGAACTGAACCGAGATGTAAGTAGGGGTAAGCACTACAGATCTTGGCTGCTGCTATGGCTCATCGTTGGTATGAAAGTGTGTAGGTGGGCTACCTCGAAGACAAGAAGTGTATGAATGGCTTATCGTTGGCAAGAAAGTGTGTGCGTGGCCCATCGTGGGCAATGAAGTATGCGGGTGGCACATCGTGGGCAAGAAAGTGTGTGCGGGGCCCGTCGTGGTCAAGAAAGTGTGTGGGTGGACCATCGTGGGCAAAAAAGTATGTGGGTGGCCCATCGTGGGCAATGCAGTATATGGATGGCCCATCGTGGGCAAGAAAGAGTGCGGGTTGGCCCATCGTGGGCAAGAAAGTGTGTGCGTGGCCCATCGTGGGCAATGAAGTATGTTGGTGGCCCATCGTGGGCAAGAAAGTGTATGGGTGGCCTATTGTGGGCAAAAAAGTGTGTGGGTGACCCAACGTGGGCATGAAAGTGTGTGGGTGGCCCATCGTGGGCAAGAAACTGAGCGGGTGGCCCATCTTTGTTAAGAAAGTGTGTGGGTGGCCCATCGTGGGCAATTAAGTATATGGATGTCCCATCTTGGGCAAGAAAGTGTGTAGCTCATTGTGGGCATAAAACTGGCACTAAAGTGTCATTAGCGGATACAGGGGCATACATGGGGGCCATGACCCCCAAAAACACCCAAGAATTCTATACATTCGACTCAACTTTTCGATTAGATCAAGGTGCACTTTTACACAGCATAGTCATAGGTATATCAGTAAACAGAAATATATTTTTGTCATCAGGTGAATTTCTACTTCTCAGTTAATATATAAAAATATTACAAGCATGCACATACCTAGGATCAATAGCAAGCAGCTCACCCCGTAACCACGTCCACTTGAGATCTTGAAATTAACATAAATTCATAAAACTACCATTTTTCATGGTTTTAACCACAAATCAAAGCAATGTAATTCCTATACAAAATGTCACCTACCTAGTTTACCTCAAGGGATAAGTTTGCAAAAAATGTGCGACTTTTTTACATCCAGAGAACGTTATTATTCGCAGAGAAAACGTCTGGTCCGAATTCTAATTTATACAGGATGTGCCACAGCGGCAGCCGGTAACTGTACTGACTGGACAAACTGTTAATGACTGCAAATTTTTCACCACTTACATCCAGTAAATGATCGCAAATAACACACCGAACACAGTCACAGTCGCAAAGAAAGCTGCAATTTCAAGGGTATTACGGATAATTTGTAATATTTGCTTCAAATGTGAGGTCAACGGCTGTTTTTGGAATTGGTCAATTTTGCAGCTTAATCTTTGTCCTCGTTTCTGTGATTTGCCATTTCCTCTATTATTCCGTGTTGGAATATTTCTTTCTCTAAATTGCCATAATGATTCTGGCTTTTATCTGGCCCAACGCGTTGGTTTCGTAGCACATGAGAAAATAAGGGGCCGAGACACTATCCGACCAGTGTACTCTATCACTAAACCTTTTGGAACCTGGCTGTACTTTATGCCCGGTTCACATTATTCCAGTAGCATTGCAGTCCAGCATTCCAGTCCAGCGCTAGAATGCCACTTCATGGCAGAGCGAAACGAGAGGAGACTGCAGTCTTTTATTAAACCCCGACGCAAAAACGACGGGGTGTTATAAGTTCGACGTGTCTGTGTGTGTTTATCTGTCTGTGGCTGGCATCGTAGCTCCCGAACGGATGAACCGATTTAGTTTTTTGTTTTGTTTTAAATGTGAATTTGTCGGGAGGGGACTCTTAGCTATGTTTGATCAAAATCGGTTCAACCGTTTCATTGAGCTGAGGGTTTTTTTAATTTTTACACAATTTATTACTTGTTCTTAACCTATAATTGTCCCACTGCTAGGCAAAGGTCTTGGTGGAAATGCCTCTCTAATAAAAAATAACCAACGACAAAGAAAAACTATGAAATTTTAAAACCTGTATATCAAGGCCTCTGACCCTGTGGCGCGGCGGACGAAGGTTCGCCTGCGACGCAGGAGGTTGCGGGTTCGATTCCCGCCTCGGAACAAAAAAAATGCTGGACAGTTCATACAACATTATCTCGGAACAAATATTTGTGCGATTTGCAGATAATTGTTCAGGGTGTTCTGGGTATTTTCTATGTACAATAAAATATCTAATATATAATAAATATTTCTATATATAATAAAAAATATCTGTCTAAGTAATATGTATATTGTATTAAGTATATCAGTTGTCTAGTACCCATAACACACGCTCTGCTTAGCTTGGGCTGGATAATGTTGTGTGAACTTTGTCCAGCATTATTTATTTTATTTATTTATCTATATAGTCCCTAGCTAAGCAGAGCTTGTGTTATGGTTACAAAATAACTGATATAGGTACTTAATACGTATTAACACAACATTATCCAGCCCAAGCTAAGCAGAGCGTGTGTTATGGGTACTAGACAACTGATATACTTAATACAATATACATATTACTTAGACAGATATTTTTTATTACAGTTGAGCTACCTTTAGATCGCTTGCAGCGGTCTTCAGGTGGCACAACTGTTTCATATGTATTTTGTACATATTACTTAGACAGATATTTTTTATTATATATAGAAAATACCAAGAACACCCTGAAGAAATATCTGCAAATCGCACAAATATTTGTTCCGAGATAATGTTGTATGAACTGACCAGCATTTTTTTTTTTTTTACGTCCGGACAGTTGTAAGCTAATGCATGTTGTTTCACTTTGTTCGCTCGGTCAACAAATAACTGCAACGAATTCTATCATTTATGAACCCCAGCACCACAAACGGTAGCCCTTATTTTGTTTTGGCTAGTATTCAAACAATGATCCTATATAAACTCTCGCAAGTGTTTACCGACACCGATAGCACAGTATAAATACATAGTATGAACAGTAGGAAGAGTACTGTAAATATTTTGCTCGGTACAGTTACATCCTACTCTTTGTTAAAACCATATAACTATTAAATATTCTGTGTCAGTGTCGCCATGGTCATTGTACAGCTATTGTCATTTTAGCTGGATTTGAAAAGACTTGATGGGGCAATTGTTCTGAATTCCATCTAGCATGACTGAGAGATCACTAAGTTTTCGGTTTCCGTGTCCTCAATCGGCCCATTATAACAATAAAATTATTTTATTAAATTTTCCAAAACAAAGTCTATTTTCATATGTATTTTGTACATACCTTGTATTAGTTGTATTATTCTTTCTGTACATAAATGTATAAAACATTAATAAGTCTATAGAAATATATAGGTACCATATAGAACAGCATAACGATTTGCTACGTAAAAGTACCACTTTTTCATAATTTGAAGAATTTTGTACGAACAGACAAGACCAAACGTAGCATAACGCGGGCTTGTTACGGTATCTGCGTGGAATCATCTTTTGAGAAAGGGACTTTTTAAGAAAGGGCCGTTTCGAGAACGGGCTGTTTTGAGCATGTGGGACATTTTGCGAAAGGGGCATTACCGTCCGAACCGTTTAGAACACGTTATGACGTCACACGTTATTGGCAAAGAAAAGGAAAAGGTTGTCTCCAGATCTATGTTTAGAACTCACGATAAAAATGCTCCAACGTATTTTAGATAAGCCTTGTTATTAATTTTGAAGCTGCACAATTGAAATGTTAGTTTAAAATTAGGCAAAACCTAGCAATTAAATTTGGATGGTGATGAGTTAGTTCAGACTGAAGGATGTAACCGAGGAACAAAGGCCCCAGGGTCGATGTACCTACTTCGTTTACAAGATAATCATTATGATACACCAAACAACGTGGGCAGGTACTGGCTGTAGGATGGAATTTGGAATAATTAGGCAGTTTCGTAATAAAGTAGCTACAAAATGTGATTCGCTTTGTAAACAAACATATTGTGGTTGTTCTGCCTGACACTAACAGGCACCGTTGTATTTTCAGAGAATAATCAGTCAAGGTAATTATTACCTACATTTATTTACAGAAAGAATAATACAACTAATGCAAGGTATGTAGGTATAAAATACATATAATAAATAAATAAATAATGCTGGACAGTTCACACAACATTGTCTAGCCCCAAGCTAAGCAGAGCTTGTGTTATGGGTACTAGACAACTGATATACTTAATACAATATATTACACAGATAGATATTTTTAATTATATATAGAAAATACCCAGAACACCCGGAACAAATATCTGCAGATCGCACAAATATTTGTTATGAGGCGGGAATCGAACCCGCGACCTCCTGCGTCGCAGGCGAACGTTCGCCCGCCGCACCACAGAGGTCGTCAAATGAAACAGTTGTGCTTCCTGAAGACCGCTGCTAGCGATCTAAAGGTAGCTCAACTGATCCAAATCACTGCCAGACGGAAGCGTCCCTAAGATACTAGCGGCAATACTAATGCGTTGAGCCAGATAAGAGCCAGCTCTCGGGTCACGCGTCGCTTTGACTAGATGCCCTGAAAGAGTTTAGTATGTATTTATCAGTCAAGTATGTATTTCTCTTACATTAAAAGGTGAATTTTGTGTGTTGTTAAGAGAATAGACCCTCCTCAAGTTTGTGGCGTAGGTACCTATAGTATGTAATGAGACTATAATGAGCAAATCAACATGCGTTTAATTTATTTGTTCCTTACATTCATTACATACAACAAATTATTGGTGTCTTGTACATTCCCAAAATATAGTGGGCCCAAAAATATTGCTGGGTTTTATAAATATCTGTTAGTAAAATCAAAAGAAAATTAAATTTTAAATCTTATCTTCAGATAATATCAGTTTTTGAAATCTTCAGTTTGACAGTATTTCGTAGCAATTATACTATGACAGAAACACACGAAAACACATGAAAAAAAAGTATGACTTCTACAAATAATGAAAACACTTTTACCCAAACAATGTACCATTTCTGTCTTTTTGCGAATTAGTCTTTTTGAGAATCTGTCCTAATGCGAATCAGTCTTTTTGAGAATCTGTCCTTATGCGAACAAAGGCTTCTTTGAACATACATAAAAAAAATACATAAAGAGAAACATGGAATCTCCTCCTCGTCTGAAGTCGGTTAAAAACTTCCGTTTACTAACTAGCTTCTATTTTACTTCATAATCACTCAAGTTTCAAGTATAATTACAGTCTCACATAACTTACTTGCTCTTAGGCCACCGTTCACCAACACATTAACGGGCGTTTAAACGACTGTTTAGCTTAAACCACCCTTTTTGACACATGTTTTCATACGTTATCTGTCACTTTGACGATTTGTTACGGTAATCACCCGTTTATTTGTTCGTGAACTTGGGCCTTAGAGGCGGATATACCTACTCCCTTATACTAACCGTACCCTAAGTCCCCCACAGGAAATATGAGTATGAATAACGACGAGGGGAGAAACGGCTGGGACTCACAATGTAGGTCAGTAGGGTTAAAAGGACCAATTTGCTGTAGTTAAAGCTTGTACAGAAAGTGGCCGTATTATAACTAAGTGGTTATTTCCCTCAGACTGAAACAAGGGAAGCCAGGGTTCTGTACCTGCTTCACAGACACCGCATAGCCTCAAGATGAAAGTCATTAGAAATCCAATGCCAGACATGTTATGTCTGGCAGTGCCCACCCCTTAGAAATATCAAAAATTAAAATGAAAATAAAAATAAAAATTCATAAAACTTGTGTAGATTTTTATGTTTTTTTTTTACCAAAAATTAAAATAAATTAGAAATATTAGGTACACTATTTTTATGAATTGTTATTTTTCGTTTTCTATTTTTTTTATTTTTTTTATTTTTTTTTTATTTTGAGTTGATTGTGAATTTTATTTTTAATTATGATTTTACTTGAAATATGGACACTTTAACTTATTTTTATTATAATGTATTGTTGTCTGAAATAAACATATGAATTGAATTGAATTGAATTGAATATGCTTTCCCTATAAAATGCCACGACGAGCGTTCTCGAGCTACCTCCATCCACCAACTTCCTGCGACTATATAATGCAAACCTTGGTCCATCGAAAGGAAAGCCTTCTTTCACTTCCTTCTCGATAAACTATATTTCCCAACGGTTGTCACTTCTGCGTGCTATAATATGGCCTGCCCATTGCCACTTCAACTTGTCAATTATGAGGGCTATGTTTTTATATTTGTTCTTCTGAAAACAACAAAGATGACAGCCTTATGCCCTATGTGGCATAATGCCACATAGGGCATACCCTATGTGGCATTATGCCACATAGGACGCGTCCTAGGGGGACGTCAACTATGAGATATTGCACTGTTCATAGGCAGAGGGTACCGTACCGCATAACATCAAGAGGGCCATCTGCTTGGTTCGTCATTACAAGTTGTATAAGAATAAACCTAGAATATTCTTTCAGGAATCAAGAAGTCGGTTGATGGTGGCGGACTTCTACAGACCGATTATGATGATGATGATGCTGATGATGATGGTGATGAATCAAAAGAAACGTTACTGACACGCAAGTAATAGGTTCACATCTGGATATCATTTATTTCTCTCCCAAGGAGTGTCACTGAACCACGCTCTTCGGTTCTTTTCAAGTAAATAATAATGAACTTTTCATGGGGCTATATATAGATGTTTTTATTGGAGCTTTTGTGGCACAAGCCAATGCAAAACCAAGCAAGATGGCCCACGTGCTGTTAAGCGGTAACCTCTGCCTATATCAATGCATAGCTACCACGTCCACCTAGTTTTTATGGTATGTATGTGTAATATTGTAATATTTTAAGTAGTTTTTACAAGTTTATGTTCTTAGTTAGTAGATAGGTATTTGTCTTTAATTATTTTTTCACTTCTTTTGTACCTATAGTATACATACACCCCCGGCCATTCTTCCTAACTTATAAATTTATCTCCATCTAAAGGTTGTCTGGAAGAAATCGCTGCTAAGCGATAAGACCGCCCATTGTACTTTTAATTATATAGTTAAGTTTGTTTCTTTTTGTTCGTATTATTAGCTATTAAACTGTACAATAAAGTATTTTCTATGTATCTTTTCTATCTAGGCTATTAGGCTATTAGGTATTTATTCTGTGACGCCTTGTACTGCGCCCACCTCTTGAGACAAAGTTTTGTGACGAAATAGCCCTAAATGTTAATAATAACTAGTAGTTCTGCGCGAGCGCAATATTACTTAACAATGTTAAACAATAGGCGGTCTTAGCGCTGAGTAGAGATCTCTACTAGACATCTGTCAAACCAGTAGTAGCTAAATTGTGAACTCAATTGTAATGTCACTAGAGTAGTTACTAATAAGTTTGCGATCTAAATGGTTTTAATGATTGATCGTGTCCACAGGTTTTTGCAGCGAAAGGCACATTCCGTTACTACGCTAATGATTGGTGATGATGTAATTAATTAAGGTCAGTGAACTCTTTAACAAACCTTGCTATCATTATATGTTGGGAAAAAACTCATTGTATTTTGAGATTAGCGCCTATTATTGTTTTATTTTGAACTAGCGGCTCGCCCCGGCTTCGCACGGGTAGCCCCCGGTGAAAAACAGCCCGCCCGCGATATTTTATTACTTATAATTTCTCCCGTTTTTTACACATTTACCACTATATCTTTGCTCCTATTGGTCGTAGCGTGATGTTATATAGCCTTCTTTGATAACTGGACTATCCAACACAAAAATAATTATTCAATTCGAACCAGTAGTTTCGGAGATTAGCGCGTTCAAACAAACAAACAAACAAACAAACAAACTCTTCAGCTTTATAATATTTATTTTGAATAATAATTTAAAGTCAAAAGTGTTTTACTTACCTACTGCCTGAAATTACGAAGTTCTTTTGGTTCTGGTTTAAATTCTTAGTCAGCGACCTCCACGGGAGGAGACGGAGTCTATTCTCAGAGACACATCACGGCAGAAGGATAGTCAAGTGTCCATTTCACTTTTAAAATTACTGTTCTTCATCTAAGTAGGAACATAAAAGAAAAGTTCTATTGATATTGATAGCCCCATAAAATCTTAAAAGGAATCTCATTTAAACATCTGTATGCAGTAGCCTCTACATTTAATATCCGTAAACTGTATCACAGAGTGATATAATGTAGCTATAGAGATAGGAGCATAGCTGCTTGTCTAGTGTGTCTCTGTTTGTAAGTATTTTACCCGTACAGTAAACCCAAAAGGAATGGTTATTGTTTTAGCGGTCTATCTATTTATAAATATTATTATGAGCCTGCAGTGTCCCACTGCAGGGCAAAAGCCTCCCTTCCTTCCTTCCATTCGTCTCTTGTTGGCTATATGGGACCAATCCTTTATGTAGGAGTCTAGCTCATCCCGCCACCTCCGTCTGGGCCTTCCACGTGGCCGTTATCTGTTTGGGATCCAATCTGTCGTGGTCTTAGCACATAGTTCTGACATACGGCATACATGTCCAGCCCAGTCCCACTTAAGTTTAGCAGCTTTTTGAGCGACGTCAGCTATCTGTGTCTATCTATGTCTAGTCTAGTCTATCTACGTATGTTTGTATTTCAAAATGTTCGACCGTAGCGCCTATAATAGTCATCCAATTTCGATGAATGAGGTGCCAATCGATTCGTTATTGTAGTCCGGGTGACATAATTATGGCTATATTTTATACAAACACAATCAATATAAACCGTTTTTCAAAAACCATCCCCAATCTTGAGGGATGAGCTCCTTTCCTAACCACTTCTATTGGCGCCGCCACACAGAACGTAGGTAATGACGTAAACCTACAAAACTCAATCCGATGTTTCGCATCTTTTTCCGTGGAAATTACTTATTTTATTTGATAATTTTATCACCATTTTTGAAGAGAATTTTTCATTCTTTCTTTTTTATAAGTACTATAGCTACCTCATAGCGGTAAGATCAACAGGAACGAAGATATTAGCAAAAATAAAAAAACCAAAAAAAAACTCATCGTTTTTTGGCCGTCAAAAATTATGCCCACCGCTGGACTCTTGGGACTTTTCAGAGGTTATTTAGGAAGCTAAAAAGTACACAAATTTGCAGCTTGGTTGGAATTTTTCTGAAGTGAAATACTAAAGTTCCTGGACTAATATGACGGATGTTACATCCGAAAAAGGGACGTGTCTGAGTGGGATGTCAAATGGGAGACAAGAAAATCATTGAGATTCATTGCGCTTTTTATTTCAATTTTGCATTACTACTACAACTTTTTGTCACCGATTCTTTCTTGGTCCCCCTGCGTTTAGGTCATCTAATAAAAATCTAAGGTCACTAACTTGAGTATTAAACCATAAAAAGTTCATACGCTTAGGCTGCGTTCCCAGTAGGCAAACTGTTCGCTGCCGACTGAGTTAGCGGCGTATCGGCTTAGTACGCCCTTCCATATATTTGAAATGGAGTGTTCACAGTTTGCTAGTTTTGCGCTCACTCTACGCAGTTTGCAGCGTTACCTACGCGCGCCTACTGTCTCAGTGGGCGGCCGACGAACAGTTTGCCTACGGGGACGCAGCCTTAGGCCCATAATATCAATCGCAGTTTTATCTATAATTCTAAGTTTAAACTACTTCTGTCAATGAAATATTTTAAACTTAGAATTGTAGATTAAACTGCTTGATATTACGGGCCTAAGATTTCACCAACACATTAACGGACGTGTTTTCATACGTTCATCTGTCACTTTGACGATTGGTTACGGTAACCACCGATTTATTTGTTCGTGAGCTTGGGCCTGAGTGTATGAACTATCATTGCGCTATGTTAGGTAGGTACTACTCTTATCTGGCTTATAAGTCGTATCGCCATACAACAGTCTGGCACGCGTCCAGGACCATTAGCTAGATGTCATGGCAAGCAGTAAGTAGAGGTCATTTAACTCAGTAGTGAATTTCTTCCATTCATAAACATACTATAACGCAACTCTACTATTATATTGGGAGAGCACAGTTTTCGTTTAGCGAACGGTTTTTAAAAAATACATATGTAGTTATTTAGTAGTTGCGGACGAGTAGCCGGCTGAGATGCAAGAGATGGCGGGTTTATTCCCGCTGCGATACAAATGTTTGCATGATCTGCAAATATGTTTTTTTACTGCGTATGGGTGTTGGGGTACCATGGTACTCGTAGTTTCTGATACCCGCGACACAGGGGATCATGTTATGTTGGACTGTTGGATGTCATGTCATGTTATTATTATGTTATTTAATATAATCACATGACAAGTCCACCTAGGACGCACCTCACGTACCCTATGTGGCATTGCACAGCGCCCGCCACCCTGAGACTTAAAGAAAGTCTCATGTGCCTGTTATTATAACCCTCATCCTGGAACACAGCACTGCGAGCTCTACTGCTTTCCGGCAAAATAGGTAGTATTTCCCGTACGAACTCTTTTACACAAAAGCTGGTATAGCTATATAGCTATTTTTAGTCTAGTAGAGCTTTTTTGTGAAAGTGTTCGTCAGGGGAAGTACTACCACAATACCTATTTATTTCACAAAGCAGTAGTACTCGCATTGCTGTGTTCCGGTTTGAAAGGTATGGTTGCCGGTGAAATTATAGGCACATAGACTGAGACTTTTCATCTTTATGTTTCAGGGTGGCGGGCGCAGCGCAATGTCACATACCTAGGGTGCGTCCTAGGTGGACGTGACCTTTGAGGTAATGCATTGTTAATGGCTGAGGTTACCGGTTATCATCAGTTGGGGCATATGCTTGTTAAGTCATTCACGAAATTTAAAAAAAACACAATGAATATACTAAGAGCGGTTCTTACCCACTATCCAACTCCCTGTGAACAGTAGAAAGTTAAAAAAAAAACCTGTGATAAGTTCAATGATCTGAAAAAACACGTGCTCTATATATAGGCTTCTAATATTCATAGAACTACCGTTTGAACATTAACCTCCACATAAATATATCATCACCATTACAGTAAAAAACTGAGTGCTTCATTTGTCAGGAACGTACATTACCGCTTTAGATGGAGGCATTGTGAACTTATTAAAAGCTTTTGCCTGCGGCTTCACACGCGTTGTGTCGGGATAGAAAGCAGTCCCCTGGGGACGGGGACGGCTTTATATCCTCTATCCCGGATCAGCAGACCCCTCTCCTGATCCGGGATAGAAAGGAGACCCCTCTCCTGACTCCCTTCCCCCCTTCCCTCCAGCCTCCAGTATCCATCCACACACCAAATATCATCATAACCCGCTCAATCGTTGACAGATATTGTCCAGTCCAAATGGTCTTGAGTTTATCCAAAAGTTCCGTAGAGAAAAGCATGGTTTTCCCGAATTACCCAATTTTCGAGGCAACGTTGCGAGGTGCCTAAATTTACTTATGTGCATGCACCAACAATAAGTAGATGGCATCAGCGCTACCAAACCAAAACTAAATTTTACGAATTACTAAAATATCTAAAGTACCAGCCTCCGGCTTCGCACGTAGTATCGGGATAAAAAGCAGTCATCCCTTAGACCCCCCCCCTATCCCGCGCCCCCCACATCCCCCTATCCACACACCAAATACCATTAAAATCTGCTAAAACAGGTTCATCCCAACCCTCCCCACACCCCACCACCCACCCTCCTACTAACTGATAATTTTGAATTCATTACGTAATATAAATTTAAAATCAGTTACTTAATATTTTTTGAGTTCATTCATTACAAACAAACAAACAAACAAAGTTGACCTCTTTATAATATTATAAGCCGAGATAAATTTTCGCACGCTCTGTGTAAAATACATAGAAATTGTAAAATAATCGTTGATCAACTAAACCTAGTCTACTCAAAAGTTGGGATCAACTGCAGCAATAAAAAAAAACTTTTTGTTTTGTTTACCTTACATCCTTGAAATCAATCGTAATAATAAACCAACAAAGAAACATTTAATTTAATTGCAATGAATGATTCATGAAGTTTTTGTAATGTATTTAAACAACTAAGATCACTATCACAGTCACAGCACAGTCCGGAGAAAACAGTCGGTTCATTCATGTGAGCTTGTATTATGTAATTAGCTGTAAAATCTAGTTTGTAACTTCATGCATTATGGTGGTTGCTTTTTTATACAAACGTATTTGCATAAATATGGGTGAACAGAGTATAATTTTACACTAAAATGACTATTGTTGGCTTTTATATTGGTCATTATTTGCGGAAAATCATATTTGGTTGAAGAAAACAGTGGACTAATAGCGAAAATTACTTGTATGGACTAAAATTTCGATGTTATTTTCGCTATTAATCCACTGTTTTCTTCAACCAAATATGATTTGCCGCAAATAATGACGAATATAAAAGCCAATAACAGTCATTTCAGTGTAAAATTATACTCTGTTCGCCCATATTTGTGTAAATACGTTTGTATGAAAAAGCAACCACCTTAAAAAGTTATGGCAATGAATGTCTATTTTTTTGTATGGAAATCGTGAAAATTTAAAACTCTATACGTCCATTAACCACAAATCGGAAATGTTGAAAGCTTTCTAACTTAAATACAGGAAAAACCTGTATAATCACCTCTCTCTAGCCTCAAAGTTTTGCAGGAATAAAAATCTTTTTAGAGTTAAAAATAAACATAGGTAATTTTATGAAATACATTTGGTTTTGACGCAATTTGTACGAGGCCTCGGCAAGATCCTTTATTTCTTACATTTTAAGAAAACAAGAGTACTTTATTTATTTTATGTAGGTAGATTAATATATTTTTTTATGTAGGTTTTTGATAAGTTTGTTGAGAAAAAAGGTTTCAATGCACCACATTTTGCATAACCGCGTCTTAATAATTTGCATGGAGTTAAACGGCTGCCGTATTTTTGGGCTGTGACTATAAAATGCTCCTTTTTTTATGATTTGGCATTTCTGAAACATTCGGATGATACAATTCTTGCAAAAACACTAAAGCAATGAAAAATCACTCTTAACATGTTGTAATAAAAGTCATTAAAATTTGTGTTTATTTTCTAATGATACAAAACAAAGACTGTTGCTAAATTCATTGGATTTTTTCATAAATTATCTACTCTTTTAATCAGTTACAATAATTTCATCATAATCAAACGTAAAGACGTCCACTGCTGGTCGAGGCCTCAACTATATAATGATATGGGGGTATTTGCCATCACCACGCTTGGCAGGCAGATTTGTGATGCAGTATTGGTATTGAGTACTCAGGTGGATGCTGCTGCCCATACCCTTTTTACAACATCCACGGGATCTGGAAGAGACCTTTCTTACGCTGAGACCACCAATACCAAGGCCAAGACCACGGCATTCAATATAAAGCAGTCAGTTATCCTACACTATTAAAAGAGCAAGGTTTTTTTTTACTTTGATACAACTTTGATACTCTTTTAGGGTTAAGCTCGCCTTTGTACATGTCCTATATGTAAGTTGTTTTTCTTCTCTGATTGTGTGTACAATAAAGAATAAAAAACTTCGTTGGGCCACGATCTCTGTGGCGCGGCGGGCGAAGGTTGGCCTGCGACGCAGGAGGTTGCGGGTTCGATTCTCGCCTCGGAACAAATACTTGTGCGATCGCAGATATTTGTTCAGAGTGTTCTGGGTATTTTATATGTATAATAAAAAAATATCTATCTATGTAATATATTGTACTAGCGACTCGCCCCGGCTTCGCACGGTTAGCCCCTGGTGAAAAACAGTCCCCCCCCCCCGATATTTTATTACTTATTCTGCTATTCGGAGCGGAGAAGAATCCACCAAAAAAGAGATAACTAACATCGGTCGAGCCGATCTTGAGTTATAAGTGGTGTAACTAACACGACTTTGTTTTATATATATAAGATTAAGTATATCAGTTATCTAGTACCCATAACACAAGCTCTGCTTAGCTTGGGGCTAGATAATGTAGTGTGAACTGTCCAGCATTATTTTTTATTTATTTATCTCACCTGTTGGTAAGTGACGATGTGGTCGATGATGGTGCACGAAGGTCTAGAAGGCACCAACCAAGGAATAAATCCGATAGCGCGTTTTAATCTACTTGTGGCGACATCTAGTCCAGAGATGAGTAAACTTTTTCCGTTTGATACAATTTGATGATAATATTTAGTTTATTGATATTATATGTTAGGTAGCTCAAGGTTAGCTCAGACGAATAGGTAGTTTGCAAGTAGTTACCTAGTAGAAGAGCCTGCTTCAGTGGATAATCATTTCCTGAGTAAGATCTATTAATGAGCTATTTCATTTTATTTATACATCTCATTTTAGAATTATATTAATGGTATGTTTGTAATATATTTTAGGCAGAAAGTTGCCTAAAAATCTCAATAGATCAAACAGAAACTACTCAGTAATTCAAGTATTTATTATTATTATTATTTTTTGTATAATACATTTATTTACAGAAAGAATAATACAAGGTATGTACAAAATACATATGAAACAGTTGTGCTACCTGAAGACCGCTACAAGCGATCTAAAGGTAGCTCAACTGATCCAAATCACTACCAGACGGAAGCGTCCCTAAGATGCTGGCTGCATTGCCACGCTGAATGGCAATACTAATGCGTTGAGCCAGATAAGACCCAGCTCTCGGGTCACGCGTCGCTTCGACCAGATGCCCTGAAAGAATTTTGAAAACGCGATGGGCCCCGGAACCCCACGGACCCAGAGTCTCGACCCCGAAAGGCCCAAATAAGTAAGCTCTGTCAAAAATAATTTTTTGTTAATTTTCTGAAACTTATTGACTATTTCCCTTCTTATGCACTACCGATACATCTTTTGCATTAAGTTCGCCTTTGTACTTCTTTTTTTTATGGGCAATAAATATTTTTTTACCTATGTATCTATCTATCTAGTAGGTAGCCTGACAAGGCCTTATGGCCAAGGCCTTATGGCCAAGGCCTTATGGCCAAGGCCTTATGGTCAGACTGGAAGTGTATGTACGCAAAGAATGTAAAAGTGTTGCATATACTTCGAGCACGCAACGGTGGATCGCATTTCTTTTCCGTGGATGGACTTCTTGGTTCTTGGATAGCTATCATTCCGTGTCCATGTTTGTAACACCTCATTGGGTATGTGAGAATCTAGAGATGTATTTTTAGAACATATTTCCAACAAGAATCAGGGGAAAGCAAAAAAAAAATGCTATTTTTTGGTAAAATAAATTGATAAATGGCTACGAAATACACGCAATGGAATACGGGCAAGAAAATTAAAACTAACATGCATTAGGTATTTTAGGGTTCTGTACCTCAAAAGGTACAAAAAAAACCAGGACGACCTCTGTGGCGCGGCAGGCGAAGGTTGGCCTGCGACGCAGGAGGTTGCGGGTTCGATTCCCGCCTCGGAACAAATATTTGTGCGATCGCAGATATTTGTTAAGGGTGTTCTGGGTATTTTCTATGTATGATAAAAAATATCTATCCATGTAATATATTGTATTAAGTATATCAGTTATCTAGTACCCATAACACAAGCTCTGCTTAGCTTGGGGCTAGATAATGTAGTGTGAACTGTCCAGCATTATTTAATTATTTATTTATTTATTTATTATAGGACCACTTTGTTGTTCGTCTGTCAATACCCATTTTCTCAGGAACAAAGGTAAAAGTTGGATAATAATAAAATACTATGGTGTCTTGGAGGTGTTTTTTTGTTGTTGTCTGTATTTGAATGAACTAAGTAATTATATACAAGCCTTATTACATTTCTACGGAGCCCTCAGGGAGTCCTACTCGCACTTGCCTGCTTTTTTTCCTGTGCTTACATTACTTAAGTGTTTTCGCGTAAATTCCCTAATACAGATTTATAAACATTCCTGTATTTAATATCGTACAGGATATTCATAGCCGAGGCCATTTTCCTGTTTTTGGTTCACAAGATGGCCAAAATCCACACTGATTTGTTAAAGGAAGTACCTGCTCATACTACTGATATCTAACTTACATACAGTAGGTAAATGAATACACGGGCTCATCCACGGAGACGTCAGTCCACCACAGCATTGCGGTCAGTTCGCGTATGGTCAGTAGGATAGTGTGTCGACCGCGGTCACGTAACCCTCGGTGAATGGTCGCAGCTCACAGCATAGCCCCAATATGAATCGTTCAGTTATATAGGTCTGACCACAGATAGGGGAAAAAACAGGAAAAATTCAAGAGTAGGTAAAAAACATGCTTAGGTTGAGCTTTATTAAAAAAGTCGGTGATTTTTCCGATAGATTTTAAGTTTAAATATCGGGAAATCTTAAAATGTAAATATGTTATGACGTAAATTGTTACCAAACGCTTCCGTCTGGTAGTGATTTGGATCAGTTGAGCTACTTTTAGATCGCTTGCAGCGGTCTTCAGGTAGCACAACTGTTTCATATGTATTTTGTACATACCTTGTATTATTCTTTCTGTAAAATAATAAAAAAATAATTAATTAATATAATTTCCCCTATTAAATTTAAAGAAGATAGACAGGTATGTTCCAAGACAACAATAAATTTACTAGAGCTTTGCAGGCCTTCGTACCTAAAATTATCACAATTTCATAGAAGGTCTAAAACTCATCACACCCTTTACATTTTTAAATACGACTTTTCACATCCAAGTGCTTTTATTTCATTATGCATTATGCTCATATCTGTCTTGGTTTGATGCAGGTTCCAAAGCTAAGTATTTTTTAGTGTCATACTATCAGTCAAGATTTCTAGATATCCAACTGACGTAAACACTGTACGATCACTGACACTGGATACCATCGCTACGAGGAAATCATATGCGTGCGTGATTGTTGACCGCACGCGCCGGCATTCAAACTATGACGCAGGAAGGAAAGTGGAAATGCATTGTAAGGTCTGGCATTAGGTATGATATTCCGTGATTACCTATATGTGTGGAAATTATTGGTGCACGAACACACTCACTAGTAGTAGTAGAGATTTGTAAAAGAGTTCGTAAGGGGAAGTTTTTTTTTTTTATACTACTTGAATGACGGAACTGGCAGTTGGGCCCACCTGATGTTAAGCGGTAACCTCTGCCTATGAACAGTGCATTCTCAGATAGGTCATGCCAACCTAGGACGCGCCCTATGTGGCATTGCACTGCGCCCGCCACCCTGAGACATAAAGATGAAAAGTCTCATGTGCCTGTAATTTCACCGGCACCCATACCCTTCAAACCATTGCTCGCATTGCTGTGTTACGGTTTGAAAGGTATAGGCAAATTACAGCCACATGAGACTCTTCATCTTCATGTCTCAGGCTGGCCGGCGCAGTGCAATGCCGCATAGTCCGCGTCCGAGGTGGACGTGACCCATGGGATAACGCACTGTTCATAGGCAGAGGGTACCGCCTAACATCTGCTGGGCTATCTGCTTGTTCCGTCTTTCACGCACCGACCAAAGCTGGCGTTAATTTACATTTCTATCGATTTTCTATAGGTAACATTTCGGGGAATGTGCCATAGAACTCAGGCCCGGATTAGCCCCTAGGCCCACAAGGCCCGGGCCCAGGGGCCCTGCAAGCGTCAAATTGCTCAGCATAAAGGTCATTTTCAGCGCTTAAGTGAGTAAAGAACTACATGAGATCTACGATAGAAGAGAACAGACTTAATTTACTATGACCCCCCAAAAGCATACACGACAACTTGAAAAACTTTCTAAAACTTGACGGTTGCGAACATTTCAAACGGAGGCCTGCAATGCTCTAAGCTTCAAACAAATTACTGTCTACGTACTAAAGTCTAAATATTCAAAATGGGTACGTATCAAAATGTATAAATTCAAAATACATACGTTTAGAATTCATAAGTTCAAAACACATAAATTTAAAAAACGTAATGTTTTAAAATTTATAATTTCATTTGATACTTATAAGTTTAGAATAACGAAGTTCGAAATACCGAAGTTTGAAAAACATAATGTCAACAACACATAACAGCTGTAATTAATAATGGCTAAATAGCATAATAGTGGCCACAACGTGTTCATTCCTCGTCATTCGCGTTCATTGGCGTCTCTAGCCGCATCCATCCACTGCGTTCCTTGTCTTTGATCCATCGAAAGGTTGATTTTGGAACCTCACCTCTGACACAGTTTGAATAGAACCTGCATAGTTCACCTACATATAGATATAAATTAAATATTCTCCCTCCAATTTTTCTCACCCACTTTCAAAAACCGTGCAATAAGGATATTGAATTCATTTTCGGTATTCTGAACGTATACATTGTAATCATTATGTATTTTGATTTCAGGCATTTCGACCTTTATAAATAAAAAACTTTAAGGGTTTTAAATTTATTTATTTTCACAATTAGGTTTTTTAAATTTATGTGTTTTGAACTTATATGTTTTGATACGTACCCTAACTGTATACGTTTAAAATACCGAAAATCAAAATACCGTATGGTTCAAATAAATAAATCGAATATCCCTATTGTACGGTTTTTATAATGTTTGAAATACGTCAAAGTGTCAAATTTGAAGGCTCCAGTACAAACTTGAAATTTGGCATGCATATTTGTTTGAGATTATGGCTTTAGGCATTTCGACCATTATACATATAGAACTTTATCGATTATAAAACTTATTGATTTTCACCATTAGGTTTTTTAAATTTATGGATTTTGAACTTATGTATTCTAATCGTATGTATTTTGAATTTATGAATTTTAATACGTACCCATTCAAAATAACGTTATAAAAAGTAGGTAATCCAACATTTTTATAAATGCGCTGGAGGACACAGTGCAAACCAAAATACAAAAAAACTGCGAAATCTGGCGGCCGCTGCGCCGACGACCTCCTAGTTAGCTTAGGGAAAGCAAAGCTATGGCTCGTTTCAGTGAGGAAGGGTATGAGATTAGCGCCTATGTATATTTGCATGGATGAACCTTCAGAACTCTTCTTCTTCTTCTCTTCTTGGAAAACTGCGAGCAATTTTGCCAGTGGCAAGTAACATTATAATTTTTTATTTTCGAAAAAAAAATTACTTTAAAGCTAGAACTTATCCACAATACAAGATGTTATAAGTTCTAGTAGTGGGTATCTTTATAACTGCGCTCTCCGCGAACTAAGTAAACCGAATTTTTCGCGGCTCGCTCCGCTCGCCGTTGTAAGTTCTAGTAGTGGGTATCTTTATAACTGCACTCTCCTCGAGCTAAATAAACAGCATTTTTCAAAATCAAAGCTAAATACTTTGCGCGAACCTAACATCTAGTTGTATCCTTGATCGAAGTTTTGAATAGTCAACGAACGCTAGATATAAGCGAATATTTTATTCGTGGTAGTCGAAAACAAGGTTTTTCATGATAGCTGTAAATGTGTTTGTTACTGGAAGAAAGCGTTAGTCCAGCTGGTCGTGGGACAGCAATGGCGGCGATGAGCACACCACTGGTCTCGTCTAGTTTCCTCGATCGTGCGCGACCTATAGTGAAAAGAGGACTCTGCCTAACCCTTCGGGGAAAAGGCGTGTGTCTACATATTATATGTCATTCCTCATGTAAGTAGGCAAGTAAATGTAGGTAGGTACCGAGTTCTATGCAAGGTTTACGATCTATCCACATACACATTTATAACGCTCGTCTGTCCTCAGACGCTATAAAATGTTACAGCTAACCTAAGAGGTGTTTAAAGCTCAATGTTAAGTGTTCTGTGGTCTATTTCTGGTCACTTTAAAGTAGAGAGCAACTAATGCTGCTTGCTGTAGAACTTTGTGGACTTCCTTGCTATCCATTGATGAACAAAAACTCATTGAATGATAAAGCAAGATGCTCAAAAAACATACAATCAGTGCTTAGGTCTTAAAAAAGTAATTGAAAAGGCAATTCGCTATCGATCTGTCTCACAAATGAACCACTTAACCGTGAAGGTCATACGTCACAAAAGTGACGTCAGTTTCCAGGTGTACCTATTTTTTTTTAATGTGTGCATGAATGTAAGCAGATGGCTCACCTACTCTGCCTTTAAAAATGCATTGCCTCATAGGTCACGTGCACCTACAACGCACCCTTTGTGCCATTTCACTGCGCCGCACTTTTCAAAGATGAAAAGTCTCGTGCCTGTAATTTCACCGGCACCCTTCAAACCGGAACACAGCAATGCGAGCACTTCTGCTTTGCAAAACTTATCTAACTAGGTATCTCATTATCAGCAGCCTTTAACGTCCACTGCTGGACGAGGCCTCCCCATATTATAAAATGAAGGTATTCATGCAGTTGGTTTTTACGACATCCAAGGGAGGAGAAGGAGGAGTATATTCTTGGGGCGGACGTACCACAGCGGTTAGGCCGAACCAGAGGCACAGAAAAAATATCCAGAGGCCTGCAATGAAAGGGCCGGACAGAATTTAAAAAAACAGTGGTGTCATACTGTGTAGGCAAATGCGATGAGGTCTACATAAGTTCCAAAAATATAATGTGCCACACAGCTGCAGGAGCTGCTGTTCATTTATTTTTACCTGCGAGGGAAGGAGAAGGTATATGCGTTTAGGGTGAGAGTTTATTTGTGTGTGCAACGCAACGAATGTTCCCACGTAGGTAACCTATATCACCAAAACGGTTTGACAGATTTAGATACGGCTAATACCTACTTACAGGGTTTTTTTTTTAATAATTGTCGGCTCGCTGCTTGTGCATTTGCCATTTTCAAGTTATTTTTCATAATATCGTGATTCATCGGCTAGTTCTTTGTTAGGTGTTAATGGTGTTCGAAAGGGGACGCAGCAATCACCATTTTTTGATCGTTAAAAAAAAATTCAGCGCGTTTTTTGGGAAAAGTCGTAGGATTTAAACATACTTTTATCATACAAGTTCATTTACAGACTGTATACCTAGTAAATGCATGAAGAACAGGAGGCGCCTCATAAATATTCATTTATTTTATGTATAAAATACATTGTGAGAAAATACTACCAACGTGTTAAAAATGTGAATACAGCCATTGTTGCTAATAATATCTGTACCTTTTCAACTGTATATCCAAGTAGGCACCTAGCTAGATGTAGGTATGTCTATTTATAGAGCCTGTCCACTTCAACTTTCCTGCTAGTTTCCTTTTCTGCAGGTTTGCAATTGCGTCTCATTGCCCAGATCACGGGGTCTCATCCCATAGAAAAAATATATTGTTCTATTGAAATTCAATAGATGGCGTAACAGGTATAGATTTGTTATTGAAGTATGTGAAAAATGAATATTAGGACCTGAAAAAAATATTTTCTGATATCAAAAAATACCCAAAACACGGGCAAATTAAATAAATGCCTCTTCAATAAAGATTAATTATTTTTTTGAAAAATCTAATGATGTCGTTTTCCTAGTGGTAATCATTTGAACTAGGTTGAGGTTTCACACAGATTGTTTGTAGTACCACAGGGAGTAGCAACTTGATAGATGGCGTTATTAAAAAAAACAGATGACTCGCCAATGACGTCATGCCCGAAATGAAAGAGAAAACTAGTATTTCCGTTCTATTCTAAAATTTTCAAATAAAATGTCAGACCTTTATACATATCATTATAACCAAAGACGAACTAGTTATATATAAAAGGCAATGTCCTGACTGACTGTCTGACCGAGTGACAAAGCACAGCCTAAACCGCTGGTCGTTGAGACTTGAAATTTAGAGGGTGTGCCTATTCCTTTTAGGGTGTAAAGGTCTACTTAGAAAGGAAAATGAAAAATTCGTATGCTAAGGGTTTCAAAATGAGGTGCTCACGTAAAAACTAAAATGCTGTGTATTTCGGAAAGTGTTGGCAGTAGATACCTACTTGAAATTTCCGCTTCGGCCGTCAAGGAAACCGGGGTTTCGTAACTGGTTCATAGGTAGTTTCCTCAAATAAAATTAACAAACATATGTTTCAGCAATATATGAATATTGGCACGGGAACGTTGTGTTTGTAAAAAAAAACACTTTACGATTTAGCCATATTTCAGCGTAATTTCGACGTTGTAGAATATAGTTTCACGATAGAGGTAGTTGTTGGGATTCAAATATTTTCTGGAATGGACTCCTAAATTGTAAAACTTGAGTGTTCGTTCGTTTAAAAGGTCGTGTCACGGCGTGGTTAGTTGTCATCTGCACGCCGGGAAAGTTTTCGGACTAGGCGCGGATGAAGTCGCGAGCGAAATCTAGGTGGTTAATGTGGGGTACCGCAAAATTCCTAATCTTAGATTTGATGTATAAGAGGCTAAATCAAGTACAGTATTTAAATTAAAAATATGCATGGATACTAAATTGTAATTCCGAAGGGTCACTGTACCAGAAACACGATAGGACAATATTTTCTCGATATAAAAAATCCAAAGTTACATCAATTTTTTGCCTAGATTCGATTGTTTATTAAAATGGTACATATTATTGGTTAAAAAATTAGTTAGATAAAATCAATTCAACAACGCCGAGGGTTCACTGTAGAAGTTTTGTAAAATTATCTAAATTTACAAGATATTCAATAAAAACCGCTTTTTCGAGCGGCGGGCGAGAGGCGTTTTTTTGTTTATGAAGATTTGTGCCTGGGGTTGACGTAGTCTTAATAAAGATGTTGAGTTAAAAAAACCGTAATCGTCATAAATGCTCGTCGCACATGGAGCTACTCAAATATGACGGAACTAATCAGTAATTACAATTACAAACCACTTAGAAACTGTACCTCGCACACGATGACACGACGCTATATAGATGCTCATGTTGTAAAGTTTCAGTCACTTCTTTACTATCTTCAGCTTCAGCTTATAATCTCAGAGATTATTAGGCAAACTATTTTATTACACCACATGCAGCATTACCGTGGCAATGGAATCATAATGAGGCAGAGGCATTGTTAAAGGCAGAGGTTACCGCTTAACATCAGGTGGGCCATTTGATCTCGTTAGTATTTGAGTTTGTAACTAGTTCTTTTTGAGTAGCTCCATGTGCGACGGGCCTAAGTTTTTTAAACAACGCCATCTGTTGAGTTTGTGCGCGTTTTACGCGGTAATTACAGTTGCAGGTGCTAGGTGGCTCTAGCTATCAGTTGTAGTGCTAGCGGCATCTAGCGCCCAGGTTAAGGCAACCAAATTAGCCCGCACAATAGCCCGAGTTATGGCGGTCGCGTTTCGTTGTATGGCATGAGGTATCTGTACTAGTATAGTATTATTTTATCTGTGCCCAGATTTAGAGAACTGACGGCCATGCCTCGCTAAAATGAGAGAAATAATCAGTCTAATATTTACTTATACACTGCATTGTACGTAGGTACCTATAAATTAGCGATTGTTAATTATTTGCTTAATTATCTGAAAGAAAACAATAAGTTCAAAAGCTAGGTACCTACCTATAAAAATGCACCAAGCAACAGTATCCACTCAAAATGTGGTAAGCAGCGCCACCTGTTGGCGAGAAGAAATTCATTTAGTTGTAAACTGCTGCCGTCTAGCGTGGAGTAGGAGATCTATTTGACATCTCGCGTACCAACATAAAACGTAGCTCGTACGTAAGTCGCTAGATGGCAGGTATTTTAAATTGTTTAACATGTGTATAGTATTATTTTATCTGTGAGAAAGGTTAATTTTTGCCTGTAATGTTTAACATGTAATTATTTTTTAGTTTTATTTGCATATTTATTAGAATCTTAGGTAAAGTTGTACCTTTTTATATTACAAAAGTAAGCTGGTGATTTAAAACCTACTACTACAAAGCACAACAAACAATAATTTTATTAAATAAAACATGACTTGGATCGATTTATCGATTGGCCATACAGCAAAATATAGGTAAATAATTGCAAATCAACAACACCATTACACACACAAACACACACGTTATTTTGTCTGGATCAAGACTATAAAATATTCTGTAACCGAGATCTGAACTCTTTACTTTATCAGGCTGAAATGGTATAGTAATTTTGACAACAACGTCATAGCTGCGGTGTCCGAGTGGTTAAGGAGATGGACTTGAAATCCATTGGGTTCTACCCGCACAGGTTCGAATCCTGTCCGCAGCGGTTTTTTTTGCCATTTCCGATGCATGAATAATATTGACTTTGGTACTTTTTGTGACTTACTTTCTATAAAATGCTACAACTCAACGGTCAACACTGGTCGAAGCGGTCAACGCTCAAAAAGAGTCCGAACCAAAAGAGACCAAACGCAATTCTGACAAGTTTATCCGTCCATTGCTGCTTGATTATTGAACACGTTTGAAGGACTAGACTGTGAACCGGCAGTGTATCGTAATCATTTAATTGTCATCGTTCGTATATTCAACGGTGCCATATTTTTAACCCTTTGGCTACAATGAAACAAGTCAAAGCTCCGTTTGTTTATTATTCTAAGCCAGTAGATCTTTTTAAGTTTAAATTACGCATTAGTTTAGCTTACTTAGCTTGATTGTAATAGGTACCATAAACTAATATAGTATATTATTATAATTCTTATAATAATTTGATTTACTATAATAATTTGATTAGTTGAGCTGCCTTTGGATCGTTTGCAACGGTCTTTAGGAAACAAATATATTTATTTACAGAAAGAATAATGCAAGGTATGTGCAAAATACATATGAAACAGTTGTGCTACCTGAAGACCGCTACAAGCGATCTAAAGGTAGCTCAACTGATCCAAAACACTACCAGACGGAAGCGTCCCTAAGATGCTGGCTGCATTGCCACGCTGAATGGCAATACTAATGCGTTGAGCCAGATAAGAGCCAGCTCTCGGGTCACGCGTCGCTTCGACCAGATGCCCTGAAAGAATTTTGAAAACGCGATGGGCCCCGGAACCCCACGGACCCAGAGTCTCGACCCCGAAAGGCTCAAATAAGTAAGCTCTGTCGAGACTTGCATATTTGCGTCTTTTGAGGTCCTCAGCGGAATCTGCCGCCGCACCGGCCCTAACTGATGTCCCGGACAGATGAGATGGTGCAAGGGTATCAACGCATGTAGCGTCCCACACCAAAGGTCTACCCTTCTCCCACGGAACAAGAGTCATGCCGTCAGGCCGCTTTAGGTAGCTCAACTGTTTAATTTGTATATGAAAATGTACTTGCTTTATTTACTTATTAGATAATTTTTTGTTTCTTTAAATAAAGGTTTAATTATTATAGTACACTAGTAAGAAAACAATGTTTCTTACAAAATATTTAAAATAATTATTAAAGTTCCCATCAATTTTATGAAGATCAAAATAAGGTCAACAATCTATGTAAGAAAATGTTGCCTGAAAAAAAGCACAAAAAGGGATTCCTTCGAGCCGGATTTGAACCAGCGACCTATGGATGACAGTGATTTTCCTCTACAGTCCACCGCTCTACCAACTGAGCTATCGAAGGTTGTGATATTGTAGCTGAAATTTAATAACACTCGCTTTGGTAGAATATTTTCTAATGATGACGTAATGTTTTCGTACATTCAAAGAATAAACTACTTACGTGCTTGATAATAAGTTACCTTGGAGAATTTATAAAGGCAGCTTTGATTATCAAACAAATAACTCAACCGATTTTGCATCTGTTTTACTACTCCAGTTTTTTTTTGTTGCCTACTATTAGATTTTCTTATTTCTTTTAAGGCCCATTTCTTATATTGCTTCCCAGATATTTGAAGTGCGATACCTCCTCTAGTGGTTTCCCATCTAGTTTCAATGTAGCTTTATTAGCTTCGCAACCCAGTGGCGATTGTTTAAGAATTTGGGTCTTGGAAGCGCTAATGACCAGGCCGAATCGTTGACAAGATTGATGTAGAGCGTCAACATAACTTTGGAGATGCGCCATACTGTCGGACATGAGGCATACGTCGTCAGCGTAAACTATCTCCAATATAGAGATATTTTGCACTTTCGACTTGGCCTTAAACCTTGATATGTTAAACACGCCTTTTTCAGTCCGGAAATTAAGTAGGATTTGATCGCTACAATACTGCAGCGCATCTCTCATAACAAATGCAAAGTATATGGCGAAGAGAGTGGGTGCCATCACACAACCTTGCTTTACTCCACTTGTAATTTGGATCTCTTTAGAAAGTTCATTTTCATGCTGAACCTGCGCTTTCATACCAACATGAAACTGGCGTATAATGTTGATGAACTTCTTTGGATATCCTGACTTTTGGAGAATGAGCCAAAGGGCCTCCCGAGGAACTCTATCAAATGCTTTTTCTAAATCTACAAAACACATGTAGAGAGGTTGTTGATGTTCTAGGCTTTTTTCCTGGAGTTGCCTTACTACTGATATTGCATCGATAGTACCTCGGCTGGGACGGAAACCACATTGGCTTTCAGGTAAGTACTTCTCAGCAAGTTCGCTGAGGCGGGTCTTCACAATGTGGGCAAGGATCTCAACCTCCACAGATAGATAGATAGTAGATAGGATAAACTCTATATTGTACACCTAAGAAAAGGAAAAAACCGGCCAAGTACGAGTCGGAATCGCGCAATAAAAAAAGGCAAAAAAACAAGTTTGTAAAAAAAAAATATTGCACGCAAACAGTGGTCACCCGTCCAAAAACTGACCTCGCAGATCATTGCTTAACTTACATTTGGAAAAATCACGTTTGTTGTATGGGAACCCCCTTAATTCTGTTTTTTAGTATTTCTTGTTATAGCGGCAACAGAAATACACCATCTGTGAAAATTTCAAGTGACAAACAACAAACTAATTAACAACATACAATGGACGGTCTTATCGCTAAAAGCGATCTCTTTCAGACAACCTTCCAGATCAACGTAACATCAGGGTTCGTTCAATAATATTCAAATCAAACAACAACTGAAAATTAACAAAATGTACTTTTACTACGATTACGAGTTCAAGATATCTCTTACGCAATGTTTTCAATCGAATCAACGAACTCTGCTAATTCTAAATTCACCTGTCTGAGACTATTTCCATCCCATAGTCCCAGAGCAGCAGTTCAAGAGCGCCGACTGTATGCAAACGACTTCAAATAGAACCTTGTATACAGGATGGATTGTTGAGACGGGACAGTAAGGGCTGGTTCCCAGGAAAAAGGTCCTACGAGACCGTGCATAAATTTTTAAGATATTCTGATCCTCATTTACAGATTTTGGAAAAAATTTACAGTCAGCAAGAAAATGGTAATTTAACACAAAAAAAAATGCCAGTACTCCTTGTAATTTTTTTGCACGTCCAGGTTGACTGGTAGATTGGCTATTAGTATTTAGTTATCCTAGTATTGTTTTGTCAAAATTATTAAATAAATAAAAGTATGCTTTACGTTTGTAGTTCAATTTACACAATAATAAACACGCAGGGGGTAACCAATTCGTGCTGATGCCTGAACCTACAGTTACCAGTAACTCGACGTCCCCATGGTATCCAAGGTGAGCCCACTTTGAAGTCCACAAACTTTCCTAAACGGTTTCCACGTGAATGCTTTCATCTCTTCAGCACATTGACGTCACAGCCGCTGTAGCAATACCATTGTCAAACACATATTTAATTACCATCGTGTGCAGTGCGGCACACGCAATCATCTCCTGAAAACGGCGCAACTACGCGTACAAGTGTCCACGAAAAGCTGCCTTAAAACATGGAGATACGTTTTATTTTATGAGAATCGTGTAGGGGTGGTTGAGGCGTTATGGAAGGGGAGTGAAGGGTGAATTTCGGACGATCCTGCGTTGTACTACGCTTGCGCAAAAAACGTTAAAAACGCTCAGTTGTAGAGTGGCGGCGCGCTGGCTCGCGCGCCTGCCAGCCGGTCGAATGCCATCCATCCAGTCGCCGGGACCCCCTGACCATGACTAAACCAATGTCCCAAATTCCTTACAAATGATCGTTTAACAGTTTCGTGTCAATTGTGAGCGGGGAAAGCAGAAGACGGGTCTGCAAAAGCCTTTGTCTTCCCTTAGTATACGCTGACTGGAGCGTCGTTGTTTGGTGAGTTGCAGGCTTGTTCAGAAGCCGAAGGTTGCCCTTGATAAATGCCAAGTTAGGCACGTTGAACATATGAGGAGCCTGCTCAAATTGCTCGCGTGCTTACACGGTAGAATCATTGTAATAGCCGCTTCGTTGCGATGTGTATTTTCAATTGTTTGCATGTGCAGCAATTTCCCGTAATAAGAGGGAAACATGCAAATGTTTCTCTAAACAAGGACGGTGAGGGTCGGAATTACAATTCGTTTGTTTGTAATTGAATATTGGTTCAGAAACGTACACATTGGTAACTAGGAAATCCGCTACAGATTCACTGAACTTTATGAAAATTAATATGTCTCTGAAGATGCTGTCATCACAGAATATAAACAAAAGCATAAAGATGCCTTAGTATTGAAAATAATTGGATGAATAACATTAAGATTATAAGATTTCACCAGGGCTACCATCGACCACCGTACCCAAATGGGGATCTTTTTGCCTAGAAAAATAGAATATCCACATGGTATAAAAAAGCGGCCAAGTGCGAGTCGGACTCGCCCATGAAGGTTTCCGTAGCAGCAAGTAGCATAATATAAAAGTTCTTGGATGGATTACGATTTATGACGTATTAAAAAAACTACTTACTAGATCTCGTTCAAACCAATTTTGGCTGGAAGTGTACATGGTAATGTACATCATGTTCTTTTTGTAGTTTTATAATTCTCTTATTTTAGAAGTTATGGTTAACACACACACTTGACGTATTAAAAAAAACTACTTACTAGATCTCGTTCAAACCAATTTTGGCTGGAAGTGTACATGGTAATGTACATCATGTTCTTTTTGTAGTTTTATAATTCTCTTATTTTAGAAGTTATGGTTAACACACACACTTTACATAAGTTACACACTTTTTACCACTTTGGAAGTGTCTCTCGCGCAAACTATTCAGTTTAGAAAAAAAAAATATTAGAAACCTCAACATCATTTTTGAAGACCTATCCATAGATACCCCACACGCATAGGTTTGATGAAAAAAAAGTTTCAGTTCTAAGTATGGGGAACCCCAAAAATAATTGTTTTTTTTTTCAGTTTTTGTGTAAAAATCTTAATGCGGTTCACAGAATACATCTACCTACCAAGTTTCAACAGTATAGCTCTTATAGTTTCGGAAAAAAAAGGCTGTGACATACACGGACAGACAGACAGACAGACATGACGAATCCATAAGGGTTCCTTGTCTTTGACTGCGGAACCCTAAAAACAAAGTCGCTTTCCGCGTCTGTCTATTTATCCGCTAACTCCTCCTAAACCACGCAACGGATTTTGATGCGGTTTTCACCATCAGTTAGATATTTTTTCACAGAATGTTTATATATAACTACTATTTTTTTTTTTTTTTAATTACATCCGTGCGAAGCCGGGGCTGGTCCCTAGTATTATTTATAAAAATAAGAATACCCTATAACAATACCCTACTACTACCCTACCCTATACTAATCCTAGGGTACATAGAGGATCAAAGGAAAGGAAAGGGACCCTACTCGAGGCTCTCTAGGTACCCTTATCTAAAGTCCATATAAATATCAAGATAGACACCGCAAACACGTAAATTTGTATGAAACCAAGCGTGCCGTTTTATTTTGCTCCTACTTTTCTACTAAATGTCTCTATTCGCACGGCTAGCTGATTTGGAAGAATTTGTACAGTTCACTATGGCGCAATTAGGCATTTTTCTATGCTATCGTGAAGACAGCCGAGCGCGAACTGATTTAAGGTTTGCTAATAGGTTACATTGCACAAACTTTCCGACAGGCAAAGTGACACCCGAAGTAGGTGCACTGGCGGTGCCTATAATGACGGAACAAGCTGTTAGCCCACCTGATGTTAAGCGGTAACCTCTGCCTTTAACAACGCATTACCACATAGGTCACGTCCACCTAAGACGCACCCTATCTGGCATTGAACTGCGCCCGCCACCCTGAGACATAAAGATAAAGTGCCTGTAATTTCACCGGCACCCATACCCTTCAAACCGGAACACAGTAATGCGAGCAATACTGCTTTGCGGCTGAAATAGGGATGTAGGTAGTACTTCCCCGGACGAACTCTTTCACAAAAAAAGCTCTACTACTACAACTTAATATATGGTCTGTGCCCTTATCACTAGAGCTTTTATGTAAGTAATGAAAATATACAAAATTGGATTTAAATTACTATACTGTTGCGGTTAGATAAGTGCGATAACAGCCTCACGAAGGGCGTCAATAAACCCTTAACAATTACCATGATTGTAAACCACTTATGGACTATAAATCATAGCATGGTTAACTAATATACCAACAGTTATCAGCAACCATCAGCAGCCTGTAGTCTAGTGGAAGGGACACCAACTTCCAATAGTACGGTCGTAGGTTCCAATCCCGGTCGTGGGTTCCAATCGTGTTCGTGGGTTCCAATCGCGGTCGTGGGTTCGAATCGCGGTCGTGGGTTCCAATCCCGGTCGTGGGTTCAAATCATACGGTCGTGGGTTCCAATCACGGCCGTGCATAAAATGATTTTTCACTCACTTTTGTTTTAAGTTTATGTATTGCTCTCAAACGGTGATGGAAAACATCGTGAGGAAAGCGACATGGCCTCGAACCCAAAATTCAAAGACATGTGACATGTGCATGATAGAAGCCTCTGCGAGACACTGAAACCATTCACCGCACTGGTTCTGTCACCCTTAGTAATGCGGCCCTTTTCAGTGACACCATACCTCAAGCTGGTCACTGACTAATGCAGGGTGACCAAGAAAGAACCGGTGAAAATAAATAATAGTAGCAGCAGCAGCCGGAAAATGCATTCCAGCAGTGGGCATCCTCAACAGGAACTACTCCCATCCTCCCACTTCAAGTGGGGGGATTTGCCATAATCACATCGCGCAGGTGGATTGGTGATCGCAGTAATAGTGCTCAGGTGGATGCTGCTGAATCCAGAGTTTATGTGCACAACCTAAGTGCTTTCTCTTCTTATATATATAAGCGCGTTGCTGATATTTTCAAGGAAATGCGCTGTTAAAACAAGTCCTGTACACGGCTTTTACGACATCCACTGGAGTAGACGGTAAAGTATTTTCTTAGGCCGCACTCACAACGGCAAATCAGCGATAATTACCAAGAACAAGTTTTATTTTTAAATTTAAAAAACCCGCTACGCAATAAAACTTCTGAACCGATTTTGATAAAAGATGTCTAAGAACCATCGCTAGAAAACCTGCTTTCAAATAAAGCCGCATTCAAATCGGTTCATCCGTTTAAGAGCTACGGTGCCACAGACAGACACACACGCATAGCGGTCAAACTTATAACACCCCTCTTTTTGCGTCGGGGGTTAAAAATTCATCACAAATAACTTTCATATTATGCAAATTAAATGGAAAAATCGTAGTTGTCCAACCTGTCTACCTGATTTATATGACACTAGATATTAGTGTAGATTAGTGTAGATGTAGATAGTGTAGATAGTGTAGATAGTGTAGATAGTGTAGATAGTGTAGATAGTGTAGATAGTGTATTTGTAGATGTAGTATGGATGTTGGCGGAATTACCCATATTTTTCATGTGTAAGTAGGAAGGTAACCAAAATAACCTAACCTAAAATGCTAGGTTCAAATATGTCCTGTCCAAAAAAAAATTGTTTCCCCAAGCTGCTGGCTTTATTGCCACTCTGAACCGCAACACAATGCGTTGAGCCAGATAAGAGCCAGCTCTCTGGTCACGTGTCGCTTCGACTAGATGCCTTGGAATAATTTAAAAAACGCGGATGGCCCCGGTACACCCCTGATCCAAAGTCTCGACCCCGAAAGGCAAACGTAAGCTCTCTCGAGACTTGCATATTTCTTAGATTTGATAGATAGATATTTAGAATATTATTTATTGCAGACTCGAGTATCTACTGTACAAGTTCGTAAACTTGAGATTGAGATACCGATACCCCGCTGAAAAGAGGGGTTTTATATGTTTCACGTGTGTGTATAATCTTTAGCTCGCAAGTGGATGAACAGTTTTTTTTTCTTGGATTTTATTGGAGTTGAGTCTATTTTGTATCTCACAACAAGCTGACAAGATGACAAGTTTATATTATTTAGGTTTATAGTATAGTATAGTAAAGTAAGTTATTTAATTGTTAATGGCATTGTGTACCGCAGCAGCCACTATGCGCTCGTTATGTGCGGCCACGGAAGACCAGCGCTATGGCACTAACTCTGCCATAGCACATGCTGAGTGGTTGCCTTTTTTGTAACTTTGATTTGAACGCCTACTTTAAATATTCGAATTTGTTGTATTTGGTTACGAAATAAATATTTTTGTATATTTTTTTATCTTTTTATCTTTATTTTCATATATGGTTCATTGTACGCAAATACATCAAAATCAATTATTTAATAGCAGCGCCCCGCGGTTTCACCCGCGTAAGTCTCGATCCCGTGGGAATATCGGGATAAAAATGTGCCTATGTGTTATTCCGGGAGTCCAGTTATCTCCATTCCAAATTTCATGCAAATCCGTCCAGCCGTTTCAGCGTGAAGAAGTAACAAACACATTCACACACACACAAACTTTCGGCTTTATAATATTAGTGTGATAAGTGTGATGTGATGGAAGGATAAAGATGGATGATTCTTTCAATCTATCAAAGTAACAAACACATTCACACACACACAAACATTCGCATTTATAATATTAGTAGGAGTAGGATAGGATTATTTAGATGGGGGAGTAAAATCGTACAATTGAGCGTTACCGAAATATGAAGTCGTTATGGTTTTTTTTATGCTACTGAATGACGGAACAAGCAGAAGGCCCCACCTGATGTTAAGCGGTAACCTCTGCCTATGAACAGTGCATTGCCTCATTGGTCCCGTCCACCTAGGACGCACCCTATGTTGCATTGCCCTGCGCCCGCCACCCTGAGACATAAAGATGAAAAGTCTCATGTGCCTGTAATTTCACCGGCACCCTTACCCTTCAAACAGGAACACAGCAATGCGAGCACTACTGCTTTGCGGCATAAATAGGTATGGTGGTAGTACTTCCCCGGACGAACTCTTTCACAAAAAAGCTCTACTACTACTGTTTTCCCGCATTACAAAAAAGTTGCGAGTCAAAGCCGATATAGGTACACCAAGTTAGCGTTTATGTCGTTTTGATACGATTACATTGCTTGTTTATTTAACTCGTAATCACCTTTTCCCTTAACAAAGCCAGAAATAAATTCGGATCCCAAAAGGTATACAAAGTACCTTGCTACCTATCCAAGAGCTTAAACATGATTAACATACAAAACACCACATTCAGGAACATATATTGTAAGCCGCTTATCCCATATGTTATGAAGGGAGGTCCAAGGCTGAAAGGATTTCGCTGAAGGGAATGAATAATGAGACACCTGGCATCGGTTCTCTCACTCTTTCTCTGTCTTTCTTTGTCTCGGTGATCAGTTTGTGAAAGCGAAATCTGGGACTTAATTCTCTAATATAGGTATCTCATCTCGATGTCGTCGTTTCTCGAATGAAAACCACAATTTTCGTTCATTCCCAGCCTCCCGCTCCCGTCTGGCCCCACTGGGGGACGCTGGGAAAAAGTGACATCGTCCCCCAGCCGTGATAACGCCAGAATATTATGATTTTACCGAAGGGAAACTTTTACTTAGTGATCGTTATTCAATTATTAATCCAAATACATTCAACTAATTTCTAATATATTGAAATTAATTCAAAATTTTAAGTGTCATTCCACTGCTATGAGAGAAACTTAGATTTTATGATTTCCCAACTGAATGCCAATTTGAACACGCGACCATATCCTTGATATGATACGAAAATCTGTTAGATCGCTGTGCCACTGTTTGGGATATTATAAATCTTATTTTTTATTTATTTGTATTCATTTTAGTTTATTTGAGTTTATATTGATTTATAATTAATAATTATAGAAAAATTATTTTAGATAATTTTTGGATTCATTATACCTGAATTAATTTGAATTCATTAGAATATTTATAACAATTAATTCTAGTTTATTTGGATTTATTATTTAATATAAATACAATAAATAAAAGATTACCCATGGTAACAAAAAATTTTTTTCACCAATGGGTACGATGGCTTTTTTATGTTCCCCATTGGAGCCAGATAGGTGGGGGACTGGTGGACGAAATTTATCTGAGAATACATATCCTTTTGTTGCAAATATCTTTTTGCCTTCTTTTCTTTTATCTTTTCGCACATGCCTTTTTCGCCGAAAAGGTAGGCAGAGCCTCAATGAACCTCTTCACCGTGGGTTGCCCCACTGTTGGAATATAGACGTGACAAGTGCTCAATGGCTCATCGCCGCCATTGGTTCCCACTACTAACTCTGCTAACGCTTTCTTCCAGTAATAACACATTCCGTAATAAGCTGGCAGCCAAATCAAATCAATCAAACCAAGGACAAATCTTAGGTATACCAACGAATCTTACTAATAAGTCCGAGTAGTTCCATTAAAAGTAGGCTTGGACTTATTTTTTATTTATTATTAGAACTTAGTTATAGAATATATATTTTATAAGAAAAAATAATACATTTATTTACACAAAGAATAATACAACTAATACAAGTAGGTAGGTATGTACAAAATAAAAAAATACATATGTAACAGTTGAACTGCCTGAAGACCGCTGCTAGCGATCTAAAGGTAGCTCAACTGATCCAAATCACTACCAGATGGAAACGTCCCTAAGATGCTCGCTGCATTGCCACGCTGAATGGCAATACTAATACGTTGAGCCAGATAAGAGCCAGCTCTCGGGTCACGCGTCGCTTCGACCAGACGCCCTGAAAGAAATTTGAAATTAAGAAAAAAATATTAAAAATAGGTACAATTCCGACAGCATCAAACTTACCACCTGAGGGGCTAGTCTGCAAATTTTACAAGCAACTTACACGGTCTTGAGGTGTACACTACACGGATTTTAGTATGGAATTTGAGGTTCTCACGGTGCCCGCTAGGGGCGCTCTTCGGATTCTCCATACTAAAATCCGTGTAGTGTACACCACACGTCCGTGTAAGTTGCTTGTCATGCAGACTAGCCCCTCTGATCAAATATTCGGAAAACATTATAAAGCCAAATTAAACGGAGCAAACAACTACAATACACCAACTAACTAAGTTAGACCCAATCACGTCGCACAAAGCGAAGAGCCGGGTGTTAATGATGTTTCTATTCACCCAGTTTCCATTCTACCTACTCTATTCTTCGTCTTCTTCGTCCTGTTGAGTTTCATTGTTCTTGTCTGTTTTTATGTTGTGTTTATATTATTATGTATATATTTTATGTATTATAATGTAGGTTTGTATATATTTAATGATATGTTTATTTGTCAAGGTGATAACACCACTGTCCCATTCTTCCATATAGTCCTCTCTATCCTAAGGTTGTCTGGAAGAAATCGCTAATAGCGATAAGACCGCCCATTGAACATTTCTGTTATTTCTTTTGTTAGTGAGTTATGTTTTGTATTTCTGTGTGTTATTTGTGTACAATAAAGAGTTAATCTATCTATCTATCTATCTATCTATCTATTTACCAATTCAAGTTGCGTAGTGCTAGGGCAAACAGAAGTGAACTTTAAATCTAAAAGTTATGACCTCGTTTTGAAACTCTGGAGTTCTAGAGAATCAGATACGGGCAGGCCATATTTCTAGCTTGCAGGACCAACAGCTATTACGGAATAAAAGGTTCATAAGTTACGGAAGACGCAGATACCGATGATATTTTGAAAGTTGCAGGAAGTCGGTGGATGGAGGCGGCCCAAGACCGTTCGTCGTGGCATTCTATGGGAAGGACTTTATCCAGTAGTGAATGTCTTCCGTCTGTTAAAGACGATTGGCGTAATTCTTTAGCGGCTAAAATACTGTAAACTAGTGTTCGCCCGCGACTTCGCTCGAGTGTTACCGGGATATAAAGTAGCCTAGCAGGTCATAATCTATCTGTGTATTAAATTTCACTGAATTCGGTTCATTCTTTTCGGCGTGATTGAGCGACAAACATACAAACTTTGACATTTATTTATATATTATTATTTGTAATCACGTTCTCGAAAACTCCTCTAACGATTTCGATGTAATTTGCTATATGGGTCTTTTTGGGGAGGAAAAACCGATCACGCTAGGTCTCATAATCTGGGATAAAGGATTATTCCGAGGCGAACCCGTTTTTCAAAATCTGCGAGGTCAGTTTTTGGATGGGTGACCACTTTTTGCGTGTAATTTGGTTAGATAAATAAATAAAGTAGGTAACCTACAATGCGCGAGGTCTCAGTTTGGGGCGAACCACTAGTTATTTTAGTATACACGCTGTAGTCCTTATATGAAAACACTAGCGACTCGCCCCGGCTTCGCACGGGTAGCCCCCGGAGAACCCCCCCCCCTCCTACCCCTCCCCCCTCCTTCCCCTCCCCCCTATATCAATCTCCTGGTTCTAAGCTACCTCCCCACCAATTTTCAGCCAATTCGGTTCACCGTTCTTGAGTTATAAGTTATAATTTCTCCCGTTTTTTACACATTTACCACTATATCTTTGCTCCTATTGGTCGTAGCGTGATGTTATATAGCCTATAGCCTTCCTCGATAACTGGACTATCCAACACAAAAAGAATTATTCAATTCGAACCAGTAGTTTCGGAGATTAGCGCGTTCAAACAAACAAACAAACAAACAAACAAACAAACAAACAAACTCTTCAGCTTTATAATATTATATAGTATAGATATAGATAAACTTCTTAAGGCATCGATGGGCGCCAAATTATGTCACTATCTAACTCATTAAAGTACAGGTAATTTAAAAAATGACGATAAGTGAGCGAAATCTAGTTTTTTTTTATGTTTAATAATCCTAGGAAAGTAATTTTCAAAAATAAAAAGCAGGTCCTCTCGGCCTTGTGTTATTTAATATACTGAAGGCAATACAAACATTTTATGATTGATAGTTTAGGAGAAAAATGCTAGTAACTACGAGAGATCCTAGGCTCCGCACCAATGACTTTTCTAAGTTATGTGCGGATTTCCATCGCTCTGTGCTTCGGAGGGCACGTTAAGCTGTCGGTCCCGGCTGTTATTGATTAATAGCAGTCGATAAGCCATGTCAGAGGCCCTCGGGCGGCTTGACAAACTCCGACACCAGAGGCCAGCACTACCTCATACGAAACGAAACGAAACTACGAGAGTAGAAAGTAATTTGCAAATATAATTCTAACATCCTAAGCTGCTGTAACCAAAAATTACGAAACCCTTACAGATTCGTCATGTCTGTCTGTCTGTCCGTGTATGTCACAGTTACTTTTTTCCGAATCTATTAGAGCTAGGCTGTTGAAACTTGGTAAGTAGATGTATTCTGTGAACCGCATTAAGAATTTCACAAAAAAATAGAAAAAAAACAGTAAATTTTTGGGGTTCCCCATGCTTAGAACTGACACTAAAAAAAAACATCAAACCCATACGTTTGGGGTATCTATGGATAGGTCTTCAAAAATGATATTGAGGTTTTTGATAACATTTTTTTCTAAACTGAACAGTTTGCGCGAGAGACACTTCCAAAGTGGTAAAATGTGTCGTCGTCCCCCCCCCCGTAACTTCTAAAATAAGAGAACGATAAAACTAAAAAAAAAATATGATGTGTACATTACCATGTAAACTTCTACTGAAAATTGGTTTGAAGGAGATCTAGTTAGTAGTTTTTTTTTTAATACAAATTGATTTTGATTAAAGCATCGATCAAAGTTACAACAAACTACAAGAATTTTTATATTATGTTACTTGCTGCTACGGAACCGCTTTTTTTCAAATTTTTTAATAGAAGGTGTGTTTTGTATTCTGTAGATTAGCATATATTTTTTGTAGATTTTTCGATTGAGACTGTGGGATATAAAGGTTTTAATGCACCAACTTTCACATATATCCACGCCTTAATGCCTTCCAACAAAGCCTATAAAATATTGCGGCAGTTTTGCTCGTCCAATGCCGTAATTTGTGGCGGACAGCGGGAATGCCTCTGCGGTGCGTGACGTCAGCACCGCACTGCCCACTGCCTAGCCTGAACAACTTGTTTAGTCTGTATGAACTGCAGAGCAACTTGTTTGGGAACTAAGTGATCTGTGGTTGTGTTGTACTTTGGTACCAGGGGGTGATCAGCTGCAGTGGAGAGGAGTCTACCGTTAGGGCTCCTGCCCTTTGCATAAAACGATTATTTTTACAAGCTTTTGTTTAACTTGCAATGTACTCGGGTCAAATCTTGCAAGCTGGATTAGAACCACTTCGTGACATCCGATTGAGCTGAAATTTTGCATACCTGTCAAGTTCCTTCTGATGACAATTCAATATTATGATGACACCAAGCTGAAATTATATTTTATACTACTTTTATACTACTTGGATGGCGGAACAAGCAAAAGGCCCACCTGATGTTAAGCGGTAATAACCTCTGCCTATGAACAATGCATTACCTCATAGGCCAAGTCCATCTAGGACGCACCCTATGTGGCATTGCACTGCGCCCGCCACCCTGAGACATAGATGAAAAGTCTCATGTGCCTGTAATTTCACCGGTACCCTTACCCTTCAAACCGGAACACAGCAATGAAAGCACAACTGCTTTGCGGCAGAAATAGGTATGGTGGTAGTACTTCCCCGGACGAACTCTTTCACAAAAAAGCTCTTGTACTACTTGATGATGGTGAAGGAAGGTGGACAACGGAACTCATCGATGTATGATAGTAGACCGTGTTTAAGCTTATTTTGATCAGCTTACGGTTTTGCTTAATAATTTCATCATTATTATAAGCCGGATGTAGGTACAATTCTTAAAAAAAAAACATTAAACTTATAAGTTCATTTTATAGAACTTGAAATGACAGAACAAGCAGGTAGCCCACCTGGTGTTAAGTTGATGTTGTTGACCCTTTGAACGGTACATTATCTCACGTCACGTCTCAGTTCACGTCCACCTAGGGCCCGCCCCATGTGGCATTGCACTGCGCCCGCCACCCTGAGACATAAGACAAAAAGTCTCATATGCCTGTTATTACACCGGAACCCATACCCTTCAAACTGGGACACAGCAATGCGAACCATTTCTGCTTTGCGGCAGAAATAGGTAAGGTGATACTTGAAAAAAAACTATGAAATTGTAGAACATGGTCTTTGTAGCTTTTCAATATTAGTTGAAAAATACGACCTGTACTCGAGTACCGACATACCAATTTACATAAACATCCCAAAACATGAAAGCATGCCAGAGTTGTTGCAAAGACTTGGCTTGGTCAAAAATGAGGATTGAAATTCGTTTGATATGGAGTACTCTGGTCCAACAATGACCCCTCCATCTCCTTCCGTGGATGTCGTAAAAGCCGACTAAGGGATTACCCGGACTTGTTAGTAAGATTTGTTGGTGTAAGATTTGTCCTGGCTGCTAGCTTATTTAAGGAATGTGTTATTACGGGAAGAAAGCGTTATTAGAGTCAGTCGTGGGATGCAATGGCGGCGATGAGCTAACTTCTTATCACGTCTATTTCCCAAGATGGTGCAACCCACGGTGAAAGGGGCCCATTAGGCCTATACCCTTTCGGGGAAAAATGCGTGTGTCTATGTATGCTGCTATGGGCTAGCGGTACACATCCCGAATAATGCCTTCGTCGTACCGTTATACCATGTCGCTAGCTAACGCTCAAACATCATCAACATCATCATCATCAGCCTGCGAACATCCACTGATGAGCGAGGCCTCCCCCATAGAACGCAATTTGGACATTTGCTATAATCACCACGCTTGCCAGGCGGATTGGTGATAGCAGTATTGGTGTTGAGTACTCAGGTGGATGCTGTTAGAGGTGGTTAAGGTACACCTCTAGCATATTTTCCAATACATTTTTCAAACCTAATAATTAATTAACAGCTTTTCAATCTGTTGACCATCGACGATTAACAGGACCAAAAAATCGTCAATGACCCGCCTCTGAGTGTAAGCCTCCCTTGGTGTAATCATTTAGTCAGCTTGTAGACATCCACGGGAGGAGACAGAGAGTTCACAGAGAGGCACTAGTCCAGAGTAGACTCAATAAAATATTTTAGCCTTATTTCATCTAAGCCCTTGAAAACTAAGGTAATGCGAGAATTGCATGTAATAATTTATTTGATGACGTCCATTGGCTAGTATGCATATATTTTTCAGTCGCAACTGAAGGGCAACCAGTGGCCTCCACCTTCGAGAAGCCAAGGTAGCGACTAAATGCCTGTTGCAATTAATGAATAGCAAACACTTTTGAACTGAAAAAATCACTTCTTACCTTTTGGACACCTTATAGGACTTTATTAGGACCTTATTCGAAAACATCCCTACACGAAAGCAAAATTCAACTTAAAACAGGGCAAATTTTTATCATTTTGTAGAACTTTTTGCCTTACTTTATTAAGGATTTGCTGAATTCACATCAAATCAAATCAAATCAAATCATTTATTTGCTAAATAGGGTTGAAGATGTTCTTAAAACATTTATACACAGCACCATTCTATTTCACCATTCTAGGTTAAGCAAATTACAGTTTACAAACACATTATTGACTAAAAGATTATTAATTAATTAAACACACAATTAATTAATTAAACACAAACAGTTAAAATCAAAAAAATTAATTAAACACACACATTAGGAAAACTTACACATGTCAACAACAACAAAATACAAAAACTATGTGTACGCTTACCTACTCTAATAATCTCACATAACGGGCCTACTTCCTGTTGTTGTTCCTGTAAGACGTGAGAAAAGGAAATAATTTTACATAAAGAGCACGAAACAAAAGGAGTGTTTTGACACCGCTGCGGGCTCGTAAGAAACTGTTTTGTAGGCAGCTGTCACGTATTCACGTAAAACGTATTAACCTAAACACGTATTCACGTTAAACACACGGCCGCGTCCACTACACAGACATACCTCGTTTTTTTTTTCAATTGAAGTTTGTCATTATATGTAATCCACACATCAACCTATTCTTTTACTTCATCAAAGAGACTAATTTATTTCAGCTACCTAGTTATTTTCTGACACTATCATTCATACAATACACCAAACGAACTTCAGTACCTAATGATGTTTCGCTCTCATTCCGGTGTTTATGCTGACGAGCCCTTTGAAGAGCGGCTTTGAGACTTGTACACCGCACTCTCCATTCAAGTAAGTAGGTTACTTGGAAACTGACTTTCAACTTTGACTAATTATTTTAGCAAGTAATATTTTTTATCGAAAATTTGTAACTATAGATAATTATTTTTTTGGGTCGGCAATAGATACGGGCCTCCCAATTTTGGAGGAATCCTCACCAACCTAGCACGCGTTTAGTTTTTGTCAAAAAGAATAACGAAAATTTTGAGGTTATGTAGGATATAATTTTCTGCTACAATTTGCAGCGATATTGTTGAGATATTGGGGTCCAAAAAAGGATAACATGAAATCATATAAAAGCGCTTTGGTTAGACATTACAAAACTTTTAAATTCAACAATTGTGCTTAAGGTTTTTTTTCATCACTTTTAACTCTGGGTTAGGTATGTTTTGCTAACATACCTAACAACAAAACAAAACAAAGTACAAAGTAGGTAACTGCGTAAACAACTAGGTAACTCCGGTTAAGTTTGCTAACCCTGGTACATGAGAGTGGCACTAAAAATACCTAACATGAAGCCTTTATTTTATCGCGATGTCAATAACCGCTTAACAGTAGACCGCCCGTAGACCTACATAATTTCATTATATTATCACAGCCTGTTCAATAGTTGGTATCGACACCACACAGATTAATGAATAGTTTTATTCTTTCTCCAATAGAGAAACAAGTACTCTAATGGCTGGTTTACATGATCTAAGTAGACAGTGCAGTGTTGCCAATTGTATTATCGAGCGGCTGCTAGATTCGACTGCCAATACCAATAAAAGTTACGAGAGCCTCTCCCTACGAGATTGGTTAGCTTTAGACAAGAATTACAGGAAGTTTTTTTAAAACCGGTAAATTTATTTAATAACCTAGTACCTACTATTCTAAATCTACAAATCTTAGAAATCGATAGCAACCGTGTGTTTCTACTAGAAGTACTAAAAGTCACGCAAAAGCAAACAAACACACAATGGCCTCAAAATTAAACACAGATTTATTCGGCAACAAAAATAATCTTTAAGATCCCGATTCATAACTTGGAGTAGGTAAGTACGAATTTTAGGAAATAGTGAGGCCTTATACAAAGTAGTATTCTACTGCGATGACGCTACGCTAGTAGAAAAGTCAACTGTATGAGATTGACGTAAGCCATCGAAATGTCACGTGGTCTATTGTATTGTATAATGGAATCGCTTTGTAGCGAATGCCGTTTGGCTAGGCCGGCTGATGTGTGACAAAAGGGAAAAGCACCATATCTCAGTGTAAGTAGATAAACAAACAACAATACCAGCCAAGATTACATTATATACGTAATCCAGTAATCCTGTTACCAATCTCATCACAGATTTACCTATTTCCGCGGAAATAATCCACGTCTGGTTCAGTGGGGCATGCAAGTAGGTATAGTAAATTTGGTTTGCTCATCATAATCCCCACTGTCTCGCCACTTATCGCGTCGTGAGGATTTGAAACAACTTTTTGTACTGTCTCTTATTCCCTCACCGGTGGCCTAGAACTAGTGGGGTGAATGATTGACCCTGCTTGGGGTTAAAAGCTTTAATAAATACACTTAAACGTCTAGGTAACACATTTACTGGTCTCTGGTAACTGGTCACTAAGGAATGATTCTCTTTTAAGAAATGATTGATGACGACCTCTGTGGCGCGGCGGGCGAAGGTTCGCCAGCGACGCAGGAGGTTGCGGGTTCGATTTCCGCCTCGGAACAAATATTTGTACGATATGCAGATATTTGTTCAGGGTGTTCTGGGTATATTCTATGTATAATCAAAAATATCTATCTATGTAATGTATTGTATTAAATATATCCATATATATATATCTATATATCTAGTACCCATAACACAAGCTCTGCTTAGCTTGGGCCTAGATAATGTTGTGTGAACTGTCCAGCATTATTTATTTATTTTTTATTCTACAACACTACTCGACAAACTAACATAGCGGTAGACCTTACTCCCTACTCAAAAGAGGGGTGTTATAAGGCTTCTTGGTTTTTAAGTTGGTTCTCTTTTTTCTTTGAATCAGCTTCTCCTTGTTCTCGAGGCATCACACAGGCGCTTCCCACCTAGTGGTAAAAAGGATCATCAAATAAAGCCAAGTCGTGTTTGTTGCCTGATTCTTCTAGGTGTGTTCGCGTTGGAACAGGAGTAAATTTAGTTTATAAGATGATTCAAAACGATCCTTGTGATTTCAATGAATAAAATATTTTTTACTTTGACTTTGAGGCCATTGTGTGTTGGCTTGTATTTATTTTATTTATTTATTTTATTATGTAGGTCTTTTGTCTATGTCTCATAGCTCGGCCGAAACGGATGCTCTGATTTGAATGCGGTTATTTTTGTATGAAAGGTGGTATTTGGTTTTTTGTTGTGTTTGGTATTCCAGCTCAGCCATCATCAGCTCGCAAAAATGCTTTTGGAAGACAATTGCAAGGAATGTCAGCTGATTAGCGAATTCTATTTTCTATGGCGACATCTAGTTGTGAATTGAGTAATTCGCTTCGGGCCCCTACATTTTGCATGCGAGACCCCGATATGCGTCCATAAGTACCTACTTTATATAATTGATGTATAGACTCAAGGTAGCACCAGCACAAACCCTTGTGGATTTTAGGTGCTATTCGAAGGCAAACATTATGGAAAAATATTTTATGTGGTAAAAAAAATAAAAGAAATAAAAATTTATTTTTACAATTTGAATGGATTACTGAAAATAGACGGGGTTTCAATATTTTTTAAATTACGTTATTAAAAGGCTGGAATTATGTTTAGGGGACCAATGTTTGGTCGGATGAATATTAAAAACTCGAGTGAGTTCAGTTTCGAGAAAACGTCTATAAATTCCAAACAGAATCAAGCAACATGCCCATCTCCTACGTGCTTCCGTGTATAAATCCAATAAAACGCCACACTTCACCTAAACTGCATCGTACGCTGGTGCATAAAATGAGCCCAAACATCGCAATCCTGGAACCGATCAAATGTAGCGAAAACCATTCTTGAAGGTGAAGTAATTCCCAAATTGTATTTATAAAAGCAGTTTTATTGCGAAAATATATACATTTAAATTCAGGAAAAAAAAATATATGTTTATATATATATTTTTTCTTCAGTTTTTTGTGGAAAATATATTTTTCAATACAAGCTTTTATATAATGATCAAAATGAGCCTGAACACGGCCAGTCTACTATTATCCATCGAGGAGTTCCGTAGTCCACCTTCCATCTCGCGATCAGCTTGATGTCACCATAATACTGTATTGTTATCGGAACTTGACAGGTATGCAAAATTTCAGCTCAACCGGTTGAAGTTCAAAATTCCGTTTCAAGATTTATTCCATACATAAACACACTACCCATACACACAAACTAACAAATATACTACTAACTGGTTAAGTGAAGTAAAAGCTTTTAAAATAAAATGCAGACTCTGAACCTACTGTTCGTCGAGGTCCATGGCTGTATACAAAGTTATGACGAGTTTGAACCGACTGTTCGTCGAGGTCCATGGCTGTATACAAAGTTATGACGAGTTTGAACCGACTGTTCGTCGAGGTCCATGGCTGTATACAAAGTTATGACGAGTTTGAAAGAAACTTATGACTAACTCGAGAAATAAAGTTGATAGCGTTGATAGAGAGACCCAGATTCATTAGTAAGTTACGGATTACATTGAGAATAGTGGCTACATAGTTGTAACTGGAGGTTTTCAAGAAAAAGATATCCTTGTTTTGATCTATCTGCGGACGAAATTTCATCAAAATTTCCCGAGCCTTTATTATGATGATGACTAGAGCATCTAAAGCATCAAAATGATTCAGAGGGGCAAGTCCGAGTTTAAACACAACATCGTAACAATGATCGTAACGACGAGTGTACGTGTATTGCGTAGTAACTAGCCATTAATCTGTGACGTTTATGGCACAGATTAATAACTAGTTATAAATCACGTACTATAGGTACACGTACGATCGTCCTTACGTTCATCGTTACAATGGTGTTTGCAAAACTCCGACTAGGGCCTCAGATGTTAGCTGATTACTCGATTCTGACCACTTTTTCTATTTGTTCAATTCGTTTACTTCACATCGAAATATTTCACAGAACCTTTCTTAAAATATTCAAAGGGTTGCAAAATGGCAAAGTGCTTGACATTTGGAAATTGTGTTCATAAGCGTAAAGGTTTATTCGATGGTTCGCGATGGTAGTAAAGGTATTGGTCGGTACCTATCACCCCTTTGGTCGATGAAAGTACAATGCCCGTCGAACAAAACAGTCAATATTTAGGTATGCCCTCGGCATGTTGTTTCGCTATGATAAGGACGACCTCTGTAGCGCGTTGGGCGAGTAGCCGGCTGAGATGCGAAAGGTTGCTGGTTCGATTCCCGCTGCGGGACCAAAAAAAAATGATCTGCAAATATTTGTTCCGGGTCTGGGTGTACTATGGTACTGGTAGTTTCTGATACCCACGAGATAGGGAATCCTAGTGTGGGGTCAGGCCTATATGTGTGTGTGTGTATGATGTGTGTACGATGTTATGTTATGTTATGTTATGTTATGTTATGTTATGTTATGTTATGTTATGTTATGTTATGTTATGTTATGTTATGTTATGTTATGATATGTTATGCTATGTTATGCTATGCTATGTTATGCTATGCTATGCTATGCTATGCTATGTTATGTTATGCTATGCTATGTTATGCTATGCTATGCTATGCTATACTATGCTATGTTATGTTATGTTATGTTATGTTATGTTATGTAGCGGACGTCACAGTGTAGGATTCTCCTCTCGATGGACCATGGACATTATAAAGGTCGCTAGTAGTAGGTGGAAGGAGGCGGCCCAGGACAATTTGTCGTGTCATTCTTTGGGGGAGGGTCCAGCAGTGGACTTCTACGTGCTATTGATGATGATAACTTATTTGTATACATAAGTATCTTACATAACACAACAGATAGTATTTCTTGGGTCACTTTTCCGTTCTCCCCTTATCAGGCCTGCCTATCGTCGTGCCGATCGAACCGCATCAATTGTCAGTGGGCTGGCACCGACTTATACCAAGTAGGCATATTGAATCTCAAGTTCGATTCGATTTCCTTCTGACGTAACTGATAACGAATCAATGTTGAAAGGGAGAGCTGAAGTTTTCGAACCAAATGAGGTATACGTAAAAGGTTCTTCATTCGTTCAATTTTTTTCGTGTTTTTTGCTCATCACCGCTCATCAACACTTCTTTAGATAGCGAAAACTATGTTGCCGGTAATTATATGACCTAACACACAAGTTTTAATTTATAGTATTACATAAATATCATTAGTTTAGCTACGATGGTGCTTCAACCGCATTTACAGTGTTTTATTGTTTTAAGCACATTCATAGCCAAACTAATGATGGTTAAGTGATACTATACATTAAAACTTGTGTGTTAGGTCATATAATTACCGGCAATATAGTTTTTGCTATCTGAAGAAGTGTTGAAGAGCTGTGATGAGCAAAAAACACAAAAAAAAAAAGAATTTCGCGTCACAAGCGGAAGCGACCACCTTAAGGACTAACCTAGTTTTAAGTTGTTTTACTAAAAAGTTGTACTAAGTTGTCTGAATAAATAAATATTCTATCCTATTATGTATTTGTATCTTATGTCTTCAATTTTTACAATTTATCACGGCACATGTCGGCATTTAGCCGCCAAACGGAGAAAATGCAGCACAGATTTTCCAGTTTTTAGCTGCTGTTTTTAGTTAAATATGTTAAAATAAGTTAAAACTCACCAAGTGTCTTTGACATTTTACATTTTAAATTTTTGTCATTTTTTTGTGTTTGATTGTCTTTGATTTAATTATTTAACGTCGTATATACTCGTCAATAAACCCACTGGACTGCGAGGGAAAGAGTATGAGCAATTTGCTCAAACTCGTGACACGCGCCACGCTCTTATATTGATATATAATTTCTTCATCAGAGGGGCTAGTCTGCAAATTTGACAAGCAACTTACACGGCCGTGTGGTGTACACTACACGGATTTTAGTATGGAGAATCCGAAAAGCGCCCCTAGCGGGCACCTTGAGTATCTCAAATTCCATACTAAAATCCGTGTAGTGTACACCACACGTCCGTGTAAGTTGCTTGTCAAATTTGCAGACTAGCCCCTATCCGAAGAGCGCCCCTAGCGGGCACCATGAGAACCTCAAATTCCATGCTAAAATCCGTGTAGTGTACACCTCACGACCGTGTAAGTTGTTTGTCAAATTTGCAGACTAGCCCCTCAGACAATACACATCTGTCAATGTGTCGAAAACGTCGCACAAACTCGTAGGTAATCTGTCGTCTCACGCCAAATGAAGCCCATAAATTAGTTGATAGCTAGCTCGCCAATATCGCCGGCAAAGGCAATCTTCGTCCAGCAATATAGAGCTAACTGTGGGAGTTGATTGATGCCTCCCTCCCGGGACACAGACAGATTAACAGCTGTTATCTGTTTATCAATATAGATGAACGGTGTACCTAATGGGGTGGAGATACAGAAAATATTCAGGATGATAGGTATAAGTAGTGGAAATAGTAGGCTTTTTTGTGAAAGAGTTCTTCCGGGGAAGTACTACCTCCATACCTATTACTGCCGCTAAACATTAGTACTCGCATTGTGTGTTCTGATTTGAAGGGTATGGGGTAAAATACTTAAAACACAAAGCATGCAGTAGTATTTATATATACATAGTTATAAATTCTTGTTTAATAATTGATTACGAAAAAAGAACCGAAATTCCTCTATCGTAGCTAGTTACGAAACTCAATTGCCAAAAGGACCAAACTAATTATCCAAGGGAAAAGGTTAAGAAGAATTGAAATAAGTATATAGTTGAACTAATATGATTAATTCCGTCCAAAAAGTTCAACTATTCACAAAGAGATACGAAGTTGAACTACATAATTGGAATATATTTGCCCAATAAGTTCAACTGGTTGAACCAATAGTTGAACTACTTGAAATGGGTCGACGGAACTGACCGCATATACCCACGTTCAGGGGGATAGGATTGTTCGTGCAAACGAATGTTCCCATTTATCTCCAAACCGGTTTGATCGATTTTGATACGGTTTTCTTTATACATATGAAAGATGGTGGTTTTGAGATGGTTCTTAGCTATGTTTTGTAGAAATTGGTGGAGTCATTTCTATCCCAGGAACATCATCTCGCAAAAATGTTTTTGAGTGACAGTTGATAGCGCGTTCTATTTTTTCTTGTGGCGACATCTAGTCGTGAATGGAGTAATTAGCTTCGAGGCCCAACATTGAACGTGATAGACTTAGAGCATTGCAGCCTCCGTACCGGAGGTGCTAGACATTGATGCCGATGTGCGTCCATAAGTGTTCCTTTTTCCAATTTTAATGGAACACTAGCCGGGAGTTTTTTTTTTAAATAAAATTATTTTGGTGTCTTCTTCATCTAACCCATGAATAAAGTACTACATGGATTGAGTGCTAAAATAGTATAGAGTGTTCCTTCTTACTCCTATCCTAGAAGATAGCTTGCTATCCTATGTTAGAGAGAAACAAATATATTGTCACACGACAGTCGTTTTTCCGTTCCCTACCCTGAATATTGGTAACATGATACCTCCCTAGATTGATACCATGAATGTATAGTAATTGGTACCTAGTTTGACATTTGGCCTGGTACGAGTTACACAAATAAAAACAGATAGATATATGCTTGTCTCATTCCAACACATGAATACATTCATATAAAAGAAAGAGACTGGTATAATCGATACCGGTTCGTTTTTAGCCTTAGTTCCATGCTTTAGTTCTTCTTCTTTGATCTAACCCGTATTTCTTTTGTTTCAGATTGTAATAAGGCGCTGTTATAATATAATTGTAAATAGGTCTATTAAAAAAGCAATAATTCAAACATAGAAACCCCGTAGTTTAGTGCTTATATAGCGTTTAAAAGTAATAAAAAAATAGCTCTTCCAGACGAAAATCCAGTGAAAAAGTTATCGCTGAGACTATAAAAATGGTTTTCAGGCGTCTAAAACGCGTTGACAATCAAAAATGACTACTAAAGCTAGCAGTTCAAAGTTCAAAACAGTTCGGTGTCGAGTACAGTCACTCACACAAGTGTCGAGTGGAGGATGGTAAGATGCCGGCGCGCAGTGGTAGCTCGAACTTGATGCGTCCGTTTGTAGTGCTAGCGCTGCCCGGCATGTATTTGCTGTTCAAGTACAACCAGTACCGGCAGCAGCAAATGGAGACCGCGCGCCGGAGAGTCACCGAGCGGGAACTGACCCACCTCAACACCAAAATTGTGAGTAAAAACTTTAAACTTGCTGAAGACTCTTTTATCAGGAAACCTTGTATTGTATCTCATAAGTTGTTTTTCAAAGATTTAAGGCGATATGTTATGTACGGGAATTTCAGTTAAGGGCTGTTTGGGCGCGACTAACCTTCAAGGTTCGATTTCCTGCTCGCACTGAGAATGTCCGCACTTCAAAGGTCCATAGGTCTGTTGATGCTGGATTCACAATAGGTGTCGTCTTCGATGGAGGGGTAAGATGGAACACGCGAGATGGTTCGGAGACGCGTCCGGCCGCGGTACGATGTATGAAATTCGGCGGAGCGAGCGCGGGTGTCTCGGATAGTACGCCCTGGCGTCGTTTGTGAAACTTGGGGATGGGCACAGGTTTGTACCTGTGCCCACCGACACGTACCGCACCGACTTAGTGAGACACACGGAACGCACACAAGCTGAGTGCGGTACGCAGGCGACTCACTAAGTCGTCCAAGTTAGTGCATGTGATGGCTCCCGCGGTCTGCAACGCACGCACTGAAAGTGTCAGAAGCTCGAATTCGACGCTATCTTTCAAAAATAAATTAAAAACATGGCTTGTAGAGCAGACGATCTATCAATATCAAGATTTATTTAAAATTAATGTAAATAATATTTTATTATTTTTCTGACATTGATTTATTATTTGATATTACTATTTTACCTATTATTATTATTATTTTTACACTAATTATAATTTTTTATACGATTATTAATTGTAAAGGTATTGACATACTTAATTCAAATTGTTATAATGTATTGTGATGTAAATTTTTGTGATGTACTTATGTACGATTTATGGATTTATGTATATTTGGCTTGTAACCGTTTTTGTTATTAATAAATTACTATGATTACTATGACTATGACTAGTAGATAGAAACACAATGCCATGTATCGGAGCCGCGTTATGTGTCGCAAAACTTATCACGTCACCAACAGCCAATAAGAAACGAGTAGTTTTTTTTTTATATACCCTCTAAATTGTGTCCGCTATAGAATTCAAAATATGCTACCCACATAAAACAAACAAAATGAAAAACAAGAATGCAATTGAACGAAATCAATTCCGGTACGGAACATGTTAAAATACCGAATGGGGGGGAGTCTATCGAGAAAACAATAGCTGCAAGACAGTGACAGCGTTATTACTCAAATGGACCCGGGAAGAGATGAGGTATAGATTTCTGCCGCTCGGAAGTAACTAACGTAAGCGACAAATGGTAAAACTTCGTTTTGCTTCTAAAGTAGCAAATATAAAAATGAATTATTTATAACTAATCTAAGTAATATAATTACCTACTGAATAGTGTAAAAATTTATGCTTAATATTTTCTCTAGTGGAAGGAGGGACCTAAAACGGGTTTTAGGAGGGCCAATTTCAAAAAACAAAGCTGTTGAGAAATGTTTCATCAATCGTGTTTCTAGTCTATGATTTATTTAGATTATATCCTCAAGTAATTACTGTATTAACATCAAATTTGTAACCTTTACTGCTACTGACTGAGCATCTAACACAACGACTCCAAAATTTAAACATAGCGTTTTAACGGTTCCCCTTTTTCTAAGAATTAGTACTTAATAACTAGGCTAGATTCATGTTGCCAATTAATGTATCCTATGTACCTTTTGCAATGTAGGTACATCATCCTTGCAACTACATAATATAATTACCGAAAGAGAGTGCGTGGTGAATCACTGTGACCCTGCTGTACAGGCTTTTAAGACCTAGTGTGGGGAACTGAGCCTATCCGTAGTACAAATTTTCACATTATTTATTTAAGTTACGTCATGTTATATTAAGCAAGTACCGGATACCATTTTTAAATAAACAACAAACAACAATAAACATTTATCCTATCTTATCTTTATCTTATCTTCCACAGCATAAACAGTGTCAACCACAGTATTACATGTAAATAGGTTTGGTATACTTAATACTTTCACCGTGTTACTATAATACTCGAATTATCCTTAGAACAATTACAGTGTTCTGTCTTTGGCCGGTTCAAATTCGATCGAAACACAGTAAGAACACAGAGTAACTACTTTAAGGTGGTTGCTTTTTCATACAAACGTATTTGCACAAATATGGGCGAACAGAGTATAATGAACAATATGAAAGCCATCAATACTCAATTTTCAGTGTAAAATTATACTTTGTTCGCCAATATTTGTGCAAATACGTTTGTATGAAAAAGCAACCACCTTAAGGATATACAGCGTTTATATAGTAGCACAGTTAGATATTAAGCAAAATCACCGTGAAAATAAACTAGCGCCGGGCCACGTATTTCGCTTTCGGTATTCAGTACTTCCCCCTTAGAGAGATGAGTTAGTATCATAGACGTAGAATTTTTTCGCTACGCTAAATAGACAAACGAAGCGTGGGAGAGAGAAGTCATTTTTAAATGTACCCCGTGCAAGAAGAAAAGTGACAGCAACAATGTATTGAATGTGTCATGTTTTGCTTGAGTACATGCGCATACCGGACGGTCTCTTGTGCAGTTTAACTAATTTTGTAATTATTTTAGTAATCTTACTATTAAATAACAAATATTACTTTGTATGACAATGGTGTCGTGTTCAGTTTGTGACTGTGAAGATACAAGACGTAATTATCCGGGAAAATACACGTTTCACAGGTAAATAAGAGATTATTGGTAGTTCGATTGTATTGCTTATTTTATCAATTCTGCTTTAGTAAATGGCCTAAAAACCAGTTTTATTCGTAGATTAGGACTTTCCCTTATATTTTTTAATAATATTTCGTTGCTGCACCTAGAAATAAACAATATTTTATGTAAAATATAAAAATGTTTGATTACGATAGGGCTTGACCAAGTGATGACGTCAGAAATATCGATAGTCCTGTTGCAGTCTATATCGTTGTATAATGCGCATCATGTAAAAAGAACGCTGGCGGTCAAGCTTCTTCAGGCGTTCCAGCGTTCTTTTTAAGAGATAACTTTTTTTCTACTTATTTGAGAGATGTGCTGGCGGTCAAGCTTCTTCAGGCGTTCCAGCGTTCTTTTTAAGAGATAACTTACTTTTCTACTTATTTGAGAGATGTATAACTATGCATTGAATGAGTGCCTATCTAGTTTACTACAAATAATGTACAATTATAGTACGCGTCATGTAAAAAGAACGCTGGAACGCCTGTAGAAGCTTGACCACCAGCGTTCTTTTTACATGACGCGCACTATACCTACCTATAAATTAAATTTTTGTCCATCCTAGAATGGAGGTTTACTTTGTTTGGAGTAAATTTGTGTGCTCTGTTAACATTTTACCGATTTTTTTAAATCTATAATAACCAGGTGGACATTGAGGTGTGTGTTTTTGTATTGACTATTGAAAAGGTAACTTTAAAGCACCACGGGTGTTTTTATTGCAGTTTGTGTAGTAGATATTTTGGAGTAAATATTTACATTGTTGATTATTACACACGCCTTTTTCCCCGAAAGGGTATATTTATTTTTTATTTTTTATAAATAAATATTGTTTATTTCTGCTTAATAAAATAATAGGTAACAAATTAAATTTAAATATACCCCAAAAATTCCGTTCCAGCGGGACTCGAACCTGCACCCTCGCCTGTGATCAGCGATGCCTTTACTTTCGAACTTTGAATAGAAGGTTTCCAATGAAACACCTGTAGATACAGCACTATCAACTTGGCGCTATAGCCGAGTTGATAGTGCCCACAAATTTCGTCTCCAGCGTCATAGCTCGATCTATGGCTAAATTGTTTAAGGCATCGCCGATGACAGGCGAGGATGCGGGTTCGAGTCCCGCTAGAACGGAATTTTTGGGTTACATTTAAATTTAATGTTATCCATAAAGCGTGGTTTACACTTGAAAAATAATAAACTTTGGGGTAACAAATTGTCTATAGATAAAGTAACAGAGTGAAAAATTATATGGGCGTAGCACGGCTTATATAAAATGTTTTTGTGCTTTCAGATTTCCAAGTAATCCTTTGCTACGAGAAAAATGGTTATCGGTTATAAGAAGAGCGGGATGGACTCAAATAAGAACTCCACTAGGTATATGCAGCAAACATTTTAAGTTTAAATTTAAAAGGGAAACTCTAAGATCCCACCTATAAATAAAACCGTAATAAGGGGTCAATAAATAATAAAGGTTTATTTATTAACTGTATTCAAAATTGGAATAAGAACCTTATTCTCTTTATGACGTCAAATCTGCCAAACTGTGTTCTTCATGAAAGACTTAATCTGCATTAAGATGTATTTATCTACCATACACATCACGGACGGATGATGAATTCTATCGACAATGTAAAAGTGTTGGTCGAGGACAACACTATTTTTAACTCAGACATAGACTTTCACCAACACGTGCACATATTTTTATTGGTTCCATCTTCGATCTCTGATTGTAGATCTAGTACATATACTAAATCTATGGTTAGTATACGCTTTTCTGAGGGCCTATAACTACTGAATGTCTGCATTCATTGCGTCCGCTAGAGGCAACTAATTAGGGACACCTTTTCAGCTGCAATATATATATGTATTACGTAAATTCACCGAAGGGTGCCAAATTTGGGAGGTTGTTTATTATGATTTCTTGACGAGGCAACGACTTTAGTCACTAAGGCTAGGGCTTAAACAACTGAATGTCTGCATTCATTGCGTCCCCTCGAGGCAACTAATTAGAGACACCTTTTCAGTTAGGTACCAAATAAGACGTATTAGATACATTTACCGAAGGGTGACAAATTTGAGTAGGTTGTTTGTTTTGACTTCTTATGCAACGACGTTAGTCACCAAGTTAGTTGTAAGGCTTTTTTTATAAGAAAAACTTAACGACCTACCATCATCGATAATTAAGTAACTACTAATGATCTACGATGGAAGGTAGTTTTTTTTTTTGTAAAATACCTAATAACCTACCGAAATCCGTAATATTTTAGTTCTTGTATTAAATACGGTTTTCTTATACGTTAGCAAGAAAATTGTCTTTAGATAATCTAATCTTATACTTCGCTTCGAACGGGTATACTATATGTACGATATTTCAATGGCTCATGCCCTTGGGCTGGTTTTACAGAGACGCTTACCGTCCGCGCGGGTGGTAAGCGCGGCCCGTAACGTATGCAAGACGTGGCCGCGTATGTTGGTTATACTATGTAACGATATAAGATACGCAAATCTCGTGGCCCGCGACGCTTACCAACCGCGCTGGCGAAAGCGTCACTGTAAAACCACACTTATAAAAGCATACATAAGTCACTTCTCCGTGGGAATACGGAAGATATATGCGTCCCGGCCGGGCTAAAACACAAACACAAGTAACACTCCGCACACAGTCACTCTCCGTAAAAAATACGAGCAAACTCAAAGTTATCAAACAAGAGGCCAATATTTTTAATGGAACGGAAATATTCGAGTTTGCCTCTCGAATGGAGTGCCGCGGAGTTACGAGCGGGATGAAACCAATTAGGGAATTAGCCCTGCGTTGTCGGTGAAATCTAGTTAGTAGGTTTGTGAGGTTCTTTTGAGGGGTTCATTCTGTGCCTACTAACAGCGAAAAACTCTTTTGTGTGTTTTTAACCCCCCACGAAAAACCAAGGGGTGTATGTGTGTGTGTCTGTCTGTCCCATCGTAGCTCCCGAACGGATGAACCGATTAAGTTTTTTTGTTTTTTTGTTTGAAATGTGTATTTGTCGGGAGTGTTCTTAGCTTTGTTTGACCAAAATCGGTTCAGCTGTTTCATTGCGTTGGGGTTTTTTTTATTTTTATAAAATTAATTACTTGTTGTATTAATGGTGAGCAGTCAAGTTATAATCTAACTATCTTAAAACTGCAAAGAAAAGGATATTATAGCCAGACACAATGTAGGTTAATTTTCGATTTTACCTGAAAGGGGTCAATGTATATTCTCCTACTTTTATATTTCTTATTTGTGAAAGAAGTACTGAAACGCCATTAATCGATCAGGTCGCCGTGATCCGGAAATTGCGTGCCAAACTAAGGAAGCTTGTAGCCGGCCAATGAGGCGATTATTTAGATACTTGGTAGAGTCAGCTTCTCCTTGTTCGATAGGCACCACATAGACTTCCCATCTAGCTAGTAGTAAGAACGATTATCAAATCAAAACAAGCTGGGTTTGTTGCTTTGAGTCTTCTAGGTTTGGTCGCGTTAGAACAGGAATCACTTTAGTTTAGGTATAAGACGATTTAAAATGATCCTTGTGATTTAAATTAATTATTATTATTATTTATCATAATTATTATCATGTTTGTATACATCTGAATTGAATTGGATTGATTAAAATCGAAGGCAGACTCTTCGTTTAGTAGATACTTGTCTTGTAGGTACTTTCGAATAATAAGTTTTTTTTCTTGATAAATGAACTAACAGCATCCTCTCTAGTTCTGTACCCTTACCACAAGTTTCTGACGTTATCGAATCGCTAGCGAAACGATAGTCAGTGTCAAATATTGGCCAAGGACATCGGGGAGACTAGAAATCTTAAAAACTTGATTGGTTAATATTTGACATTGACTATCGGCTCACTAGCGATTCGATAACGTCAGAAACTTGTGGTAAGGGTACTGTTATTCCCGTAATTAAAAAAAAACTCTCTTTATTAAACCAACAAAGTCGAGAATCGGTCCAGAAAAATAATCCCTTATAGGTACCACGTTTTTTAATAGTAAAATATTTTAGTTTGCTTACGATACCTACAATCATTCATGCAAAAACTGTACCTACGAGTACCATATAAACAAGTGATTCACTTAACTATTTAATCAATAATCTAGCAATTTTTTTACACGACCACCCTTGGATTCCAATGAACTGACTGACTCATGCGAGTGTACAGTCAACAGCATAAACCCATCCTGCCTGCTAATACCAGAAAAACAAATCAGTGTTATCAGAATTAAATAAAAAATAACTACTTAAGCAAAATTTTGGTAACATAATAAAATTCGTTATTTTTTTACCCGAGTAGAACAGAGTAGTTCCTGTTTGTCCCCGAATCTATCCCCATTCGGAGACAAACAAGAATTGTCAATTGTCAATTCCTGTTTGTCCCCAAATACAACTTCGGAGAAAAACCAAGACTTCTATTAAAACTGAGAAGTCTTTGGGAAAAACAGGCATGCCTAGCATCAGTTGACTCTGTGAAATAGATTCCATTGCTACGTGTTACAGGCAGACATTACCGTTTACATCAGGTGGGCCATACGCTTGTTCGCCATTCACGTAGTTAAATTAAAAAACTCGCGTCATAGTGCAATAATGCGCTTTTTTATATGAGAACAAGTAATAATACATCCTGACAGCGCATTTATCATACATACTCCAAGTACGTGCGTGCATCTTCTACAACTGCCCCTAATGTTTAAAAGCTTTTAATATCTTGACCTGTTAGTTAATATACATGTTTGTAGCATACATTTATTTACAGAAAGAATAATACTACTAATACAAGTAGGTATGTTCAAAATTCAAAAAATACAAAGAAACAGTTGTGCTATAGTACGCGTCATGTAAAAAGAACGCTGGAACGTATGAAGAAGTATGACCGCCAGCGTTATTTTTACATGACGCGCCTTATATCTGAATACCGCTGTTAGTTAGTTAGTTATGATGATGAATTAAGATCTATGTTAGTTATTGTGGGGCTTTTTTCGCAAGATAATTAGAACCATAGTTCAGCGTAGCGAACATTCTAAATCTATGATCAGAACCACTTCTTGACATTCGGTTAAGCTGTTTGCATAGCTGTCAAGTTCCGATGACAATACAGCCCACATCTGATGGATAATAGTAGACTGGCCGTGTTTAGGCATAAATCAAGAGTTTTTTTTTGTTTTTTATTTATTTTAGGTACTGTATTCCACAATTTGAAAATATACAGGGGGTTACCAATTTGTGCTGCTGAGCATACATCGCGTGACCAACACGCCCGTCCAGTGGCCTGAGCAGACGTGGCCGTGGATTTTGCTATGTAGGCCTTGGAGTAATGAGGGCTTTAAGGAGCGTCTGGAACAACTAAATAGCACGCGTGTGTCCAGTAGGTACATAGAATAGAGCTAGGGTAGGGTTGGTCACGCTCTAGGACAACGTGTTTCGTGGGATCAATAACGATTCCTAGGTTCCTAGGAAAGTCAAATCCACTTCTTTCGTTACTCAGCTAGCTACTGTGAAAGTGTTAGCGTAATTTATCTGTGTAATTTGATAAGCAACATCTCAAACACGTGGATTACGTTAACTGTATTTTTTTTCAACTTTTCGAACTGTTAGGATAAAAATATTCCAATTAGTTCAATTTCGTATTTTTTGAATGTTTTTGCTTTGTAAAGTTGAACTCATTTGACGGAATTGATTCTAATTATTAAAATATTTCCAAAGAAGTTTTGTCTGAAAAATATATTTTTCAATACAAGCTTTTATAAAACTAGTGATCGGAGCCGTGTGCTGATCCAAATAATACTAACACGGCCAGTCTACTATTATCCGTCGAGGAGTTCCGTTGACCACCATCATCAGATCAGTTTGCTATCATGTATCTATAATGACATCGGAACTTGACAGGTATGCAAAATTTCAGCTCAATCGATCGAGGTAAAATGGTACAAAATGTAATTTCAATATTTGTCCCACACTATCGTATCATATGAAGGTATGTTAGTTAGTGTGGGAAAAATCTTAATTAGAACCACTTCTTGACATCCGGTTGAGCTGAAATTTTGCATACCTGTCAAGTTCCGATGACAATACAATATTATGGAGACAGCGAGCTGATCTGATGATGGACAATGGAACTTCCCAATAGTTAATAGTACACTAGCCGTATTTAGGCTCATTTTGATCAGCTCACGGTTTTGGTTACTAATTTTGTCATCATCATCAGTCAGATGTACATAATATAAAATACGGACTCTAAAAATGAAATGAATATGAAAGGTATGAATCCGGAATAATTATTATTACTTTTAGCTCGTGGGATGAATTTCTGAGATCAATACGGATGCACCCAAAAGGTTTTATTGAAGAAATAATCATATCACAAAAAACTCTTTTAAATTTACTTCAGAGCGTTGCCGGTTTTGATCCTTCTTCTCCTTCTTATCTCGGTCAGCCGAACGGTTGACTGAGACAGTAGTCTTGTTAGTGCGTTTGAATAGGAGTCAATTCATCTAGTTTAAAGAAAGCAATAAAGACGAGCAACAGGACTGAAGACTAAACAATCCTTGTGATTAAAATTAATAAAATATTAATCCCTAGTGACTGTAATAATCGTGTGAGAAATGAGCCCATGCGAAAAAGTAGCAAATACGAGTACTCACTCGACCTATCAGCGCACTTTTATTCTATATTCTAAGCAACGCACTCACTATAGCTCCAAACCAAGACAACCCGAAAACAATAGTCCTCAGCAAAGCAATCATTTCGAAACAAAGAAAGTCTCAGACCGTGCAGCATCAAGCCCCTGACCCAGCAATCGGAAATAGATGAAGAGTTTATATATACCACAGAGTCAAGGCAGGGCGTCGCATTGCCTTTCATGCTTTCCCTCTCGATACTCTTGAGCTCACTCTATTAATATCACAATATCGGAACTGAGCTGTTCAATGTTTTGACCTCAATGAGTTTGTCGTTTTGTTAATATCATAATTGGTTAGCACTTTTCTACTTCAGTGTTCTTTGAACAGGGTGAGAAGTACGTGTTTACCTTTCAGGTTAGTACAAAGTAAAAATGTACCTACAACGACTCAACAATCAACTTAACAAACAAGTACTCTTATAATATTATATACGAGTATAAGCAAGTTGAAGTGGCAATGGGCAGGCCATATAGCTCGCTCGAAAGCAGTTGGGTAATAAAGTTTTTGAGTGGCGATCAAGACCGGATGGCGCGTGAACGGGGACATCCCAATCAATGGACGAAACGAAGTCGGAGGACTGACGCGGCTCAAGATCATTTTCACCTCACAAGCTCGTCAAGGTTTTGTTTATCATTTGAAATCTGCGTGCAAAATTGCTTTTTATCCACTAGCGTGAAAAAAGGTTTTTATACCACCAGCCGTTATTAAAATAATCGCGGACGGCGATTGCACTAATTTACTTATTTGAGCTGTTTTTCTTGCACTAGCATTTTTCTCGCTGTAGAGAGGTGAACAATTGTGTGTTTCGCTCGGCAGCAAAGTTATTCTGCGTCTCGTACTTTGAAACCCTCCCTACGCTCAGGATTAAATACAAGAACTCACCCCAAAAAACAACTTTGCAGCCTAGCACAACAAATACAGAAGATGGCCAACCAAGGTGCCAACATCTACGGTGACTATTGTCGCGCCAGTCTATCAAGGAGGCTTAAGTTACTTAGTAACTATTATCTAATCTGTGGCTTATGGCCATCGGAGGCCTGCAATGCTCTAAGCTTATGGTTGATGATTATGATGTCTCTTACTCTAAACCAACTTACCCAAAACGGAACTTAAATAAAAGCTTCTAATTGCTTTCTTTATTAGGTACCAAAACAAATAAAACAAAATACAGATTTGATTAAATATTCAATACAAAAGCAATTTCGTTCACCAACTGATTTTCCCTGGATTACCGGCCTCCTTTAATATTCTCTCATTATTTCCACATCAAAGAGGTTACGACTTCAAATATTAAAATACTGACCATAATTAAATTCTCTTCCCTGAGATTAAAAAGTATAAAAACGTGATGAAAGAAAAAAGTAAAAATTTTCTCTAAGGAAGAAAGTAAAATAAATTAAAATTTCACAACTGCAACAAATTCATCCAAACTTCTTCAAAATTATAAAATAAACAAAACTAAATAAGTTATAATGATTTCACCAATTCAGCTGTTTAGATCAAAATGTCTGTGGTCCGATATCGCGGGTCACATCAAGACTGAAGTTGTCTCCGTCCGGATGTTCGCGAAGAAGCCTGATGATGGATGCAGGAGAGCGTTAGTGGATATTCCTCCTGATGAGGATGCAGTCTGCCCAGGACCGTGCGAGAGGCAACAAACGAAGAAAGAAGGAATTCTACATAAGATAAAATTAAAGGTCATCGAGGGAGGTACCAACTTTGGAAGTAAGTAAGGTTTAGGCACCTTGTTTTCTTGGAGTAAAAACGTAGTGATTATGCATATGTTTTCTTATTATTCTTGCTATGATGGATTATTATTCAAACTATCTATCAGCGAAAGTCAAGTGTGTCTCTAAAGCTGATTGAAGTTTTTAGTCTGAATTCAGTAAAACAATCTTTACTAAAATATTGCTAATAGACATATCCCTAAAAGTCTATCTGCTCTCTAGAATAACAGCTAGCTATCCCTAAAACCCTCCTGAATAAAAGACTTTGTCCTCCTAGCTTCCTATCGTCGTCTCACATGCAAGAAGGAGCCAATATGCAAGGAGATAAAGGTGATTGAGCCAAAGGCACTGTCCTTACCACCACAGAAAAAAGCTGTTCCAATGCCTCTGCCTCGGCCTGGTGTGCAAGTATCGGTTCTAGGGGCTGACACCGCCGTGGGGCAGTATGTGGCTTTGCTGCTGAAACAGTGCCCGTGTATAAAGAAGTAAGTAGTTATGTATTTTATGCACTATATCAAACTTTGCAGCTACGACACTACTGCTCCCAGATAGGTCTATTTAGTCACGAAAGCAACCCTTATCTGACTCTGCTTAGATCATCTTCAGTCATATCTTCATATATATATATATATATTATATATTAGGCCCATGGTAAGAAGCTATACTTTTTAAAAGCTTTTATTTAATCTGATCTGTTAGTATGTTTGTTATTAGTAAAAGTGTGTGTGGGACAAACTGAAGGAATATTCCTCCACTGGGGACAAGTCTTGTAACTGTATTTTGAACCAGTTAACCTCGACCAATTGAGCTGTAATTTTGTATACCTGTTAAGTTCTGATGACAATACAATGTTATAGCGACAGTGAGCTGATCTGATGTTGGAGACGGAAGGTGGACAACGGAACTCCTCGATGATAATGGTATTTGATGATTGATGATCAATGGCACCTGGTATTGTTTGGGCTCATTATGATCAGCTAACGGTCCCGATCCGGTTAAGAGAACTTGTTTCGAACAATATATTTTTCAAGAAACTTGTACTTATTTGTATCACCAGTAAACAAGTTTACAGATACGTTATATAGGTACACTTCTTTTCCCCCGAAGGAGTATGCAAAGCCTCAAAGGGCTTCTTTTCACCATGGGTCACACAATTACAGAAATAAAGACGTGATCAGTGGAGAGCTCATTGCTGCCTTTGCTTTCCCATGACCAACTCGGCTTACGCTCTTTCCAGTAATAACTAACTCCTCAATAAACCAGCAGCCAGGACAAATCTTATTTTTTTTATAATACATACGGTTTGATGTATTTGGTTCAATCTCAACTTTCCTCTCCGTTCGATTTACTTAAATCATTTAATTGTGTTGTGCATTTATTGTACTTTGTGTACTATAGACAAAATTCTTCGATAACCTCAATACTATATTGTGTCACATCAGCCATAATCAGCCTTCTAAACGGGTTTTAGGTTTTCCGATTGTGTAACTCGGTCGCTTAAACTTCGTTTTCCATGACCTATTGCCTATGATGGCTCGTCAGTCGTCTGTGACGTCACTCGACCCCAAGACACGGCTCATGTACCCGTCCGTCCGTGCCCCTGAGGGACCATTCGTCTGGTCCGCTGTCACAACGTCACTTTATTCGCGCCCGGCTACCCTATTTATATTTATCGTTCGCTGTGTTCCGTATACAAAACGGGTTTGCGTTTAGCTAATGTCAATTTGCGAACAGATTTTGCTATGATTTTACCGTTTTTTTTATTCATAATCTTTATCGATGTTTTGATAACCTGGAATTTTATTAATCCCGCCATTTTTCTTTGTAAATAAAAACTAACCAACCTACTGTATTATTGCGTAATAGACTGAAGTTCTATTTCAAAGTCCATTTTGCTACTCATTGCGTTGCGTGTTTTAGATATTTCTGCTCTTGAAAAAGCTAAAACACGCAGCGCAATGAACAGCAAAATGGTAATTGACATCGATCAGACAATAGCTGGGCTGCTATTTCTAAGCTGCATTTGTTCATACATCATCATGGGCAGCCTTAGACGTCCACTGCTGGACGAGGCCTCCCCCATAGAATGCAATGGGAGGAGAATTTGCCATAATCACCATACTTTGCAGTCGGATTGGTGATCGTATTGATGGTGTTGTGCAATCAGGTAGATGCTGCTGTCCGTCCTTAGTACGACATCCACGGGAGGTGACGCACGGAATGGCATATACCTACCTAATTAGATATCTACATAGTGTTTAGGACACACACGACCAGGGGATCATAGTGGGATCAGGGCTATGTATGTGACTGTGGGGTGTGTTATGTTATGTGTTAAGATAAGCAAGATTACTTTTTCAGCGTTTTCCACTGCTTCAGCTCTTCCAAATTCACTTCAATTCAATTCCAATCCAAATCTTCACTTCCAAAGAACTTATAAAAGACACGCTTTACCAACTGTACATTACAGCCACGTACTAGCTCCTGTCGTCTATCTCCCATTGTACATGTTTCGCCGTTAGTTCCCCTTTAATAGCACACTTAGGCCATAAAATGGGGAAATGGAAGAGTCGTCGTAGATTGCGGCCCGTCAATTGAGAAACAGCATATAAACTATTCGTTATTCTGTGTTGATCAGCTATAGTAACTATAAAATAATCTGTGTATAACCTCCCGGTGGATCCGCCTCGGGACAAGCTTAGTTTTGAGGTATTTATGCGGAGCCTATTGAAATTGAGGTTTAAGGACTATAGTCACAATTCGTGTTGCTGTGAAACAAAGGTCTGAAGATTCAGGGATTTTGAAGATAGATAATAAAATAAATAAAATAAATAAAATAAATAAAATAAATAAAATAAATAAAATAAATAAAATAAATAAAATAAATAAAATAAATAAAATAAATAAAATAAATAAAATTAATAAAATAAATAAAATAAATAAAATAAATAAAATAAATAAAATAAATAAAATAAATAAAATAAATAAAATAAATAAAATAAATAAAATAAATAAAATAAATAAAATAAATAAAATAAATAAAATAAATAAAATAAATAAAATAAATAAAATAAATAAAATAAATAAAATAAATAAAATAAATAAAATAAATAAAATAAATAAAATAAATAAAATAAATAAAATAAATAAAATAAATAAAATAAATAAAATAAATAAAATAAATAAAATAAATAAAATAAATAAAATAAATAAAATAAATAAAATAAATAAAATTAATAAAATAAATAAAATAAATAAAATAAATAAAATAAATAAAATAAATAAAATAAATAAAATAAATAAAATTAATAAAATAAATAAAATAAATAAAATAAATAAAATTAATAAAATTAATAAAATAAATAAAATAAATAAAATAAATAAAATAAATAAAATAAATAAAATAAATAAAATAAATAAAATAAATAAAATAAATAAAATAAATAAAAAAAATAAAATAAATAAAATTAAAAAAAAAAAAAAAAAAAAAAAATAGAATGATGCTCAACTATAGATACAAGGTTAGCTGATATCTGATTATGTCTACTATTTAAAATTGTATACTAGCCCAGCAAGTCTATAAGCACCTATACTCGTACTACGCATCCAATTGAAAATGGTACGTAAATAATAAATGCACCATGGTACATCACAAACTGTACCACATCGTGACCAATAGTCAAACAATAAATTTGCAACAAGCTCACATCCTAACCAGCTCAAACACTCTTATGAAGAAGTCCATAACCATTAAAAGAATAAAGAGGAGAGCCCTTAATAAAATAAAATCCCCGATTGTCTTCAGTATCCCAAATCCAGCGGCCCAACTATGTCATGTTGCACTGCGCCCGCCACCCTGAGACATAAATATGAAAAGTCTCATGTGCCTGTAATTTCACCGGCAACCATACCTTACAAACCGGAACACGGCAATGCGAGCACTACCGCTATGAGGCAGAAATAGGTGAGGTGGTAGTACTTCCCCGTGGAACTATTTCTTATAAAACTTCTCTACTACTACTAGGAGCTCTAAAAACTACCTATATGACTTTTATACCCTAAGAAATTCTACAAAGTCATACAATTAACTTCGTGGGCAGGGTACCGTTACTCAAACGGTACTCACCACCACGGTGCTCACCTCCACTGCCACTTCCACATTCACTCAGAATAGCATTGGAATAGCATGACCAGATAAACGGCAAAGTTAAGAAGTATTTCCAGTTCCTCGACATTGCAAGCTCCACTGAATCAGCGCTCGTCAGTGCCCGCAGTCTATATTATCTTAGGCCTGGCACGTCATTTACACATTCACGAAGAATGCCAGCTCTCGCAAAGCACACATGAACTCTCAACGTAGGCCTAAGACATGCTATTATTATGGCTCATTCGGCCAATCGTATAAAAGGCCAAGATTTTACGAGCGGGCCGTGACCAAATGTTTATGCCGAGATTTTATTGGTAGAAAACTGAGTCCTTGCCTTGGACGTCATAATAGGTTCCAGCTTGACGTTTTTACCCGACAACGGGTAAGAAGGATTATGTTTTTTAGCAGTCTATGTATGTATGTCGACCTCTGTGGTGCGGTGGGCGAAGGTTCGCCTGCGACGCAGGAGGTTGCGGGTCCGTTTCCCGCCTCGGAATAAATATTTGTACGATCTGCAGATATTTGTTCAGGGTGCTCTGGGTATTATCTATGTATAGTAAAAAAAATATGTAATGTATTGTATTAAGTATATCAATTATCTAGTACCCATAACACAAGCTCTGCTTAGCTTGGGGCTAGATAATGGTTTGTGAACTATCCAGCATTATTTATTTTATTTTTATTTATATATGTTTGTATTTACATGGTATGTTTCACCGTAGCGCCTAAACTACTCATCCGATTTTGATTAATGAGGTTCAATCGATTCGTTATTATGTTCTGGGTAACATGGGTCATAGATTTAAATAACAAGATGAGATCGAACTTATAAAAAATTGTTTTGTCATTACACCAAGCACCACAGATCACGTGCGAACGAAGTCTTGACTGTTTGCCGTTGATGTCTCGCATCCGATTTTGATACCGAAAAATGAAAATTCTCGTCCTTCTTCTTCTTCTTCTTCTTCCCATAAGTCTTAACGCTTATAGGCTAAACTTTATAAGAACAAATTAAATAAGAGTATTTCAATGTGGCATTTTTGAAAGAAAAGTCTTTATTTTTATGTAAATTCATTTAATTGTGTTTTTTAAAGTTATATGACGTAGTAAGTCCAATGGATAATTCTCAATGGATCAAACAGGAACTACTCACGTAATTTTGGTGGCATTTTCCCCGGTGGAACATATTTATTGAGCACATATTGTGGGGTGGTGTAGATAGATAGAAGATTGATGCCCGTCTGCACTAAACTTTGAAAGCTCCTAAGTTCATGCTTATCTCTTATGACGTTCTTAATGATGTAAAATGCGTTGCACCAAACTCTTAAGTTTCCTAAATGCGTTAAGACATGTCCTAAAGTTACGGCCTCTATTTTGCGATCTTAGCACTAAGCAAGCGCTTAGAAGTGTCAAACAAGACTGACAGTCACATTGATAAAGTAACGTCAGTCAGTCATGTCAATTCATTGACTTTTTTAGATGGAAGTGCCGTCGAGAGAGTACCTACCTAATCGGTTTCTTGTGCCGTACGTATTGTTTGTGATTAAAATTGGATCAGTACTTTAAATTATGAGTGAACTCGACGATTTTATGGGATTTCTTGAGTACGTTGACGACCTCGATAATCATATTAAGTAATTTTACTTAATATGACTTTGCCTTTTTCTTGTAACAGGCGTACAAATCGTAATTTGTACGGAGAAATTCGTTGACCTTTTCCTCTTTACTATCTGCTTCTGCATTATAGTTTAAATTGTTTTTGTTTATTTCGAAAAACACCACAACTTCGAAAGAAAAGCGCACGAATGGTCGCTCAGGTCGCTGTTGCTGGTGCTGTCAGCTGTCAGTCAAGTGTCAAAACAACAACTATCATAGACAAATATAAAAATGTTCACTCTTTCATTCACTTACTTACGAAACGTCAGTTTTAGGAGTCGCTTACGTAAACTTGTTGGCGCAGACGAAGTTGATGCTTAGGGATGCTTATGTCAGACATAGCTTAGGTGTTGTCTTACTAAGTTTTGTCTTTGTTGACTTTAGTGCAGACGGGCATATGTCTTTTCAGAATGGTGGATTTTTTCTCTAAAATCTTGGTTTTTCTACCAGCATTTTAAACTGGGTTATGACTACTTGAGACAATGGAGACTCTTGACGACTGGACTTAGTTTTATAACTTGAGTTTGTTATTACTAGGCATAGTCTAATTGTTGGGAGCTATTTAAAATAAACTATAAGATTTAAACCAAAAACGGGGAGCGCTGTCTGTTTTTTTTGTTATCTTATATAGCGGTTGTCAAATTAAAAAACTGGCCAAGTGCGAGTCAAACTCGCGCACGAAGGGTTCCGGTACATTATCTATAAAAACTGCAATAAAATCACGTTTGTTATATTACTCAATATTTCTTTTATTCTGTTTTTTAGTATTTGTTGTTATAGCAGCAACAGAAATACATCATCTGTGAAAATTTCAACTGTCTATACCTATCACGGTTCATGAGATACGGCCTGGTGACACCATTATGTATAAAAACTGCAAAAAAAAAGGTTTTTTGTATCGGAGCCCTCTTAAATATTTATTTTCTTCTGTTTTTCACGTCCACCTAGGACGCGCCCTATGTGGCATTGCACTGCGCCCGCCACCCTGTGACATAAAGATGAAAAGTCTCATGTGCCTGTAATTTCACCGGCACCCTTACCCTTCAAACCGGAACACAGCAATGCGAGCACTACTGCTTTGCGGCAGAAATAGGTATGGTGGTAGTACTTCCCTGGATGAACTCTTTCACAAAAAAGCTCTACTACTACTAAAGTTAGTGCATTAGTTATTTTCAACGTTTTAGTTTATAACTCTATTTATCGTGATTTTCCAGGGCTTACGCCTATATTTTCTTGAGAGTGCTGTGATTTATTTAACTGCTAGTTGCGATTGTATGCGTAAAGTGCTTCAAAAGACACGTCTAAAAGATCTAGTACGTCGAAATGCTCTCTCATGTATTGAGCGTAAAGTGTAGGTATCCGTATATTCGCCAAATCTCACTATAATCACACCGTAAACCGAGCATCCTAAGGGATCGTATAAACATCATCCTTTCCTTCTACCCAAGTTGATTCCAGGTTATGACTGTGCGAACTCGCAGAGATCTGATGGCAGACCAATGTTCCAATCGCGCTCATATTGAAACAATATTATAACGTACAATAATCAAAACAAAACACCGTAACACCGTTTACGTTATTTAGTACATCTGGATTGAGGGATCCTTGCTTGAATTGAGCTGTGGTTTCCTTAAAACTATGTACAAAATACGCAATATTTTAATCAATATTTTTATCAGCTTTGTTTAATCTTGTCATTGTAATTTTATAGTTAGTTAGTTGTATAAGTATGCTAAAAATGTATTTTATTTTTAAATTGCCTGTATCTGCATGCACGACGCTCAATCGGAACCGAAGCGGATATCCGTGGTTCACTCTGGGCCTCAACGGAAGATCAGCGCTGGGTTGCCAACGCGGCCTAGCAAACGCTGAGTTGAGGACCCTTTTGTGGCTTACGTCAGGCACACACACAAATTGCCTTATTTTTTATATCTGTGTGTGTAATTTGTTTTTGTTTTAGTTTTTTATTTTATGATGTTTGCTTTTACGTGTTGAATGTGTGTGTCTTTTATTGTTTAGTCATAAATAAACGTTTCTTTCTTTCTTTCTTTCAATATCGAAAATATAAATTCAATATTTTTGTAATTGTAAATACCTATTTCTGCCGCAAAGCATTGCTCGCATTGCTGTGTTCCGGTTGAAGGGTATGGTTGCCGGTAAAATTACAGGCACATGTAACTTTTAAACTCTGTCTCAGGGTGGCGGGCGCGATGCAATGCCACATAGGGCGCGTACTTGGTGAACGTGACGTATGTGATAATGTACTGTTTATAGGCTGAAGTTACCGCTTAACATCAGGTGGGCTATCTGATTGATCCGTCATACCAAGCTGAATAAAAAATAAATAAAAAATAAAACTATAAAATAGTCATTAAGTAGTCAATTCAAGAAGAATAATTCTTACTCTCCCTTTTTATTCCTGACAGGCATTATAGGCATTATTATATCCTTCCTTTCCTATCCATTCCCTTAATTCCAGGTTACGACTTTACGAAGCACAGGAAGCTGAGGCTCCTGACTGTTGCCGCAAGCTCTGCAAAGTAGTTCGGGACCTTCAGAATATCAATACCAACTGTCTAGTTCAGGCGTTCAGCTGCTCGTGCTGTGAGCTGGAGAGATGTTTGCAGGTGAAGTGCATTTATATGTACTTGAAACAAGGTTGAGTTTTGTATAGACCAAAGCATCACAACGAAAATTGACGAACGAAACACTCCGCCGAGGTAAGTATTTACTAGTAAAATAAAGATGAAACTCGACAAAGGCGTGATGTCAATTAACATAGTAGAAAACACACGAGAATAATATGCTAATGGCATTAAGTAACACAAGGCAAATCTAACATCATCGTAGTGAACTTTTGAACATTCGAAATTTGCATATCTTCGCTTGCAGGAGGCAAACTTGTCAAAGTTACAAGTTGGCTGAAATAGAAGTTGATATCTTATAAACTTTATCAATGTTGATTAAGTTATGACTTAATCCTTTGAAGTTTACTTGGAGAAAGCCAATTTATCTGAATATTTTTATCTAAGACTAGCCTTTTGCTCGCGGCTTCGCATGCGTGGTGTCAGAATAAAAAACAGTCCTTAGCCCCCTTCCCTGCCCCCCTCAGCATCCATCCACACACCAAATATCATCAGGATCTGCTAAACCGCATAAAAATATATCACTCCGGCTAGCCGGACTACATAACCGGACCAAACTCAGCAGCTATAATGTAGCTTCCTCTAAATGAAAGAATTTTAGGAATCTTATAGGTGTTTCCGGATATCACCCCCCCAGACAACACCGCATATTCTACAGAAACTGTTTCGTTTTTCGGTAAGTTTCAATTAAATCCGTCAAACAGTTTCAGCGTGATGATTTTGAAACAAACAGACAGAACGCCAAAAATGAAAAAAAATTGCTGCATTGACATATATACAGTGGTGGCCATATAATTAAGAACGCTGATATAAAGGGAAGATTTTTTCCAACTAAGATGCAATAGTAGATTGTATCATAAGGGAGCAACATAATATTTTTACGGCGAGGGCGTTTTTTGAATCCAGAGCGAAGTGAGGGATTCTAGAGTAGAATCCCGAGCGTAGCGAGGGATTCTTTAGTAGAATCCTGAACGTAGCGAGGGATTCAAAGTACGTCGCCCGAGCCAAAAATATATGTTGCGCCCGTGTGATACACTCTGCTTTTCATCACCCACTATGAGAAAATAAAAGGCGCCTCATATGTTATTGTAATATTATTATTTAATAAAACAAATGGTTGTTTTTTTGTGTTTTTGTGTTTTTTTGTTGTGTTTGTGTTTTTGAGTTTTTTTTGGGTGTTTTTTTGTGTTTTGTGTTTTTTGTGTTTTGTGCTTTTTTGTGTTTTTTTTGCGTTTTGTGTTTTTTGTGTTTTTTTTGTTTTTTGTGTTTTTTTTTTGTGTTTTTTGTGTATTTTTTGTGTTTTTTCTTGTGTTTTATGTTTTTTGTGTTTTTTTGTGTTTTTTGTGTTTTTTTTGTTTTTTTTTGTGTTTTGTGTTTTTTGTGTGTTATGTATTTTTTGTGTTTTTTCTTGTGTTTTATGTTTATTGTGTTTTTTTTGTGTTTTTTTGTGTTTTGTGTTTTTTGTGTGTTATGTATTTTTTGTGTTTTTTCTTGTGTTTTATGTTTTTTGTGTTTTTTTTGTGTTTTTTGTGTTTTGGGTTTTTTGTTTTGGGTTTTGGGCCGTCGTACCAGCCAGTATTAAAACAATATTTGCGTTCGAATTATTTGGCGCTGGTTCCAAATTCAATAAGTGCGCCGCAATTATCTTTGCCGCGCACTTTTTGAATTAGGAACTTAATAAGTGCGCCGGAAAACTCATTACTGCCCGCTAAAAGTTTCTCATAGAAAACACCACCGTTGGGTGCACTTAAAGGCGAACCCAGTCGTCCTTTTCGAATAGATGGGATGAAAAACTAATTGTATGCATTTGTTTTTATTTCTCTCGGTATCGTAAAACATTTCCATATTACCACAAAATTCATTGATACACATGATTGGCTAAAAATCAATAGGCAAACTTTTTACACTACTTTTAAACAAAGTATTCCTTATTACTGGCTGGTCACGTAATTAAGAACGCTAAGTAGTTTATACCTAAATTCAAATTTAAATAGAGAACACTCAGTCGATTTGTTACTGTTTGTATAATTTTGGCGCCATTACGTGTTGTAAAAGATTAAAGGTGATTGCTTCTTTAGAAAAAACAATGGGAAAAAATAAAAGTTGTGATAAATCTACAAGGGAAGTAATAATAAAACTTCGCCGGAAGAATTGGTCTTATAAAAAGATAGACGACCATCTGCAATGTTCAAAAACGATGGTTTTCCACGCTGTAAAGCATTTTGCTACTTATCAAACTACTTCGAATGTTCCACGTGTACCTAAACAGAGAAAAACAACTCCTCGAGATGACCGAAACATCGTTCGTATGGCAAAACAAACTCCTTTTAAAGGGTCCAATGAGCTTAGAAAATAATATTTTGGTGAAAACAACCCTTCAGCACGCACTATTCGAAGACGTTTGGTAGAAGAAAAATTGCACGGTAGGATAGCAAGAAAGGTACCCATGTTAAAACTTTGCCACAGGCAAGCCCGGCTTGCATTTGCGAGAAAGTATGAAAACTGGACTGTGCAACAGTGGAAAAATGTACTTTTTTCTGACGAGACGAAAATAAACAGTATGTTCTGATGGAAAACGATATGTACGACGTCCCCCGAATACAGCATTCGACCCAAAGTACACGAAAGTTACATTAAAGCACGGTGGTGGAAATGTGAAAATTTGGGGTTGCTTTTCTGGACATGGTGTAGGACCTGTAAAGTTGATAAAAGGTAACATGGATCAGTTCCAATACAAAAATATACTGGAAGAAACAATGTTACCATACGCTGAAGACATTCTACCGGTCATTTGGACATTCCAGCATGACAATGATCCAAAGCACACTGCACGCACCGTAAAGGAATTTCTTACAGCGCAATTAGTTTCTGTCTTAGACTGGCCTGCTAACAGTCCAGATCTAAACCCAATAGAGAATCTGTGGTTTGAAGTAAAGAAATAGGTTTCAAATACAAAGTGTGGAAATTTAAGAGAGTTGTATGACGTTTTTTTAGAAGAATAGAACTCTATTTCTCTTGCAAAATGTCAAAAATTAATAGAGTCAATGCCTCGCCGGTGTAAAGCTGTAATTAAAAGCCGTGGATATGCTATGAACTATTAATTTTAGTTAAATAATTATTAAATTTCTTTTTATGTTTCCTGTGCTACATAATATTGTGATTTTTTAAATCTAAGTGTCATACAAAACAATTCCCGAGCAGTTAAATAAATCGTTCTTAATTATTTGTCCAGTTTTAGTACTATTTGAATGTGTTACTTTGATAAAATCAATAAAATGTGCAAAAAATTGTTAGCGATTTCATACTTTATTCTTAAGTCAGGTTGCTCTATTAATGTGACTATTATATAACATAACTAGTTGCTTCTCAGAAGGTACACATCTCTGTGTATGATACGATTTAAATAAAAAACTTCTAGAACTTCAAATCGTTCTTAATTATATGACCACAACTATCGGCTTAGATTAGAATTTCCAAAAAAAATATAATGTACAGATTCGGCTCAGTAAAAATACAGTAAAATTCTACGAACATATAATATATTATATGGTTTATTTTAAGTTTATATGAAACTAGCGACTCGTCCCGGCTTCGCACGGGTAGTTGTTTCAGGATAAAAAACTGCGCCGCCAACCCTCCTATTCCCCCCCTAGTAGTCTATGTCACTCAGGGTGAATGTAGCTTTCCAATGGTGAAAGAATGTTTGAAATCGGCACAGTAGTTTTTGAGTTTATTCATTACAAACAACACACACACAAAAATACAAATCTTTCCTCTATATACTCGTATTAGTGTAGAAGTGTAGATAGTGTAGACTAGTAATCAGAACCGTGAGCTGATGAAAATAAGCCCAAATACTGCATAAAGGAGTTCTGTTGTCCACGTCTCCATCTTCAGGGGTCCCAATGTAGGCTAAGTAATAGGGTCCCGTCGGCACCCTTTGAGTACGGAACACTACAAATCAATCAACTTCCTCAATAGGTTTCTGTTGACACGGAGTCAATTGGAAACGTTCATTGTATTTCTTTCTTCGCCCATGCAAGGTTTTCGCAAGGCGGCTGTTGACCCCAGGTGGTATGCCAATCAATAACAGAACCCTACACACGCGAAACAGGTAGCTAAACTACTCAAATACGAGGGCAAGTCTATATAAATGAACGACTTGACTTTGAAACTTCGTTCTCTTTTGTATTTTTCTTTTAAACTTTTTTAAGATAAACTGACCCACTCTGATTAAATTTGACCCACTTCCTGGTGTTCTATTGAGCTGAAATTTAGCACACCTGTAAAGGTCTAATGACAATACAATATAATAAATAAATAATAATAAATAAATAAATAAATAATGCTGGACACAGTTCACACATTAATGGTAACAGCAAGCTGATCGGATGATGGAGACGGAAAGTGGACAGCGGCACTCCTCAATGAATTAGTAGATTGGCAGTGTGCGGGCTCATTTTGATCAGCACACTGTTCCGATCAGTATTTTCAAAAAAGCATATACAGTTTTGAAAATAAAATTTTCCACCAAAAACTTTTTTATTGAAGAAGTAAGTAAGGGGGTCTACTTACATGGTTTTGTTTTCCTAAACTGGTACCGTAATATCAATAAGCTTTCCTTCGAACCGTTTAAAGTGCAGACATTAGTGCCAGCCTACATTCGGCGCCAATCTGTCTGGCTGAGTGCGCACAGAACCTCTTCTGCTTACATTTCCGCTCAATATTCACAAAATATTACGTGCATATATTTCCTTATAAGGAACAAAGCAGCCAGATCTACTTGATATATATATCAAGTAGATTCCGGCTGCTTTGTTCATTTCTATGCTATCTCACATTATGTAACTTCAAGACCGATATTTTATCCATAACTCGTAAGATTCTACGACTGTTGTAAATCACTTCAATTCGATGCAACTCTTTACGCAATTTTAAAATCTGTAATTTTTACAAGCTCTTAGAACCACTTCTTGAATTCCGATTGATCTGAAATTTTGCATACCTGTCCATTTCTACAGACAATACAATATTATGGTGACATCAAGCTTATCTGATGATAGAGACGGAAGGTGGACAACGGAGCTCCTCGATCGATGATAGTAGTAGACTACGTGTTTAGGCTCATTTTGATCAGCTCACGGTTCTGCCTTATTATTTCATCATCAGTCGGATGTACACCTTTTAAAAGCTTGTTTTAAAAAATATTTTTTTCAACATAAAAGTTTTTATATCTGTACTTAGCATCTTTATTGTAAGTATATTAAATTGTAGACCTGTATATAATTTACTTACAGTGTCATATATAAGACAGAGTACGGTTACATCACAAAACATTCTCCTTTTCCAGAGCACAGACATAGTATTGATGCTTGATGGCTGCCCCAACGTGGACTTGACATTTGAAAAGAGATTCAGCCTCCAAGCTCCGTTAGTGAAGCATTACGCCGATTGTATCGCCACAGAGTGTCCTAAAGCTTTTGTGATAGTGTGCGCTTCGCCTATCGACTGCATGGTGCCGTTAGTCTCTGAGGTGATGTTTCTATTTTTTAATCTTAACAATGTTTTGTCCTAAATATCTATTATCATCCACATCATCAGCCTACAGGAGTCCACTGCTGGATATAGGCCTGCTTCATAGAATGCCATGAGGAACGGTCCCATCCACCGCCTTCTTGCTACATTTATAATTTCCATCGAAAGGGGGGCATCGTTGTAGCGTTCTCCGGTTTGTCAATTGTCACTTCAACTTACTAATTCTGAGAGCTATGTAGGTGATCATGGTTCTTCTACGGATCTCCTCATTTCGGATTCTATCACGCAGTGAAACCTCTTAGGGTACACTGTATGGAGTATGTATGGAGTGGCACTGACTGAAAAGCAGAATGAGCAGTCTACGGTAACATCTACGCGAGCTGAGATGATGGTCTGAAAACACGACGTGCCTTCACTTCCTGCCTTTATAAACTATTTGTCTTAGCATGCCCATTCAATTCAGCAAAGTGTCACTTCTACTTATAAAGTTTATATAATTATTCATAGGCGTTCGTAGGCTACGATAAGCGCCTGATTGATCTACAAAAGCAACGTCAAAAGCTCGGTTCAGCTCTCGGACAAACATGAGCATGCCCTTTCCCGACCTTTACAACACAAACAGAGTTACATAACAAGTCTGCAATGCATCCTTCGAGTGACATAAAGCATTTACGAGCTGCTCATGGCGGGATACCATCGTTTATGGCTCGTAGGATCGCAACGAATGTTATGTGCGCTTTTATGGATATCGGTAGCTAATTTCATCAGTGGTTCATCTATAAGGACCTTTATTGATGGTAGTAATTTCAATTCTTGTTGTTTGTATGCGAATTACGAAAGGAAACTTGTATACAGCTATTATTATTTAAGGAATATGTTTGCCTATGTGTAGCAGGTGAAATAATACGAGTCTTTACGTAAACCGAATATATTCCGCGGTTATAATACTACACAAGTTATCGATATCAATGGCCAGAGATGACTGAAGCTTGCTTGTGTGCGCCCACTCGTAATGCAAATCTCGATTCAGCATTTCTGTAGCAACGCACACTGCTACAATTACAACGTCATTTTTAGTAGTTTTGCGCACGTTAAAGCCATCTAAAATTATTTCGTTTGGTCGGTTCAAATCATCATCATCATCATCATCATCATCATCATCATCATCATCATCAGCCCACAGAAGTGCACTGCTAGGCATAGGCCTCCCCCGCAGAATTCCTTGTCGAACGGTCTAGAGCTGCCTCTAGCCACCGTTTTCCTGCGACCTCTTTTCTGTCTTTGGGCCATCGAGTCTCTGGCCTTCCTCTTTTGCGGCGCCGTCCGATTTGTGTTTGCCACTCGAGAACTTCTATTCACAACGGTTATCATTTCTGCGAGCTATATGGCCTGCCCGTTGCCACTTCAAGCTGCTAATTCTGAGGGCTATGTTGGTGATCTTGGATATTCTCATTTCACATTAAATCACGTAGTGCAACTCCGAACATAGCTCTCTCCATAGCTCGCTGCGCAACTTTGATTTTTCCTATGCGACTAAATGGCCACTTATGTACATTTATGCTTTGACTGGATTAATGTGCTTGGCTAATGCCGAGGCCACAGCTACGTCTACTAATAACCACACACAGTCCTTTTCATTTTGACGTCTACGAAGTGGTTTTTGATGAACGATTATTTTCTGCGGTGCTTTTCCAGAATGCTCTATCAATATCAATAATTTCCCAGATACTATTCAATCAAGATATTTTGGCTTTACTCCACTCCAACATGGAGCGCGGTTAGTTCCAAGAAAATAAACGTTGTTTTTGTGCCGAGCCACCCCGCGAGCCTGTGACGTAACGTTGCCCCAGAATAGGACACAGTATGTAGGACTCCACAGAATATGACGTAGGAGGCATAAAAACCGACGCAAAAGAGCCGCTATTGTAGTCCGCGACCCTTTGTTGCCGAATCAGGAATGAACTTTCTAATATCGGAATGTTTTTTATGTTTATGCCGGATCTTATCAAGTTTATGTATTGAGATTGTGTATAAAATAACTGTGGGATTCAGGACTTCAGGGCGCGATTTTGTTTTATTTTATTTTCAGACTGAAAATGTGCTACGCTTTTTTTATAGTTGTGAAATATTGCCACGGCGATGTTACTTCAGGACCAAACGACCTATTCTCCAGACTGAAAAAAATCACAACAATAATAAGAGTTTATTATAACTTATTCCTGTCTGATATCCATATTAGAAAGCTTCTAGCCCTTTTACGGACTAAAATAACTCAAAAGAAGCTGTTTTGGTGGTTAGTCCAAAACCGTTTCCCATACAAAACTTGTAGGAACCAATGTCGGTGAATAGATCAAATTTCATCACTATTTGAAGTAAAAACTAGTCAAAAAGGCAATTCAAAAAAAGATTTTAATACTAATAGTTTTCAAATGTATTTTTACCTAACGACGCAAAAGAGGAATGCCCCCTTTCGATGGACCAAAGACATAATAGAGGCCGCAGGAAGGCAGTGGATGGAGGCGGCTCGAGCCCGTTCGTATGGTATTATATGGGGGAGGACTATGTCTAGCAGTAGACTTCTGTAGGCTGATGATGTTGATGAGAATGTATTTTTCATACAAATATAGGGCTATGCTGCTATGACCTTGTAACGCCCCCCCCTACTTTAACTACTTTACCTAATACCTAATAATCTATATATCTAATATACCGCGCGCACTCACCGACTTCCTACTTTACTCTGTGGAGTTTACGATAACTTTAATCTTACCTACTTCTTTAAACACTATAAATTGGCCATGTGATCGTCTAGATATATCTCTACGTTGTGTATTGTAGTAACTCGAATTCCTTTTTTGTTAATATTGTCGAGTCTTAACGTATCCTAACTACATAAAATATTCTACCCTTTTATCGATATCCTCGTAATAGTTGCTACTAATTCTAATAGAAAAGATACCTACTTAAATTTTATTTTACTTCCGTACACATCGGAACAATTAATTAAAAGATTACTCCAGGGATTTATTTCCTCTATAGTTTGTTATTCCTTTGTTAAAAGAATAAGCTGCAATTAAGGTTCTTAGTAATATTTTGAACTTTCTGATTTTGCAATATCTGAGATTTATTAATTTTGACACCAGGGCTTCAATACAGACACGTTTGTCTTGTGCTAATTCAAGTTACTTATTACGTGACAGATTTGCATCTGTAATAGATCCATTAGGGAAATGATAAGAAATTACTTGTATAAATTATTTGTTTCTTAGATAAGATTTTTAAGTTATTTCTTTAATTGTTTGGAAGGATGAACCAAAAATGATAAGGTTCACATCCAGAGATAAGCGACTTTTTGGAGAACAGCCCCGACCTCGCTGCCCACGGTGGTTTTCTACCATAACTTTTGGTCAAACCTCCCTCGCTTGGACATAGGTAAATACCTAATATTGTCCGGGAATTTTATCCAAATGATATTCTAATTCAAATCAATTCTTTTTACTTTAATACTAGGGCTTTCAGAGGATCGCGAACCTATTTCCGTCGGAGTAAGTTTGTTAGTCATTTTCAAACATTCCAGGGAATTTACATTTAATCAATAATGCAAAATCAACCACATACATCCTTCACCTTTGGTTAACTTTGGGATTTATCTAGGCTTCCTAAAGCCTAGAAAAATCCCTACTTGATTCATACTCCTACTTACAAATAATTCTAAAAAATTCTCTGTAGAATAAATAGAATTCCTAGTTGGATTATCCAGGTAGGAATAATCAATTGTGAAAACTCTTGACTATATTTAAATGAATTTTTCCTTCCGCGAATGTTAATTCTCAATTACAAGATTCTCCTTTTTATCTAGTATTTTAATACGTTTGATAAATATTTTGCCCGTTCCTTTATGAAAGAATAATAGTAAACTAAATTAAATCACCGGTTAAATTTTAGAAAATGCCAATTTGTAAGATTGGTCTACATACGCACTAATACAATGCCTACATAAGTGTGCCTGATTACCTGGCTAAATTGGGTGTGTGTGTTTCAAAACTTCGAGAATGCGATCTCATATTATTTTAAATGTGCAAGTTAATTGTGTGTGTCTTCTGACGATGTGCAAGGTCAGAATACCTAGATTGAACTATTAAGGATAGGAAATCTGTCGCTGTGTAACCTAAAGCGACAGACGGAGCCTAGAGGTCAGGAATAAGGTATTAGGAGGGATAAGATCTTGCTTATTCAGCGGACTCACTGAATAACTCTTTCGAGCAGATAAAGGGTTTCCTGTCAAGCAAGATATCGGAATTCTGAAAACATTAAAGTAGAAGATATTCTATAGACTACGACAGTCTAACAAATATCTCCCTTCGAAGATCGATCACTTTTTCACTAGCTAAACATAACATTGACTTTGAATATTTAAGAACACTTGAAAAACATCACCAAAAAGAAACTAGTTAATTTCCTTTATTTTGGACGGCTTTTCAAATTAATTTTATATATCACAAAAATTTAAACTTTCACTAAATTATATTCAATTTCACTTATTATGGACTATTCTACCTTCTAGAATCAATCCTAATATTTCAAAGTATAAATTTCTAACTTTTAAACGAGCTTTAAAATCACTTCGTACTTAATTAACACAATGTTATATTTTACCCCCAGCGCACTCGCGCAGACGTGTTACTACTTCCAAAATTACCCAGCACTAATCCCGCTTTTGGCCGTTACTTCTCTATTTAAAGTCGCCATCCAAGATAAAACATTCCATTTAATTTTGAATCTTATTCATACGATTCCTAAACAGGAATTGGTGTGTTCCTTCAAAATATTCTGAAAAACGAATGTTTATTTTTTATGTAAGTAAACATTCCCACAGGCCAATTCTCTGAAAAAACGACAGAACAAACCCTCTATTGTTTTCGACCTCATTATTCAAGTATCGCTCGATTTATTTGATAAAAATATATAATAATTTTATTTGAGCATTTGTGAGATATTAATGAAACCAGTAAGGGTGGTTCGTTACAACCTACTATGGTGTAGATATCGTAAAAATTCTTTCACCAACATTTGTTCAATCAAAAGCTTGTTTTTTCTAACACTCATCATCCTGAATACGAAAATATCAGGTCAGTTCAAGCAAGGGGATCTCTTGGGAGTTTCAGTTACATCAACAGTTTAATCAGTGTTAGCGCGATACAATTTTTACGTTAGCAAACCAAAAATAGAGCGGTTGTACCCCAATATCTTTTAATCTTTTAATTGCGAGGTAGTTCCTTTAAAGGAACTATTGGGACATTTTTGTCCCACTAGTTCCTTTGATTATTTCATGGGACATCAATTAACGTCATTTTGTCCCTTTAACCCTGGAAACTCTAAAATCGAGTGTTCAGCCACTTGGATGATAGATAAGATAATGAAACCTCTTCATAGTTACTTAATAGATAACTCATCGTTGTCAACAGACGCTAAAAGAGACGGGGTGGTACGACCCTCGCAAAGTGTTGGGCTCCCTAGCGGTGCCTGAAATGAGGGCTAGCACCTTAGCAGCCCGTGTGCTGTGCCTCGAGCCCAGGTACACAAGGGTGCCGTGTGTCGGTGGAACAGAAGGCGGCATGTTGGTGCCTCTTTTCTCAAAGGCTGTGGATTGCTTTGATTTTGCTACGGTACTTTCTTTAATTCACTAAACTTTTTTGAGAATTTTATGTACTGACGAGTAGGTGTGTTTGGCCTAAGAATAGACGGCTCTGTCTCCTCTCTTGGATGCGGTAAAAGCTGATTAACGTTGGTTAATGTTGTAAAACAGGGATGGGTAGCAAATCATTATAGCAAATCAACTCATTTCATTTTATGGGGGAAGCTTCGTCCAGTCTTTGACGTTTAAAGGCTGCTGCTGATGATGATGATGACTGTGCAATGAATATTTTTTCTAATCCTTTTCGGACTCTTTGGTCAACTCAGCCCACACGCCTCGGTGGCTAGTATGATTCCACGTCTTAATTAATTAGTTACTCCAAGACAGAATCTTCAAAGGTCACACTCATAAGTCACAGGTCAAAAGAATAAAACTGATTGATGTCAGTAAATTTTTATAGCTGTGTATTTTTAGAAGACCTTCCCAGATCCAATTTTAGACATGACTGACACATTCGAAAATGGACAGGAAATTAGCCGCCCGATGGGTAGTAGGCCCCGCTCGCTCGCACTGCAACAATGATCACGATAGATCGTGCGATGTGACACTCTGGATCACTGAAGCCCAAATAGATGTCATGACGTGCACAGATACCTAGTACATAAACTAACAGATACTATACGTTGTGACGTGCTTCACTAGCTTTACTCCACGTGACAGATTCTGTGCCAAACCAATAAATAGCCTTTGATGTATTACACTGAGACCTATTTGCCAAAATTGTCTATTACATGCGGTCATCTAGATAGATAGAAAGATTAAATCGTTATTTTAATAACAGTTATAACTCACAGAAATACGAAAACAAAAATTTCACATAAAAAACAAAGAAATACACAATGGGCGGTCTTATAGCTTATAGTGATTTCTTCCTGACTCCAGGCTAACTTAGGGTGAAGAGGACGGAAGAATGAGACAGTAGTGTATGTTTTCATAGTTAAAACAAACATTGGCCTAGGAATTTTCTTTAAAAACTTCATAGGCACTTTGTATATAGTACCTACCTACCTACCATGTGCCTTTTCTATTCCACTCACCTATCTCTTGTAGGTATCTGAATTAATTTGTCTTCCACCGCACCTGAATTTCCTTCATATAACTAAGCTGTTTTTGATCACATCTTCATAATTTAATTCAACTACTACGTTTCCAAGGCCACAGATATCAATTCAAAATCCTCAACAATTGACCGTCAGCGGTCCACAATATTGCCCTGGCGAAGCCTTTAAAAAACAATCACTATAAACGGAGATCGAATAAATTCTTGGATTATCTGCCGGTCCTCACAAATCCCCTTAACCTTCAGAACGAGTTTTTCATGGTCGCGATGAAACCCACGTTTTTCAGGCAACCGAATGAGCAGTTTATCAGTGGAAAACTCGCCTTTTCTATGTGTTATTTCGCTCGCTTTTTCTTTTCTTTTGTATGAGTCATAGCATGAATATTTGGTGTGGCCAGACGGTACTTATGGGGTAATAGACCTGAGTAGCTGTACTTGTTTGACTCGGGTGCCCATAAAAAACTTCCTCCCCTTAGCGTTGTAATCCTAAAAACTGAGGGTCGTGATCTCTCTTTGCCAGACTATGTTGCGCCAATGAGCTCTGTTGCCGGCGAGCTGCACAGCTTCGTAGAGTTTGAGTCGAGAGTGGAGCGAATCTGGTCTGACCAACATTAAGGGTTTCAGCCTGGTGGACTCTTTCCCTCTTTGCCAGTGATAATCAGCTTGTCTGAGTTGTCACTGCGTTTCTGTGCTAATATGACCAAAATACTCAAGGCCTCTCTGGAGACAGATCGTCTTCTTGCTGGAGGAAAGCCTTGTATTTGATTAGTTATCATGAGTTTTGACACGTTCATGCTACGGGTTATCCAGGGGATTTGCAGCATCCCATCTCCAACACCACATCTCGAAAGCGTCTACACATCTGCGATCCTTCGCTCTGAGAGTCCAGGTTTTCACACCCTGCAGGAATATAGGATATACTGGGCTCGGGATGAGACTGATTTTGGTCCTGTTGGTGATTCTCCTATATCTTTAGATATTCCTACCAGCTGACCCATTTTGTAAAATACTTAGTTGAGTGAATATCCTGTCATCTCAGATCTGGAAACTTGTCCCTATTCCCGCAGCATAACGCGTTGCTGATGACAGACGCAGTCAGAGCTGCTCCCGCGGCGTTATCGAAGACTTCCATGAAGGCAGCGGACCTCAGTGAGGCACACGCTTTAGCTGGGCTCGTGACAAAAGTGGCCCATGCACTTCTATGCCACGATATCCCGAGGGTGACGGGCTATGTAGAAACCGATCCTGGACAAGTTATATCTCCAGCCAGGTAATTTATTGTAACAGTTCAATGTAAGTTAGTGGTGTTAGCTGCCTTTATCAAAGTGCATGAATAAGCCATTCGTGCCTATTGAATTTGAATTTTATTTTCAAAAATTACGAGGAGTGTACTGCTAGGGCGTTTGAACAATCACACACTACAGTACAAAAATACGTATTATCAATACAAAACTAAATATGCGCTTCATTCGAATATTAATTAATACAAGTCTACGAACTTTTGAAGACACCATCTAGCAAGGCCCTAGCTCTAGCCTATGTTGTCAGTTTTTAATAAAATTATATAGTTCCCAAATCATAATGCTAGTTTGATTCTATAAAATCTAAGAGAAAACTGACAAGCCTTGATATTAGTTGCTAGATTGTGTTTTGAAGTAATTAATTATGCGGATGAAGAGCAAACTTCGTTATACAGCGTGTATATTCTCAACTAAATTCTTCAATTTTAAAACGTTTATCGTCGTTTAGCTACTATCAGAAGCATCCGGTTTGATATTGCCTATTTTAATATCTGTGTAGTACACAAAACCACTCGTAAAATGTTGTAATCCTCGGGCAACATCAACATTACGGCTAGGTACTAAAATTTAACGATGGTATCAAGTTCTTCCCAAATATAGACAGTGTTTAGCGTTGGTCCGTATATTCCTACTGAGTGTTGGTTAAGGAGTATAGAAGAAACATAGTCCACGTTAGTGCTATCAGCTATAAGTGATGAATTTGAAACCTAGGTGGAGAATCAACTATGGAAAAATATTAGCTCCGGCTGATCTGGTTGATTGACATTCGCTCTCCCAAATGAATCGCAAGCTGTTCCCATGATTTGATGGTAGTCAGAACTAAGGCCATGGTTTTCAAATTGGAGAAATGGATACTCTACATCAGATTCTTCTTGCCACAGATTCATCGCCAACGTCGTGGAGCTTGGAGGGCAGGGAATAACTAAGAGTCTCGGCCTGCCTAAGATGTCAGATAATGAGATTAATCTCATGACCAAGGCTGTAAACGAACTGGACGCACGTCTGGTGCTAGCACTGGACTGGTACAGGAAGTACAGCAGTTCTACTGTGCGGCTGGATGCGTGCGCGTCACAGAACGTGTTCTTCTCCTCCTCAACTCACAATAGATTCGACGACTGTGCCTACGCTAGTGTTTAAAGTTTGTTTTAGTGCAGTTCAATGTTGTGTAACTGTGATCGTTTTAAGTTAAACCTGCTGTGAAATTGTCTTTTGTGAACAAAATTGTTGTTATAAATAAATGATTATTATTTAGGACGTATTTATTTTTAGCACAACCTTCGCGGCTTCCTTAGCGGCACGCTTCACCCTTCTGCATCGATAATTACAAGAGTCAATTAGCGGTTTGTATCCTAGTTTGTATCATAGCGTAGTATCAATAGCCTCTTCTTTCAGCTAGTCTTGTTGTATGAAGGAATAACATAATAGGCAATATGTAAGACGCAAATAGTATCATTAGAAAGAAAAGAAAGAAAGAAAGAATATATATTTATTTGTATACAAGAGCTACACAGAAACACAGAACACACTAAGAAGAAACAGATATGAAGTTACTAGGTGTAACTCAAGTAACAAAATGGTTCTGCCTCAGCATGAGTTGGTTGACATCAAGCTAGCAACCAACGCTGGTCTTCCGGCAGAACCACTTGTTGGCGTTACGGCTAACCATTCGCAACGACTATACACACAACTAACATAAAGAAAACTAATAATAAGAATAAGGTAAAGAAAAGTAAGGTATGCTCAAATTTCAAAAAACCACTGACATACTTTTAGAAAAGGTAAGAAAGTTTTTTTTACAATAATCATACCAATGAAAAAAAAATTAACGTTCCGAAAAGGAAACTTTTACAGAGCACTTGTGTCGTGTCTTAGACTAGTTCTTTACTGTGCTACACCAGCGAAAATTCTACGCCTATGGCTACACCACCACACCCATTTAAGCAGAAGTGCTCGCGTTGCTGTGTTTTGGTTTAAAGGGTATGGGTGCTCAGTGCAATATGTTGCATGGGGCGCGTCCTAGGTGACGTACGTGACCTATAAGGTAATGCATTGTTATAGACTTGTACCTGTAATACAAATCAAACAAAAAATATTTCTAAATTAAGACTCCTTTCACAGTTTAGTTAGCAAAGAGTAGTTATTCTTATTGTAAAACTGTATAATCACTTTCTTTCTTTTAGATACCTCGCAATGGAACTGCTATTGAACAACAAAGGCATCTGCAAGAAATTTGACTTACCCGCCAAAATGAACTCCTTAGAAATGGAGCTAATGGATTTAGCACTGAGTGACATTGCGTACAATGTGGAGCTAGCACATTGCTGGCACCAGGCTACCAGCGTGGAGGAGTACGACCGGTGTGGTATGCAGATGTGTACACATTTTTGTAAAAAGAGGCATTACGACCATGTCGACTCGTGCGCTGTTCAAATGTGTTAAAACATTCTCCAATACGTGCCTCGTTCGAAGTGTATGAGACCACCAACTTGATAGCGACCACTTAAAAATACCTTCGTTTTTTTTCTTATATTTTCTTGCGAAAGTAACATATGAAGCACGGATACCAAGAAACTCTGATTACATGTAGTAGAAAAAGGAATTTCTGAATAGACTTACACGATCGTCAATCAAACACTTTAGATCTAACTATCAGCATCGCCAACAATGTTCCAGTGAATTCAAGATTTCAAGAATTTAGTTGCAAGTGTCGTATGGAAAAAAATGGTTAAACTAAGAAACCATAAAACAAAAATACGCTTGCTCTGTTTTATTTGCACAATGTCACAACTTTTACGCTTCATCTATTAACAATTTTTTTGGCTTCTTCTATAGCATGAAGTGTTTCAAGGTCCATTTTTTGCAAATGGGGGACTGTCCTTTGTTTCAAGAAACATTTTTCCCGCCATCCTGCGAACAAAGACAATTTACAAGTAAATGCCATGAGGAAAATTTGCGAAGGTGAAATAGGGAGATAACGGGTAAAACCTTTCTCCAAGAAATATTTCTTCCAGGTGTTATTTATGTGAGTAGGTAAGACCGTGCCTTGATGTGTCCGGTTTATGAATATACCTATGCGTCTCCTTCTGTGGATTTCGTAAAAGGTGACTTTGGGATTACACCAGGCATCTCCTGGTGAAATAGTTACACCGTGTTCTGTCTCGTTTGATCAAATTTGAAATTGCTTGCCAATGACGACCTCTGTAGCACAGCGAGCGTAGGTTCGTCTGCGACGCAGGAGGTTGCGGTTTCGATTCCCGCCTCGGAACAAATATTTGTGCGATCTGCAGATATTTGTTCTGGGTATTTTCTATGTATAATAAAAAATATCTATCTATGTATTGTATTGTATTAAGTATATCAGTTATCTAGTACCCATAAACAAGCTCTGCTTAGCTTGGGGCTAGTTAATGTTGTGTGAACTGTCCAGTATTATTTATTTATTAAAAAATATTAAAATCTTCGCCCTATCCTTACGCTAGTATTATATAAATGTGGATGCCCGTAGGTCACGTTCACGACGGACGTGCGCTTTACTTACGGAGGCCTTGCAGCAAATCCCATGTAGCCGTGGACTTGGAACTGGCATGGCCTGGTAGCGGACTTCCAGTTCCTGCATAGTGTTGCCGGAAAGCCTCTAGGGTTTTGTATGGACTCCGCATACAGTCGCCAGGCACGGACGTGGCTGCAACCGTCTGCAGCAAAAGATGGCTGATTCTCATCATGGTTCCAAAAACATATACATATGCATAGAGTATTCTGTACCATACTGACAAATGAAGGTGAATATCCTGACCATAAAATAATCAATCATTATACTTATAGTAAATGCTATGAGGAAAATTTGCGAAGGTGAAATAACGGGAGGGAGATAACGGGTAAAACCTTTCTCCGAAAAAGATTTCTTCCAGGTGTTATTTATGTGGGTAGGTAAGACCGTGCTGTGGTGTGTCCGGCCTAAGAATAAACCCCTCGGTCTCCTCCCGTGGATGTCATAAAAGCCGACTAAGGGATTACCCGGACTTCTTGATAAGATTCGTTGGTTACAAAGTTCCCAGATTTTCTACAGGTAAGACTACTCGGTAAGACTACAGGGATTTGGCGGATTTGTCCTGGTCTAGCTTATTATAGAATGTGTTATTACTGGAAGAAAGCGTTAGCTGAGTCAGTCATGGGAAGCAATAGAGGCGATGAGCTCACCACTCGTCACATCTATATTCCACGATGGTGCAACCCACTGTGAAAAGAGGCCCATTGAGGCTCTGTCTACCCCTTCGGAGGAAGAGGCGTGTGTCTATGTATGTATATTCGTACAAGTTGGGGACAAAGAAAACAATAAGTATATTTGTAGCTCTGTACCATTTCCCTTCGGCCGTCTGCGTAACCGTATTTCCGTAACCAGTTAGGAATGAGAAAAAAAATATCTTTTGACGAAACCAGTTTCGTACAACGAATTATATTTCTGTATACGAAACCTACGAGTTACGAAAGAGTATAGATACAAGGGAGGAATTATTTTTCTTTATACGTAACCGATACACAAACTCATGATACATAAAATACTGGCCAGTTATTTTAAGCGATTGATTTGTAGGTTAAGTGGGCTCTTTGTTTACAAATATTGCACACTATAACTATTGAATAATTCCCAAGACTTGAGTTATTCAAAAGCTGTAGGCAGGTCGTTATCTGGTTTATTTTCATTCAAGCTATGAATGTTCTCTTGTTACTGTATACTTTTACTTCAAATCGTTTTCGAACGAAGCGTAACCTTTTTCAAACATCGGGAACATCCCGCCCCATTTTCCCGTAACCCACTAATATTTAGGTTGTATTTTAATGGCAGGTCGTATCTAAAGTTGCCGGCTGTTGCTATGGCACACAAAATATCGGTTTGATTCAAGATCGGTTAAATTCCGTTTTGCTACAGTCCATCCCTGTTATCGCGGATGCGATTATAGAGAACTAGTGTCCACACGCGGCTTCGCTCGCTTTTTACCAGGATAAAAAGTAGTCTATAGCGCAATCCAGGTAATCTATCTGTTCACCGAAATCGGGTCAGCCGTTGCGGCGTGATTGGGTAACAAACATCCAAAGATCCAAACGTTGATATTTATGATGTTAGTGGGACATAATGCCAGAGAAAAAGCTCTATAAAATATTTTGGGCGAGCATAATGTGTATTCAAGCTCTGCTTAGCTTGGGGCTAGATAATGTTGTGTGAACTGTCCAGCATTATTTATTTATTATTATTTATTATTCTTGTTGTAGCCATAAGACCGCCCATTGTTTCCATTTTTTTTTTAAATAGTTAATTTCCGTGTTGTGCATATAAAGTTTTTCTGTTATATCTATCCGTATTGTTCATGATGTGACTAACAATTCGCGACTTGTGTTTATTATTAGTATCTGTACCTAATCTGTTATTGACATTTGGCCTACCGATCAACTGTTCAATCTTTGGATAGATGCCAAATAGAACTCCTCGGTGCAGTCTCTAGATAGGAACTATCAATTCAAGAGTCGGTCTCTAGAGTTCGAAATACATTGCTGTGTTACTTTTAATAATGTATTTTATTTAAACAAAGTGAATTTAAATGTATTCAAATAAACCCAGCAGAACATTGAATCTCCAACATTCATATTATGACTTTTGAAACTATCATGGTTAAGGTGGTTGCTTTTTCATACAAACGTATTTGCACAAAATAAATATGCGCGAACAGAGTATAATTTACACTGAAATGACTGTTGTTGGATTTTATATTGGTCATTATTTGCGGCAAATCATAATTTGTTGAAGAAAACACTGGATTAATATCGAAAATAACACGGAAATTACTTGTATGGACCGAAATTTTGATGTTTTTTTTTTGCTATTAATCCACTGTTTTCTTCAACCAAATATGATTTGCCGCAAATAATGAGCAATATAAAAGCAAACAACAGTCATTTCAGTGTGAAAATTATACTCCGTTCGCCCATATTTGTGCAAATACGTTTGTATGAAAAAGCTACCTTAAGCACATTCTTATCAGTATAAACGGGATATTCGTTAGTCCTCTCACGGGTTAGTTCTCCCGTGATTATGGCGCATGCAACCATCGACGTAAATAAAATGAATGGACGGGCCTTAGGGAACGATAGTTTTGAAGCTTCTAAACAGACCTAGCTAGTATACTTCGCTTCAGTCAGTCTTTGTCACGGCAACGAGTGACAGCTATGCTGAAAAATACCAAAATTAGATACCTTGGTAATACAATGCCTTCCTGTGCTTTTCTGCAAGTGCAAACAACACAAGAAATACAAATAAAGCTTCAGGCATCGCATTTCATTCGTAAGTAAAGGTTTTGTAATATAATTTTCATCAATTGATAAAAAACTTATAAATCGTCGTGTGGTAGGAAAACTACATAAGTAACACATTTTGCGAAATCGACTTTATTGCATGGTTATGATGGCCCATACATGTCGATGGACACGTCTTGCACTAGAGGACGAGCGACAAGGAGGACTACGCCCCAGGACATTATCTCAATGTTCCCCACTCTGAATGAAAGTTAACAGACACAAGTTTATACTCGTAGATAGTTTTAATTTTAGTCGACATACCTTTTTCTTTTTGATACTTAGAATTATTGTGTTCCACAATTTTTTTTCATTTTGTTGATTTTATAAGCATTAGTCGTATGATAAGTTTGTTATGTCACTTACTTTGAATTTATAAGTCTGCTAAAATAATGTAGGTGTTTCAGTAGTTTTCTAATATTCAGTCTTGATAAAAAGAAATGATTATAAGTTAGTTTTATTTTAAAATGTATTTTAATATTATATAAATCTATACCCATGGATAGGATTGTCATATTCAAATAAGTAAATAATAGATCATTTCAATTATTCAAAACTTTGGCGAGGGAAAAATACATAGTCGTTTTTTTATTTTTTTCTCTTAATCAAAAGAACTAAAATGTATTATCATTAAATTCGAAAATAGATACAGTACCAATCTATAACATATCAAAACACGGACTGAAAAATTAGTTACGATAAAAAAGCTATTGCCATTTTTGACGCAATAAAACAGTAAATCGCGTTTTTCTCGCGATGTTGGTTTTGTTGTTGTTATTACTTATTTAGTTTTCCAACTACAGCGACGAAATATTTGACAAGACTTCACGCATGACGGATGGTCCGGTACAGACTGCAAAAAAAACTGATGCCTATCGATGGGTATCGTATTGATTTAGAATTGTAATTTGCATTATTTACGTCAAAACATTGCTAAGCACGTCGCTTTAGGTAATTGCATATAATATGTAATGGCATGTTAATTAACCTTATAGCTTTCCAAAAAAAATCTAAGGTAAACAAAAATGGATAGAAGTCACAAGACGAGCAAGAACAGACGACTTTTGGAAGTGGAATACATTTTCCCGTATTTGCTCTGATCATTTTCTACACAATGAATTCTATACGCCAAAAAACGGTTAGTAGTAGTAGAGCTTTTTTGTAAAAGAGTTCGTCCGGGGAAGTACTACCACCATACCTGTTTCTGCCGCAAAGCAGTAGTGCTCGCATTGCTGTGTTCCGGTTTGAAGGGTAAGGGTGCCGATGAAATTACGGCCACATGGGACTTTTCATCTTTATGTTTCAGGGTGGCGGGCGCAGTGGAATGTCACATAGGGCGCATCCTAGGTGGACGTGACCTGAGGTAATGCACTGTTCATAGGCAGATGGTACCACTTAACATCAGGTGGGCCATCTTCTTGATCTGTCATTCCAAGTAGTATAAAAAAACTCATTGTGCAAAATTCTTAAAACTGCACTCTGCAGTTTCTTAAATACTGGAATTTTTATACATTTATGTTTCCGTACGATTTTTATGATATTTTCTTAGTTTATTGAGTGATGAAAAATATATTTTTCACAAATTGATTGAGCTGAAGACCTTAGGTGGACTTGCTTTTCTATTGATTTATATTGTGTATGTTTGAGAGCTGAAAAATAGATACGTAACTACATAAAACAGAAGGGAACCATGTATTTTTGTAAAAGTTTCATTCAATAATTGCATTTTTTTCGGCGATTTTTTGTACTATAAACCTACTGAAATAACTTTAGTAAACACATTGCATTAGTATTAAGTATTAAAAAAATACAGTTTTTAAGAAGTTCAATAATTTAATTTCACCTAGTTTATTTACAAGACCGCCAGGAGTGGCGCTATAGAGAAGAGGCCTTTACTCAGCAGTGGCTGGATAGATAGATAGATAGATAGATAGATAGATAGTTTATTTGTTGACCGTACCCTAAATCCGAATTGTCTTATTTTTCACGGACGTTTTGTATGCGTAAGGCCAGTCCATTTATTTTACTTTGGTCGAAGCATGCAACTGTACCGAAATATTGGGAACAAAAAAAACTCAATAATCATGGTAAATTTCCCGTTTTTAGTGAAAATAGTTCATATTATTATGTTCTACGCGTCCAGTTGATGGCTAAAATGATGAAGTTGGACAACTTTTTGGCATCATTTGAAAGCCATCGTGTAAAGTTGTAATGGCGACCTGCGTTTCATATTTACAGCCTTTTTACCGAGCAAGCGAAGCAAGCGAAGTCCTGGCAACAACTGGCATTTAGTAGTAGTAGAGCTTTTTTGTGACAGAGTTCGTCCGGGGAAGTACTACCACCATACCTAATTTCTGCCGCAAAGTAGTAGTGCTCGCAGTGCTGTGTTCCGGTTTGAAGGGTACCTATGGTTGCCGGTGAAATAACAGGCACATGAGACTTTTCATCTTTATGTCTCAGGGTGGCGGGCGCAGTGCAATGCCACGTAGGGCGCGTCCTAGGTGGACGGGACCTGTGAGGTAATGCATTGTTCATAGGCAGAGGGTGCCGCTTAACATCAGGTGGGCCATCAGCTCGTACCATAATCCCAAGAACAAAAAAAAAATAAAAAAATGTCGCGCTAAGTGATAATAATAAAATAATAGAACAATGTAATATTTTAAGCAACTTTATAAATGTGTAATATCTTGCTAATAAAATTAATAAAATTAAAACATTCGTTAGCAGCTTGTTAGCAGCATACAGGGGCTTTGTCCAAACAATAACTAGGACCTTATTCCACGTGACCCAAGCTCTTGTGTCAGCTAAATAATCACCTGTTGTGAAATATGCCTTTCCCGTCAGATTTTCCTGAGCATAAACAAGGTGCCTAAGCACATCAGCTTACCTCAACCCCGACTAAAGGGATCACATGTCAAATTACACCCTTTCCGATACCCCCGAACCCGACAACCGCGTATTTTATCGAGCGATCGATGCTCTGACGTCACGGGACAGGAAGGGGAGGGAGGTACAGTCAGCAGAAGTAACTTTACAACGCAAATAATTAAATTACAGCTTTGCTCTCAAAATAGCCAAGATAAGAGTCCTGTGCGAGTACCTAGTTCGTCAAAAACAAGATTCATCATTAAAAACTCTTATATATTGGATTGCTCTCTGGTTGCACGCGTATGAAGGCTGATTTGAGCACTTGATTGAACTTACAGAAGTATATGGTCAAATTAATTAGTATCACCTAGTTTCTTTCACTTCAAGTTATTAAAATTCTCTGAGACTAAAAAAATCATTCATTTAATTGATATCTGTTTTGAGCTACGCACAAAGTTTTTGAGATGTTGACTGATTTTAGTTTTCTGAAATCCTCCAATACTGCATAGGCATTGGATATTGGCGTGCAGCTGTTGGTTCTGGTTGGCTGCGAGCCCTGCCGGGCTACGCTCACCTTCGACTCGCCTGCAACGCACGTTTTCATCACTGTTCTCTATTGTTTTAAATCCATGTCGGACTGGTACTCATTTTGTAGTGTGATTGTCGTAGTGTTGAGTAGTTACATAGTATAGTTAGAAGAATATACCAATAATTAAAAAAGAGGATCAAATGTTATTTTTGGTGCACATTTACAATTAGATCAATTAGATTTCTAGAGCATCAAAATATTATCCCTTATTAAATGATTTGGGTAAAATTTAATTTTGGAATTCAATTTTTCGTAGCTAGTTACGAAAGACAATTACGATGGTGTACCAAAGAGAATTAAGTCACAGATTAGATAATAGTTAATACGTGAATTATGTTGTGTTGTAAAGCATCTGCTGGCGACTGTACTACGGTTACGCCGACTCTGATTATTCGTTGAAAAAGCTATTATTAGCGTTCATGTTTACCGACCGAGCGTCTGATTTCAGCGAAGTAATTTCGACGATATTTTCGTAAATTGCCCTTTCAGGGGGAGTCCTTTGATGCGTGCGCTGCGTTTTGGGTTCGAATTCTTAGCTGGCTTTGTTTGACGATGTTTCATTTATCATCATCATCGGCGTCCACTGCTGGACGTGGCCACCCCATTTAATGCAATGGGGGATTGGCTTTCATCACCACGCTTGGCAGGCAGATTTGTGATCGCAGTATTGGTACTCAGATGAATGCTGCTGCCAATCCCATGGCGTAATCCCTTTGTCGCCTTTTACGACATCCACAGAGGAGTTGAAGTAGTATTTTGTTTAACATTGAAATAGCTTTGTTTGGCCGTTATTTCACCTGTTGATAGGTGACGATGAGACCGACAATGGAGCACAAAGTAGCCTTGAAGAGACCCAGATTATAATTTTCAGGAAAGACAGACGACGGTAGTGTTTTCCACTCCTTAGCAGTTCACATTATAAAGGTGGAATCGAAACTCTTACGAATAGAGGGTATACTGAGGTAAGGATGGTCAGTAGACATTAGGCCTGTAACGACAGGATACATACATATGAACCTAGTCTCCTTATTCTTGAAGAGCTGGTCCACCCAGCAGCCTGGCTGTATCCAGCTGCCAGCATTGGGGTAGAAGTCCACGTCTCCGATGGCGCCTGGGAAGCCGAACACGCCAGGGTTCGTGTGGAGCACGTCAACGAATATTGCATCTCCTTTGGCGAGGTGCCCTGCGCTGTCGGTGAGGCTGTAACCTGGATATGCCGGATCAAGGCCTGGAAATTTAATAAATAAACCTTCAATGCATGAAGCCTTCCGCGGCTTCCGCTGACCGCGGGGACGGAGCCCCATGCACTGGAGCGATCAAATTCGGTCTTCGCTCGATTCCAGCGTGCCGACGCCATCCGCTCCGCTGAGGATAGAAGCCAGTGGGGACAGATCATCAAGTCCAAGGTCCTACATAAAGGTGACAAGTTCACAACCCTCAGCAGTGAGGTTACCGACGCAAGGAGGGCATGAAGCCTACGTTTATTCCTCGTACCTAATTTAATTGGACATGTCAACGGTTGAAGTCTTAGGAGTTTGTTACTGGTTTTATACTCCATAGATCAACCTTGAAGATATCTTTAACAAAAGGTTGGGAATGCCATGAGGCTCCATTGCCTTTTCGACGAACATATTTGAGATAAAATGGGTATTAAATATGTTGTTTAATTTCACCAAGGACTAATAAGTTCAAAAGGCTCGTAGTCCCACTGGTTGACTTGAACAGAGCCCACTCCCAGAAAATATATCACGACGTAAAATTTTACTGGAAGTCAACGAGTCAAAAACCTCTCACCTGTAATTCTCCCGATCATAGTTCCCCTGGCTCTCAGCTGCTTTCCGGCGAACCCCGCTGCCTCCGCCCCCAGTGAGAACCCGATGACGTGCACAGAAGACGCCGGGACCCCGGCAGTTTCCAGGAACTGTATGAAGGTGGCCAGTCTCTTGCCCATGTAGCGAGTGTTCTGGACTGCTTGAACATACCTGAAATTGTAAAGTGCCTCGTAATATTTATTCAGTTTTCAAAAAGCCTTAAGGCTTGTAGCTTATAGGCGATAGGTAACCCAAAATTAGCAGACCAATGCGTTTTGAAAGAAACATCGATCATAATGACGTAGATTTAAAGACCAATTCAGTTCGAACTTCAGTGTGGCGCTTGCGACGAAGGCACAGCGCCTGATTTCAGATTTTTGTTTGTTTTTCATTTTGATTTCGCTTCCAAGTAACATACCTAAATAAAAACTTGGCAACTTGATTCACTAGTGGGTGTCAATTACATTATTATGTTTTTTTTTCATATCGCATTAGGTAGTAGGTATTATTCTGTATTGACCACCAGGGTAAAAAGTAGCCTTTAGCTCAATCCAGGTCATAATATATCTTTGTACCAAATTTCATCGAAATCCGTTCAGCCATTTTGGCGTGATTGTCTAAAAAACATACAAATGTCCAAACATCCAACAATCCAAACATCCAAACATCGTAACTTTGACATTTATGTGGGTTAGTGTAGGTTTGAAAACGAGGTGGATTTGGACAAAAGAAAATATAACTGAAGAGATGCACATAAGGCTTCGTTCGAATGAAAAAGCATGGTCGCCAGATAAGTAGGCCAGACATTATAAAAGCATGGTCGCCAGATAAATAGGCCAGACATTATAAAAGCATGGTCGCCAGATAAGTAGGCCAGACATTATAAAAGCATGGTCGCCAGATAAGTAGGCCAGACATTATAAAAGCATGGTCGCCAGATAAGTAGGCCAGACATTATAAAAGCATGGTCGCCAGATAAGTAGGCCAGACATTATAAAAGCATGGTCGCCAGATAAGTAGGCCAGACATTATAAAAGCATGGTCGCCAGATAAGTAGGCCAGACATTATAAAAGCATGGTCGCCCGATAAGTAGGCCAGACATTATAAAAGTTTTTCTTACCATGGGAACGCAATGAGTCTTGACCAATCTACAGCAACGAAATTATAATCTCCTGATGATAAATAAGCTGCAAACAAACAAGATTGAAGATTGAGGAAATATCCCTACAGGCACGGAGAAGCACAGAGGTAGGCACCTAATATCCCTACAGGCACGGAGAAGCACAGAGGTAGGCACCTAATATCCCTACAGGCACGGAGAAGCACAGAGGTAGGGCACCTGATATCCCTACAGGCACGGAGAAGCACAGAGGTAGGGCACCTAATATCCCTACAGGCACGGAGAAGCACAGAAGTAGGGCACCTGATATCCCTACAGGCACGGAGAAGCACAGAGGTAGGGCACCTGATATCCCTACAGGCACGGAGAAGCACAGAGGTAGGGCACCTGATATCCCTACAGGCACGGAGAAGCACAGAGGTAGGGCACCTGATATCCCTACAGGCACGGAGAAGCACAGAGGTAGGGCACCTAATATCCCTACAGGCACGGAGAAGCACAGAGGTAGGGCACCTAATATCCCTACAGGCACGGAGAAGCACAGAGGTAGGTACCTAATCAAATATCACTACAAGCACGGAGAAGCACAGAGGTAGGGCACCTAATATCCCTACAGGCACGGAGAAGCACAGAGGTAGGCACCTAATCAAATATCACTACAAGCACGGAGAAGCACAGAGGTAGGCACCTAATCAAATATCACTACAAGCACGGAGAAGCACAGAGGTAGGCACCTAGTCAAAATCGAGTTATTCCCATCTGGTATCGCTCGTCTTCAAATGAACTCTGTACAAGTGGGAATTTAAATTTCCATATTATTTTTATTCCCATCTAATACCGCGCTGATTTTTTGCTTCCTTATGTTGATTTATCTTATACAAAATGTGTTGTAGAAAATATATAGGACCTACCAAACATCGTTTTTGGCAAAAGTCAATATTTTAAATCCGTAGGGTAATTTGGGATCGTCCTTGTACATATGTGAATTTAGGTTCAGGACCTATGTAGAAGGTAGATGCTCATTCTACGATTATGAGGAGTACGGCTAGGGCGCTTGAGCCCTTTTGTACGCCAGCGAAGAGTACTCATTAAAAAATTCATGTTTTTGTTACACATGATTATTACACTAATGTAGACCGGTGGGTTGTCAGTTTATTATAAAATTATAAGCTTTCCAACTAATTATCATTAGGTCTCATCTGTGTGAAAATTAGTATTTCCGAGAAAAACGCGTCTGCACTGCGAGGTCTGTTTTTGGATGAGTGACCGCTTTTTGCGTGTAATTTTTTATTTTACTTTGCAAAATCGATCAATGCTCGGTTGCACCTCGCACCAGACATTAAAATAATAATTTCAGTTCTATAGTAGGTTCCAAGCATATAAAAAAAACAATAAAAAACTAATCCTATTGTCCAAAGTCGAACGAAACTATAATATCATCATGATGCGTTAGTTTTTATTAGAATCATATCGTAAACATCGAGTTGCTAATTGTAGGTAATGTGCTAATTATAACGCGAACTTCCTTATTCCGGAGTATAGGTACTGACAACCAGCGCGGTCCGTACAAACAGACGTTTTCTCATAATTTGAATATTAGCTATATCATGACAATTACATTTTAGAGACATACCGTGCTACTAACGCGGATCGGCCCTTGAATAGTTAGGCTGTGTTTTTTCTTATTCAATCGAATTTGAAACTGCTTTTGCCTGATGTAAATTTTCCAAGGATAACCGTCGCGTAACGCGTCGGCGATCGCACGTGTGTTAGATTAAGTTATAAATATCTTTATATGTATGTTAGTTGTAAGGTATATATTACTATGGGCCTTTGTCTAGGTACAATGTACATTTTTCACTGTTGCCTGAAATAAATGTATTGAATTGAATTGAATTGAATTGAATTGAATTGAATTGAATAATTCAAATTTATCTATAGACAAGTAAGATAATTCAGACAAACTGGCTAGAGTTATAAGATTTGAGTTAGAAATTACCACATGATCGTTATTATCAGCTGTTAGCCACTGTAAGATGAGGCCTCCCCCATGGAACACAATGGGGGGGGGATTTGCCATAAATAATCTAAACGCTTGGCAGGCGATTGGTGATCGCACTGCATGGCTAGTATTCGCTAGCCTGCTCCATGCAAACAGAAGTTTTCTCCTTATTTAGATATTAATTAATTCAAGTTTTAAGTTCTAAGGAATAGAATAGAATAGAATCATTTATTGGCATATAAGTAACACATTAACAAGATTTATAAAGTCATAAGTACTAAATTAAGTGCTATATACTACGACTCGTCAATTCAACAGGTAAAAAGGTACAGACATTATTTTACCAAGTATTCTAAATACAGTAGACTAAAATTAACAACATTTAGTATTATACAGAACTGTATAATACTAAGACCTGTGATTTATCAGTTTCCTATTAAATGGTATAGAACCAAACCAAACTAGCATGAGCTCCAAGTTTTCCATATGGGTCAGATGAGATAGTGGTCAAACAAAGGTCTACCAATGTTAAAAAAAAAGAAAAAAGTGCAGCATACTATTAGGTCAGGTGAGGTAAGTGCAGCATAAGATTAGGTCAGGTGGGGTAAGTGCAGCATACGATTAGGTCAGGTGGGGTAAGTGCAGCATACGATTAGGTCAGGTGGGGTAAGTGCAGTATACGATTAGGTCAGGTGGGGTAAGTGCAGCATACGATTAGGTCAGGTGGGGTAATTGCAGCATACGATTAGGTCAGGTGGGGTAATTGCAGCATACTATTAGGTCAGGTGGGGTAAGTGCAGCATACGATTAGGTCAGGTGGGGTAAGTGCAGCATACGATTACGTCAGGTGGGGTAAGTGCAGCATACGATTACGTCAGGTGTGGTAATTGCAGCATACGATTAGGTCAGGTGGGGTAAGTGCAGCATACGATTAGGTCAGGTGGGGTAAGTCCAGCATACGATTAGGTCAGGTGGGGTAATTGCAGCATACGATTAGGTCAGGTGGGGTAAGTGCAGCATACGATTACGTCAGGTGGGGTAGGTGCAGCATACGTTTACGTCAGGTGGGGTAACTGCTGCATACGATTAGGTCAGGTGGGGTAAGTGCAGCATACGATTAGGTCAGGTGGGGTAATTGCAGCATACGATTAGGTCTGGTGAGGTAAGTGCAGCATACGATTAGGTCAGGTGGGGTAAGTGCAGCATACGATTACGTCAAGTGTGGTAAGTGCAGCATACGATTACGTCAGGTGGGGTAAGTGCAGCATACGATTACGTCAGGTGGGGTAAGTGCAGCATACGATTACGTCAGGTGGGGTCAGTGCAGCATACGATTACGTCAGGTGGGGTAAGTGCAGCATACGATTAGGTCAGGTGGGGTAAGTGCAGCATACGATTACGTCAGGTGGGGTAAGCTAGTGCAGCATACGATTACGTCAGGTGGGGTGAGTGCAGATTACGATTAGGTCAGGTGGGGTAAGTGCAGCATACGATTACGTCAGGTGGGGTAAGTGCAACTTTCTTATTTCAAAGTTCAAAAGAGGTTGTTGCTGCAGTTTCCTCATTGCTGACCTTCCCCCACCAGACTATATATATTTATAAGGCAGTGTGATTTGAAAACCATTATATTTTTGTAAGAAACTAACAAATTACAGGCCTATATACTAGTATACAGATCATGTCTATAAAATTTCATGTAGTTTGATTAGATAATATCCTAGGAGCAAACTACGAATGGAGCGAGCTGAAGCGGGCAAACGGTACACTCCTCTTAATAGAATTCTACTAGATGGGAATTAATAAATATATGCGTGTATTTTTTTCATTGTTTGCTTGTAGTCATGTAATGAGAATAAATAAATTAATACAAGGTCAACACTGTTTTTAGTTTGACCAGTTTTTTGAGCCTATCTACACAGAATGTCTGTAAATTAATGATCGATGTCGTGACGGGAAGCTTTCAATAAAAATATTAATAAGCCTAAAAAAATAAAAGTACATTTTTTGTTGTTAGGGTTCCGTACTTGCTAAGGTATCAACGGAACCATTATAGGACCACTCTCGTGTCTGTCTGCCAGGCCTATTTCCTCCTAATCAACTATAAAGATGTCATTTTATGTGGCAATCACAGACATAAAGCCTAAATAAATTTAAACTTTGGTGGTTAATTTAGGGAGGCATTAAAGAAAATTCAATTCTTTTGTGAAATGCATCAAGGGACATATTAAATCAAAGAATCGTTATGAAAAACACAAATATATATCCCATTATTATCATAAATGTCAAAGTTACGATGTTTGGATGTTTGTTACTCAATCACGCCTAAACGGCTGAACCGGTTTTAATGAAATTTGGTGTAATAGTATTATGAAATAGTGCAACTCAGAATCCAACGATACCCGGTTCGATCCTAGGCTCCGCACCAATGACTTTTCTAAGTTATGTGCGGATTTCCATCGCTCTGTCGATAAGCCATGTCAGAGGCCCTCGGGCGGCTTGACAAACTCTGACACCAGAGGCCAGCACTACCTCATACGAAACGAAACGAAACGATGAAATTTGGTACCCAGATAGATAATGGCCTGGATTGAGTTATAGGCTACTTTTTATCCTGGTGAAACGCGAAAGAAGCCGCGGGCAGACACTAGCATTTCATAATAATAAAATTCATAGTTCAATTCATAGTAAAATTCATATATTGAAGAAAATATACGAAAATTTATCACTCCCTCGTATCTCCGAAAATAAAGAGGTCAATTTAAAACAAAATACGTTTTAGGTTTACACTCATAGTTTATAGAGTTACCCCCTTATTCATTATCAAATTTAAGCTAATAGCTTTTGTCTTCTTTTGATGTATGTCATTTGCATCAGGGCGAACAAAACAGAAGCTATTTTAACTAAAATAGGTTTATAAAATGATTATGAATTGGGTTTGTCTTAAAATTCCAACGGGCAACGCAAAATTGACATGTAGAGAAAATACGTAGTACCTATAAGTATAATGTGTCGCTTAATTTCACCAAGGACAAATAAGCTCAATTGGTTACTATGGGCGCCTACTTGTACCTACGGAACCCTCTCCACGCGAGTCTAACTCGGACTTGACCAGTTTTTTTATGTTTTTTTCTTCAATCCTGTTTTTTATCTTCAAATATAAAAGGACGAATCATGTATTGCGTTATATTTTTTTGTAGGTAGCGAGTATCTAATGGTTTTCACGGCATAGTGCGTAACTATGTTTATTTGGCATAGCATTGGGAAGGTTATCATTTGCAAAATACATCTCAGAATTTAGGTAGTCTGAAGGCGATATCGATTTAAGTACTGTCTTGTAGATACTCTATCTTTTTGAGATTAAGGGCCAAAATATATCATCACGAAGTGACGGGCGACGTCACGTCATCACAGATTATATAATAGTTACAACGCGTGCGTGATAATAGTAGACTGGCAGTGATAGGGTCATTTTGATCACTAGGTTCATAAAAACCTGTTTTGAGAATTATTATGATGGTACATCATACATTTTAATTTGAGACTATTATTATGATGTACCTACAGCATTTTAATTTGAGACTATTTTTATGAACTATTATGATGTACCTACAGCATTTTAATTTGAGACTATTTTTATGAACTATTATGATGTACCTACAGCATTTTAATTTGAGACTTTTATTATGAATTATTATGATGTACCTACAGCATTTTAATTTGAGACTATTTTTATGAATTATTATGATGTACCTACAGCATTTTAATTTGAGACTATTTTTATGAACTATTATGATGTACCTACAGCATTTTAATTTGAGACTATTTTTATGAACTATTATGATGTACCTACAGCATTTTAATTTGAGACTATTTTTATGAATTATTATAATGTACATCCAGCATTTTAATTTGAGATTTTTATTATGAATTATTATGGTGTACCTACAGCATTTTAATTTGAGACTATTTTTATGAATTATTATGATGCACCTCCAGCATTTTAATTTGAGACTTTTATTATGATGTACCTACAACATTTCAATTTGAGCCTGTGTTAAGTTACAGAGCCCCCTCCCCCTCCCTCCCCCCGCCCCTCCGAGAAAGCTTATTATTTACTTACTATCCCTGAGTAATGTAGTGCTAGGTCCATCCGTCGCTTCAGAGAAGCCCATGATATAAATAACTGTAGGCCACGATGTGTCGAACGCCGTGTTTCTGATCCCGTTTAGGTCTCCCAAAGGCATTAGTTGGAACTGAGTCGGGTTTAACCTGAAAATAATGGCACACCTTTAGATAATGTAGGGAACAAAGAAATATTCTTGAACACACGACATGTGCTATACCGTGGTGTGTCCGGCCTGAGAAAAGAATAGACCCTCCGTCTTCTCCCGTGGATATTATAAAAGGATCACCAGGGGATGGGCAGCAGCATCCACCTGAGCACTTTAACACCAATTCTACGAACACCAATACGCCTGCCAAGCGTGGTGATTATGGCAAAACATTGATCATTGCATTCTATAAATATATATAAAATCATTCCGTGACTGACTGACTTACTAACTATCAACGCACAGCCCAAACCGTAAGTCCTAGAGAGTTTGGAGGGTACGTTCCTGTTGTGGTTCACTAAGAAAGAACTTAGGGGTGCACTAAGCAAGGAATTCCAGAAATCCAACCCCTAAGTGGGTACAGCTGGGGTGTTGAAGTTTGTATGGAAAAATACACGCGGACGAAGTCGCGGGCATTCCACTAGTCACCCATAAAATGCAATGAGGAGGCCTCCCCAGGCCTTGTTCAACAGTGGACGTGTAGCGGAAGATGATGATGACGATGTTATTTTCCCATTGAGAAGACCTGAGAAGGCAGGCTTACGTATTTAATGTGATAAGAGAGCGTTGAACGAAGACAAGGACAAGACAAGGACAAAGACAAGAAATGCGAAAGGTATGCTGAGATGGTTTGACCATGTAGAAAGGATGGACGAAGATTGACGACCCAAGTAGATATAAGGCGAGCGTGAATAGGACAGCCGGAAGAAGACCTGTGCGAACGTATTCAGACCTGATCTGTTCTGAAAAACCAAGTCAAGGGTACCCTGTTCTGTTAGGAGTAAGCTGTTTTGTGAAAGTTCATCTGGGCAAGTACTATCACCGAACCTATTCTGCCGTAAAACAGTAGTGCTGTGTTCCGGTTTAAAGGGTACCTATGGCCGGTAAAATTACAGGTACCTAGACTTTTCATCTTTATGTCTGAGGGTGGTGGGCGCATAAGCCACATAGAGCGCGTCTTGGGTGGACATGACCTATGAGATAATGCATTGTTATAGGCAGAGGTTACCGCTTAACTTCAGTGGACCATATATATGTAGTTGTCTTTTAGTTGTAGTAGAGCTTTTTTGTGAAAGAGTTCGTCCGGGGAAGTACTACCACCATACCAATTTCTGCCGCAAAGCAGTAGTGCTCGCATTACTGTGTTCCGGTTTGAAGGGTAAGGGTGCCGGTGAAATTACAGGCACATGAGACTTTTCATCTTTATGTCTCAGGGTGGCGGGCGCATTGCAATGAATGCCACATAGGGTGCGTCCTAGGTGAACGTGTCCTATGAGGTAATGCACTGTTCATAGGCAGAGGTTACCGCTTAACATCAGGTGGGCCATCTGCTTGTTCCGTCATTCATTAGAATAAAAAAAAAAAAAAAAAAAATATATATATATATACTTTTTCCGTCATTCATTTAAAAAAAACCGACTAGCATTTTTGAAGAATGTGATGAGAGCGAATGTAGCCAAAGATATGTCAGGATCAAGGCAAGTGGAAATCCTTGGTCTCTAACTACCCCACCAGGGAACAGGCGAGAGTTCATTTATGTATTTGAGCAGTAAGTAATGGCATGCAGGCTAGCCGCTACCTATTCTTAGGCCCGTAATATCAATATTATAGCAATAGCTTTTTTGTGAAAGCGTTCGTCCGGGGAAGTACTACCACCATACCTATTTCTGCCGCAAAGCAGTACTGCGCGCATTGCTGTGTTCCGTTTTGAAGGATATGGTTACCGGTGCAATTACAGACACAAGAGACTTTTCATCTTTATGTCTCAGGGTGTCTGTCAATGGACGGAAATCGTTTAAACTGACAATTATAGATTAAACTATCAATATTAATGTTACGGGCCTACGGAAATGGTTTAAACTGTCGATTATAATTAAACTGCAGTTGATATTACGGGATTAAGTCCAGGGAAAAATCCCTGAACTGTCAAATTGTCATTTGTGCAAGACTTTACCTCGTGAAGAGTTTGTACTGGATATCAGTAGAATCATCCCTGAGGCAGCATTCGTCGCATCGTCCTACTGGCGCGGCCATGTAACATATTTTAGCAACACCTGAAAAATATTCACCATCGTAATTATCATCATCAGCACATAGAATGCGACGATGAATGATCTTGAGCCACCTCCACTGACTTCCTGCGAACATTATACACACAGCATGGCACCAGAGAAACCAAGTGCTACGGCAGCATCAGCGTCACATGCATTATCATTAGAACCTTCTATTTATTATTATATAAATAGTACTATTTAGTATTATTTATTTTAAAGAAACTGGTTTTTAATTATGTAATAAATAGAGGCGTATATTTTCAAAAGTAGCGTTTATGTGCCCGTCTTAATATGTCCCTTTAAACGAACCAAACATTTCATGATCAGTCTACGCGTAAAAATAAAAAAACGGAGTTAATATGATTGGATAGACAGACAGACACACTGTCTGAGGCTGTCTGTCTGTTTGTCACAGCCTATTTCCTCCGAATGTTCTGGACGAAAACGTTGAAATTTGGTACATTAGAGTTACCCCAATCACGGAGGATGAGCGGAACACATTTTTAGGGTTCCGTACCAAAAATTACGGAACCCTTATAGATTCGTCATGTCTGTCTGTCTGTCTGTCCGTGTATGTCTCAGCCACTTTTTTACGAATTTATAAGAGCTAGGCTGTTGAAACTTGGTAAGTAGATGTATTCTGTGAACCGCATTAAGAATTTCACAAAAAAATAGAAAAAAAACAGTAAACTTTGGGGTTCCCAATACTTAAAACTGAAAGTAAAAAAAAAAACAACAAACCCCTATCTATGGATAGGTCTTCAAAAATGATATTGAGGTTTCTAATTTTTTTTTTTCTAAACTGAATAGTTTGCGCGAGAGACACATCCAAAGTGGTAAAATATGTGTAACTTCTAAAATAAGAGAATGATAAAACTAAAAAAAAAATATGATGTACATTACCATGTAAACTTCCACTGAAAATTGGTTTGAATGAGATCTAGTAAGTAGTTTTTTTTAATACACTATTATTAAAACATCGATCAAAGTTACAACAAACTACAAGAACTTTTATATTATGTTACTTGCTGCTACGGAACCCTTCATGGGCGAGTCCAACTCGCACTTGGCTGTTTTTTATTTTAATTTGAAAATGCATTTTCTTGAAGAAAATGCATTTATAGTAAAGAAAATATAGGTATGAAAATCGAGAAACCCCTCTTATCTCCGAAACCACTTGGCCTAAGATTTATGTAAAATACGTACGAAAGCGAAACTTTAAATTCCCACGACAAACGGAACATACTCGCCGGTATATATTGTAGTTTTTGCATACTCGTATTCGTGAAGAGAAAATGCGTAAAAATGTGTTGCTTAGTTTTACTACCAATAGTATTATTTTATCTGATGTTTTACTGAGGAAGTTCAATCTATCTAGATTAGACCCTAAAAGAATTTAATTACATCATCATCATTAGCAGCCATTAGATGACCCTAAAAGAGTTTAATTATATCATCATCATCATCAGCAGCCATTAGACCCTAAAAGATTTTAAAAATATCATCATCATCATTAGCAGCCATTAGACCCTAAAAGAGTTTAAATATATCATCATCATCATTAGCAGCCATTATACCCTAAAAGAGTTTAATTATGTCATCATCATCATCATCAGCAGCCATTACACCCTAAAAGAGTTTAATTATATCATCATCAACATTAGCAGCCAGTATACCCTAAAAGAGATGAATTATATCATCATCATTAGCAGCCATTAGACCCTAAAAGAGTTTAATTATATCATCATCATCATTATCAGCCATAAGATCCTTAAAGAGTTTAATTATGTCATCTTCATCACCATTAGCGGCCATTAGACCCTAAATAGGTTTAATTTTATCATCATCATTAGCAGCCATTAGACTCAAGAGTTTAATTATATCATCATCACCATTAGCAGCCATTAGACCCTAAAAGAGTTTAATTTTATCATCATCATTAGCAGCCATAAGACTCAAGAGTTTAATTATATCATCATCACCATTAGCAGCCATTAGACCCTAAAAGAGTTTAATTTTATCATCATCATTAGCAGCCATTAGACTCAAGAGTTTAATTATATCATCAGCACCATTACTATTATATATTATATATACAGTACTATTATATATTCGCACAGAATATATAATAGTACAAGGTATTCGTGAGGTCTCAGGTCGGGCGAACCACTAGTTAATGATTTCTACTTCAAAGGTGATTTCGGGAATTTTAATTCCCGAAATCCCCTTTAAAGCTGCAAGTTCAGAATCAAGGGGATAAAAGGGATCCCTTTAAAGGGGATTTGTAAAGGGGATTTCGGTAATAACCCTTTATTTATACTTCTACAAGTTAGCAAAAGAAAAAACTTTGTAGCTTTGTATGTTTTAATTTAAGCTATTGATATTAAGATTAAGTATGGGCTCTTGTTTTATTTATTTGGATTACCAATGAAAGAAGCACCATCGTGCAAAAATATAATTCTAAAATTACTTAAATCTAGTGTTTTTAAATGAATTTAATAGCCATAATAGTGTCATAAAAGCTGCAAACATATCAAATTTCAGCGTTGTAGGATTAGTGAAAGTACCTACCCTAGAGGTTTTGGTTTTTTACATTTTGGATTTACCCTAATATCTCCAAAAACTACACAAATAAGGTAACAAAATATACAAAATATTTTTGAAATGTTGCAGCGAAGCTTTCATATGACACCTCATTTGATCTGATATTCTCACTTTTTTTTACCATTTCTTGGATCCCATTTTCTCAACAACCCCAACAACGACCAATATAGCTCATAAAATACTATCTACTATCTATCTATCGTGAAGAGATTTACGTTTCGGAAGTTATGCTCGGACAAACGTACATACATACATACAAACGCCGATTCTTCCAAGTTGACTGAGAGAACTCAATTCACTCATTCAAATATTGATATAAGTACTTAAAAGTAAAACAGTTTTTTCACAATAATTTAGAATGCATAATGGTTTGTTAATATTTTGTCGACATCGAGTTTGGCTAGAGTACAGATTCTAAGAGACATCATAAATCACAAACCCTTTAGAGAAAACCGTATCTAAATGGATCAAACCATTTTGGAGATACCATTCGTTAGCACACACAAGTCACACAACACAAGCAACCTCTCATCCTAAACGCATAAAAACTACGCACTAAGGCCGTTGGTCCACCACTGCCGTCACCGTCACGTCACCAAGAACGAGATGACGGCGCCGAAGTAGCGATAATACATTTACTATAGCCGCGTGTCCACCACCGCCGTGACGGTGACGGACGTGCGGTGGACACGCGGCTATAGTAGGTAAATGTATTATGACAATGTATTATTTAATGGTGACGGTCCATTTAGATACGTACGTGCTATAGTAGGTAAATGTATTATCGCTACTTCGGCGCCGTCATCTCGTTCTCGGTGACGTGAAGGTGACGGCGGTGGTGGACAAACGTCCTATTAATTCTCTTTTCCGGCGTAAATATATTGATAGATCTACCTAATATAATTAGGTACTAAAAGGAGCTGGTTATAAAATATTTTGTTGTATTGTAGAGTAACCGTAGAGGGATGCACCGTAGGGGGAGCTACGCAGTCTAAAGTTGAAGATGTACTTATGTTTGAATCACAGGGAACCCTCTCCACTGAATAGTCACTATCCTAGTTCTAGCTAGCCACTACAATTAACACCAGAATCCCTGATTAAAACAAAGATACTAAAGCTAATGAAAACCCTACTTTTCCTCGTCTGCATTGGGATACTACCACCTACTACCAACTTACGAAGCTACGAGATATGCTACGAGTTACGACACGGGAATCTTCTAACGCTACTACAAGTGTGAGATGTACCTATGGATGCTTTCTTTGATTCAAATTTGAGAGTGATCGTAGTTTCCTATTTAGGTAATTACCTAGATAACGAGTACCTACCAATTAGATTGTTGTAGTTATAGCATCTCCAGTTGTTTACTGAAGTGCATACGTAAACCAGTGGACTATGTTCTATTTGTTTAGTTGTTAGACACTTACAGTGTCATGCGAAAATACTTCCTGCTGTGGGTTTCCTCAATGATTTATTACTTATGTCGATGTGGTTAGTATTAGGTAAGAAAGAGGCCCTTCTATGGCACCCAGTCCTTCGATAGCATTACACGATCACTATGATTTTTGTTATTTTAATGAAATAAGTAACTGCAGACTTACAGTTATTTTCATGAATAACTTATACGTGTTAAAATTATTTTAATGCGTAAGTATTTGTAAAATACAATGTAATAAATACATTACATGATTTATGAATGAGTATCAAAAAGGAAGTATGTTGAAAAACTACTAAAACTACTATTGTAATATAATTAAAAAAAATGCAACTTGCAATTGCTTTTTCACATATCTAAAAACAACCGTTTAGTTGGCAAGGAGGCACTTGACTCAAACAAAAATTTGCTTTTTTAAGCTTAATATTTCGCAAACGGATCCCGGAATCGAAAAATGGTTTCCACACTCCCGCAATATTTTTGAATGAACTATCCGACGACACCGCATATCATGGGATAGACAAAAAACCTCAATTCATGGTTATTGGTTGGGGAGGCAACCTAAAATAACTGTACCCATGCCAAATTACAGCTTTCTAGTACTAAGTCTCTGAGCTAAGCCGCGGAAAGATAGACAGACGGACGGACATGGCGAAACTATATAGGGTTCCTAGTTTTGATGACTACGGAACGTTAAAAAAGATACTCCCTACCCTTAGACTCGTGTGACGATCGTAAACATTATTTACCGGCTTACCGATTTACTAACTAGTCAAAAATATAGGGTCTTGTATGTAATACTAAATATACATTTACTTATGTACTCTGGTTTCTCAAATAGCTTGTACACGTATTTAAAGAAGAGAGAAGAAAATATTGGTATGCTTCATATATATTTTGTGATTATTATTTATAAAAACGGGAAATTTGTGTTTTTTTTTATTATTTTTTATTTTGTGATCTCAGAAACGGTTCTAACGACGTTGATGAAATTTGCTATAAAGGGGTTTTTGGGGGCGGAATATCGATCTAGAATCTAGATTTAGATCTCTGGGAAAACTCTATTTAAAACACAAAAAAACGCTCAGCGAAGCTCGTAAGCCTTGATAGATAGATAGATATATTAACTCTTTATTGTACACAAATAACACACAGAAATACAAAACATAACTTAATAACAAAAAAATAACAGAAATGCACAATGGGCGGTCTTATCGCTACCATATAATATATACATACCAATAAAGAACGACGCGATCTGGCAATATGATGCTTGATGCATTTTTCCGGATCACGTACTCGAAAAACATTTCACTGCACTCCGGAATACCTTAACTACGCCACATTTTCCCAACTCGGCAAAATTTTCCCGGCACACTGGTTGGGAACTCGTTAAAACTTTTTTCTCGAATTAACCGTCGGAAAACCGAAGAATATCAACTTGCACTGAAACGAATCGCTGAAATGTTCACGTATATAAGCTCGATACATTGGTTTTACCTACGTCTTAAATTGCACCTAGACTACGAATACCTACTTGCAGGCTACGTACCTATGCCACTTATGCAAAATTGCAGGCACTTAGGTTTGTCATCAAAGATGTTTGCTATCGGCTTGAGGGCTGTTCAACAACTGTTTCTATCACGAATTAAGTAAGTATGGCGGTCAGTTATGCAATAAAAAACCTCGACTTATTTCACTCCATCGAATTGATTTTGACGGTAAAATTGTTTCCATCAGACAATAGCAAAATCGTTTCTGTCGTAATTTAGTTTAGTTTTATTTGCTCTTGTATTACCGCGTCTTGTTTCTATTGATCTACGGACAAGTGAACAAGCTACACGCACAATGTAACATGTTTATATTATGTACGTCCTTTATTCGCACGAGTTATTTACTTCCTGACTATTTACAGACTAGCTGTTTTATTTATTCAATTCTTATTTTATAGAAATAACGGGTGATTCCACGCGTATTCTGTCTGGATTGCCAAATTGTATTATAATTAGCTATGAACAGGAATTTCAGATTTTTGATGATAGATTGGTTATTATTCTTCATACTCAACCAAAAATATATTTATGTAGGGAATTATTTATGCTGGTATAATTATACCATTGCCTCGCTGTCTGACCTCTGTGAATTTTGTACCTCTGTCGTACCTATTTTAAATTTCAACCTACCCATCAAAATTCAAATTACCTATTACCTATTTTAATTTTTATTTTTATTTTAATTTTAGCCGATTACGGCAATTTCAAAAGGAACGGTTATGCTTTTAGCCGTCTATGTATGTATGTATGCTTGTTTTTACGTATGTTTCACCGTGGCGCTGCGCTATCCGATTTTGATACATGAGGTGTTAATTGATTCGTTATTACCTCAGAACTATAAGTAATTATTTTGTTATTTTTCTGAGGTTATTAAGGTCCGGGTGACAGGATATATTTCCTAAGAACAAAATCAATAAGACGGATGTTACAACCAAAAAAGGAGGGTCTCTGTTTTCTTTCTATCGTATCGGGTTCCAGTTATATTCAAATGATAATTGAATTTTTTACTTACATTTAATATTAAGATTTATCTTAATAACAAGTTTTTGCTGTTTTTTTAATAAAAGCTTTTTTTAAATTAGTCATCGGAGCTGAACTAAATGAGCCTAAACACGGCCAGTCTACATTATCCACCGAGGAGTTCCGTTGTACACCTTCCGTCTTCATCATCAGATCAGCTGGCTGTCACCATAATACTGGAACTGACTGTCATTGGAACTTGACAGGTATGCAAAATTTCAGCTCAATCGGTCGAGCTCGAGGTAAACTGGTTCAAAATTCAGTTTCAAGATAGTCTCACACTAACAGGTCAAGGCTTGTAAAAATATTGTTCTTACAAAATACAAAAACAATTACAATTTGTTTATGTACCTAATTTTATGGTTAACTGTAGTTTTTATAACTTTTACTTGTATTTTATTCTTTCAAAAAAGGAGTATACATGGATAGGGTATATTATATACCTACAGGGGATCGAAAGCCAATTAAGTTTCCACAAATATTTTGTTAATTGGATTTTTGAGAGAAGAAATAGCAGACGGAGAAACTTTTTATATCTACGAGTAAAAGACGAGTGATAAACCTAATATTTGTAAGCAAAGAAAACCTAAGATTTTTTTCTGTTGTTTCAGGACAAATTGCTCAACAAGCTTGAAGAGAACGAACCTGAGCTAGCGACATCACCCGAAGAAGAAGTAAGTGAGACATTCTGATATAGGCCCAGGGCTCTCTCTGCACTGGTCTTCAGATTGTATTCCCACTACTGGGATGAATCTCAGACAGAACGAGGGCATTATCAACTAGCTGCCCATCTCGCTTTCAACCGAGCGAAATGGGGCGCTTGTTGATAACGCTGTCAGGAAACAGGCGAAGGCGGTGGCGGCGTGTTTCGCCTGAGAATAGACCCCTCGGTCCCGTAGCTGTCGTAAAAGCTGACTAGGGATTACACCAGGGGATGAGCAGCGTCCTCCTGAGTAATCAACGCCAATACTGCGATCACCAATCCGCCTGCTAAGCGTGGTGATTATGGAAAATTCTCCGATTGCATTCTATGAGGGAGGCCTTGTCCAGCATTAATTAAACCACTTATCTGCTTTGGGCCTGCCTGCATGGTGGATAAGCCTCGGACAGGCCGTAGGTCCTTATCCATAGTGGCTTCCAGTGGCCAACCTCCCTGAGTGCTAACTATGTCACCTGTGGGTATGCCACTGAGGCTGCTCGATAAGCAACGAATTAGTATGTATATACAACTAGTGGGATCCCGCGACTTCGTCTACGTGGAAGGCATGGAGGTGAATTTTCTAATTTCCTCTCTTAGTGCTTTGCACCCCTGTACCACAAAAGGAATGTAGGTACACTCCAAACAAGTCTCTATAGGTTTAGGATTTGCGATGGTCAGTCAGGATATATATTAATCATCATCAGCCCACAGAAGTCCACTGCTAGACATATGGCTCCTCCCTAAAACTCCATGACGAACCGACTTCCTTCGACCTTTCTTAAGTACCTTCATGGTCCATTGAGAGAGGCCTTCCTCTTTTGCGTCATCCTGTTTGTGCTCGCCACTTAGGGTTGCCAGACGTCCTTTATTTTAAAGGACGTACTCTATTTCAGACACAAAATTGATCTTGTCCTCTAATTTAAAATCTTCAATAAAGGACAATACTTTGTCCTTTATTTTATCTTGATGCATTATATGAAGAATTCTGTACATTAATGCCTCTCCTGGTGAAAATTATAGAGGATAAGAAGTGTGAAAGTGCTCTTGAAAATTGGATTCAGATTCTCAAGTCGACCAATGAAAACAAGAATCTGTTAAAAATAATACAATACGTATTTTCCATCTTAGTGTCTAACGCCCAAGCCGAAAAGATTTTTTTCTTTGTGTACGAATACGTGGACAAAAAACCGAAATAAGTTAGATACATATGTGTTTGTTACATATGGCGGAGACTAAGATCCAGAGTCTCGAGCACCGCCGTAAGGTTGCATGCCTTTCAATCTTCTATAGGTTACATTTCGGGGAATGCTCCCAGGAACTGCACGATCTGATCCCACCATCTCCTTTTCATCATAGGACGAGCAGGCGTACGGCTCAGTACCATCCTTACCTCATTGGTATACCTTCTATTCGCACAAAACGTTTCGGTTCTACCTTTATAATGAGAACTGCTAAGGAGTGGAACACACTGCCGTCATCTGTCTTTCCTGAAAACTATAATCTGGGTCTCTTCAAATCAAGAGTGAATAGGTGCCTTCTAGACCTTTGTGCTCCATCTTCGGCCACATCGTCACTTACCAACAGGTGAGATCGTGGTCAAACAAAGGTCAATTAATGTTTAAAAAAAAAAAAAAAAAAGATATTGACACTGTAAAAGCAGAACTACAAATAAAAATCATACTTCAACATGCAATGCAAACAATTTCATCATTTCATAATAGAAAACAAAGAAGGTCTTAAAGCAGCCCAAAGTAATACCAAGTATACTAAACAACAAGACTAATTAGCTCGTACTACCTAAGTACTCGCAATTGGCTTCCATTAACGACAAACTACATTACATTGTGTAAATGTTATGTATTTTTTATTAATAAATGTCGCTTCAGATACCGTAACCGCATTTCATTAAAATTAATATGATATCATTTATTTTCATCCAATATCCTTTATTTTCATACAATGTCCTTTATTTAATCTTATCAAGTCCTCTAAAACATAAAACGGGAGCTGGCAATCCTATCGCCACTCGATAACCTTTATTCCTGAATGTGAGCATAAATGTGTTTGTCCAACGATAACTGTAGAACCGGTGATCCAATCTTGATAAAACTTGGTAGGTAGGTTAGGTAAGTTCGACAATGAGCTTGATCTGTACACGGATTTTAGAGCTACGGGGGTCCACGCGGTGTCACGTTCGGGCAAATCTAGTAATAATAGTTCGATAATCAAAATAATCTAAGTCATAGACAAGCTAGTGTAGCAGTAGTGCTCGTATTGCTGTGTTCCGGTTTGAAGGGTAAGGGTGCCGGTGAAATTACAGGCACATGAGACTTTTCATCTTTGTCTCAGGGTGGCGGGCGGGCGCAGTGAAATGCCACATAGGGCGCGTCCTAGGTGACCTATGAGGTAATGCACTGTTCATAGGCAGAGGTTACCGCTTAACATCAGGTGGGCCATTTGCTTGTTCCGTCATTCTAGTAGTATACAAAAAAAAAAAAAAAAGGACCTAAAAGGAGGCTGCAGGACCTACACTCTCGATGGGCAGACGACATTTATCTTCACCTTGGTTACAGGAAAACGGTGGATGGGTCGGCTAAACACCGTTCATGGTGCCATTCTATGAGGAGGCGTATGTCTAACAGGATGATGATGATGATGATGCTGAAATCTTAGACTCAAACATCTTGATTGTTTGTCTGGATCTCGATTGAGGGTTTCGATTTGATTGAGTAAACAAAGAAAGTTTCTAGCTCAGCGCTGGTGGCGCAATGTTAGACACGGTCAATTAATGTCGTTGAAATTAGTATTAAGTTCGTGGTACCTTGTAACCTCAATGTCAATTCAATGCCATTCGTTTTATAATCTTATCTAAAGGCGTCATCTTAATAACCGAATAATAAGGCTGCGAACGAACATCTTATAAGTATACTTAATTAACCGTTTTTCTTATTTTTAATTAAAACTGTTGCTTGTAGGCTCTAGTTAAGTAGCAATTGTGTGTAATTTGACGAGCTCTGTGGCGCGGCGGGCGAAGCTTCGCCTGCGACGCAGGAGGTTGCGGGTTCGATTCCCGCCTCGGAACAAATATTTGTGCGATCTGCAGATATTTGTTCAGGGTGTTCTGGGTATTTTCTATGTATAATAAAAAATATCTATTTATGTAATATATTGTATTAAGTATATCAGTTGTCTAGTACCCATAACACAAGCTCTGCTTAGCTTGGGGCTAGATAATGTTGTGTGAACTTGTCCAGCATTTTTTTTTATTTATTTATTTATCTCGATTGAGGGTTTCGATTTGATTGAGTAAACAAAGAAAGTTTCTAGCTCAGCGCTGGTGGCGCAATGTTAGACACGGTCAATTAATGTCGTTGAAATTAGTATTAAGTTCGTGGTACCTTGTAACCTCAATGTCAATTCAATGCCATTCGTTTTATAATCTTATCTAAAGGCGTCATCTTAATAACCGAGCGAACGAACATCTTATAAGTATACTTAATTAACCGTTTTTCTTATTTTAATTAAAACTATTGCTTGTAGGCTCTAGTTACGTAGCAATTTTCAAGGTTTCGCATTAGAAGTTGCTCTCTGATAGAATAAGAATATCAAATATCAAATCAAATATTTATTTCTATAGAAAAAACTTATACATACCACTAATTACTAACTTAACAAACTTACTAACTAAACACTGCTTAGCTGCCTCTAAAGTGCCTAATTAAAATAGATAAAATTAGGTAGGCAACAAATCAAATCACTATTCTAATGCATTTATCTATTTATAGGCAGGTTACTAGGCAGAAATATTTGAAAATAACATTATGTTTAGTCTACACTGCAAAGGTAGCTATTAGTAGGTAATTGGTGGCAGATTTAGATTCGCCCTACCACTCGGAACTAGTTTTAAACTGTATCTCGGAGGGTAGAATGAATAAGAATATATTTATTGATCAGCTGTGTACATGGTGATGTTTAATAGTAAATAGTTTCAACAGCCTGCCCATTTCGAGCGTACAACATAAATTTGCGAAGTTTAAATATAGGTAGCAATTATTTAAAAATATGCAAACAATTATAACAAATATAACAAAATATATAACAAATATATAACAAAAATAGTTAACAATTGATAGTGTTGATACAAAAGCAGGAACATGTGCCATCTTCTATTGCAACCATATCACTGTGAAGGTTGATCTGGAAACTAAGGACCGTACCCAAAACACTCTTACCGCGCCCAAAACACAATTAAGTAGGTAATTTGCATGTAGTCAAAGATAGGTCATCCAAATTATCCAATTTATCTTTTCCAAAGGCAAAAATGTTATGCACCAGTGTGCATAAAATTTTTGCCTTTGGAAGGATAGCACGTTATCAAACTGCATGCACTATTTCTTGAAGACTAACACATGACTACTAAATAAACGGCCGAACCGATTTTGATGTCGTTATAATCGTCTTTATTGCACGAATGTCAGAGCGTATACTAAAATTAAAAAAGGTGGTATTTTGAATGCCAAAATGAAAGTTTAAAAAAAAAAGGCCACATCGTGTTTGGTATCAAAATAAAGGTATTGATGAGCACCTTTTAATTAAATGTATACTAAATATTGAAATTTCTAAACAGCTTCTGTATACATGGACCCGGTGTTTATTTATAGATAATAATAAATTATTTTTCTATTTTCAGTGTGTGATATGTGTAAACGCAAAGGCTACTATGCAGACATCGCCGTGCGGCCACCGTGTGGTCTGCCGGCGATGCTTCGTGAAGACTATCCAAATGGCCGTCAGCCAGCGCCTGCTGCCGCTGCGCTGCGTCATCTGCCGCGCCAAGATACTGAGGCTGCGGCAGGCGCCCCGTCTTGTCACTAGCAAGAGCTGGCAGGTGTGTACGCTACCTACAGGATCAACTCTCATAGCATACACAGCGTGTGCTCTGCCGGCGATGCTTCGAGAAGACCATCCAAATGGCCGTCAGCCAGCGCCTGCTGCCGCTGCTCTGAAGATATAGCGGCTGTCATTGGCAAAGGCTGATTTCATGAGTAGCCGTGTTTCAAATACCTATTTACATTTGGTACCTACTATGTATTTGGTATTGACCTATAATTTATTTTTCTTTATCAAAGTTTTAATTGAGTTTATGAGAACGTAGCCTCCGCTCGTGACTTTTGCTCGCGTGGTACCAGCATAAAAAATAGCCTCAATCTCAATTCAGGTCATGATCTATATCTATTCCTACATCTAAATCAGCCCTTACTGCGTATTGAAACCTAACAGAAACCTAAAAAGTAGGTTGAACACATAGGTACCTACTTTTGAGTTTATAATATTAGTTAGTAGAATTGTGTCCATGAAATTCACCTCAGCTTTTTTTTCAAAGATCTAGCGCACGGCCTACCTTTATTAATCACGTTATCCTATTATATCTACAAAATGTTATTAAGATGAATTGTAATTTATAAATTAATGAGAAAATAAAGCCAGAAGAACGAAAAAACTTGTATCTCATTTACTTAAAAACTATAAGTCAGATCTTTTGTAGATATAATCGGATATGTCTGTGTTGCACTAGTTTTTTTTTAAATAACCTGAAAATTACCATAATTTTACAGATATGTTCAACCAAGTGTACATGTACAGTAAGTGTACCTACATGGATTATTTGGCTGGAATTAACTTCTCTCCCAAATATCATGTTTCTTGGACGCTATTAAGATATATCAGTACAAACCCAGTAATAGTGACCTATATTATTTCTGCCGTAAAGCAGTAGTGTTCGCATTCCTGTGTTCCGGTTTGAAGGCGGTGCCAGTGAAATTACAGGCACATTCAAATTTCATCTTTTCGTCTTTGGGTCTCAGGATGGCGGGCTCAGTGCAATGCCACATAGGGTGGGTCCTACGTGGACGTTACGATTGACGTAACGCGACTTGTTACGTCAATCACGTCAAAAATAAAAATATCATGATATTTTTACCTATAGGTACCTACTAGTTTCTACCAACGATAGAAATGTCCACTTTTAAAAAGGCATTTTTTTTTCTGTAATTTGCTTCTTGTGTTCCGATACGCTTATATTTTGTTTTTTCAATTTCAGGTGTCAACTAGCAGTGGCAAGTCATGGGGCGTACCAGGCTCCGTGTCCTCTTATTCAGTAGGGGCGCGCTCCGTGCCCGCTTCCGCCTCGCTGTACTCCGTCACCAGCGGCGAGTCTTCCCTTTCTGGTACGTGCAGATCGTAAATTATCTAACCAGCTCAACCTATCAAGACAAAGCTTTAGACCAGAGGCAGGATAAACTTCAGCTTTCGGTATAATGTAGGTATGTGCCACACTCCTGGTCAGATCTATCGAAGAGATTGCTTCAGTGATTCAGAGCGAGTAAGCCCATGTGTGCAGCTTGCAGAACCAACAGCCGCTGGGGAATAAGCTTCTGAAGTCGACCACGAACCGGACAAAACAGACCCCACTTGATGGGCCGACGTCATTGTAAGGGTTGCAGTAAGTCGTTGGATGGAGGTGCCTCAAGGTCGTCAGTCGTGGCTATATCTCCAGCAGTGATCGCCAAAAGACTGATGATTACGATGAAACATGACACAGAGTGATTGTTTTTTTTTTAACTATGATAGACCTTCGTTTGACCACGATCTCACCTGTAAGTGAATATGCGGCCGACGATGGAGCACGAAGATCTAGAAGGCCTATTCCTATTCACTCTTGCCTTAAATATACCCAGATTTGTTTTTAGGAAAGACAGACGACAGCAGCTATTTCCACTCCTTAGCAGTTTGCATTATAAAGGTGGAACTGAAACGCTTAGTTGGTACGAATAGAGGGCATGAGGTGAGGATGGTAGGTACTGAGCCGTGCGCCTATAGGCTGCTTGTTCTATCTTGAAAAGAAGGTGGTGAGATCAGATCATATAGTTCCTGAAATGTAGCCTATAGATTATCGAAAGGCATGCAACTTTACGGCGGTGCTCGAGACTTAGATTCCATCACAAAATTGCTCACCTATAAGCCTGAAAGCTCTGCGTTCAATCGAGTCTAAGGCAGCGACCTGTTTTGTCCGAGACATCCTTACCTAGCAGCAGCACTCCATACCAGACCGGTCTTGTGCTTTGTATAAACTAAGAAGCTGTCTGGTATGAAGTATTGCTTTACCTGGTCTAAGTAAGACATGGATGATGCAGGCATACGGGTCATGCCAAAGACGAAGATTTACCTACTCAAATTCTTGTCCAGCCGAGTACCTTGTAGTCTTCCCCATCTCATCACATCATCCTGGTTTATTTTCCAGGTGTGTCTTCCGTATCATCGAACAGCGGGGCCAGCGTTCCCGGCACTTGCTCCACCAAGCTGTGTGGCGGCGCCAAGTGCGGCGGGGCCTGCCTGGGCGCCGTGCCGAGGAACACCGCGTCCGCGCCGCCCAGGGCGAGGCAGCCGGCTTCAAACTCGCTGAGGCGCTCCCAGCATCAGAGCATGAAGGTAGGAGTAGTAGATATCATCAAGTATTGCTGCTGTAAGCTGTGCGACTGTGCGACTGGGCTTCTCTAGGTGTGATGCCGAGAAACAGCGCATCAGGTCCGCCAAAGCCGACTACAAATTTGTTGAGCCGCTCAGCATTAAGTAACTTTGTTGGTGTGATGAGATTATCAGCATCAATAGTCTACCAACTGCGTCTACAAGACCGGCGCCGGCGGCATAATCGATTAGGAGATCCCAAAGTATCTCAGCATTTCAGTCATTTCGTCAGGTCAATTATAGATTGTATAGCCTTCGCCAAAGGCACAGAATAAATAATAGTACAAGTACAAGTACCGTTCGTCGTTTTATTCTATGGGGGAGGCCTATGTCCAGCAGTGGACTTCTACAGGCTGATGATGATATTCTTCTCATCTTCTTTGAACTTCTATCGTGCCTTAAGTCAACCATTGTATTTACAGGCACGTTTACAAGAGTACAACGTACACAGCTACACGGGAGGGCCGGCGGGGGGCGAGCCCTCAGGCCGGCTGCCTCCCATCCGGGAGTTCCAGCGGGAGTTCCGCGAGGGACGCCGCGAGAGCGCCAGTGCGACCGCTTCAGCTTCCACCAGAATTCGGTAAACTCCTTTATCATATTAAAACAATGGTCCAATAATATCGAAGGGAGATACCTGGATGAGACACCCGCGAGGGGGCGGAGCCTGGAATAAGCCAAACTGGTATAACCATCTGGGTTCAAGAGCCTCCGCAAGGCACATAAATCCACACTTCTCTCAAAAATCGGTCACATGACCCTTATCGGGACCAATTGACCTAACACAGAAAGAATCAGTGACACGCCGAACGAACCAGAGTGATTCAAGACCTGGTAGACCTGGGTACCTGGTGGACCTGGGTAGGTAGACTTACCTACTAGAAGAGAATGCCCGAACTGAACTTGTGTTGTGACCAGTTCCGTCACATGATTCGAATCTTGGTAGGTAGGTAGGTAGTTACTGTTGAAATACTTATATGACCAAAATTTGCCGCCCAATCTCGATCCTTTACCTGTTTAAATTATTTAGGTCACATCCGCCAGATTCCACTGTCGTCAGATTATGAAATAACAATGTATTTTGCCCACAGATGTGCACAGAAAATAGTGACACAACTAGAAACATCACCGCAAAAGAACGCACAGCACTTCTTCCGGCCACTAAAACCCTCAAACAAAGACGACCCGCCCAATTCAAGAGATCAGAGCAAAGAGACTGAACCCATAAAAGAAAACCCCAAAGCGAAGCCGAAAAAAGATGACAAAAAGGACGACCAACCAGACGACAAACACAAAAAAGACGAAACAAATGACAACAGAAAGAATGAAACGGCTGAAAAAAAGAAAGAAGAAAAGCTAAGGTTAAAAGCGGAGAAAGAAGCTAAGAAGGAAGCTAAGCAACAGGCTAAGGAAGAAGAACGACAAGCCAAGCTCTTAGCGAAAGAAGAAGAGAAACAGGCCAAATTATTAGCAAAGGAAGAAAAGAAGAAAGCAAAAAAAGAGGCAAAGCTAGCAGCACAAGCGGAGAAGGAGAAGAACAAATAACATTCAACTGTTTAAATTTTAAATTGTAGAAACTCGTAGCCGTCTTACTAATATTAGATTCAAAATTGTTATCGATGAACAATCTTAAATAGCGTAAGTAGGTACATAACAGTCTATTAATGTAGTCCATTTAAACTAAGATTTATTCTAATTTATTGTTCTTTTGACTTTGATCAGAGTTTGTTACGCTTTGATACTCATTTTACATGTTGATTACGTAGCTTAGTTGCGAAGTTTACTTGAAATGTTAAAGTAGGAATGTTTGTAAATAGTTTTAAAGTCATGTTAAAGAGAAGCAATCTAAGTGCATAGTTGTTGGATCATAGTTGGAACTACAAACTACGAAGACTGAAAGAATGGGATAATGAAATCATATCGTTTTGTAATTTACTTGAGTAACAGAGTAGACGATAAGGCTTGTGCGTTCTGCGCCGCCAAACATTATTTGTTGCTTTTAGTTTTATAGGCCATATTTCGTACTTAGTTGATGCTTAGGTTAGAATTAGCAATTATTTTTCCTAATGGCAATAGCTGTAACGATGTGGACAATACATAATTTTACTCGTATTCTAAATACCTACCCACTCGTACTTTTAAGTTTTGACTCCACTATGTTCAAAGCACAGAATTGTACATTAATTGATAAATGTAGCATACAAAAAATTTTTAGAACATGAATAAAAGTACTCACAGCATTTTCTAAAGCTGAACTAGATGGCGCTAAAATTAATGCGGTCCTTATCATTTCAGTCTTCTATAAAAGGACAGCAACATTTTTTAACAAACTTAAAAGAGGGGTGTTATGTTATTATGTGAGGCCATAGTTTGTTTGCTGCTATGTTTTTTTTTTTTAATGAAATATGATGTTTGTGAAATGGTTTGTAGCTATGTTTGGTGGAAATTGGTGCAGCAGTTTCTATGATAAATAAATCAGCTAGCAACAATTTGGTTGAAAGGTATTATAAGAACTCGGGCATTTTTGACGCTAGAACCCTCAGTTTAAGCTCAAAATTTACATTTTCGACGTGCTCCAGGGTACTATTGAAACTGAATCTTCAAGCTTGATTCTATTAACTGTGTGCTTGTCATCTTGAAGTTTGACGCTTCAAATTAAGATGACATGACATGTCTTTCTCCCAGATTCCAGGGTCTAATGATGACCAGCACATGATAAATAGGATCTAATGGGCAGTGGGTGTTCCGATTTCAATGCAGTTTTATGTGTATGAAAACTGGTGTTGGAACACAATGGCGTTATGAAGAGCTTGTTATTGCTGTCATTTACGAATCTTGTACCAAATAGAAACCATTACAATCTTTGTGTTTATTGTGTTTGATATTGAAAAGGAAATGTTCAATGACTGTATGTTTTGGACAGTAGTGGTCTCAAATTTCAATAGCTTTCTCATAAGAATATTCAAGAAGTCATAAAATAAAGTTCATCAAGTGTGTAGACCACAATTATCATGTTTATTCTTATGAGAAATTCAGTACTCTACAGATAATAATTTTGTCTTAAACTAAAAACCATAAGATTGCATAATCCATGAACCATAGCTCTAACGTTTTAATCCTTAGTAAAGTTCTAACGTAGAATCATATCAGATTGCGTTTAGCATATGCTAGATAAGTGTTGACATTAATTTTATAAGGGTTCCATGAATTGGAATTTATTATTGTCAATAGATCTCCTGTAAAATAAATAACAATGTTACCATAATCTTTTTCTTTTATATACCCCAAAAGCAATATCACATTCAAAATATATTAAAAACATTTTACATTGAGGAGGTACAAGGGTTTTTTTTTACATAAGGTAAAAGCAACAATAGATACAAAACTGGACCAAGATGACATAGCCGCAGCTGTCCTAGAAAAGCAAAATAAATAACAATCAATAGTTTATTTAATCCACACTGAAATAGTAACAATACACTTGATCTAAATACATACTAACACAAGGGGTCTATTCCTTGAAGTTGTCTCCGAGACGTTCGTGGAGCTCCTCTCCGGTCTGCTTGTTGATGCGCAGGTATTTGTTAACCATAGGCCTGTAGTAGTATGCCTGGTAATCTTTGCGCTCTCCCATCTTCCGAATGATCTTTTTCTCGAGCTCGCGCATCTTTATTCTTTGCTTCTCTTCATCGACAAAGTGCAAGAATTTTTCATAATCCTGGAATTAAGACACATAGTGTAATGAACATGCGGTTCCTGAAATCAGGCACTTATCTGTGGTGGCTAAAATGCAGGCCGGGCTGTGGGACAAATGTTTGTGTGATATGCAAACATTTGTTCTGGGTCTGGGTGTTGTGGTAACAATGTACTCGTAGTTCCTGATACCCACAACAAAGAGAACCTTAGTGTGGGATCTGAGGACTATGTATGCGACTGTTGGGTGCTACGTTATGATCTATGAGGTATTATTACATCATAGGTATTAAGGAAATCAATGGAAACTTCTTAAAAGCAGTGGCTCTAGAGCTGTCTATGTCATTAGTTGGGTTGGCTTCAGTTATCACCTACCTGATTTTAAGGAGGGAGTGCGTAAGGCAGGAAGATGGAGTCCTGGTAAAACTTTAGAAACAGGCTTTTTTAATACAATTCATCTATTTTTATTTGCGTAAATTGACCTATTTCTAGTGTATTTTTTTCGCGTTATTTTAAATCATCATCATCATCATCATCTCAGCCCGGAATCACCCACTGCTGGGTATAGGCCTCATTACTGTACTGTACTGAAATGTACGTACTAAATATGAACTTTTAAAATTGGAAGTGTTGTAAAAGGTGGTGAGGCGGTGGGAGGATGGTTTGAGAGGTGGGGAGCCCTCCCCCGTGAGTAGGAAACGCGGAAAATTATAGGTTTCGAGAAAAAAATAAAGTATTTTTTTAGGTTAAGTAAGAAATTGTATAATATAATTGGAAGTTTCGGACTCATACTTGGCCTGAATTTTTTCTCGAAATCTAGATGTTTACGGGTCTACGCGCTCACAGGGCAGGGGTCGAAAGCACCCATCCCACCTCCTCAGCAGGATTTTCAAGAAATCAAAAAAAAAAAATGGGTAGTTACTTAGAATCTAAATTTTCCTTATTTTTTACTCAAAAACTAAACGCGTTCAATGTGAGGGAGTGGTACCGAGGGGTGGCCCCTCCCTGCGTCCCCCCCCCTGAAAATCGGAAGGCTCGTTTCTAAAGCCAAACCGGAATCCCCTCTGTGCCATTGGTTCTTGGCTCTTGCCAAAGACGCATTTTATACGTTGTTTTTTTTTAAACTTATTTAGATATATACAAAAATACTTGGGATCACGAGAAAACCGCTAACCACGGGCCATAGTATAGATATCACTTCAGTAGATGGTTTTTATTTATTTTATAAAAAAGGCATGTTGGCAAGAACAGCACAGGGGGATCCTCTCCAACCCTCCCCCCTCACATCAGGTAGATTATATATTTTTTGTTTTTTAAATTCAATAACCACAAAAACTGCACTTCTCCGGCAAGAAGAGGTGGCACAGAGGGAATCCACCTTCCTCCCTCCTAACCCTCCCCACCCCCATGTCAGGTAGATGATATCTGAATCTTAACCCATTATTTATTAGATATATGGCGACTAACCCTGTAGTTCAGTCTTCAATTGGATTGTTTTCATATTGAATGATTGGTATAGAGGGAGAAAATGTCAAAAATAAATACTGGGTTATAAATGCCTGAATTATACGATATTCAAAGGTCGACTTACCTGCTGCGGGTTATTATGCACATAGCGAGCGATGAACCTAGTGATTGGGTGACGGTGGTACTCCCAATGTTTGGGGTGGTAATCGTCAGGGATAGGAGTCAACGTAGCCGGGCCGATGAACACATTGCAGTAAAATATGATGGCACCGACGGGGATCAGTCCTATCATGGTGTAGAAGTGGAACATATCCTTGAATTTGTCCCATTGCCATCTGAAAAAGTAAACAATAGTGTAAGGTTAGGAGCATATCTACACCGTTTTGACTGTTTTTACCCCTAAACTGCTGTCGAAATTGGATCAGCGACATTGGCTGCTTATAACCCGGTTCTAAATGCTAATTAATAACCACAAATACACAAGAAAACTGATTAGGTAATCACGGTGGAAGACTGTACCTGGATGGCTGCATAGCCATTGTTTGGTGCCCATGCCCAGCTTTGAGCACTGTACTTGTTGAAAAGGCTACATTTTTGGACGTGTATGGTGTTTTGAGATGGTTTTTTACGATATTTATGCCGAAAGATCGGCCAAGCGCACTCCAACACACCATTTTTCTACCACAGACTACTAAATTTTCTCTATTGACTACTACCATTTACCAAAAACTACAATATAGTCAATATATACCGGGGATCACTCTACTTTTTTTTTTTTTTTTTTTTAATAGCTTCTGTGTAAATGAGGTGTTTTCACGGACATTTCAAATCATGCGCTAATAGTTGGCGCGCTTTTAAAAGCAGCCTCGCAGCCTATTAAAGTTAACCTAGCTTTCAAAATAAAGTGAAATGTCAAAGTCAACGACGTAGTGATATATTTTCGTGATATTTTGTTACTATCACACAAAAGCACAGACAATGCATTTGTTAATTTTGACAAGCATACTTGAGTCAGCGCCATCTATCGAGACAAATTGAACTACTTTTTTTTTTTAATTTGAATATGAAAAGCCCTCATTCTTATACGTCAAGTGCTAAAACTATTAAGGTATTGTATATATTGTAGTTTTTGCGATCAAGTCTCCCCCCTCGGAGCGGCACCGCGCCGCGCCGCCGCGATTGATTTTTGCTGCGACCCTCATAGTGTGCACCGCCGTGTTACGGCAAAACCCACTGACCCAGGGGCAGCCGCCCCTGGAGTTGAAGCTAGTGTAGAGAAGGATGTTTCAAGGCCCTCTCCGAACGCCCCCAAGGGGGTACAAGAAGATCATTGATGATGATGTGACACTGTCTGCCTGTTGCCATGTTATTAAAAAAAACATAGAAAAGCAGAAAAAATCGGCAAAGTTTGAAATTTGATGTTTTTTTTTTTTTTTTTCTTAGGTTCGACTCGTGCATGGACAAGCCGTGTTCTGTTCTGTATTACATAGCCCGCGAATTTTCAATTCAGAATTATTGTAAGAGCACACTCGACTAAAACGTAGTGATTACCTGCTCAGTGCACACACCGTGCGTGATTGTTTGTTACCTACTCCCGAAACTGAATGAATATTACGCTTATCCTTCGACCAAAGATTTACTTTGGTCGAATTGCATAGCTGTCCAGCATTTTTTATTATTTATTTATTTATTGTTGGTGTATCTTTTACTAAATAAATAAATATTATGCATAGATAAAAGTTGTATGTAAGTATATATTATGGTGTTTTATAAACTGATAAACAATATTAATTAGTTCGTTCCCAAATATTCAATGAGGATAACTGGAAAAAAATTATGACACCTAACCCCACGGCCAGTTGTTTTTTTTATTAAAAGTTGAAATCAAAAAATACTTAGGTAGCAGCCAATATTTGGGTAGTTTACCCTACCTATGTTTCCAATTATAATGTTTACCATCAAACCAAACATTCCACCTGTTGGCAAGGTTTTTATTAAAGTGTCCAAACGTTACCTTGCATCGAAATCGTAGGTATATATGTAGGTAGGTACCGACCTATTGATTTTTCTACTGAGCATGCTCCGTTGTGTTGTGTGCGTACTAGAGTAGCGGGATAGTGATAAGCCCTGCATTCGACACCCACGTACGACATTATTGCGCTATAACTAATTCAGGAACAATAACTGATGGATTTTGCTGTTTTATTGTAAGCATGCATGTTGTAATGAACAAAACGGTGTAAGACAGTGGCAGTGAAATGGAGGAGCTTCTACAAGATATCTTCAAAGAGGCCACGGGGCCTAAATTAACGACGTTGAGAAAAGCATGCGAAGGTGCACTAGGTAAGAAACATTGGCCTTTTTGTTTAGGAAACAGAAATTCAAGAAGGTAGGTACCTACAACAATTACAGTTTCAAAAGAAGTTTCTTCTGTTTCTTCTTTTGAAACTGTCAATTGACAATTACAATGGAAAACTATTCGGTTATTTAGTGTAATCTGGATGTTAGGCACGCATAAAAGTAGGTACATTTGTGTTAACCAGCCTAAGTACGTAGTTACCTACGTACTATAGTTTCCAAAGTGCTAACTGCTTAGTCCTTTGCAAGATTAATGCACCATAACTTAAAATATTACGTCACTTTATAAAAGTCTCCAATATGCGTAGACTTACACATATTACAGATTGGTGTAGTAGACTTACGTCTATATGCTATAAAATTAAAATTAATTATAAAATTAATGTCACTGTAGGTAGGTAGGTACTTACCCCCTTAGCGATATCTCTCGCCTATATCTTATATACCTTTGCTTCGTTTATCAATCGATGTTTGATTTATGAAATCATGGCTTCAGTCAGATAGGTAGGTACGCTGCTTCGCTCGCGTTATACCGGGATAACAAATGAGCATATATTTTCCAGGTCGTAATCTTTAATAACGAACATTCAAACTTTTGCATTTATAGGTAATATTGAAGTCATTGACTTCGGGTTTTATGGCTGGATAGAATCTGCAATCAGGAATCATGAATTTTCAGAAATCCTATGCAGCCAGGAGAACAGCTCGCGTCATCCTTCGTACGAGTTGCGGCGAGCGTGTCTCCTGCCGCTGCAGATTGCTTTGGAGAGCAAGAGGCCGAAGCTCGTCAGCTTTGCTCTGCAAGGTTTTCATGTAAGTCAATGCAATTCTTCAGTGTCTTGATCCAAAAGTACCAACCAACGTCAGTATCTGATTTTGTGACTTTTAAAACAATTGGTTTATCGGCAACTAAACTTTTTCCAGAAAATCCTGCGAGATGACAGGTTCCACCGAGGTATAGAGCCGGAGGATGACTCGCTGTGGATGCCGTCCCAGCTGCTGTGCGCTACGGCGTCAGTCATGTATCACTTGCCTGATACACAGGTCAGTCCAGTCCCCTTACGTAGACGTACCTACTAAAATCCTGCGAGATGACTGGTTCCACCGAGGTATCGAGCCGGAGGATGACTCCCTGTGGATGCCGTCCCAGCTGCTGTGCGCTACGGCGTCAGTCATGTATCACTTGCCTGATACACAGGTCAGTCCAGTCCCCTTACGTAGACATACCTACTAAAATCCTGCGAGATGACAGGTTCTACCGAGGTATCTAACCGGAGGATGACTCACTGTGGATGCCGTCCCAGCTGCTGTGCGCTACGGCGTCGGTCATGTATCACTTACCTGATACACAGGTCAGTCCAGTCCTCTTACGTAGACGTACCTACTAAAATCCTGCGAGATGACAGGTTCCACCGAGGTATCGAGCCGGAGGATGACTCGCTGTGGATGCCGTCCTAGCTGCTGTGCGCTACGGCGTCAGTCATGTATCACTTGCCTGATACACAGGTCAGTCCAGTCCCCTTACGTAGACGTACCTACTAAAATCCTGCGAGATGACAGGTTCTACCGAGGTATCTAACCGGAGGATGACTCACTGTGGATGCCGTCCCAGCTGCTGTGCGCTACGGCGTCGGTCATGTATCACTTACCTGATACACAGGTCAGTCCAGTCCTCTTACGTAGACGTACCTACTAAAATCCTGCGATATGACAGGTTCCACCGAGGTATCTAACCGGAGGATGACTCGCTGTGGATGCCGTCCCAGCTGCTGTGCGCTACGGCGTCAGTCATGTATCACTTACCTGATACACAGGTCAGTCCAGTCCCCTTACGTAGACGTACCTACTAAAATCCTGCGAGATGACAGGTTCCACCGAGGTATCGAACCGGAGGATGACTCGCTGTGGATGCCGTCCCAGCTGCTGTGCGCTACGGCGTCGGTCATGTACCACTTGCCTGATACACAGGTCAGTCCAGTCCCCTTACGTAGACGTACCTACTAAAATCCTGCGAGATGACAGGTTCCACCGAGGTATCGAACCGGAGGATGACTCGCTGTGGATGCCGTCCCAGCTGCTGTGCGCTACGGCGTCGGTCATGTACCACTTGCCTGATACACAGGTCAGTCCAGTCCCCTTACGTAGACGTACCCACTAAAATCCTGCGAGATGACAGGTTCCACCGAGGTATCGAACCGGAGGATGACTCGCTGTGGATGCCGTCCCAGCTGCTGTGCGCTACGGCGTCGGTCATGTACCACTTGCCTGATACACAGGTCAGTCTAACCACAGAATAAATAATAGTACAAGGTCCAGTCCCCTTACTTAGACGTACTAAATGCACCACTGTTTAACAAAAAAAAACTCTGTGTGTAACGAGCGGAGTTAGGTAGGTATTTTAGTCGTAATGGATACGGGTTGTTGCTTTGTCATAAGGTGGGACACTGGGCCATAAGGCCTATGTCCAGCAGTGGACTACTATAAGAATAACGCTTTTATCGAAAATATAAATGACAGAAGCCTAAAATAAGCGTGTATTTTGCTTTAAAACTTTCGTGAACTACCTGCCTATTGTCTAAATCATTCATTTTATAAAAAGACAGGAGATTTTACCTATGTAGATGTAGGCACAGGCAAGCAGGTTTCGACTCAAATCGAGAGTCTTTTTGAAGGTGAGTGAACCAACGCAACGCAATCCCTCCGCGTACCGTTTAGAACCATAGCTTCTGCTCTCTCGGTGCCTGAAAAACCGGTCCATGTTTTTTTTCTTCCAACGTCCCCCAGTTGGGCCAGATTGGTGGGGGACACTGGGAATTACAATTAATTGTCCTCTCTGTAGTAAGACAAAATAGAGAGTTTTAACTACCAATAAAACATACCTATTATTTTTCCAACGATATCCGGAATTCATCTTGAGTCAAGCACTTGTCTTTTCACGTTTTTTAGTCTTAGCGTCTTCCTCCCTTCCGTTTCCGGCGCCACTATCGCCTCGTTTTGTCGGGTAAGATCGGGGCGGCCGGAATGGTGCAGTATATATACAGGTGGCGGTACAGCTTTTACTTCATTATACTTACTCACGATGTACCAGGTAGGCATTACCTGGATTCCGGATATCGTTGGAAAAATAATAGGTATGTTTTATTGGTAGTTAAAACTCTCTATTATTTGTTCCGAGACGATATCCGGAATCCATCTTGAGTGATGTGTTTGTTATCTCCTGGTACCGCCAATATTGTAATGATGATGCTATAATGTGTGTAGTAAATATATCTAAGTGATATGGAATAAATAATGTAATTCATATAACTTATGAATGCTGTAAATAAAAGTTATGTTAAAACAATCACATTCATATTCGATATAATCATAAACAATGTAATAATTACATAACAAAATTACTACCAAAATAGAAAATTGACAAGGAAACTGAATTAGAAATGTCATTTTCGCTCGATTGATTAGCTATCTCTTTATGGTAATACGTTCTTAAAGTATGTTCTTGTCTCCAGTTTAATGTTTCGAGAATTTAATCAATAGGAATGTATTCTATTCAATTAAGGGATGCTACGGCAGAGCGCACCTAGCCTGGCGAGGCTTCGACACCCACCCTTGAGCACAGACTTGACCCAGCCGCCGAGTACCGCTCTAGATGCTGGCGTAGGTGCTCCTCGGGCACTTATAAAAAAAAGTTCTGATAAAAATATACCTGATTTCCAAAGATCTTGTGAAATCCTGATTAACTGACGAATCCAATAATAATATACAGAGGTTTTTCTTTGGGTATATTTTTAGTATTGTCTGCATTTAATGTTGTCAGTCTTTGATCCAAAACAAGGCCAAAGAACAATCACATTACGTTCGTCTATGCATTTGTCCGCATTTTGTCTCAACGTGAAATTATGAACTCTTCGTCCTGATGATTTGATTTGAACAGTAATGCTGCGGAAAGTTGTCATACACTCTTTGTATTCCAGATCCAGATTTTTGTCCCTTGACACTGATATAGCTTTAATGAACAAGTTAGAAGACAGTTTCGTAGGTAAAAGTAGCAATAACAGATTTTAAAACACCAGTATTTCCCTGTAAGACAAACCTTCGTTATTGTGTAGACAGGCCAGGTAACGGGCTACTTGTTCTGGGCTTGGACTCCTGTAAGACATGCTTTTAGAAATGCCAGGTCAATAGGTATTTAATATGTATGGGTGTTCTGGGTATTTTCTATGTATGATAGAAAATATCTATCTATGTAATATATTGTATTTAGTATATCAGTTATCCAGTACCCATAACACAAGCTCTGCTTAGCTTGGGGCTAGATAATGCTATGTGAACTGTCCAGCATTATTTATTATTATTTATTATTTTATTTAAAGTGGATTTTCGCCAACTTGATAATAGATGTGATTATCTACTGACCAGTCTTTTAATTTCATCGGTCCACCCAAAATCAGCCATGCTTTCAGTTGTATGTACTGAATTTCCGGCGGGTGTATCCCGGTTTTTGTATCAATCAAATATTGTGAAAGGTTCGGGCATAAGCATAATTTGATAAGGATCTTGAATGGTTCGGGATTGAAGATCTGCGTGCCAAAATACCTTGTTCCAGTTCAGAGCGATCAGAATGTACCGACACTTCGCCCTGTTTAGATGAAATAATACCTGCGGTATAAAGTTCGGTGGAGGGAATAACCATTGCCAGGTCGTAGTCCCATCGGTGAAGGGACGCTTTGTGACGTCTCGTTTTCTGGTCCTGCGTGTCCACTGATGCATATTTAATTACCACATGAGCTGTTGCTGAGGCTAATAGATCCATATACTTTATGGTCCACATCTGGACCAAAAAAAAATCCAAATCCATCCAAATCTAGCTCTAAAGTTCCCCATTCATCACAGCTCTTTCTACACTGACTCTTTTACGGTGCAAGCTGTTCGGCTGTGGAACTCATTACCGTTGTCGATTCGGCTTGCTCCGTCGTTGCATTCTTTTAAAGATCGTGTCAAACTGTTTTATCTCCAATCGTCTTCTTCGTCCTGTTGAGTTTTCATTGTTCTTGTCTGCTTTTATGTTGTGTTTATATTATTATGTATTTATTTTTATGTATTATAATGTAGGTTTGTATATATTTAATGATATGTGTATTTGTCAAGGTGATAACACCACTGTCCCATTCTTCCATATAGTCCTCTCCATCCTAAGGTTGTCTGGAAGAAATCGCTATAAGCGATAAGACCGCCCATTGTACATTTCTGTTATTTTTTGTTATTGAGTTATGTTTTGTGTTTCTGTGTGTTATTTGTGTACAATAAAGAGTTAATCTATCTATCTATCTATCTGGAATATTTGTCTTGTCGCTGCAGACATTAGGTGCCATTCTGGGCAGACCTTGTCTCGTGAAAGGGCATATTTGATTTCTGCAATAGCTAAAAGTTTGCGTGTCAGATCGAGAAGGTACTTCGATTTGGTTCCACCTTCCTTGTTGAATTTTTGAATCCTTGTTTTGTTCCTTGGGCTACAACTGTTATTTTGTCCGACTGCAATAAAATGTGCGCATTGTGCAGTTGGCTGTTCGTTTGTTGTATCATGGCACAGACTGCATACAGCTCTTTGAGATTGAAATGGCACGATAGTTGTAGTTCCGTCCACTGACATGCCATTTTTGAACCTCCCAGCTGTGCGTCCCAACCGTAATCTGATGCATCCGTGTTGAGCAGGTGCGAGATCGGACCTGTATGTATTGGTAGTCCCTGCACTGCTTTTAACCACCACCTTATTTCGGTTAGTACCGGTACTGGCAATTCCAACAGTGTGTAGGGTAGGGATGCTCTTTTGAAAGGTATCGGCTGTAAAATTGTAGGAGTTCGCAAAGTTAACTTCCTTCCTCTCCATATTACAAACGAGGCAAAGTTGAGTCTCCCCAGAAGGAACTGGGCCTGTGCCTGAGGGACCAACTGCCACTGGACATCTGACAAGTGCTCTGCGTAGCGTTTGGCACTTTGGTTCAGACAGGGACTTCGTGTTGAGTTTGGTATCCCGTTGAGTCGGAACCAGTACAGATTTGTCCGTATTGATAGTCCTGTAGAGTTTTCTCATCAGGTTGACTGTAAATGCTATGTTAGCGTAAAACCTGGCAGGACTGATTCAGCAACAAATTTCGTCGCGATATACCACGCACCTTATATTGTGGCAAACCGGTTCATTAGAGAAGTGAACGTTCCCGGTGCTGATGAAAGCTCAAGGGCAATTCATTTGCAGTAGTTTGCCATTGTAGCCGAGCCTTTAGAAATCTTCGGTGCTTCTTGGCTCTGGGCAGGTGGAAATATGCATGGCTCAGATCCACCTACACCATCCAGTCCTCACTCTGTAAAAACTTGGTATACGAAAGTGACTGTACAGTTGGGATCCTTTTTATTTGTTGTGTAATTTTTAATAGCTCTTCTTCAAATTGTTGTGATAGATGGATTGGGATATATCAGAAGCGGCTTCTTCACAAATAAGTTACGCACTCCTTTTAGGAGCTTGCATAAATGATTGGGGGCTCCTCGATTTTAACATACATCTAAATATTGCTTTAGACAGCCCCCCTTGGAATACTTTCGAGTCATGAGCGAATATTTCTACACGTTAATCGAGATCTTTGTTTTGACCTTTCGTATAGTGATCCTTGTTGTAGGCATTGAACGACTTGTTGCCACTGTTGCTCGATGACTTCGCGTGTCCCTTGAAATTGTATTTTCTTCCAAGTTTCCAAAATTGTTGCTCGCTTGTTTGCTGGTTGTGAAGGCTTTGGTTTATTGTCAAAAGAAGGTTTTGTCTGTAAGCAGTAGCCGCTGCTGCCGGTTTCTGAAAGGAAGCATAATTTGTCGCCCCCCCCCCATTTTTGAAGGTAAGCAAGCTGCCATCTTGTCGCCATCAAATATATTCCAGCATAGGAACATATATAGGCATAAATATATAGGCTCCGTAGTGATAATATTCACGCGAGAGAATGCAATAAGCTAGTCTGCCGCAAAATATTTTTGTAAAATTGTATACCCTCCGGACATCTGACAAGTGCTTTGCGTAGCGTTTGGCACTTTTGGTTCCAACAGGGACTTCTTGTTGAGTTTGGTATCCCATGTGACACTCAGATAGGCGTTGAGTCGGAAACAGTACAGATTGATAGTCCAGTGACTGACCCAGTTATCTTTATTTATAAAATACACCAAACACGTGTTAAATTTTCTTAAAAAGAGACTTACGCGAAAGTGTCGTGTTTTTGGCATTAGACTGATCTACTAAAGTCTGCAAGGTCGTACGTAAATTCTATGTCAGAATAGCGTTAGATAAGCTAGACGTATTAAAACGCCTCACTTCATCATTTCTATCTATCTATCTATTCAGCCGGTTTCACTCATTGCTGAGTAAATTATTAGGTACATTTAATTCTACAAGACCGGGGGTAGTTGTATGTATTTTTTCTGAGCTTCCGAAAAACGAGTTGCGTATCAATCGTTGCAGTTGGGATATTATTTTGACATGCTATTCATTTATCGGGAGAGGTGGATCATTCAACGTGGTCGATTATTCTGGTAATTGGAGCTGTCGCTTATCGGAATCACACGTGTCCGTCGGCGGGCGTAGGCCCAAGCCATTACTTGTAGGGTGTTTAGGCTCGCCTACTAACCTCGGCCGCTCGCGGTCGAGGCTCAAAGAGGCCAGTTGTTATGATATAAGTTCAAATCTTACATCACTTACATGCTTAGGTCGCTTTGATCTCCTCCATCCGTAAAATCCTCCGCTGATTTATTTTATTTTATTTTATTTATTTATTTATTTTTTTATATTTCTGATTCACTGCTCGAACTTGGAGAACGATTTATTTTTCCTGACACGTGGTCATTTGTAATTTGGACGCTTTTCCACTTTATCACAATTTTCGTCCTCCATAGCGAAGGGAGGAATTATAAAACATTTAAATTTAATTTCTTAAACTCAAAATAATTCCAACATAATTATTTTTCTAAGACGTGTTAACGCTTCGAAAGACTATGCTATAATGAAGTAAAAGCTGTACCGCCACCTGTATATATACTGCACCATTCCGGCCGCCCCGATCTTACCCGACAAAACGAGGCGATAGTGGCGCCGGAAACGGAAGGGAGGAAGACGCTAAGACTAAAAAACGTGAAAAGACAAGTGCTTGACTCAAGATGGATTCCGGATATCGTCTCGGAACAAATAATGGATGTAATATTATCGTACACAAAAAACATATTTTATGCCACGATGGTGAAACTCAAGGCCAATGTGGATTTGGATTGATCATAAAAAGTGAATATAAAAAATTGTTTACCTACTATTACAAAATTGGTTTATTTCGACACCTTAGTAAATGCTATTAAGAAAAATATAATAAATAATAATGTTTTAGAGTGGCCGAATTAATCTTCTTAATCTTGTATAAAACTAAATAAATAAATAAAGCAAGAATATTTATTTTGGAAGTACGTATGTAAAATTAAGCATGAAGATTAATTTTAATTAATTTTATGGTACAGTTATGTTATGTTTTAAATCAAATTTTTATTGTAAGATAATTTTGTATTCAAAGGGCAAATAAAGGCTTTATAATAATAATAAAAAAAACTGGGAATTAACGGATATAACATATGCCTTTTTCTCCGAAAGGGTAGGCAGAGCCTCAACTGGGTCTCTTTTCACCGGAGTTGCACCATCGTGGGATATAGACGTATGCCTACGTGAAAAAATCCCGTTGTTATAAAAGTGTGTACGTTGCAGGTACAAATCTTCCGCATGTACCTCTCCCTGGCGCTCTCCCCGCGGCGGACGCTGAACGGGAGGCTGTGCGTGTGGGCATGCGGGCGCTGCGGGGAGGCAGCCGCGCAGGCGCCGCACGTGGCGGCCGCAGCCCGCGCCGCCGCGGCGCAGGCCTTGCGGGCCTACTGCACTCAGCTCGGTGAGCGACCTTCCTACTTGCACCTTCCGCATGTACCTCTCCCTGGCGCTCTCCCCGCGGCGGACGCTGAACGGGAGGCTGTGCGTGTGGGCGTGTGGGCGCTGCGGGGAGGCGGTCGCGCAGGCGCCGCACGTGGCCGCCGCAGCCCGCGCCGCCACGGCGCAGGCTGCGCTCAGCTCCTGGAAATAGCTGCACCAATTTCCACAAAACATAGATATAGAACCATCTCGCAAACACCATCTTTCATAAAAAATAAACCGTAGATAAACATACATACACATATAGTCATACAGACAGATATATAGTTACTACATACACAGTATCCGGCTCGAAGGACCATGAAGGAATTAACCGCTGGTTAATCCTGGGTAGCTGATATAAAAGCCAAGTTTGTTGCTTATAATCCCTTATACGTAAACTATGACTATTAATGATGATGATGAATGAGTGTCGTTCGTCTCGCAGCGGTAGATACACTGGCTGAATGCGTTGCTACACTGACCTAGTGGGCGCAAGTACACGAGTCACCCACAAGACTGCTGATTGCTGCTATAATAATCTAGGTGATCGATGTATATCGAACAGCCTCAAACTTATAACAGCCCTCTTATTAGTCGGGGGAGGTCGGGGGTAGAAAAGAAACCTTCCACATTTCTATTGAAAAAAATCTCAAACATGTTCCCAGTCTTGACACCCTGTTTCCCGAGATGAATGTTTGCGATCACTATGCTTGTTTGCAGATGAGGAATGCCAAGAGCTCCTGTCGGAAGGCTCTCCTCTGGGGAGGAACCACATCGTAGCAGTCGGCTGCTACAGCGAAGTGATACCGGTCATCCAGTACTTGTGCGGCAGATTGACCGAGACTCAACTGCAAGTATCTCACCACCACCACCACCATCATCATCATCATCATCATCATCATCATCATCTTCATCATCATCATTGTGCAAGGAGTAGAGCTCCGTTCTCTTCACCAGCCCTTCAAACACATGGACTTAGGAAACCGAATTCAAACCGGAACAACAATGCGAGCATTACAGATTGGCGGCAGCTTACCTCCGCGTCTGTGCGGTACCATGGTACGCTTAGTTCCTGATACCAAGGACGTAGGGAATTCTAGTGGACTTGTCATCATTATCATCATCATCAGCCATTAAATATCTATTGCTGGCCGAGGCCTCCCCCATAGAATATAACGGGTGGATTTGCTTTGTAGGCTGATAGGTGATCACAGTATTAATGTTGAGTACCTACTCAGGTGGCCTACTCCCTACTCCTACTGCCTATTCCCTGGAGTAATCTCTTAGTTCTAACTACATCCACGGGAGGAGATGCAGGGGTATATTTTATTTTTTTATTTTTGTTCAAACTATTGCTAAATTAATATATTGTTATTGTTAATTGTTATTGTTTGTATCATTCATTGTATCATGATACACGTCTGCTATTTTTTATGTTTCTCTTGGTTAGAAAAAGGCTCTAACGGAAGACCAGCGCAGGTTGTTTACAACCTGCATATGCTGAGTTAGAGACCTTTTTGTAACAGCAAATCTAACTATAATTTTGTGTATTTTCATGTTTTATTTTGTTTATATCTGTGTTGTTACAAATAAAAAATATTCTATTCTATTCTATTCCATTCTTAGAATGGACACACCACGAAACGATCGACGAGTCGGATGGTAGACAACCGGACTCCTCAGCATGTAACAGTAAACTGGCAGTGTTAGGGCTCTTTTTTTTTACTTCGATAGGCCTTTGTTTGACCACGATCGCACCTGTTGGTAAATGACGATGTGGCCGAAGATGGCGCACAAAGGTCTAGAAGGCACCTACTCACTCTAGCCTTGAAGACACCCAGTTTATAGTTTCGATCATAGGCTCGTTTTGATCAGCTCGTAGTTTTCATCGCCATTATCAGTCTTATGACTAGTTCCATAAAACTGGTTTGTAAAATTTGTTTTTGTTTTCAGGACACCAAAACAGAATCCCCTCGCGCTGTTCTTCCTGGACTGCCTCCTCACTCTGATGTCCAGTCTCTCTGAGCGCGTGAGCGGCAACTCGCACTTCACCACCTTTCTCTGGCAGAAGTTCTGCCCATCGCTCATATCCTTCCTTGGCACCCCACGCGTGGACAAAAATATAAAATCTAGGTAAAGTTTTATTTTATTTTATTGAATGATGGATCAAGCCAACTTAAGTGGGACTGGGATGGACATGTGTTCCGTATGTCAGAAGAACTATGGACGAAGAGTACAAAAGAATGGATCCCAAACAGACGACGGCCACGTGGAAGACCCAGACGGAGATAGCGGGATGAGCTAGACTCCTACTTGAAGGTTTTTGTTTTTTGGTTTTTTTTCGTCCGTGGTGGTGTGTAGGAGTGCAGGGAGGCTTTTGCCCTTCAGTGGTCCACCCAGGCTCATAGTAACAAGTAGGTAATTAATTTGGTAAAAATTAAAAAAAAACCCAACGCTGAACGGCTGAACCGATTTTGATCAAACAAAGCTAAGAACACTCCCGACAAATACACCTTTACACAAAAAAAAAAGAAAGATAAATTGGTTCATCCGTTCGGGAGCTACAATGGGACAGACAGACACACACACACACACACACACACACACACACACACACAGAGAGAGAGAGAGAGACACGTCAAACTTATAACACGCCTTCGTTTTTGTTCGGGGGTTAATAAATAAATAAATAATGGATCAAGCCGATGGATTAAGCGGTAACCTCTGCCTATAACAATGCATTACCTCGTAGGTCACGACCACCTAGGACGCGCTCTATGCGGCATTGCTCTGCGCCCGCCTCCCTGAGCCGTAAAGATGAAAAGTCTCATGTACCTGTCATTCCAATTTCATGCCGGCATTTGTACCGTGAGTTATTTTACAAAAGATAAGGATACTTGTATTTTGTATCTGCTTTTAGTAAGAGAGTGAATCAACTTTTCAGAGAGCATGAAGGACATTTGGTGGATGATTCTGGGAGAGGATCTGGTGCCCTCAACTCGGCGCCGAGCTTCAACAGCAAACAAGCTAAGGCTATTTACAGGTAAAGTAAACGACACACTGTCATGGTATCATGCGTAAACGTAAATCAGTGTCCAGATTCAGGTATACCAGTGATCCTGGTGATCAATGGAGACAGAACCTTAGTGTTCAAAAGACTCGCGTTTCGCAGAGGCTCCTTTCTGCACATTTCTTCTAAGTTTTTGGTTCTAGGACATACCGATTAGAAATGATGAAATCCGGACATCAATAGCTCTTAGAAAATTAGGTATTAAGTTGTCGTGGCATGGGGTAGGCAATCAGAACTGACACCCGGTGGAGGATAAAAATGTTCTTAAGTGGCGACCATGAACTGGAGCGCGCAGTGTAGGTTGCCGGCCTCGATGGACTGATGGCGTTGTGGCGGTCACGGATGGACGGTGGCTGAAGGCGGCTCAAGACCGTTTGAAATGGCATGCTTTGGGGAAGGCCAGCCAATGGCCAATGATGGTTCAATGATGATGATGATTATGACTATGTAGGTATAAAGGTCCAAAGTCATCATCGTCATCAGCCTATAGAAGTTCACAGCTGGACATAGGCATCCCCTATAGAATGCGACGACGAACGGTCTAGAGCTGCCTCCATCCACCGCCTCCCTGCGGCCTCTATAATGTCTTTGGTACATCGAAAGGGGAGGGGGCATTCCTCTTTTGCGTCGTCTAGTTTGTGGTCGCCACTCGAGAACCTTTTTTCCCCAACGGTTACATGATACAAACTGAAATACGCTTCGAAACCAGTTTTTGTTAATACGTTATTATATTTCTGTGATTATGATGAAGTTAATCATAAATGTGAGCCTAGAATTGTAGCCTCCAATCTCCCGTAAAGAAGAATCTCTGTAACTTCATACCATAAAGAGTTTTAATGATTTTCTTTACAGTATTGCCAATCAACTTGTACGTCTCGTTGGGTCTACGTCAAATTTACGCCCAGTCTTGGAAGCTCTATATCATAGAATGCTGCTGTACCCTCCGATATCCCACCGAGTGGAACCATTGAGGAGTGCCAGAGAACTGCTTCAGAATCCCAAGAGATTATGCCAGTTAGTTCTGATGAAGAGAACGGATCATCACGAGAGGCATAGTGACGATATGGCTATTATCAGATTGTGAGTGTTTTAAGTTATCTTAAGCTTTGGAGAATTTTTGAGACCTTTCTTTTTTTTGGCTTTTGAGAAGACTGTTTAAGAGTAAGGCCCAGATTCACCTGCATACACATAGACATACGCATTATTACCCGAAAGGGTAGGCATACCCTCAATGGGCCTCTTTTCACCATGGGTTGCACCATCGTGGTAATATAGACGTGACAAGTTGTGAGCTCATCGCCGCCATCGCTTCCTGTCCGGGGAAGTACTACCTGCAAACCTTTTTCTGCCGCAAAGCAGTAGTGCTCGCATTCTTGTGTTCCGGTTTGAAGGGTATGGGTGCCGGTGAAGTGAGTACGACTTTTCATCTTTGTCTCAGGTGGTGGGCGCAGTGCAACGCCACATAGGGTGCGTCCTAGGTGGACGTGACCTATGTGGTAATGCGTTGTTAAAGCCAGAGGTTACCGCTTAACATCAGGTGGGCCATCTGATTGTTCCTGCAGTCACTTCAGTCAGTCTAGTATTCATTCACGTAGTAAAAACAAAATAACATAATCAGGTTATACCATAACACTTCCTTAATATCTCCTTGTTTTAATTTTCCCCAGAATAATGGATGGCATAGAAGAATGCGGCCGCAGCGGTAACCCAGAAGTGATAGCGGCGGCTGTCGAATGTGTCGTGTCATTACTTGATGCTTTGGAGAAGCTATGCTCTGGCACCGTCGAGTATCTATCGCCTGAGGTCGCCGGCCTCGTGCTGGGATACTGGCCGAATCTGCAAGACGCTGACTACACGGGCCCGCTAACTTATCAGACGCTGGCTAGACTTCCTAGTCCTTACAGGTCAGTTATTCGAACCTAATAGATAGGTACCTAACCTACTGACTCGTCAGTTACCAGCGAGCTTCAGAGGCTTATAGTTATATTTTTCTTCAGATTATAGTTTTCAGGAAAGACAGATGACGGTTGTGTATTCCACTCCTTAGAAGTTCGCATTATAAAGGTAGATCTGAAACGTTTAGTACGAATAGTTGTTCCCTCGTGTTGCTCGTGTTGTTCCCTTTTTGGAAGTATATAGAGCTGTTAACACTCCCAGTTGTCACATTTCACAGCTGGTCTGCAACGATTAGGTATTATATACATAATGTTTACTTTACCAAAATTACTACTACCTCAAAGTCAAAAGTATTTTATTCACTGAAATCACAAGGATCATCTTGAATCGTCTTATAAAATAAATTTACTCCTAATCCAACGCGACCAAACCTAGAAGAATCAGGCAACAAACACGGCTCGGCTTTATTTGATGATCCTTCTTACTACTAGGTGGGGAGTCCCTGTGTGGTGCCTCGAGAACAAATGGAAGCTGATTCAAAGAAAAAAAGAAAAACCAACTTAAAAGCCAACTTAATAGCATAGTAGTCAAAAAGTAACTACTGAACTGATTCGATTGATGTGTGTGGCTAGGTTTACCTTGTCCCATCCTAACGTCAAACCGGGTTCACTTGCGTTTGGATAAGACTCTCATATTATTTTAAAAGTAACGCATGTAACGCTGAGCATTGTGTGGATTAACCTCTTTTTTATTTCAGGGATGTTGTTGCTGTTTTGCAAAGTAATGAGAGCAAGGACCATGATTCTTCAGGTAGGTTTATAAATTGTTAGGGTCTGTGTCACCAAGTTCTAGGGTAATCTATAAAACTTAATAAACTGAGTACCTACTGGTAATTTATGTCATGATATGAATCAAATTTTAAGTAAAACGCCAATGTATTTTAATCATAATTTGATTTCAGACACATCTGGCCCAGAAAACGTAAGCTCAGGCAGTGACGGCGAGGCTGACTCCGATGCAGACAACGTATTCCTTCCCTCGAGAGCAAATAACCCCACAAGTGATAATGACAGAGATTCTATCAGCGAGAAAACTAAGGCTATTCCAAAAACTCTGAACCTCGGCAGGTATGTAGAACATGAGTGTTACTTAGTGTAGTCAATTTAAGTTAGATAGCGCAGAGGACTATGAGAGAGAGAGAGAGAGAGAGAGAGTTTGCTCAGTTTGACTGCTCGATAAAATTTGAAATAAAGAAATCCATAGAAAAACCATGATCACTGATATACCTACCTAGCTCTCAGAATTAGCAAGCTATACACAAGTGCACGTGTGAAGCCTTTATAGCTTGCAGAACCAATAACCACGAGATTTCTCGAGAGGTAACCACGAACCGGAAGACGCACAGTTTACGACCCCTCATCCGATAGACCTATGGCACTGAGTGAGACGGTTGTGGCAAGACCGATGGAGATGGCTCAAGACCGCGTGTCGTGGCGGGATGCCATGTTCAGTAGCGAATATCTTTTGGTGATGATGATTTATTTATTCGTATGGCCTTGTACAATCGCACAAGAGACTATATAATGATGATGATGATGATAGCTAAATTGAATGTTATTCAAATATAGGCTCATTTTGATAGTGGGTTCTTGGTTACAGATGCACAATAACAGAATGTAACGTGGATTTGGAAAGGCACAACGCTAGACAGTTTGCAAAAACCTTACAAAATGCACTACTCCCAAAATTGCTCAATCTTAGAACTTGTATCGAGGTATGTTATTATTCTTGCAACTCTTCGTTTGATGGTTCTCCATATTTCGACCGTACTTTTATCCAGCTTTTTAGTTGTCAAGTACTTAGTAAATTTTTGGAAAAGTACATTCTCTCTGTTCTTTTTGGCTTCAAGAGACCTCATAATTTCAAATGTCTTGTGGACAGGTGGACGAAGCAATGCAGGAGTTTGCGTCCAAGTGCTGTCAGCACAACGCAGCTCAGCCCCCAGCCACTGCATGCATTATGAATGCGGATGGTGTCTATCTGGCGACCTACGCCGCTTTACTGTTGACTCTGAAGCAACGACGGACTAGCTACTACAATGAGTCTAGTGTAAGTATTTCATACTTAAGCTTAGAAAATTTCATCGTTTGTATAACTTCTAAGACTAACGTAAGTATTCAGAAGTACTAGTCATTTATGCCCTTGGATTCCACCTGTTTGTACTAAACATAAGAATCACCTAAGTTCTTTCCTAGCTTGTTTAGACTACTGCTAGCGATAAATTTGCTTCCACTAACCCTTAGCCATTCCTTAGTTCACTTAGGCTAGGCTGTTCATAGGCTTAGGTGTATCTTATCTAGGACAAGCCCAACCTTATGTTTAGTGCAAAACGGCAATGATTTATCTTTCTCATGAACATAACACACTGATTTGTTGAAATTGCAAGACTTAAGGCGCGATAGGTTCTCAAATGTCTCTAGAATTTTAAAGTTTTTGATAAGAATTTTCATAGTTTTCTACGAAGAAAAAAATATATGATATTCTTGAGCTTTTTATCTAGTGAAATCAATAATTCAATACAATATTTGAATTAGTTCACTCGATAAAAGAAAATAACAAAGATACCTCCTTTTTAAAATCTAAAGGCTATATTTCACTCACTTCTCTCACGTTTAAATTTTTGAAACATTTGGTTACATGTTAGTTATTATATGAGTTAGTGAATTCATCAACAAAATTAAACAAAACTTTGAACGACATTTTTATATAAATTTTTTATACATAAAAACACGGTATCAGAGCGTGCGCTCGCCTTCTTCGCCTCATACAAAAATGATCGTTGAACCTATAGCGCCTTAAAAAAGGACACGTACCTATACCCCTGAGAAAGTATTAGGTTTTATGTATTAGATGCAGTCTGCCACGGCCAGATAACTTTAATGATATCTATACCTACCTACCTAAATTACATTATTTTGAAACTTTATTGTGTATTTTCACAGAAAGTCCAAGTGTCACTAACAGAAGACGAGTTTGTAGAGGAAGTGCAAGGCAGCGGAGTTCTCGTGTACCTCTCGGCCACGTGGCTCAGGGAGCTGTACCAGCAGGTGTTGGCGAATGATCTCCTCAAAGACACTCCGATCTCTGACCATCCACTCGTGCATTTACTGTCTGGTGAGTTTCATTTACATTATAGCTTGCAGAAGACCTACTTGAGCCCGAAAGGGGTGAAGTTCCGGTGGTTCAAGGGCCGCCTGTCTCTGCTTAGTTTGGGGCTAGATAATGTTGTGTGAACTGTCCAGCATTATTTATTTATTTATTTATTTATACCCCGGGCCGCAACGCATCGGCGATCACACGAGTGTTAGATTAAGTTATAAATAAAGTTTCTAAGGTTGTTGGTATGTTGCTATGGGTTTAGGTTTAGTGCATTTCTCAATAAGCCTGATTTAAAGATTTTGAATTTGGATTAGAATCTCTGTTTGTTGTTAAAATTAATAATATTTTATATTGCAAATAAATAATAACATTCCTGCGGATGTGACTGTGTGTGTATGTTTCATAAAGGTATGTTTATCCAGTTGTTTTTGTACTGCACTGATACAGTGGATAAACAAAATCACATAATTATGAGAGCATGGTGACAGACAAGTTCAAAAGCGAATGTTTGTCATGAGCACTTGCAAATTGGCCGTGAAAACGGGCCGGCAGATTTAATTCACCTGGCGTGTATCACCCAGGTGCATTAAGTACACTACCCTAAAAAAAGTCAAGCTCACGTCAATATGTCGATGACATTCTGATGGAAGTTTGTTATTTCAGATCTCGGTGGATTGGATCAAAGCCCAGTGATGTCCGATTGGCAAAAGTTGAAGGAAGTGTCCATGTTGTACAACAACACAGACGATTCACCGCAGAACCAAGCTAGCTTGCGATGGGCAAGAAGGTAGGCAGATAATATGTTACAATAATATACGTCCAAAACATACCCGGACTAGTTTGTAAGATTCGTTACTATAAAATTTGTCTTGGCTTCTACCTTATTAAGGAATGTGTTATTACTGAAAGAAAGCGTTAGCAGAGTCAGTGGTGGGAAGCAAAGTGGCGATGAGCTCACAACTTGTAACGTCTATATCCACGATCCACCTATTGCACGATGGTGCAACCTACGTGAAAGGAGGCCCATTTGAGGCTCTGCCTACCCTTTCGGGGAAAATGGCGTGTGTCTATGTATATATGCATGTACGTCCAAAACAGCTTACGACTACAAATACCATGGAGGATATCCTCTGATCTCACAAAGATGAGCGAACGCTCCTACTTTGGGTATTCAGAGGCAAGTCCAAATAGTCCAAATAATGCATTTGCCACAGCTCACGTTGACTGGCTCAATAGGTAATACTTAACAAGCTCATTGCCACTAAAAATAAGAAATATTATATTTCTTCCAAATATTGAGAATTCGCTTTCAGAGCTAGTACTTTGAAGTAGCAACAGGCAGGTCATATAACTCGTAGAGCAGACAGAGTAAAACCGTTGGGGGATAAAGGTTCTGTATGGGCGATCACGAACCAGGCGATGCAGTGTAGGAAGGCCCGACGGTATTTTCAAGGTCGCAGGAAGTTTGTGGATGGAGACGGCTCAATACCATACGTCGCAGCATTATATGGGGGAGGCCTATGTCCAGCAATGGACTTCTACAGGCTGATAATGATGATGAACTAGAATAAAATGAAAAGTAACGTTGATAGATACTTATTTATTTTATTTATGTAATGTGGTGTGTATCTCTCTGTCTCCTCCCGTGGATGGAGTAAAAGCCGTCTAATGAATTACACCAGGGGATGGGCAGCAGCATCCATCTGAGTACATCACCGATCCGCGTGCCAAGCGTGGTGATTATGCCAAATACCCTCATTGCATTCTATCGGGAAGGCCTTGTCCAGCAACGTTGAAACTTCGATCTGTTTCCGCCTTTGCGAGGTCCTTGCTTGTGTGTGATGAGTGGCGAACCTCATCTACGCCACATACGCGTGTGTGTCGCTCCATCAATATATTTCCAAATCAATCACTCCCATAAAGTTTTGTTATTTCAGAATTCTAACTTGCATCTGGGATTCCATGGTGACAGTGTTGAGCGTGCCTCTATCGGGATACAGAGGAGGCAAGCAGAAGTTACACGGTTTATTAACAAAGAAGATCAACACATTCGGCAAGAGGAAGCGCATCGCTTGGGAGGGATTGACGATACAGTGTTTGGAAGGATTGCACAAGGTACAAACATACTTATCTCTCACATAATAAGCTATGCTAGCTACCGTAGCTTTAGAAGAGCGAGGAACATCAGTAACTTTACCTAGTTTTTATGAGTATTAAAACTGATCCTTGTGATTTCAATGAATAAAATACTTTTACTTTCGACTTTCAATTTGATAAGTACCTACCTCAAATGTATCAATAATACATTAAGAAGCTTACAGTGCGTTTTGATAATTTCAAAAATCTAAAAAACAACAGGAATTAAATTGAATTGTGTAGGTAGGTCCTTACCTAACCATACCAGCTGCTTGAAGCAAAGTCACAATTAACTATTTGAATATATTTCCTAAGAATAGGTACCTCAAAAAGTAAATATTTCATCAAAATTGTTTTCAGGCGGCGAGAATAAGCAACACCCTCTGTTTACAAAGCCGATGCAGCAGCATTCTGGCACTGTTGGCAAACTCTGCGATCTCACAACCACCCAATGGCAAGATTCTGTCTACCCATGCGTTATCTTTAGACATTCTAATTACTGGTTAGTTTATTTTTATTGTTTTTTTCCACATGTGATATAATAGTAAGATCCAAACCTTTATCCTGTGCCCTAACAGTTATGCCTATATTACTGAAGGCCCAACAAAACTGAGTTGATTTGCCTGAAGAATAGTAGCACAGAATAGTACAATATATTGTGGTACCTAGTAGTTAAGCTATCACTTCAGATATGTAATGTATGATGGACTACATAGTGTTTTAAATGTCGTATTATAGGTGGTCTAGAGCTCGGGTCAAAAGCACCAGAATGCTGGGAGCACATATTCGCCGCCTGTCAATACGTGTCCAGTTTCGAGCATTCTCTATTCGGTCAACAAGGGAACAACACTACTCCCATAGTGACCATGCAGACTGGACGGAACAAGACAGTTTCTGTACTACAAGCCGATGCTAAGCTAGGCTTGGATGGAAAGGATGACGAGACTTGGTGAGTTCAATCTTAACTTTAAAGGGAATTAGCTCATCTCATCTATAAATGATATAAAGCTAGGCTTGGATGGAAGGGAGAGTTTAACTGGGGAGGACACATTTAACCAGAACAAAATTTACTATTTGGTCTTAAAACCCTAACGTCTGGAAATCATTTTCAGTGTGGATGTCTTCAACTTTCTACAGCCGGTAATGGAAAACAATATCAACAACGATATGTCTGTCTCCAAGATCGTCGAAACTTGTCGACAAGAGGTAGGAAACAAAGCTCACGCCTTGCCTTTTTAGTTCCTCACCACAGACATGTTCCTCACTGCCTCAGATATGGGGAAACGAGTGAGTGGATTATGGATTCTACTAGCTTTTGCTGAGCAATCTTTCACTGTTTCAGGGTGGAAACGTAATCTCCGGTTCTGGAGCAGCCCGAGTATGTTGTGCGTTATCAGCTGCTGCCGACACTCTGTTCACAAGATTAGCAGCCACCACTACTTTACCAACATTGAAGGCAGCTTTACAGAGACTGGTGGCACACCAGTATCGATTAGTAAGTGATTCAAAACGTATCAGCCCAGTATAGTACAATTCAAATGTCTCTAGGACCGATTAACAAATCATCCATGTCAGTCAAACAAAAAATAATATTAATTGTTATTAACTAAACAGCTGTTCACCTCCTGGGACCAAGATGTCGTAAACAACAACGCCCCCTGGTGGCGTCGAGGGAGTGCTAAAAGTGGGGGTGGAGGGGAGGCTTCTAGGGCACTGTGTCGCGCGGGTGATGTTGCATTGCGATGTCTACGCGCAGCCAGACCGTTAGCTCATCGCATGCAGATATGGACCGTAGTTGGACCACACTTCATGCAGGTATTAATACTGAGGATCCAATTCGAAAGATTTGATAAGAAGTTGTGTTAATGACGTTTATGTTGCATTCAAATAATTTAATAATTTCGTTTCATTTTAGGGGGCTTGCCACAAGGACATACAAATCTCAAGTCTCGCCATCCAATGTCTCCATGACTGTGCTACTACACTCTTGAACCAACAAGTTGAGCTTCCTCACTTCCATTTCAACGAGGCTCTTTTGAAACCCTTCGAGAACCTTCTGTGTTTGGAACTTTGCGATGATGATATTCAGGTTAGTTAAGGCCTTATTTCAGAAACCAATACCTAGCTTTAGGAGACCACTTTAGGCTTTACGTGTAAAATAACAGCTATGGCTTTCTCGTATGAAAAGTTAAAAAGTGTATGCGTAAGTGGTCACTTTTTTTCTTTGATATTGATAAATTTTTTGCTTGGCTTTAAAAAATACATCCAGTAAAATAACGTGATGTTTTCTTCTAGGAACAAATAATATCTTGCATCTGTGAGTTCGTTGAGACGAACAGAATGGAAATCAGATCCGGTTGGCGTCCTCTATTCAACACACTCCGTGCGGCCAACAATTCGAACCAATATTCCGCTATACTGGAAATATTCAAAGTTTTTCTCAGCACTGATAATACTTTAGTATTCTCTAACGCTGCGCTCGATTGTATACTATGCCTCTTGAGTCACATTAAAGGACTTCATTACGACGAAACTCAACCAACAGAAGTTAAACCAAAGAAAGTCACAACACCCACCCAACCTAAACCAAGTCTCAGCCTCAAGTTCTCCAAAAACAGTAAATTTATTCCGCTTAGCGAGGAAAAAACAGAAAAAGTTATGGTGGATATGTGCAGAGAAGCACTTTATCATTTAGAAAACTGTGCAGATATTTTGACAATGATGTACAACATGCCAAAATGTCCAATATTCAACACTGGTAATAGAATCCAAGGTGATATGCCTCTTTGCGTTGTAGATCCTATAATTCCAAGTTCTTCTCTAGATATCACTAAATACATAACGAACGAACCTTGTGAAGAAGAGCTAATTTCATACAGAAAACTGTCCACGACTTTACCACTGTCTAATACGACAAACTCTTGCTTGCTAAAGCTTGATAAGCCTAGCAATATTTTGAAAGTATGGTATGTATTGATAGAAGGACTCATCTCTGCAACAGTTGTTTGTTCAAAAAAGAACCAACCAGTTGCTATGGAAACGCTGTTTAAGCTTTTGAGAAACACGGTAGATGTACCTGGATCGCACTTCGGTCTTCATTGCATTAACCATCTCCTTTTGCCAATGGTCCAAAACTGGCTTCGACAAATATCTAGCGTCAGTTCCAACTGGGACAGTGTCATGCCTAACTTCAAGCAATGTTGCGGACTCACAACAGACACACTTGTAGTATATTTACATTATTTGCAACAAATAAATGTTGAAAGATCGACTACAAATGAAACAGATGAAGCAGAGATCGAAGCTATAGAAAGTCTTGAAGTAACTTTTGCCCTAAAGCAGATAATGTTGATTTTGGTGGAATGTGTCGCTCAACCACAAGAGCCCATAGCGAGATTGGGAGCATCTTGCATAAGACATATAATACTAACCTCAGGACACCTACTCACTGACAACCAATGGGCTATAGTCTCCACAAGTCTGCACAGGGCTTGCAATGTCAGTTTGACTCCTCTGAAGCAGCTCACATACGCTTTCAAAGAGAACTCTAGTAGTTTCTATGGAGATTTAGCTATTGTTAAAGTAGCTGCGAGACGAGACTGTTCAGTCAACGATAATGTAAGACTGCATGCTATGGCTCAACAAGTATTTCTGACAGAACAAGTAAAAGGAGAAGGCCCGGTCAAACTTACACCGAAAAATTCATCACAGAATTTAATATTGATAGATGATAGAAGCTACATCTTCCTGATTTATCTCCAGGAATCAATTAATTCTCTTAACCCAGAAATGTATACGGCAAGAATTCCTCATAGAGGGTTAGTTGTTGGGCTATTAGCGCACCAAATTCTAGTCCAAATAATAGCTACAGTGCTGATCCAAGCTTCGTCAGACGTCTTCCAGGGCATTAACAGTATTTTATTTGACAGTCTGAAAACAGGTGCCAGTTCTTGTAACTACAAGTTCTTTTTAAACAACCATAATACTGAGTTGCTATTGAAGAGTTTGGAGCTGTCTTTCAGGAGAGCAATGCAATTTGATTCGAGACCGGGCTTGAAGTTTCTGGTCCAAAAAGTATCCAATTTGGATCACGCTGCAAACCTTTACAAGCAAACAACTTCATCTTGGCTAATCAAAATAATTGCTTTAACCGAAATATTCTTCACTGGTGTACAAAAGTTCAAATTAAAAGCCTCAGACATATCCATAATACTGCACAATTATACGACATCACTGAATTTGACCCTGGAGTACGATAGGTTTGTAACGAAAATATTTGATTTGAAGGATACATGGGAACTCTTATGTAACAACTATGTCAAGCATTTGATCAACTTGTCAGACTTCGATGACCCTGAGACCACTAAAGATAGAATCTCATATTGTTCTGTCGATTCGGATTCATCATCAACTCATTACGAACAGTATTATACACAAGCTACTGCGGAACAGACTGAAAATCCAGAGGAACAAAATGATTCTGATAGTGTTAGTGTTCCAAAAGAAACAGAAAGTGTCAATGAAAGCAAGACCGAATCAGACAAGATAGAGGACATAGAAAAGCCAAAACCTTTTACATTTGCCGATTTTAAAGTTAACAGTCAAGCTTCTATCTCTGTAGAAATCCGCACTGAAAAAGAAACTGAAGCCCATGAAGAAACTGATAAAACAGAGTTCAATAACGACGATATAAATGGACCAATCATAAAAAGTTATGAAGATATTGAAGAAGAAGAAAGTCAATTAGCTAGAGACAAAGGAATTGTAGAAAAAGATAAGCGAATCAGTGCTTCCGATATACTAGATAAGCACTTGAATACGCGGAAAGTAAACCTTTCGATAAGCGATGGACTGACGTATGAAAAACAGAAGAATATGGAGCCTTTAATAATACCGCCGCAACCGGTACCACCTGAGATTGAACAACAAAGAGCTCTTAGTATTAGTAAGGTAAATTCAATATCAATAAAATTTACGGTAAAGCTATTTTATTCAAAATAGAAAATAAAATTCGTGATATTCTTGCAGGATTTGGAGGTACAAAGGAATTGCTTCCAAAACATTCTGATGGCATATCTGGAACTAGTTCTTACATTTTCGTTGGAAAGGTTCCAACTGATCCAACCGGTGCTACAAAGTGGCTTCGTGCAACTCGCCAAAACTGTGACGGACCCACAACTGCTCGAAAGAATCAATATATTTTTCGATAAAAAAGACTTATCTGAATTTAGTTGTAAGTGATGTATTTACTATTTATTTATTTTGATAATTTTAATCCCGTGTAATGTTATATTCCTCGATTGTTCAGTGTTATGTGCAAAATAAAAATCATACTGTATTGAAATATTTATTTTAATAAATGGTCAGCTTTAAGCATGTAAACAATCTCAAAATTACAATTAAACATCTAACAAGACAGTCGTAACAAAATGCTAAATATATCGACATATTTGGTATAAAGACTACTTAAAATATGTCTTTTACGAGTACTGGTATAAAATGTTTGCAGTCTATCAACAGTTTATAACAAATCCAAGGCATGTGATTATTATTCTATGATGGCACAATGAACTCACAACAATCATATAACTGTACATTTTCTACACAATATTCCTAGATTCTTTGTGCCTGACACTATTAAAGCAAACCAAAGCAAAATTCTTGGTAAATATTACAATGGCACTACATATTTGGTGAATGACTTCTACCTATGTACAACTTAAAAAAAACTATGTACATCAAAAAAACATTACAAGGTTAAACTATCTTGTTACAAAAATAAAAACTGATAATAGTAGTGGGAATAATGATAAACTTATACTACTTGCCGCACTTGTTGGATATGTGTGAACAGTCAAAGCATACGACAAAGCACTGAGACCCAGATCACTTGTTATCAAAACACTTTGTCTATTTATCATGTCTGCCAGTTTTTCCGCTTCTAAAACACATACGCTCAGTTGCAAATCAGTTGCGTTCTGCAAAACCGTTTCTATGGATATAAATATCTCCATTTCAATTGTCAAGTATCCTCTGAGAGCGCATTCCGCTATCTTCACATGCCTGTCTAGGGCCTTTAATATATTCTGTAGATTAATAACTGACGCTGATATGTTGGTTCCATATAAAGCTCTGTCAATTTGCTTTTGTGAATAAAGAATTCTCAAGGCTCCGCCACATTTTGGACAGCAGCCTCCGGGAGCCGTAAACCCAAGGCAGTTAGCTTTCTTCAATGGTGGACAAACTATTCTATCTATTGTGCACTTTGGTTCCATTAGTTTTGAAATAGGGCCAACTGCTAAACAGGGGCCATAGTAATCGACGGTGATGAATTCTGACCAAGCGGCGCACTCTGAGTTGTATGTGACCCCGTTAAGACCGCAGACTGTGCTATTCTGAAAATACGTGAAATTAAAATACAATATTCGCGTTCTATTATTCAGTTGTTTTCATAAAAAATTGGTTTCATACTTACATTTGAGCATCTCTTCATACACGGTCCCCAGTAAGCCATCCTCCTTCCAGGGCTTTTGATGAGATAGCATGGATTAACGTGAGTTCTTCCACCGGTGTCACAAATCGGCAAGGGAGGCTGGGTTTCGCAGTTATCGTATGTGTTCACTGCAAGAAAGCATATCGAAAGGATGTTAATTTCATAGATTTCTGTTAAAACCTGTGAAACCTGTCAGCTATTTACTGATTGGAAAACTTACAGCACATGTATTGCGGACATGAGGCCTGCAATTTTGAAAGACACACGTTGGCAACGGGCAAGCAGATTCGCCACATGGAACACTTTTCGCTGCTGGAACATGGATCCTGTGTCCTAAACTGTATTTCCGCATCAGTCGCGCCTGCGCATCTGAAAACAAACGTAAAGTAAAGCGTAGCTCAGCAAAGCCAAGACTGAAAGAGCTCTTTTCGTTCCTACTCCACATCAACTGCATCCGACAAGCTTAAACAGTACCCATAGCCAGCTGCTCCGTTAAGCTGGCTGGGATAAGGTTAGCAAGAGGACAGTGTCAAACCTTGAGAATTAGAAAAGTCGGTTTGTTTGAGATGCATTTGGTTGCGATATGTTCAAAGGTATTTCAGTCCAGCAGTGAAGCGCCTGCTTACAGGTGAATAGGCGGTGAAACTGCTTTTAGATAATGCTTTTCAACAGATGTTTTCATATATCTATAACCTTGACCGATGGTTACGGTACAGATCTCTCGCCTTGACCGATGGTTACGGTGCAGATCTGTCACCTTGACCGATGGTTACCTGTCTACATTCATGTGGTTACCTTAGGCATATTAGTTTAGTTATAGCTATGTTTTTACTGTCACTTACTGGGCGAGGCAGGAATTGGGGTAGTGCATAGAGCGTGCATGCACCGGCAAGTGGTGTGGTGGACAGTTGCAAGGCAGTCCAGTCAATAGCGCCGCTCGACCGCAGGCTCGTCTAGCGCAAACCTTTTCACCGCCAACGCAGACGCACTCGTTGCATTCTATGTAATACTTCTCTCCTGAAAAAAAAATACATCATTACAGTCCCTCCGTACAGGTAGGCACGTTCTTGGTGATCCCGATGATGCAAGCAATACCACTAATGTGATAGCGATGTCATCCAGTCACAATAGAGCAAACACTCTACCGATCCCGCGCCCGCCGGCCTTCTTTACCTCTCGCCTAAAACCGGTACAAGAATGCTCCGGGGCGTTTTTCTCCGATCCCCAATCTGACAACAGCCCAAGCTGAAGTCCGTACTTACGCTCGGTGCCCTAACCAAACTTTAGTCCTGGTTGAGCCACGCTCGCCAAAATCTCGGTAAGACAAAATAAATATAAACTCAAAGGAAAGACGAAATAAACGATCTAATTATTTAACCCAGAGGCCTTAGTACGAGTTTTGATAATTGTCGAACGAAACTATATTACTTTCGTTTCCTTCCATACATTTAATTGCAGCAGCGAAAACTTCGAGGAACTAAGGGGCGTCAAGTAAATGTATGGACGGAAACGAAACTTCATAATAGTTCCGAAAACTATTAAAACTCGTAAGGCCTCTGAATCTGTTATAACCAGCTTGCTTAGAACAACAGTACAAACTAGATAGAACACGTCCTACTGTAACAAAGACTATCTTCCCCTATATAAATTGCTATGCAACCACTACGATCACTCCAACATTCAAAGCGAAATCTCTGAAGTCGAAAATAAAATGTTATTGGATATTCGTCTATGAACTTAAGGGTGGTGTCCTATAGGATCCCAAAGCAGTACAACAAACAATACTAAATTCTTAGGTCTAAGGTAAAAACAGTAGGTACCACCAACCCACCTTGTTTAACCATCTTGTCATGAAGCACACAATCTTCTAACTCCACACACGGCAGCGGCTGGCAGTGACTCATGCCTTTCTTAGTGCAGTTGCAGATCTTATAGCAGGACTTTTGAGATGGAAGAGACATCGGGATCCGGACCCAGGATCCCAATGGCACTACGTACGGACTATTGGTTCCTGAAATAGAACAAAATAACAATCAATCAATTGAGGCTCAGGATTTTTTCCTTCATCGTTTGAAAATACTGGTATAACATTGACTTTTCGTATAGGTGACCACTAAAAATCATTTTCCTTTTTACAGAGTTTTCATGGGCCTTTTTTCCTATTTGGACATACTCACTCGTACAGAGCGTTGAAAATGTTGAAATACATACTCTTACATAAAATGTGTGCGGCCTAGACAAAAGACGACTCGGCTAGTAGGAGGAACCTGCCATCTGCGGGGTAGGCTGCAGGGACGAGGAAAGCGCAGGGTGGAGAGTGACCATTCTGTATGCAGTAGGTACTATACAAGTAATTAATTTTGTAAAAATACAAAAAACCTTCAACGCAATGAAACGGCTGAACCGATTATGATCAAACATAGCTAAGAACACTCCCGACTAATTCACCTATCAAACAAAAAAAAACGAAATCGGTTCATCCGTTCGGGAGCTACGATGCCACAGACAGACACACACACAGACTCGTCAAACATATAACACCCCATCGTTTTTGCGTCGGGGCTTAAAAATAAGCTTTTTGTGAAAAATATATTTTACAATAACAAGCTTTTATAAAATTAGTGATCGTAACCGTGAGCTGATCAAAATGAGCCTAAGTTCATATTTTATTGTCATCGGAACTTGACAGGTATGCCAAATTCCAGCTCAATCGGTTGAGGATAACTGCTTTATAATTCAGTTGCAAGATTCCACCCGGACAAACATTTACAAGATTCCACCCAGACAAACATTGCAAGCTAATTAAAAGCTTGTAAAAAAATAAACATTTCAAGCCCTCCAAAAACGTACATTTTCAATCTAGAAATTCCAATCTAGGAATCTATGCCCCAAAGATTCAGTTGCAAAATTCCACCCGGACAAACACCCGGACATACCTACATTGCAAGTTAAATATAAAGCTTGTAAAAACTGCTGTTATGTACAAGTAAAAGCAACTCATGATTTAATCGTGAAATACTTACCAAGACTACAGCCGTCGACGCAGTGGTATCTCTTACAGTTGTCCCCTTGCAAACAGTCCCGGTTCACGATGCACACTTGGTTGTCGCCGCACGGTGAGCCCCTGCACGGTGAGGTCACAGCGTCTGTTGCTGACAGGAGAGCGGGTTCTGTACCTGTAATTAACAAAGAACAGCATACATACCTAGTTCTGAAACTAGGACTCCCTAGATGTAAGTATTAGGAATCACCTGTGTCCTGGAAGTAGGTACGGCAGCACTCAGACATGTGAGACTTTGATTGAGATTAAAGATCACGCTTGAGCTTTCATACGTTTCAGATTAAAGTGGCATTATGCATACCGTGGTAAGTGCGGCCTACGAATAGACCCCTCCATTTCCTCCCGTGGATGTCGTAAAAGCCGATTACCCGGGGGTTACCCCGACTTTTTGGTAAGATTCGTTGGTATAAGATTTGTCCTGTCTGCTAGCTTATTAAAGAATGTGTTGTTACTGGAAGAGAGCGTTAGCCGATTCAGTTGTAGGAAGCAATGGAGGCGATGAGCTCACCACTTTTCAAGACCAAATTCCTACGACGGTGCAACCCCACAGTGATGACACCTATTTAGGCTCTACCCACCCTTTCGGGGGAAATGGCGGGTGCCTGTGCGTGTGTGTGTGTATGTGTGTGTGTGTGTGTGTGTGTGGTTTGTGTGGTGTGTGTGTGTGGTAGATACCACATTCCTCGCAGAACTTACAAGCTTTTCCCGAAGCAGCATTTTAAATATGAAAGTAGAGTCATGATTCCTTTCTGTGGTTAGCATTTGCCGTAGAACACATTTCCCCCATTATTTAAAGGAAAACTGTACTGTCACAGTCGATCTTACTTGGAGTCATATACTGGCGCAGCGGGACGCAAGGTGCATTTGACTCGTGAGGGGCGAGTCGAGCACACAAAGCTGGAGCGGTCAACATTTGCGGAGCACGTGACCATTCCACACATGATGACACTAGGCGAATGCAGTCTTCTGCGCAAAGAAGACTGCTGTGACCCTGGATAAAGATTATGAAGTTTGTAAGAAATTAAGAAGAAATCAGGAAAAAACTAAATGAATAAAGGTAAAAGCAGCAGGAGAAATTCCCCTAGCCAGAAAACAGTAATGCCACTTACCTTAGCAGTGCAAGGTTTGACGTGCAAAGCGCAGGCAACGCTTCTCCAAATATCCGTCGGACATTGACTTGAATTCTTCAACGGTAATGCCAGATCAGAAACATAGACGAACCTTTACAACAAACAAAATTCTAATCACAGGGACAAAAAATACAAACATTATTAATCATAAAAATATTAACGGGGCTGGTGAGTCACAAACTAACTCAGTCTTATTCGTTATTAGGGCTGGTGAGTCACTTGACCACATTTTAAAACTAACTCAGTCTTATTCGTTATTCTATTATATTATTACTACTTCTGTTTATCATTTTGGTTCTAGTGATCGCTATGCGGTAAGCTAATTAAAGTCCACGCCACGAAAACAGCGCTGATTGACTGATGCCTTGCTATTTATATACGTGGCGTGTTTTCTACTGTCTCTATTTAGATGTCAAAGCAACTTCAACAAAGACTTACTTAATTTCTTTAAATGACTACCCTCAATTCCTTTTCACTTAGTATCTTTCTCTTCCTCTTCATCTCACATCCATACAGTCTGTTGATTACAATCTTACCCACTTCCTTTCTGTTCAGCGACCGCCAGATGAGCTCCAAGGTCAGCTTGAGTTGTACACGATCGGAAGAGACTGGTCGGACGGTTATTGAGTTGGCTGCAGTACGTCAGACCGTTGCATCCAAGTGAGCACGGAGAATTCACTGAAGCAAAATTAAAATTCACATCAGCCATAACCACGAGAGAACCGAGAGAATCAGAAGTAAGAACCGTGTGGATTTCAACGCTTCCGTTGAAATCCACCCAGTTCTTACTCTAGAAACTAATGTCTTAAGATATTATGATTCATTTCATCTTACCTTCATCAATACATTCCAAAAGGTCTACTTCTTGAGGATCACTTAAACACTCCGAATGGAATTTCTGCCAATTGTTCTGCCAGCCGGTATTGAACGTTTGGAAACACAGCTTTCTACAATTTATTGTTTTAGCCTGTAATCAAAACGCTGGCGATAAATGCTTTCATAAGCAAAAGGATACCCGATGATCCTAACGATCATGAATTGTGTTTAAACTTTTACCTGCTGCTAGACATGGGTATCAAAATCTTTTGATTTTCCTGCTACAAATACTACAATACAACCCCTTCAAATACTAAGCATCTCTACTGGTAATTTTCAATCGCAATCATTAATTCCACAGGAATCATTTTTGCGCACCGTACCCAGCGCGTCGATTTGCGATTTGAGTTGCACGTAGGTACCTATATTATATATTTTGAACGGGTTGCAGAGCCTGCTCTTAAATTGTAAAAGTTCCACCAACTTTACTAATTGACTTATGAATAGTTAAATTATGTGAGTTAGTTACTAACCTTTTCACAGCAATGTAACTTAGCAATATCATACGGTATAAGATCCTTGTTCTCAATAGGTTGGTCTTTCTTCAAGAAGCAAAGCCATATCACACTATCTATAGCTGGAGGACCACAGTCTGGAACCAAAGCTTCTTCTATATTGGACAGATCGTCGATACGCTTGAGAACTGACTCACAAGTGCTACGGCATTTTTTATTTTCAGCTTCTTGACAACAGGGTAAATCTGAAAATTAACAAGATTTGGTTCACTTAGGCGAGAGTTATAATCTACTTATATCCGCATAGCACGTTCATGGATCTTATGACAAAATAAGTGCGAATGCCTATGCTGGCCATCATAACTAAGAAACACATAGGTAACTACTCTCCTCTCCACAGCAATTTCTAGAACCAAAATATTTACAATACGGTATAACAATTCAACTAACCAGGGTTATCACTTACATTTGGAAGTATCAATATGAGCAGTAGTGCCGCCCATTTCCTTTAAGCACTTAAGCAAAGCCGGCGACTGGTCGCATTCCTCGACCGCCTTCTCTCGGGCTCCGCTCTCGATCTTGGAGTGGCCGGCTCGCCACAGCACCTTCTGGCATGCTTCGTGACACTTTAGGGATTGTGTTTGTGCTGAAAATAAAAAAGAGGGCCTGGTATGAATTGTCAGAAATAACATATTTTCCTCCAATGTTCTAAAGTGAGTAAGTGACCCATTTTGCCTGATGTATTTTAGAAGCTGGGGCAGATTAAAAAGTGTACGATAGGTTATCTACAGACGCTAGCTAAGCAGGTACTTCTATTATTGGCTAGCTAGTTCGGTGCATGTCACATACATACCTTCCAAATATATAGAAGGGCATTATTGTGTTTTTTTTTTTTTCAATCAATAATGTTCACTCCATTTTACTAGCCCCAAGCTAAAATACAACACCAAGACGAAAACGTAACTAAAGCTACATAAGTTGTTAAACAAACAACTACTTACCACCATACCTATTTCTGCGGAGAAGTACTACCACCATACCTATTTCTGCGGAGAAGTACTACCACCATACCTATTTCTGCGGAGAAGTACTACCACCATACCTATTTCTGCGGAGAAGTACTACCACCATACCTATTTCTGCGGAGAAGTACTACCACCATACCTATTTCTGCCGCAAAACAGTAGTGCTTGCATTGCTGTGTTCCTGTTTGAAGGGTAAGGGTGCCGGTGAAATTACAGGCACATGAGACTTTTCATCTTTATGTCTCAGGGTGGCGGGCATAGTGCAATGCCTAGGTGGACGTGACCTATGAGGTAATGCACTGTTCATAGGCAGAGGGTACCACTTAACATCAGGTGGGCCGGGCCGTCTGCTAGATCCGCCATTCCAAGTAGAATAAAAAAAAATACAACCTACACCCTGATTTTCCAATAGTGTCCCAATCGGAATCCAAGACTTAAAAACAACTCACTGCAACACCACTGCGCATCCTGCTGCTTCTGCACGCAGTTAAAGAAGTCAATCTCGTCACTTCGTCTGCAGAAGTCGGTGAGAGCGGTCGCATTAGTAGAGCTGGAACAAGCTTGGCGACAGGACGGCGCTTGTGCTAGCGTACAGCAACCTCGACCCCACCAGCCGGAGTCGGAGACTACCACTTCTGTTGACCAAGATAAAAGTGATCAAATAAAGGACAAATGTTCATTTTTACAAAAGAAACAACTCTGACTTCAAAGCTTTCATTAAGCGCATTTTTGTCCGTTTCATTTAGTCTGAAATTCAGTGTTATCTCCTAACTCCTAATCGATAAGGAGTGATATGGCTTTCATCATCAGCTCACGAGCATGAGTTGATGACTCCCAGACGCAAACACCTAAATAAGTTACGAAAAATTAACAAACGCACGGCACGTGCCATTAATTTTTGACGTTTTCCCTCGATTTAGCTGAGATTCCATCTCCAGATCCTGACTTTATGAATATGCAAACACCACAGGAGTATACCCATTCAAAAAAAATAAAAATTCTACAAATTGGTTCATAATTGACGGAGAAATCGGTAAACATGCATTATTATTATTATTCTACTCATTTATTGAAAATCTCGTAAAAAAATATATATTTTTCACTATAAAGGAATACTATCTACGCGTATAACAAAATAAATAGTATAAAAAACATTATAGTTAAAAAAAAAAAAAACGGGGAACCACCGACCGCGGAGCGAAGCCCAAACGGTCGGGGACTAGGGCTGCAGAGAGAGGAACCTCCTGACTATGCGTGCCGAGTCCAGAAGTACCGCCTTCTGAATCTGACCCTTGATCCAACCATTTTGTAGATCAGTTTGTATGATAAATAAATAAATAAACAAATAAAGAATAATTCAGCGAGAGCTTCTTATTATTATTATTATTATTTTTGATTTTGTATTATCCTGTCAATCCGAAGGTTGTCTGGAAGAGATCGCTTTTAGCGATAAGACTGCCCATTACTGTTATTGTTCTTTTATCTTTTTATTTTTATATTTGGTAAGCAATAAAGTGATTATCTATCTGTCTATCTAAAAAACACATTCAAGAGAACATAAAACCTCCTCCTTTTCTGAAGTTGGTTAAAAATAGTTACACCTAATCATTAGTGCCACAAAAGGAAGCAGCACGAACGATTTGAGGAAAAAGCTAAAGCATAGTACCTATCTTAACATTTCCATTTTTAAGCTTCAAAACAATATTTATTTGATACTCGATATTATAGAATACTAGTGTCCGCCCACGGCTTCGCTCTCGTTTTACCGGGATTAAAAGTAGCCTTTAGCTCAATCTAGGTCATAATCTATCTGTATAACAAATTTCACTGAAATCAGTTCAGCCATTTCGGCGAGATTGAGTAACAAACACAAATACCCAAACATGCAAGCTTTGAAGGATTTGAAACATCTCTACTGGTTCAATTCTATAATCTCTATTGGTGTTTTTATACGTCTTTATTGGTGATCTCAGACACTGCAATTTATTTATAGAGAATTTTGGTCCATAAATAAATCCATCAACTTACCTTGTATCGTGTGATTCATGCAAATCCAGAACTCTACCTGCAGGAGACAGAAGATCAATAAATTAAGGTCCTTTTAGTTAACTTTATTTGAAGTAATTCGATACATGTCTTTCAATCGCAGCAGGAAACTAAAATCCACCCCAATTACAATACAATGCGTATAGGCGGTTTATTGACTGAATGAACATTTATTTCTGAGAAATGAATAGGACAGGACAAAAGACAGCGAGTGAATTGCTTTCATATGATATCACCTTACCGTGGTCGTAGTCGTTATTGTTTATACTGTGACGAGGTGAACTGGGGTGGAATTTATGATGAGCTCGTAAGGACAAACAACTTTAATGTAGTTATGAGATAACATCGAGGGATTGAAATCCAGAATGTCAAAATTATGGACTATTAAAAATGGATATAAAATTATAACTAGTGTGTCTGCCCACGGCTTCGATCGCATTTTACCAAGATACGGAGTAGCTTATAGTCCAATCCAGATCATAATCAAACTGTGTGCTAAATTTCATCAAAATCGTTTCGGCCGTTTCTGCGTAATTGAGTAGCAAACACACAAACATCTAAACAATTCGTAACTTTGATATTTATGATATAGGTGAGATAATAAAATAATAACAAAGGACCTAAAATAATAACCTTAAATAAAAACCTAAAATAAAATAAAAAAATACCTAAAATAAAATAATAACCTTAATAAATAACCTTTACATAAATTTTTCAACTTACCGATGTCGGTGCGCAAAACTTATAAATATTTGGTATTTTTTCTTCCATAAATGTTTCAGCTGATACTATATCCATCAGAGACATCTGGAACAATAACATTTTTTATTTAATGATGATGTTTTGTCAGCAAACCAAATCCCTTATGTTCAATGACCAAAGACATTATAGAGGCCGCAGGAAGGTGGTGGATGCGACCGTTAATTGTGGCATTCTATGGGGAGGCCCATGTCCAGCAGCGGACTTCTATAGGCTGGTGATAATGATGACTGTGAAGATTCTATCGAATTAGTAAGACCAACGTAAATAAACTACGATGACAAGAAAAATTAAAACTATGTCAGCATAAAAATTTAATGGGCAAGTATCAAAACAAACCTCAAATGTAATAAAATTGACGTAAGAGTTAGAGCATGGAACATGTTTAGATCTGCTGTGAACACATGTTCCCGGCCCGTTACTGTGCTACATTAGGCTTGCTTAATTATATTAATTGATGTACAGACATCCCACCACCTAGGACCCTTATTAAACCATCAATAGAGTATAATTTTAAATAACTTTGTATCGTACGGTCATGACAATGTCACGTCTCACAATCTGAAGAAACAGGGAACAGAAAATTAAAACGTATGACGTTTGATTGGAAATCAAAATTGAACTTCGCTTGTTTGGACAAACAGACATCCTAATTTATGTTTTTTCTGAATATCCGATTTCATTTCATTAATTATATTTAGTTTGTATTTCTTGATATATCTTTTTAGAAGTTAGTAAAGGTATTTTAAAATCGTCTTGAATATATGATTGGTAAAGAAATATTTAAGCGAGTTAAACAATTTAATGCCAGCTTTGATGTTTAAAGTAATATCGGTGCTACAGAAACTGTTAGTGTCTCAATTGATAACCAATTAGATTAACCATAACCTACCTAACTAGTACCTATCTATTTACCTACTCTATTTTGTAGTATTCAAAATAGAGATACCCTACAAATAATACAGAATAGTTATAAAAAAATACTTATTGTTTAATGGCTATAAACCTAACGCGCTAACAAACACGTTGCACCCGGAGTTATCTCATGTGGAGTCATAGGTTATCGAAAAGTTAATTTCTATCGTCATTGCTTGTAAACTAGCTAGGAAGTATGCGATAACACATGAAGATGATTTTTCTATGTATATGCATTGAGATCTGCTTTTAACGCATATAAGGTACACAACGTTAATCATAATAAAGAACATCACATATTAGTTTTAGTACCCAGATGTAATAATTTGTTGCAACCTACGCTTTCTTGAAATTAAAGTACCCAGAAAGGCAAAGCCATCTATGAAAATGGCGTAACTACCGTGATAAAAGAAATTTCAAACGTCAAATCAAAGCCACAGTTAAAAGAATTAAATGTTTGGTACCTATTTTCAGATGATGGATCATTTTAAGTTTAAAATAGTCAAAACATCACAACAAACAAGTTCAACTAAGTTCCTGAATTAGCACCGATTAACCTTCTGCCATTGAACACACCTCAGTTGTTGGAGTGTTGGAACAATGTTCATTGTATACAAATCACAGACGCCCACACTTGCCAATCAAGCCATATTGGACAATTGCTTTTGAAGATCGCAACTTAATATGCACCGTATATATCGTGATAAATGCGATAAGACTCATCTTTAATTCATTTTTGACACCAACATCATACATACATAGTGGCGTTCTTTGCAGTATCCTTTGAAGCAAAACAAAGCTAAAATAATCAGGGTCCTTTCTATATAATATAATGTTAGAATGCTGAGCAGAATCAACAGCAGTACCAACTCAATAAAGTTTTCAAACCATTAGAATCTTCCATATTATGTTATCTTTCATCTTCTCTGCTGATAAATCCTATAAGTGTTTAGGTAGGTACCTGATAGGTCCATATCAGTATCTAATAGTACCTATACGTATCGTATTTAACAAACGGTATTAATGTAAATGTAATGATAATGTTGGGTCATAATGATCCCAAACACGACCAATCTACTAATAGCCATCGAGGAGTTTCGTTGTCCACCTTCTGTTCCACTATCTTCGCTGTCACCATCATAATAACCTACTTATTGTCATCGGAACTTGATAGATATACAAATTGTTTGGAGCACTCCTCAGAAGCCATTATATGAAGAAGCAGAGTACACAAACACAAATTGCAAATATTCGGAGGCCGTGGTGCTCTAAGCAAATATTACATAGTTATAGCCTCGACGTTTATGTGTTTGGTTTTGAACCGATGCTTCTAGGAGAATTTGAGAAGATAGAGTCGAGCTCTAGATATACATAATTACTTACACTCTAATACTTGCACTCTAGTAAGCATTGTAGGGTCAACAATGTTATCGTGTCATAAATAAATCCAATTTCTCTCCTTGGTTATATTATTTTGGACGTCTCATATCTTAATTTATGTTTGTTTTATCACGAATGAGTCATTTCTCATCGCCCGTCGCGTTGATTATGAGACTGTTGGCACCATTCACAGTTTCGTTAATTTAACTTCTATTTCATGAGTCGGGTGACAAAATATTGTGTTTATTGAAATAAATAAATCTTGGGAGCATTTGAGTGATTTTTTTGTAAGCGTCTTCTTTACGTTAGGTAGCTTTATAGCTAAAAGTTCACTTTTACGCGAAGCGAAGTTTGATAAAAGCTTTGACTTTACTCTGAAAACAATATGAGTTCACCAAATTTTTTATTTCTGACTTTGAAATTGTAATACTCCTAAGCTAGTGTTTTTACAAGCTTTTATTTAACTTGAAATGTATGTATGTTTGTCCGGGTGCAATCTTGCAAATGTTGGCCGGGTAGAATCTTGCAACTGAATTTTAAAGCAGTTATCCTTAACCGATTGAGCTGAAATTTGGCATACCTGTCAAATTCCGATGAGAATACAATATTATAGTGACAGCGAGCTGATCTGATGATGGAGACGGAAGGTGGACAACGGAACTCCTCGGTGGATAATAGTAGAATGGCCGCGTTTAGGCTCATTTTGATCAGCACATGGTTACGATCACTAATTTTATAAAAGCTTGTAAATTGTTTTTAAAAATATTTTTTTAACAAAAAACTTATAACGAGCCATCCCGGACTTGTAAGTAAGATTCGCTGGTTTAAGATTTGTAAGGAGTGTGTTATTACTGGAAGTACCTAAGCGTTAGCCGAGTCATTTGTGGGAAGCAATGGCAGCGATGAGCTCACCACATGTCACGTCTATATTCCTACGATGGTGCAACCCACGGTGAAAAGACATTGAGGCTCTGCCTACCCTTTCTGGAAAAAGGCGTGTGTCTATGTACGTATGTATGTATAAAGATCGGCCTTACCTTACGGGTACTTTTAGATAAGTCGTAATATCGTGTAATTTTGCTTAGTGAAAGAACACAAGTGTTGTGAAATTAAATTAGTAGGTATAAGTGTAATGCGTGTCTTTTCAAATGGACGGAAATAGTAGTAGTAGAGCTTTTTTGTGAAAGAGTTCACCCGGGGGAGTACTACGTCTGTACCTATTTCTGCCGCAAATCAGTTGTAATGCTCGTATTGCTGTGTTTAGGTTTGAAGGGTTTGGGTTCCGGTGAAATTACAGGCACATGAGACTTTTTATCTTTATGTCTCACTCAGGGTGGCAGGCGCAGTGCAATGCCACAGTGCGTCATAGGTGGACGTGACCTATGAGGTAATGCATTGTTAAAGGCTGACGTTACTGCTTAACATCAGCTGGGCCATCCGATTGTCCGTAATCCAAAAAGCTAAAAAATAAAAAACACCAAAACCTTATAGTGTACTACCACTGCTCTACTAAGACATGACTTGACTGAGGCTAACGAACGAATTACATAATCTTTACGCTGGCAAATTTTAAAAAAAAGAGAGCCTGAGGCCATAAATAATAAAAGAAGAAGAAACTCGTGCTTAATACCGCCATAAGACTTACGTTAATAGTATGTAAATATATGCTTAAGCTAAATCTAATTCAGGAACTATGGAGGTACTTATACTCATTACAAATTCCCGATCCAGCTCCTCCGCCCATAATCCTCCACAAACAGTCGGTTCCAAGAACGCGGCGATAATCTAATAAGCCAAGTGTATTTTATGCATCAGGCGTTTATTATTCAACCCTCGATCAATCGACGGAATACAATCTTTTATCACCAGAGAGGTGATCCTTACCGCATTCATGTAGAAAGAAGGATGTCGGCAGCACATAATATACCGGCACTTAGGTACCGGTTCGAATCCCGTACATTTATTGTACAATAACACCCAACACTCATACGAGTACATAGTCCTGATCCCACACTAGGATCCCCTGTGTCGTGGGTATCAGGAATTACAAGTACTATTGTACCAGATGGTTTTAGTAGTAGTAGAGCTTTTTGTGAAAGAGTTCGTCCGGGGAAGTACTACTACCATACCTATTTCCGCCGCAAAGCGGTAGTGCTCGCATTGTTGTGTTCCGGTTTGAAGGGTACGGTTGCCGGGGAAATTACAGGCACATGGGACTTTTTATCTTTATGTCTCAGGGTGGCAGGCGCGGTGCATTGCCACATAGGGTGCGTCCTAGGTGGACGTGACCTATGTGATGGACTGTTCATAGGCAGAGGGTAAAAACTTAACATCAGGTGGGTCATCTGCTTGATCCGTCATTCCAAGTAGTATAAAAAATTAGTAGTATTATGTTTTCCCCCCCCATCTTAACAACAGCATGGGAACTATCGGATGTGGTTGACATCATCGCGCTTGCACTGACGCCTCGGCACGTCCTTCGGCGGACGTGCATATCATTCTATTTGATCAGTGCAGGTACGTTTCCCGGAGAAGGTAGCGAAAACTAACCAAAGAAGGAATTCAAGGAAAGACAAAACCAAGTTCATTATAGGTAAATTACGTAGCCAGTAGTTGAAGTAGCTGTTATTACGATAAAGAGTATCGTGATAACGATTAATTCCCACACCAATGTTATACACACAGAAATACAAAACTTACTATTAGCGGACAATTAAGTTCTTTTGAAATCATCAGAGGCCTTTTTGAGTTTCAGACAGTTTCAGACATTTTTTCCTAGTAATTTACTAAGCCATTTTACGGTTAAAATTTTCTATTGCTCAATTATTAGATTTTTCCCTTTATTTGTATCACAAAGCCTCCTAGCATTCCAAATTTCGGAATTGTGAGGTTACTGGAGGTACCCTACAGGTTTTTAATTTTCGCTATGTCCATACAAAAATTAGCAATTGATTTCTATACATATACTCGTATTTTTAATACAATGAGTCAGAAACTTGAATTTTTAAGGCACTATTAACTCACAGACCTTTATGTCGTATACATTTAAAGTTGCACCTACTATTATTTATTCTGTGCCTTTAGCCGCTCCTGAGAAAGAGGGTCTTCAGATATCAGACAGACTTTTATTTTGACTTTTTTGAAAATACACCTGCGTCGATTGATGTTTCGTGATTGTGTACCTACCTACTTCTAGAAGGTATATCACCTGAATCTGAAGTCCAATCCACCTCAGCTTCACACGGATAGAATTATAGGGAATAAACCCTATAGTCCAGTCAAGTTAAACATAAAAAGTGGGTCGTGCTTGCAAAAGTTCGGGTCACGCTGATTTTTTTATGTGTTGTTAGGACCTTAACCAACATAAAAAAACCAGATTTGCAATTTTCCAAGTACTGTGCGTTCGGCGGTGTGCCCAAAAAACCATGAAATTTAGGGGTTTTTTTCAGTGTTTGGTCAATATCTTAGTGAAGGAAGGGTCTGACCGGTACAGTTACTGCAAATACTTTTAAAGAAGACTAAATTTGCTACAATTTCACACTAGCGCGAACTCTATAGAGCCATTGGTTCCCATGATACAGTTCTCCAAAAATAGGCAATTTTTACCTAAAAGACTTTTTTTTCGAAATGTTCACTTATTTTGTGAAATATCTTCTAAAATACGCATCCCACGTTAAATATTATAATGTGAAGTTGTAGTAAATTTAATTAGCTTTCATTTGAGACTAAATTGATACCTGTAGGTACAGCAATTCTCTCAAAAACGGATCTGGTATCTTAGATGTAGGCTTAGGTAGGCTTGGACTCGCACGAAGATGGTGTCTCGCTGGCCGTGATGGACGCTGGGAGAGGCGCCCAGTCTGTGCTTCATCGTCCGAGCATTTCAGCTCCACATCCGGAAAGTTTATTCACAATATGCCACCGCATGACAGGCATAGGACTGCATTTACATGATTTTTTTCACAGAAGGGCATAGGAGGTGCGGGATCCATAGTGGTGGGGATGGGGGTGAGTCCCTGAGAAGACAGCTTCCATCCCCCTTTAAAATATAATATTGATCTTTTATTTTAATAATTTTCCTGGTGATTATATGACAAAGCCCCTACTAATACAGCTGCATCTACTCAACATGTTTGTTTTCTACATTGTGCTATTGACATGTAAATTAATTGACGTGAAGTATTCCCTGTGATCCTACAGCTTGAATAAATAAATTAAATGAATGAAGATAAATTAAAGTTCACACTAGTCTCTCGGTGTCATTGTTGGGAGACACAAATACATTGATATTTAATTCCGTCTGGTGGCAACGTGACGGGCACTTCCTCCCCGCGACACTGTTTGAATAAGTAACAGGTTGATTCCTTTAAATCGTTAGAATATGGGAGGTAGCACGACATAATCAATTCCTATTCCATGAAAGAGTCTTTATTTATGGTTTGTATTCATAAATAATACGCTCTAATGCTACTTTCATTCTGCTGAGTCATTTATTTATTCACACTGATTTTCTCTGGCCTTATGAATAGATACTAGCTGTGTATATACGCGGAATATCCTTCGAATAGTTATACCGATACCTGTGGCGAATTTTTTTTCTGTTTAAAACTAACTTCTAGTAGCTACGTATATTAACCAAGCAAAATCTGGTTCTGGTGATGGGATCCATGAGGAATTGAGGAATATAGGAGGAGGGAATATCAAAGGCGAACCTTTTTTCACCGCACCGCTCGCCATCGGCAGAGGATTCATTCGCGCACCTTAGAGCCAGGGTGGTCTCGGACTGTGCGGTTTCAGAGAAACTTCCTCCCGCGAACGCTCAGGTTGTGGAATGATCTACCTGCTGAGGTTTTCCCGAGCGACTACAGTATGGGGTTCTTCAAAAGGGGTGTTTGGAAATTTTTAAAGGGTCGGCAACGCGCGTGTGGTGCCTCTGGTATTGCAGGCGTTCATAGGCTACGGTAACCGCTTACCAACAGGTGGGCCGTAAGCTTGTTTGCTACCTTGGTAGTATAAAAAAAAAAAAATATATATATATATATGTCGATTTAGGTATTTTCAGCAACAAGTCAAGCATTTGCGTTCAGAAAATATCATTTGGTGAAGTGGAACTGATGAAGAAGACCACAGATGGCACCGGAACTCCTTAATGATGAGTATTTCCCGAGTGGCGTTAAGGGTAACTTTCCGATATCTTACGGAGCTAAATTTGGCATAGGTACCTGTCAAGTTCCGATGACAATACAATATTATGGTGACAGCGAGCTGATCTGATTATGGAGACGGAAGGTGGACAACGGAACTCCTCGATAGATAATATAAATAAAATTGTATGCATGTATTTTCTTTTAAACAGGTAGTACCTAATTAATTGAATGTCTTAACTAATTAAAGCATGTGGCAACTCAACTTCATTGGGTAATTTGAAATGGGGACGCGTCCCGAGACTAAGAGAATCTAAATAAAGCGGCTCATTCAATCCATTATTAGATGTTTTACCCTATGTACGTTTTATCTTTATTAATGACCCTTTGACTATTGATTGGATAATTATCAAAATACACAATATGGTGGTGAGTATTCAGTTAAAGTAATTAAAGACTAGCTAGAGATAGGGGTATGTTATTATTAAATGTAGGGTCATGTGTAGGGTCAAATGTACATTCATTTTAAAGTAAGCACAGGCTCAACAATTAGTTATTACTTTTGTTAGCTTTTAAAAGCCATGCCATATGGGTAACCAGCTGTTACCTTCGACTTCGTCCGCGTGTTGTTCTAGAAGCGAGAACAGCCGAAATGATAAACGAACCAAAGTACAGGCGTGCGGAGCGAGTAGTGAAAAAAATATGTTGTTTCAGAAGCGAGAACAACGAAAATGATAATTGAACAAAATCACAGACAAGCGAAGCAAGCCGTAAAATATTTGATGTTTGAGAACAGCTGAAATAGAAATTTAACCAAAGTGAAGGCAAGCGGAGCGAATCGCGAAAATTAAGTTGTTTTAAAAGTGAGAACATGATAAAATGGTAATCGAACCAAAGTACAGGCGAGCGAAGTGTTAAATTTATATTTTTTACAAACAAAAAGTCCCTGTGCCTTTTTTCGACAAAAATTCAGGTAGCACCAAAACAAGTATTTTTTTTTACATGTAAAATTTCAAGTTTCTTTTACTGTTTCTGATATACTGAGCTATTTTGTTTTACTTTATAAGCTTTTTTAACAATTTAGAAGTCGAATTTTTCAAATTTCTTTCTTAGTGCGTCCCTAACCCGTAAAAAGAATACACCCTGCAAATTTCAAGTATCTACGTCCAGCTGTTTTGGCTCCGCAATCTTCCGCGATGATGAATCAGGAAGTAAGGCAGTTAGTCAGTAGCTCAGGTTAAGCTCTTTTATAGATTTAGATAGATAGATAAAACGCAAAATGTTATCGGTCTGTGTAGAAATGCAAATAATTATGTAGTTATTGTTAACAAAAGGGACAGATCTATTATAATATAACAAATTGGAATGTACGGCTTTTATGAGCCCATTCCGTTGCAATACGAATATGTAGGCCCTAATTGTCACTAGATGACAGGGCGATGTAATGAGTTAATGACACTGTCAACCATAGCAGACGCCAGATAGTCGGGCTGTAATGGAACCGTAATAACATGTTATCATGCATTTTCATAGGGTTTTCCTGAAGCTTCGTCGTATATACCTGCGCTATAACAACCGCCACGTAACTTTGCGGCTGTGGATAAGTAATGATAGAAGCCGGCTGAGTGACAATTATACAGGGATCAAAGTTACGTGCCGAGGCATTGAGGCATCACACATTTTCATGGATCGTTTTTGATGCATCAGCACAGATTAATTAATAGTTTGCATCAGCGTACTACATCTGTAGTTAAATCTTTGAGCTATATATCTTTCTTTCTGCAATATATCTGTTCCTAAGTAAAATCAAGTAACTAAGTAATCAAGTAATCAATCATGTAAGTAATCAAGTTATAAGTACCTATATCAAGTGTAAGTTTCGTAAGAGTAGCGTGTGCTGCCTTATTAATTTTTGCTGATTCTCTTTACATCTTACTTTTGACTACCTTCTTGGTTTATAAGTTGGATCTCTTTTTCTTTGAATAAGCTTCTCCTTGTTCTCGAGGCATCACACAGGCGCTTCCCACCTAGTAGTAAGAAGGATCATCAAATAAGCCGAGCCGTGTTTGTTGCCTGATTCTTCTAGGTCGTGTTGGAATAGGAATAAATTTAGTTAATAAGACGATTCAAAATGATCCTTGATATTTCAATGAATAAAATATTTTTGACTTTGACTTTGACTGGTGATCTAGTGGAAGGAACCCTGAGTTCCAATCCTACGGTCGTGGGTTCAAACCCCGGTCGTACACCAATGTATTTTTCAATCTATAAATGTATGTGTGCAAGGTTAGTGCTCTCAAACGGTGAAGAAAAACATCGTGAGGAAACCGGCATGTCCTGGAGGTAAAAATTATAAGACACGTAACATGAAAGCAGCCTCTGCAAGGCACCCTGAATACTTTCAACACACTGGTTCTTTCACCATTAGTCACTAGGCCCTTTCAAGACCGCCGTACTTGAAGCTGGTTACTAACCTAACGCGGGGTGACAAAGACAGAACCTGTGACACAAGTGGTAGAGGTACGAGAAAATATATACCTGGTTTTTTTAAACTATTTGAATGGCGGAACAAGCAGATGGTGCTGAAAAGGCCAGCATCCACCGAAAAAACATTTTCAATTTAAAAATGGTTTTTTAGTTCGTTATTCTTCCGAACTATAAAATGTGTATAGGTAGATATGTAATAAAGGAGTTCTCAGTAGTAAAAATGAACGCTAACAAGATTGTACGTCTTGTATGCAATAAATTCGCGTGTTTACATGTATGTCTGTCTATACAAGCTCTCTGTTGGCTCAGTGGGCAACATGTTTTTCGCAGCCCATCGACTGTCACACTTTAGAACACGATAAACTAACGAACCAGTAGATCAGGTTGTTATTTATATTGATATAAAAAACAGCTTGGATTGAGTAAAATTTAATTAGATCACAGATGATGTCTAAACATTAATTTCACGAGAAATATACAAAAGAATAGTTCGTCCATCGAAACGATGGTTGTACTTACGCAAGGCTATCACAGAATGGAGAAGGATATGATCTGTGATTAACTAAACTATTTATTAATAAACACGTAGAACTTGAAAACTCTATTAACCGTTTTCGAGCATTTAAATTTCGGACAAAAACTGGGAAACAAATTACTCAGAAGCACTGTTGACGGAACTGGTGAGAAAAAGTCTCAATATAACTTTTGAAACTATCATGGTTATGTACATAATTTTCACAAGAAACGGGATTTTTACCGTGATTTTTGAATTTGCAATGTTCCCGATATTTCGGTACAGTTGCAAGCGCCATGATCACGGGAGAACTAACTAAAAGTCTTTGCGAGTAGATGTTATTGGCAGATATATCGATCTACCCTCTTTCTCACTCTTTTATTACGTACGGTACCAACCGGTACGGTTGCAAACTCAAAAATCATGGTAAATATCCCGTTTCTTGTGAAAATTAAAGTCTCAATAGTTCCGTTACGGAGCTTCTTTAACAGAATTTCTGGAAACACTCGAAAAAACTAAAGTACGATAGCACGATAGGTGAGCCACAAACAAATTAAATAAATAAATAAATAATGCTGGACAGAACACACAACATTATCTAGCCCCAAGCTAAGCAGAGCTTGTGTTATGGGTACTAGATAACTGATATATTTAATACCATATACTACATAGATAGATATTTTTATTATACATAGAAAATACCATATAAATTAGTACCAAATGTACAAAATGGAAAGCTTGAGTAAGTAAGTAAACACAACTGGTTATCTATTTGAACATTGTGCCTCAAGCCCGCCAGATAGATCCATCACTGCCACTCTATAAATTCCTCAGCTATATTACGAGCTCTGATACAACTCAATAAGCTAGTTACTCTGAATTGCTCAATATGTTTATAGTAGGATTTACAGGAAACTTGATTGATTTTTATGAATAAGGTTTATACTCAGCTTGGTTCTTTATGTCTGGCTCTTTCAAACACTAGAACATTTTACGAGAAAATAGCGAGTGAGAGCAAAGTTGGTGTTTAGTAGTGGTAGAGCTTTTTTGTGAAAGAGTTCGTCCGGGGAAGTACTACCTCTGTACCTTTTTCTGCCGCAAAGCAGTAGTGCTTTGCTGTGTTCCGGTTTGAAAGGTATGGGTACCGGTGAAATTACAAGCACATGAGACTTTTCACCTTTATGTCTCAGGGTGTCGGGCACAGTGCAATACCACAAAGGGTGCGTCCTAGGTGGACGTGACCTATGTGGTAATGAGCTAACCGCTAGTATGCAGTCAGTTTTTTTGTTACTGGAGCGATTGCTTTCAAAATCAATACCCTGAGGGTTTATTCGATTTTATTGAAAATGGTGTACACTGTTTTAACTAGTATTACAAAATAAGTTTTCCATTGACACCTGGAATTTACTAAAAAAAAAAGGTTGAGGGTTCAATTTAGTCGGGGTAGGTACCTATAGTTATTTTAACTGCCCACTTATTTAAATTGTTTAGATTCTGTGGCATATAAATTCGGTGATTATAAAAGCGGTGTTGTGAAAACTTTAATTAACCTACCAACTTTTTTTTTTTTTGTGATTATATCGTTACCACACTTTTGATATTTGCTGAAAACATGCATTAGTAAGCAAGTGTGGGAAGACCATTCTTCTCATCTTAATTAACTACTCTCAATAAATTAGACGGCGAATAAATATTTTTATTCTGATAATTTAGATTGTATGATACAACTACACCGCCTAGATCAAAGATAAAGGCGGCTTTGATGTAAGTCGAATGAATAGACGAACATGACGGTAGCAGTCGGTCGGTAGCCATCGACTATACACTAATCTGTGAGTGCCTAATGTTCTAAAAATATGTGCAGAATAATTAGAGAAGCATGGGAAAGTGTTTGGGTACGCGGACACATCAATATAAGGTTTTAAATGTCAGTCATATCGAAACACAAGAATTCAGGCCCTATTTTGCAAGTCGAGATCTACCATTCAGGGTCACCAAGATACAGGCGTAGTGTCCGCGACTCGCGATGATGATTAGATGATCTTAAGAAGTAATTCTAAGACAAACATGAATAGGTATCATAACTTAAAATAGTTGGCTGAAATAAACGATTCTCTTTATTATTAGCAATAGGCAGGCTTTAGTTACTTAGAACATTGTGAATAAAGGACGTTGGTGCCACCATAGGTTAGGGGTAGGCAGGTAGATGCGTTTCTTTAACCTCACCTTCCTGTAGGGGTATGAACCGCCCGGTATACCAGACAGGTAACCAGACGCGAAGGTCTGGAGGTAAGTCTGGGGGCGAGGTTCTGGTCAAGGTGCCAGAGTACCACAGGTAGTACCTACTGGTACACAGGTACCAGCAGGTAAAAGGTAAAGTAGGTACTTAGGTAACTAAAGGTAATTGGCACAGACTTGGTAAAGGATTCTCAGCTGGTGGTACGTGGGCACGTCAAGAGTAAAGACCTGGTGAGCTGCTAAGCCCAGGATAGCTGGTCTCCGTCAGTAGTGGCACGCGCGAAGGTCTGGCGCATACTGAGCGAAGACACGGCGGACCGCTGCTAATATTTATAAACTCGGTCCGGCGCGCCCACTGTACTAAGGTCGCATCATTAAAATCCTTCTACCAAGGCCAATTATCGTCTAGACAGCATCACGCTAGTGTCGACGCGTGCGCAAGAGTAGGCAGCGTCTTGTTGACCGGATAAACCGAAAGGCAAGTCCGGCCAACAAGAAATATAAGGCTTTCTAAGTACATTTACTATGTAACAATGTAAAACTAGCGGATAAGAATCGATATAGCCACCTAACGAGGGACCTATGTACAAAGATTAAACATATGGTAGGTAGCTATACCTAATAGGTACGTAGAAATAGTAACCAATGTACTTAGATGTAAGAAAATAAAGAGATATGGTCAGAAAGGTTGGCATACTGAGGTCCAAGGGACAGCAAAAATAGGGCTGTTTACGTTCAACTTTCACCGCTCTCGTTGCGGTAACGCCCAGGGGTTCCTAAGCAAATTGGCTTGTGGGAGCATCAATGAGTGTTTTCCTATATGCGAGAAGAAGAAAGAAATAGTCTGGAAGAGCGAAACAGTATGAGGTGCAGCCCATTGAACGCTTCCACAAGTCATCCAGTACTACGAACAGGAACGGACCCGACGAATGCACGGTCTGCCAGCCTCGCTAAGCACCATTCAACCAACGGAAGTATCGTTTCAATTCGGAAGAATCCCACACCCCAATCGACTGTAGGCAGGACGAGGCATCACGGCTCGGGGCGATACAGGCTCCCTGAAGGTCATCTACCTTCCTGTCTCCCATCATCTACTCCGGTCAGCGGAACGGGACCAGCCAAAACTAGGCAGGCGCCATCACCATCTACGCCTGGAGCACGTACCTACGGCAAGCAATATAGGTATCGTAGCTCGGCGCTACCCTGCCGCCCCACATCATATATATCTGGTCCTTCGAGCCGGATACCGTACTGCTGGAAACCAGAGCGGAACCAGGAGCTGCTGTGACAACCACATCGAGGGGAAGCGGATCTTCTGACCAGCTAGTACTGTCCAAGTGGATCATACCACGACCGAAGTACTGGCGCTGCGTATCTAATCGAAACTCATTCGATTACTGTTCAATTTCAGTTACCTACGGGTGCTCCCTGATAGCGGACCACTGGACCACTGGACCACTGGACCAACGGAGCAAACCGGATCGGACCGAAGCGGATCGGACTGAAGCGGATCAAGCCTGAAGCGGATCAAGCCTGAAGCGGATCGAGCCAAAGCGGATCGAGCCAAAGCGGATCAAGTCAAAGCGGATCAAGCCAAAGCGGATCGAACCGAACCGGATCAAAGCGGACCGAACCGGATCATCGACCTGGGCCATCGGAACATCGGACCTGGACTGACGTACTGGCGTTTATGTAAGTCGTTGCTGATACAGACACACCAGTCACGGGATGCCAGTAACCAGGAGCCAAGCAGGAACATCACGTCGACCACCGATGGAGGAGCCAGTGGTACCCCAGCCAACCCCGACGGAGGCGTCGAGGCCTACACCAGCCCGACCGGAGGTTCCGGTCCGACCAGCTGTGGGTCAGGGACTGATGTCCGAAGACTCGGACTTCAGAATCTCAGGGGTAGCCAGTAGCTCGGATACTACTAAAGGTACGATGACAAAAACGACAGGTACTACTGATAACACCATGGAAGCGCAGCCAAGTGAGAGGAGAACGAGAACAGTTGGTAAGTCCAAGGCCCGCCCTGCCTCAAAGAGTGCCTCGCTGGCGGAGAAGGCGAGGAAGAGACGTGAGGTAGAGCTGCGAGCAGAACTCAACCGCCAGGTGCTTAGACAAGCCCAGGCCGCCGCCGACCTAGCGAGGACGGACATGGAGCTGTTGAGATTGGACGAGGAGGACGCGGCAGACTTGGACTCTGCTGTGGACGAACCTGAAGGTAGATCTGAAGGTGTCCGAGATTGGGTGGAAGCTACGGTAGGCAGGATGTCTGGTGGAGGACATCTAGGGGAAGAAGGGACGTCCGCGGAGGGGCGACCAGGTGACGTACTCGCGAAGGAGTGCGCCATAAAACTTCAGGATCCAACTGCCACCGCCGGCGTGAAGCCAGAGGACACAGCACCTAAAGGTATGGAGGCTAGTGGCACTGATGCTCTAGCCGAAGCGATCGTGAGGGCCATCACATCCGCGCCAAGATCAGGGACTGCTCATCAACCGGTGTACATGCATGAGCTTCCAGTCTTTGACGGCAGCTGTGGGGAATGGTTGGCCTTCAGAACGGTGTACGAAGACACCGCGCCGCTATTCAGTTCCGTGCAGAATATGGCACGGCTGAGGAAGGCGATCAGAGGACCGGCCAAAGAAGCGGTAAGGAGTATTTTATATTCTGAGTGCGCACCTAGTGAGGTGCTAGAGTCACTACGCCGCAGGTATGGGAGGCCGGACGCCCTAGTTCTAGCAGAATTGGAAAAGGTAAAGAACCTGCCAAGAACAACGGAGAACGCGCGAGATGTGTGTGTGTTTGCCAGCGTGATCAACAACACCGTCGCGACGATCAATGGGCTAAAGAAACCGCATTATCTGAAATCACCGGAAATGATCAAGGTAATAATTGATAAATTACCCATGGTACTGAAGTACCGGTGGTACGACTTCGCAGCAGAGCACGAGGACCCGGACTTATCGCTGATATCACAGTTCCTGAACAGGGAAGCTGAGAGATGCGGCCCGTATGCCTCCCAGGAGGCCACAGCTAAGAAGGTAATACACCCTCAGCGTCAAAGCGCACATGCCGCTAAGGAGAGAGAGACGCAGCTACATACGTGCCCGCATTGCGAAGGAAGTCACTCACTAGAGGAGTGTAAGAAGTTCCGGCAAGCTAGCGTGAATGACAGGTGGGTCATAGTGAAGAAAGCTAGTCTGTGCTTTAAGTGTCTGAGAACCAGACACAGGAAGGAGAGCTGTCGAAGGCCACCGTGTAAGCAATGTAGAAGATGGCATCATCACCTACTGCACGAAGAGGGTAAGCAGCCAGACCATGGGCCCAAGGATCAGAGCAGTTCAGATAATAGGAAGGAAGGGGCCAAGGAAGTGGCCAACAACGTTCATCTAAGCCAGGTGAACGCTACGAAGGGCGCGAGAGCGTATTTAAAGATGGTGCCTGTAGAGATATACGGGCCCAAGGGGACGGCCAAGGTAATGGCCCTTTTGGACGAGGGTTCAACAGTGACCCTTCTCGACTCGGCGGTGGCAGAGGAAATTGGACTTCACGGACCCAAGGAAGCTCTCTCAATAGAGACAGTCGGCGGTAGAGTCATCAAGAAGGACGACTCTATGCGGGTGAACTTGAAGCTTAGAGGCCTCCACCAGAGTCAACGGCGTAAGATCTGCGGGGCTCGCACTATAGATCGGTTGCGACTGACGCCTCAACGGATCGACAAGTCAAGGTTAGAAGAGTGTATGCATCTGCAGAAACTGGTAAGCAGGCTACACTACGCAGAGGAAGCTCCGAGACTGCTCATCGGGCAGGACAACTGGGAGCTGATAGTATCACGAGCGACACGTAAAGGTAAACGTAATCAGCCAGCTGCCTCACTGACGCACCTAGGATGGGTGCTTCACGGCCTGGACGGAGGAGCGGCTCAGAAGATGAACTACCTTACCTGCGCACACGTCTCTACTCGTGATGATGAGCTGGACCAGCTCATCAAGGAACACTTCGCGATTGAATCATTGGGGGTTCAACCGCGTCGACCGAGCACGGACTCTGAAGAACGAGCCGTGCAGATACTACTGAAGAATACTCGAAGGTTAGAGAACGGACGCTTCGAAACAGGTTTGCTCTGGAAGAGCGATCTAGAGTCGGTGCCGGACAACTATGAGTCCGCGCTCAGCAGACTTCGGAACATAGAGCGGAAACTTGACAAGGATCTAGAGCTGAAATCGGAGTACCAAAGGCAGGTAGAGAACCTCTTCAACAGCGGATATGCCGAGGAGGTGACTCACGAGTCGTCGTCAACAAGGAAATGGTACCTACCTCACTTCGCCGTGACGCATCCCACTAAGAAAAAGAAAAGGTTAGTCTTTGATGCGGCGGCTAAGTTCAAAGGGAAGAGTCTCAACGACGCTCTACTAGCGGGACCGGACTTGCTTCAGTCACTGTTTGGAGTGCTTCTTCGCTTCAGGCAGAGACCGGTCGCCGTGGTATCCGATATTAAAGAAATGTTCCTTCAAGTCAAAATCAGGTATGAAGATAGAGACAGCTTGCGTTTCCTCTGGAGAGGAGCGGAGCGAACCGGAGCGCCGAAAGAGTATCGTATGACGTCGGTCATCTTCGGCGCCGCTTGTTCACCGAGTCTAGCTATCTACGTGAAGAACCTGAACGCCCGAGAGTTCCAGGAAAGATACCCCGAAGCAGGTAGAGCAGTGGTAAGAAACCATTACATGGACGATTATCTTCACTGCTTTGAAACGGAGGTAGAGGCGCTTCGAGTATCGAAAGAGGTAGAGACCATCCACCAAAAGGCCGGGTTCCAGCTGAGGGGATGGGCATCGAACAGAGAGAGAGTCCAGAAAGGACTCACCACAGAGGTAACCACGCAGGTAGAGCTCGGGTCGAAAGAGGAAAGAACCCTCGGGCTGCGTTGGTTCACAGAAAAGGACGAGATGGGATTCAGGACCCATCTAAGAAACGTAAGAGAGGTCGTCGATCAAATGGAGACTCCGACGAAGCGTCAAGTCACGAGCGCCGTAATGTCAACCTTCGATCCCTTGGGCTTAGCGTCGCCTGTGCTAATCCAAGGGAAGAGACTGCTACAAGACATCTGGAGGAGCGGCGTCGGTTGGGACGAAAAGGTAAAGCAGACGGACGAGTCTTCATGGCAAACGTATCTTCAGAATTTACACCTACTCGACGATCTACGAGTCCCTAGATGCGTCTCGCCTTACCAAACGGAGGGAGAGCTACATGTCTTCACAGACGCTAGTGAGGTAGCTTACGCGTGTGCAGTCTACTGGAGACAGAGAAACCAAGAAGGTCAGTATACGGTGACTCTACTAGCCGGGAAGGCTAGAGTCACTCCGTTGAAACCAGTCTCTATACCACGACTAGAGCTGCAGGCTGCACTGTTGGGAGCGAGGTTAGCGCACTCTATCGACCGGGAAATGGACTTAAAGGCGACAAGTAAGACTTATTGGACAGACTCTAGCACGGTGCTCTCTTGGATCAAAACGGATCCAAGAACCTTCAAGTCTTTCGTGGCACATCGTCTGGCGGAAATCGAAGATACGACAAGACCTCAACAATGGCGCTGGGTACCTACAGGTCAGAACCCAGCGGATGACTCTACTAGAGACATCCCTAAGGACTTCAACGGGGGGCATCGATGGTTCATTGGCCCGGAGTTCTTAGGAAAGGAAGAAGAAGAATGGCCGGCAGTACGCTCGTTCAAGCGAGAGCAATCAGGAGAGGAAAGAGAGCTGCACATCACTGCGGCAGCTCGGGTCTGTGAGTACTCTACCCCTGACCCTACTAGATTCTCGAGGTGGACGAGACTCCTGAGAGCGACTGCCCGGATATACCAGTTTATCGACTCATGCCGCTGTAAGGTAGAGCTCGTGCAAGCTGCAAAGGAACAGGACCCTACTTGGAAAAGGGTCTCTAAGAAAAAGAGAGAGCAGCTCTACAAGAGGCCTACAGAAAAGAAAACTGGTAAGAAGTTTCTGTCTCTAGACGCTACCTACGTAGAGAGAGCCGAACGGGAACTTCTAATGAGAAGTCAACGAGAGAGCTGCCTTGAGGACTCAGGCAAGTTAAAGAAATTGGATATCGTCAAGGAAGGGGGACTCCTGCGAATACGGGGGAGGATCGACGCAGCGGTGGGGTTACATCGCGACTACAAGCGACCTATCATACTGGATAGTAAGAACTACTTAACTCGATTGCTCATCACTCATTTTCATGAAAAATTCAATCATGGAAATCACGCCACAGTAATAAACGAGGTACGTCAAAGGTACTGGGTGCTGGGGCTTCGGTCGGCGGTGAGAGCAACGAGACATGGCTGCCAATGGTGTCGAGTCCACAGAGAGGGGCCTCAACGACTTCCGACGGGGGACTTGCCTAGAGAGCGACTTAAGGTGGGAGAGCCGCCCTTCACTAATACGGGTGTGGACTACTTCGGCCCCATGACAGTGACAGTGGGACGCCGCCACGAGAAGAGATGGGGGGCCTTGTTTACCTGCTTAGCTACAAGGGCAGTGCACTTGGAGCTGGCTGCTTCTCTGTCCACAGACTCAATGTTATTAGCACTACGAAGGATGGCGGCCAGACGGGGGATGCCGCGTACCATGTTCAGCGACAACGGGACGAACTTCGTCGGCGCTGACAGGGAGCTACGGGGGGCTGTCGAAGAACTCAATTCCGACAGCGGCCTCGCGGGAGAGGCCAAAACCATGGGCCTGCGCTGGAAGTACATCAGCCCGGGGGCCCCGAATCAAGGGGGAGCATGGGAGCGTCTTGTTCGATCAGTCAAGACGGCTCTAGCGGTGACACTGAGAGAGCGTCACCCCAAGGAAGAGGTCTTACATACGCTACTGCTAGAGGCCGAGCACGTGATCAATTCGCGACCACTCATCACCACTGATGACACAGAAGAGGAGGCGCTTACACCAAATCACTTCCTCATGGGGAAATCCTGCGGAGCTCTAGAGATGGGGGCTTACACCGAAGCGGACCTCAGCGGCCGGCGCTCATGGCGGACGGCGCAGAGACTAGCCGACCACTTTTGGGCTAGATGGGTGCGAGAGTACCTACCAACTCTCGTACCTAGACGAAACAACCACAACATCACTGAACGAGACTTGCAGTGTGGGGACACGATCCTCATAGTGGACCCCACACTCCCAAGAAACACCTGGCCTCGAGGCATCGTGGTCCGTACCTACCCTGGACCCGATGGCCGAACGAGGAACATCGAGGCACGCACGTCGCATGGGACGTTCAAGCGACCCTGCTCCAAGGCGATACTCCTGGTCCCTGGAGACAACCCTCATGTCTCTCAGGGAGCCAGTGAGACAGCAGACACCGGTCATCGTGTACCCCGAGCTAGGACTTCACTTCACTCCGGGGGGCTGAGCGACGGTCTTCCCACTACAACGACGCCTCTACATATCGAGAGCCAGAGCGACGGTCATCCCACCACGACTCTACCGAGCAGCGAGTAAGCGGCCAGAGGACAATGCCGCGCATCGGGGGGAGGATGTCCGCGACTCGCGATGATGATTAGATGATCTTAAGAAGTAATTCTAAGACAAACATGAATAGGTATCATAACTTAAAATAGTTGGCTGAAATAAACGATTCTCTTTATTATTAGCAATAGGCAGGCTTTAGTTACTTAGAACATTGTGAATAAAGGACGTTGGTGCCACCATAGGTTAGGGGTAGGCAGGTAGATGCGTTTCTTTAACCTCACCTTCCTGTAGGGGTATGAACCGCCCGGTATACCAGACAGGTAACCAGACGCGAAGGTCTGGAGGTAAGTCTGGGGGCGAGGTTCTGGTCAAGGTGCCAGAGTACCACAGGTAGTACCTACTGGTACACAGGTACCAGCAGGTAAAAGGTAAAGTAGGTACTTAGGTAACTAAAGGTAATTGGCACAGACTTGGTAAAGGATTCTCAGCTGGTGGTACGTGGGCACGTCAAGAGTAAAGACCTGGTGAGCTGCTAAGCCCAGGATAGCTGGTCTCCGTCAGTAGTGGCACGCGCGAAGGTCTGGCGCATACTGAGCGAAGACACGGCGGACCGCTGCTAATATTTATAAACTCGGTCCGGCGCGCCCACTGTACTAAGGTCGCATCATTAAAATCCTTCTACCAAGGCCAATTATCGTCTAGACAGCATCACGCTAGTGTCGACGCGTGCGCAAGAGTAGGCAGCGTCTTGTTGACCGGATAAACCGAAAGGCAAGTCCGGCCAACAAGAAATATAAGGCTTTCTAAGTACATTTACTATGTAACAATGTAAAACTAGCGGATAAGAATCGATATAGCCACCTAACGAGGGACCTATGTACAAAGATTAAACATATGGTAGGTAGCTATACCTAATAGGTACGTAGAAATAGTAACCAATGTACTTAGATGTAAGAAAATAAAGAGATATGGTCAGAAAGGTTGGCATACTGAGGTCCAAGGGACAGCAAAAATAGGGCTGTTTACGTTCAACTTTCACCGCTCTCGTTGCGGTAACGCCCAGGGGTTCCTAAGCAAATTGGCTTGTGGGAGCATCAATGAGTGTTTTCCTATATGCGAGAAGAAGAAAGAAATAGTCTGGAAGAGCGAAACAGTATGAGGTGCAGCCCATTGAACGCTTCCACAAGTCATCCAGTACTACGAACAGGAACGGACCCGACGAATGCACGGTCTGCCAGCCTCGCTAAGCACCATTCAACCAACGGAAGTATCGTTTCAATTCGGAAGAATCCCACACCCCAATCGACTGTAGGCAGGACGAGGCATCACGGCTCGGGGCGATACAGGCTCCCTGAAGGTCATCTACCTTCCTGTCTCCCATCATCTACTCCGGTCAGCGGAACGGGACCAGCCAAAACTAGGCAGGCGCCATCACCATCTACGCCTGGAGCACGTACCTACGGCAAGCAATATAGGTATCGTAGCTCGGCGCTACCCTGCCGCCCCACATCATATATACGTAGCTTAGCTTGGTACCAGAAGTAAAAAAAAAATAAAAAAATTGCATGTTATTTTTACTTTTTATTATTATGTTTGTAAAGATCACTGTTGGATACTTAATATTAACTGTGTTTGTTTCGTAATAAATTTATCTTATCTTATCTTATCTTACCCTGATTGACCTCGGTAAAGTTTTCACCGATGTTTTGTGTTCCAATATATTAGTTTGATCGTATTACATAATTAGAAAAAAACAAAGTTTTATAGAGATGATCAAACGTAGCAAAATCCATGGATATGTACAAATATCATAATGATCTTATCCGCGTCACATAATATATCAATATATATAAAATCTTTGCGTGACTGACTGACTGACCGACTGATTATCAACGGGCAGCCTAAACCGTAAGTCTGTGCGTAATTTTGTGAGTACCTACGTTCTTTTTGTGGTCTAGGGATGCACTAAGAAAGGAATTTAAGAAATTCAACCCCTTCTACCCCTGTTGAAGTTTGTATGGAAAAGCTCTACGTGGACGAAGTCGCGGGCATTCCACTAGGTAGTATAACTATATATTTACTGTGTCCGCGCGGTCTTATTGCATTTCTATCTAATACCACTTGTACTATTATTTATTCCGTGCTAATACTAATATTTTTGTGGACGATCCAAAGGTGTTTTTAGACTTTTCACAACCTTTCCTTTCCAGTGTTTCTTTGATAGTTTGTTTGTATTGGAGCCGTGTTAATTATAATGTTGATCTCGGGAGACGGGTGTCGCGCGGGGACCGACATGAAAGGGTTTCAGATGTGTCTATTTCCATACGCTTTGAGACTACGCGATTGTTTGTTTTTGCAACTTTACTGGACTAAATGAATGTCGGGATTATGGACTTACTTTTTAATTGTGTTTAATTATCTGCGTTTCTGAGCTATTTCTGAAATATCTAAATCTGCTTCTTCTCTTCTTTTAATGGTTTCTGAGCAATACTCCAAACAATTTTACCAATGTCAAGTAATATTTGTAATCATATCGTAAGATGCCGTGCCAACCAAGGCATCTTACGGTGAACGAGCTGTAGTCAAGTCGTCTAGCTTAGAGCATTGTTGCTCGATGTCGTCAAGAGTCTCCTTCCTCCGGTTCGGAGGCTGCAATGCTCTAAGCCCAGTTTAGATGGTGGCAGAAAACCCAAGTTTTGGAGGACAAAATCCTCCAGTCCGAAAAGTCACGCAATATTTAACTACAACACACATGTCCTCTTTGTCTAAGTATTTTGTACTACATAGATATAAGTAACAATTAAAGAAATAATCAGTCAGGTAAGTTACCTGAGATAATTATATATTCACATTATCGCCGAAAAATATTTTGTAACATTGCCCCATCTGAAGCCACCATATTATCAACAATTTGAAAAGGATCATCTTAAGTGATAGTTTGAAGAGGGATCATCACATCACATTCGCTCGTTAATCACGCCTGTCACGACGCCAGCGACATCTTCAGCGTTTATTGCTCCCAGACAAGAGTTTACTGAAGAAGACATTTGTTTCGGCATCGTAAACGTCGCGTGATAAAATAAGCATTTTACAAATAACCACGGCTTCGAGAGTACTTTTACTTATAGCTACAGTTGCAAAAAGGGTTCATCGAAGAGACACGTAAAGAAACAAACGCACTGATATAAAATAAGCATTTTACAAATAACCACGGCTTCGAGAGTACTTTTACTTCTAGCTACAGTTGCAAAAAGGGTTCATCGAAGAGACACGTAAAGAAACAAACGCACTGATATAAAATAAGCATTTTACAAATAACCACGGCTTCGAGAGTACTTTTACTTCTAGCTACAGTTGCAAAAAGGGTTCATCGAAGAGACACGTAAAGAAACAAACGCACTGATATAAAATAAGCATTTTACAAATAACCACGGCTTCGAGAGTACTTTTACTTCTAGCTACAGTTGCAAAAAGGGTTCATCGAAGAGACACGTAAAGAAACAAACGCACTGATATAAAATAAGCATTTTACAAATAACCACGGCTTCGAGAGTACTTTTACTTCTAGCTACAGTTGCAAAAAGGGTTCATCGAAGAGACACGTAAAGAAACAAACGCACTGATATAAAATAAGCATTTTACAAATAACCACGGCTTCGAGAGTACTTTTACTTCTAGCTACAGTTGCAAAAAGGGTTCATCGAAGAGACACGTAAAGAAACAAACGCACTGATATAAAATAAGCATTTTACAAATAACCACGGCTTCGAGAGTACTTTTACTTCTAGCTACAGTTGCAAAAAGGGTTCATCGAAGAGACACGTAAAGAAACAAACGCACTATAATAAAAATAAAACTCCTAAGTCTGCTAAATCAATTAACAAAATTGATCTTATGAATCATGTTTTTTTTTTTTTTTGTCTGCCTGTTTTAACATTCAGATTAAATTGTCTTGTCCTCTGAAATAAATGATTTATTTGATCACGGGGAAAAAGTGGGATTAATTATCGTATACATACATACATAGATACACGCCTTTTTTCAAAGGGTTAGGCAGTGCCTCAACGGACCCCTTTTCACAGTGGGTTGCACCATCGTGGAATATAAATACTGAAGAAACCTGACATGTGTCTCTCGAACCACGCACAAGGTAGGGTTCCGAAGTTTACTCTAGTGTTTGTCGCCACCAGTAGAACGTGCTATTGGCACAGCGTCTAACTTTAGGTTTTTTTATTGCATTTTTATTATTGGCATAACGTTAATTCCTAAACAACACAACCTGTGAAAATTTCAACTGATATGGTATTATTGTATTTATTTTCTTTTATGGCAGCCGAGATATACCTCAGAATACAGACGGACGGACGGTGTAGTTTCAGTAAGTTACTAAGTGCTGCCGGTGCCAAACAGAACCCTATTACTTAGGTAGGTAGGTACCTATTACAAATACCGTGGCACCATTTCTGTAACGGAATCCTAATAAAGGTTACTTATCTTTTACTCTTTTACTGCTAAGAGGCAGGTTGCTGATTTGATTCCCGCCTCAGAACAAATATTTGTGCGATCTGCAGATATTTGTTCAGGGTGTTCTGGGTATTTTCTATGTAAGTATAATAAAAAAATGTCTATCTATGTTATATATTGTATTAAGTATATCAGTTATCTAGTACCCATAACTAAAGCTCTGCTTAGACTAGACAATGTTGTGTAAACTGTCCAGCATTATTTATTTAAATTATTTATAATAAATTATTAATAAATTAACACGCAAAAATTAATTACACAGTAACTTAGAAAATAACAGAATACCACTCGCGCATCGAAAAATGAACGAAAATCACGACAACAATATTTGCTGCGTAATCGAAAATATAAATCTACATATGCTCTCTAGAATAATGTTATTAATTTTATCATTGTACGTTGATAGGTAATAGAGATTATTTACGTTATACGCGCATTGTAGAGGTTAAACTCTACAATACACACAAAAAAACAAAAAACAAAAAAAAAAACTCAATAGAACTAATCGTGAACGTTCACGATTATTTCTATTGAGAAAATTTATCGAAATCTTCGAATTATCGGAATTATGGAATATCATTCCCTTGGAAATACGATGAAGATTAACGTACTTACTATGTGTAATTTTTTTTGTCACAAATTCAGGGGTTATTCCATATATCCGTGATACAACTCGTGTAAGTAAGCTCTCAGCCGCAAGTAAGTACCCAACGCGAGTGCGTGAGCTGCGTAAATCATAGAGCCGGGCATCAACACATTCACGAGGACTTCAAAGCAACGACGGTATTTCGATTGCTGCTTTGATTGTTGAGTGTGGATATAAATTGAGAACTGTCACGTTTTTGTAATGAACTCCCTGATTTTATAATCAGTTCTCATTTATCACTTACAGCGAAATAAATAACTTAAAAAAATATATAAAAAAAACCATTTGTTGGTATATAACAGAGGATCATGCTAAGCAATGTGTGGTAGTGCACACTCTAAATATGCCATAAGACGAAGTTTCTTGGGCACATATTCAGGCCAGCCGGTAAACTCGTTTTTTTATGTTTTAAAGAATAATTAAGTATTTTAATAATGTAGTTTTTTCCTCAAATGTGTACCTAATCTTATTTCGTCGAAGCCCTCAAACTATGGCATCTGCTTTCAGTGGCGTAACAATAGGGTGGCAAAATGCCACGGGCCCCCGACCCAAGAGGGCCCCGGCCCAAGAGGCCGCGAGCTCAAAAATATTTTTTTAACATTGTTCCTGAGTATTTTATTTTATTTGAAAAGTATATTTTTATAAGTTCTGCTTAAAATCCAAAGAGAGGCAACAATTTTTTTTAAATTTTAGAATAGCCAAGGGCCCGAAACTAAATTTAAAAAAAAAAAACGAATTTGCCACGGGCCCCAGATGGTATAGTTACGCCACTGTCTGCTTTATTACACTGTAAGTACCTATGTGACTGTTTTTGTTATGTTTAGGGCGAGTAGGTTGAGATGCGAGAGGTTGCTGGTTCGATTCCCGCTGCGTGACAAATATTTGACTGATCCACAAAATTTATTCCGGCTCTGCGGTATCATGGTACTCGTAGTTCCTGATACCCACGACACTGGGAATCAGGACTATGTATGTGACGTTGCTGTTATGTTATGTAGGTACTTCTAATATCAGTAGTCTGATTATTTAGTCGTGTAATAAGGAAGAAGACTCTGGATGTAATTGCTGCAAGTGCTCTCGAGTGGGTAATGCGGGCTAGCGTGTGAAAATACTCGAGTTACTCATGCGCCACATTTAATACTCGTAAAAGCTTATAGAAGAGTTTTTGAGTTTGTGTAGGAGGCAGGTACATTTACAAAGTGGATTTACTTTTCATAACTATCGGCGCCTCGCGGTTGCACCCGCATATTTCTTGATCCCGTGGGAATATCGGGATAAAAATTGTCCTATGTATTATTTCAGGGTTCAGCTAACTCCATTTCAAATTTCATTTAAATCCGACTAGCCCTTTCAGCGTGAAGAATTAACAAACGTACACACGTACACGCTCACAAACTTTCGCATTTATACGATTACTAGTTTCCGCCGGCGACTTTGCTCGCGTTTTATCAGGATAAAAAGTAGGCAATAGGTCAATCCAGGTCATAACATATCTGTGTACCAAATTCCATTTAAAACGGTTAAGCAGTTTCGGCCTGATTAAGTAACAAACATACAAACGTAATTATAATGTATTATTAGTATTAGTGTGATTTTGTAGTTCCTTACGAACAATTTGTTAGCTCTCAACTGGTTATTAACAGTTTACCGCTAAAAATAATATGATGAATGATCAGTAAAATATCACCCTAAAACAAATAACGTTGATACTAAATCAAATTAATCGTACTAATCTTAATCGTTGTCTGATTCGGGAGACAAAACAAACGCCCAATAATAGTGACCAATTGAATGGGGTGAAACCGCAGAGCACCGCGAAATGCACGGAGTCGTTAAACTTTACAGCTTACAATCGTCCTCGTACACACTACGGTACACCTACGCAAGGATCCTTTGAAAGAAAAGAAGAAAGAAAGAAAATATTTTATTTGTAACTCAATCAGGATATTTGCCATCATAAGTCTGATGTTCTCCGCTTACTATTAGTTTTTTTTTATGTCTCTGTATCTTATGTGGAAGCCTTTTATTGGCCATTCTTTATATATCATAAGCATAATTTAAGTTTTTCTGTATCGCTGTTGGTTTTCCATTAAATAAACTAAACTAAAATAAAATAGAAGACAAAGCTAACAAATTATTGCATTGAGTCACAAAATGGTCTCTGTCTCAGCATGAGCCAGTTGTAAACACGTTACAACCAACGCTGGTCTTCTGACAGAGCCATTTGGTGACGTCACGGACAATAACACTTGACACAAAACAATCAAAAATATAACAAAAAAAAAACATCTACGACAACGGTTAACTAACACGAGATGACGAAACGACCTTTGACTAAATATACTTACTTAAGTTTTTTGTGAAAAAAACTTTTATTTTTAAAATACATTTCAAATCTTAGAAGCTCTATTTTTGAGACACTTTTGTCGATAAAAAATTCTGAAACTTTGCATAGACCTTGGTCTTTTTTAGGATTTAACAATTAATTTTTTCATTTCGTGTACAACAACAAATGTTTTTGCCGTTTTTATAGATAATGGTACAGAAGTCTTATGCGACTCGCACTTGACCGGTTTTTATCCATTACTTGGGTAAATATTCTTTAGAAAGGTGTTTTTTTAACCGTCTATTCACCTTCTGTAGTATATGTAGGTTGATAATAAATATACAGATAATTTTCATAATGATTACGGTGGTCAAAAAATGTGAATAGACGCAATAATTTCACATTTAATCGGCGATGCGTTGCCTTAGTTCGAGATGACGTTCGCTTTTTTAGTATGCACAAGGATATAGCTGTTACGTGATCGCGAAATGGTTGTGATTCGAATTGTAATAGATTCATTCTGGATGCCGTATGTACACGAGGTCGAGAACCCTCGGTATCAGCTGCGTCTATCGAATGGATCATGCTACTGGACTAACAAATGATGCGCAGTAAGCAGAAAGTATGAGTAGTATGCTGCCACGAAATGTTGGAACAATTTGCCGCCACCAATTAGAAATTCAAAATCTATTCACTCCTTTAAAAACACACTTAAGAAACATTTATTACATTCACAATTTTTACCATCCACAGGTAGTCGTTCTGGGCCTACATTTAGTTTAGTTTAATACAGCATAAGTTTCACAATGGTCTCTCTTCTCTTTTGTTTGTTTTGTTATTTGTTTATTTTATATAATATAATAGTTATAGAATCATAGCTCTACCACGATTGCATTTAATAATATTTCATCTTTTCTTTTCTGTGTAAAACGTGTGTCGCAGTGCTGCCCAACACACTGGCGTCACGTAAAACCAGCGCTGCACAGCGTTTGCGCTGTCGCAGCATACGCTGAGTAACGACCATTTTTGCTAATTTAATTAATTGGATAATGTTTTAGTTGTAAGTTTTTGTGTCATTGGCAAAATAAATATATTTGTATTTGTATTTGTATTTAGTACTATGGGAAGTTTCAGGTCATCGCCTTTTGCTTATTATCAGCTTCTCCACTGGTCCACATAGGCCTCTTCCATAGAATCTTACGGCGAGCAGTCAATAGATGCCTCCACCCACAGACTTAAAAATATTGTCGGTCTATCGAGAAAGGCGCCTTCTACACTGCATCGTCCGGTTTGCTCTACTATGGAAGGTATTTCTTGCTTACTAAACCTAAACCACTGCACTAAACATAGGTCTGGTGCTGCATATCCTGCGACAGGGACCTGTTTGACCCCACACAACACATCGATGCCTAGTAGAAACCTACTTATCAACTTACCAAACAGATTATATTAGTTTTTTTTTTTGTATAATACTTCTTGGCTTATTAGTAGATTTTTTAGTAGTAGACTAAATTTTCTATAATTTCACACTAGCGCGAGCTCTATAGAGCCATTGGTTCCCATGATACAGTTTTCCAAAAATAGGCAACTTTTACCTCAAAGTGTTTTTTTTTCGAAATGTTCACTTATTTTGTGAAATATCTTCTAAAATACGCATCCCATGTCAAATATTATACGAGATGAAGTTGTAGTAAATTTAATTATCTTTCATTGGAGACCTAACTGGTACCTGTAGGTACAGCAATTCTCTCAAAAACGGATCTTCTATCTTAGATGGCCCAGGCTTGGGCTCGCACGAAGATGGTGTCTCGATGGCCGTGATGGACTCTGGGAGAGGCGCCCAGTCTGTAGTCGGGTCAACTTCATCGTCCGAGCATTTCAGCTCCACATCCGGGAAGTTAATTCACAATTTGCCACCGCATGACAGGCAGAGGACTGCATTTACATGATTATTTTCACAGAAGGGCAGGAGGTGCGGGATCCATGGTGGTGGGGATGGGGGTTAGTCCCTGATAAGACAGGTTCCACCCACAATCAGTGGGATTTAAGTTGAATCCTCGCCACTTTTGCACAGAAGACGTCGACCTACTCGTTATTCTCAATGGTTTAGGCGCTGAAGAGACAAACGTCTACCTTCAGAAGAGCACGAAGGGCGAAGCTGGTTGCTGTTACTACTCTACGACTTCCTACAACCACCTTGACTCCCAGCGATTACCGAGGACAGTACTATTCACCCACGCATTTACCGGGTGCGAAACCACCTCAGCACCGTAGGGCCAAGGAAAGACCAAAATCACCACAGTCCTGAGCAAGATTGAACCACTTGCTGAGCAAGTGGAAGTCTTCCATCAGCCAGACTTCACCCCAAAAGTCGTGAGAGAAGCAGGCATCAAGTGCTTTGTGGCTCTATATGGAGTGACATCGCGAGGGATGCTTTGGATTTCCTATTATATAAGGCTTTTGTCTCTTCAACGAGCATAAACCTCGCCCGTTTGCCACTGACGGAAGATGCCGCAGGCAACCATGCAGCAAGGTGCTACTTCCAAGTGCAGAAGTGGCGGGGAGTTAAATTTAATCCCACTGAAAACGGCTGTATAAAGTCAATAAAATAAATAAAATTAAAACTATCGTTAGCAGCTGTATAGGGGCTTCTGCGTCTCTATTTAAACAACGAGTTGAAAGCGACGACTCCATTTAGGAGGCTAGGGTATAGACCGCTGTACCCTAGCCTACACCGGTAGGATACTGAAAAAAAAACTTTGTTGGTATTTCATGCATCACTCATAAACTAATGAACGTGTTTTGATGCAGTTACCATGGTTAGATCCTCAGCAGTGAGTGAGGCATGGATTACAAAGAAATAAAATAAATAATGCTGGACAGTTCACACAACATTATATAGCCCCAAGCTAAGCAGAGCTTGTGTTGTGGGGATTCCCAGGGGATTACACTGGAGCCGCATTATCTTCTAACTCGCGCACGTAGTCGCGGGCCACAGCTAGTACTACATATAACACAACCGTGTGTTATATGTTGTCTGCTGAGGATCTAACAGTGGTAACCACGTACCTAAAATGCGTTAGGTAAGTTCTAAGTTTGCCTCACAATTATGGCAATTTACGTGCATTATTAAGAAGTATACACGAAAGAGAACCTAATATACTATATACTTTAAGGTTCGTTTTCAAATAATCTCACATCACATCTAAATATTGTCACCTATTCAGCCGACGCGCTTTCTTAGATTTGGATGGACGTGATGCCTCCAACGATTTCCTAAGCTTTACTTTTAAGACTTCAAAAAAAATGCAACTATCAATTCGTCTGAGTGTATTTTTTCCAAAACCACTGATGATATGAGCTCCGGAATACAGGGTGTCAGTTGAATCGGGGATTTTAGTATTTTTAGCATAGTCTTGTATAATAATAGCGTAAGCGTAAGACGTGTAAAATTACGGTCAGGTTTTCGGTGTCAAAATCTGATTTTAGACACCAACGACAGCTTGTCTAAGACTTTGTTCACACGCGAGCGATCCTGTTTGCTGTTATGATAAAATGAGAAATAGGTCGACCGCATTCTTGGTATGTAAATCTATGGTTTTTAGGATCCCCTACCCTACATCCAGTGCATAGTGCAAATATTTTTAGAGTCTAACTCGTATCGTTAAATTTATCTAAAAATACAGTTAAGACTTATCTTTTTTACAAACGATTATTTTTTGAAGTGTAACATCTTTCCTCTCGTTTTCCTTCAGAATTTGGGAGTGAATTCATGAACCTACCTAAAAAAACGAACGAGCCTTAGAGTAGTCGCATATGATGTGTACATGATGATACATCTGACATCTCACCTCCTTGGTAATAAGCTACATGGCTGATAGTACCAACCTCTAGGTAAAATACGCACTTCCATCCCTTTTCACGAAATCACTCTCACAGACTACAGGAAAGCGAGAGGAAAGATGTTACACATCAAAAATATCGCGGTAGTTATTTGACATTCATAGTACCTACCCATGAAATTTTCTGAAATAGTCTTTAACACCCTGTATCACGGATGTCTGTTTGTTTAAGATGAAACGTCACATCAAAAGCATTAAAATGAACAATCAAAGACGTCCAAATCTTTTGTTGTCTCTATTATATTGAACAGTATATTGGATGACCTCGCTTCTAAAATAACTCGGACGAAAAAGTTAAGGGGAAGCGATAAATCTTCTTAATTAGTCAATTTAGCTCTCCACTGAAAAGTTTGATTGGAAATTTTCGGCTGAGATTAAGATTCAGAGGAGAAACGTGCTTTAAGATAATCATAACGCGAATTTAGTACCAATTCATCAAGTTCCTACGAGACTGTCTTTTATAACCTATTCTGTCCGCTGTGAGTTAAGTTCTAGAAAGTGGGCCAAATTGACAGTACGTTATACGTGTGGGCCACAGTGTCGCATCAAGAATTTGGGACTCAAATTAGTAGGTTGTAAAGTCTACATCCCTCTTGTGCTTTGTTGTGTCTGGCCTAAGACTACACCTCTCCGTCTCCTCCCGTGGATGTCGTCAAAGCCGACTAAGGGATTACATCATGGTATGAGCAGCAGCATCCTCCTGAGTACTCAACACCTATACTGTGATCACTAATCCTACGTTTACTAAATTTACCTACGTCTTTTCGGTGTCTATCTCACATTGCACATTATAGAGTAGGGGTTCCCTAACTTATTTGGGCCGCGCCCCCTTTCTAACAAAAAATATTTCCGCGACCCCTTTGCCCAGATACAAAGGCTCTGCCTTTCGCACAAATATGTACTTGAAAAAGGTAAATACAACTGTAGTGCTTTCTCAACTGTGAAATATTTCACCCAAAACAATGATTTATCAATTTTGTCGAAATCATATTTGGTAGCAGAACAATTTTTGTATGGGTAGCCCGCTTTATCTCTAAATGAGGTACACAGGTGGCCCGCGCCCCCCTTTGAAGGTCCTTGCGCCCCCTCTGGGAAATACTTCGTGGACTTCACACTTTGAAAACCACTGGTATAGAGTAAAAATTGCAAAGTCTTACCTTTTCACAAACTTTCAAACACGTACCCGTCGCAAGCGCACAGCACGCAGATATATCTGTAACAAATTGATAAACTAAGAACCATGTAAAAAATATTTATAAAAATATTTTTTATTCCCTTTGTAAATTAAAAAAATCTTCTTCCGGCTGCGTGAATTAAGTTTTGATAGGCAAAAAAACAAACAAACAAAAAAGAAGGTACATATACTCGCAAAAATAATTTGTATATTTATGTAGTTGACTAGATTTTCCAGCTGCCACAGAATATATAATAGTACAAATACAGCTGCATCGCACGCGTGGTGACGGGACAAAAAACATTCCCCCTCCCCCTCTCTTGGTGGGGAGGTTGGGGCGCCTCTATATTCCACGTTTATTAGTAGCAGGATACAGTACAGTAATGTACAGATTCAGCCCAGTTACAGTATTATTATATACTAGCGACCCGCCCCAACTTTGCACGACACTTCACAGGATCACCTGCTGGGCTTATCTGAAGATTGCCTAAAAACTTCATCAAAATCAGTCCAGCCGTTTTCAAGTCCATAGGGAACATACATACACATGTTGCTTAAAATACAATTTTAATGCCACGGGATTATTACCTACCCAGCAAAAATTTGGATATTATAAGGATGAACCGATTTGTTTCTTTTTTTTTGTTTGAAATTTAAATTTTTCGGGAGTGTTCTTAGCTATGTTTGAAACAAAACGGTTCAGGCGTTTCATTGCGTTGAGGGTTTTTTTAATTTTATGTATTGCCGGTGACAGCAAGTAATATTTTTTTTCCATTAAACTGACCAAAACAATATAAATCTAGATTTTAATAGGAAAATCTCAACCGCTACTAAATTGCACGGCGGCACAAGCGCAATCAACCACACCTTGAGGTAATTTCGATAACAAATCATAGGAGGCTGAATACTTTGCTTGCTAAATAGTAAAGCTCAGTTTACACGTTAATTATATTGGTTTTTGTTTACAGTAACATTCTGAAGGGATTCCAGAGCTCTAGGACCCATTAAACAATTGGGTTAGGTTCATGTCACCCCAGGTTCAATTCACCCCGAAAAAGATTACAATATAGTTACTACGACGCCAGTCGACGGTACTAGCAGCGATATAAATTAATGGGAATTATGGTGAGTAGGTTTTTTCATCTATTTATCTCACTGGTTTTTTCTTAGTCTATTGAACGAAAAATCTCGAATGAAAAATCTCGATTGAAAAATCTCAAATGAAAAATCTCGAACGAAATATCTCGAATGAAAAATCTCGAATGAAAAATCTCGATTGAAAAGTCTCAAATGAAAAATCTCGAATGAAATATCTCGAATGAAAAATCTCGAATGAAAAATCTCGAACGAAAAATCTCGAATGAAAAATCTCGAATGAAAAATCTCGAATGAAAAATCTCGATTGCTAAGTCTCAAATGAAAAATCTCGAATGAAAAATCTCGAATGAAAAATCTCGAATGAAAAATCTCGATTGAAAAGTCTCGAATGAAAAATCTCGAATGAAAAATCTCGAATGAAAAATCTCGAATGAAAAATCTCGAAAGAAAAATCTCGAATGTAATATCTCGAATAAAAAATCACGAATGAAAAATCTCGAATGAAAAATCTCGAAAGAAAAATCTCGAATGTAATATCTCGAATAAAAAATCTCGAATGAAAAATCTCAAACGAAAAATCTCGAGTGAAAAATCTCGAATGAAAAATCTCGAACGAAAAATCTCGAATGAAAAATCTCGAATGAAAAATCTCGAATGAAAAATCTCGATTGCTAAGTCTCAAATGAAAAATCTCGCATGAAAAATCTCGAATGAAAAATCTCGAATGAAAAATCTCGAACGAAAAATCTCGAATGAAAAATCTCGAATGAAAAATCTCGAATGAAAAATCTCGAATGAAAAATCTCAAACATAAAATCTCGAATGAAAAATCTCGAATGAAAAATCTCGAAAGAAAAATCTCGAATGTAATATCTCGAATGAAAAATCATGAATGAAAAATCTCAAACGAAAAATCTCGAGTGAAAAATCTCGAACGAAAAATCTCGAATGAAAAATCTCGAGTGAAAAATATCGAAAGAAAAATCTCGAATGTAATATCTCGAATGAAAAATCTCAAATGAAAAATAATGAATGAAAAATCTTGAACGAAAAATATCAAATGAAAAAACTCGATTGAAAAATCTTGAATAGAAAATTTTGAAGGAAAAACCATTGAAAAATCTTGAATTAAAAATTTCAAAAACATCGAATTAAAAATCTTGAATAAAAAATCTTGAATTAAAAATCTATGTTTCCTACGGTTTCAAATTTCCTCGCACTGCTCCATTGAAAAAGAACGCACAAATATGTGCGTGATATGATATGATTGTGGTGATATGAATAAAATAAATGGTTTGAGTACTGATTAACATTGTAATTACATCCACAAAAATACAGATTTATGAAACAAAAATCAAATCATATAGGTATATAAGAAATAAAATATAAACACCAATAAATCAACAAAAACTATCTCAAATCTATGTTTTTTAAGGATCAACTTAGGCCAATTCATTGCAGTAGGATGCTGAATTTTTTATCTCTTAAAATGATTTTCGAAGCATATAAGAATGTAGGTAACCTACCTATCTCGCGTGTATTCGTTCTGACCTCTATTCTAGAACTATGCTCAAGCGTGAATCGAGACTCAACATCGAGCATTACGGAGGCCTGCAATGCTCTAAGAGACTCAAGCATTATGTTACTATGGGCTTATTCAATATTCAAAATTCAAACTTCATTTATTCGATAGGATTTAAAAAAAAGTTAGAGCTCAGCCATGTACCCGTTTATAATTACCATAATGAGACCACAACATGTATACCTAGCTACATTAGACCTACAACGGCTTACCTCAATCTTTAAATTCCTCGATTTTCAAAGGGGATTTCGGGAATAACCCAGATTTCATTCGAGATTTTTCGTTCGAGATTTTTCACTCGAGATTTTTCGTTTGAGATTTTTCTTTCGAGATTTTTCATTCGAGATTTTTATTCGAGATTTTTCATTCGAGATATTACATTCGAGATTTTTCATTTGAGATTTTACATTCGAGATTTTTTATTCCAGATTTTTATCCAAGATTTTCCATTCGAGATTTTTCATTCGAGAATTTTCATTCGAGATATTACATTCGAGATTTTTCATTCAAGATTTTTCATTCGAGATTTTACATTCGAGATTTTACATTCGAGATTTTTCATTCGAGATTTTTCATCCGAGATTTTCCATTCGAGAATTTTCATTCGAGATATTACATTTGAGATTTTTCATTCAAGATTTTTCATTCGAGATTTTACATTCGAGATTTTTCATCCGAGATTTTCCATTCGAGATTTTTCATTCGAGATTTTTCAATCGAGATTTTCCATTCGAGATTTTTCATTCGATATAGTACATTCGAGATTTTTCATTTGAAATATTTCATTCGAGATTTTTCATTAAAATTTTTCATCGACATTTTTCATTCGACATTTTTCATTCGAGATATTTCATTCGAGATTTTTCATTTGAGACTTTTCAATCGAGATTTTTCATTCGAGATTTTTCATTCGAGATATTTCATTCGAGATTTTTCATTCGAGATACTTCATTCGAGATTTTTCATTTGAGATTTTTCAATCGAGATTTTTCATTCGAGATGTTTCATTCGAGATATTTCGTTCGAGATTTTTCATTTGAGATTTTTCAATCGAGATTTTTCATTCGAGATTTTCCATTCGAGATTTTTCATTTGAGATTTTTCAATCGAGATTTTTCATTCGAGATTTTTCATTCGAGATATTTCATTCGAGATTTTTCATTCGAGATACTTCATTCGAGATTTTTCATTTGAGATTTTTCAATCGAGATTTTTCATTCGAGATGTTTCATTCGAGATATTTCGTTCGAGATTTTTCATTTGAGATTTTTCAATCGAGATTTTTCATTCGAGATTTTTCATTCGAGATATTTCATTCGAGATTTTTCATTCAAATAATTTAAGTAGGTACCTACCTATAGAGTTTTTTTTTATAATGTAATCTTAACAGTAACGTTTTTTTCCGCGACAGTACTGAATTTGATTTCGAGCATAGAAACTATTTTGTAATCTTTTTCGGGGTGAATTGAACCTGGGGTGACATGAACCTAACCCAAACAATTAGTAACGCAATTACGTTGCTAATAAACGCGGATTACTTTGAAAATTCGGGAAAAACTAAAGGTTTTTTTATGGGATTTTTGTATATGAACTCACGACCACTGGACAGGACAATGTCTGTCGGGTTAACGGTTGAGCCGATATTGATTATATAATTTGGTGTGTGAATGGATGCAGGAGTAAAAAGGGGGGCAGGAAGGGGGAGGGAACTACTATTTATCCCGAGACGACGCATGCAAAGCCGCGGGCAAAAGGCTAGTACAAAAAAAAATTAAATAGGTACCTAAATAAATAATGCTGGACAGTTCACACAACATTATCTAGCCCCAAGCTAAGCAGAGCTGGTGTTATGGGTACTAGATAACTGCAATGATATACTTAATACAATCCATTACAAAGATAAATAATTTTTATTATACATAGAAAATACCCAGAACACCCTGAACAAATATCTGCATATCGTACAAATATTTGTTCCGAGGCGGGAATCGAACCCGCAACCTCCTGCGTCGCAGGTGAACCTTCGCCCGCCGCGCGAAAGAGGTCGTCAATTTTTCTTGTCCTGTGATCAGAGCTCTAGAACAGCGATTACCCGGGACCGGATAATCGCGTCATTCCACAAAATCTCTACCACTTTGCTATTAGCTGCGTGGCTAATACTCGTGATCGAAGGGCATTATGCAAAATGTTGCAACACTTAATAACATCCTATGTTCGACTACCGCGTTTGCTCTAAATATCACAATTTGTAATAGAGCCTTAGGAATTACAAAATAAATTCGTAGCAAGCAAGTCAAAGTCAACATTTAAATTCAACTAAATCCAAGACTTTTTTAACGAGGATAAATAAAACTCTCTGTTTACATTTACACATCTCAAGCCATAAATTACACATCTATAGAAATATCCGTACATCTAAATGATACATCTAAAGAAATATTACGTAGGTACCCTAAATGACAAATCTCAAGAAATATATCGTACCATAGATAACACGACTTAAAACATATATCTAGCCGTAAATGGCTCACCATTTCAAGAAATATCTCTAGCCCTAATTGCTCAAATGTTAGTCCCTAGGAGGGTTAGTTACAAGCGGCTAAGGAACGAGGAGTTTGAAAGGAAAAGACTTTGAGGAAAAGACAAGGGAGAAACAACAAAACGTTGGTACCTTGTGAATTGACGTAAGCCATGGAGACAGCCGCAAGGAATAGCTTGGTGTTCAACCAGAGCTCCACTCTGCCGTCTCTCTTCATGAAGTCCACCAGCACCATTGTGCAACATTTACTATAACATCTGCAAAAGTAATTTAACATGAGATTTGTGACAGGCATACAAAAACACAATATAGTTTGAATTAGAATAAGAATTCAGAATACATTTACAGTTTACAACAAAATGCTGAGACGGCGAGGGCCACGAGATCCGCGGTCCATACAAATAAACTGTAAATCAGTTAATTTATTTTTATCTTTTAACTTGAGGCTACTGGAACCACTCGAAATATGAACAAAAATTCAATAGTTTAATCCGAATTCTACTGTTCCGAATTGTATTGTTTGTGTAATTGACCTTGGATACTAGAATTCGCTACCGAAGGTACTAGAATTCGCTAGTAGGAGCTAGAAGATGCTAGCACCAGAAGGTAACTACGAGTCAGTAGGATTAACGACAGACTGGTCAATACTATACTTGTCAAACCTTCAAAAGGTACTATTAAATAAAAGTTAGGATTTCTTATTTGTAACTAAAAAAATGTCTTATATAATTAAAAATACAACACAGTTGATTTACTGTACCTATTCGTCATCAAGCTATGTTGGACTTGGAACTTGTGTATGAATGCCTTCAAAAGAGTTAGTACTCAAGAAGCGCATTACTCGAACATTAGTCGCGTGTTTAGTAATTAGAGCGTGTTGCATACATTGGGAGAGTCCTTATGCCGGCAGTTGACTTTGACATATGTAGATGCGAAAGGCAGATGAGATAGAAAATTTAACCGACATTACGAATTATTCTTATACATGTATACATTTAAAAAGAAAACGACTTCAAAGCTTTCAATAACAAAAAAAACACAAATCGCTTCAAGTGTGCCTATAAAATTTGAAGAATTCCTTCGATTCCTCAAAAATCCCATCATCAGATTCTGACCTGTGACCACCCACTCTAAATTACACAAAGGTTAGCTGGAAGAAAATGCTAATTAGCATTAAGTTCGCCTATGTACTGCTTTTTGTCTTGTGCAATAAAGAATTTTCTATCTATCTATCTATGGGACCACATGGAGAGACCCTTTCAAAATAAAAAAGGTTTTTCCAAGTCAGTCCATCCTACATAGTTCCTATTTAAAACCAAGAATCTACTAAAGAAATTACATGAGTAAATATAGTTTATCGTTCGTAATATCAAAGTCAGCATGTGTCGTTAATTAAACTCATTATACCTCTTTTATTGCTATGTTGGGGCTAACAAAGGGAGCTCGACATAAGGAAGATGCGGGCTCTATGAGTGCGACATGCTGAGAAATATTTTGTGACGTTTAAAACGTCAGTAATTCCGGGTCTTAGAGCAACACGACCTCCGTACCATTATGATCAGGGTTGGTAAACAGGCACACATTTTTGATACAACGAATGCAACGGAAATGCTTAGGATGTAGGTATCCAATTATGTAATTAAAATTTATTTTTCTATCTAGTACCTATCTTAAATATATCAAAACTTGGTAATTAGGATTTTTCTCGTAAGGAAAGATTTGATTCTCAAAAAGACAGATTCTGAAGAGGACAGAATCTCAAAAGGACAGATTCTCAAGTGGTGAGATTCTCAAAAGGACAGATTCTTAAGTAGACAGACTCTAAAAAGGACAGACTATCAAAAGGACAGATTCTCAAAAATATACAGTACAGCGCAAACTAACGCAAAATTACAATTTACTCGCGATTTAGAGTTTAATACGATTTACCTGTTTTAGCGAGAAGATACTAAAGTTTTTTGTAATATTTATTAGATTTACTAAGTGGCACCTCATGCTACCTACCTAAGTTAATAGGTACCTACGGTCCTACTAGACACATTAAATATCGCTCCAAATAAACTAGGTAGCTAGTAGAACTCGTAGCTTCGTAGCACCTGAGGCCACGAAGCCATAATAAAACATGCTACGGAAACGTAGCAAGGTCTACGCGTGTCATCATCATCAGCCTACAAGTCCACGGCTGCACACAGGCCTCCCACTTAGAATACCACGACGAATGGTCCTGAGCCGCGTCCATCCACCGATTTTTTTGTAAAAGCTTGTACTGAAAAATATATTATCCACAAAACACTTATTAAATCATACCTCAAACCTATCATACCTACTTATATTTATTCTGACTATTTTCGTTCTTGTTTATCGGTCATTATTTATTTTTACACGACTGCCCCAAAAAAAGGATGGTATTGTTTTAAGGGTTAATGTGTGTATGTTGCTTTTTTATGCCACCATATCATCCCGAGATGATTGAGGTATCATTTGAATATGCTCGTTATCCCGATATGCAACGTATATGTGAAGTTTCAAAAAAAAAATGTGTCCTTGACTTGTCCAAATCTGAAGCTGAACGTCTTTGTAATCAATGTGTAGAACATACTAATGTTAATCTTAGTCGGTTCCAAAAATATATACAAGTACTTAAGTATTAACTGCGAGTAGTTCTCAAGAAAAATCTTCGCTTTCCTCTTCGTTTTGACCTTTAAAATCTTGGCAATCGTGTTTTTTTAACAATTTTTATTAAGTAAATATTATGCAAAAAACTACTTCATAAAAATTGTTAAAAAAACATCTTAGTATGAACATACTTAGAATATTCTAAGTATTTTCGTGCTTTTTTATCGTTAATTTTGATTATAAACTAAGTACCAAAATCACGGAAATACCAAATCGATTCACTTATAATAGCTTGGTGCGCTGTTGTTTCAATTCTTACGAAGTTATTTTCGGCTACTCATCTCGTATATCACTTCAAAGTGAACTCCGGACACATCTTATCTTTGTTGTGTGTGTTTAACCTAATATTTCCTCTACATCTTACGAAACGACATCTTAAATGCATATCATAACAACATCAGAACAGAATATTACTTTGATTCACATACAAAGTCCCTCTAACATTATAATTGTAAAATGTTTGTTACTCAATCACGCTGACCGATTTCGATGAAATTTGTTAGAGATATAAATTATGAACTAATGGTGTCCGCGCGCTGTTTCGCTCGCGCTTCACCAGTATAGTATTAGCATTAAGTTCGCCTATGTACTGCTTTTTTGTCTTGTGGAATAAATAATTTTCTATCTATCTATATAAATATGAAAAGTAGCCTATAGAAAAAATCAAATCATCAAAATAAGTAAATAAAATCCAGGTCATAATCTATCACCAAATTTCATAGAAATCAATTTACCTGTTCCGCATGATTGAGTAATATCCATATAGGTTACATTTCGGGGAATGCTCCCAGGAACTTCACGATCTGATCCCACCATCTCCTTTTCATCATAGGACGACCAGGCATACGGCTCGGTACCATCCTTACCTCATTAGTGTACCCTCTATTCGTACTAAACGTTTCAGTTCTACCTTTATAATGCGAACTGCTAAGGAGTGGAATACACTACCGCCTTTATCTTTCCTGAAAACTATAATTTGGGTCTCTTCAAGTCTAGAGTGAATAGGTGCCTTCTAGACCTTTGAGCTCCATATTCGGCCACATCGTCACTTACCAACAGGTGAGTTTGTGGTCCATCCAACATCCAAACATTGTAGCTTTGACATTATGATTAAGTGGAATATTGACACAAGAACGAAGCTGCGTGTGGATGCTAGTAATTTGAATATTACACTTATTTTTCAAGCTTTTATTGAATTTCTCCTGTTAGTATATCGAATCTTTCAACTGAATTCTAAACCAGTTCCACCCAAGCAATTGAACTGAAATTTTAAATACCTACCTGTCAAGTTCCTATGACAATACAATATGATGGTGACAGCGAGCTGATCTGATGATGGAGACAACGGACCTCCTCGACCTGGCAGTGTTTGAATGGGCTCATTTTTCCGATCACTATTTTCATAAAAGCTTAAATTCTACTAAGTAATATTATAAATACGAAAGTTTGTGTGTGTGTTTGTTACTTCTTCACGCTGAAACGGCTGGAAGGATTTGCATGAAATTTGGAATGGAAATAACTGGACTCCCGGAATAACACATAACACATTTTTATCCAGATATTCCCACGGGATCGAGACTTACGCGGGTGAAACCGCGGGGCGCTGCTTGTTTAATATACATTAAATTTTAATGTGTGGTTTACACTTGTAAAATAATAAACTTTGAATATATATTTTTCAATAATCAATAGTATTATTTACTAGTAAAAAACAAGTTTTACTAGTCAATTTGTTGTTTACATAATGTAGGGTGTAAGTTAACGCTTATTTTTGCTTTATTATCCAATAAAAAACTTATTTATTTTTGTTAACTTTCTGTGACTTTTTTAAGTATTTTTATTTAGTGTCAGAAATCAACTCTACCTTATTCAAAGAGCACTCCATTTTTACAGCACTTGTAGTTATTTCACAACACTTATCACGTTTCGCGCGCTTTTTCACTACTCCTTGAACCACTCGTGTACAACCTTACTCGCGCCAAATTGATGCGTTACTAAATAGACCGGCATAAACTCATTCAATTCCAGCCGTTGCGTCCTCCGTCTCTATCCCTCTTCACGTTACATGGGTGGTGTCATCTCCCTCGCACGCTTCCGCCTGATGAACCCTATTGAGCTCGTTAGTCATTAATTAATTCTGCATAAGAAAATTACTTTTAATTTAAACGGTGCACAGATGGTACCAAAAGCGTAGCTACGTTGTTTAACTCGTAGAACGTACGTAGTTGTATTAATCCGCTTGTTTTTTTAAACGTAGTAACTTTAATTTTATTCATTCGTTTTTTAAAACAATCTATTTACAAGTTTTCTGACTCATAGTTGGGCGCATAAAACAGCCAAATTCAGTCACTTTCTAACTCATTAAAGTTCAGGTAAGTTATAAAGTGACAGAATAGCGCTAGCGGCATGAAAAGTAAGTGAAAATCACGAAAAACAATTATTTGTTACGTGAAAAACCGTCGCATCACAGAATCATACGTTCAGCTTGAAGATAGCCTTTGCCGACATTCAGGTGAAAGAAAAAGTATAAAATTCTAAGTCGTTTAGAAGTTGAATCAAATTTTCAGTCACACACAGCCGCCCGTTTTCGTGGTTCTACCAGCTGTACTTACATTTTCACATGGTTAATGAACAGGTAGGACATTTTTGTACGGTCACTTTAGGTATAGATAAAAGGTTATTGAATGACATATTTTTTTTTCAGCTCGTATATAACATTGACTCCTCTATGAGGAGAAAGACTTCTGCAACGATGGAGAATGTCAACGAAGAACCGATATTTTGTACTGAATAGTTTTTGAACTGAATATATAAGTATAATAAATAATACTAGACAGTTCACACAATCTAGCCCCAAGCTATGTAGAGCTTGTGTTATGGGTTCTAGATAACTGATATAATTAATACTACGTGAAAAACCATAGATAGATATTTTTATTATACATAGAAAATACCCAGAACACCCTGAACAAATATCTGCAGATCGTACAAATTATTGTTCCGAGGCGGGAATCGAACCCGCAACCTCCTGCATCGCAGGCGTACCTTCGCCCGCCGCGCCACAGAGGTCGTCTAATAGAAATAAGAGCTCATAATATGCCTGCTAAGTTACTAACTGATTTCTGTAATTTTACTACATCTGATCATCTACATCTGTGATGACCTGTGTAGCGCGTCGGGTGAGTAGAGGGCTGAGATGCGAAAGGTTGCGGGTTCGATCCCGCTGCGGGATAAATGCTTGTACTATGATCTGGAAATATTTGTTCCGGATCTAGGTGTTATAGTACCATGGTACTCGTAGTTTCTGATACCCACGACACAGGGAATCCTAGTGTAGGACTATGTATGTGACAGTTGGATGTTATGTTATGTATGTATGCATAGAGCTGTACGTTGTACGTAGATATTATTCACTGTGACTAGCAGAGCAAACTTATATGGAGCCCATCTGTTTTTTTCCGTTAGAGCACCTGACGAACGTAGCCGATGCATTTTCCAAAGTGCCCCCCTCTCCCCCCTCTCTCTAGCAGTGGCTCTAGCAGCCACTAGCCAGTAGCCGCGTAGCAAAGTAAAATTTATTGTTTTCGACTGCACTCTACACCAACTATGTTACAATCTGTGATCTCAGAGAATAATAAACAAGCATGAACCTAGTAAGAACTTTAAGCTCGAGTATGAACACCAGGGTCAACAGCTTGCAACAGCATCCACCTGAGCCCTGCTGCGATCACCACTTCATCAGCCAAGCGTGGTGATTATTACGGCAAATCCTCCTTTCGCATTTTATGGGGGAGGCCTCGTGCAACAATGGACGTCTACTGTCTGATGATGATGATAAACACCTGTAAAATGTATTTACAGTACATGTACTTACTTATATTATTACTAGTGGAATGCCCGCGACTTCGTCCGCGTGTACTTTTCCATACAAACTTAAACACCCCGCTGCACCCCCTGGGTTGAATTTCTGGAATTCCTTTCTTAGTGCACCCCTAAACCACAAAAGGAACGTACCTCCTCCTCGTAAGGTCGTATCCACCCTCCATTTCAGATCTCTAGGACTTATGGTTTAGGCTGTGCGTTGATAGTCGGTCAGTCAGTCAGTCAGTCAGCCAGTCACGCAACGATTTTATAAAATATATTGATTGTTATGCCTACCTGCTTAGTTAGCTCACTTCATGGTCACTTTGGATGTGACTGTTGGGTGTTATATTATTTGAGTTCTATGGCTTGCTTGTTATTACTCTGATATACTTCTCGAACTATGTAAGATTCTGTGACTCGTACGTACAATATAACTGTGTAATATTCTGTGAGTCTACAAACTTCAATGCGCTGCGTATTTCTTCATTAGGAACTGAGAATTGGAATTGAAGATAAAACTATCGGGAAGTTCTGATTCAATTTCTTTGAACGGCTCTATCTTGGTAGAGCTTTGGTTTGTTTTATTTTTAATTCGTGATTGGCACCTGGGTTCAAAAAAAGTATTTTCTAAAAGATTTTACTTCTAACACGTATGGTTGTCGGATTAAAAACAACTCTCCCTCCAGCCACCCCCTGCCATAGTAGATTGACGTAACGGGTATATAAGACAAGCGTGAATGGGACAGTGGGAAGGGGAAGACCTCGGCGAATGTATTCAGACCAGATCGGAGACGTTCTGGAAAAAGGCCAGGTCAAGAGTACCCTTAACCGACGAGCATGTATGAAGAATATGATGAGAGTGAATGGAGCAAAAGAGGTATGTCAGGGTCGTAGGAAGTGGAAATCCGTGGACTCTGCCTACCCCTCCGGGAAACAGGCGTGAGTTTATTAATATATGTAGGTATATTTATTTCATCAAAATAATTTTACAGCAGGTACACTTGGTTATTAATCTATGCACAGTTTAACAACAAAAAACCTTTATAATTCTGAATGCTTTCACAATTTATCTCCTGCATTTATTTGGAATGACGTCAGGGGTCAGGACTATGAATATGCATCTTCAGCAAGGATTACAAAATCAGAGAATCCTCGGGAACGCTACCTGGGACACGTCTGGGACAAATGGAGACCACTTGAGATAGCGACGCCTGACGCCGGCGCTCGAACCACAATCACATAGGTAGCGTAAAAATGTACTCTTGTTTTTTGTGGAGAGAAACAGTTTGTATTAGATAATCATTCATTCATTACAGCATTGTACATAAGTAAATCAAAAAAAGTATTGAGCGTCCACTTTGAAGTTTTTTTTTGCCCTGAAATATTCTAGAAACCTCTGGTTGCTTTTCCATACTAATGTAGGTATATTACCAAATATGGGCAATCAGAGTATAATTTTACACTGAAATTACTGTTTTTGTTTTTATATTGGTTAGGAAAGGAATTAAACGCATGTAACTAAGAAAGTTATGAATATAAATGTTATTTGATGGAAGGGAAGATGAAGACCTAACAAAAGATGGATGGATTGCGTGAGAGATGATATGATATGAATGAGACGGGAGTGAATGACGAGGTGACGGCTGACAAGGGAGAGTAGAAGAAAAACACGTAGGTAAAGGTACCTACCTACTGCGCCGACCCAAAATAAATTGGGAAGAGTGCAAGACGGTGGTGAACAACTAGCACAGAATAAATAATAGTACAACTAGTTATTTAGACCTGCACCAAAATTCTAAAACAATGCGATAACGATGCAATTTTTTTCACCGTTTTACAAACACTACAAAGTGGTTAGCGCCACACGTGTTAGCCGAGTCTGGGCGTTTTGTTTGATGTGTGCATTTTGTCCACCAGGCCGGTGCCACTGTTCCGTGGCTATATTCATAAGTCAGGTCAGATTTGTAACCTTTTAACACAGCGAGAAGCGCCACACGTGTTCTGAATGTGATATGACTTGAGTCTAATCTGGAAGTTCATTTTGTTTTGATACGGCATGTCTGATAAGTTATTTTTGGTTTAATTTTTTTACATTATTTCCTTGCGAGGAAGATATTTAAGAGATCCATTTATGAACACCTGAAATATCATTGAATACATAGTTGATCTAACACGTTTTGGTGATGAATTAAATTGTGAAGTATGTTCTTATTGAGAAATTTTTGTTGCCTGCAGAATGTCTAAATTGTTTTCTAAAAAACACAAAGGTTAGCTGGAAGAGGATGTTTGCCTATGTAGGAACTGTACCTACATCAAGTTAGTAAAAATGTTTTTTTTTTTTTATAAACAGTTTCTTTTTCATCCGTTGGCGCAATCTATCCATCTTGAATGCGTAGTCAGGTAAGTAGGTATTAAGTACATACAAACTATCCGAGATAAATCGACTATTACCTAAGGCTTACTTATAGGCTATCTACGCACTGACGAAGTCCCGGGCAGTCTATAAATGTAGCCTAATATCCAACCCCAACGACGGTGGACCACAACATAAGCGTAGGTAAGTAGGTACATACAATATTTTATGCCGTAGATAGGTATCAAAATGCAAAATGTAAATAGAATTCTCAATGAACTCTGTGTTTTCACCCTTTCATTTCACATCCCAAAACGATACGATATCGACACGATTATATTCGATACGAAAAAAAAACAAGGTGTGTGTCATAACAGTTCCGACGCGCGACTGGAGTTTACTCCAGCCAGTTCAGTATAAGATGCGCGAATAGGTATGTTGCGCAAAGGGAAAACGTTAACGGGCTTCACTTGGTGGATTTTACTCCCCGTCTATTTACGTACCGTGGCCCTTATATATGAAAATCCCCAAAAATGATTCAGAGATCTTTTTTGCTGTAACGTCACCCTTATATAAATTTTGATGACAACATTTTTCAAAACAAGCTTTTAAAAAAAATGAGACTGGAACTGTGTGCTGAATAAAATGAGCATAAACACGGCCTATCTACTTTTATCAATCTAGGAGTTCCGTTGTCCACTTTCCGTCTCCATCATCAGATCAGCTTGCTGTCACCATAATATTATATTATCATCAGAACTTAAGGTGCATGCAAAATTTCAGAAAAATCGGTTTGGAAGAAATGGTTCAAAATTCAGTTGCAAGATTTTTCTTAAACAACTAACAAGAGTGAAGTAAAATAAAAGCTTGTAATTTACCTAATGAATGGATATGTAGTGTACCTACCTACTTCTATCCAAACATTTAGGTACGACAAAGTAACCCGCGTCACATCGCGTCCGGCTTTACGGCGGCGCTTCCTCCCGCTGTAGACGAATCTATCAAATTACCACAAAGTCTCCTTTTACTTATTTATATGCAAAAATATACAGCAAACAAAGCCAGGGTGTGACATTGATGAATGGCGCCCGGCTGAACGGTGCGGGCGAAGTCACGGGCAATTGACTATCTCGATTCTGATGTAATTACTTACAGAAATAGCTGAGATCTAACGAAACCACATGAAGAGCTCAGTAAGTCCGAATGTTGATTCCGGACTGAAGGCGGATAGATTTTAGCGGTTTATCAAATCGTTATGCGTCGCCCAGTTGATAAGTTGTAGGTAAATAAATCTGCACTTAAGAGGCAGCCATCCGCCAACTTACATCACTAAAAACACGTTTAGACATGCTTGTTTAGTGATTAGTGTTTAGTAGCATTGTTGCGCGGACTGAATTTACTGAATTTACTAATAGCAGCAGCTAAACAGTATTGGACACAACTAAGCACTAAGCTCTCGCACTCGCACTCGCAATCAAGCCTACTCGCACTCGCACTAATCAACGTGTAAACCGGCCTTAAGGTATCTAGCTCAGTAAAGTTCAGGTGATTAGAAAGTGACAGAATACCGCTGGCGCAACGGAAAATCAGATAATTACATACATACATACAGACACACGCCTCTTTCCCTGCAGGGGTAGGCAGAGCCTTAATGGGCCTTTTTCACAGTGGGTTGCACCATCGTGGGATATGGTGATAAGTGACAAGTGGTGAGCTCATCGCCGCCATTGCTTCCCACGACTTCTTCCAGTAATAACACATTCTAATAATAAGCTTTCAACCAGGACAAATCTTAAACCAACGAATCTTATCAACAAGTCCGGGTAATCCCTTGATCGGCTTTTACGACATCCACGGGAGGAGATGGATTCTTAGGCCGGACTCACCACGGCAAAAATCAGATAATTGCTTACAAGAAAACTATACTTAACTATGATAAAACTAACGATTTAGCGTCGGTCATGTTTCGGTCTTTCAATACAATCACCTCGTATTTTCAGTTGAAGAGAATTGTGATATTTATGACATCGACACTAGATTAGAACATGATCCGAACTTTATTTTCTCTTAGGATTCAGATACGACATTTTATGTGTTTCTTAAAAAATATAGTGGTAGTCAAGTACCTCATAAAGAAATCATAAAGTATAAAATTACATACTGCAAACTTTTAAAAAAAATTGCTGCTATTGTTTTGTGTGGCCATGGCCATTTAGATCAAAACCAAAAGCAGAATATATTTTCCAAAACACCATTTAGTGAAAAAGTAATATAAAATGAGTCACAGATTCGTCCCAATAGTCCTCCATAGAAACGAATGGGAGAGATTGAAGAAACAAGGAGGTCCGATTGAACCAGGAGAAAGAGTTGTTGATAGTAGAGAGGAGTATTTTAACGCACTGAGCGGACAGTCCCAGAAGTGGATAAATCGTTGGCCAGACTCAATTAAAGTACCTATTATATTAACCTTTACCCATCACCTAATTATGCTCTCACTGCTGTAGCCCAGCTCTATCTCAAAGTAGATAACATAACATAACACCCAACAGTCACATACATAGTCCTGATCCCACACTAGGATTCCCTGTGTGGGTATATGAGAAACAACGAGTACCATGGTACCATAACACCCAGACCCGGAACAAAAACCACAGGTCATACAAACATGTCCCGCAGCGCAGCGACAAAGATCAGCGCTGGGTTGCCAACGCGGCCTAGCAAACGCCGAGTTGGGGACCCTTTTGTGGCTTACGTCGGACACACACAAATTGTCATACTTCTTTTATTTTTTTTAATTGTTACTTGTTTGGTTCTTATCTTGTTTGCTGTTTGGTTGATGTGTATCTATTTGTTTTTTATAGCCACAAATAAACGTTTTCTCTCTTTCAGCGGGAATCTAACCCGCAACCTTTCTAGTCTCAGTCGCCTACTCGCCCGACGCGCTACACAGGTTGTCAAACGAACTGACGACCTCTGTGGCGCGGTGGGCGAAGGTTTGCCTGCGAACGCGGGAGGTTCCGGGTTCGATTCCCACCTCAGAACAAATATTTGTACGACCTGCGGATATTCGTACAGGCGGTTCCAGGTATTTTCAAAAATAATTATTAAAAAATATCTATCTGTGTAATGTATAGTATTAAGTATAGGTATCAGTTATCTAGTACCCATAACACAAGTGTGTTATGGGTACTAGTCCATAACACTGTGGACTGTGTGAACTGTCCAGCATTATTTTTATTTTAACTGTTTTTTTATCCATTTATCCAGGCATAAAAAGTGTGTTCAACGTCAGGCGCTAACTAGATTTAAAAAAACAGCAAAGTGTGTGTGGGCCTTGCGCATTCAAGGTTCCGTACCAAATGTAGAAGTTATAAAATGTATAAGTTTAGTTAATCCATATTCAAAATAAATTTTGTGAAATAAGATTTGTGAAACACCAACAGGGTGTTTACAATTACCCGGTGACACCGACACCAAATAAAGTATTTGTATCGTAATCAGGACATCAAGGAAAGACAGGAGAAACAAAGGCAGAAGCAACGCAAAGAAGACAAAGCATTAGTCGATACGTTCAGGAAATCAAGGAAACACGAGAACTCGCAAATAGCAGTCGACAAAGCAAAGCAGATTATATTTGATGATAGCTGTTACGGCAGGCAGCTTATAAGGTAGGTATTACCGTCCACCGTTTCACACGCGTTTTTTTGACGATACAATCACATGGCCCGCTTGATGTTAAGCGGTAACCTCTGCATATAACAACGCATTACCACATATCTCACGTCCACCTAGGACGCAACCTATGTGGCATTGCACTGCGCCCGCCACCCTGAGACACAAAGATGAAAAGTCTCATGTGCCTGTAATTTCACCGGTACCCATACCCTTCAAACCGGAACACAGCAATGCGAGCACTACTGCTGGAAAAACTGGAGAAACAGGGTAACGGAAAAAATTTACCTACTTAGATACTTGACGAGAGCTGAGGGCCTTATTCACTATTACATACTGGATTCCTTGCCAATAACGTGTAACGTCATAATTATTATTATTATTTTATTATCAGGAGAACCAACAGCTTACTTTAACATAATAATACAGTAGGATAACAATAGAGAGCCAATAAAAGGTTCTCACGAATAGCGTTTCGTAACGAGCCCGCGTTATGTTATGTTTGGCCATAGCGAATATGGGGGCAGAGCTCAAAAGCTAAGTCTCTAGGGCCAGCCCGTTTAAATACATTGAACTCAGCTAAGACAACGACCTCGAGTCCACCAAATTTTTGAAATTGGAAAGCTTATAAGATATTTCTTGGGTTCGATTTATTAATACGGGCCTAAGAAGAGATCCTGTACTGATCCACTGAACTATTGTTACATTATGTTACAGTGCAATTATAGAATCGAGAACCATAGACGAAAGAGAAGCCCAAATAGCACTTCAGAAAGAAATAAAACAGAAAGAAGCCGATCTAGAGAAGGATAAAGTATATGTCGATTGTCCTTTCGTTTCTTATATGGACCATAAGGAAGCAGTAAGGAAACTAGCCGCATTGGAATGTGTAAAGGTTAATCAAGAGATGTAAGCCTTGTGTCTAATAAATATAGGAGTAGTAGTTGATCGTAAGATATTGCATATTGTAAGTAGTATTTATTTATACGAAATAAATTATAATCATAAGCATTTATAGTGAACTAATGAAGAAAGATAAAGCGGCTAAATTGAAAGCGGAGAAAAACCAATGTGAAAGTGTAAACGATGATATGGTACAACAAGTTCGGGATGCAGAGGCAAAGAAAAAGGTGACACCATACCTAGTCAGCCACAGATTCGTTCCCAAAACAGATAACTTAATTGTCCTTATATTTTTCAGGCTGAAATAAAATGTATAGAAAAGCAAGAAATAGAAGAGTTTGAAGCCAAAAGAAAAGAGATTCAGAAACATCGCAAAATATCTGAAGATCTTGATAATGCTTTAATTGAAGTCAACAAAAAGGAACAAGATAGAATTCAATGTAAGGTGGCCGCAGTTCTCAAGAAGGTTAAAAATACTTTTAAAGAAAAATGTACCTATTACCAAAATTAGTTCTGGGAACTAAGATCATCAAAATAATAATAAAAATAAATAAATAATGCTGGACAGTTCACACAACATTATCCATCCCCAAGCTAAGCAAAACTTGTATTATGGGCACTAGATAACTGATATACTTAATAAACATTACGTAGATAGATATTTTTTATTATACACAGAAAATACCCAGAACACCCTGTACAAATATCTGCAGATCGTACAAATATTTGTTCCGAGGCGGGAATCGAACCTGCAACCTCCTGCGTCTCAGGCGAACCTTCGCCCGCCGCGCCAGAGGTCGTCAAAATGAACCGATACACTGTCAGTCTATTCATCAATATATCTCCATCATATTGTATTGTCATCGGAATATCACATATATGCAAAACTTCTCAATTCTACGAGTAGGTATACTACCTTTTTTTTTTCTTAATACTACTTGGATGACGGATCAAGCGAGAGGCCCACCTGATGTTAAGCGGTAACCTCTGCCTATGAACAGTACATTACCTCATAGATCACGTCCACCTACGACGCAACCTATGTGGTATTGCACTGCGCCCGCCACCCTGAGACATAAAGATGAAAAGTCTCATGTGCCTGTAATTTCACCGGCACCCTTACCCTTCAAACCGGAACGCAGGAATGCACTACTGCTTTGCGGCAGAAATAGGTATGGTGGTAGTACTTCCCCGGACGAACTCTTTCACAAAAAAGCTCTACTACTACTACTACCTATACAGAACTGTTTAAAATCGGCTGCAAAATTTTAACCACACAGACAAACTATAAAACTTTAGTTGCACATATGTGCAAGGTTTTATAGGTATAGGTTTTAAGGTATATATATATATTGCATCTCTAGTCGGTACCTACTGGTACCCGGCCCGATAACGACGGTTACTTTTTGCAGGTAATTGAAGAGACACGACACGGAGAACGAGCTGTTAAGTGTTACGACATGGTTGATGAGTTGCAACAGTCTGAAAAGAAACGATACGAGGATTTCATTGGGAAAGGAATTGAAATCCACGAAGAAAGGTCAGTAGTCCTTGGTAAAAACAAACTACTTAACTGATGTTACGTTTACTAAAACCACAAAAATTATGATTATTTTTAGAAATGCAATACTAGAAGCAAAGAAAAACGAATTAGAAAACAGAAAACGTGCCGAACGACGTCAGTTATCAGAAGAAAATAAAGTAGCTAAGGAGAATTACAAGTTGCACTTGAAACATACCGCACCCGTTAACAAATGCGTGTGCGACATACAAACGATATTATTAAAGCCTGCTTCAAAGCCGCCTTTGGATAAAGTAGATGAAGCTGCCGTCAAACCTGATTCTGAAAAAGGTGTAGAGAATTCAGATAAAGTTATAAAAAAATTAGATTCTAATGAAGGTACTAATAAACAAAGCCAATAATAGTAAAAAAAAAAAAAAAGTGGACGTACTAGGTCAGTATAATAGAAAACTTGAGCTTAGGGACTGTAGGTACAGATTTGAATACGATTTAGTAAATAAGGTGTTTTTCTTAATAACATGATATGAATAACATAGCATAACAGCAAACAGTCACATACTACTTCTTCTTCCTATGATTGACCTATGATTTCAAAGAATAATACCACACTCGATTCTCGAGACACCACACAGGCGCTCCCCACCTAGTAGTAAGAAGGATCATAAAAAAAACAGACCGTGTTTGTTGCCCGACTCTTCTAGGTCTGGTTGCGTTGGAACAGGAGTCAATGTAAATTTATTTTTTAAGACGATTCAAAATTATCCTTGTGTTTTCAATGAATAAAAAATACTTCTTGAATACAATTTACCTTTTTTTGAAAATATATCCAACCAATGCACTAAAAATATTAAAACAGTAAGCGGAACCGGAAGCTGATCAAAATGAGCCCAAACACGGCTAGTCTACTATTAACCAACGAGGAGTTCCGTTGTCCACCTTCCATCGTCAAATCAGCTCGCCGTCACCATAATATTGTATTTTCATCGGAACTTGACAGGTATGCCAAATTTCAGCTCAATTGAACACCGGAAAGTGGGTCTTTAACTTGTAAGATTTGATTACACCGGGACAGGTGAAACTAAATAAAAGCTTATAAAAGTAATTATTTTTGTAAAAATTAAAAAACCCTCATCGCAATGAAACGGCTGAACCGATTTTGATCAAACAAAGCTAAAAAAAAACCCGACAAATTCACAATTCAAAAAAAAAAAAAAAACGGTTCTTCCGTTCGGGAGCTACGATGGGACAGACACACACACACACACACACATACACAGACACGTCAAACTTATACACCCCGTCGTTTTTGCGTCGGGGGTTAAAAATAGATTATGACTAGGTAATCTTGCAGGGAAGCTTTCGTTCCTGAAACCTCGCAACAAACTGATGAAAGCTCTGAAGTACCGCGCACAGCAACCCTCAGGGTACAGCGGTGCGGAGGGCGCGGATAAATACTTCGCTCAGCAAGCGGGTGACGCTTTACAAAGGACTAATCATAAGTTCTTTGCGCGACAAGTCGTGGCTGTAAGTCTTGCTTTATTTTATTACAGTGAAACAACATAATTATCCTATGACTATGTTCCTCGCACTTCAGTTAGTATTACTACACCTTTTATAACACAACGCTTTTTAGTAAAAGAATAAAAAGGCGTAGTAATACTGCCTGAAGTGGCCATAATAGCCAGCCATAGCCAGGTTGTGGTGGTCCCGCACTACGAATAGTACTCCTACGTCTCCTCCCGTGTATGTAGTAAAACCCGACTAAAGGACTACAACAGTGGATAGGCAGAAGCATCCACCTGAGTACTCCAAAACAGCGATCACCAATCCGCCTGCCAAGCGTGGATTATGTCAAATCCCCCCCCCCCCCCATTGCATTCTATGGGGGTGGCCTCGTCCAGCAGTGGGCAATCTATCAAGGGCTTATAATATGATATAACAATTTGATCACTATGGATCGGCATTACAAGCCTAGTTGTTATTGTAAAAGGAAAAGGGTGTAGCAATACTGCACTGTGTACTGTAGTGTCAATAGGTACATGTAATTTTTCAGTATACATTTTTCTAATTTCAGGAATATCTAAAAGTGAACTGTCTGGACCGTTCTGATCTGCCAATTTCAAATTATTAGTTTGTGTGAGGTGATTAATGAAATAACAATAAAATTTTGACAATCATTATACTACATTTAATACTACAACATTTACTATATACAAAAACCTGTTCTTCCATCCTCGAAAATCCTTTCTTTTGCAACCCGTTGACAATCCAACGACATGAGTAGATACATATTTTCTAAATGATGAGTAAATTATTTTGATTTAAACTTTGAGTGGAAAACGTTATTCTTATCTATTAAATAACAAAATAAATAGATTTAGATCACAATGTTCATGCACAGTCGAATATAGAAGCTAATACATAACATTTGACTATGTTTAAGGTAACATTCATTCGACTGCACGGGTGCTTTCTGTAGTATTTTTTTCGTAAAAATGATTGCAGAAAGGCATTAATTATTTTAATTAACCTAAAAATACCTTTTTCGCTTGAGTACTACAGTTTCACTGTATTACTACACTTTTTTGATTATATTCCATTTTTTTTGTGTGCTGGTACTCAAGCGAATAAGGCCAGGAATATAATCTAAGTCAATGATAACCAACACATTAATTCTCAATAGCTACTCAGTTTTAGAACGCAGAAAACATAATTATTCTGAACACATATTTGTTCTACTTTAACTAAATTGTCGGCTATGTCGGGTAACGAAATTCCGAAACCTTTAGAAAACACAAATTTTGGTGATCAATGGATGCGATGAGCTCACCACTTGTCACATCTATATCCCCATGATGGTGCAACCCACGGTGAAAAGAGGCCCATTGAGGCTCTGCCTACCCTTTCGGGGAAAACGCGTGTATGTATGTATTTTACAGAGACTTCCCGTGTGAAGCCGGGGCGAGCTGCTAGTCGTTCATAAAACAATAAAATAAATGTAATTGTTGCTTAAATCAGTGAGAGCATCTACTAAAATGACTGCAGATTAAGATATTTCTTTTAGAGAATGTAAAGTGTGGTAACCTGACCGCCATGTTTAATACGGTGAAGTCTTCTGCTTGAGCACGGCCTGCACGCACTTGGCCATGGTGGGGGAGGCGCGGCTGATGGCATCCGTCATGAAGAAATCCTCGAGAGTCTTGAGCTTCACGTCCAACTTGCCCGATACTGGCTTTTGAACGCTCTGTTTGAAAAAAATAACATACATTTTACTCTTTCCACCATTTTCGAAAAGAGACATCGTCTTCTTTTATTTTATTTCTTTTCCTAGTGTATTTTTGTGTTATTTTGTGCTATTTTGGTGGCATTTTAACCAATGTTGCTCGTAAGAGCACAAGTGTAGTGATATGAAATGGGAGTGAAAAGCGTGACTTTTCAAATTGGTGGAAATTGTCTAGCAAAGATTTAGTAAAACGGTGGCGTTTTGCTAAAATATGACTTGACGACGACTTGGAAGGAGTGTAACGTTGCAAATTATATTGAATTTACAATAATTAAACGTAAAAATGGCAAATGCACAAGCCGTGCGACGACAATTATAAAAAAAAAACATACATTTTATATGACGGAAAAAGCAGATGGCCCACCTGATGTTAAGCGGTACCCTCTGCCTTTAACAATGCATGAACTCATAGACCACGTTTACCAAGGACCCACCCTGTGACAAAGATGAAAAGTCTCATGTGCCTGTAACTTCCCCGGCACTTATACCCTTCAAACCAGAACACAGCAATGCGAGCACTACTGCTTTGCGACAGAAATCTTTATGGTGGTAGTGATGCTGTGTTCGAGAAGTATCCCCGGACATACACATAACAATCACATACATAGTCCTGATCCCACAGTAGGATCCCCTGTGTCGTGGGTATCAGCAACTACGAGCACCATGCTACCACAACGGACAGGCTCAGTACAAGGCAATAACAAGCAAGCAATCAAAATAATTGCTAAACTAGGGGGCTGCCAGCTTTGAGAAAACCCAGAGATAATTCAGAGGTTCTGTCATTTTGAACATATTTGGCTATCTAGCTTGAGAGTTCATTTCGAAAAACAAACCATCTGCTTTTGTATATAACAAAAGGCGATATTTAGGCCTGGTCTAGGCCCAGGTTTGAACCATCTTTTGTAATGAGACTCAGAGTTTAGCAGGTAACCTCCAACTTCACAAGCGCGATGGCGTATGGCACAAGGGCAAGAAACAAGATGGGCAAGATGACAAGGGCCGGGAATCACAAAAGCTCACATGTGCTGTGAGCTTTTGTGATTCCCTGCCGTTGTGGTAGCACAGTGTGCTGGATGAGAGTGCGCGCCCATGGCGGTACCTGCGCGAGCGCGCGCGCCTGCGCGAAGTAGTTGTTGTCGAGCACGTCGCCGTACGCCTGCAGGGCGGGGCTCACGGCGGCGAGACGGTCGCGGATCTCGTCCAGCTTGTCGTACGTACCTGCGCGAGCGCGCGCGCCTGCGCGAAGTAGTTGTTGTCGGGCACGTCGCCGTACGCCTGCAGGGCGGGGCTCACGGCGGCGAGACGGTCGCGGATCTCGTCCAGCTTGTCGTACGTACCTGCGCGAGCGCGCGCGCCTGCGCAAAGTAGTTGTTGTCGGGCACGTCGCCGTACGCCTGCAGGGCGGGGCTCACGGCGGCGAGACGGTCGCGGATCTCGTCCAGCTTGTCGTACGTACCTGCGCGAGCGCGCGCGCCTGCGCGAAGTAGTTGTTGTCGGGCACGTCGCCGTACGCCTGCAGGGCGGGGCTCACGGCGGCGAGACGGTCGCGGATCTCGTCCAGCTTGTCGTACGTACCTGCGCGAGCGCGCGCGCCTGCGCAAAGTAGTTGTTGTCGGGCACGTCGCCGTACGCCTGCAGGGCGGGGCTCACGGCAGCGAGACGGTCGCAGATCTCGTCCAGCGTGTCGTACGTACCTGCGCGAGCGCGCGCGCCTGCGCGAAGTAGTTGTTGTCGGGCACGTCGCCGTACGCCTGCAGGGCGGGGCTCACGGCGGCGAGACGGTCGCGGATCTCGTCCAGCGTGTCGTACGGCAGCCGCGCGCCGACCACCTCCGACAGAGCTCTGTGGAACAATTACATCATTAAACATTACTTATTTTAGATTTGTTCCACCAAAAACCCGTAAAGATTTTGTATGCTCCACTTCAGCCACCTCAAGTAATGCAACTAATGCAAGTGATGCTGGTCTCGACCTATAGACGTTAAAAAAAGCCCCTCCACCTAGCTATATAACACCTGCAGAGGAATTACCCCCTGGTCACCAACTACCCTGGTCAGTGTGGAAGACCCTTAACAGACTGCGCACTCAAGTCGGCCGCTGCAGTTGTAATCTCAGCAAGTGGGATATGATCACAGCCTCCGCGACGCAATGCGACTGTGCTGCCCAGTCCCAAACCATGCCACACGCCCTTGTATGCCCATCCTGCCCTGACTCCTGCACGATGGAAGATTTAATGATCTGCTCCGACAATGCCGTGGGTGTGGCGACCAAAATGGCTTTAAGTGAGACATCGACACGAAAGAAGAAGACTTATTTTAGCAGATCCGTACCCAAAAGATGCCACCGAAACCCTATTAAGCCTACGCCGTCTGTCTGTCTGTCTGGATTCTGTCCCAGTATATCTCGCAGCGGTAAGAGGAAGCCAGTTGAAATGCTCACTTGAGACATCGACCATGGCCAATATTAAAAACCAAATCCCAATGGGGAGACACACAGAAGTTCTTCTACTAAGGAATCATCGTCTTTAGGTGTCCACTGCTGGATGAATGCAATAAAGGAATTAGGCAATTTTTTTTTATACTACTTGAATGACGGAACAAGCAGATGGCCCACCTGATGTTACCTCAGCCTATGAACAGTGCATTACCTCATAGGTCACGTCCACCTAGGACGCACCCTATGTGGCATTGCACTGCGCCCGCCACCCTGAGACAAAGATGAAAAGTCTCATGTGCCTGTAATTTCACCGGCACCCTTACCCTTCAAACCGGAACACAGCAATGCGAGCACTACTGCTTTGCGGCAGAAATAGGTATGGTGGTAGTACTTCCCCGGACGAACTCTTTGACAAAAAAGCTCTACTACTATTAAAACCATATCTACCATTTTGATTCACCACGCTTGTGACGTAGACGAACAAGTTCTCGACGCGCAACATACCTACCATTTTTTTTACAAGCAGTTGACAAAAGAAAAATCTTTTTCTTACCTGATGATCTTCCAGTCCTCGCGCGCCTTGCCCGGCGGCGAGACCGCGACCAGGGTCTGCTGCGCGCGCCCTTCCGCGTTCACGTAGGTGGCGCGCTTCTCCGTGTAGGCGGCTCCGGGGAGGACGATGTCAGCGATGGAAGCGCCCACGTCTCCGTGGTGCCCTACACAATAAAACTCCTCTAAAACAATCTATACTTTCTATACTAATACTTAATATAAAGACGAATCCAACTCGGATGGGCAGCGTTCAGGACACTACCACAGAATAAATATTAATACTAGTACAGAAGGGTCACTTCGAGGTAAAATGTATATAAATAGCGATTCATGCTGGGACACAATAAAGTGCAATTCAGCTCGCATAAGCGCTTAGTGCCTAACGCAATATTCACCTAAACATTGCCGCTCTCTTCTAACGCGTAACTCTGTCGCTGTCTGGCGCGGAGTGACGCGGCTCGTAAGGGTTGTCGACTTGTCACTTATTTATTTTATTTATTTATTTTATTTATTTTATTTAAAGGAGAACCAACAGCTTACATATATTAGAACACACATTAAGATAGCATTAGAGAGCCAATTAAAGGTTCTCACGAATAGAAACAGTGACGATACAATCATCACCATTATTATATTATATAAAACTATACGGCAAAAACTAACGAATAAATGGATAATTTAACAGATTACATATACAGTGGAAAATAAGTTACAGTTTAAATAAACATAATAGATATAAAGTAGATATATTATACGGTCACTAAACATCGTCATCATCAGCTGCGAAGAATTCTCTGCTCAGCCGCAGTCTCGCTGAGGAGACGCTAGTGGCAAAGAGGTCAAAGTCTGCTTGCTTACTTAGTTTATTAAAGTTGTCACTTGCTCGCAATAAATATGCATTTTTTCTGTAATTGGTTGATACTATTGGCACATGCAATGGAGCTAAAAATCTGGTTTGAATAAGTGGAACATTTATGTTAATCTTATGTAAAATTTCAGGGCAATCAATGACATTACTCGTTAACTTTAATAAAAATACAATGTCAGCTATTTCACGTCTTTTGGAAAGCGGTAGAAGATGATTTTTTTTACAAAGATTATAATAGTCATCATGAGAATATGGAATCCGCAGACGATAACAGAGATACTTAAGAAACTTGGTCTGAAGCCGCTCAATTCTCGAAATGTACGTGTCATAGCAAGGGTTCCAGATCTGCGATGCGTATTCAAGGTTACTCCGAACAAATGTGCAATACAAGATTTTAAAAGTTTTAGCTCGTTTGAAGTCACGTGATGCGCGCATGATGAACCCAAGAGCTCTTGATGCTTTAGCGACAATGGACTCAATATGGTCATCGAAAAGAAGTTTAGAGTCGTGAATTATCCCAAGATCTCTGACTACACTGACTTTTTCAAGAAGTTGGCCTTTTAGCGTGTAAGATGTTTGAGTTATTAGTTTTTTACGGGTGAAAGTTACTACGGAACATTTACTAGGATTAAGATCAAGTTTATTGCGGGTACAATATAAGTCAAGGCGTACTAAGTCTGCTTGAAGGTTCTCAATGTCAAAAGTGGATTGAATGGTGCTAAATATTTTCATATCATCAGCGAAGCATAATAATTGGCTGTTAAGAAAACATTCAGAGATATCATTCACAAATATTAAGAAAAGTAAGGGCCCCAACAATGAACCTTGTGGGACCCCGCTGGGTATGCGAACCCATCCAGAGATGTAGTTATTGACCACAACCGCTTGAGACCTGTTGTCTATGTATGAAGAGAACCATCTGAGGAGATCACCTCGTATACCAATGAGTTCTAGTTTGGATAATAGGAGCCTGTGATCTATCCTATCGAAACATTTACTATAGTCTGTATAGACCACATCAACCTGTTTACCCGAGTTCATAGCGTCAGTTAAATAGTCATTAAAAAGGACCAGGTTGGAGACAGTTGAGCGGCCTCTCAGAAACCCATGTTGATTTGGTATAAAAATGGTACGCAACGCAGAGTAGACTTGATCATAGACGACCCTTTCAAAAACTTTTGCTATGATGCACAGTTTGGAAATCGGTCTGTAGTTAATAACCTCAGACTTAGAACCCTTCTTATGAACCGGTGTTATGAGGGCCGACTTCCAGATGTTAGGGAAAGTACATGCTGAGAGCGATTTCTGAAAGAGTAGGCTAATTGGTACGGCCAAGGTTTCGGCACAGTTTATAATAAATATGGGGCTCACGTGATCCGGACCAGCCGACTTAGATGGGTCTAGTTTCAAAAGATGCTTAGCAACGCTATCAACATCAATATAAATTCTACCTAAATCAGCAACTTGCGATGGTGGTGATTCATTAATACATGCAACATCAGGACTATTAGAGTCCTTGCATAGGAAAGTGGAGTAAAAATACTTAGAAAAAGAGTCACAGATTGATTCACCAGATGTAGCTACCGTGTCATGATACTTCATGCAATTAGGTATGCCACCTGACTTAGAACGTGATTTAATAAATGACCAGAACTGCTTTGGACTCTTTTCAATAGAGTTCTCTATCGTAGTCAAGTACTGCTCATAGCATCGGTCTTCTAACGTTTTAGCCCTATCACGTAACAGTTTAAAAATTTCAAGGTTCGCCCTATTTCCATAGGTTTTAAATTTAGATAGGTACTTAAACTTTTCCTTAAGAAGCTTCTTGAGCGCCGGCGTGAACCAGATCGGATATGAATCATTCCTTACATATTTTGAAGGTATATACTTATATTTCAAGCTGTTTAGGATACCATAAAACAAATCAATGGATTCCTCAAGTGATTTAGAAGATAATTCAGATACCCAGTCGGTCTCCCTAATTATTAAATTAATTGAATCATAATCCCCCTTATTATAAAGATACTTTAGATAAGCTTGAGGCTTTAAGTTAGGAAGATTACAGAAATTGACGCCGATAACAAGTGCTTTGTGGTTAGGATCAATCGGTACTAATGGCTCATTGCATTCAGACACCGAAATTTCATCATTTGAAAGCGCGAGATCAAGAATCCTACCGTAAATATTTTTAACAGCACTAAATTGATGCAGATCCTGTGTATGCAATTCATCGATGAGTAGGTGTTCATCACTACTAGACATATTGGATGGAGTTAAAAATAGGTTATCACTAGATACCCATTTAATGCCACTAAGGTTAAAGTCGCCGAGCACAATAAATTTATCTGACGGGTTAGATAGAACTAAAATGTTTAGCTGAGATAGGAAATTATGTAATTGGGTTGAAAAAGAGTGACCTAGATTCTGCGCACACAGATAAACACTACAAATATGAATATTCATAGACAGACTATTCGGCTGTCTTACTTGAATGGTTATCCACAAATCCTCAGCAGATGAGCAAAAAGAGACCTGAGGCGTAACATGAATATCCTTCCGCACGGCAATAAACACCCCCCCGCCCAGCGACTGACTAGTCAACTCATAATCGCGATCCCGTCGCCACACTGAGTACCGGTTATCAAAAAGCTCCATATCACCTATACTATCCAGGAGCCAAGTTTCTGTCAAAACAATAACATCGTAGTTACACAAACATAGATTACGATAGAAAGTATTTGTTTTAGTGCGAAGTCCACGAACATTTTGATAGTACATTTTTAACTTAGTACTTGTATTATACATTGTTACTGGGGGAATATAGCGACATCGTAACTTCACTATAAAGCACACAGAACGAGAATACAATATCATTTAGCTGGATAAGCCCGCACTTCACATAAGCCAATCGTAAAAACAACAAATAAAAAATAAGGTAGAAAAATATTTGAACAGGCAAGTGACAATGCAAACGGAAAATAGAAGCAACAACTAAGAATGCGATAATGGTTTTTATAGTCATTAGCAAAGATGCTATTGTCCCATAATCGGTTCGCGCCGATTCAATGAAGGCAGCGCTTGCCCGCTGAGAACAATAGATACTCCGCTGAGCTACGGACAGAGCAGAGATTACAAACATTTTAAGCGTGACCATGAATAACGAAGTAAAGCGAAAATTACATGCAGAAAGAACAAAATACAGTGGAAAGATGTTACAAAGTGAGAACATAGGAGTGTAGAACCAGTTTAAGCTATTTTGTTTAAATCTGCCTCTCTGCCGACGATGAAGGCTGGGGCTGAATCGTTCTTACGAACGTGAATTTTGCCATATTTCACCCATACGTAGCTAAACTTCCTCTCCTTCGCAAGAGATTTAACCTTGTTCAGGAGATTCTTGTACGCCGAGTTCAGGTGGTCATTCACGAAGATCCGCTGACTCACACCAGAAAATCCAACGTCCGCTGCTGACAAGGTCTTACAAGCACGCGCTGACGCCACGAACTCCTCCTTTATATAGCGGTTGATAAAGCTGACAACAATGGCCTTTTCCTTAGAGCCATGAAGCGGAACCCTATGTAGATAATTAATTTGAGCTTTAGGGAAGCTGTAACTGGTAGCCTTGCTGATCGCCTCTACGATAGAGAACAGATTTTCGTCTTTTTTAAGTGGGATGCCTTTTATCTCCACATTATTAAGTCGGGTTCTTTGCTCACTGACTGACAGTTGTGCGTGAAGGGATGATATCTCACTTTCCAATGAGGCCACGGTATCTTGAAACTGCTCCACTCCAATTACCCGCTTCTCCATGTCAGCCACTCTAGTGGTGAAGTCATCAAGTCTGCCATTCATGAAGTCACAACTTGATTTCAGGTCCTTCAATTCAGCCTTGATGGACTTAACGTCTTCAATGAGAGTCGGGAGGCCAATCAACTGACGCCTCATATCACGAACCTCCCTAAGGACCGTCTCCAGCGAGGCTGGTTCCGGAGCACTGGCAGGCGCAGCAGATGCAGGGGACAAAGATCTGCAGGCCGGGCACTTCCATGCCGCTCTCCGCTCGCTGCCAAGTTTTCGCCATCCAATCTCCGACAATTGAGCGCAGCCAAAGTCTAGATGCTTCTTGCATACTCCACACTGCACTCCATCATTAAAAGCGTTACCGCAGGCTGAACACTTCATCGCAAAAAACGAACGATTTAAAACGAACCGAAGGTTGACGATAATAATAACACGACAAGTGACCTATTTATTCCACGGTACGTGTTCACTTAGCGAGTGATTGCACTGAACTTACGACAACATCATCTCTTTCCGTCATTTTTAGGGTTCCGTAACCAAATTACGGACCCCATATGGATTCGTCATGTCTGTCTGTCTGTCCGTCCGTATGTCACAGCCACTTTTTTCCGAAACTATAAGAACTATGCTGTTGAAACTTGGTAAGTAGATGTATTCTGTGAACCGCATAAAGATTTTCCACAAAAATAAAAAATAAAACAATAAATTTTGGGGTTCCCCATACTTAAAACTGAAACTCAATTTATTTATTTTTTCATCAATCCCATACCTGTTGATTCTACTTTTATTTTATTTCTTTTCCTAGTGTTTTATTGTGTTATTTTGGTGGCATTTTAACCAATGTACTAGTTAGTTTAGTTTGCCGCTCATGTCACTTTGTCACTTGTTCAGCTTACCGAACGGCCTAGCTGTAGGCTAATAGCGTGCGACCTTGAGCGAGTGGCGGTGGCCTCACACTACGCCATATCTTCTTGTCACAGATACCACAGAGTCTCAAGACGCAAGTCTATATCAGTGCGTGTTGCCAGTGACGACTTACGGCACTGAGACGTGGCCGCAACTATTGCCGCATAGACAAGCTCGAAGTTGCGCAGCGGGCTATGGAGAGGCCTATGCTCGGAGTTACACTACATGATAGAATGCGGTTTGAGGAGATAAAATTACCAAGACCGTAGAAGAACCAAGACCACACCACAGTCGGGTACTTAATCAGTATGAAAATGTATGCAAGTGCACACATTATAATCATTCGGAATCGGTCGATAATGCCACAGAATGCATAAGTACAGGTACAGAAGGTTGACTCCGCAAAATCATTTAAATAAATAGATTCTTGTCTCCACACTATAAAGAGCAATTCAGGTCGCACAGCGCTAATTACCTACTGCAAAAGTCACCTAGTAGTTACCTCTCTTTCTATCGCCTGGTCTGGGTCTGCGTGTGATGCTACCATCTGTACCATGTAATTTTATCTGATGTTGTATTTTAACAACATGATGGCCTTTTTAATGATATGCCTATATATTTTTATCTTAGTGACATTTAATCTTGCACCTATCGGAAACAAGTAGATGTATATAATTATTTTGTACTTTATTCCTATATTATGTTACTATGTTCCGACACAATTTTACATTGTTTGCGAAATAAATGAAATGAAATGAAATGAAACTCTTATCTGGTCTGACTCACTGAAATGAATCGACAACATGACTGCCGGGTACTTGTAGCTTCATACCTAAAGTGCGGAGTGCGCAACGCCTGATAGTGCCTTCAAAATTATCAGTCGGCGAACTATCGGCGGATTAATAGTCTTTAGTTTGCGTGTGCTCTAAGTCGTATTATGTGGCTACCACAAACCGGACCACGCAAAAGAGAAATGCCCCCCTTCGATGGACCAAAGACATTAAAGAGATAACAGGCTGGCAGTGGATGGACGCAGCTCAAGACCTTTCGTCGAGGCGTTCTGTGAGTACCATAAACAGGGGACTTTAGAGCCCGGGTCTGGGTGTAATGGTACCATGGTACTGGGTACTCGTAGTTTCTGATACCAGCGACACAGGGAAACCTAGTGTGGGATCACAACTATGTATGTGAGTGTTGGGTGTTATGTTATGTTATTTACCGAACTCAACTCTGAGAGCTCGACCCATGGTAAAAGAACCAGTGTGGCGAAAGTATTCAGCCTCAGACAGCGCAGGCTGACCAAAAAAGAACAGATGACACGAAGTAGTCGTAGTAGAACTTGAAGCGAATTATGAAATTTATCAACAAAAAAATAGAACCCACTCAAGATCACTCTCAGGTTTGATTTATCGACTAGAATAGGCCATAGGAAAGGGAAACAAAACTGTACTTACCCTGGTAGATGACCACAGCATCCGCAGGTAAGGATTCCCGGCTGACCACCCCGCTATCAGCTCCCAATAGGTACACCACCTTAGGGCCGGACTCGAGCACCTTGCCAACACCGGGCCTGTAGCCGATGTCCAACGCTGCCACTTGAGATGCTGTTTGTTGGAGGACGTTTAGCACCTGCAAGTAATAAATAACTTAGAGAAGGCAACGTAATCAACCCTTATTACAAGATTCTCGGGCTATCGAATCGACTTCCATTCAAATGATGTTAGTTTTTAATTAAAATTCTATTCCATACAGCAACTAATGTTTTGGGTAGGCTTTTATAGGCACGAATTTCGGTGATATGGAGGGAGCCACTACTTTAAAATGTTTATTTTTTTTTAAAGCTAGTTTTTTTAATTAATTACAGTCACATGAGATTTTTCATCTTTATGTCTCAGGGTGGCGGGCGTAGTGCAATGCCACATAGCGTCCTAGGTGGACGTGACCTATAAGGTAGTGCATTGTTAAAGGCATAGGTTACCGTTTAACATCAGCCCCCCTATTCGCTATGATCAAACGTGACATAACGCAGGTTCGTTACGATATCTGCGTGGAATCATCGTTTACAATACATTATGACGTCACACGTTATTGGCAAGGAATCTTCTATTGTCATAGCGAATAAGGGCCCAGGTGGGCCACATGCTTGTTTCGTCATTCTGGCAAAAAAATCCGTTTTTTTTTTATACTAAGAATGATGGAACAAGCAGATAGCCCACCTGATGATAAGCGGTAACCTCTGCCTATGAACAGTGCATTATCATATAGGTCATGTCCACCTAGGGCGCGTCCTATGTGGCATTGCACTGCGCCTGTCACCCTGAGACATATAGATGAAAAGTCTGTAATTTCACCGGCACCCTTACCCTTCAAACCGGAACACAGCAATGCGAGCACTACTGCTTTGCGGCAGAAATAGGTATGGTTGTAGTACTTCCCCGGACGAACTCTTCCACAAAAAAGCTCTACTACTACTAAAACACTACTAAAACACTACTACTAGTTGCAGCTGTAGTAGTGGTAGGTACTAGTTTACCTTCCAGCTGCTGTCTTCTAGTTTGTCCTGCAGCCTCAGCGCCAACTCCTGCGTGTAGGCGAGCAGGGCAGCCCCTTCCGCCGTCTTGAGCTGGTCGGCTCCGAGGATGACCACGGGCCGCTTGGCCGCCTCCAGCCGCCGCAGCACCTCGTGAGACGACGAACCGGTCGCGAGATCCTTCACGATGGACGCAGAGTCGCCGACGTGCTGACAAACAGAATGAAACACAATCATTTTTAAGGATAACCCCTGATAAAGTATGCATTGTAGTATAAAATACCTAACTTGTAAGGCGTTTTTAATTGTAGACGATTTACTAGTAGGTCATTTTACTTTTATGTCGTTCATCCTACAAGGGCGTTATGCTAGATTGACCTTCTGATACGGACCGCCTCATAGGTCACTCCCTCTTAGGACGCGCCTTACGAAAAAAGGGGAGAAACAGTCTCGTTAGTTTGTCTCCTTCTATCATGAATGCCTAGCATATTTGTAAGAAAGAGACAAACATAGTACAGGCAGGCATTCTCGTTCCGTGTTTGTTGCAAAACATCTTTTTCAAAACAACCTTTTATTTAATTAGTGATCGAAACTATGCTAATTATGATCAAATGAGCGCAAACACTGCCAGTCTACTTGCTATTATTATCCATCGAGGAGTGCAGTAGTCCTCCTTCCGTCTCCATCATCAGATCACTGTTACCCACAGACGTATAATTACACCAGATAACGCAAGTGCGCCTCTTTTGCGTGTCACTTTACCTTTCCGCAAAGCGCTTTCCGCACTTTACTTTATTAGCAAACCTCATACCTCATTCTTCGCGAAAGCACGACGGTGTTTATATAAAAATGCCTAATTGCGCCATAGTGAACTGTAAAAATTGATCGAAATCAGCTAGCCGTGCGAATGGAGATATTTCGTAGCATAGTAGGTATAAAATAAAACGGCACGCTTGGTTTCATACAAATTTACGTGTTTGCGGTGTCTATCTTGATATATGGTCTGTGCTGTCGCCATACTATTTGATTGTTATCGGATCTTGACGTACATAAATTAAACCGGCGTTTATAAATAATAAGATACTAACGGTAAAAATGTGTTACCATGTAGTCGTAGGTGAGGTCAACGTGGGGCCCGATGAGGGCGACATCTGTCTCCTTGTGCACGAACCCCTTGCGGATGCGCGCGTTCAGCAGCGGCGCCTCGAACCGGATGTTGGTTCCGATTAGCAAGATGAAATCCGCCTCTTCTACGTCTGTTGACGACAATATCATCAGAAACATGGTAGGTATTAAGTATACTTATAAGTCTATTTTTTTTCCAAACACTGTACTCAAATCTTTTCAAGGTAAGAGTAACAATCCTTCTAAACCTTCGTGCTCCATCGTTGGCCGCATCGTCCTTACCGGAGAGATAGCGGTCACACAACGGTTAATAAGTTTTTAAAGGTTAATAATTAATCAATGTTGATAAGTTTTTATTGATATACTAGCGACTCGCCCCGGCTTCGCACGGGTAGCCCCCGGTGAAAAACAGCCGCTGCCCTCCTTCGGGAAGTACTGCTCGGTGCACGTGTGCTCAGAGCCCAGCCTGTTGGCGAAGCCCTTCAGCATGCTGGTGTTACAACTTACTGGCGATCTTGGTATTGAGTAGATAGGACGACCTCAGGTCGGTGCCACTGCCCTCCGTCGGGAAGTACTGCTCGGTGCACGTGTGCTCAGAGCCCAGCCTGTTGGCGAAGTCCTTCAGCGCCACCAGCGACTCCGCGTCCGCCAGGCCGCCCGCCACCACTAGCAGCTGGAAGGTGAACATCATCGTCATTATCAACATCAACATCAATCAACATCAATCAACATCATCATCATCATCAACATCATCATCATCATCACCATCATCAACAACAACAACAACAACAACATCATCATCATCAACATCAACATCATCAACAACAACATCAACATCATCATCATATTATCTTCATCAACATCAGCAGCAACATCATCATCACCATTATCGTCATAAACATCACCAGCAACATGATCATCATCAACATCATCATCACCATCATCATCCTCATCAATATCAATATCATCATCAACATCATCATCAATATTAACATCATCGTCGTCATCATCATCATCAACATCAACAGCCTTTGAATATCTACTGCTGGACGAGGCTCCTGGTGTTACGAGCTCAGGTGGATGCTGTTGCCCATCCGTTAGTCGGCGTTTACAACATTCATGGGAGCAAAAAACATTGGATCAATATGGAGATAAAGTTACACTATATAACAACATCGCTCTGGACAAAACTCACATACTTAATCGGGGGGAATGCAATATATCATTTAATTTGTTCAGAACATCAGTTAGCCAGAGACAAAACTCACTTACTTTATCAGGGGGAAAATATCTCACTTAATTTGTACAGGGGACAACAAAACTCCCTTACTTTATTCTCACTTAATTTGTTCGGGGGTCAAAACTCAATTTATCAGGGGACAATATCTCACGTAATTAGATCAGGGAACAAAACTCACTTACTTTATCAGGGGGTCAACATCTCATTAACTTGTTTGGGGACTAAACCCACTTTATCGGGGGGACAATATGTTACTTACTTTGTCCGGCGGACAATCTCTCAAAGCCCTGGCGGCGGCGACGATTGCGTCCTCCCACTCGACGGGCTGCAGGGCTCCGCGGCTGTCCTTCAGCATGGGCGTCACGAGGCGCTGCCGCTTGAGGCCGTCGCACGCGAACCGCGACTTGTCTGATAACCATTCTTCATTGATCTCCTACGAAATAACTATTGCTATAAATAAGCTTTCATAAAATTAAAGATCAGACCGTATGCTTATCAAAATGAACCTAAACTCAGCCAGTCTACTATTATCCATTGAGGAGCTCCGTTGCCCACCTTCCGTCTCCATCATCAGATCATCTCGCTGTCACCATAATATTGTATTGTCATTGGAACTTGTCAGGTATGCAAAATTTCAGCTCAATTGGATGTCGAGAACTGGTTCTAATTAACATAGATTCAAAGATTCAAAGAGATTTATTTGCAGAAAACATGTGTAAAAAAGATGACAAAAATATAATAATGAAACAACATGCTTGACCGGTTACGGTATGCAAATTAGGTAGAGAGATGGCATGCGTATAATAAACATGCAAAAATTTAACAATTAATTATAATTTATCATTTAAAAATTCGTCAAGATTATAATAACACTTTGTATTTAACATTTTTTTAAGTTTTAATTTAAGCATTTGTAAATTCATATCTCTATATAGTCTAGGTAATTTATTATAGATTTTGGTGGCAACACCAACAATACTTTTCTGCATTAGTGCTGTTTTTACAGGTTGTGTTCTTAACCTAGTGTTATTGTTTTGGTTATTTTATCGTTTTTATTTTTTATATTTGGTGTGCAATAAAGTGTTAATCTATCTATCTATCTATCTATCCCGCCTGTTTCGACTAACAAAATCAGATAGCCGGGGGAACAGATGGGGATTGTTTTTTACAAATAGAGCTACTTCTAATATGTAGATGGACGGAAGTGTCAGAATTTTGTGCTTTGAAAATAATGGTCTACAGCTATCAGTGATTTTTATTTTATACATGGCTCTTACACATCTTTTTTGCAGCCTTAACATAATGTCTTTATTGGTAGACGACTACTACCAGACGATGTTGTTTCTGCCACGTCTATAAAATGCATTCAAAAACAAGCTCGGCAAGTGGCTACGAAAGGACAATTCAGAACTTAAAAACTGCTAGTCTACTAGTCCCGCACTGCTAGTCTATCACACCTCTCAGAGAGTCCAATCTGACTCATTAATGATCTAGGCCCTTGATCAGGGGTTCCCAAAGTGGGCGATAACGCCCCCTTGTGGGCGCTGCAGGCCTAAAGGGGGGCGGTAAGAGACCCTTAAAAAATAGGGGCGTCAAATAAGACACACTTTGCATTTTAATAGTTATTAGTAATTCCTAGATATGTAATTTTCGTAGATAATAGACCGCGGGCAACTTAGAGAATTAATTTTTGTTGTCTGGCGCCAATATATAATCAAAGGCGGGCAATCACGTGTTAACAACCTTTTGTTAAATATCCCGATTTGTGCACGTTTAATCTCCACTAATATAGCTCACAAAAAAATTGGGCGCTAAAATATAATTACGGGGGCGCTTAAAAATAATTTATCTTCAAAGTGAGCAGTAGACAAAATAAGTTTGGGAACCCCTGCCCTAGATTCTAGGGGGTTGTACTTTGCATTAGTAACCTTTTTCCTATTAATTCAATTCAATTCAATTCATTTATTTATTTCAGGCAACAGTGAAAAATGTACATTGTACCTAGACAAAGGCCCATTAATGAAATACGCTTACAACTAATGACTTGAGGAGTAGATTGTTACCTCATTGGTCCTAGGCAGAATGCGTAGCACTTCGTTAGTCCTGGTCGCGATCACGATGTTGCTTCCCAGCGGGTCCAGGACATCCACCGAGTCAATCTGAAAAGCATATTTAACTGTCTGAGAAATCATGTTTATATTTAAATGTGTGAGTGCCATTGCAAGGAGTTTGTTACCGACCTCGATGCACCAGGACTAACAGACGAAGTTCAAATCACAGCGCGGGCGTGCACCAACATCGACACTCACTAGCCTCATATTCACTAGACAAATCCTGGGATATTACTCATAAGATGGATGGGGCAAAAACCAGATCCGACATTTATTCAAATAAACGAACTAAAAAAAAACTGATAATTTTTCACTCATTTTATAAAACGAAACGCTTATAAGAACTCTAATTTCGAGCCGAACACACTATCATAAGATGGTGGCAGACACCAGAAAAACTAGTTGTACCCCGGGCCATTATGAATGCAAATACCTCTTAGGTCACATCCATCTAAGACGTACAATTTGTATCATTGCACTGCATCCGTCATCCTGACGCTTAAGGATGAAAACTCTGCAGTGCCTGTAATTTCACCCTTCTAACCGGCAGAAATATGTATGGTGGTAGTACTTCCTTGACGAACTCTTTCACAAAGAGATGTATTTTATTTTATTTTATTTTGCTCTTTTTGGAAAACTTACAGCTAAGTACACAAATAAACAAGTGACTATAACATGGAGAGTCAATTAAAAGTTATTACACATATTACAGAATCTAACAAGAAATAAAAAATAACAAATTACTATAAAACAACAATTTTTAATTTAGGTAGCAAAGTAAAGTAAATATGCACACGCTTTAAAGTAGTGGAGGAGGTATTGAACAAGCATGGTACTGATTATGACGAGTGGTAAATGTACGGTACCCGTCTAGTTTCCCAAGGGCGCGCCGCGAAGCTGTACGGCTTGGAGGTGAGAGCGCCGACAGGACACAAGTCGATGATGTTGTACGTTACCCGTCTAGTTTCCCAAGGGCGCGCCGCGAAGCTGTAAGGCTTGGAGGTGAGAGCGCCGACAGGACACAAGTCGATGATGTTGTACGTTACCCGTCTAGTTTCCCAAGGGCGCGCCGCGAAGCTGTACGGCTTGGAGGTGAGGGCGCCGACAGGACACAAGTCGATGATGTTGTACGTTACCCGTCTAGTTTCCCAAGGGCGCGCCGCGAAGCTGTACGGCTTGGAGGTGAGAGCGCCGACAGGACACAAGTCGATGATGTTGTACGTTACCCGTCTAGTTTCCCAAGGGCGCGCCGCGAAGCTGTAAGGATTGGAGGTGAGAGCGCCGACAGGACACAAGTCGATGATGTTGTACGTTACCCGTCTAGTTTCCCAAGGGCGCGCCGCGAAGCTGTACGGCTTGGAGGTGAGGGCGCCGACAGGACACAAGTCGATGATGTTGTACGTTACCCGTCTAGTTTCCCAAGGGCGCGCCGCGAAGCTGTACGGCTTGGAGGTGAGGGCGCCGACAGGACACAAGTCGATGATGTTGTACGTTACCCGTCTAGTTTCCCAAGGGCGCGCCGCGAAGCTGTACGGCTTGGAGGTGAGGGCGCCGACAGGACACAAGTCGATGATGTTGTACGTTACCCGTCTAGTTTCCCAAGGGCGCGCCGCGAAGCTGTACGGCTTGGAGGTGAGAGCGCCGACAGGACACAAGTCGATGATGTTGTACGTTACCCGTCTAGTTTCCCAAGGGCGCGCCGCGAAGCTGTACGGCTTGGAGGTGAGAGCGCCGACAGGACACAAGTCGATGATGTTGTACGTTACCCGTCTAGTTTCCCAAGGGCGCGCCGCGAAGCTGTACGGCTTGGAGGTTAGGGCGCCGACAGGACACAAGTCGATGATGTTGCCAGACAGCTCCGAGAGGAACATCTTCTCCACGTAAGTGCCGACCTACAAACAAATTACGTAGTGTATCTAAAACATCCTACGCCGCTGTCGCCAGTTACTTCACGAAAGAATTGTATTTAGTTAGTATATAAATAAATAAATAATACTGGACACAACATTATCTAGCCTAAGCTAAGCAGAGCTTGTGTTATTTTATTTTATTTTATTTATTTTCATGGAAAACAAACAGCTTATTAAACTAGGAAGGATACATAATGGGTACTAGATAACTGATATACTTAATGCAATACATTACATAGACAGATATTTTTTATTATACTTAGAAAATACCCAGAACACCCAGAATAATTATCTGCAGATCGTACAAATATTTGTTCGGAGGCGGGAATCGAACCCGCAACCTCCTGTGTCGCAGGTGAACCTTCGCCCGCTGCGCTACAGAGGTCGCCAAAACAAACCTATTTGCCGTATGTAAAATAAATTACAAAATTATCTGTTTGTTATTCTTGCACTGATAGAAAGCTAAATTATCTGCAAGTAATTTATGGGGTGAGTTGTTGCGGGAATCTGCTTTAGCAGATTTTGATGGTGTTTGGTGTGTGTGTCGGGGGGCGGGTTCGATCCCGCCACTACCCGTGCAAAGCCAGAGCGAGTTGCTAGTTTTTAATATTTTTGGACAATGGCAACAACAAACATAATCAGTATGATCATAAGTTGGTACCTGCATGTCGGAGCCTCGACCTGTGGTCCCGAAGTCATCGACGCCGGCGACCTCCGACGCGAACCTGATGCAGCGGGTGCAGTGGATGCAGCGCGTCATTGTAGTCTTGATCAAGGGGCCCACATCTTTGTCCTCGACCGCCCTGAAATCATTTTATAACAAGGCTTGAGAATAGCGGACTCACTTGTTACGTTATCGACGAGAACACAAGCAGTCATCTCCATTCCTTCGCACAAGTAATATGTATGCAGGTTTATACCGCAGAATATATTCGGTATATGTAAAAAGAGCTCCCAAGTAGTGAACCATATTGTTTTCCCTAAAGTAGTACACACACAGATAGACGCACACCTTTGCCCGAAGCGATTGGCAGAGCCTCAATGTGTCCTTTCACTGTGGGTCATAAAATAGTGGGGATATGGACATGACCTAGTGTTAAGCTTACTGCCGCCATTGCTTTCCCATGATTAATTCCGCTAACGCTTTGTTCTAGTAAATAACATATTTCTAAATAAGCCAGTTCAAGACTCAATTCAAAATGATCATTATGATTTCAATGAATAAATAAATAAATAAATAATGTTGGACAGTTCACACAAGACAGCACATAACACAGCTAAGCAGAGCTTGTGTTATGGGTACTAGATAACTGATATACTTAATACAATATATTACATAGATAGATATTTTTTTTTTTTTTTTTATTTTATTTATTTTATTTTTATAATTTTAGTGAAACTAACAGCTAAACACAAACTATGGTATATATAGAAAATACCCAGAACACCCTGAACAAATATCTGCATATTACACAAATATTTGTTCCGAGGCGGGAATCGAACCCGCAACCTCCTGCGTCGCAAGCCAAGCTTCGCCCGCCACGCCACAGAGGTCGTCAAATAATGAATAAAATACTTTTGGGACTGTTATCTGACCTCCCACTACTTTGTGTCACTGAATCTTTCTTGGTCAACAAACATTAGGTCAGACACAAGCTTGAGTCCAGAAAAAGGCGTGAATTATGGAGAAAAAACCAGCGTGGTCCGTTTTCAATTCTTGGTTCCAGGACATACCTGTTTCCTCACAATATTTTCCTGCGCAGTTTGTGAAAACGTAATAATTAAAATATACATTTTTCCTGCAAAAAAAAGTGCATTTGTGCACAACCACAATCGAGGCCTGGGTACAAACTGATAGTCTAGTCACTAGACTGTAGTGAGACCATGATTTTGTGAGCTAATAAACTGTAATATTTAAAACTAATATTATAAATGCTTAAGTTTAAATGTTATTTGGTTACTCATGCTGGTAACAGCTGAAATTATTTAAATGATGACCCTGGACAGGATACTTTTTATCCCAGTACAGTGCAGTTAGTAAGTGGGAGCCAGTCTAACAGAACTCACCTCTTGCCAGAGAAATGGATATCAGTGAAACGGCTCTTATCAGACCCAAAAGCCATAGACTGATCTTGCAAGTCGCATTCACCTCCCTGGTCACAAATGGGGCAGTCCAATGGATGGTTCACGAGAAGGAACTCCATAACACCCTCTCTAGCCCTCCTCGTCAGGTCAGAGTCTGTTTTGATCCTCATGCCTTTCATGACAGGCATGGCACAGGCGGCGGCAGGTTTGGGGGACTTCTCCACTTCTACGAGACACATCCGGCAGTTGCCGGCGACAGCGAGGCGCTCGTGGTAGCAGAACCGAGGGATTTCTACACCAGCCTGAGCTGCAGCCTGGTAATTAAAATAATAAAAGCAATCATTCTTAATGCATAAGTACTGTTAGTGCCCAGAGGGGGGCTTATGTCATATCTATACATATAACAAAACAGTAGAACCCAGTTTTCCTGTACATTGAATAAACGTCATAAATATAGAAAGGCGGTGGCTAAAGAAGAGTAATAGAACACAAATCAGCAATTTTTCAAATTCTTTTCTGTCTGTCTGTTTGTTCTCTGAAACTACTAAACGGATTTACATGTAATTATCATAGGTGGATAGAGCTTAATTTGGAGCAGAATACAGGCTTTTTTTCATTGAAATCAGATGTCATAAAAAAAAAACGCTATTTAAAGATTTTCGGAATTTAATTTTACTTTCTAATTTATTTATTTTTTTACTACTAATTTTGTTAGAAGTTACACAGCAAATATTAATTCCTAGCGTTGCAGGCCTATAGAAGTCCTAAGGAACGGTTGATCGCCATCGGTGGAGGGATTTCCAGGAGTTTGTAGAAATGCTGCTTTAGGGTGAGTGTACACCGTTCACCACAACAATATGTCTGCCGTACATTTGAAAGCAGAGTCTCCCAGAAGTGAAGCAGTAACCTATTGTTATTGCAAATATTGAAATAGAGATGGGCAGTTTATCATTTGTTAACATAAGAAAACTACAATGAGTACGACTGTCTCTATCAACCTCTGTGGCGCGGAGGGCGAAGGTTCTTCTCCTGCGACGCAAGAGGTTGCGGGTTCAAATCTCGCCTCGAAACAAATATTTGTACGATTTGCAGATATTTGTTCAGGTGTTCTGGGTATTCTAAAAAATAATATTAATTATGTATAATAAAAAAAAAACTGTCTATGTAATGTATTGTATTAAGTTAGGCAAACCCAAGTGTGTTTGTGTGTAAGGGTGTGGGAGGGTGAGTGTGTGTGAGTGTTTGTGTGTGTGTGTGTATGTGTGTGTGTGTGTGTATGCTTGAGGTACTATAATAACTTAATATATTTTGGCATCTTAGACAAGCCTTTAAGGCTTTTTAGATGTTAAGTTATTCATAGGAAATGTTTTTGAATAAATAAACTTAAAATAACTATTGTATAGCTAAGTGCATTAAACACTATTCACAAAATTGTAAAAGAGCTGTGTCTGTCTGTGCTTTGATGATATTCCAAAGAAATTACTGGTGTAGGATACTGACACAAAACATATTTTATTTAGGAGTTTTTGTTGGTATTTCATGCATCACGCAAAAAACTACTCAATGAGTTTTGATGTGGTTACCACTGTTAGATCCTCAGCATTGAGGCATGGATTACAAAGAAAGAAGGAAGGTAGATCACTGTTCGATAACTTATTATCCAACTTAAAAACTGTGATACTTTTGTGGAAGTCCCAAGAGATAACACTGTGGCCGCATTATCTTCTTCCATGTGGACGTAGTGGCGGGCGACAGCAAGCTCATGATTAATTACCACCTTTAGTCACAACATGAAGCAATAAGTCTGTAGAAGTACTTACACATTTCTAATGATGCCATAGATTCTATGGCATTCTAGTGATGACCATGGACTTATCAATTATCTTTATTGCTTCTCAATACTGAAATGTATTGCATAGATGGACCTTGGTTTTGAAACAACTAGTTTAGAACACTGTTAATAATTTGTGTTGTGATCCAGCATGTTTTCTAAGAGCTTCTTCATTTGCGGTCATGGTTTATGCGTTTTATTCTCTAGTTATTATATGAAAAACCAGTAAAAATTGTACAGACCTGCAAAATAGTAGTGCCCGGAAGGACATGCACTGGTTTGTCATCAATGAATACTTCAACCTTCTCGGGCTGCGCGGCGACTGCGGCGTAGCAGCGCGTCGCGAGAGGAGCCACGCGCGTCGGCGAACCCAGCGCGAGCGCCCGCGTCAGAGGCTGGCGCAGCATTTTGCTGCAATTTACGAAACGCCAATGCACTATCGCACAAAACCACAACGAAAAACACTTGTTTACTACTCTTGCACAAAGATCTTCACAGATGTAACATGAGCTATTTGGGCCTAGCGAATGAATCTACCCGGCTAAATCGAATTGAGGCGGAATTGAGGCGATAGAACGCAGTAAATACGTGTAAACCCTGTGTTATTGTTACATAAGTTGCAACCCTAACCTAAATAAATTTTGGGACATTTTTCTTGTAAAACTGTCTATGAGCACTAGGAAATCAGGTTTAGACTATGGAAAATAGTTATTGGCTTGAAATTACGTCGCATTTTCGTAAAAATCATACCTTTATTTTTGAAAAATTAAGGAATGACAGTTTTTTTATTTTTCGATGAACAAGAAAATTAACTTAGTACTAAAAAGACAATGTCAAATGTCATGTTAGTCAACAAAGTACATAATTCCGTGATTATCGGAAGCTACCGGTTTTCTCTGTGGTTCAACGCTTATCGATGAAAATTAAATTCATCATTCGTTCATTCTGTTTCTCGTTCTTGCTCGGCTATTCCTTTTCTTTCTTTCACTTTCATTCATTTGCAACCGGCCGTGTGGTGTCTTGCGATTTTTATTCAAAAATTTACGAAAAATGGCCATCGGAGACGTAAAAACCGCACAGGGTCTCAATGACCTGAACCAATATTTGGCTGAGAAAAGCTACGTCTCTGGGTAAGCCAGTTTTCTTTCACTTTATAGGTTGGAGTTGGGAATGCTACCAACCACGTCAACCTCTCACTCATCAAACTATTAAGTTTAGCCAAATCTATAATTATTTATCAAATCCGCGAGCAAAATTAGAAGAAACTCGTTTAACCCTTTCTATATTTCAGAAATCCAAACGCTAACTCTGCTAACGCACTGACCTTGACAACCAGCTGTTCCGATAAGAATTTTGCCATAGTATTTTTATTTTTCAGTTACGTGCCATCTCAAGCCGATGTTCAGGTGTGGGAGCAAATAGGCAAGGCGCCCGCGTCCAGCCTCTCCCACGCCCTGCGCTGGTTTAATCAGATCGCTTCATACACCCCGGCGGAGCGCAAAGCCTGGGCTGCCGGCGTGAGTCCACTGACCGCCGGCGGCAAGCCGACCACCGCCCCCGCTGCGGCAGACGACGATGATGATGACGTTGACCTGTTCGGATCCGGGGATGAGGAAGAAGTAAGCATTGCTATGTACTAAGCTCGCAAATTTAACTAACATGGATGATATATCCATGGTGATTGCCCTCGAGGGTATAGACAGATGCAACTCCAAATAATTTATTTTATTCAGTTTTTTCTCAGTAGGTTTGTTGGTACACATGACAGATTGCAAGCCTATCTCCATATATTGGAATACTAAATGCAAACAAATCCTCAACCCAAGACCCAAACCAGCAGCCAGCTAGATATAGAATCTTCCTATCTTTACCTCTGCAACTATTTTTTCTAGGATGCAGAGGCAGCCCGTGTCCGTGAAGAGCGTGTGAAGGCATACTCCGAAAAGAAATCCAAGAAACCTGCCCTCATCGCCAAGTCCTCCGTCATCCTCGATGTCAAGCCTTGGGATGACGAAACAGACATGAATGAAATGGAACAGAAAGTCCGCTCCATCACAATGGAAGGACTTCTGTGGGGTGCCTCCAAACTTGTCCCGGTCGGCTATGGAATCAAGAAACTGCAGATCATGAGCGTCATTGAGGATGACAAAGTATCAGTAGACCTTCTAACTGAGCAGATCCAGGATTTCGAAGACTTTGTCCAGTCTGTTGACATTGCTGCTTTCAACAAAATCTAAGCTTTGAAGCCATTCTGTATTTGTTAAGTTCAATAAAATTGCATTTACCACAACAATCTTTTTATTACATTCAATATTCTTAGGACATTACACAGCCAAATCAAGATTGTGGTACAGATAGCATATAAACAAGATAGAAATCGCATTATATTATTCGCAACATATAAACAAACAACTTCTATGTTGTGTTGTGTTCAACACAACTATATGTCGCTGGAAGTGCAAGAAGTGACGTTTTGCTAATTTAGCTGATGTGAGTTCTATGTTGTGTCCTGTTGACTATTATTTACATGGCATACTTGCCTTGTATGGTATGACATTACAGTCTGTGAAACCAAGCAATAAAATGGTAATACAATTAGAAAACTTGTTATGTACCCGTATTGCTATACTATGGTACTGATATAAAAAGGATCCATAGTTGCCCATGGGATATTCAATGGAATTTGTATGAAATTTTTCTTTTTACAACAACAAAACACTTGATGTTACTTGTTTTTTTATAAGTTGTTTGACTGTTACTCGTTGCGTTGCTGGCGGGGGGAGGCATTTGACTAACAAAATAAAGCCACCCCACATGGGATAGACGAGGAAAGAAACCGCAATTTAGGTGTACACCTACCCTAAAAAAAATACCTCTGCCAAATTACAGCTTTCTACTACCAAGTGTCTCTAACTAAGCTAAGCCGCGGACAGACAGACGGACGGACATTGCGTAACTATGGGTTTCATCTTGTTGAATAAGCATCCCTAAAACACTCGCTTCAAGAATTAAACATACAACTCAAAACAGAACAAATAAAAAGAAAAAAAAAACTATATCCCAACTACTGTGAACATTAGGTACCTATGTAAGTTAATTATATTGATATGTGATACACATATTCGTGCAACACGAAAATAACCCAAAAACAGACCTTTTTAATCCTGGAAACAGATTCGTGTTCTCTGATCACATGGATCTTGACTTCTTGAGATATTGATTTTGAAAGCAATTGGTCAAGTAACATTTGTTTTTGAAAACTTGCATATTGACTCGCGTCCCTTCACCACTCATTCGACCAACGTTCCACTCAGGGGTCAGTGGCTCACTACGCTCGCCACTTCCACCTTCGCTTCGCAAAATCACTAATGAAACCTATTTTTTATTTCAAACAACACAAAAAGAGATACTGAGCTCTATAAAAAATAAAATAAAATATACGCGACCATTTAAGTCCAAGAACTATCCCATGGTAGTGACAGTGATTGACAACTAATTTATCAAAATCTGTTCAGTGGTTTTCGAGTTCTGAATTTCACACATACAAACATACATAAAGGCCAGACCCTTCCTTACTGAAGCGAGACATAGCTTCGCTATCCCTCACATTAGTCTGGCAAAAATGGATCCTTCATGGATCTGACTAGGAACAACCTTGATAACAGAAAACCTTATTACTGGACTTGAACTCCAGGGGATGTAGCTGCCATACCAACACCCGCTTGCAAGTACATGTTAGGAATGTCACTACCAAAGTAGACCTTATTGTTATTAGAGAGAGCTTCATATTTCTTCAATTCTAAATATTCTTTCGTAAGTAATAACATATTTGCTTCAGCCTGTTTCTTTAAATGGTAATATTCTGCCTCAGCTTGTGTTATGTGCTTGGCTTTGTGTATGCTGTCCTCAATGAGTTCCATCTTCTGCAGTGATTCCTTCTCCATAATCTTCTGTTCGTATTGAATTTTCGCGACTTGAGATTCTTTTTCGGCTTCTATGATTGCTTTTCGTCGTGCTGTTTCTGCTTCTTTTTCTACAACCTGTCAATAAATATTTACATAATTTCATGTTTAATGGGAGCTCGCATTGAGCTAGCAGAGGATTACATTACAGCTCATTCACAGGTTGAGAGTAGGCCAGAGTCCCAGCTGTGGGCAGATTATGGGCCCGATCACAGAGCATTATGATATGAGACTGATTATTATCACACATTATGTTCTGTGGGGTGTAGAGTGGGGCAGGCAAAATAAGGACAGTACAAAAGAAATCATACAAAACTAAAATTCTTTCTTTCATCTTAGGCACAGATATAATATTATTAGGTATACTAGTAATTCATGCTTTACTATATTAGTAATTTATTTACAGAGTGCCGCGTGATGCCACGGCTGAAGGCGGGCGGCGGTTCGCGGTTGCGACGTATGCCCATAATGCCCGTCAGTCCGCACGGTGCAGGAATATACATAATAGACATCAATTATAAGCGAACCACTGTTGTGTTTTGCGCCTTATGGGATCCTCAGATTATTGTTCCATAAACTAAAAACGCCCTCTGGCTAGGTGGAGCAATGACCTACGAAAGGCGGCAGGCAGAAAGTGGATGACAAGAGCCGAACACCGGGCTCAGTGGCGCGTATTGGGCGAGGCCTATGTCCAGCAGTAGATCAGTGTGGGCTGATGATGATGATGATGATGAAACTAAAAACGAATTAAAAATGTCCAAAAGTACCTTTTGATGCTGTGCTGCTATGAGAAGTTTAGACTTTTCCGCCTCCATGAGCTCATAGTTCTTGCGGATTGACTCTGGTATTTTAGGCTTGGTGACGCGCACTGCTTGCACTTGCAAGCCGGGCGCCATCTCATGAAGATCTTTTTGGAGAGCCTTGAATATAACAATTGTTTTTATAGAATGAGTTATCATAGTTTAGTCTAGAAACAGAAATAGTTGCATTCATGCGGAGGGCTTTTTACATTTCGTTGTAGGTATTAAGTTTTGTCAGTTTTGACATACTTACAGTTCGTAAATTCTCATCTATCTGATCAAACAGGTCGATGTAGACTTCATGTAAGGTGTGGGCACTGCAGAACTGGTTCAACTCATGATGAACCTTGTTGAATATCAGTGTTTTATCATATTCTGCTGTGAAGTTACGGACCATGTCCAGTACTGAAAACAAAATTGTGTGTTATTGTGTGTAAATGTCATGTAGGTACATACTAGTATATTTTAGTCTTCAAACGAATTTCAGACTCACCACTTTGAGGTTCCAGCTTGTTGACAACTTCAATCCTTTCAAAATAGATCATAACACCTCCGCTTGTGCCGCACGGAACATTCTTCACTTCATCAGTTTGGAGTGTAGTCTGAAACATACATTTTCAAGGTATTTTTCTTTTTAATGTATGAACTGTCATGACATACCTAGTTAAAAGAAGAGTCACCTGAATTGCTTTATAAGATGTCAACAGCGGTACCATCATGTGAAATCCAGGTTGGCAAGTGACAGGGAGCAATGCTCCACCCTGAAAATATGAGTACACACTCAATATTTATTAATATTTACAAAATAAGCACGCATGTTACAAATTCTTACTATTTAATACATTTTTGTTGTTTGTGTCATGGTCTAAGCATTTGTGGGTCTTGTTTAAACAAGGTAGTTCCTACAGACTACCTCTCTGAATCTGTGAGTAAATTTATTTTCTATGAGGATTCAAAATTATCCTTGCGATTACAATGAATAAAATACTTTTGACTTTGACTTTGAATCGCAGATGCCATGGCTCATAAATATTTAGTGCAACTTAGTCCCACACAAAACATTAAGCAGACAACAGTTATTATTGAGAATATTAGAGAATATCGTAAGAGATAACAACTCCCCTCTTCAAAGTCTGCTTCCTATAACTTTCTACAGGTTGACTCTTTGTACATACATACATAAACTCGCGCCTGTTTCCCGGAGGGGTAGACAGAGACCACAGATTTCTACTTGCTACGATCCTGACACACCTCTTGCTTCATTCACTCTCATCATATAGGTACTCTTAACCTGGCCTTTTTCCAGAACGTCTCCGATCTGGTCTGAATACGTTCGCCGAGGTCTTCCATTGTTTCGCCAGAATTAATAGATACAGGTAGGTACAGTAGGGATCGTAAAGTGATACTTACACGATAGTAAACTCCGACGTGCCCCTCATCCACTTTGTGTAATGAGAAGTGAACCGTTACTCCAACAGCCAAGATGAGGAGCGCGAGGATGGAAGATTGGTCCGCCATCGGGGAGACCTGACTGCAGAAACAAGACTGCTTAGTCATTGACATACCCACATAAATACCTATAGAGAAAATCGATTAATAAGTCCAATACTTACTTCCAGTTATAGAATTGTACGGTCACGATAGCCGCCGCTATGATGGCTGAGCTCAGCTGAGTTTGCTACCAAGTTTCAAAACACACGCTAAATATTCAGTTGTTTGTTAACTTGAGCTGAGAATGATGATGCGTTACAAACTGTAAAGAAATACTTTACTTGATGAGTTATTAGTAGGCAACAAGCCTTGCGTTAGTTAGAACTTGAGTTGAGGAGAAAGATTTATTTATAAATATTATAGAAATTATGGGGTTTTCACGGCCAAACCCTTGAAAATAGATGGCGCCAGCTCTGTACTTAACTGTCAAAATAAAGTAAGATGTCAAAGTCAACAACGTAGTGATAATAAACCAGAGACTTAGGGCCTCTTTCACAATCTTCGTAAAGTGTTGATTAGTTACTTTCTAGAGTACCCTACTCAGCAAGTAATATTAACGATTAACTTTTATCAGTTTCACAAAAGAAAACAAAGTTCCGATTAGCAACTCGCTGGTTAAATGAATGATTTAGAAATCATTCAATATAATCGTTCAATAGTCACTGCTGACAACGTCAAATATCACGTTACAAGTTACTAGTTGTCAGTTTTGCGTCATCTGTGAGTATTTAGCTAAGTATAGCTACTGTTTACATACCTAAAAGCTGGTGGTAATTTTCTTTTCAAGTTATAATATGTTATATTTTTTGTAAATAATAGAATGCATTTTAAGATAGGTGGAGGTTGGCTAACATATCATTGGTATTCATCAAGTTCAGCATAATAATCAACACGAACATTACCTATACCTTACATAAATATACCTACTGAAAACACAAACTCTCAAAAATCTTTGTACTGGAGCATATAATGCCACTGTCGCGCAACAGGGACAAACTTGCTGGCCAAGTCAAAGCTGGCCCACATGGGGCCTACTGTGTACGAAAATCTACCTGAGACGGTCATATAACATCTGCCATCAATTGGCTTTGTTTCAAATCATGGCCCAGTCGATCAGACTTTGTACAGCCTCAAAGAATTTATTGACTCATCATCATCCTGTTGAATATATAAATTAGTTATTTTTTATTTGCTTTGACAATTTATTTTGTTAATTTACTGTGATATCTAAAATTAATATTATTGCTGTAACGTCATTTATATTATATTACATATTTATGATATACAACAAAATATAAATGCGTAACTTTTTTTACCAATAAAATACGACTGATAAATCAAATGAAATAAAACTATTTTAAACTATTTATATTTGTATATTTTGAAACAGTTAAATAATTATACACAAAATTAGACGAAATTTTACTTTACTCGTCAATTAAACTTGCTAATCGGCAGATGAAGTGACAAGTAAGTTACATGCTACTTTAATTCCTGGTTAGTGCTACTCAGCGGTGGTGAAACCTGTTTGCACAGTTACTGGGGAGTTTAACTGGCAGTTAGCCTACTCAAGACTTTACTTGAAGGTCGTGAAAGAGGCCCTTAGTATTACGTCCATGTAATAAACTCACACACAGACAATGCATTTGTTAATTTTGGCAACCACATTTGATTCAGCGCCATCTAGAGTCCGCGCCACGACTGAAATCCGGTGACTGGAGCGCTAGTTTCTATGCGCAAAAGCGCAAAAGCGAAAATCTACCTCTGTTATCCGTTAGTTCCTCAAAAGGCCGTCGGACTTCAGTCGTGGCGCGGACTCTAGGAAGATGGACTAAAGGCATGGAACTAAGGCTAAAAACGAAACGGTATCGAGTATACCAGTCTCATTCTTATATGAATGTATTTATGTGTTGGAATGAGACAAGCATAAATCTATCTGTTCTTATTTGTGTAAGTCGTACCAGGCCAAATGTCAAATTACTACTACATTCATGGTAACAATCTAGGAAGATCTATCTAATATATAGGAATCTAGATATATGCATGGTGCCAATATTCAGGATACGGAACGGAAAAACGACTGTCGTGTGAAAATATATTTGTTTCTCTCTAACATAGGATAGCAAGCTATCTTCTAGGATAGGAGTAAGAAGGAACACTCTATGCTATTTTAGCACTCAATCCATGTACCGATGTGTTCTGTGTCCTATTCATGATTAGTCCATCATGGTTAGTTTACATGATTAGTTATTCATGATTAGCCTTTAGTCCATCTTTCTAGGTCTTAACCTAATGGAATAAGGTCTTGTTGCGGTATTATATTTTTTTAGAGCGCTCAGTCCTTTTGTATAGGTACTAAGTCCATGATCGAGCCTAATCGAACTATTTTTTTAAAATTCGAAAATAAAAAGCCCTCATTGTTTCGAGCACTCCTCAGAAGCCATTTGAAGAAGAAGAAAAAGAAGTTGGCCAATCAATTTTCTGCCGAGATGAAACCGATTAAGGTACCTAGTTGCTTTCGCTTGTAGCGCGAAATTCAAATTTATTCGTGATTTTTGTTCATCTTGAGATAGCGAAAACTAATAATTTATAGTTTCACATGAATATCATTAGCTTACCTACGATTGTGCTTTAATGGTTTTTACAGTGTATTTTGTTTCAAGCCCTTTCATAGCCAAAATTGATATTTAAAATCATTATATACTATAAATTAAAACTTGTGTGTTAGGTTCAAAGTATTCAACATGCTCATATTCAAAATTCTTGTTTAGAATTAACTACCTACCGAATGTTTCTGCCAAATATTATCAAGTCGGTCGGTAAATGCCACTGCACAAACATCCACCCTCTAGGTGGGAAATAACCCTCCAAAAAAAAAGCGATTTATCTTTTAGAATCCGTATACTTACCCAAGTTTCGTCAAGATTTGTTGAGAAATGCGACCTGTAGAGAACAGCCGGACGGACAGACCGCCGGACATACCTACGGTTGTATTCTTGATCGAAGTACCTACGAAATAATTTTAGCTCAAGCTGATGCAGAGACGCTTCGCTCACTCGGTCAATGAAGTGTATTTTATCAGATTGGTTATAGTAGACAGAGCCTTTATGAGACCGCGTTGAATTGAGGTGCCTCTTCTACGTCGTCCAGTTTGAATAAGCAAAAGTGGAAAAAAAAGTGGCAAATCTCGCAAGAAGCAGGTAATATAGCTCCTAGAACTGACTGATAACCGTTGAGGAATAAAGGTAGAGTCCGCGCCACGACTGAATTCCGACGGCCTTTTGAGGAACTAACGGATAACAGAGGTAGATTTTCGCGTTTGCACATTTGCACATAGAAGCTAGCGCTCCAGTCACAGGACTTCAGTCATGGCGCGGACTATACCCAGCGGCGCAACACAAATAAAAAAAAAGTGTTTGAAGTAATGTATATTTTTTTAAATCTTATTTACCTTATGCATAAGGTTTAATTCTTAAGACTAGTATAATATTATTTACAGCATACAACACCTATGTACATTTATATCAACAACATAAAAAACGATACCTATCTTTACAATCTACTTAGGTAGGTACCTATTCCAATTTAATCAATTCAATCGGTACAATTCATCGGAAGAGATATCGCGGTTTTTATAATAAAGTGAATCTATTATATTACTACGTAAGTAATTAACACAGAATGTCCGAAAATATGTACATATACTATTCGGAGATGGGAATAAAGATATTTCTACACATAATCTATATAGGAGATAAATTTGCAAAGTACCCTCTGTTAAATTCAGTAAATTAAATAAAACAATGACGACCTTTTAATTTTTGAAAATTACTTCCCTATTGTTTTTTAAATAAAAATAAAGTGATTTTCGCTCACTTTTCGTTTCGCGAACGCTATTCTAAAACTTCTAACTTACCTGAACTTTAGTGAGTTAGTGACAGAATTTGGCGTCCATCGACGCCATTGAAAGGGAGCGCGAAGGGTCTTGGCAGTGAGAAGTATGTTGATCCGTAGATTAGTAAAGCGCATGAAAAGCGTGAAAATCACCTAGTTTAGGGCGCTCTGCCAATCTTTATACTAGCAGCCTATGGACCAACTTTACTCGTACAGCGTACAACGCCCTTCGCATGCAGTACAATAATGCGTTCAGAATGCGTTGCGCTAAATAATTAAGGTAATTGAATATTTGTAATATAGAAATTCTATGTGAAAATAGTAACAATTCGTTACTAACATAATATGGTGTAAAAATACCGAAATAAATTACATACTTATTATACAACTTTTTTGAACTTGTCATAATTTGTTTACTATTGCAGTAGTGCTCGCATTGCTGTGTTCCGGTTTGAAGGGTAAGGGTGCCGGTGAAACATAATAAACAGGCACATGAGACTTTTTATCTGTATGTCTCAGGGTGGCGGGCGCAGTGCAATACCACATAGGGCGCATCCTAGGTGGACGTGACCTATGAGGTAATGCACTGTTCATAGACAGAGGTTACCGCTTAACATCAGGTGGGCCATCAGCTTGTTCCAACATTCAAGTAGTATAAAATAAAAATAAAAAAAAAGTATAAAAAACATTATAGTAAAGAATATACATCAAAACGGGGAACCGAAACGCGGAACAAGGCCCAAACGGTCGGAGGCTAGGGCTGTAGAGAGAGGAACCTCCCGACTATGTATGCAGAGTCCAGGATTATCGCCTTCTGAATCTGACCCTTGATCCAACCCTTTAGCGAGAGCCTCCTAAGGTATTGGTTGAGGCTCTTCGCTATCAGCCCATTCACTGAAACGACTATCAACTAACTTATTCTTGTTATATGTATCATGTATCATGTGCAGAAATCTTTTATTCCCTGATCCCTAATTCTTAGTGTACAATTCCCTGAGAAAACAAATGTTGTATTAATTTATTCTGGTTAAATCTGCATATAACAATCTATATATATATAAAACAAAGTCGTGTTAGTTACACCACTCATAACTCAAGATCGGCTGGACCGATGTTAGTTATCTCTTTTTTGGTGGATTCTTCTCCGCTCCGAATAGCAGAATAAGTAATAAAATATCGGGGGGGGGGGGGGGGGGGGGCTGTTTTTCACCGGGGGCTCCCCGTACGAAGCCGGGGCGAGTCGCTAGAATATTATAAAACCACATTAAAGTTTTTAACAACATTTGGAAACTCATAAAAACCTAAATTGAGAAAGAACTGCTGTTTAACCGACTCAGTTTATCAGCTGTTTCAGTTAGGCACTTAATCATGCAATTAAACTTCTTGTGTAGCATAGTAGGTAACGGAACGTTAGAGGTTATTGTGAAATGGAACGGCGCGTGCCCGGTCATTGGCCGGAACGCAAGATGGCGTCTGAGCTGTAGAACTGAACTGAGTGGATTTGTAATAAACAAGTAATTAAATAAATGTGTTCCCCTACACTGTTATATTAATACAATACATGGCGCAGCCGACGGAAGATCCGCAATAAAATAATAATAAAATAAACACTGAAACGATGAAACACTGATGGATTTTTTTTCATATAGTCTAAGGGTACATTCATAAGAAACAGCTGATAATGGTTGTTGTATTGAACCATCCATCAAGGCAAGACCATCCGAAATATGCTAAACCGCTGATAATGGTTGTTGTATTGAACCATCCATCAAGGCAAGACCATCCGAAATATGCTAAACCGCTGATAATGGTTGTTGTATTGAACCATCCATCAAGGCAAGACCATCCGAAATATGCTAAACCGTTGATAATGGTTGTTGTATTGAACCATCCATCAAGGCAAGACCATCCGAAATATGCTAAACTAGCGACTCGCCCCGGCTTCGCACGGGTAGCCCCCGGAGAACCCCCCCCCCCCTCCTACCCCTCCCCCCTATATCAATCTCCTGGTTCTAAGCTACCTCCCCACCAATTTTCAGCCAATTCGGTTCACCGTTCTTGAGTTATAAGTTATAATTTTACCCGTTTTTTACACATTTACCACTATATCTTTGCTCCTATTGGTCGTAGCGTGATGTTATATAGCCTATAGCCTTCCTCGATAACTGGACTATCCAACACAAAAATAATTATTCAATTCGAACCAGTAGTTTCGGAGATTAGCGCGTTCAAACAAACAAACAAACAAACTCTTCAGCTTTATAATATTAGTATAGATATACCTCCGCATATAAGTAACAAGTATATGTACATGGATGTCAAACTGAAAACAGTAAAACAAGAAATAGAATCCTACAGCAAAAACTATCAACTAAGACTAGATATAGTCATAGAAACGTACTAGCTGCGGATCGAATCGGACAGCAAATTGGATTATTGTTACTAAAACAGATCGCCAAGAAGAACATAATAAAAAAAACTATAAAAAACTCAATTCAGTTAGCTTTCAGTGTGGTTTTAAAATAATAAAGTTCTTCTGTTCTTGAACACGTTATCTCACCGCCCCGCCGCCCGCCCCGCGGCTCCGTATGTCCTGACAAGCGGCGATGGGCATGCAACCTGTCACGTGCAATGCTAATAATGTTAGGACTTGCCTCTGACTACCCCTAGTAGGGCATCCCTTCGGATCTGAACAGGGGATATTCGAGAATGTTCACTCTGGACTAATAGCATTTATTTGTAAATATATTGTTTGTAACTGCCTCCGTCGTGATCGCCGCCCTGCAACAATACAAAATGACTCAAATATAAACCCCACTATATAACGAGTAAGCTCAATAACCTCTGTGACGCGGCGGACGAGTAGTGGGCTGAGAATCAAGGGGTGTGGGTTCGATTCCCATTGCGGGAAAACTTTATCCGCTAGGAGCATGACCATCGAACTAACCATCAACCATCTATTCATTGTCTTTTATAATGAAGATAAAGTTCACAATTCTACTTGATGCTCCGATGCCAGCCGTTACTACACTAAAATCCGTGAAGTGTAGTGTACCCCACAGTCTACGGTACTACTAGGAAAATAACGTGCCTCGGCAATCGTTGTTCGTGTCTAACTTACGCTTTTTCCATCACTTGCAATTATGTTTCTGTTTCGAAAAACAGATTTACTTCCGTAGTAGTGCTGTAGTTGCTTGTGATGACGTCTTGCAGGCAGCGCGCGAACTCCTCGATCACGTCTTGCACGGGGTCCGCGTCGTCGCGCTGCGCGTCTCTCTCGCCCGCGGCCGCGTTTAGACACCTACCTCATAAGGTGTGATGCGAGGCGGTGATGACGTCTTGCAGGCAGCGCGCGAACTCCTCGATCACGTCTTGCACGGGGTCCGCGTCGTCGCGCTGCGCGTCGCTTTCGCCCGCGGCCGCGATCAGACACTGGCAAACGGCTTCTATCACTTCGGTCGTCATGAAACTGCACGGTTGTCTGCAACATTTACATTTTGTTTCAAAATTAATGTGCCTCACCTTCACATAAGTAAGGTAATCTCTTCTCTTCGGTGAAAGCTGTATTATCAAGAGATCAAGCTTCGCCTCAGGTAAGTTCGCTTGGTCATCCTCAGAGAAGTAAGGTAATCTTCTTCTCTTTGGTGCATGCACTGACCTCAATGTAAATGGACTTCGGGTCACACTGAAAGTTAACCGAATCGAGCCTATATTGTGAATTGACTGAATAATTGTTATTCTGCTCCCTCATAACAATATATTCTACAGTGCTACAAGCATAATTTGGCACGTGGTGCTTTCGAGGAACTAAATCTATAATGATATCAAACAGCGCCACAACAGCGGGCACATGTCGCGCCAAGTTATACTGGTCGGACTGTACTTTCGATTCTTGCGACCATATAATAGAGTAGGATAGTGCTATATAATAATTGTAAAGATTCACGGCGGGCCGGTACGAGATGTCTACTCACTTGACGGGGCCGGCGGCGGCGGGCGCAGGCCGGTACGAGGTGTCGTTCAGTTTCTCGCGCAGCCGCATCGCGTCGCGGCGCCGCACCAGCGTCTCCTCCACGTTGCGGCACCCCACGCACTTGCACATCGCCGTGCACGCTATCTTAGCCTGCAACACAATGAGTTACATCATCATCTGTCCACTGTGGAAGAGGCCTCCCCGTCTACACTAATATTATAAAGAGATGAAGTTTGTATGTAGGAGGTAATCTCCGAAAGTACTAATCCCATTTAAAAAATCTTGTACCAATATTTAGAATGGACTTTCGAGGTGGACGTTGTCTAAATATTATGCCGTTAAAAGAAAAGGGCTTTTCGTGGCGACCAATTTCGCACCTAAACTCGAACAAAAACGATCGACCGAAAGGGTTTTTACGAACACTGCCTTAGCGGTAAGAAATATTTAAATGCTTTCTATAGAAAAGTTGTAGAATACAAAATAGGTCTATAATAAAGACCGCAACGACACATATCTGTATGTTAAGATTAATATACACATATTGATAAAATATGTCTAAAATATATTTATTAGTTTCTATGCATCGAGCAACGCAGGCCTCCGTACCGGAGGGGAGACGCCATAGAGCTGTCAACCGATACATATTTATTCAGAAATATTTGGGGGGGGGGCTTCACGCACTCACTTACACTTTAATGCACACTTTTGTAACCAGTCGTTCTATCGCTATAAACGCACACATCTATAAACAGCAACACATCAAAAATCTTTATACACACATAGATGCTTTCTGTGTACAAACATCATGTTATGTCACAAAATTGACAGTAACATCCGTTCTAGGGACTTCCAGCACTCAAGTCGATAAATGAATAGTATCGATAACTTTTTGGTAAGAACTTACTTTGCCTACCACCAAGGGTCATTTAAAGGATTTAAGGGCGGCTAGGGATGAAGGGAGGGGTTGAACGCTCTCTGTGAAGGGGGAGTTGCTAAACCGCCCCACTTTTCGAGGATAGCACAGAGATCATTTTGTGGATAACTATGATATTTTAGATTAGTAAAAGGTAGTAGTAGGCTGGAGAGAGAGGGGGTTAACGCGGAAACTTAGAGTATAGAGAAAAATCAAGAAAATTTTGAGTACCCCAGGTACAACCTTACTTAACAACAACTCATGAGATGATTAGTTCTTGGGAAAATTGAATTAGAATTTTGTTCAAAGCTTACAATAATTTCATAAAACTATGGGCTGGCAAGTCAAAAGAGACGAAAGGAAAGAAAAGGAAAAAACGCTTTACTTAGCTCCCGTCTTCCTACTAACCTACATAATCCATGACGGTTCTGGCCTCGAAATATACAATGCATTATATATATCTGTCATTCACTGTTATTGTCAAAAACCAAAAACCATGATCCTAAGTGCCAAAAAACTAGATTAGTCATTAAAATTTATAAATAGTTTTTTTTTTATTTCAAGCATGATTATCCCACGACACAGGGGATCCTAGTGTGGGATCAGAACTATGTAGGTATGTGTTGGGTGTGTTAAGTTATGTTGATGCTAAACGATGGTAGGTAAAGTAATACTTAGCGCTATATATAGTGAACAGAAAATCGCGTTGAAAAAAATTATACCTAGCTATATTATTTTTTTCATTCTTTTGTCAATCAAATAGGATTTGAATAGGAAAATCCCACGACACAGGACGGACACTCATGACACGACTTTTCTTGAAAAGGAGTAAACGAGTTCAAACTGGGAAATGCTTTTGTTAATTTATCGTGATCACGTATCCCACAACCTAGGTAGGCATGCAACTTTTTACGAAAAACTATCACACCTCTAGATTTGTAATATCACATAGTAATTTAAATTCATGTCTAGATAAGTTCACTCATGAAAACACTAGTAAAAATAACTTGGAAGCCCTTGCAAGCCTAGCTAGTAATATCTTGGAGCAACACGGCCGCCGCTGGAGGTCACACGAGAGAGACACGAGGAGGTCGCGGCGCTTTACATCAAGTAAAGGCGTTCTCCTCTGGCTATGCACAATTTCATTTGGGCATACGCGTTAGTAAAACTGTTTTACTAACTGTTTTAAAAACTATCCGTTGTAATTTAACATAGTAATTTAAATTCATCTCTGTGTTTAAATATAAACAATCAAGGAAAAGAAGCTTGCTAGCCCTCACCAAGCATGTTTTGCTTTTGCTAGTAATAAAATTGTATCATGATGGGCCAATTGCTCTGTCAGACTGAATCGATCGTGTGACGCATAGAGTAAAACAGTGTGACAGTGCTACAAATACTAAAATGCCGAATCGTTACATTTTCTGCTGTAAATCAAGGTCTGTACCTGAGTGAATTTCATTATATATATATATTTACATACATACATACATAGACACACGCCTTTTTCCCCGAAAGGGTAGACAGAGCCTTAAATGGGCCTCTTTTCACCTTGGTTTTCAACAGTTCTCAATAATATTTTTTTTTTTTTTTTTTTTTTTTATGTTGGACACATTTTACACATTATTATCTAGCCCCAAGCCAAGCAGAGCTTGTGTTATGGACTAGATAACTGATATCCCTAATACAGTACAACAACATTAGTACAATAGATAGTACATAGTACAACAGTACAATACATAAATATTTATTTTGTATTAACATAGAAAATATCCAGAACACCCTGAACCAATATCTGCAGATCGTACAAATATTTGTTCTGAGGCGGGAATCAAACCCGCAACCTCCTGCGTTACAGGCGAACCTTCGTCCTCTGCACCACAGAGGTCGTCAATTTATGGCATAAAATGAATAATTTCAAATTAAAATCATAACAGTTACCTACCTTGTTACATACCAATACCTTCATGGTGATTGGATTAACGGTTAGAAAGTTAGGTTAGGTTAGGCTATGGCGTCTCCCGAATAATATAAATCAAATTTCAATAGTTTGTAAAACATAATAAACGAGCATTTATTTTATCGATAAAAAAATCTACTTTATTATTGAGGCACATCACTAATTTTGTCGTACATAAGAAAACACGGGCAACTTACTTTCAGGAATTTTTGAGAAATAAAAAAAACTGTTAAATGAGCTTAAAGCTATTTCAGTGTGCATTGAGGCTGTTATTGTTACATACATACATACATAGACACACGCCTCTTTCCCCGTAGGGGTAGGCAGAGCCTTAATGGACCTCTTTTCACAGTGGGTTGCACCATCGTGGGAGATAGACGTGACAAGTAGTGAGCTCATCCCTGCCATTGCTTCCCACGACTGACTCAGCTAACGTTAAACACAACGTGCGAAGATTGTACAGTAACCTAACAATTGGCTATCAACGATTTTTTTAAAGCTTCTTTATTTACTTTTAACTGAAAAGCAATTCAATTTTTCAATTTTTCAATTTTTATATCAACCTATTACCTATTGATGTATTTTACAGTGTGTGTGCCGTGTCCGTGCGTCAACCGAGGTCCGTGCTGAAAATCAGCGCTGCAGTTTACTGCAGCATTATGCTGAGCACGGGCCTTTTTTGACGGCAGTATACACGCAGCATAAAACGTGTTCTGTTTGTGTTATTATTGTATTGTATTCCATTATTGTGTGTGTATTTGCTATTCAAAATAAACTATTTCTATCCTATTCTATTCTATTCTAAAAGAGTAAAGTTATTTAAGTATGATCAATATAACCGATTTTGATCAAATTAACCACGCAGTTTTATTCTTATTATAAACTAAAAGCAACCCGCGGTTTCACTCGCATAAGTCTTGATCCTGTGGGAACATCTAAATGCTCTTTTATTTTACAATGCTTTCTTAACACACAGTTTCTTATTCTATCTCTCAAAGTCCACCATACATACTTCTCAAACCTCTCATCTTCAGTGCATTTATTATACTTTCATGTTTATTCTGCCTTAGCAACTTTCGCTACCACCATACATTAGTTTTGGCACTAACACTCCTCTATGCACATCCAGTCGTGCCTTTTTGGATACATTCCGGCTGATAATAAGGCGTTAAGTTCACCTGGTTTCCAGAATTTACTCTCATTTAAATATCATCTTCATGCTTGCCATCTCTTGTAATCAAAGTTCCCAAATGTACAAACTTTTTCATGTTACACTTGTTGTTAATAGTAGTGTGATTTAATTATATTTCTTTAAATATAGTTGCACATGACATTTACGTTGACATATCATCATACACCTCTGCGAGGCACAATGAATCCTTTTACCATACTGGTTCTTTCACCATTGGTCACTAGGCCCCTTTCAGGGACACTATATCTCAAGCTGGTCACTGAACCAAGAAAAAGCCCGTGACACGAAGTAGTAGTAGTTAGTACTTACCGGTTAGTTAGTGGTTACATAGCCATCAAATACAAATACACGTTATTCCACATGTCACATGATGTCGAACGTGTTTAATGAATAGTATTTAGTAATCAAGGATATTAAGTAATCATCCACATCTTGGCTTACTGACATTACACGTTATATACATGTTTACGTCAGCAGAATAAATCCTGAAATGCACATTGATGTATTATACACATTTATATCTACGCTTTTGGTCACTTTTATGTCGCCCTTGTGTCACACGATTAAGTGGAGCTCGATTGAAGAGCGAGCAGGGCAGTCGTAAGTGAATTGGCTTTCATTGCGAATAAATCACGTAACTTGGCAGTGATTTTAGAGTAATGAATGACCAGTGTACTGAAGTGCAGTCGCAGTGAAGAGTGAACCAGTGTTATTGAATAAAATATTCACGGTTTGTTTTGTTAAACCGTTCAGTTTTATTATTTTACCCCGAACACGAACTCAAAAATTACAAAATCTGAGATGGCCACTTTTGTTTTTATACGGCTTAATTTTACTTGGTCAATTTTTATGCAATAAGTTATAATAATTTAATTGAAATTCAGGTACATGTGAAAGGAAACACTATCTTTTTGTAAATTTGATGATCCAATCATTTTTTTACAGCATAAAACTGAACAATTCGGCATTTTTCTTAGAGCTTTATCTCCCACGCGAGTCGATTCAGTCTGACAGAGCGATCGGCGACAGCTAGTTTTTTATAAGCTGTATGCCCTCGAGGGCATTCAATTTAGAGGGGAACTACAGCGGGGAATGCCTTTGATGGCGTCTCCATTCCGTGTTGCTCGATGTTTCTATGTAACGGGGGTATTCGTCGGAATTACTGATACAATGGGGAGCCATAGGCAAAACTAATCTCAGATGGCGCCACCATCGCTGGTGCTTGTCATTTAGTGGTCTTGTCTTTTTCTCATCAGGTACCGGTGTGTACCTTTATTTTTACACTGAAATGCACTACACAGAGGCATGTTTTATACCAGACTATTATTTAATGTTTATATACTAAAATTATCCATTGATATTTGCGACTTTTGACAGTTTTTTTTAACATTGATAGACCTTTGTTTGGCTACGAAACAACACCAGCAATTATGCGCCACCTAGCGTGATAAATAAGCAGTGTGTCTCCCCATTACAAAAATTTACTTACAGATAGCTACATTATCGATGAGTGCTATGGGGTATGGCTATAGCTTTCGCTAGCGGCTACGCCCGCTTTATGTGTATTTCCACTCAACTCCGTAACGGCTAAGCGGATTTTGATGATATTTGGAGCGTGGATGGACGCTGGGGTGAGCACACCCCATGTGGGGACTTGTTTTTTATCCCAACACCATGCATTTCAAGCTGCTGGCAAAAGGCTAGTAAAATGTAAGGAAAACAGAAGGAACAGACACACAAAAATACAGACATACACCTGACAAAAACATAACCTTCCTTTTTTGGGCAGTCAAGTTAAACTAGGAGTATTTGCATTTTACGTTAGTATGAATTTTCTATCGTGTCACCAATTCTTGGTCATCCTTCCTGTCCTGAGGCGTGGGGTTAAGAAAGCCGAATGCGACCGACATTCAGTAGAACGAACCAGTCATCATAATCTGCTACCTATCCCCCGGCATGTTAATCCCGTAGTCGCCTTTTACGACATCCAAGGGAGGAGTTGGAGGAGTCTTATTCTTAGGCCGTGAATAGGTTCACCTACATAGCTCAGGAAGTGACAATGGCCTTACCTCATAGCATTCACAGTAGTTTTTAAGACATCCACTTCTTTTGCAGTTACAGCCTTTCGTATGTCTTCGTATTAGTTCTGGACCGCCAGTCTTCGATTTGCCTATTTTTGGTCTAAAACATAAAAAATACAATTCAATTTTCTGGCACAATATCCTAATAATAGAATTGGCAGGTGTATCGCCCTACAATGCCTGTTAAGGTCACGTCCACCTAGGACGCGCCCTACGTGGTTATCACGGTGTGCTGAACAAAATGCGTCCATGGACAATCTACTATTATCCATCGAGGAATTCCGTTATCCACCATCATCAGATCAGATAGCTGTCACCTTAATATTGTATTGTCATCGGAACTTGACAGGTACCTATGGCAAATTTCGGCTCAATCAAACACCGGGAAGTGGGTCAAATTTAACTTGTATGATTGAATTACACCGGTACAGGTGAAACTAAATAAAAGCTTGTAAAATATAATTGCTTCGAAGTGAATACCGTATGTATAGGCCGGTAGGAACATGAATGTGATTGTTGTCTGTTAAGTATGTATGAACTCTTTGGTTCTCAATAATAAGTATGGATTAAACTAGGTTTAGACCAGGCCTACCTAGAGTAGGCTTAAATATCGACGAAAAACAAACCATCAGCTTTTGTATTAAAGTGGTATATACCAAAGCCGATATTTAGGTCTGGCACAGTAGGCCTGGTCAAAGCCCAGTCTGAACCATCTTTCGTAATAAGACCCTTTAACTCGGACCTATAGTGGCGCTCGTGATGTGTCCAGCCTAAGAATAGACCCCTCCGTCTCAAGGGAAGGTAATGGATTAGTTACCCGGACTTGTTGATAAGATTTGTCCTGGCTGCTAGCTTATTATGGAATGTGTTATTACTGGAACAAAAGCGTTAGTTATGTCAGTCGTGGGAAGCAATGGCGGCGATGAGCTCACCACTTGTCACGTCTATATTCCACGATGGCGCAACCCACTGTGGAAAGAGGCACACTGAGGCTCTGCCTACCCATTCGGGGAAAAAGGCGTGTGCGTACAGACCTTTCACCGTAAGATGTCCCCTGCATTATACTCTTAGTCTGTGTCCCCTGCCTTGGGAATGCCAACATCGAGCAACCCGGAGGCATGCAATGCTCTAAGTGTGCCAACCATAGAAAAATAAATAGTCCATGGCAGGTTCCATCTTAAGGTGAACAGTCTGTATAGTGGTTGGTCGGTTACCTGAAAGCGTTGGGGTTCCTCTCGAGACACGAGCGGATGGACTTCTGTCGGATCTCCTCGTTCTCGAGGTTGTTGCAGCAGTTGTTGCAGTTGCAGTTGTTGCAGAACTCTCCGTTCGCGAAGCAGTCGCAGTACAGCTTGAGGCACTGCGACTTGGTGCAGTTGCACGCCTTGCGCGGCCGCATGTCGAGGCCCGACACTTCCTCTGAAAGTTACATAACAATACAGTTTTATTTACGTACGTCTGGTCGACGTGTGACCCGAAAGCTGGCTCTTGTCTGGCTCAACACATTTTGTCTACACACACTGGGTGTAAGCCTACATTACACAAAAGTTAGCTGAAGAAAATGCTAATTAGCATTAAGTTCGCCTATGTACTGTTTTTTTGTCTTGTGCAATAAATAATTTTCTATCTATCTATCTATTATGGTCTCTCCATTCAGCGTAGCAATGCAGCCAGGAACTTAGCGACGCATTCGTCTGTAGTGAGTTAGATCAGTTGAAATACATTTTTGCATTTAGTACCCAGGCGACCGAGCTTCGCTCAGCTTTTTTTTTCTGTAAAATGGCGTTTTCCCGGAGATGAGACGTAGCTAGATAACGATTTTCGCCCCATAAAACCCCCAAAAAAATGGTTATAATGACTCATCAAAATGGTTAGAGCCGTTTCCGAGATAGCAAAATATATATTTTATATATACAAGTATTGCTTGTATATTAGTAGGATATATCAACTTGTATTAGTTATAGTTATTTCGGTAAATAAAGATGTCTTAGTTGGCATACTTAGCCAATATAACGAATGACAAGTGATGATATCTGCTCTCCTTGTTCCACACGCACAGATTAATTACAAGCAGACAGAGACAGCCAGCATTTTGGAGACTTTTTCGAAAGCAGTGATATGCAAAATTGAGCAGAGTAGCAAAGACATCATCATCAACATGTAGAAGTCCACCGCTGGACACAGGCCTCCCCCAGAGAATGCCACGACAAACTGTCTGGAGCCGCCTCCATCCACCGCCTTCCTGCGACCTCTATAATGTCTTTGGACCATCAAGAGGTGGGGGCCTTCCTAGATTGCGTCTTCCGGTTTGTGATCAGCACTCGAAAACCTTTATGCCCAACAATTGTCAGTTCTGCGAGCTATATGGCTTGCCCATTGCCACTTTAACTTGCCAATTCAGAGCTACTACTATGATATTCGGTGCGATAGATGTACCTGAGTCGAGCGCAAGGGGAGACTCTGGCTGGATGTGTTCAGGGTACGGATGACATTCAGCTTCTACACTGAGGAGAGGCACCTCTTTTCTATCCTCCTGTAAATAAAACACTATTATAAGTTGCGTAAAACAGAAAAGCCCCCTATTAAGTCCGCATTTTAGTTTTAGTTTTTATGAAACCAGTAGACAAACTAGCTTACGGCCCACCTGATGTAAAGTGGTCACCGTCGCTTATGGACACCGGCAACACCGGGGGTATTGTCGATGCGCTGCCTACCCTGACAAGGAAAAGGAAAAATTCCTGTAAAGGAATTTATTAACATTTTTCTTGAAGCGGCACATGTAACCAAGCGGGAAAACCTCAGATGGAAGCTCATTCCATAGTTTGTAGATTGGGAAGAAATGATCTCGAGAAACGAGTCGTACAAACAATCCCAGGGTTCTATGTGCATATTGTGACGGGCCACTACGGAACCCTATAATGCACGTGGCCCAACACGCACTTTGCTGCATTTTTCTCAAGTCGGACACTTGTTCTTACCAAAGAGAGGCGCTGACTACGATACGCTTGTGATTCTTCAGAGTAGAACGATTCGTTTTGCCTTTCCGTGTAGTTGGTCCCCGGCACGATGATTATAGAGTCCTCGTTGTTCAATGCGCTGGTGTCGCTCGCGTCGTGCCCCATGCTGCTCTCAGCCCTGAGCGTGAATGATGCATTCTGTAACAAATTATGCATTCTAAAATACCATAATAATCATAGAATTGAAACTCGTGGTTTTCCCAACCACGAGTTTCAATGTCATATGTATTCGCTGGTCCACCGTCGAACGCGGTCGCGGGCGGTGCTCATGATGAAGAGGCTTCTGAATTCAGTCTCGAAACGTCAGCAAAGCGACGAAATACAGTGGTAGTAAGCCGTTATTTATTTATTTAATACCATAATAATCTATCATCATCATTAACAGCCGTTACTTAGACGTTCACTGCTGGACAGGATCGCACATACAATAAAGTAGGAGAATTTGCCGATCTCCTGGTGTAATCCCTTAGTCGGCTTTTAAGAGGAATTGACCGAGGGTCTATTCTACCACGGCACCCTACGGTAATAACTATTATTTGGGTAGGATATGTAGGTAAGTACTTTTTTTTTATGTTATCATGTCTGTCTGTCTGTCCTTGTATGTCACAGCCTTTTTTTTCCGAAACTATAAGAGCTATACTGTTGAAACTTGGTAGGCAGATGTATTCTGTGAACCGCATTAAGATTTTTACACAAAAATTGAAAAAAAAAAACAATTATTTTTGGGGTTCCCCATACTTAGAACTAAAACTCAATTATTATTTTTATCAATCCTATACGTGTGCGGTATCTATGGATAGGTCTTCAAAAATGATGTTGAGGTTTCTAATATAATTTTTTTCTAAACTGAATATATTTCGCGAGAGACACTTTTAAAGTGGTAAAAAGTGTGTGTCCCTCCCCCCCCCCCATAACTTCTAAAATAAGAGAATGATAAAACTAAAAAAAATATATGATGTACAGTACCATGAAAACTTTCACTCAAAATTGGTTTGAACGAGATCTAGTAAGTAGTTTTTTATTTTTGGGGTTCCCCATACTTAGAACTGAAACTAAAAAAACTTTTTTTCATCATACCCATACGTGTGGGGTATCTATGGATAGGTATCCAAAAATGATATTGAGGTTTCTAACATAATTTTTTTCTAAAAAGTTTGCGCGAGAGACACTTCCAAAGTGGTAAAAAGTGTGTCCCCCATAACTTCTAAAAAAAGAGAATGATACAACTAAAAAATACATATGATGTATATTACCATGTAAACTTTCACTCAAAATTGGTTTGAACGAGATCTAGTAAGTAGTTTTTTTTTAATACGTCATTAATCGTAATCCATCCAAGAACTTTTATATTATGTTACTTGCTGCTACGGAACCCTTCATGGGCGAGTCCGACTCGCACTTGGCCGCTTTTTTATTTATTTAAACGAATGCCGTATTGCAATGTACTTGTTGAGATTTTGTATGAATACACAGATAACTTACACGAATAGTATCTCGTTTATTTCCGTACTCGATTCCAACTTCGTACGTCCTGTTTGTGCCATCCTTCCGAGCTATCTCTTCGCTCACGACTTCAGAAATCAGCGACTGCAGTGTGGGCGGCTGAAATAAAGTACATACATTAGTAAACTAAGCTGCTAAGGAGTGGAACACACTACCGTCGTCGTGTCTTTCCTATAAACTATAATCTGGGTCTCTTCAAGGCAAGAGTCTTCTAGACCTTTGTGCTCCATTTTCGGCCACATCGTCACTTACCAACATTACAACACTTACAAACTACAGGGGTGGGGAGCGGGGACGCTGATTGCAGGGGGCGGAGCGAGGCCATTCTGTACGTCACTATTATCATATTCTGTGCCAATACTGTCCTAGTAAGGATCGCAACTCTTCTAGCGGTCCCAGTGCCCTCACACACCCACAGTCTTTACAAGCTTTTTAGGGTTCAGTAACCAAAAATTACGGAACCCTTATAGATTCGTTATGTGTGTCTGTCTGTCTGCCTGTCCGTGTATGTCACAGCCACTTTTTTCCGAAACTATAAGAGCTAGGCTGTTGAAACTTGGTAAGTAGATGTATTCTGTGAACCGCATTAAGAATTTCACACAAAAATAGAAAAAAAAACAGTAAATTTTTGGGGTTCCCAATACTTAAAACTGAAACTAAAAAAAAAACATCAAAACCATACGTGTGGGGTATCTATGGAGAGGTCTTCAAAAATGATATTGAGGATTCTAATATAATTTTTTTCTAAACTGAATAGTTTGCGCGAGAGACACTTCCAAAGTGGTAAAATGTGTGTCCCCTCCCCCTCGTATCTTCTAAAATAAGAGAATGATAAAACTAAAAAAAAAATATGATGTACATTACCATGTAAACTTCCAACGAAAATTGGTTTGAACGAGATCTATTAAGTAGTTTTTTTTTAATACGTCAAATCGTTATCCATCCAAGAACTTTTATATTATGTTATTTGCTGCTACGGGGAACCCTTCATGGGCGAGTCCGACTCGCACTTGGCCGCTTTATTTACTTGCAATGTTAGTTTGTTTAGATCAAATCTTGCAAAATGAATTAGAATCACTTCTCGACAGCTGATAGTGATTGTATTCAATGTGTAGAACTTTGGGAGTAGGTTCTAAAAATACATAACACCAGGTATTTTTTTCACTTTCAAGTTGACTTCAAAATTATGGATGTTTTTTTTTTTTTTTTTTATAAATGATCTTCGGTTCTCCTATCTATATGAACTGCCCATTCCCACATCAACGTGCTAATTCTGATAGCTATACTATCCAGTAGCTTCTTACCTTCTCTTCAATAGTTTCATCGGGATCTGTACTCCCTCCAACAGTCTCCTCGAGCGGTTGACTGGTGTCCTCAGCCGAGTACTGCTCAGTCGTTGAGTAGTCGATCTCAGCTATCGAGAAGTCATTCGGGTCATAGTTGCTGAGGTTGTACGAGACTCTGTTTGCGTTCTCGTTGTTGGTTTGGTTATACGCTGGCTGTATAGTGCCGTCGCTGTGTTCCACCATCTCGTTGAACTCGAGAGTGACCGCTGGCTCCGCGACGGCTGGTGATGCGCTGGGCGTGCTGATGGCGGGTAGTGACGTCATGGGCGCAGCGCTGGGTGCAGTTGTCATGGGAGTCAGCAGGCTATGAGTCGAACGGGAAGGATGCTGGAAAAAGTTGATGAATTAATTAAGGTGGTTGCTTTTTCATACAAACGTATTTGCACAAATATGGACGAACAGAGTATAATTTTCACACTGAAATGAATGTTGTTGGCTTTTATATTGGTCATTATTTGCGGCAAATCATATTTGGTTGAAGAAAACAGTGGATTTATAGCGAAAATAATATCGAAATTTTAGTCCATACAAGCAATTTCGATGTTATTTTCGCTATTAGTCCACTGTTTTCTTCAACCAAATATGATTTGCCGCAAATAATGACCAATATAAAAGCAAACCAGTCAAAGACAAAAAAAAACTATGAAATTGTGGAACTTAAATATCAATGAAAAATACAAAATGTGGATTCAAATTGGTTTCAGAATAGCATATAAAATAAATAAATAAAGATTTTTTATTCAGACAATTTAGTCCATAGTGTTAGCACAGATAAAAGAATACTATACTAGTACAGATACCTCATGCCATACAACAAAACGTGACCGCCATAACTCGGGCTATTCTGCGGGCTATTTTGTTTGCCTTACCTGGGCGCTAGATGCCGCTAGCAGGATAATGATAGCTAGAGCCACCTAGCTCCTGCAACTGTAATTACTGCGTAAAACGCGCACACACTCAATAGATGGCGTTTGTGAAAAAAACTTTTACACAGGGTGATTGGAAGATGAGTGCAAAGCTGTAAGGGAAAGGTAGTCTTTTCAAGATATAAAACATCAGCCTCGACTTTGGACTGAAGATCGACCGCAGCAAAACGAAAGTGATAATTGTTGACCGTATCAATAACAACTTGCCGGAAGTCAAGCAAATCGCAAACTGTGATGTGGTCCAACCATACATTTACCTCGGATCTTTGATCACAAACAATGGTGGATACGTTGACGAAATCAAGCGGCGTATGGCGATTTCTAGGTCCGCCATGGATAAGCTGAGGAAGATATGAAAAAATCGTAGCATAACGAAATCTACTAAGATCCGTCTCGTTAGAGCGTTGGTGTTTCCCATATTCCTCTATGCTGCAGAAACATGGACTCTTAGGGAGAGCGAGAAAAAGAGCAAAGATGAGATGTGGTGCTGGAGAAGAATGCTTGGGGTTTCGTGGACTGAGTTTCGTACCAATCAGTCTATACTCCAAGAACTCGGCATCATGCAGCGACTATCATCTAAAAAAAACAAAGATTTAGAGAATCAGGTTTTTGACACTTACCTAGTTAAAAAAACGGATGGTGCTTTTGTGTTCAAACCTTTTTGAATACATGCTTGGTATTCATACTCTTTTATTTGAGGTATCATTTTCGCGGATATATTACAAATTAATAAAATTGGGACCTAAAAACCAGATTGAGGGAGAAAATTTAAAATTTTAGGCATTCTTATAAAACAAAATTTTAATTCAATTTATTAATTTATTGGTGCTCAAAATTATTGCCACGATTCCCAACAACACAAGCAAGGGCCCGTCGTGTCACTTCGGTTGTAGTTACTTTCAACATCATCTCCAGCTTCATCGTTTCAAACGCTGAATTAATTCTTTCTTTTCATGTGCCTATTCAAAAAAGTTTGAACAAAAAAGCACCATTTGTTTTTTTAACTAAGTTTCCAAAAACCTGATTCTTTAAATCTTTTAATTTTTTTGTGAATTAAAGTGTCTGTACTGAAAATATCTGATGACGCCGATGCAGACCATGTATTCTTAGATTGCTTACACATTACTTAAATTATAAAATAAAATAAAAGAAAACATTAATCAATAAAACTGGCAATTATTAGCAATTAACTGAAAATTTCTGAGTATTACGAAAAAAAAACGGCACAAAAGGAAATAGTCGGACTTCGTCTTATAACTATTATGGCTGAAATAGTTCTAAATGGTCTAGACAACCTTCCCCTAACAGCTTTGCACCCATCTTCCAATCACCCTGTATGACGATTATGATTTTTCAAACTCAACAGATGACCCGCTCGTGACTTCGTCCGCGCGTAGTCAGAATACTTTCCCGGCGTGCAGAAAACAACTTTAACATTAACAACCACAGCGTGACATGACTTTTGAAACGAACGAACATTCAAGTATTTCAATTTAATTTCCCACTCCTGAAAATATTTTAATACCAACAACTACCTATACCGTGAAACTATATTTTACGTCGAAATACGCTAAAATACACAGCCATATTTCGTTCCCGTGGCATTTTTCGTATATTGCAAATTTTTATGTTTTTTAATTTTATTTGAGGAAAGTACCTATGAACCAGTTACGAAACGCCGGTTTCTTTGACGGCCGAAGCGGAAATTACAAGTAACTATCTACTGCTAACGCTTTCCGAAATACAGAGCATTTTTGTATTACGTTAGAATCATTTAGCTTATGAATTTTCAAAATTCCTTTCTTAGTTACAACCCCAAACACACACAGGGTTAACACACCCTCCAAATTTCAAGTCTCTACGCGGTTTAGACTGTGCGTTGGCACTCGGTCAGTCAGTCATTCAGGACATTGTCTTTTATATATATATATATATATATTCGTCTTTGGACAAAATGATATTAAATGATGTCTGACATTTTATTTGAAAATTTTAGAATAAAAAAGAAATACTAGTTTTCTCTTTCATTTCGGGCATGACGTCCTAGGCGTGTCACCTGTTTTTTTTTAAAATAACGCCATCTATCACGTCTTTTCTACCTGTGGTACTACAAACAAACTGGTGTCATCATCAATTTAGTTCAAATTATTACCATCAGGAAAAAGACAAAAATAAATGTTTGTAAAAATTATTAAACTTGATTGTAGATACATTTATTTAATTTTCCCGTGTTGTGGGTATTTTTTGATATTAGAAAATATTTTTTCAAGACCTAATATTGTTTTTTACATACTTCAATACCAAATCTATACCTGTAACGCCATCTATTGAACTTTAATAGAACAATATTTTTTTTGTATGGGATGAGACCCCGTGGTGTTAGTGTGTGTTAGTGTTATAGTGTATAGCTTATAACTATTTTTAAGATAACTGTGAATCCTAGATAAAAAAAAAAAAAGTCAAGATTCTTTGAAAAACACGACCAGTACGCGAGTGCCAACATACACATACACCCGGACAGATTTCAGAGCAAATTTTTTAGATATTGAAAGGACTTCGCTCGCTCGGTCAAAAAAATATTAACCGCAAAATTAGGGGATCCAACCCACGACTGTCCCCTAGATTCAGGGTGCACTAACCACTGCGCAGCCACTGTCCGCGTCAAGTCGAATTCTTGGGACGTTATAATTTCATAAGATTATTTTTCCCATAGCGTGGGTAAAACCAATAAGCATTACATCTAAGGTCACGTCCACCTAGGACGCGTCCTACGAGGCATTGCACTGCCACTGCTGTATCCGAGTGCGTTCGGCGCGACAATGTATAGTAAAACTCACGGTAATAGATTGCGAAGCAGCTTTCGACACGGGAGCTATCCGCACTAATTTCTTCTGCGATTTGAGCGCCTTCACGACTCCTGGAAAACACAATTTTTCACTTTAATAGATTGTTTTTGCAATAATTATGACAACTGACTGATTCGAAAATACAAATTTAAAACTGTTGTTATTTTGAAATTGAGTGCATTCCATTCCATATTCGTTTTAATTCAATTAGTTTCTTTATTTTAGAATCATTTTATGGGACCTTGTGCTAAAAAGGTGTGAAACACGGCAAACAATCAACTTCAAAAAACTAAAACCCGCTTACGGAGACATTTTACTTTTCACCGACTGCGGCGAAGCCATAACAGGAGCGTTATGAGTTTGACCTGTATGTATGTATGTCCGTCCCTATGTTCCCTCGTTACTACTGTTTTTTGATGAATGATATGTAGTTAGATTCGTCTTTACTAAGAGAGTGGTTTTAATATACCCAGTGTATAATAAAACTAGTAGTTCTTCCAACTGTAGACCTCGCAAGCACCAACTTGTATAGAACTACGCATCATGTCGATCAGTGACATATTTTTTTTCGGCACCCAACATTCACTCCTCTATGAGGAGAAAGCCTCCAAATAAGAACAATCAGCTGTTGTATGCGCCTTAACAGGAATTAGTGAGAAAAGTTTCTGAATTACCTTTATTACCCGATACAGCGGTGGGGTGTGCTATGGAAGGCGGCTGAGCGCCGGCTACTTTCTCCGCCGTCATTTGGATTACATTCCCTGTAAACAAATAACCAAATAACACCCGTAACATAGCACAACACCCAACAGTCACATACATGAGAGGATAAGGATGAGTACGTTTGGCACGCGAACATTTGTGTCTGTGTTTTTATTTCCGTTTCACGGTAAAAATGTCTAAGTTCAACTTGGAAAGTGCTTTTGGCGATTTATTGGAGAAGGTTGAAGTGCTGTCTTCAAAAATTACAACGCAATCGGTTGCGATTGAGTCCCAAAATAAGAAAATTGAAGATCAACAGCGGGCGATTGACTACTTTTCGTCCATTATTGTTAAACAAAAGAGGGTATTAGAACATCTCTCCAACAAAGTTGAAGAACTTATTGAATCATCGGTGGCGGCTAAGAGCGGGATGGATGTACGGACTGCGCCGGTAACTGCGCCACAAGTGAGCGAGACGGCTTGTGTTGGTTTTGACTCGGAACTTGTATCGCAGAATGTAACGGTGCGTCCACACCGGGCAGCTGAGTGGTCCAAAAGGATGATTGCTGATGGTTTATCTAATAGCAGGCCTGGTTCAGATGTCATTCGAGATAATAGTGACATGGTCTTGGGGGATAAACCAGCTAATGTGGCTTCGGAAAAGTGGACGGTGGTGGACTACCAGAAGAAAGCTAATAAGGTTCAGCTTAACGCTGTTCAGAAAGGAGGGAACGCACAAATTTCTACTTTCCAGGCGATCAAGAAGAAGAAATTCTTGCACGTATGGTCGCTCCACCTGGACACTACTGAGGAGGCTATTACCGAGCACATAACTACAACTTGTGGTTCTACGGATGTAAAGGTTGAGAAAATCATCCCTAAAACCAAAAGAGACTATTCTTCATTTATGGTCGGGGTTCCGGAATCGGATTTCGGAAAGATTAATAACGCTGAATGTTGGCCATTAAATGCTAATTTCAATGAATGGGTGTGGTTTCGAGTCCCCCGTAAACCAACTAAAGGCAGCGAAATCTAAGGATAGATTAATTCAGGTTTACTACCAGAACGTACGAGGGCTTCGAACAAAAACTACTAAATTTTTTACCAATTTGTTGTCATCCACATATGACTTATTCGCTATTACGGAATCCGGTTTAAATAGTTCAATACATGACGGAGAACTTATTCCACTTGACTACAAGATACTGCGATGTGATCGAGCTGATGGCCGTAAACAGGGAGGCGTGTTTCTAGCGGCGTCATCGCGCTATGAGTTGAAGCCCGTTCCAGTCGGCGATGTGAACACTGCTTTATTTGAGATTGTCAGTGCGACGGTACACCTGAGAAATGTTTTGTTGTTTATGTGCTGTGTAATTTACATTCCACCTAAAAGTGATGCCACTGAGTATATGCATTTATTTCATATTTTAGAATCAATATGTGTTAAGTTCGATAAGGTTATAGTGTTGGGTGATTTTAATATGCCTTCGGCGTCGGTGGAAATACAAAGTTATATGGAATATGTGAATGCTTTCTGTGGATTTCGGCAGGTAAATAATGTACATAATATTAATAACCGTACTTTAGACTTAGTGCTGTCGGCATTACCGGCTGGTGACTTGGAGGTATATTTGTCTGACGAGCCCCTGGTGCCTATAGACGTGCAGCACCCGCCGCTGGTCGCCTGTATGACGTCAGCAGGCACCCCACGAGTGGGCCACCGATCACTATTGAACCCTCCTGCTAACGAGCTTCTTGACCATTATCGTTGGAACTTTTCTAAATGTAATTTTTCTATGTTGTACTATAAGCTTGAGTGTATTGATTGGGATAAGTTGTACGATATTGATAGTTCTGAGGTGGCTTTGGCTTATCTGTATGAAGTAACTAATGAGGCTATTGACGATTGTACACCGAGAAAGCGTCCTGATATACTTACGAGCACAAATAGGTCTCGATTTAATTACCCGGATTGGTTCACGGCTGATTTGATTCGCGATATTGAGCGAAAGTGGCGTTATCACAAATTATTTAAAAAATCAGGATCTAAAAGCGATTACGCAATATTTTCCAAATATCGGTCTATAGTAAAGGAGAAGCTAACTGCAACTTTCGACGCTTACCAGGAGAGGTTGCAATCAAATTTTATGAATGATCCTAAGTCTTTTTGGAGCTTTATTAGGCGTAAACAATCAAAGCGTGATAAAACTCGAGTTACTAAAGACGGAGTGGAGTTAAAAGATGAGGAGTGTGCCGAGTGCTTCGCCTCATATTTTCACTCGGTGTATAGTCCGAGCAGGCCGAGGCTCGACCCGAGGGAGGCGGAGCGCGCGGCGAGTCGAGGCGTGGACTCCGCGCGGGTACATGTTGGCCAACTTACTCCAAGTGACCTTCGCGTTGCGCTTCGTACACTTAAGCCAAAGCATTCAGTAGGTCCCGACGGTATACCTCCTTACATAATTAAAGATTGTCGTGTGGTTTTAGAGAAGCCGTTGTTGCACGTTTTTAACCGGTGCTTAAAAGAATGCCACTATCCGGATCGGTGGAAAACGACCCGAGTTATCCCGGTACCCAAAGGAGGCGGCGGAGCAGATGTGAGTGGATACCGGCCGATCGCTGTGCTGTCGGCGTTCGCTAAGGTTTTTGAATCTGTTTTACACAAGTGTATCTATTCGCAAGTGAATGCGCGACTCACGGACGTGCAGCATGGTTTCCGGCCAGGTCGAAGTACGGGGAGTAACCTGCTTTCATTCGTGTCGCACTTGTTGCCAGCCGTCGACGCGGGGGGGCAGGTGGACTCCGCGTACTTCGACTTCCAAAAAGCTTTTGACACTGTCGATAATGACATCCTACTTTCGAAATTGTCTGCAATCGGATTCACACCCCATCTCCTTGAGTTCTTTGCAAGCTACCTGGGTGAGCGCCGGCAGTACGTAGAGTATGCGGGTTACAACTCAAGCCCATATTACACATTTTCGGGGGTGAGCCAGGGGAGCAATCTTGGCCCCCTGGAGTTCATCATCATGGTAAACGATCTCCCTGAGGTCATTAAGGAGGCAAAGTGTTTGCTTTTCGCGGATGATCTTAAGGTATTTCTCACAGTAGCAGACACTTCAGATTGTGAACGGCTCCAGGGGGATATAGATAGGCTGGTTCTATGGAGTGAAAGAAATAAGCTGCGTTTTAATGTATCTAAGTGTTGTGTGGTGAGCTACAGTCGCACGCGCGTGCCGCTGCGGCATCTGTATGAGGTCGCGGGCGAGATGCTGCCGCGAGCGACGCGAGTGCGTGACCTAGGCCTTGAAATGGTACCAGATTTAACGTTTCGCCAACACATCATTAACGTATGCGCCAAGTCCTTCAGAAGTATGGGTTTTATTCTGAGGCAAAGTACGAACTTCAGGAATACTTGTATTGTAAAGACTCTGTACAATGCATTGGTGCGGAGCCATTTAGAAACGAATGCCTTAATATGGAATCCCCACGAAGCCAAGTACAGGCTAATGATTGAGAAAATACAAAATAAGTTTGCACGCTTTTTGTACCTGAAGGAGTACGGGGTATACCCTTACTACCCTCTGATGTACCCGAGTTTGTTCATATTGGGTATGGTCGGGTACTGTCGACTGTCGGTGAGGAGGGATGTGGCGCTGGTCAAGTACGTGGTGCGAGTGTTGCGCGGGCTCGTGCATCACGAGGAGGTGCTCGCGGCGCTGCGGCTGCGCGCGCCCGACGAGTACGTGGGCGCGCGCCGCCGCCCCGCTATGCTCAGTCAGCCAACATCTAGAACTAACTTGCTCAAATTTGCCCCAATGTCACACGCCATCCGTTTAGTTAATATTCTCTCAGAGAACAATGTTGACATTTTTTGTCATAGCTTGCCGAAGCTCATGGAAATGGCGCAGCTTGTTTTAGAGAATATTTAATGCAAGTACTTAGTGTTAGTTATTATTGTATGTCTATCCTCGGTAGGCGTTACCTACTTATTCTAAGCTTGGTTGTTTTTATTTTTTATTGTTATATAATTGTGTGCATGCAACATCGCTTTGGATTTCTGTTATGGTGTTGTACTTGTTTCTTAATAAAAAAAAAAAAAAAAAAATACATAGTCCTGATTTAGGACAGTATGTGACACTAGGATTCCATGTCGTAGATATATCAGGAACAATGAGTACCCTGGTACCACAACACCCAGACCGGGAACGAATATTTGCAGATCATAAAAAAAAAAACACAAATAATAAATATAAAAAATGCTCTCACCTTTTCTAACTTTATATTTTTGTTTAATTCGTGTCAAACTTTCATATCGTCGGTTCATTCTTGGTCACCTTACGTGGAGTCTGTGACCAGCTTCAAATTGAGTGACAATTGTGAAAGAACCAGTAAGTCGAAAGGGTTCCGTGCGCCTCGCTGAGGCTCCTAAATTTAATATTTTTGTTGTCTGGTTGTTGGTTGGTTTTGTTATACACACCTTTACTATCAGTGAAGACGAAGTTCGTTGAAGGAACGGCCATTTGTTTGGCAGCTGGCTTTTGAGCGGGCTGATTCGTCACCAACTTGATGTACTGGATCTGTGGAGACATGTCTACATCAACAACGGTCAACCATTACCAGCGACAATACCACCACAATTTGATAGAGAAAAGAGAGGTAGAGTGTGAAATGAACTGACTCTTCGGGTCAGAAAAAGTGTCCGGACCAAAAGAGAAACAAAACGCATAAGCCATCTCATAATATAGCTTGTGAGACCATATTTTAAGAAATTAAAAACATTTGCATACGTAATATTACACATTTAGATTCTAAATTTAGAATATTTTTCTTTTGATACCAAATATGAATATATAATCTCAAATATGATAATCTCAATTAATTTTTTAATATTTTAATGTGTGCGCCATTTTTTTATTTAAATTATGAAAATATATCCACCCGCAATTAAGAAGAATCTTACTCCATATCATTCACCCAAATCGGTTCAGCCGTTTTAGTAGTTACAGTTCAAACACATAAACACGTTCCTCATCTTTTGGCTTCGCCGCTGTCGGGTAAAAATAAACAATTCTGTCAAGTTCTATCCGCCCATTGCTGCTGGATTATTGAACACATTTGAAGGACCCGGAAGGAAAGAGAGTGTGAACCGGCGGTGTATCGAAATCATTTGCCATCGTTCTTATTTTCAAAGGTGCCATTTTTGGCGTTGATAATGTATGGAATGCCATCGTAGAGTTATTAGAAAGTCTGTGCCTCAATAACACCAATATTGCGATCACTAATCCGCGTGGTGATTATGCCTTCCTGCCATAGCTTTCCAGCAGTGGACGTCTGATGATGATGACTAAAAACACTTACACCTTTGCCGGGTACGTTGATAGGGTGGTATTGAGTGCGCTGCCCCATACTGCCGGTGTCTTTGATCACCTGCAACAGTGCAATCATTCAATCAATATTCGATAATACAAAAAATTTGAGGCGTCGTAGCTAGGGGCTTGCGGCAGGGGGGCGCAGATCTGCAGCCTGCGGGCCACTAACTTTTAATGCAATATTGACTGCTCTCGCTCCTAAAAACACCAGATTTTCACGTCTCATCCCGCTCGCCGGAAACATAAGTCACAATATTGATTGCTCTCGCTCTTAAAAACACTAAATTTTCGCGTCTCATTCCGCTCGCCGGAAACTTCAGTTGCAATATTGACTGCTCTCGCACTTAAAAACACTAAATTTTCGCGTCTCATTCCGTTCGCCGGAAACATCAAATGCAATATTGACTGCTCTCGCTCTTAAAAACACTAAATTTTCGCGTCTCATTCCGCTCGCCGGAAACTTCAGTTGCAATATTGACTGCTTTCGCTCTTAAAAACACAAATTTTTCGCGTCTCATTCTGCTCGCCGGTAACTTATATTGCGGTCAGTACTAGCGATGCTAAAATGTACAACTTAAATTGCACTTTCAATTTATTGTATTCCTTATCTTCATACAAAGTAAGTTTTGGGGGCACTAAATTCGAATGTTGCCCTCGGCGCTCCCGACCTTAACTACGACACTGTCTCTACCATCTATAATTAACTTACTTGAGTGGTGGAAGTGGGCGCAGTTGTTCTTATTAATACTTTCTGGTTCGAATTTGATGATATCACCACCTGTTTCGTGGTTACATTGCCTGAAAGATTTTTATATATTAAATAAACTAAAAAATCAAATAGAGTTTAAAGAAAAAATAAAAATAAATTGTGAGTCTTATACCTTGCGAAACCTGCACCACTTTTGGGCTTTGCGATTTGATCGCGATTATTTGTTTTTTGCCGGCAATTTTGAAGTTTTGTACGACCTGAAAACAAAATATTATTGGTATAGCTTAACTGAGTCAGTCCCTGAGGTATGGGAGCGGTACGGGAGGGGTGTTTTCGTCTCTTAGATTATCCGATGACATGTGACATGATGTGAACAAAACATCCGTCCCGTACCGCTCCCATACCTCAGGGTCTGACTCGGTTAAGCGCTAGACCTGTAGTTTAATATGCTAGCCAAAAACTCGCTACCAGTGGGGTGATAAAACGTGGGAGTGAAACAGTATAAAAATCGTTCTCCGACGTTGGAGATCGCGGTCAATGGAGGGAATACCAATTTTTTTTTTTTTTTAACAGTCCTGCCTGAGCCCACACTTGCATCCTCTATGTATGTCAGGAAATACGTGTACTACGGTACCACCAATAAAAGCGTTTATCGTTAATGACCTTGTTCCCTCCTATCGATATAGGCACCGTCTTCTGCTGCATCACGTACCGCGCCTGCGGCCCGCTGGCCGGCAGCATCTTGGTGAGCACGCCCGAGGTGGAGCTCTGCTCTGCGCCGGACTGACCTGCGAGCCATACCAACATGTTTTATACATATATACACACGCCATTTGCCCGAAAGGGTAGGCAGAGCCTCAATTGGGCCTCTTTTCACTATGGGTTGCACCATAGCGGGAGTATTGGAGTATTAGTAGAGGTTTGTTAGTAGTAGAGCTTTTTTGTAAAAGAGTTTGTCCGAGGAAGTACCACCATACCTATTTCAGCCGCACCAAAGCAAAGCAGCAGTGCAAAGCAGTAGTGTTCGCATTACTGTGTTCCGGTTTGAAGGGTATGGTTGCCGCTGAAATTACAGGCACAGGAGACTTTCCATCTTTATTTCTCAGGGTGACGGGCGCAGTGCAATGCGTACTTGGTGGACGTGACCTATGTGATAATGCACTGTTCATAGGCAGAGGGTACCGCTTAACATCAGGTTGGCCATATGCTTGTTCCGTAATATGAATTAGTTTTAAAAAAAAAAGTGACAAGTGGTGAGCTCATCGCCGCTATTGCTTCCCACGACTGACACTGCTAACGCTTTCTTCCAGTAATACACAATTACACAGTAAACACATTCCTTAAATAAGCTAGCAGCCAGGACAAATCTTACAAACAAGTCCGGGTAATCCCTTAGTCGGCTTTTACGACAACCACGGGAGGAGATGGAGGGGTCTATTCTTGGGCCGGTACACACCAGGGCTACGATATACATCATTCAACGAGCCGAGTGCCCGTGAGGAAATCAATGTTCAAGACTCTAAATTAACGTTTCGCTTGAGGCGCGACATTCAAATTTTATTGTGTTTTTTGCGAATCACAGCGCATCATCAACACATCTTGAGATATCGATATATCATTTTGCGAAAACTACCAGAACTAACACACATGTTTTGATTGATAGTGTCTCATAAATAATTTGTTATAATGTGTTTATAATTTGTTTAGCTATGAATGTCAATGAACAAAAAAAAAACAGCAAAAAACGTTGAATGACATTCGTAGCTAAACGAATTATATTTATGAGACACTATCAATCACAGAATGTGACTTAGGTTAGGTTAGGTTAATCAGGTTTCATTGTAGTATTTCGCGCTACTACAAGCATGCGCTTTTTCTTCCTTTTAGCGAAACGCCATCATTCTTACACCCAAATCTTCCTATTCCGTGACTGATTTGTTTAGCGCTGAATGCTTTTTTATACAACTTGTAATGACGGAACAAGCAGATCCCATTTGATGTTAGCGGTACCCTCTGCCTATGAACAGTGCATGATCCCATAGGTTACGTCCACCTAGGACGCGAACTATGCGGCATTGCACATCGCCCGCCACCCTGAGACATAAAGATGAAAAATCTGATGTGCCTGCAATTTCACCGGCACCCATACTCTTCAAAACCGAACACAGCAATGCGAGCACTTATAATGATACGTACCTTGTAGTTGGATGAATTTGAGCATGGGTTTGGGGCCCTTATTTGTGTTTGACAAAAGTTGTGCCTGGTCTTTAGAGCACGCAACTTGGTACTGCAGACCACTCGATGAAGTTTTTATGACGCCCTCGCCTGAAGTCGACGACATTAGTTTAATCTTTTTTGGCACCATCACCAGTTGCCTGCCTAGCTGAGCTGAAATGGAGAACACCAAGAGATTAATATTCGCACGATATTAAAGTACTTTAATTTAAGAAGACCTCTGTGGCGGCGCGGGCGAACGTTCGACTGCGACGCCGCAGGTTGCGGGTTCGATTCCCGCCTCGGAACAAATATTTGTGCAATATGCAGATATTTGTTCAGGGTGTTCTGGGTATTTTCTATGCATAATAAAAAATATCTATCTATGTTATATATTGTATTAAGTATATCAGTTATCTAGTACCCATAACACAAGCTCTGCTTAGCTTGGGGCTAGATAATGTTACATTGTGTAAACTGTCCAGCATTATTTATTTATTTATTTATTTACTTTTCATGTACGTTCCAATAGCCGGTTCTGTTATTGAAATCAGTGTATTATTTTCAATGTTATGAGGCGTATTAATGTATAATTGTACCATGGACTAAAATCAACGCCGAGGTTGACGACCTGAGGCGCGGTGGCGAGGAGCCGGCTGAAATGCGTGAGGTTCGATTCTTGTGCGGGACAAATGTTTGTATGATCTGCAAATATTTGATCCGGGTCTGTGTGGTGTGGTAGCATGGTACTCGTAGTCTCTGATACCCACGACACAGGGGATCCTAGTGTGGGATCAGAACTATGTATATACTGCTGGGTGTTATGTATCAAAGTAACCTTTATTACGGAAGAGCGAGACCCTCTAACACAGGTATTTTTCTTACTTAAAAGAGGGTCCCCTCCCCACCAATGATATTGTATCCGAGATTAAATTTAACGAAATAAAGTATTTGTATTTTGTTGTATGTGTATGTTATATAAATGAATACCCACTTTTGAAACTCTGTGATGCAGCGCAATTTCGCGATATCTTCACAGCATATCGCGAATTGTACCTTACCTCACTCCTCTCCCCCCCTCTCACCATCATCGTATGTAAAAATAACTCAAATCAGGTCAACAACAATTCTATTGTCTAATGGCTCAGCGACTAGAATTAGAGGTGGCATAGCTTTCCGGTTCTTAGATTAAATACATTAAGTGTAATTTATGAGGCACTAACCTAAAACAGTGTTTCCTTTCCCGTCACTGGTTATAGGAATCTTTTTTATGGAACCAACATTATGTTTGTTTGCTATAAGTGCAACTGGTTTTGGGGCAATTGCATAATGAACAGCCTTGGTCGGGACTGGTTTCGGCGCTATGGCTACTTGACGGGGTGGTGCGGAGGCCACCATCCGCTTTGTAGGCCTTGTCTGAACCTGGAAATACAATCAAACATTTTTAACAACTTAGCACAATTAAATTAATCATTGTGTTACTGTGTTGTTATTGGCCTAATATGCAAGCTCAAAGTCGCACCAAGGGCTATGAAGAGAGTGAGGTATTCTATGTTTTACCAGAGAATTTATATTTAAAGTATGTGTAAGTCGCGCAAAGGGCTGAGAAATGAGGAGGTATGTGGAAGGAAATGAGGAAATCATAAATCAAAAAGTAAAAGAACCATTGTCACCATCAGCTCTCAGGCATTCCAACTATGAACCGAGGCTCAGGCACTGATTTTGACACTGTGTCCGAGTCTTGATTCAGTTTGTGTCTAGTTCTGGAATACGGGCTAAAGATTTAGAATGTTGAAGACAAAATAAGTGGAATCTGCGCAGGTGGTGCTGGGATTATTTATTGATTCCTAAAAACAACCGTAAAGTCACGAGTGTTACAGCTGTGACATTGGAAGCTGAGAAGAGTGTATGTACAAAATAAAACAACTTTTTAACCAGATTTTTTGAAACGGTCTAGATTGTAATTTAGAAAGCAGTACTCACTTTTTGTGGGACCGGATTAGTGGCTGCCTGCGGAGCTTTTAGTAAAGTCTGCAAGCTAGGGGTTGCAAGCTCATGTTGTACAGTCAGCTGATTCAATTGCTGTCAACATAACACAGTATTAATGATGTATTACCAAAAATTTCAAATGGTTTTTAACATTTATGCAATCATTGAATAAGAAATATTAAAACTTTTGATAAGATCACAAAGTGAAGGAATAGTTGTCAGAATAAAAGTTCGTCTGGTTTTAGATATAATCGGAGGTTTTACTTACATTTTGATCGACCATTATGTTAGAGGAAGATGCACCATCACTTTGTACAGTGTACTCTTGAAAGGGAAATGGATCCTCGATGAGATCGGAAACTGAAAATTTATAATTATTGAGCATAGCAGAGTCCTATTTAAATTTAATTAAACGGTTAGCCGGGAGGTTTCCAAATGAAACACAATCAGATAGCATACATTGATAGTTTCACACTAATTTCTCGGTTCAATCCATTGTCAAACTAGTTAATAGGTTCGAGTCCCGCAGGATTTTTAAATCCACATTGAATTATGAACTTTCTTATAATGATTACCTATAACTTCATCATTGACTGTCTCCATTATAGTGTGTGGCTGATCCCCAACATCATCCATGTCCATTGTTATGTTGAGACTACCACTATCCTCCAGTGGTATGTCCTCCTGGTTGACCACATCTTCCGAATGGTCAAAGTCCATCTTTAAACAAAACTTCTTTTTAGAAATCAAGATTTTGTGAAGTTCATCTTGGTCTATTAACAATATGTTACCACAGTGTTATGTTATAGTGGTAATTAGCCGTTTATCTTTTAATAATATGTTACCACTTTCATAAAAGACTTGATAGCTGAGGTATAAGTTCACACTCGTCTTTCTACATTGAGCTAACATGGATATTCAGATGATAGTCAGTGTAGCAGGCTGTCTCAATATCTATCAGCTTAATATTTCAAAACTATTATCACAGAAGAAGCAATAAAAGAACATGTCAAACTTAAATGTTATTTTATGTCAATAAATAAAAACAATTAATTTTGAAGAGATTTTTTAGGTCATCTTTCTGATTTTCCAGAGTATTTTTGTCATAAAGACTTGTATAGTATTTTTGTATTGAGACTTCTTATCTTAGAATGCGATTTGTTTACATAGATGTAAGAAATACTTACTACACCGTCGAGGGTCAGAGAATCCTCTAAATTATGATCCATGTTGTATCAAAATAAAGCAATATAATATATATATAACATGAGTTTAAAGAGACTGAACACCCACTGACTGAACACTGCACAATATTATTCGTCTCTTCACTACATTCTGTGTCTATTTTCGAAAAGATACCACATAAAGTTTAAATCACGCCGCCATTTTAGGTTGTCAAAAATTGCTCATTGGAGCCAGTTGAAAACAAATCGACGCATTTAGAAAAATTGATTTTGAGACAAGAATATCAAACGAAGTTCCATAAAATTTATTCAAAGGGATTATTGTACTCAGAAGTTTTAACTAAAATGAAAACACAACATCTCAAAAGAGTTTTGAGCAAAATAATCACAAAAAAGCACAAAATGTATATAGCGCTTCTTTTAATTTTTACGTCACTTTTTTGTCCACTTATGACAACATTTGAAAACAAACTTATTTTCTAGTTAGTGATGTTCCGATTTTCCAACCAAAGAGAAAAATAATATAATAATCTTTACTTCAGGCAAATTGGGATGAGTCTGCGATCACGTAGTTCTGTGATCGCAGGGATAAGTACAGTAAAATTATACTAAACAGAAACGTATAGACTAACATTATATTTTATACATAATGTTAGCTGAGCTTGTTTTTGATGATAGTATAATATCATTTAAACACAGTGGTACAATAAAGTTATTTACTTTTCATATTAATAAAATTAACTTCATCTGCAGACACAAGATGACAGACATGACAATTAAAATGGTTGCTAGGTAACAACTAGACAAAACTCTACACCTAGAGCAAAGTGCATTAGGTACAATAATTATAACCTTCATGGTACAACACCCCCACTTAATCCACTATGCTGTGTGCAGAACACATGTTTCTGCTTACCAACTCCCTTTGTCATCATATCAGCAGGCATAAGGGTAGTCTCACAATATTCAATACGAATTACCCCTTGCTCTGCTAACTCCCTTACAAAATGATATCTTATGTTTATATGTTTAGAACGTTTTCCAATTGCAGGAGTATAAACTAGCTTACTGGCACTTTGACTATCACTAAAAATAGTAACAACAGTGTTATGCCGGTCAGTTAGTTCAGAATATAAACCATTTACTGATATCACTTCCTTAGCGACCTCACAGATTGCGATGTACTCAGCTTCAGCAGTACTTAACGAAACACAACGCTGTTTTATAGACTGCCAAGATACCGCAGCACCACCGAAAACTAGGGTATAACCAGAGAAAGATTTCCCATCAGGCCCATTTCCCCAATCTGCATCTGCATAGGCAACCAAAGGCTTCTCACATTTTTTGTAACACAGCGATAGTTCCGCCGTCCCTTTTAGATACCTAAATACTCGTTTCAGTGCCGCCATATGAGTAGAATCATTGCAGTTATTAAATTGACTTAGCATCGTAACTGCATACGATATATCTGGTCTTGTACAACATGCCAGGTACATTAGTGAACCGATCATTTCCTGATACCGCGTGTTGTCATTCTTTTCACCAGATTTCAGACGAAGATTCACTTCAACTGGTGTACTAACTGGTTTGCAGTCCAACATTCCATATTTCTCCAAGATTTTTGAAATGTATTTCTTTTGTGACAAGCGGATTTCACTAACACTCTTCCGCTCGATCCGGACTCCAAGACATTCTCTTGCCTCACCCAAATCTTTTATCTTAAAGGATCTTCCAACCTGATCTATCACCGTCCTGGCTTCTACAGCTTTATTTGTGAATATATAAAAATCATCCACGTACAGAGCTATGACAGTGAAAATCCCTTCATTAATCTTTGTGTAGTTGGTCATATTTAGACCGAGAAAAACCCATCTTTACTATATGCTCATGAATCTTTTGGTTCCAACACCTGGCAGCTTGTTTGAGGCCATATATGGCTTTCTTCAATTTGCAAACCTTGCCTTCACTCCCCTCTTGAACAAAAGATTGCGGCTGTTCCATATAAATCTCTTCATGCAGATCTCCGTTCAGAAAGGCGGTGGTAACGTCAATATGATGAACGCTCAAGTTTTTCTCAACTGCCAGCGCTAGTAGAAGACGAATCGACGACATCTTGACCACCGGTGCAAATGTTTCAAAATAGTCTTCTCCAGGTTTTTGCGAATAACCCTTAGCAACCAGCCTGGCCTTGTGGCGCTGGGTGCTGCCATCAGCTCCAACCTTCAACTTGAAAACCCATTTCGTTTTGATAACATTAGCGTCTAATGGTCGATCAACCAATTCCCAGGTTCCATTTACCTTCAGGGAATTGAACTCGTCCTTCATCGCTTCCACCCAAAACTTCTTGTCAGGACGCTCCATGGCATCCTTAACTGAAATAGGATCAGGATCATCTGACACAAGGAAATTGTATACCATGTCTTTATCCCGCTTCGGAACCCTATTTCGAGCAGGGTAACGTTTTGAACTTTGCAAATCTTCTGCCACAGGACGCTCTAAGTCGACAGAAGCTGACCTTTGCAAATCCTCTGCCACAGGACTCTCTAAGTCGACAGAGTCGTAAAAATTATCTCCAGAATCAGATCTCGTAGGTGAACTAGCCCACGCTGAACTAGACGCACTTCCAGATTCTTCTTCATTGACATTCGAACTAGTCACCGGAACCTCCACTGCAACCGGACCAGCAATCGTTGGAACCTCTGGTTGAGTAGTGGAACGACTAACTCCAGGAATATCATACTGTAAATCTATATCCACAGCATCCCTTTTAGAATCAGGAACGACAGCTTCTTTTCTCTCTTTAGGAGTCACGGGAACATTTTCCATGAAAGTTGCATCCCGAGCGATGATAATCCTCATTGGATCATCCTCCAAATTGATAAATCGGTACGCCTTCGAATTAGTCGAATACCCAGTCATTATCATTTGAACTGTCTTTGGATCAAACTTCTTGCGACTATGATCCTTTACCAGAACCTGAGCTCTACATCCAAATATTTTCAGATTCGATAGATCAACTCTCTCTCCTGTGAAAACCTCCTCTGGAACTTTATCCTTCAGGGCCATTGTTGGAGATCGGTTCTTAAGATATATGGCACAACCAACAGCTTCTCCCCAGAATTTCTTGTCTAAACCAGCCTCATGCACCATGCATCTAGCCTTCTCAGTTATGGTGCGTATTGTACGTTCCGCCACTCCATTCTGTTGAGGAGTGTAGGGTACTGTTCTCTGGTGTAGGATCCCATGTTTCTTCAGGAAACCTTGAAATTCTTTGCTGGTATACTCAGTGCCATTATCACTACGAAATTTCTTTATCTTCTTTCCCGTCTGATTTTCAACTAGTGCCTTGAATTCCATGAATTTAGCAAAAACTTCGGTCTTGGATTTCAACAAATAGCCAAATGTTTTTCGGCTGAAGTCATCCACAAAAATCAGATAGTATCTATTACCACCCCAGGATTCCACCTCCATAGGGCCCGCTAAATCTGAATGCACGAGTTCAAGAAAGTCTTTTGCTCTCTTGCTTTTACCTTTTGGAAACATTTTGACGCACCCCTTCCCTTTACAGCATCCTTCACATGGTTCCGTGCTCACCTCTCTAAAAGTCAGACCATCTGCCAAACTTTTCAGTTTCACCATCAGAGCTCCACTCAGGTGACCTAGTCTTCTGTGCCACAAATCGAAAGAGGCGCGAGAAGAATCTTCTGGAGGACACGTCAGAACCATCGCTGCTTCTTTATCTAAAACATATAACCCCTGTTTCAGTGGTGCTGTCAATACTGGCTGTCCAATTACTTTTACGTCGTAATCCTTTTGGTAAACCTTACAAGAAGTCTCATCGAAAACAACAGTGCAACCCTTAGTACACATTTTACTTACCGACAGCAAGTTTGTCGTCAAACCTGGAAGCATAAGTACATCCTCAAACCTCACAGAGCGCCCCATCACATACACATCCCCTTTTTCACTAGACACAATTTTATCATTGTTCGCGGTCGTCACTAACTTAGAACTAATGTTTTGTCTATCTTCAAGAATATGCACGTCGGACGTCATGTGTGATGTAGCTCCGGAATCTACGACCCAATGGCCCTCACCAACTGTCATAGATAGAGCCATTAGACCCAAGGCCTCCTTACTGTCTTTCTTCTTATTTGAAGATGTGCCATTGTTGTCTTCAGTCTTGTCTTCCGTCTTACGACGTTGGCACTGCCACTTATAATGCCCTTTCTTTTTACACAAATGGCATATAACTCCCTTCTTGGATTTTGACATCAGTGCCGTTGCTATCTCATCTTCAGCTGTGTTCACTGTACTACTTTTCCTTAAGCTTTCTTTGAGCAGCGCTGCCTGTACAGACTCTGTTGAAATCGTCATACCGGAATGCTCCAACGTCATTACCAGAGGATTATATTTATCCGTTAAACCGGCTAGCATTATAATCCCAACAAATTCATCATCTAGACCTGCCTTTATGCCAAGTAATGACTGGCTGGTTGTCTGGATATCATTGAGATACTCCTCCATTGTTGAAAACATTGTTAATTTGACATTGAATAGCTTCCGCAACAGATATAGCCGTCGCAGTAACCCGCCGTCAGCATACGATTTTTGCAACGCTTGCCAAGTATCTCTCGCTGTTTTGAGATGCATGAGCATAGGATAAATATTTTCCTTACACATGAGGCAGATCTTACTCCTAGCTTTGGCATCCTTCTTTTTAGCCTCCACTGAGTCTGCCACGAACTTCTCGCTCACACACTCCCACAGATCAAGATCGATCAGGAGCATTTCCATGGCGAAAGCCCACGTGCCATAATTAGCTTGGCCTGCCAATCTCTCAATGCTCCTTGTAACAGCTTGTTCCATATTGGGAATTGAGATCAGATACTTCTCCGCTCAGATATCACACCAGATCACGCCTGGGCCCATAACCTGTTAGCTGAGCTTGTTTTTGATGATAGTATAATATCATTTAAACACAGTGGTACATTAAAAAACTAGACCGTCACTGGAAGCTTTATATTGAGAAAGCATATCCGTTTCCGTCGTATTTCAACCAGTTTTCGTACTTTTAATCCGAGTATTTCCGATCCAGTGGCGACACCTGGCGGCCGCGCGCCATTTTAGTTTCATAAAATGAAGCGCGCCATCTTGACTTCATTGGCGTTTCGTATTCCGTCGAAGCAACTTGTGCGCAGCAGCTCCGTCCCTACCACTGTTGCGTATAAATACTTATATATATAATAATCCTAAAGTGAATAAGTGATGTTGATAATACGTAAGTAAAAGCTTGCAGTATTTAAAGTGGTTAAATTGTGCCGGGAACTGTAAGTACCCTCTATATACATTTAACCTTGTTAGTACTTGATCATTTGCTTTAACGGTTTTCCGTTCGGATCTCGTACATTGTTTTAAATTTACCAGTTTTAATTCGTACAGTGGTCGTGAATTTTTTGTAGGTTACAGAACCACGTAGTTTGTAATGCAATAGATTAACGTTATTTATCTTATAGTAATGAATGCTAATGAGCCCAACACTGCTGCCAAGCCGCAGGCTGCAAGCACGCAAGCGTGTTCGAACCAATTCCAGCAGCAGCTCATCGAGCTCGTCCACGCCGACTGTGGAACATGCCACCGGCAGGAAGTGGCAGCGCTGCCGCCACCGACAGGAAGCAAAGCGCGCCCATCGTCCTGCTGATGCTAGGCTGGATAAACTAGTCCAGGATATGGGTGAGCTCTAAAATACGGTAACCAATTTTATAACCTCAAACAATTCCGCTTGTCCCGATGGGGCGTCATTTTGTTCAGACATTAGCTGAGAGCTATACGAACAACATGATGTCGCTGATGAACAATGTCTTAACGATGAAGTTTAAATTTAAATCGTGACCTAATGATTTTTTTTTATATAGCTTATTTTCTGTGTTGTACAATAAAGTGTTTTCTATCTATATATCACCTTTGATATCGAGATTAAAATAAAGGAAACAGCTATTCCAAGAAATCCAATATCTTTTTTAAAATGCTACACGTAGTCCAGTGTTTAGGTATTACATCTTGGTCAGAGGTAAGATACGCTGATACACAAAAAGCATATAATCATACTCCAGGCTTGATGGGCCTGGAAACAAACGAGGAGGTAAAAATATATGAAACCTTACGTCACCTTGCCCATGCTAATAGATCTTATGCAGCTATAACCTACTGCAAAATTAAATAAAAAGAAACGTTGCAGCTTGCAGGTAAGTATTCATAACTTTCTTGCTTGGGCTAAGCATACAGACATTAATTATGACGGATAAAGCGCGAAAATTTGATGAGTTCTTTCAAAAAGGGAATTTACATAATCTCCTCCGATTTCTTGCAATTAGTTTGTGGCCACCAAGCCGAAAGTATCGAAATGCGTCGGGGAAACTATAACAAACTGAACAAGTTTGAGCCCCTTTAGTAAAAGCGACATTGAACAGAATGCTTATATATTTGAGTCTGAGCATATCACAGATACATTAGAAAAGGCCGGGGGAATCCGCAAAGTTTTTGGCCACCAAAAACTAAGGGATTGATACAAGCAAGATCCAATCAATCTAACAGCCGCCCCTCGCGGGGGCAAGGCATACGAAAACCCGCAGTTCCATCGCGTGGAATTCGATATTATTTTCAAGTACCAGGCTTACCCTATAACTTATGCACATGCATGCCTGTATCAACCCACCCTCGTGGGGTGGATACCACCATGTCGACCACCTATACAAAGGTCAACCCTCGAATATCCAGTATGAGCACCACAGTTTCAATGAAAGAGGGTCATTTCACAACCGAGGCTCGCGGCCCGATCGTGGAAGTAACCGAGGACGCTCCAATGCTTACAGGTTTCAGAGGAAATAAAAAAAGATACAAACAATGACTCTGAACGATTTTAAGCAGGTCAGTCAGCGCACTTCCACTTGCAGTGAAAGGAAATGAGAGCACCAGATATTGTGTTAAGGTTAATTCTGGGGTATCGCATACCTACCATCCTTTTAAAAACCTCGCTTTGTTTACCCAAATGTGATCAGAGGTCCCTTTCATACTCCTGTATTAGAGGAAATATCTGTAAATGTAGAAAAAAAAAAAAAAAAAAAAAATACAAGGCATTTTAAAAGTATCTCAACTCTCGCAAAGTTTCATATCCCCTCTGTTTCTGGTGCCAAAATCCGACAAATCAGCCCTATATTCAACCTCATAGCGCTAAACGACAATGTCATGACAGATCCCTTCCACCTCATAAACATGTATCGTATTCTGGATTTCTTGCAACCACAGGACTGGCTGTGCAAAGTAGATCTTTCCCAAGGTTATTTTCATCTAAAAATAACAAAGTCGCACAGGCGGTTCCTACGCCTTGTACCGAGAATTGCTAGAGATGACTTGGCTCTCATTCGGGTTAAGCACGGCGCCTAAAACCTTTTCAATACTGACAAATTGGGTGGCTCAAACATTACGAGAAAGATGGAAAGTAAAAATCCTTGTTTATCTCGTCAATTAACTTATAATACATTAAAGTGTACACATGTGTGTATGTGCTTCGCGAGCATGTCTAACTCACAGTACATAAGTTGCAAACTCTGGTTTGGAAAATAAATTTCGAGAAATCCGTCCTCAAACTTCAAAAAAGCATAATTTATTTGGGAGTGTTGTGGAGACCGTAAGACAATCTAAAATCCCTGCCAATAGAAAAGTCGATGGCAATAATCACAAAAGTAAATCAGGTGCTCGATCAGAAAAATAAGATTCTAAAAGATTTACAAAGTATAATAGCACTCCTAATTTTCGCCAGCTTTGTTGTTCCTCGAGGACGGCTCAGTCATCGAAAGTTAATAATGTTCATGAATTCACTACCAGACCTTTCATCAAAGGCTTACCAACTGCCTCAGGGTGTTTCCGAAGAACTGAGTTGGTGGACTTGAAATTTACAGTTTTCAACGATGCTACATCCATGGAGGAGGGTAATGAATGTCATGACCTTCCTCCAACGAACTTTCTGGCAACAGATGCATCAGACTTGGCTTGGGGGGCAAAACTAAACGATCTGGCCCTCTTGGGCACTTGGTCACAAGAAGAGCAAGCACTACACTGCAATCAAAAAGAGATGCTGGCCATACTCATGCCTGTCAGAGCAAAACTCATCGACTGCATCACAGTTCGATCCTCATACAATGTGACAACAGGACCGCAGTCGCTCATCTATGGAAAGAAGGAGGTACGAAATCATTACCCCTGATGGAAATAACTTGTCAAATTCTGAGTTTACTAGATCACCATCAAATACACTTCAGCATACACTATCTCCCAGGCAAATACAACAGTCATGCCGTTGTTGCATCATCGCCGACCGCCGGAGTGGCACCTTCTACCCAACTGTGTGGACATAATGTTAAATGTTAATGTGAAAGTGGGGAACCCCAATGATAAATTTGTTTGCCTCAGAAACCACGCATGTTGTTTTCAATTATGTATCTCGAGACCTGATAGACAGTCAAGCTCTATTTTACGACGCGTTCAGTGTTCCATGGAACTACCCGCTCGCGTGGATGTTTTCCACCACCGTTCCTAATTCCAAAGTATGAGTCACCTAAATCAGTCGACGGGAATATACTTAATAGTAGTACCCCGATGGTAAATGGTATTTTGGCGATAGGATATCAAAGCCTGCTCGCTGACAGCACCGTTAACCCTAAAAATCCTACAGAAACATCTAATAGACACGTCGACGGGACTCTCACCTCGGGGGGTCGAGAATATCACCCTTGAAGTGTGGAAATGAGGGGGTGGTCCGAGGTTGTAGAAACGTGGAACACAGAACAATTATCCTTGCTTAGAAATTCTTGGCTTAAGTCTACTCTGAAAACGAGGTGGCATGGAAACGTTGGACTTCTTGGTCCAATTCGAAAAACTTTAACCTCTGAAAATCCTTCGGGTGCGCAACTAGCTCAATTTCTATTTGATTTACATTTAATTTATCACTTTTCATATTCTTTTGCACGAGTTTGTCGTTTCTACGCTATGTAACGCTGAAACATCCAGTCGCTTAAGTTCTCACATTCTCGTGAAACATAATAATTTTAAAGTCGATTGGCTTAAAAAATCCAAAGATTTCCAAACCACCCATCTGGGAAGTTAGTAAGCTTACGTCATTTCTAACTAACTACACAGTAGATATGAATAATTATTTCATTTATCGCGTCAGACCGCAATGTTATTACTGCTTTGTTCAGGAAGACTCATACATGTCCTGACCTTACTTAGTTACATACAGTGTTAGATCCTACCCAGTGTGTTAGATATACGAATATAATATTTTGGCCACAGTTCAGTTCAAAGACTGTCAGCAGTAATTATACAGTCTGAAACCTACTTTTGATTACAAGTAAATCGTATTTAAATCCCATATTATGGATAGAAAAAACTAAAGCATTATTAAATGAAAGACGTAACACGGCTAAATCATTTAATCTGTTTATTACAGTAAATACAGTAATGTTGAACGGAAAGTGCATGATGATTATGATGATGATGATGATAACAGTAAGAGGTGTGGCAATGCCCGCCTCGCGCACAGTTATAGCAGACTGGGTCAAACCTTTCAAAGAAGCTGGCATTACAGGCAGCTCCAGGAAGCGTCCGATCTGCTGTAGCTTCCAAAAGTTGGTTGGAAAAATCATCCCCTTGATGATCTTCCATGAAATCTTGTCCCGAGGGAATTGGTGAACAGCTAATACATTCCAGTAGTTTTACAGACGAGAAGTAATCAACAGTAATCATTCTGAAAATGTTACTAAATTAATTAAGAATGTTGATTCTGGATGTTATTGATTGCTGGATAGAATACTTATATATTTAAGTTTTATGGTTGTAAAATATTACATGTACTATGATACACAGTATGATACTTACAGTTGTTATTTTATAACGTTTTATCACATTGGCGTTAAATTAAGTTTTCTACTAATTTGCAAGTGGCGTCACCAGGCGATAACAAACAGATCTCAATATAAAGCTTCCAGTGACGGTCTAGTTTTTTAATAGCAGCGTTTTACCTGAAATAAAACGCATATTAAAATACTTACCTCACTGGAAGCTTTCACTTTTAATTCTGCCTGGTGGAATTAAGCCAATGAAGTCAAGATGGCGCGCTTCATTTTATGAAACTAAAATGGCGCGCGGCCGCCAGGTGTCGCCACTGGATCGGAAATACTCGGATTAAAAGTACGAAAACTGGTTGAAATACGACGGAAACGGATATGCTTTCTCAATATAAAGCTTCCAGTGAGGTAAGTATTTTAATATGCGTTTTATTTCAGGTAAAACGCTGCTAATAAAGTTATTTACTTTTCATATTAATAAAATTAACTTCATCTGCAGACACAAGATGACAGACATGACAATTAAAATGGTTGCTAGGTAACAACTAGACAAAACTCTACACCTAGAGCAAAGTGCATTAGGTACAATATAACCTTCATGGTACAACACATAAACATATCATTTAAGTGATATTCATAACGTTAACGTTATTTGAGGGATTTTGTTTCGATACCGCTTCCCTATAGCGTCGGTAAACAATGCCAGCTGGCCAGAAATCCAGATCAAGAAGATCATCCTTATAAGTACTTCCCCTGGACCTGGAGAGCGTATGACTATAAAAGTGGCCCTGGCAGTTACAATGGTCCCAAGCCACTGGAGAAACAGTCTAATCGTCTCTTGATACCGGTCCGGTCACCTCTACCTCACGAACCAGAGTACATGATCTGCTGATGTTTTCTAGCTTATTCGGGAGAGGTAGATCTTGATACCTACTTGGCTCAAATGCAGGCTGTGTTGTCGACTTAGTCGGTATCTTACCACCGCCGCCGCGTTGATTGTGGCAAGATCTTGGCCAACGTCTCTTCTCCACGAGGGTCCATGTTGACTCTGTGCGTTTTTAGAACAGGTTTATCTGGTGCCACATTCTTTAGGCAAGGCTCAGCGCAAGCCGCTGGGTGCAGCGACTGAGGCTGATGGGACGCTTGCGCGTAACTCTTATTCTGCTAGCAAGGACGTGAATCAGGAGAGGCACAATCGTCGCAGTGTGCATCATTGACATCCCGGGGGCCGAGGTCATCGGCTGCGTGACCACAAGACACGAAACAACAACCGCAGTGTCGCGTAAAGCGCGAGGTTATAGAAAATAAGTAAGTCTTATTGACCTACCTGTTTTTGTAGGTCGGTTTTGTGCTGTGTTCTGTGTAAAATATTATCGGTGATAATTCGTCTAATGCCTAGCCTAATATGCCTACCCTAATAAAGCTATAGAAAAGTACTTGGCTGCGAGCCGCGTGCTGTACGGTCTGTAGTAGTTGAGCCGTCTTGTTGGACGGAGGTAGACTATGAAAGTGAATGTGTTGTCTCTAAATAGAGAGGCCTGCAGCCACTTGAAAAGTGCTAGCTCATAATAAAGTGACTCTATTTGAAGGGGGTATTGATTTATGTGATTGTATTATTTTATTTGTCGTAGGGGTATATGCTCCTGTCGACAACGGTACAGGTGGGTCTCAGCGCGCACAGGGAGAAAGAGAAAAGTTTTGGGCGAGTTTTAGGGATGTTCTGAGAATATGCAAGGATAATGAAAGGTTAATAATGTTAGGTGATTTTAATGGTTGGGTGGGGGTAAAGCGGGATGGATTTGATAGTGTTCTAGGAATGTTTGGTGACGAAAGGGTGAATGAGAATGGGAAAAGTTTGCTTGAGTTATGTTTGGAATGGAACCTTTGTGTGACAAACACCATGTTTGACCACAAAAGGATCCATATGTATACGCGAGAGGCGAAGAATGTGAGAAAAAGTATGATTGATTTTGTTATAGTGGATGAAAGAATCAGAAAGAAAGTTTTAGACACTAGGGTGTACCGTGGGATCAGCATTCATACAGACCACTTCCTGGTAATTGGAACAATCAATGAAACACCGAGGTCGGGAACTGACTGGTTTATTACCGATATAATGCCTACCCACATTATACAATGATAGTCAACCCTACACTTTTCCCCTTTCAAATACCTAACTAATACATCATATACTAAATACCTTAATGTATCCACAACCCTTAAAATTACTAACTCCAAGCTTATATTATAAACACTACCTACTACATGATCCGAGTTATTTAATAAACTAGACTATGTATATACCTATTCGTATATGTAATCATAGGTAGGTACACTAGCATCTACATAGATACCTACACATTTTTAGCTCTGTTGTAAGCTCGCACAGTGCGGGCTGATGCATCCTGCGGCGGAGGTGTCGGAGAGTGCGCCGCGCACGGCACCGGCGCCGTCGGGGCAAGAGCGGACACCTGGCGCCCCGGACTACTTAGTACCGTCTCCTCCCCCGCTGCATCTTCAAATGTGTCGTCGGCATCGCTAACCCGTCTCTTTGAGCTAACATTCATATAAGAGCGCGGAAGGGAATACCTACTTGAACATTTACGACGCGGATTCAAAGGTATTACTTGATCCTGATACCTACGCCATTGCACGCCATCACCCACCTTGACTTTATATGATACTGGTCCCGTTTTCTCTATCACATTACCATCAACCCATTCCTGCCCTTTATCAGAGTAACCGCGAACGAGCACAGAATCACCGACCCCTATGTCTCGGTTCTGCCCTCCCTTGTTCGTGACCTGGCGTTGCTGAGCTGTGCTCATGACAGCCGCCACGTCCGGCCGTAGCGCGTTCAGCCGACCGCGCAGGCGGCGGCCTAGAAGTGCCACGGCTGGCGCGTAATCCGTAATCCTACAGTAATCCTTAAAATCGATTGACAAAAACGTTGGGCCGTTATCGGTGACAAGCTGTGACGGCAGACCGAACCTAGAAAATATCGATCTCAACATAGTAATGGTGGATTCAGCATCCGTTCGGTTCATTGCCATAACTTCGGTCCATTTTGAAATGGCATCGATTAATATTATATTGTTACCCCCCCACTCTGCAAAATCTGCGTTAATACGCTGCCAGGGCTTTAGGAAAATCTCCCACGGCGGGACTGCGTCCCGCGCAGCGCGACACGCTTCACTCGACGGACATAAATTCTCAATACCTTGCTCGAGGCTGGGCCAGTAGACATTACTACGCGATAACTTTTTCATTTTGTTTACCCCTGAGTGCCCTTCGTGAATATCCTGATAATATATTTTACAAAGTAACTTATCAACACCGGTTTCCTCCCCGATCTCCTTAAAACTGACCGGCATCATTTTGCGCACCAAGTCAACATAGTTAACCGGTTCTGTGAGCGGTCGCTCGCACCGCAGTGGTAGACGAGACATTGCATCGGCCGGGCCGCTATCAATCGACATAACGAATGTGGGGGACCACCTAGCCCAACTTACCCCCTTTTTTAAAAGATTGGTTATAAATTCCCCATAGTAATTTGGCAGGCCCAAAAGACTTTTTAAATGAGTGACGTCATTCGGTCGTGGTGCATCGCAAATAGCCTCCGGTTTCTTAGGATCGGGGCGGAGTTCCGTGTTATCTATAATACATTCGATATATTTGCCATAGTTTTGTAAAAATCTAAATTTTTCAAGCTTTACTATGAAACCTATTTTACATAATCTTCTTAGCACGGCCCGCAAATTATATTAAATTTTCTTGCCTCGTGGGACCCATAACACACACATCGTCAAGAAATACCACGTTATTGGGAATACCACGAAGGGTTTCCTCTATGATATTTTGGAACTTCTCCGTTATACAAGATAAACCAAATGGGGTGCGGCGATAGACGAAGATACCTACGTGTGTAGATATCGTTCTATACTGTTGTGAATCCTCTGTTAACATAAATTGTTGATAACTATGTTGTACATCTATTTTGGAATGCACTTCACCCCCATTGAGGGTCGCAAACCTCTCTTCGATCCAGGGCAGAAGATACGGATCGCGTTTGAGTTTAGATATAACAGTAATCTCGTAATCTCTACAGATTCGTGTATCGCCACACTCTTTTATTAATGGAACGATTGGCGTCCCATAGTCTAAGGACTCAACGCGATTGATGGTGCCCTCACCTTCCAGCTCATGCTCGACGCGCGAGCTCAATGCTAGTGGCACCACCCGCGCTCGTACATACACAGGCTTCTCATCAGTAACATGCAACATAACAGTTTTCTTACAAGTTCCTAACTTTTCCGAGAACCCTTCCGGAAATTCTGTTGTAAGTCGGTTCACGAATGGATCGCTCACATGATCGCTTATCGCATATGTGTCAATCGTGATACTTTTTATTCTTAGAGCGCGCACCCACTCTCTCCCTAATAAAGGACGTCCCCCGTTTCGAATCACGTGAAGTTGGCAACCCGGCACTGACACATTCCCAAGAACCAAATCGACATCAATTAAACCAAGCGACTCCATTTTTGAACCGACGTAACTTCTTAAATGTAAATAATTAGGTTGGATCACTTTCTTCGAAAAATTACGTCGATAAAAGTTCTCACTAATGGTGGAAATCCTACTGCCCGTATCGACTTCGAACTCGACAGACTCTCGATCTACTAGCACCATAATAACGTAAGGTCGATCACCTGTACCGTCCACCTGGATGTTGAAGAAGTCCTCGCCTTCATCGTCACTTACGTAATTCTGTCGGGCGCCGCCGTCCCGCCGCGTTTTACACATCACCTTTAAGTGGCCACGCACACCACACTCATCACAATTATATTGTGCGAACCGGCACTTGTCCGGCCGATGCGACTTGCCGCACCGCCAACAACTAGCGGTCGAGTCGGCAGCGTTGCGGGGCGCTGCGGCCGCCTCGCCGCCTCGCTGCCCCGGCCGCGCGGCTGCTCCGCGCCCACCGCCGCCCCCGCTCCATCGCCTTACGTTCGCCTGGTGCAGGCCTTCGCCCACCGCCGCACTGCCGTCGCCCGTAGCCGCCGCGCTCGAGGCCGCGGCCGCCGTGGCACCGCTCACCTCCGCGTGGCGCTCGGCGGCCTCCAGCGCCAGAGCCAGTTCCACCGCCTCCTTGTACTTAATGTTTCTCTCAGCAAAGATTCGCGACCGCATCGTCTCGTTCGCTAGCCCCGACACGAACTGGTCGCGAAGGTTCTCCTCTAATTTTGCTCCAAAATTGCACGTAGTTGCGAGGTGTTTGAGATTTTGTAAATAATCCGTGAGAGACTCGCCGACATTTTGCCTACGCAAACGAAACACGTGACGCTCGGCGATCTCTGATCGTTGCGGCTCCAAGTGGTCGGTTACGAGTTTCACTAACTCATCCAATGTTTTTGTTTCTGGATGCGCCGGGGAACACAAATCACACATAAGAGAATACGTGGCTTCTCCAACCACAGTTATCAACAACGACACGCGCAGTGTCTCCTTGACTTCGTTTAGCACGATGTACTGTTTTACACGGCGAATATACGCGGGCCATTGCTTAGAACTTATGTCAAATGGTTCCAATTTGCCAATCGGCATTTTATTAATCACTTTTAAACACTTTTTATGCCTTTAACACGATTTATACGCGTAAATTCGAATCGTCGCCAGTGGAACAATCAATGAAACACCGAGGTCGGGAACTGACTGGTTTATTACCGATATAATGCCTACCCACATTATACAATGATAGTCAACCCTACAGTAATGAGCCGAATAAGTGGTCTGTTTCAAGGATGGCGACATCGGGTGTGTGAGCCTAAAAGTGTTTTAGAACGAATAAAAGTAGAAAACTTGCAAGAGGATGAAGTGATAGATGAGTATAAAAATAAGTTGATTGAAAGGTTTGATAGGTTCGATGACATTTTAAACTTTAGGTTAACGAAGCCTTCAAAAGTACATATTTTTAATATCGCCTGATTTCAAGATTGACTGCAATTAAAATGAAGACCGACAATATCACGTAAAAATCGACTAAGGACAATGATAAGCCAATATTCACAAATACTACACCCACTAAAACGTAGTGATTACCTGGGTGGCTACCCTTGACACTCGATCGCAATCCTAATTTGGGATTTGCTGTCAAATCGTGCCATTTGGTACTCTTGAATCCAATCCTGCCACACGATTGGATGCGAACCTGGTGGAATTTTATGGAACTAAATGAAATCGACTGCTCGATCTTTTGGTACTCTTGACGCGATTTTGACGTTTTGTTTCGAGATTAGAGTAGAGTTTGAGATCGTGATTTAACAGTCTACAAAAGTCAGCTTTTTTGTGTTCGAGTGTATGATTTTTGCTTGGGTTTTTGTGATTTTTAAGAAAATATGGCACGTTAGGCTCTTGTATTTGATATTTTGGACAATGCTCATGTAGTAGATATAAGGCAAAGGCGAAACCTAAGAAGAATGTCGCGGTACACCGAAAAAGCTTTTGCCATGAAAGACGCCGAGTTCAAAAAATGTTACAGAGTTGGCAAAGAGCTATTTGAGGTAATACGTGGTGATTTCGAGCCTCTAATGCCAAGGCCTACTCAAGAAATGTGGACAGCAAGGCAGCTTCAATGATTTGCATGTATCATAAAAGTCACGCAGTGGGCTTCATTTGTAGACTTGATGCAGGCTGATGATATTAATGTGCATACCTACTTGTAAATAGATAAATAAAACTTCATAGGTGTATTGTTTAATGTTTTTTTTTATAAAACAAATCTTTGGTTTATACCTACCTACTAAAGCTATTTTATAATGTACCTATTTATTTAAATTTTAATCCTTATACACAACCAGTTTCTAAAGTGTAACACTAATCTTCTATACTTACTAATACTAATATTATAAAGAGGAAATGTTTCTTTTTGTGTGTGTGTGTGTATGATTGTAATGAATAAACTCAAAAACTACATTGCCGATTTAAAAAAAAAAACACCATTCGAAATCTACGTTCACCCTGAGTGGCATAGGCTATATTTATTGCTAGAAAAGATTAGGGATCCTTACTAAAGTAACGTAACCCAAGGTAAAAGATATAACTATTGATAAAGATTCTTTTTTTAAAGATTTGATTGTTTGTTTGTTTGCATTGAATAGGCTCCGAAACTACTTAACAGATTTAAAAAAGTATTTCACATATAGGAAACTACATTTTGGTCGAGTGCTATAGGATTAAGGGGGGGTAGGGGAACTGCTCTTCATCCCAACAGTACCCGTGCGAAGCCGGGGCGAGTTGCTAGTAATAAATAAATAAAGATGGGCAAGTATGAGACTATCTATATAAACTATTATACATATGACTCAAGCCCTGAGGCTTAAAGTAGGTATTAAAACTAAAAAAAACTACTCTTGATCGCGCCTACTAAGTAGAAGAGCAGAAGCAGCAATCCTATTGAGGGCATCGGCTATAGCCTGGGCACCTTGTCTTGTTGCTGTGGACAAACCCTCTACTGCTGTAGTGAGGTTTGACATCTGCTCCACAGCTTGAGAGAGGGCCCTCGCAGATAGTCTCTGCCTCAACCCGCTGTGCTTCAATAGCTGCAAAGTCTGCAAACCGGTCCAAGACAGGAGTTCAAGTTGAGGAGACTTCAAGTAAGTATTTTAATTTTGAAACAAAATGCAGTTTTAAAAGTATGAATAAAGGCGGGAAGTTTTTTTTTTCTAAAGCTATGACTATCTTTTTCATTCTCCCATGTTGTTATTAATCGTCGTTAGATGAACGCTTTTATTTACTTTTAAATGTTTAAACATTATAAAAAGTGAGGAGTTTCGGGAAAAAAATTAATAATTGGTGAAATTGTGTGAAAAATTAATGAATGTGAGTGTGAAAGTGAAATTTAATGAATGGTAGTTCTTTGTTGCGTTGGGTATGACCACACCTTCGTAGTGTTGTTCTTCCAGAGTCACCGTGCGATGTCGATCGCATACTCGATTTCAATTTCAATCTCGATTTTGTTCAACAGTGCCAAATTTTGTGAAAACTGGATTGGGATTGGGATTGGATTGGGATTGAAACTGTTGTCAAGGGTAGCCACCTTCTCAGTGATACCCACCACTAAAAACATGAATGCCAACATGAAGAAAATATTGGAAAGATAAGCTACGGTTTTTGGTAGTAGATTATTTATTCTGTGGAAGTAGATCCACGGATGGATACTACCAAAATTCTAAGTCTATGGATACAACGCCATTCTTTCGTATTAGAACTTTTTGTAGGTGACTCTTCCCGCCATTTTCGAAAAGAGACGTCTACTTTTAATTTATTTCTTTTCCTAGTATTTTCTTGAGTTATTTTGTGTTATTTTGGTGGCATTTTAACTAATGTAGCTCGTTTATTAAGCACAAGTGTAGTGAAATGAAATGGAAGTGAATTGCGTGACTTTTAAAATTGGTGGAAATTGTTTACCAAAGTTTTAGTAAAATTGGCCACCGTTTTACTAAAACATGACTTGACTGTGACTTTGATGACTTGTAAGGAGTGTAACGTTGCAAAATATATTGAAAATACAATATAGTGAAAATACAGATACTTACTTGAAAATGGCAAATGCACAAGCCGTGCGGCGCCAATTACAAAGAAAATAAAAAAGAACTTTTTGTATACTCTTAGTATTTCCGATGTGCTCTTTGACCTAAAAAAAAACAAAATACAAAAATTTGCTAAATTGTAGGAAGAAATACTACGCATCGGTTTGCTAGAGTTAATTTTTAATTGTTTTGTTTACTACGATATAAAATAAAACAAAATGCCTATGAATTTACAAGGCGTGCGACAGTATCTTAGCGAACTTAGGAATACTGGAGGCTTACACAAAGATCAAGCTGAAAAGTAAATATCTCCCGGTTTTTGTGAAACTAACGAGCATGGAGCACATCACACCCAACAGTCACATGCATAGTCCTGACCCCACACTAGGATTCCGTGTCGTAGGTATCAGAAACTACGAGTATCATCGTACCGCAACACCTGGAACAAATATTTGCAGATCATATTATACAAACATTTGTCCCGCAGCGGGAATCAAACTGGCATCGTCTCGCATCTCAGCCGGCTACTCGCCCGACGCGCCACAGAGGTCCTCAACTTTAAAATTCTTGGTGCAATCAAAATCGTTTACAAGCTTCCATTTGGTTTTTCATTCTAGGTATCGCAATGTTTTGATGGAAATTCTCAAATATCCTGAGGGAGAATTGGCTGAAAGTCTGAAGGCTTTCATTGAAGCAAGTAAGTCATGCATTATCATTAACAATAGGAAAGATATATTTTTTTATGAATATGAACGGTAAGAGCTTGATGTGAGCTTATTTCACAGGTAAGCTGCACAAACATTAGATGTTACATGCTTAACTGGTCCACCTCGGGGCTTTATAAATATTGCTTTAGAATGCATACTGAGTATGATGGAACAATGCAAAGTTCCAAAAAGACATTGATGTACAAATTATCATATCTTCATCTACCCCAAACTGTGGAGTGCTGATGGTAGTTATTAGTAACCCCAACATCCGATTCAAATGATTAGTAGTGCTTCAATGCATCTTTCCACATGCTCTCAACCGGTGAAAGAAAAAAAGAACTCTTTTTTTTTTTTTAAGTAAAATATTACTAGGCTCGTTATTACTCGTATTTCCGTGTTCAAACCCTGGGTGGGCCATTGTGAGTGTACTAACCATTTTAATGCTAGGAGATCAGATAAGCCTATTCAGGCCAGCCTGTTGTGGCAGGTGAAGGAAAATGTGAGGAAAAAGGGTTATCATAGAACTTTAACAAAATAGCAAAAGCAGCCGCTCATCATTACTAAACTAATATTGAACAAGAAGTTTTCCGAATGCAATTCCATATAGTTTGTAAGGCCATGGGTGGTGATTATGGCAATCCCAAATTGCGTTCTATGGAAGAGTCTCGTCCAGCAGTGAATGTCCACTGGTTGATGATAATGATGTTGTTTTTAATTTCAGTAGTGAATGAGAACGTGAGCCTGGTGATATCAAGACAGCTCCTCACAGATGTGAGCTCTGACCTAGCTTTGCTGCCGGACCCCGTGTCTCAGGAGGTCTCACACTTTGCCCTCGATGTCATCCAGCCAAGAGTTATTTCTTTTGAAGAGCAGGTTAATGTCACCTTTATTCTAGTTATGACTTAACATGAAAGCGCTCTGACAAGTGATGGTTTTGGAACTTCCACCAGACAAAACTTGACTATCAATTTAATTGCTAGTGTGCCCTGGGAGCTATTCACTTAGTTCAGTTACAGGTATTTAATTATTGTTCATGCAACCTAGACCTCATAGATCTTGTTCATGGCGACCTAGCGAAGGTTCGCCTGCGACGCAGGAGGTTTCGGGTTCGATTCCCGCCTCGTAACAAATATTTGTATGATCTGCAGATATTGGTTCAGGGTGTTCTGGGTAGAGGTCTCTATAGTGGGGGGCACTTATTAGAACCAATAGCATAACTTAAATCTTGACATAGTCTTGAGACATAATAGGAATGCAATCTTCTATCTAGCCTTATTTTATTTTGTAGGTGGCCAGCATAAGACAACATCTAGCTGACATATATGAACGCAATCAGAACTGGAAAGAGGCTGCCAATGTGCTTGTTGGAATACCTCTTGAGACTGGACAAAAGTATGTATAACAATGTTCTTAGTGAAATTACCTTTGTGATAACACAACAGATATTGATTTTGATAGTAACAATGCTGGCCTAGACCGCCAAGACCGATTTGTCTTGAGAAATAACCACGATAAATTTCTATTGATCTATGCATGTTTGAGAAAAATTCATTTTCTTTCTTTTTATCAATTTTGAAATGTCACCTTTGTTTTTAGACAGTACTCAGTGGATTACAAACTAGAGACATACCTGAAGATAGCCCGGCTATACCTCGAGGTTGATGACCCCATGCAGGCCGAGGCATTCGTCAATAGGGCCTCGCTACTCCAAGCTGAGACCACTAATGAACAGTTACAAATCTATTACAAGGTGTGCTATGCAAGAGTGTTGGATTACAGAAGGTTTGTCAAATACACATCTATGCTTAATTATAAACATAAAAGATTAAAAAAATAAAAACTTGAATTCGGAACAAGCAGATGGCCCACCTGATTTTAATCGATACCTTGTACCTATGAACAGTGCATTATCCCATAAGTCAAGTCCACCTACGACGCGCCCTACGTGGCATTGCACTCTGCCCGCCACTCAGAGACAAAGATGAAAGTCTCATGTGATAAAGATGAAGTCTCATGTAAAAAAGATGAAGTGTCATGTGAAAATAAAGTGGGAATAATGGTTCTCGAGTCGCCACTCGAACTGGACCACAAACTGGACGACGCAGTGTAGAAAGGCCATCTCTCCATGGACCGACGACTTAAAGGTCACAGGAACTCGGTGGATGGAGTCGGCTCAAAACCGTTCGTCGTGGAATTCTTGCGGGGGGCTTCTACAGGCTGATGAAGATGATCTCATTACCAACCGATTTTTTTCAGGAAATTCATTGAAGCCGCTCAGAGATACAATGAGCTCTCATACAGAAACATCATACACGAAGATGAAAGGATGACGTGTTTGAGGAATGCGCTTATTTGCACAGTACTGGCGTCAGCTGGTAAGTTATATAAGCCAGCTGCGCTTACACTTGTGAAAGCGTTCACATCTCAGAACAATAACTAAAGCAAGTTTACATACATACCGCTAGAGGCGCTGTTTGTTTTTTGGCTATTTCTTTTATTCAAATTCAAAATTCATTTATTTCAGGCTTATATTTTTAGCTCATAAAAGTAGATACATTAGTACATTTTCAATAGAGTAGGTGTAGGTACATTAATAATCAAGTTGTAATAATAAGATAATAAAACAAAATGACAAATTATACACACAAATTACAAATTATTATTTATTTCAAATTACAACACGCTGGCACAAAACAACACAACAAAACAATTACAACAAATACGCAGACACAAGGGACCGTCGGATACCTGGGCAGCGCTCCTTAAAAAGTGTTGCATGCAGGCTCATCCAGTGCCCCATAATCGGAGAGTCCCACCTATCTGCCAAAGTGTTCAGAGTGGTGTTGGAGCTGCCACGCAGGCGTTCCATGAGAGACGCACAGCGCTTTCTTATGCTGGCGTGAAAGCCATCAGTGTGCGCCTCACTGAAACATACCTGACATTTATGGACACAATCCATTCCACTAAGCAAAGCCATCACTGGCGGCGCAGGCGCAATGGACTGTCTCAATAATTGGCGTCGTGTACATACATACATACATACATACACACACACACGCCTTTTTCCCCGAAGGGGATAGGCAGAGCCTCAATGGGCGTCGTGTAAATGGTCCATTAGCTAGTTTCGGTGTCTATGATTTTTGCGATTGATAAACATAAGCAGTCTACAAAAAAAAAATAGTCAAACTATGCAAATTAAGTAATCGCAATAACGTAATTTAAGATAGAAACATAACCAACCACTGACTGTTAGGTGTTATGTTATGTAAAAATAACACCAAACAGTCACACGTATAGTCCCCATCCCACACTAGTCATCCCGTGTCGTGGGTATCGCGAACTACGAGTACAACCACAACAAATATTTACCCAGACATTTAGATATTTTTTCAGACCCGGAACATATATTTTCAGATCATGCAAACATTTGCCCCGCTGCGGGAATAGAATCCGCAACCTCTCACATGTCAGCCGGCTAGCCCGCCGCGCCACAAAAATCAAACACAATCACTTTGGAACTGATATTAACAGAGTTTGCGAAATTCGCATGTTGAATTCGAACTCACACGATCTTAGGATCGAAAGTTGGTTCACCCGCTACACCATCAGCGCTCATTAATTCCAGGTTTTATTAACAGGGCAGCAGCGATCCAGAATGCTGGCGACGCTGTTCAAAGACGAGAGGTGCCAGCAGCTGCCGGCTTACGCGATCTTGGAGAAGATGTACCTGGACCGCATCATCAGGCGCTCCGAGCTGCACGAGTTCGAGGCGCTCATGCAGACACATCAGAAGGTACCCTCATTAAGACAGGCAGTTGACGTCCACTGCGAGGGGGGGCATCAGATGGGAAGCGCTCATGCAGACACATCAGAAGGTACCCTCATCAAGACAGGCAGTTGACGTCCACTGCGAGGGGGGGCATCAGATGGGAAGCGCTCATGCAGACACATCAGAAGGTACCCTCATCAAGACAGGCAGTTGACGTCCACTGCGAGGGGGGGCATCAGATGGGAAGCGCTCATGCAGACACATCAGAAGGTACCCTCATCAAGACAGGCAGTTGACGTCCATTGCGAGGGGGGGCATCACATGGGAAGCGCTCATCCAGACACATCAGAAGGTACCCTCATCAAGACAGGCAGTTGACGTCCACTGCGAGGGGGGGGGGGGCATCAGAAGGTACCCTCATCAAGACAGGCAGTTGACGTCCACTGCGAGGGGGGGCATCAGATGGGAAGCGCTTCGTTGGGGACTAAGAGTCGTCTTGTTGTGTTAACCATATCCACTATAGAGATAACTAGAGATATAGATAGAGTTAGAGGAACATGCTCCCGCGAACGCTCAGGTTGTGGAATGATCTCCCTGCTGAGGTTTTCCAAAGCGACTTCATTAAGGGGGTTCTTCAAAAGCGGTGATTGGAAATTTGTAAAGGGTCGGCAACACGCGTGTCATGCCTCTGGTATTGCAGGCATCCATAGGCTACGGCAGGGGTCACCGATTAGTTTCGCTCGGGGTCCGTTTAAAGAAATGAAATGACCATCGAGGTCCGCACAGATTTAATAGAAAAATATTTATTAAAAACATGAAGTTACGGCAATAAAAAGGTACTTTTTTACAAATCAATGATGAGAAAAATGACATTTCTTGTTGCGGACTATCTGTCTGAAATTTGGAGTCAAATTGGTGGTGTTTGAAACATTTTTATTAAATTACGTAGTTTGTAGTGGAGTGCAGTTTCTGTTTTCTCGCGGTCCGCACGAGATGGGTCGGCGGTCCGCATGCGGACCGCGGTCCGCCATTCGGTGACCCCTGGGCTACGGTAACCGCTTACCAACAGGTGAGCCGTAAACTTGTTTGCTACCTTAGTAGTATAAAAAAAAACCTATATTTGCCATAATGACCACGCGTGGAAGGCGGATTGTTGATCGCATTGGTGTTAGTACCATCCCATGGTGTAGTCCCTAATTCAAGGGAGGAGAGGATCTGGACTAACCATGCCGGACACACCACGGCAAACAGTGTGTAACAACTTGCATTTTGAACCGCCGCGGCCGACGCAAACAAGGGTTTAGAAAATGTGTATCTGGCCACAATGGTGGCAGATACACAACATCGTATCGTATGTGGCATCGTAGCTCCGGAACAGTTGCTCTGACTTCAATGCGGTTTTCTTTGGATGAGAGATGGTGTTTGTGGGATGGTTCTTCGCTATGTTTGATGGAAATTATTGGCCGTTTCCAAGATCATTGGCCCGCAACAACTTGTTTGAAGGGAACTCAGGCATTTTTGCAGCTAGAACCTTCAGTTTGAGCTCAAAATTTTATTTTTTGACGACGTCAGGCCCTTCAGGCTCCAGGGTCTGATGATGACCAGCACACAATAAATAGGATCAAGGATGTAACGGATACTCCGATTAAAATTAGCTTTTATTTGTATGAAAACTGGTGTTGGATCTCGGAAAATTGTCAAAATCAAATCAAATTATTTTATTATTATCAAATTATCTGTTATAATATGTTTTGTTATCTTGCAGGCACAAACCCAATATGGCACCTCGATTCTAGACCGCGCGGTGTTCGAGCACAATCTGCTATCAGCCAGCAAGCTATACAACAACATCACTTTCGAGGAGCTAGGAGCGCTGCTCGAGACTCCGCCCCTGAAGGCGGAGCGCATCGCCAGTCACATGATCAGCGAGGGACGCATGAACGGATACATTGATCAGATCTACTCGGTGGTGCATTTCGAAAGTAAGTGATATCTATTGACGAACTCTGTGGCGCGGCGGGTGACGGTTCACCTGCGACGCATGAGGTTGCGGGTTCAATTCCCGCCTCGGAACAAATATTTGTACAGATATTTGTTCAGGGTGTTCTGGGGGTTTTCTATGTATATTAAAAAAGCGGCCAAGTGCGAGTCGGACTCGCCCATGAAGGGTTCCGTAGCAGCAAGTAACATAATATAAAAGTTCTTGGATGGATTACGATTTATGACGTTTTAAAAAAAATACTAATTACTAGATCTCGTCAAACCAATTTTCGTTGGAAGTTTATATGGTAATGTAAATCATATTTTTTTTTAGTTTCATCATTCTCTTATTTTAGAAGTTATGGGGAAGTTACACCCTTTTTACCACTTTAGAAGTGTCTCTCGCGCAAACTATTCAGTTTAGAAAAAATTATACTAGAAACCTCAATATCATTTTTGAAGACTTATCCATAGATACCTCACACGTATGGGTTTGATGTTTTTTTTTTTAGTTTAAGTTCTAAGTATGGGGAACCCCAAAAATAAACTACTTACTAGATCTCGTTCAAACCAATTTTCAGTGGAAGTTTACATGGTACATCATATTTTTTTTTTTAGTTTTATCATTCTCTTATTTTAGAAGTTACGGGGGGGAGGGTACACACACTTTTTACCACTTTGGAAGTCTCCCTCGCGCAAACTATTCAGTTTAGAAAAAAAAGATATTAGAAACCTCAATATCATTTTTGAAGACCTATCCATAGATACCCCACACGTATGGGTATGATGAAAAAAAGGTTTTTGAGTTTCAGTTCTAAGTTTGGGGAACCCCAAAAATGTATTGTTTTTATTTCTATTTTTGTTTGAAAATCTTATTGCGGTTCACAGAATACATCTACTTACCAAGTTTCAACAGCATAGCTCTTATAGTTTCGGAAAAAAGTGGCTGTGACATACACGGACAGACAGACAGACAGACATGACGAATCCATAAGGATTCCGTAATTTTTGTTACGGAACCCTAAAAAACTATCTATGCCTAGTACCCATAACACAAGCTCTGCTTAGCTTGGGGCTAGATAATGTTGTGTGAACTGTCCAGCATTATTATTTATATTATAAATAGCAGGGTTCGAAGTGATAAGATAAATATAAGTTGATAATTATCTTGATAAGTATAATCTAGGCATTCTTGTTCTTGAGATACAGACAACCCCCGTCCAGTTAACGCAGTTGAGGTTGATGACGATGATATTCCACTCATCAATTGTAGTTGATTAACTTCTCGTATTTTGGGTTGCAAGTTTTTATTCACGCAATTATAAACAAAAAAAATATAAAATTACCTTGATTGTAAAATGTGTATAAATTTTATTTACTTCTTGCTTCTAACATAAATGTTGATATGTAATCTGGGCTTATTATCTGTTTGATAATTATAGGATAATTATCATGATAATTATCGCGATAATTATCAAAGGTCATATTTATCTTGATAATTTCAAACCCTGATAAATAGTCCTGGTCAGTTCACACAACATTATCTAGCCCCAACCTAAGTAGAGCTTATGTTATGGGTACTAGACATAGATAGATATTTCAAATATACATAGAAAATACCCAGAACAAATATCTGCAGATTTTACAAATATTTGTTCCGAGGTGGGAATCAATCTCGCAACCTCATGCGTCGCAGGCAGGCAAACCTTCGCCCGCCGTGCCACAGACGTCGTCAATATCCTATCTATGTAGATTTTCTCAGAATTTAAATATCTATATTTACGAAATATAACAGGTTTTGAAAAATAAATTTGGGTCTCAATTCACCTTAACTTAAACTAGATAAGACGCCAACTCATGTCCGGCCTAAGAATATACCCTTCCGTTACCTCACGTGGACGTCGCAAAAGAATCTTAAGGGGGCCTGAGTAGGTACTCAATACTAATACTGCGATCACCAATCCGCCAAGCGTGGTGATTATGCCGTTATGCCAGGCTCGTCCAACAGTGGACGTCCAAATGCTGTTGATATTTGATGAGAGCTTGCATTTTCAGCGCGAGAGATCCTGCCGCAATGGGACAAGCAGATTCAGAGCCTGTGCTACCAGGTGAACAGTCTCATCGAGAAGATCGCGGCCGCGGAGCCCGAGTGGATGGCCAGGCTCATGGAGGAAGAGATGATACAGTGATACTTCAACTAGACTAGCATCTTTGTACTCTTTTTGGTGTAATTATAACTCGTTTTGTGTATATCGTTGTTTATCAGTTGGGATTTGAAGCCCAGGTACTAATAGTTTGTAGGTGTTTAAAGTATAGGTTTTGGACGTATCTACGTCTTCAAAACGTCAAAACGTCGAAACGTCAGCAAAGCGACGAAATACAGTGGTACTCGTAATAAGCAGTTATTTATTTAAAATTATCTACGTTGTTTTTTTTTTTTACTTAAGTATATTATGGACCAAGCCGATGGCCCACCTGATGTTAAGCGGTAACTCTGCCTTTAACAACGCATTATCACGTCCACCTAGGACGTACCCTATGTGGCATTGCACTGCGCTCGCCACCGAGATATAAAGATGAAAAGTCTCATGTGCCTGTAATTTCACCGGCACCCATACCCTTCAAACCGGAACACAGCCATGCGAGCACTACTGCTTTACGGCAGAAATAGTGGAGGTAGTACTTCCCCGGACGAACTCTTTCACAAAAAAGCTTTACTACTGTTGTTGGAGCTTTTTGACGTTTCTAAGGGTTGTAGAGTTTTTAGTAGTTTATATAGGTTGTAGGAGTTCAGGGATTGTAGGTACAGGCACAGATAAAATAATACTATGCTAGTAGTAGAGGTATTAAGTGGTTTTTAGGGTTTTAGTAATAGTTTGCAAGGGCTCGGATTGCTTTTTCTGAAGTACTAATTAATTTAAGTTAGTATTTTTTGGGGGATATTTCACTTTGAGTATATAGCAAGCCCCAGACAATCTTTTTTAATTCTCTAAGGATATTTCATCTTGCCCATGTATGTACACTTGCGATTCTGCCATGATGGTTTTCTAATACACATTTTGCACCCATGTCGGTACAGTTTTAGAAATTATTGACCACTGTCTATTTGATTTAGAACATGTCTGTCAGATTCCACTTTCGTCAGTTTGAATCAGACGATTCAACTAGGAAGGTCGATAATGAAGTTAACCGACGAATCCATCTCAGATGGGCAGCGTTCAGGAAACTACGCCATATCTTTACGTCACAGATACTGCAGTCTGCAAGTCTGTTATCAGTGCATGTTGGCCTGACTCACGGCACTGAGACATTTATTTATAAAATTTACAGGTAGCTTAAAGTTATGATACTAAAATGCTAAATATCTATAATTACCAACTGTTGGCCCCATACACAAGCTCAAAATCGCGCAGCGGGCTATGAAGAGAGGTGTGCTAGAGATTCAGTACCTGTACCTGAATCCGAAACGAATTCATCCATAGAAGAACCGGGATCACAGACATAAGTCTCAAAATGAGCTAGCTGAAGTGTCAATGGGCATATATAGAACTGACAACCGTTTGGGAATTAAGGTTCTCGAGGGGCAACCTCGAACCGGACGACGCAGAGTAGGTGGCCCCTTCCACCCCCCTCGATGGGCCGACAACATTTTTAAGTAGCTGGAAGTCGTTGCATGGAGGCAGCTCAGGAAGTTAATTGAGACATTCTAGGGAAGCCTTTGTCCAGCAGTGAACTTGGACCTACTGGCTGATGTTTGTACCACCACCATGCGTAATACGAGCAGGTAGGTACTACCTTATCTACACGCGGACGAAGTCGGCGGTCAGCTAGTTTATAATATATTGCACAGAAACCAACATCTATAAATGTTGTAAGCTCATTTATTAAACAATCAATAAAAAAATACAACAAATTAAATGACTCGTAAACACCTAATAACATACATGGGTAGTTTCACAAGAGGATATCTGAGGCAGCATTTAAAACAATGAAGGAATAGGAGTAGGAATCTTATCGGCTATTTTCCGTAATAAAACAAAGCACATGTTGATTCCAACAGACTATTCATTTTATTACCATTCAATAGGATATAACACCGACGGTGCTTATTTACAAGATAACTGGGTGATATTATTTGGATTAAATTGAATTATTGAATAACAAGAGGCTCGCGCCGCGTGCTTTATACATATACATCAGAACGCTACTAACACAACGAGCAAGCGTCTCAGCCTGACGACACGGCAACAACGCTACACGAATGTTGAGGCAAAGAGTAGTTACTGCGTTTAACGCTCAAATACACTATACAAACACGTAGATACTGCTAATAAATTGATTATGTGTACTCTTTATGCTATTATTTGTCGGTGGAGCCCGCCTGGGGCTCAAGCTCGAGCGCGAGGCCGACCTTGTGTCCGCCAGCGTTGAAGTTCTGTCCGTCCAGCGCCGCCGACAGCGTCAGCGTCACGCCTGCAACAACACACCGTTATACAACACACGCCAAATGCAGAGATAACGTGACGAATGTCATGCGCCGAGATAAAGTATCTGTAAAAAGAATCATATGATATCCATTTATAAGAATGATTCCTCGTGATTAGATGTCGTAAGGCTGTGTTTCCATCAGAGCGGTGCGGGGAGATGTAGCGGACTCTTTACATGTTCGAGGCTTGGAACTTATTTGTGTGCTAATAACAAGCTTTCAGTTGAATTTTTTACTTTTAAACAAGCTTTTATGAAATTAGTGATTGGAACAGTGTGCTGATCAAAATGAGCTCAAACAATGGCAATCTACTATTGAAACTATCGTGGTTGGGAATCATATTAAAAGATAAACGGCTAATTACCACTATTATTCGGTCCACGCATTCGCTGGTCTACCGTCGAACGCGGTCGCGGGCGGTGCTCATGATGAAGAGGCTTCTGAACTCAGTCTCGAAACGTTAGCAAAGTGACGAATAATAGTGGTAATTAGCCGTTTATCTTTTAATAATCTACTATTATCCATCGAGGAGCACAGTTATGGTGGATAACCGTACTCCTCCGTACCAGCCTAAACTCAGGCAGTCTAATATTATCCATCGAAAAGCTCCGTTGTCCACCTTCCGTTTCCATCATCAGATCAGCTCGCTGTCACTATAATATTGTATTGTCATCAGAAGTTGATAGGTATACCAAATATCATCTCAATCTAACACCGGGAAGTGGGTCAAATTTAAATTGTATGATTTGATTAGACCGGGACAGGTGAAACTAAATAAAAGCTACAGATACCATCTGTTGACTGGTAGCCTAGTAGCTCATTAAGGCACACCGCTCCGCACACATATCTCGCTTGTTTTGTTTGTACCAAGGCCTCACTCTGTTAAGCCCTTTCCACGAGTGCGCAGAGCGAGGCTAGGAAAATGTAGTAATCCTATTGCTAGATTTTTTCCTTGCGCACCGCTTAGCTTCCTAAGGTTTACAGCACAGACCTATATCAAGATAGACACCGCAATCACGTAAATTTGTATGAAACCAAGCGTGCCGTTTTATTTTGCTCCGATGCTACGAAATATCTCCATCCGCATGGCGAGCTGATTTCCAAGAATATTTACAAGTTCACTATGGCGCATTTAGGCATTTTTCTATTAAAATCCGAGGTGCTTTCGCGAAGACAGCCGCGAGCTAATTGATCGAGGTTTGCCGATACGTACATTGCGCAAGCTTTCGGACAGGCAAAGTGACACGCAAGGTAGGTGGTAGGGCGTCTATGTTGTGGTTTACATACAGATATAGGACGCGCAACGAATTATGAGCGCTCTTTTTTTTCTTTTTTTTTTATCAATGATAGTAGTAACAAAATAGAAAATAAGTACTTAGCTCACAAGTTCGTCAATTAATTTTCAATAAAATTAAATCAATCCATACAAATACAGGACAACTGTGATTACTGTGAGTACTAATAGTTAGTGTTTTTTTAACATTGATAAACCTTTGTTTGACCACGATCTCACCTGTTGGTAAGTGACGATGCGGCCGAAGATGGAGCACAAAGGTATAGAAGGCAACTATTCACTCTAGCCTTGAAGAGACCCAGATTATAGTTTTCAGGAAAGACAGACGACGGTAGTGTATTCCACTCCTTAGCAGTTCTCGGCGAAAGTGGTGGGGGTGACTGCGCATGTGTACATTTGCTCATTCGCTATACAGACCCAAAAAATTACTACTGCGCATTGAAGGTCAGCGCTCATAACTCGTTGCGCGACCTATATGGGCTCAGACGGTCCAGTGAATGCTGAGCTACGACTGTCACCAGCTCCGTCACTCACCAGGGCGCAGCTTCTGCTGGTATCCGAGGCCGATGAGCGACTTGTTGTTGATCTTGGCGTGCAGCGACGTGTCCTTGTCGAGCGCGAACTTGGCGCCGACTCCGAACAGCGTGTCGGCCGAGCCCGAGGTCCACTTCATGCTGACGCCGCAGTCCAGCTTATCAGACACCTTCTGGTAGATTGAGCCGCCAAACTCCTTGCCGTTGTCACTTTAAAAAAAGAAAAGATTGTTTGTTAAAAATTGTTACATGATTATATTGAATGCTCTTAGCCACAATATAGCGCGCCTTTTGCCTGTCTGGCATTTGAGCAGAAACCGGAGAGACATAGCTGAACCACGTTTATACATAACCGTTCAAACCAATTCAAAAAACGTGGAGAAGATAAAATGCTCGAAATTGTAATTTGTAAAAATAAATACTACATTCATTGTTATCGATACACATGCGAGTGTGGCCCATAGAATACATTAAAATAATTAATTTTTAATTACTTATATACAGGGCGTCCCAAATCTATGCGACATGAAGGGAAAGTACCTTAAATACGATGAGGTACGTTCCCAGATGAGCTAAATAATTTTTAGAAATTGACTGCTGTATATCTAACAATTAAAAATAAAATAAAGTCTCCATTCAGCAAAATAGCCTATCTACAATATTTAAGGTACTTTTCCTTCATGTCGCATAGTCTTGGGACGCCCTGTATAATTTTCACGCGTAAAGGTATCCTATGACCTTCTTCAGGATGCAATCTACCTCCTTGCCAAATTTTATAACAGACCTTCGCATTTATGGAATGGATGTGCGATCTTTACCACAGAATATATGTCTTTTACCTAGTAGAAACGAAATAAGCATCGAAATCCCAAAGACTTTTATTAAAGAAGTCTATGCGAAATTCGTCCATTCCATTAATAAGAGTGAGTACCGACCTAACAGGTATGTAATAGGAACTATTGTCGCAGGAGGAAACAATGTCACTTGATACCAGCTTTATCTGGAACTAGCGAGCCTGGAGCCGATTTCGACTACAGCCACTGTATTCATCCCGACAGGCATATTGAACTTACTTAGTGTGTTTTATTTGCCCTTGATTCCCAACTTTGTATGATCAGGTACAATCAGATTATACGCGTTTCAGTACTCCGCCGACTAGTTTTAGTAGTACACCCGTAATCTACACTAATATTATAAAGAGGAAAGATTTGTATTTTTGTGTAGAGTATGTTTGTAATGAATAAACTCAAAAACTACTGTGCCGATTTCAAACATTCTTACACCGTTGGAAAGCTACATTCACCCTGACTGACATAGGCTACCAAGAGGGTAAAGGAGGGGGGAGGGGCTGTTTTTCATCCTGAAACTACCCGTGCGAAGCCGGGACGAGTCGCTAGTAGGTAATAAAAGACTACAACTTGCTGAACTCCAGCTAAGCAGGCCATTCAGTTATGCAATCAAATAAATCAATAGCAGTGACATAAGTATGGTGCAGAGAACAGGCAATAACCTGAAAAAGCTCTACCTATACCAAGAATTAAAATATGCAGGTGATATACTTACTCCAAAGCCTGGCAATGCTATATTCACCTAATACATGCCTAGTTACCAACCGACAGGTAAAGTTTCATAAATGTTACTGCAGCCATTATTGAGGAACCATAATAACGTATACCACATATGTATTTTAAGTACCTACCTACCTACTATAAAAGTTTCAGCCGGAATAGTAATTAACGCCCTCGTCTATTTAAAAAGGACTCGTCCTTTGCCTCACCTTTCCTTACTCGCCCGTCATTTGCTTTATTTCGGGCCTGGACTGAGTAATTTATTAATTTACTATTCATGAATGTACTATAATGACGTGAGATATGGGGGATGAAAATTATCATAATTGTTTACAACGTTTTCCTTATCATGAATCTGATTAAATTTCTATTATCTTTCTTATCAAAACTTAATAAAACCTGCCTTAAATAAATGCAACAATAATCTAATATTACATCAGTTTTAGTATCAGAATTAAATGATCACTGCAAGAATGTACTATTTCTGAATGCTGTTGGTACTGTAGAACTATGTTTTTGCATTAATTATAAACTAACTATGGCCACAGTAAGAGTGTTTGTTCATTGTCGGATAAATCGCGCTGAATTGGCTTGAAACTCGGATCCGAGAGCATTAATGCTCTAAGCAGCGGATTAAGGAAATTACAGCTCGGGATCCCTCAATCCAGACGTACGAACTAACGTGAACGGTTCTGGTTTTGTTTTGGTAACATTCGAAATTAGCGCGCCTGAGCTTGGATGACGGATGATAGACGTTGAAAGCATGGAAGGGATAAACCATATCCTAACCAAATTCATCCTGGGATCCTGAGTCTGATTTCAAACTAACCAAAGCTCATATAGCTGCAGACATAGATAAAGTGATGGAAAGGTCCCAGTAATCATGGACAAATCTGTAGTATTTGGTATGAACAAAATGGGTACTTTCCACCCTGTGCAATCCATTACCCTGCTTCCCAGCCTCGCAGTCAATTGTGGAATTCCTCATACTAGCAGGTTATCTTTTGTAATAGTCGCGCACAGTTTATGGTACATGGTTGTTATTCCTCCCCCATAGAATGCCATGACGAATGGTCCCAGGCCGCCTACATCCACCAGACTTTAACATTTTTAGTAGGTACATCGAGACAGGGGTCCTCCTATACTGCATTGTCCAGTTTGTTATATTGGCATTTATAGTGTATAGGCATAATAGTGTCAATGAAATACTTACACATTAGTATGTAGGGCGAAGTCTTTAGTCATGTATCCAAGGGCAATGCTGTTCTTAGTTAACTTGGCCTTCTGTGAGTCAAACTGTGAGTTGACTCCTGCGAGCCAGCCATTGCGGTGCAGGACGGCTGCCACGTCCACTATTGGCCCGGCACGGTCGAGGTCCAGGTTGGTGTTTACTGCCAAGGTGCTGTTGGAGTATGAGGTCTTCAACTTGCCGGTCTTTGCCCTGGAAATATATTGATTTGTTGATGTCTTGTCTTCGTAACTGACGGCGCCAAGTGATGTCTTTCATTTCAGGCTTGTTGAAATGTACAAAACCTTAACAATAAGCCCATAGAATTAAATACCTAAAAGTATAGACTGACATACAGAGCATGAAATACAATTTATACATTTTTAAAATGAGTAAACTTTGCTTACTGAAGTCTTCGTACTAAACGTTACATACTGGGTGCAAAGACATTCATACTATCCGAAACTGGGATGAACGTAGCAAAACAAATTTGTTCTTGTATGTGGAGCTTATTTACCCGGTCTGTGGTGCAAATGTGCCTTCAAGTGTGATCTTGAGTCCGGCGGCTATTTTATCCGCAATGGTGATGTCTGTGGCCAGTGTGTTGTCTGTGTTCCATTTCTCCGTGAATGAGAGACCGTATTTTGGCACCGCATATTTAGATGACAGGCTGCCAAATACCTGAAAAAGATTTTGAATTAATTGATTGTTGAAAATTGGAAATGTTTTTATAAGCTTCCACTACTGCATTGCATTGTTTTTATCACTCTTTCTGTTATACTTTCTGTTGGAAAGTAACTCTTTGTATGCCTGTAACACACACACAATTCCAATTCCAGAACCTATTCATAACAGCACAAAATGCAAACATAAGGGCCAAGAAGGTGGATACCAAGCGAAAAAAACGAAAACATGTGCAAATTGGATCAATTCTTTTTTTTCGACTCGCTGCCGCGCCACAGATGTCGTCAAACTATGAATAAACTGTATGGTAGCCAGGATAAGATGGCCATACTTTTGTTACCTTTCCACTCTCCTGGTTAGAGGTGATGCCGCTGGTGAATTCAACCCCAGCTTCGCTCTTGGTCTTCAGGTCAAATTTGAACACACCAAAGTGGTAGCCTTTGCTAAACACATCATTGGCATTCTTTCCGAGATCAGCATAGAATGGGGGAGCCATTGCCTAAAATAAAAAGATTTTAAATGTACTCTAGATACAATACAAATTCAACACCACGTTTTATAAAATAAGCGATCGGAACTGTGTGCTGTTCTAGATGAGCCAAAACAAGGCCAATCTACTATTATACATCGAGGAGTTCAGTTGACCCCCTTCAGTCTCCATCATCGGATCAGCTCTCAGTCACCATAATATTGTATAGTCATCGGAACTTGACAGGTATGCAAAATTACATCTCAATCGGTTGAGGATAGCTACTTTAAAATTCAGTTGCAAGATTTGACACAAACATACATACATTGTAACGATATGCATACACGATTATGCACTTTTATTAGATTATTTATATTTCGCAGATTTAAATAAAAGCTTGTAAAAACTTAACACCCTCAGTCACTTTTCATAGATCTAACCATAAATATAATTTCCTGTGTTATTTAACAAACATCAGTCATGCAGCAGGCATCGAACCTGCCCCTCTTGCCTCTCAGCAGGCTACACACGGAGGGCTTACATGGGGTCGTTAATATAGTTTGTTATGCTTGTGATAAAAGCCTTAGCCTAGGAGTTTGCTAAAAGAAATGTACCTACAAAAACTGATGTTATCACAAAATTGTCACATGACCTCAGTCATGAATGAACATACGAGGCGACTCGCGGAATGATCAGTGCCAGCTGTGTCAGGGTCAGTATCGACTAGCCTGCACTTATTCACAAAACGCTTTTTGTCAAGGTATTACATAACATGTCTTATGACCAAGTACATAACCCCTAAAATCTTCTTGGACTGTGACACAAGACTAATTAGTTTCAAATTCCTAATCAGTTGGCCGTAAACTTGACCTTCGAGGATTCCGAAGATCTCAGTCAAAAGGCGAAATCACATGCGTCCATGGACAGCACCCCAATGACGTTTCAGTTTCACTTCAGCAAGCACCAGCTTACCTTAACTTTACATTAAAATACCCTAAGAAATGATTGAATTATGTTGTTTTTGATCGATTTGACCACAAGCGAAGGTTACATACTAATAAAAGAGATGAATGACGTCGATTTTTCCCTGCTAGAACCGGCTCAAGGCATACAACGTAACCTAACAAACAATAAGCAATACCCCTAAGCTGCGCTACCGCTTTAATAACAAATGTAGGATGCTATATACTCACTGTGATTTAATTTGATTCACAAAATTAAACTATTTCACTATAGTTCTACGGAAAATCGTGAACTTATCTTACTACTGCACCACAGTCCACACCACAAGACTATTTTATTTTACCCGTGTCACCACCGTCTGTATGACGGCGCTAGTGCAGCGGAACCAGTAGTATTGATTTAATTTTATAATTTTAGTAATGACTACTATTCATTACTCATAGGTATTTTGATATTTTAATAAATAATATCATAAATAAACGATGATTTTTATTATGTATGTTTACTGCTTTGTGTAGTTTACAATATTAAAACAGTTAAATGATTGCACCAGTGACAGTGACGTATATTAGTCATTTATTAAAAAAATTACTATTATTTATTCTGTGACCATACTAATACGTAGTATCCCTTGATAGAATGTGAGTCTGTGATCATCAGACGATTTATTTTTATTTAGAATTGTTGTGTTTCGTTTATGTTATTGACAACAATAATTACAAATAAACATCGCAAAATTAAAATAAATAATTTAATTGACCTAGATTATTTTCAGCCAAGTAAAAATAAATAAATAAGGTTCTTTCGTTGTATCATTTTAAGCGCGTAATTTTGAATAAAAACTTTTAGAAAAACGAACCCTAATAACCCTATTACACACTTGCTTGGCCTGACCCTCGCCTGACCCACGTAGTGATTACACGCTCAGTGGCCTGGCCTAAACTACCCATGTGCTCCCTGTCTTCTTCCTATCCCGGAAACCGATAAGTTACATTATTTTTAATCTCCTGTAGGTATAAAATACTTACATTTGTTTTGAATTTGAATAAATCACATAAACGTGTTTCCTCTTCATCCCTATCATCATCTAGATCTTCATCGTCACAAGGGCAAGTAACTCGTTCTCCATTCTCATTTGTACAGACGACCATCTCACCGTAGGTGCCATCCTGTTTACATAAGTATAAAATACATAATTTTAAATTAATCTTCACAAGGGCACTGCCTGAGTGCTCTCCATGATGATCATCGCCACTAAGGTACAATTGAATATTGTTAGTTCCCACCTGAAACTGAAAGTAGCACCGCCAGCATACTCCTTGATAATCGAAACCCAGCTAAGAGAACCCTCTGTCATAGGCAGTTGATTAGAAGTGACCATGCTATTGATGCATTAGTCTTTGTACAACTGCGTGGGTGCTTTGGGCACGGAATTGTGCATGTTTGCTGGGAATGCCACAGGGTCCGAATATCGCACCCATACTCTTTCTTGTCGTAGGGCTATGTTTGACTATTAGGTTGCGTCATTATTTTCTAGTGAGGTGAGATGAGAAGTCACGTACTCAACTGCTTTATGAATTATTATGTTGATGGATACTTACGGGTTTTATACATGGGACTATTTCTTCTTTGATGGCTCTTACTATAATAAACCGTTTCCAGAGTTCTCGCCAGTTCACGCTATTTGTAAAACTAAATAAATAATCAAAAGCTGACATATTTTTATTAAAAAAACATGAAAATATTGTGTCTTTTTATAAAATAGTGACAAATAATTGCCTCTAGATTTTTGAACTTAATATAAATAAATCTATTAGGCCTTTTGCACTATGTATGTTGTATGCAGGTACCTAATTAATTGAGTATCGATCCAAGTAGGGCCTAATGGAGGATATTATCCGAATTACGAATTCAAGAATTTTCCATCTATAGCTTACAGGTAGTGTACGTAGTTAGCTAGGTAGTTAGTTAGACCACAGAAAAACAATTATTAATGTTATTATATTAAAATAACCCAAAAAAAAATATAAATTATTTTTGAATCTTCTGGTTTTGTTTCGTCCAAAGTAATTACTTAATGGTTAAATTGATTTACCCGACGACGGGACGGAGTACATGCGTTTAGTGGTGAGTGCTGTTGGACGTTTGTTTTTTTTAAGCTTTAAAATAAAATACATTATTTTGTGCTACAATACATACATACATACTACAAAACCTAAAAAAAAAATAAGTCGAGATAATAGGTAGGTACCTAACCTACCTAAGAATGCTGGCTGTCGTATAAAGTAGGATCGCTTTCGAAACGGAATACAAGACAATAATAATAGTTCCGTATAATGGATGTTTCGGGAGATCCGGAGATTGACGTCCCAGTTGTCGAATAGTCTGCGTCTGCGTCTAAAATTAGACGCGATGTTGTTCACACGCACACTCGCTCGCGAATTTCCCCGATACCCCGAGCATTTACGAAGAGATGCCGCTAATCGTTTGAATATATTGCGTGATAATGGCTAACGTCCGGCATTACGACCTGTTACAAAATGATAAATACGGAAGGTATCTTGTCGCCAATAAAGATTTGATTAACGGTGAAATAATATTTACAGACACGCCGTTCGCATTTGGACCCAAACCAGGCAAGTAGAGCGAGGTATTTCCTCGATTTATTTTAATACAATACCAGCCGAAACAATAGGCGATTGTTTTCAAGCGTTGTATCAAATGACTCGCTCGTGCTTATAAGTTGCGATTGGACATGGTTTCACCTATTTTATGGACTCTGCTACATTTTAATTCCTCGTCTCTCCCATGATTGCAAACTTCATGCAAAAACCCTCTGTCCGATAGTGAAACTCGCATTAAAATCTGTACAGTATTTGCAGTCTGTTCTGTTAAAAATACCTACACCACAGAATAAATAATTGTACAGCAATCAAAAGATTATTTCTAACTCCAAGTTTTATGTATCTACATTAGTACAGAGTATGTATTAGATACCTGCTATTATTTAGTACATACTCGTACCTAACTATAGGTAATAATTCTCAATGATGTTATTGAAAGTAAAAACCCATGCTAATCCTAAGATTCCTAAGTAGGTCTAAGTAAGTACTAGGTACTTACTGTAGAGTTAGACTGTAATTTTATTTTTATTTTTATCAGAGTTGTGTAAATTTAAATTCCAGATAATTATTTTTGACGACCTCTGTGGTGCGTCGGGCGAAGGTTCGCCTGCGACGCAGGAGGTTAGGGGTTCGATACCCGTCTCGGAACAAATATTTGTGCGATCTGCTGATATTTGTTCAGGGCGTTCTGGGTATTTTCTATGTATAATAAAAAATATCTATCTATTTACAAGTAGGTATATCAGTTATCTAGTACCCATAACACAAGCTCTGCTTAGCTTGGGGCTAGATAATGTTGTGTGGAACGTCCAGCATTATTTATTATTTATTAATTATTTTATCCTTTTAGATACTCCACCACTTTGCCTGGGCTGCTACTGTCCAGTGGAGAACACCGTTTGTTCCCGCTGTGGATGGCCCGTGTGTGGTGCGGAGTGCCAGTCCTCGCCGCATCATGCAGGAGAGTGCGTGGTGTTCGCTGCCGCCAGGGTGCGCTACCAGCCGGCGGAGGATTGGGCGGCCTGCACTCCGCAACTTGACTGCATTACACCTTTGAGGCAAGTCAGACGTAACGATTAACATTCTCACGGTAATATCGCAATACATCTACGACACCTTATTATATACACATAAACACTCAGATAGGTTTATGAAAAAAAGTGACGTGCATTGTTTTAACACGAGAAATAAACTAAATATTCCCAAATTTAGATTAAAAACAGTAAGTGGGTCTTTTATGGGGAATTCTGTTCGGTTCTATAATAAACTTCCAGAAAGTGCTTCTAATCTTTCGATTCGAAGATTTAAATCCTACATAAAGAATAATTTAATTAAGAAAGCGTATTACACACTACATGACTATGTTAATGATAAAGCTGCGTGGCCTGATGTCGCTCTGCCCCTCGACACCTAATTTGTCAATTTGCAATGTCTGTACCTACATATAATTTATTATTGATGTGTTATTTATGAGTATATCAAGCGTAGAGTGTGCTGCCTTATGAACTTTTGCTGATTTTCTCTATCATCTTATTTTTGACTGCCTACCTAAGTAAGGCTTTTAAGTTGGTTTTCCTTTTTTCTTTGAATCAGCTTCCACTTGTTCTCGAGGCACCACACAGGCGCTCCCCACCTAGTAGTAAGAAGGATCATAAAAAAAAACCCGTGGTTGTTGCCTGATTCTTCTAGGTCTGGTTGCGTTGGAACAGGAGTAAATTTAAATTTATTTTTTAAGACGATTCAAAATGATCCTTGTGATTTCAATGAATAAAATACTTTTTGACTTGACTTGACTTGTACACTGAGCAAACTTACATATACGCTTATTACGTACCTACGCCACAGAATAAATACCGCCTCACTATTTAGTAGATAGGTAAGTAAGTTTCAAAATTGGTGCCTAGGTACTCCAAACAGGAAAGGCAGGCGCAGCTCAGAGCGCAGAGGTTTAGATACCGATACCTATACGGGCCTTGCACATGCTGGCCAGGCTGACCTGAGGATAGGTATACTACTTTCAAAGTTGATCCGATCTTCATTAGGTAGGAAGGTGGCAAAAATAGTATTAGTACCGCATAATTTGTAAACAGAAGCTAGTTTATGAGCTAGATCGGTCGGGAGGGGGTTTCTGAGATATCGGGAGGAGAGGGAGGTCCAAAGGGAGCAAAAAAGGTGAGATAATAAGGTCAAGTGGGTTGTCATATGAAAGGGCTTTAAATAAGGGTTTGGACATTACAAATCTATTTTAAGTTTGTTTTACACTTTGTAGTTTTTGAGGTAGGTAGAAGAGTAATAAATAAAGTAAACCACCACGTGTTCACGAAGTTCGCTCGTAGAAGTGGACGGCATTTGAGCTTCCTACAAGCAAGAGTTCAATTCAATTTAGGTACCTAGGTACTTATGCACCCGTTTTCCCTAACTCATTTTTCGTAGTTTCTATGACTATCTGTGCAGGCTGCTCCTAGCAAAAGAAAACGATCCAGACCGATGGCAACACGAGCTGGAAGCAATGGAAACCCACACAGAAGCGCGCCAGAAGAGGCAGACCTGGGCCGCGGACCAGGTCAACATCGCAGACTTCCTCGTAGACCACTGCAAGCTCGGCACTCGATTCGATAAGGAGCTGGTGCAACGAGTCTGCGGAATCCTCGAGGTACGGTACCCTCAGACTTGCCTACAATAACATCAATTTCAAATTACGGCTTAGATACATCCACCTAGCTACAGGTACCTTAGGTAGGGACTTACCTAATATAAGTGTAATTAATTTACACATCAAAAAATGCCCCTAATCATGAGTCGCTGACATACAGTGCGATGTGAAGACGTCCGGTCTTGAGCAGCCATCCGCGTGTTCACCACTTTGAACAAGGTGTATAACATCATGAGTCGCTGACGTACAGTGCGATGTGAAGACGTCCGGTCTTGAGCAGCCATCCGCGTGTTCACCACTTTGAACAAGGTGTATAACATCATGAGTCGCTGACATACAGTGCGATGTGAAGACGTCCGGTCTTGAGCAGCCATCCGCGTGTTCACCACTTTGAACAAGGTGTATAACACTAAAAAAAACCATCAATATTAAAAAAAACCCCAATGCAATGAAACGGCTGAACCGTTTTTGATCAAAGATAGCTAAGAACAATCACGAAAAATTCGCCTTTCAAACAAACAAAAAAAACTAAATTGGTTCATCCGTTCGGGAGCTACGATGGGACAGACAGACACACACACACACACAGACACGTCAAACTTATAACACCCCTTTGTTTTTACGTCGGGGGTAGGGCTTGCATTCGAATATTCGAATAATAAACTAGGTCGAATATTCTAATACTAAAATTGAGATATTCGAATATTCGAAAAAAACATAACCAAACTCAGGAATATAATGTGCACAAAATAAGCTCAACGTCTAAGCTATGCCACGTCATGTGGGCGCGCGGGCAACACGACAGGCAGGACTCGTCAAAAACGTCGGAAACGCTCGCGAATACTGCGCATTTGTCTTTCATTTGCAGTTGTGATATTAATATTATTTTTATGCAGTTGTGCTTAATATCCTGTTGAGTCAGTTTAGTGTGCTTGCCGAGATGGATGGAAGATACATTATATAGGTACATTTGAGGAATAAAAGTGATATTTTTAAAGTAAGTTCCTTTCGTTCTGACTTTAAACTTTAGTAACTGTCTCATATTCTGCATTTTTAAATCTAATAAATCAATTTTATCCTACCTTTAACTATCGTATCAACTTGAAACTTTGCTTATGTTTGTAATTCTGTAGAAAATGTAATAATTTGTACAGTCAAGCTGAATCTGATGATGCACACGGCTGCTAGACAAGGGAACTCCTCAACGGATAGAGATTAATTACGAGTGAATCAACATGACGTTCTGATTTAAAGAACCCAAGCACTGATCTTTATCCGTTTATTAGTTCTGTTGGTTTCTAAGAGAGGGTCTTGTAGCCAAGGCTCTCGTAAGTTTTGTTGATAGGTATTGTGGATTTTGCAGACTAATTTAGCTCGATAAAACAATTGGTAGGTAGGTACTTAGATCGTGTAAACCAGCCATTAGGTCGCGACGGTAACTCTCTTTTTGTGATTGAGTATTCATTATAGTTTTGAGATTTAGTCCAAATATTTTGGAGTGGAGTGTGGTAATTTCTAAGTATTTTTAAAATGTTGCAGTTATTCAATTTAACATCAAAATAATAATGAAGCAACATATTCTTGAATTTCAAGAGTACCAAAGGTATGCTGCGCGACAAGTCATCGATATGGAACTTTTTCTTGAGAACTTTTCGGACGGAGTTCATACAAAATGCAGAAAGTGTGAAAAGATTATCAAATGTCAAAACACATCTCGTTTTATAAGACTTTGTTGTGTATTTTTTGGTTGTGTATGTGTCGATTGCCTTCTAGTCTTTAGTATAGAACTTTTTTGTATGACTGCGTGTAGTGCCTGAATAAGACAATACATTTAGACATGATTATTGAAAGAACTTTATTTACTTTATTCGAATAATTCGAATATTAAGCGAAAAAAAACGAATATTCGAAAAACAAAATTTTCGAATATTTGCAAGCCCTAGTCGGGGGTTAAAAATGGTAAGAGCTTGTTGTGATTCCAGGTCAACGCAGTAGAGATCCCCTCCCGAGGTGGTTTCAGCATACGCGCTATCTATCCTCGACTCGCCATCGCAGCGCACAGCTGCGTCCCCAACATCGTTCACACTATCCTCACAAATGATTACCAGTAGGTTTTTTATTTTAGTAAGTAGCCAACTTTAGAAATCCAATTACTATTATATATTGTGACCTATCTATCAATATCACGTCCTTCTAGAAAGCCAAAACCATTCCACAAATTACCAGCGGTTTGTTTCTCTAAGAACCGGGCTAAATATCGCCAATTTTCAGACTGCCTGAACTTCTGATGATTTTCCTCAGGGTCCAAGTAAGAGCAGCTGTCCCCATAAAGTCCGGAGAGACTCTGCATCTATGCTACACGCACGTGCTATCACCGACCATAATACGACGGGAATTCCTTATCCAGTCCAAGTTCTTCAACTGCGACTGCCCACGGTGCGCTGACCCTACTGAACTGGGCACTCATCTTAGCACGCTGAAGTGTAATAAGTGTGATAATGGCGTGATATTATCGACTAATCCATTGGGTAAGCTATCTTCTTATTTTTTTTAGATTGGTCTTTATTTTTTTGGTTGTATTGAGCAGAGAAGCTGCCTCTCTGTGAGTAGCCAATGCGCCTTCCGAAGCCCCGATATCAGATCCATCAAACCAACCATTCCTCCAAGATCATGGAATGACCTCAGGCTCCACAGCAATGGTACCTAACCTATGTAAAAATATGAATAAATAATTATTCATTATTATTATAAAATAGGTACCTAGGTAGGTACCTACCATTCATATATATGCCGGTGTAAAATTTACCTACCCACGCACCATGACTTTACCTATGTCATCTTTGGTAAGATAGCAAAGAAAACAATTCTTAGAAGGAAATACCTAGTTCAAAACTGGACCCCAATCGCGCTAATTTAGAACGTTATTACCAAAACAGAACCACGTTCACGTTATTTTGTTCGTCTGGATTGAGGGATCCTTCCTCAAGCAAGGACCCTTCAATCCAGACGTAGGTACGAAATAACGTGAACAATTCTGAGTTTGGGTTTTGTTTTGGTAACAAAAAACGTTCAAAATTAGCGCGGAACGAGCTCCGAAGCGAACCGAGTTACGAGTAGAACTGTGGTCTCGTGAATGACAAGCTGCGAAGGGGCAACGAGCGAGACCGTTGTGGGAACTGTGGTAGAGCGGAGTATTTGAATACAAATATAACCATTGCGTTCTCTTAATATATGCGATCATGCTACTGATAACTCAGCCCTCATTAACCTATAGGTACAGCCGAGTGTCTCTTCTCTAGCCAATCCAAGGAAGGCCGGCTACTTCTGACATGGCAGCCTTCTTAATTTTCTAGGCATATCATTCTAGACAACGACGCCCAATGGAAATGCACAGACAAGAACTGCGAGTCCAGGACGTCTGGTGCCGCGATGCGCAAGATGTTGGCAGTGGTGCAAGCTGACCTGGAACAGCTTGATGCCATAGAGCCGGGACCGCAGGCTATTGAATTACGGGAAGCTACCATTCAAAAGGTAGGAATCCATCTACTGCTAAAAGTAATTGACGAAACTGAATACCTACCTATTGAAAAAGCTTAGAATGTACCTGAACACCCATATCTCGGTGTGGGAGCAGCAACAAATTCACGCTGTCATTATTCATTTCGTTTGATTCGACAATACAGAACTCTGAACTTCGCTGTAATTTGGTGGATGATCTATCCATTCACATATCAGCATAACAAGCTACTACTGTTTTCTTTGTTATTTCAGTACAAGTCAGTGTTCCACCCTCGCCACTCTCTGCTGCTGTCCATCAAGCACTCGCTAGCCCAACTATACGGACGAGTGGAGGGATACAATATCGGCGAGCTCCCAGACCTCACGTTGGAGCGTAAAGCAGAGTTCTGCCGCCTTCTGCTGAAGACCTTAGACGTTATTTCACCGGGAGACAGCCGAATGAGAGGTGAGTTATCAGCATGGGGCCCCTAACTGGTCTGGAAGCTCCAGACTGGAACTCGAGTTTTGGTGTAGTAGGATAGGACCATAGAAACTCAAGCAATCGCTATTCCAACTGCGACCATTTGAGAAGGTGCAATAATACCGAAAAACGGCATTTTAGCCCCCCCTCGGTTGATTAATAAAAAAGACATATTCGAATAAGGGCCGACCGCTATCCATTATCCAGATATCCGGAGTTTATCCAATATACCAGGCAAGCAGCAAGCTGCAAGTGTAGTCCAGTTACTGGATACCGGAATTTATTTATTCAACTAAGTTTGCTTCTACTTATTTTGGCTACTATCTCATCAAACTCTTTGTTTCTTAACTAATTGTATAATAGACTGACGCACCACGTGTCTAGATATCCAGTACCTACCACTGTCCTACTGGTAAACTCCTCTTTACGACATCCACGGAAGGAGGTGGGTCTATTCTAGGCCGGACACACCACTACTTACACCTAATATTTCTACGATAGGTATTAGATTGGCGACCTCTGTGGCGCGGCGGGCGAAGGTTCTCCTGCGACGCAGGAGGTTGCGGGTTCGAATCCCGCCTCGGAACAAATATTTGTATGATCTGAAGATATTTGTTCAGGGTGTTCTGGGTTTTTCTATGTATAATAAAAAATATCTATCTATGTAAGTATTGTTTTAAGTATATCATAACTGATATGCTTAAAACAACTGGGTACTAGATAACTCTAGTACCCATAACACAAGCTCTGCTTAGCTTGGAGCTAGATAATGTTGTGTGAACTGTCCAGCATTATTTATTTATTTATCATAAACACTAACTAGTGGTGTGCTGAGCCTAAGGGTAGGCCCCTCGGTCTCCAGTGGATGTCGTAAAAGCCGCCTGGTGAATCTCTTTCACCGCCATGGGATTCACAGCATAATTTATTTATTTGTAAAACACGGAGGTGAACAAAAGCGTTAATTCTAGGTATGATGGTGTACGAGCTCCACGCGCCGCTCATGTTCCTGGCGCGGAGCCAGTGCGCGCGCGGTCTGATCGCGCTGGACTCGCTGAAGGCCAGGCTGCAGGAGCCGATCCGGTGCCTGGCCGAAGCCGCCCGCATCCTGACGCGCGAGGACCCGCACAGCCCGGAAGGCATCACGGGCCTGATCGCCAGCCGGTCCATGGAACAGCTGATAGCTAGTGTTGAAGCCTTGTAGGAACTGATTACAATACCCCACTATTCATAGTAGTACTTATTAGAACATTTTTGTGCAAGAGTTCGTCCGGGGAAGTACTACAAACATATACCTATTTCTGCCGCAAATAAATAGTGCTCGCATTGCTGAGTTCTGGTTTAAAGAGTATGGGTGCCGGTGAAATTACAGGCACATGAGACTTTTCATCTTTATGTTCCAGGGTTGCGGGCGCAGTGCAATGCGGGTGCGTCCTAGGTGGACGTAACCTATGGTATAATGCACTGTTCATAGGCAGAGGGTACCACTTCCCCCCTCCCCCCACTTAACACTTACCACAAGCCCCGCATCCATCCACATACATCATCGCTAATAGCACTAATAGCTAATGGGAATAATAACTCATGATAATGTAGCTTCCTCATAGCGAAGAATTTTCGGAATCGGATCAGTAGTTCCGGAGATTGGGGTAATACAAAATTACCTCTTTATGAACAATACTAACACAGAGTTTCTTAAAAAGACACTAAAATGTATCATTAGATTTGGACCATATTGTAGGCGCACGCACAATTCAATTAACTCCATACATGCGTGTTTTGTGCGAATGTCATGCTACCGCGGCAGTGCTGTGCGGTAAAACACTATATACAAACACTAGCGCGCAGTGCTGATGCGTGGAACATACAACGAGTGTATCTAATAATGTAGGTTTGTTAATAGGTACTAACTCATCTTTAGTTATTTTAGCAATAATGGCATCAAAAGACATTAGGACGATCTCCTTGAATGACCAAAAGACTTAGTTTTTATAAAATAAATTGAATATAATTCATTTTTTGTACTATTTACATATTAATAAAAATGTTACCAATTAAAATGAAATTTTCTTGGGTTTCTTGGCTTGTTCCTCACCAGCGGTGCTCTTCGTCTTCTGTTGGATCCCTTCTAGTTCGGCAGAATCCAGGGTCTGAAGTTTTATTGAAGAGTCTTCTCTTTTGTCTTGCACCTGAAAAAAATATATAGACAAGTTAGTTTTTTTCGAGCACTGTTGTATTTCAAAACCTGCAATGTGCTTTATTCTGCTCAAAAGTGCATACGACTTTTTCAACACACTTGCGAGGAAAAAGGTATAGGTATACTATCCCACAAAATACCTATGTCAAGATTAATTTGTCCTTTGAATAATGTCGACATCATTGAATTCTTATTTTATAAAACTCCTACTATTATTTATTCTGTGCCTTGGTATGAAATTAGGCTAGGGTGTGTAATATGCTGCATTATGAACCTAAAAGCACTGCAATAAGGGGCCACCTTATGAGTGTGTTGAAAAAGAGTTTTGTTAACTTACTGTAGGGCAGTCTTTTCTCATATGTGTGACATCTCCACATAGTTTGCACGATCCTCCATTAGGATATAAGCCTTTAGGATTATCAGGACATTGTCTTGCTATGTGCCCCTGAAATAAGAAACAATTCTTATTTTAAGCCCTAGTTCCAAAAAATATACATAAATAATAAAAATCATTATACAGCTTTTCTGAAACAATTCTTCCTCCTGATTTCAAAATTCTGATTTTAAAGATACACTGATTAAAATAAGTCCAAGCACGGGCATTCTACTGTTAACCATGGAGGAGATCCATTATTCACCTTTGGTGTCCATCATCAGATCAGCTTGTCATCACCATATATACTGACTGTCATCAGAACATGATTACAAAATTTTATAAGTATTAACAGCTGTGAAATTAATGACACAGAAGATATAAATAGCACTATGTACAGAACGGCCACTCTCCGCCCCACACAATCTTCTCATCCCACAGATCCATGGCAGAATCGCGGGTCCCTCAGTAATGAGTTATATCTTGTTTAGGCCGCACACAGTGTGTCCTTTTATGCACAAAATACTTAATAATACTACTACTACAGTTTGCACCACGAGTCGTGAGCACCATATCAGGTGTCAGTCAAGCATTTGACCATTGGCTACTCATGCACCCTCTGTGCTCACGTCTTGTGGTGGCAACTGTGCCAATGCTTACAGGTTCTTTGCATATGAAACATGTTGCAAATCTAAACTCCTTTTCTCTCTGTACTTTGCATTCAAACTGCCTGTGTTCAGTAGAACCACACTTGAAACAGAGTCCATCCGGAGCACCGACCCCAGGTATTTTAGTCTTCAGTTCAGGACAGTCGGAGAGGTTATGCCCTCCCTTCCTACAGTTGTAGCAAACATCTCTCTTGCTCCTAGCCAAGGCTTTCTCTGCTCTTCTCCGTTCCAGTTTCATTGTCCGCTGCACCTCACTCTTAGGTATGCCTTTTTTAATCATGCTGGTTTTAAGCTCCGCCAACCTTTCAGCATCTTTCTTCATGATGGGGAAACCATCGTACCTGACAAGCTCAATTTCTTTGCCGTTGATGATTAGTTGGAAGCTGTGTTCGTTTACTGGTTTCCTGCGAGCAGGTTCACCGTTGACTAGATTCTTCTTCTTTTTTTTGGGTTGTTTGTGCTTTTGACCTTCATTCCCATTCGTTTTGTTAATGTTTTGTTGATTAACTGCAGCAGTCTGAGTATCACCCTCTTCAAATACCTTCATCTTTTTATTTTTTTTATTTTTATTTTCTGGTTGGCCAGCTGTTTGTTCTTCATTTCCCTGTTCCTCTGAATCTTTAGCAGAAGTATTATGTTTATTTTTATTCCTTCCTTTTTTTGTTTTGTTGTTTTGACCACTGTCTTTTATTTCATTGGATTGTGCTTCTGAATTAGTAGTTGAGGCATTTTTATTCTTGGGTTTCTTCTTTTTTGACTTCTTAGGCTGTTGTGGATTATTAGATACTTCCTGTTGGGATAGCCCTTGGTTTGAATAGGACTGTTCAGATGGTTGTTGTTGTGTTGACTGGGACTGTTCCGATTCATTAGTTAGCTTCTTATTTTTCTTCCTAAGTGGTTGTCCTTGTGTTGAATGGGACTGTTCAGATTCAGTAGTTAGCTTCTTATTTTTCTTCTTAGGTGGTTGTCCTTGTGTTGAATGGGACTGTCCAGATTCAGTAGTCTGCTTCTTATTTCTGTTCTTAGCAGGTTCTGAAGCCTGGTTGGGTTTGCTCAGGATACTGATTTGCGCCTCAGGGAAGTCACACCAAGTGGCCTTCCTCTTTTGAGTTTTGTGTTCTTTTAGAAAATTCTCATAGTTCACTATACGTTGTTTTTCTGCCTGAAATATGAAAGAACTTTTACGATTATCAAAGCAATGTACCTGCTTTCAAATAGACAAGATACATTTTTAGTAACAAACTGAGTTGACTTCATAATGGGTATCATATTATCTTACCTTTTCCCTGTTTTTGGATTCTTCACCATCCTTTTTAGCCTGCAATAGTTGCTCTTTCATAACTTCCCATGGTGTGCTGTCTTCAGGTGCTCTTTCATTTGATGATTTCGAACCTTTGGCTCGAGCAAATCTCGTCATTTCAAGCAAGATTTAGGAATTTGCTTCACGGCTTTATACGACTTTAATCAAAAATGTTCTTTAGTCTAATCTATACGACTAAGATAGAACCTAAATTTCACATTCCTTTCCAATTAACTTCCATTTCTGATCCACGTTCCCCGAACCCGATAAATATTGTAGTTTTTGTATCCACGTGCGTTATCAGTGTTGCCATATCTTAAACCTCAAAATCTGAATCGCTATGTCTGAAAATCTGTATTCTATCTGTATACGTTAAAATAGCTAAAATCTGTATAAAATCTGTATTAATATAACTTTTAATAAAGTAGTAGACATGAGAAATACATATTTATTGTTCAAACATACTTTTATTCATTTTATTAATCATATTTTTAGTAACATTTAGCTTGAAACATGTCTCGTTTTTTAATAATTGTTTGGTCAAGAGTAATCCTTCCGTAGTGTCTGTACCTAAATGGCAATCATTTAGGTACAGACACTACGGAAGGATTACTCTTGTCTGTACCTAAATGATTGCGAGTTTTCGTTTTAATCAAATTAATTGAAGAAAATATTCTTTCTACTGTTGCACTGGAGTGGGGTAGGCATAATAAGGCTGAAACTATCTCTTTGAGAGTCGGATAATGTGCTTTTCCATCAGTCTTGTGCGCGAAATATTTCTTGTAAAAAATCTGTATAAACCTAAAGTGAAATCTGTCATCTGTATCAGGAGCCAAAAATCTGTACCAATACAGATAAATCTGTATATATGGCAACACTGCGTGCGTTTCCTAACTTTCGTACGCGCCTTGCCGCGAGCCCAAGTGCTGCCAGCAAACAAACAAACGCTAAGTTCCAAAAAAAACAACACAGATTATGATAAGTTCCGTTTTGTCTGGTTACATATTTTTGTTATTTTTATGAACCTAGTAAATCGTAAATTCATACTATAAATCGATCGTTATTCATAACTTACCAATTTTAACACATTTTCAAGATCTAATAAACGAATAGCTATTTATGATACTGGTGTGGTAAGTTGTTTTTTTCAAACGAGTCGACAACTGTAAGACCAGCCCCCCTATTCCCTAACTGAAAGTCACTCGGTGACTAACGTTTGACAAGAAGAATGATCATCAATTAAAAAAAAAATCTATTAAGAATTGACAATTGATGGTAATTTTACTTGTCAAACGTTGGTCACTGAGTGACTTTCAAGATAGGGAATAGGGGGGCTGAACGAAGTTGAGGGCTTACCATAGTCACGAGTTTGTAAAAAACAATTCCACACGTGTGTCATACAACGTTTTTCAACACATTTGCGAGAAAACAGTACAATATAGGTAATGATTGAGTATTTCTGCGAGTCTTCCATGAAATAAATAACAGTAAATTATTAAATTAAAAAAAATTAAAATAAATGCTGAACTGTTCACACCCCCCAAGCCCCAAGCTAAGCAGAGCTTGTGTTATGGGTACTAGATAACTGATATACTTAATACAATATATTATTACATGGATAGTTATTTTTTATTATACATAGAAAATACCCAGAACACCCTGAACAAATATCTGCGATCGCACAAATATTTGTTCCGAGGCGAGAATCAAACCCGCAACCTCTTGCGTCGCAGGCCAACCTTCGCCAGCCGCACCACAGAGGTCGTCCTCTGAATAACGCTCCCTATTTTGGTGGCTAGAGACCTTTTTCTGCAATTTGCACCTCATTCAAGTAGATTCCATATTAATATCGGATTCCTCGCTTGAACTTATATTATCCACTCACACGCCGAGGGGTCCCCCCACTGTCAATAAATAATTCCTCCCACGCTAAAACATTTGGCGGGTAGATCTCTTTGAAGTCTTGCCTGCCACTGCTTGAATTGGACCCAAATTTGAACAATTTTGTTATTTTGTTCCAAATTTGAATTTTATACGACTATGGATATATTGTTGACCTGGTGTCTTATGATTTACTTTGGGAGAACCTGGCGCTTGATTCGGACTTGCCCAGCGAGGTAGCGTCCCTATTTCGTACAGGCATAAAAGAAACATTGTGAAGTGGGCAGACTCATACTCGAGCATGTACAGGTTGGAGTGCGGGGTGAGGCAGGGGGGGTCTCTTCTCCTAGTCTTTTCAATCTTTACATGAATAGTTTGATTGAGGAACTCAGTGGCATCAAGGTCGGCTGTCACATAGATGGGGTCTGTGTCAATAACTTTAGCTACGCCGACGATATGGTGTTACTGACCCCTTCGATTGGAGCTCTGCGCAAGCTGCTGAAGTTATGTGAGTCCTATGCGGGGGCCCATGGGCTCAGATATAACGCAAAAAAGAGTGAGTTTATGTTGTTTAAGGCGGGCTCTAAGAGTTATCAGAGTGTACCACCCATAGTCCTTAAAGGATCTCCTCTTAATCGCGTCTTAAAATTTAAGTATCTGGGTCACTGGGTCACTGAGGATCTACATGACAATGAGGACATAGAGAGAGCGCAGGGCGTTGGCCGTCTGATGTAACATGGTGGCTCGCAGGTTTGCTCGCAGTTCTAGAGAGGTGAAAGTGACGCTTTTGAAAGCATACTGTCAGACACTTTACACCAGCAGGCTGTGGGTTGCCTATACGCAGAGGGCGTACAACGTGCTGCGCGTTCAGTATAATAATGTGTTTAGAGTGCTGATGGGCTTGCCACGTTTCTGCAGTGCGTCAGGTATGCTCAGTGAGGCACACACTGATGGCTTTCACGCCGTCATAAGAAAGCACTGTCCGTCTCTCATGGAACGCCTGCGTGTCAGCCCCAACACCATTCTAAACACCTTGGCAGGTAGGTGGGACTCTCCGATTTTGGGGCACTGGATAAGCCTGCATACAACACTTTTTAAGGGGCGGTGCCCCGGTATCTGATGGTCCCTTGTGTCTGCGTATGTATTTATTTGTTGTATTTGTTTTGTTGCGTTGTTTTGTGCCTTGTTGTAATTTGACATAGTTAAATAATAATTTGAAATTTGTAATTTATGTTTTTTTAAATTTTAATAATTGTCTTTATTATTCTGTGTGTAATTATGAGCTATCAGCCTGAAATAAATGAATTTGAATAAAAATATATCCTGCGATTATATTTGATAGTAGAATAATTTCTTCACGTATTAACACCGGTCTGATAATAGGAAATGCCCGAAACCACAACAAAAAAAATATTTTGATTATAATATCAGTCGGGAAGTAGCAACAATCTTTGACGTTTCTAATATGAAAATGGCGTGAATTTGCAAAAGGAGCCACGTGCGCATTGTGAAAACTAGAACTACATCTTTCATCTCAATTTCTGTAGTGAGACAACCTCCTTGGAAGCGAGCGCTTTTGCTCAATACAATACGTATTGAGCAAAAGCGCTTCCAAGGAGGTTCGATTATTCAGCTACAGAAATAAACGAACCTTGAATCGAATTGAGGAGATTTGAGACTCCTTGGTGCAATTCTTACCTGTATATTTTTATAGTGGAAATTTAAAAAAAACCGTAATGGATACGCACGGCGCTATATAACGGAACCTGTGGTAAAATAGGCTCTCTCACCTAGTACCTATTTTACCGCACGCTCCGCTGTATGGTTCGTACCTAATTTTTAACTTTCGAACAATGTATACTGGCTTCATAAATGCAGTTTTTGAGCAAATGTGTTGAAAAGTATACAATCTCCTGTGCTAAGCTTGCGTAACTACGCTCTTGACTGCGCGAGCGACGGTAAATTTTGTACAAAAAAAACAGTGTCCAGCATTTAGTGGCACCCTTTAGGGTGACCTACATTAAAAAATAGAATGGGCATTGCAGTCTAGCAAGAAAACTAAAGCTTCAAGAAAGTGATAACACTATTACACACTTGAACCTAGAAAGAGTTGAGGTATAGATTTGTGCTGCTTACAAGTAACTGAATTATGCAACAAATTATTAAACATTGTGTAACTAAAAAGTAGCAAATTTAAAAAGCAATCCTATTTTAGTTAAGAATGGTACAAATATATACCGTCATAATTTATTATATTCAGAGGATGGACATGAAAAGGGTTTTATAAGGGCCGTTTTAATAAATAACAATGTTCTATTAACCAAATCAAGAAAAGTTTCACTAATCATGTTTCAGTTTTTGATTTATTTAGATTTCATCCTCAACAGATGAAATAACATCAATCAGTCGGATCAATGTCATCACTGTAATAACATCAAGTTACTACGGCAAACGTTATTAGTAACTGCAAAATTTAAACATATCGCGTTAGATCGACCATAACGTAGGCGTAACGGGACCTAGGTGCAATAGGTATACTCAGCTTGACACTATATTTACTGGGTCTCCAGAGGTTTTAAGAGACAGCCACGTAATTTTTGTCCCTAGGACACGGCATTTATCACTCAGCCATTCGGGTCATCGCCGCGGGTCTCTGGCTGGTGGCTGACCTACTTACCCTAGCTTCAACTAGCCGTTTTTTATGTATTCCATGAAAACATGTTTTTTTTATTATAGGCATGATTGCAAATAAGATTTGAAAGATCCGAAATTAGCCTGGCAAGACCCGCAAAAGATCCGCTGAAGCTCAAAAAGGTCCAAAATCAGACCAACGATCCGCACCGGCAACACACCCCTGGCGGTGCCGCGATTCTTCTTCTTCTTTTATTTGAGTTTTCCCCATGAATTCAGACAGCTGACACAATGTCAAAAAAGCAGCCAAGTGCGAGTCGGACTCGCCCATGAAGGGTTCCGTAGCAGCAAGTAACATAATATAAAAGTTCTTGGATGGTTTACGATTTATGACGTATTAAAAAAAAACTACTTACAAGATCTCGTTCAAACCAATTTTCAGTGGAAGTTTACATAGTTACATATAATGTACATCATATATTTTTATCGTTCTCTTATTTTAGAAGTTACAGGGGGGGGGGACACCCATTTTATCACTTTGGAAGTGTCTCTCGCGCAAACTATTCAGGTCCAAAAAAAATACTATTCAAAAAATGATATTAGAAACCTCAATATCATTTTTGAAGACCTATCCGTAGATACGCCACACGTACGGGTTTGAGGAAACACAATTTTTTGAGTTGCAGTTCTAAGTATGGGGAACCCCAAAAATTTCTTGTTTTTTAAAAAAAATTGTTTGAAATCTTAATGCGGTTCACAGAATACATCTACTTACCAAGTTTCAACAGCATAGCTCTTATAGTTTCGGAAAAAAGTGGCTGTGACATACACGGACAGACAGACAGACAGACAGACAGACATGACGAATCTATAAGGGTTCCGTATTTTGCCATTTGGCTACGGAACCCTAAAAAGGACAAGGACGTAATTAGAAATGTTACCAGTTGCAATATATTTACCCCAAAATGTCTGCATACATTTCTATGTATTAGATACGCATAGATTTAGAATTTTGGTTACATCTATGGTACTACGTGTACGAACTGTGTGTTTTTGTTTGGTTGGTAAGCAAATCTTCCTATGGTAAGGAAAGAGGAAGGAAGGTAGGTTTCTTTCTCTTTCTTTACTTTAATTTCATTCGTATCGTATTTCGTTTCGTTCGTGATTGTTTGTTTTCAATTTTGTAAACAAGGCGTTTTTGCAGAAACTTTGTATATATTTTCAACAAATACACAGCAGTTTCATAAAGAATACTACCACAAGAGTATTAGGGCCAATATAAATATCTGATTACCTTGCTGTCAGCGGGTAAGTTTTCACTATTTATTCCATTGCAGAGAGTGAGGTTATGTTACATACCGTGTTTATAAGGTACCACCTACCTGTTTGGTAGGTACCTATTGTAATGGTTAGGTCTAGACATGGGCTAGACTCAGATTACAGAAATATTTTAAATCCAATAATTGCATTATATTTTTTCTGAAAAAGATACCATGAATACAAATCACATGTTCCTTATTTAGATTGTGTTATTATTATGTAGGGTTCCTTCTATAAATATTATAGGTACTAATCGGGTGAGCATTAGGTGCAAACGAACCTTCAGATTTTGAAGAGGGGGAGGGGCAGAGAGGGGCTAACCTCCGGTACCGATCCCCAACCAAGACACTTCCAATTTTATAAAATTTCATACTAAACCTCAATAATTTCTTATTTTTTTCTCAAAAACTATAAGCTTCCGCGTCTCCGCGGCCACAGGGGAGGGGTGCCCTTCGCTCGAAAAAATGCTGGGGATGAGTATCGCCATACTCAGCACAGTTGCAGTTGGTTCAACACTTCCATTTTAAAAATTTCATACTTACCTAATAAATCCCCCTAATATACCTCCCCGTAATACCCCCCCGTAATACCCCCCCCTAATTCCCTTTTCCCTATAATATACCTACTTTATTATTTTTCTCAAAAACTAAACGCGTCCGTATGTTGGGGAAGTGGTACCGAGGGGTAGCCCCCTTTACCTCCCTCCTCACCCTCAAAATCAGGAGGCCCGTTTATAATGTCGACCCTATTGATCTAACGGCAAGCATGGGCAGATGCTAACATTTAAAACAAGTCAACGTGGTATGACTAAACTATATACCTAATTTTACAAATATACATAACAATTAGCACACCTTTTAAATTATCAGTTTTTAGTTATCGTTCGTAAGAAATTTATGTGCCTGTTTATTAATCATATTGTGTTGGTTGAATTTGGATGGTATAAATCATAAAATTATTAGTACCTACTGAGGTACCTACTAAGTTAAAATAATTATTATACTTAGTATTGCTATTCATTTAATAACCATGCAAATTATGATAATAAATACATTTTTAAGATAAGATAAAACAAGAAATAACGCTATTAACATTTTTAAAGTAAATCTGTTACTAGATTTCTTACTCTCTAATACGAAAATAATAATACCTACTTACAATTAAACCAACAATTCAAATAAATTTATTTTTAAATTTTTCAAAAATGCGTGTATAATTTAAAAAATAATAATGTAATGTCTGTGTAGGTAATGTGTAAAATAATATATTATGTGTGTGATTTACAGATCCATTACAATTATAATCTAATAATATTATTCATGTTTAATTCTCAATTTACATGAGAGCTATGGCTGCACCTATGGCGGCATCTCCTCCAGATGTGAACTCTAATGGCAAACTATAGTTTTGTTCTACAGCCCTCTGTAGCACAACATTCCTGGATAATCCAGATCCATTGCCTACAATCCTTTTTATATCCGCATTGCGCAATATTTCTTTTGGCATCATGGAATGCAAATTTTCAATCAAACTATCACAGAGAGATTTAAAAACTTGGCCTAATTGAATATTGGAAAGATCAATATTTTCCACTGAAGCCTTCGCAGTGGGTGCAAGCCTTTCGCCGAGTAACTGAGGACTTATTTTCATTGTTGATGAAGCTGGCGCGTCCGAGCCAAGAGCAATCAGCTTTTCCCATACTTTTGATTGAGGAATAGGGAAGCCAAATTCAAGCATCCATTGCTGAAGCATTTTGACAAATGTAGCTAGCACGTTACCGCCATTTAAAGAGGCGGCGACAACTAAGTATGTGTTGTTAAAATACGGCAAATGTTCAACAGTGTTACATCCCAAATCTGTTATGTTGTTCACCACAAAGGCAAGTTGCGCAGAGGTTGAAATGTTTAGCACAGCATCTTGTTTGTTCTCCAGAGTGGCTATGATAGAGCACTGAAGATCACCTAGCGCTACACCAACTGGTGTTCCTGCTGGAATTCCATTCCATGAACTATTTAATATTCCAGCAATTTCACCACTTTTGATGGTTTTAGGAAGTAAGTTCAGAGGAAAATCGATAGATTTTAAAATATCGTAATTCCATTCGTTTTTCTCGGTGTTGAAATAGCCCCAGCTTGCAGCATTTTGATCAGACATTACTGGCGCATCCAAGTCACAAAGCATTGTCACAATAAAATCTTGTATGGTTGCTGCAAATTCAAAATTCTTTAGCTTTTCTGGTTTATGTTTCAACATCCACAGCAGTGTTGCACATCCATAGCCAGAATAACATTTGAGATGTGAATCTGGTTCAGGCAGAGAGTCCAAAAACTCTGGTTTACACCTTGTATCTTGCCAAGTGTACAGTGCAGACATATTTTCCCTGGTCCCTTCAAAACGAATAACAACTCCATCTTTTTCTACTTTTTCCCATGCTCTGTAATTAAGATAATTGACATATCAATTTATGTTCTAAAGTTTGTTCACTAATAGTTAATTAGGTACAAAAAAAAACTTACCTTTTTTTCCACAAAAATACTCCATGCATTTGTCCACACACGCCAATTTTTGTTACATGTCGCAAAACATCTTTCGGAAGACGGGAGACACAGTAGTGAACAGCTGATACTATTTTTGGCACATCCTGCTTATTCCCCTCGATACCTTGATCACTCGGTATGTTCGCTGCAGTATCCTTGTTTTGTTTAGCAACTAGTTCTTTTGTATTAGGATCATAAACACATACTTTTACTGAAGTTGTGCCAATGTCCATTCCTAAAACGTACTGTTTGTCCGTCATTTCTTATTAGTTTTTTATTTTTTGCTTAGAAATCTGGGAGCGGCGGCACTGTGTTGCGTACATCCGACGCACTTACTGCTCTTGTATCAATGATTAAATGGAGTGATGGAAGCAGTTGCTAAAAGCTAGTTGGTTTGTCTGTGGTTGAGCGCAAACCGGCCTCGAATTGGTTATTACGTAAAGGTAGACACGTGTTTGTATTTCTTATCTCGTTGAGTGGTCGATGTGTTTATCATGCACTTCAACGTTTCACTGACTTACAGCCAATAAATTAATATTGTTGATACTAGTTTAGAGATAACACTAAATTGTTTCTCTTTCGGGTAGGTACCTATTGAAAGCAAACATTTTCACCTGTTTTTTGTTCTGAAAACTTTTCAGTGCAAAAGCACTGGTAATATTTCTTTACTTTAATGAAAATAAACTTTACGTGTAGTGCCATAGGACTTAGGATGGAATGCTAGCAACTTTGTTACATAAGTGGAGCTGCAATGCGGGATAGAAAGAACGTGATGCCATCTTTCAAAATGTCTGCTTGTCAGTGGTATAGTGACATAAATCTCCTTCGATATTTATAGATTGAAACAAACCTTGGAGGAATTAAACATTTAGTCTGAGCTCATTTGCAAATTTTCACGGCACGTTCTAACCAGATACATTCATGTATTAATAGCCTTATTGAGGGATGGGCAGCAGCATCCACCTAAGTAGGTACTTAACACCAAACTGCGATCACTTATCCGCCTGGCAAGCGTGGTGAGTATGGCAAATCTACCCATTGTATTCATGGGGGAGGCCCCAACCAGCAGTGGACGTATACACGCTTTTTATAAAGATGACGAAGTAGAGATGACAGAGTTATGAAGTCATCATCATAACTTAACAAACTTGAGCGGTTGTTGAATCTCAGCATCAGGTACATTTATGGTCTACGTAAGTACGACCACATTTCACACTACCGCTCACAGTTAAAATGGCTCAAAATTCGATATCGTCGGGATACACACTTACTCTGTCTCTTTTACAACATCCTCCACAATCCTCTTTCAACTAACTATTTAAAAGAACGTTTCCCTCCCCTTTTTTCTCCTGACCATCTATCTCGATCCTCTCAACATCTTCTACTCATGACCCCTGCCCATAGGACCTCTTTTTACTCATACTCTTTTACGGTCACTTCGATCCGCTTGTGGAACTCTCTTCCAGTAGAAGTTAGGAAAGCCGCTTCCATGGGAGTCTTCAAGTCCAAACTGTACCAATACTTTTTGTCATTGCAAAATGTCCAACAAAATTGAGCTTATGTTATTTATTGAATTATTTATATATATTATATTATGTTAGGTATTTATGTAGCTAGTTATTTAGAGTAGGTATTTAGTTATGTTTATCATTTAATCTCAACCTATAATTAATTTTAATAGCACTACCACCCACTCTACATTACACAAAGGTTAGCTGGAAGAAAATGCTAATTAGCATTAAGTTCGCCTATGTACTGCTTTTTGTCTTGTGCAATAAAGAATTTTCTATCTATCTATCTATCATCATCATGAGCTTGTAGAAGTCCATTGCTAGACATAGGCTTTCCTATTTCACATTGGGAGGGCTTACCATAAATACCACGCTTTGCAGGTTGATTAGTGATCGCAATAATAAGTACTGATGTTAAGTACTCAGATGGATGCTGCTTCCCATTCCCTGGTGCATATATAATTTAACGGTTGTTATACCGATAATCAATCGCAAAACATAATAAGCGATAATTAATCGGGAGAAAAGGTAATTAAATTGTATTACTGGTATACATTTTATACATAAATAATAAATTGGTATTATATACACGTTTTTTATGGGAGAATCTTAACTAGATAGGCAATTAGATCCAAACTCGGTATAAATACACTTCGTGCAATGTAGTAGAGAGGCCACTTCTCAAAAAGTCGTCAAATGGCGATTCCTGTTGGACAGACCATTCCCGCGCCGACAACCGGTATCATTGTGTTTAGCATGATCTCCTGAACAAGAATAGACCAGTTGTCGCATTCTAAAGTGGTGGAGGGGGGAGAGAGGGGAAGGGAAAGATGCGAAAACCGGGTATAAGGTTTGGTTAATATGTCAATAACCGCTTGTCCGATTTAAATAAGTAAGGTGTCATACGATAGGTAATAAAATCTTTGACATATCGAGTCTGAAAATGGTTTTTGTAAATATCATACTTTATTAAATATTTCAAAAAAACGCATAATTAAAAAAAAAGTTTTGGTTTTGTTGAAAATGGCAGTAAATGATACCTAACTAAAAAGTGATGCATAATGAAAAATTGGACGATTTATTTAGCAGTATTTTGCTTTTTAAATTTGGTTGAGAAACGACAAAACTGTGACAGGTTTTTGCAAATACCATATTTTATTATATATTCAAAAATAGGCCAATTTCAGACAAAATACGTTTTCGGTTTTGTTTATTTTAAACTTTATTTTACTTTTATTATGTTTTCTTGTAGAAACTACAGCAGTACTTATTCTTTGAAAATTTCAAGTTTCTATCTATTACGGTTCAAAAAATACAGCTCTTATTAAGATCGAGCAAAAACAAAAGTTTACTATATTTTATTTTTTACTTTATTTTATTTTGTTGTTTATGACGAAAAACGAAGGGGTGTTATAAGTTTGACGTGTCTGTGTGTGTGTGTGTGTGTGTGTCTCTCTGTCTGTCCCATCGTAGCTCCCGAACGGATGAACCGATTTTGTTTTTTTTTGTTTTGTTTGAAAGTTGTATTTGTCGGGAGTGTTCTTAGCTTTGTTTGATCAAAATCGGTGCAGCCGTTCAGTGTTGGGGGTTTTTTAATTTTCACAAAATTAATTACTTGTGTTTTCTTTTAGAAACTATATCAGTACTTATTCTGTGAAAAATTCAAGTTTCTATCTATTACGGTTCAAAAGATGTAGCCATTATTAAGATCAAGCAAAAACTTCAAGACATGTGAATAAAGCGCCCAATTCTTTGTCATACATTACTTTTTAGTTAGGTGTAATTTACATTATCATTTTCACAAAAGCCAAAATCATCTTTTGTTTGAAATTCGCCTTTTTTCTAAATATTTAATAAACTATGACATTTACGAAAACCATTTTTAGACATAGTATGTTGAACATTTAATTACCTATCGTATGACATCTTATTTATTGAAATCGGACAAGCGGTTATTGAGATATTAACCAAATCTGATACCCGGTTTTCGAATCTTTCCCACCCCCCCTCTCCTCCCTCCACCACTTTAGAATGCGACAACCGGTCTATTCTTGTTCAGGAGATCACGCTGAACACAATGATACTGGTTATCGGCGCGGAACTCGTCTGTCCAACGGGAATTTAATTTCGGAGGACTGGCCTCCATACTAATGTGTGTATCTATATGTATGTTCGGGTTAAGTCTGACTGCAACTGAATCTTAAAGCAGTTATCCTCAAGCGATTGATATAAAATTTTGCATACCTGTCAAGTTCCGATGGAAATACAATATTAGGGTTACAGCGAGCTGATCTGATGGTGGAGACGGAAGGTGCACAACGGAAGTCCTCGATGGATAATAGTAGACTGCCCGTGATTAGGCTCATTTTGATCAGCACACGGTCCCGATTACTAATTTTAAAAAAGCTTCAGAAAAAAATATTTTTCAAAAAAAGTTATGGGTCGCTTGGTGGGATGAATCATCCAGAATGGTGCATCGGTTTTATTTTAATCCTTCCTACTAATCACACTAATATTATAAAGACGAAAGTTTGTGTGTGTGTGTGTGTGTGTGTGTGTGTAGTGTGTTTGTTACTTCTTCACGCTGAAACGGCTGGACGGATTTGCATGAAATTTGGAATGGAGATAACTGGACTCCCGGAATAACACATAGGCACATTTTTATCCCGATATTCCCACGGGATCGAGACTTACGCGGGTGAAACCGCGGGGCACTGCTAGTTTGATATAAATTCTCCGTCTCACGTTATGTGCATAAAGTTAATGTCCACACATGTCATGTCAAAAGTGTACATTGAGTGTCCAACAGTAGTTGCTATGTAGAGGTTTTTTACCAGAAATCGGGAAATATAAGTTTATATAACGTTTATAACTTTCTCTTAGTGTACTGCCCACGGATACCGAAACCACCAGGTAGTACACGCGTAGCCAGGGGGTGGTTTTGTAGGTTCAAACCACCCCCCCGAAATATTAAAAATATTAAATTCATATTATATTTAAATAAGGAGAGGCGAGGAGTATAAATATTTACAGTAATATTTTGAATTTTCCAAATACCAAAACCTGGCTACGCCCATGCTAGGTAGGTATGGAAAAAGCAAGGTACAGTAGGTAGGTACCTATTACTTATCTACATACTCCTCACATTTAGGATCTACACTCGTGACGTCGTCTACCTTCGTCGTTTACATTGATCCCTTTTATTTAAGTACTTAGTATGAGTTCTGTTATATTTTATTTTTGAAAGCTCTTATTTGTTACAGGTATAATGGGCAAAAAAAATAAGAGAACTAATGGGATGGAGACTGGAGAAATTAATATAAAAATTAAAACCAAGAAAACCAAATCTGAGGAACTGGAAAGAATTACTGAAATATCTCTGCCTTCAAAAAAAAATAAGGGCAATGATCAAAAAAAAACAAAAACTGGAAGAAAAAATAAAAAACTTTCTACTAGTAATGGCGAACCAGATATTGATAAATCTTGTCATGGCGATTTAGAAGAAGATAGCAAAGACAAGGTCCCAATAGGGATAGTAGATCAAAAAATAAAATCAGAGAACAAAAATAAGAAAAGGAAATCTAAAGATGTAGAAGCAAACAATATGGAACCAGTCAAAGTTAAGAAAGTTAAAACAAACAAAGACCAAGAGGCAAATGGTTCACCAGCTAAGCACAAAAACATAAATAAATTATATGATGATGTTAGTGTACAAGAAAGTTTGGTCAATAACAACAAAAAAAAACTAAATTTTTTAAATGAGGATGAAGCCGCTGTCAAGGACGAAGACATTGACAAGTTTTGTGATGAGGTAACAGACGAAGATAATGAGACATATGAAAATTGGGTTAAATTATTTGAAGACAATTTCAAGAAAAGCAAGAAGATTACGTCTTGAAGCTGTTTAATATATTTATTTGTTACAATAATCATATTTGCCATGTTTCCACTAAATTGATTTTCTGAGAGATCCTATTAGAACGCTTCTGAAACCGGAAGGAAATTATATGAGCTAAGTTGGGGATGTTTGTGCACATCAACTCCTACTTGTAATAAATTATATGAGCTAAGTTGGTGATGTTTGTGCACATCAACTCCTACTTGTAATAAATTATATGAGCTAAGTTGGGGATATTTGTGCACATCAACTCCTACTTGTAATAAATAACACATGGATGCTCATTCATTTTCATTAGTCGATATTAAAGTCAATGTTGTACCTATGTACTTATAAATGCGAGACCCAGTGAGCATTTAAAAATTGTTTCAATACACCTTCAATTATTCTTAATTAATCTGGGTTGCATCGCGGGCGGAATGAGTTGGCGTTATTGCTTTGAAGCATTTTTACCAGATGATTTAAGGTACCTTACCGTTTGAGCCCTAGGACAGTATCTACCTACTAAAGTGTGCAGGAGCTATTGATTACCATATAACTAAGCTCCCATGCACATAAGCAAGCGAGCTGTATTACAGCTGTATTACAGCTCGCTTGCTTGCATGGATATGCCCATAATCAATCATTTTTGTATACTGGTGGTATTGGATTGAAGTATATTGCTCTTGGTGATATAGGTTGTTGCTCTCGCTTGTGGCGCGAAATTCATTTTTTTTGTGTTTTTTGCTCATCATAGCTCAACAACACTTCTTCAAATAGCGAAAACTATGTTGCCGGTAATTATATGACCTAACAATGCAACTCGCAACAATGCATGGAAGCTTAGTTATATGATAATCAATAGCTCCTGCACACTTTAGTAGGTAGGTACTGTCCTAGGGCCACAGAACAGCTCTATCTTAGGGCTTAAACGGTAAGGTACCTCAAATCATCAAGTAAAAATGCTTCCGAGCAATAACGCCAACTCATTCCGCCCGCGTGAAGCTCTAGCATGCTTCAGAGAGAAAGGAGTCTGGACATTTTTATCTGAGGTGGCGCAGCGACTATTTCTTTCTAGACAATCTCCTTTTGTTTTTCACGCTGCCCCTTGGTTGCTTTCGCTTAAATCCGTAGGGGACATCAATCTATACAAATCATATTCTATGAAAAAAATTCGCACCGCGTTCAAGATATTTTGAAATGAAATTATCATGTTTACTAATTTTCGACGATAGTTTCAGTCATAATGTAAAAATATCTCGGGTAGGTACGTACGTTAAGCGCTACGGGAATTTGTCATGAAATACCTAAGATTTATTTCTATCGATGTCCCCTTAGAGGCTTAGAGCATTGCAGGCCTCCGTACCTAGCCTACTGCTCGATGATGTCCGCTATCGATTTACCAAAACAAAACGTGTAAGGCCGGTGCCTATGAAGGAAACCTTGAAGAATGGGAAAGCGCTACGTCATACTTGGCCATAGTTACTGTCCTTTCTCACATCCTACCCACCCTAAGGTGGATGCTCTCGCTTGTGGCGCGAAATTCAAATTTTTGTTGTTTTTTGTCTATTTACCTAACAGCTCATCAACACTTCTTCAACTCGAGAACTAGGAGACTTAACACACACGTTTTAATTCTCATAAATATCATCAGTTTAGCTACGATCCCCCTAAACGAAAAATATATTTAAGGGGATCGCAGCTAAACTGATAATAATATTTATGAGATACTATCAATTAAAACATGTGTGTTAAGTCTCCTAGTTCTCGTGAAATCAACTTTCGCTATCGGAATAAGTGTTGAAGCGCGTGCAAGCGAGAACATCCACCCTGAGTAGTAGGTATATTCTTTGCATCCCACAGTCGTTTCGCCATTTTTTTTCATAATTGACCTTTTATTGTCTAACTTGGCATTGCAGCATTGCAGCCTGTCTCTAATAATGTAAATTCGCCTTTATACAATTTTGTAAGATCAGTATACCAGCTGCTACCTTAGTGATTACATGTTCAGTGGCTGCTACGGTTTTATTCGTTCGTCTAATTATAGCATTGCAGGCCTCCGAATCGAAAATACTCATATTGTTAACACTACGAGGTGACGACACGTTGTAAAAGTGAAGAATAAACAAAAACTGTTATTAAAAAGGACATGGCCACAAGGACCTGAATCCAGGCCATTAAAAAAAAAAAAATTTTACACACTGACAGTAGAGTTGTGTGTCAATGTAAAACCCGTCTTGTTTATCTTTGGTTTGCTTGCTCTCTATCAACTTTCTTAGTAAATATTTACCGGTTTGCAATTTGGGTTACTGTGTTAGACTTTACTTAGTGAGACAGTGCGCGATTCGATACCACCTGGCTGGAATGAGTGTAGTCGTTAAGTTTTGTTTAATTCGCCGCTAAATACACAGACCAACAGTGTACTAAATGTGCTAGAGACACCGTAGCAAAACACGAACAATTTTTTCCAATTTAAATACAATGGTTAATGACAAAAAAACTGAGGATGTGGAACTGCCCACAGATGGTGGCAACCTACTCGAGCAGCCGAAGGAGAAGTTGATATCTACGCGAAGTCCCCTGATGAAAGTACGGACATATGTCGTGGCTCTACGACCATGGTCTTTGAGCGCCAGCCTACTGCCGACGCTGCTGGGCGCGGCGCTGGCATATCGCCTGCCCGGGGAAAGTGGGTTCAGCTGGTGCACTCTCCTCTTAACGCTTTGCACGGTGATACCCGTCCACGGCGCAGGAAATGTCGTCAATACCTACTTCGATTTCGTCAAAGGAATCGACAACCGCAAATCGGACGATAGAACTCTTGTGGACCATATACTGAGTGTGGATGAAGTGGTTTCACTTGGAGCTATTCTCTACTTGGCTGGTTGTGCATGTTTTGTTCCTCTAGTTATTTTGTCACCGGCTCGAATGGAACATTTAGCATTAGTATACTTTGGGGGGTTATCATCATCATTTTTGTATACTGGTGGTATTGGATTGAAGTATATTGCTCTTGGTGATATATTAGTTCTTGTAATATTTGGGCCCGTTTCTGTTGTGTTTGCTTTCTTGGCACAGACTGGTCGGGTGGACTGGCCCATTATCTACTATGCAATACCACTAGCTCTAAATACAGAGGCTATACTACACAGTAACAACACAAGAGATTTGGAAACTGACAGTAAAGCAGAAATTGTTACATTATCTATTTTGATTGGAAGGACAGCATCATATCTTCTCTATGCTTTCCTATTGTTTATTCCATACATAGTGTTCATGGTGGCTTCGGTGCGATGCTCTTTTTGGTTTTTAATACCAATGTTGACTCTGCCAAGAGCTTTTGAAATAGAGAAACGGTTCAGAAGTCCGGAAACCATGAGATATGTCCCGAGGCAAACAGCTAGACTGAACTTCTACTTTGGAATGCTTTATATGATATCATGTTTATTTGCTACACGATTGCCTTTTTTACTTCGATAATTGAAGCAATATCTTGAAAGGCTTCATAACCAAAACTGGCAGGCCTTTTAACTGGTTGATGTGGACAATACTATGGGTGATTGTAAATAGTTCCAATGTAACATTAAATCTTTCTTGTGGTGACAGAATCTCGTCTTGTAAGTTAGCTGAGTAAGCTAATTTAGATCTTCATAATAAAGTCCATAAAGAGGCGTTTTCTGTCTTATATAACTTTAGCACAGTTAGTAAAACTGTGCTGAAGTATGTAGTCCAGTTATTCACATAAATGACTGCTCATACAGTTGTAAAGAAGTGCTTAAGAAAAGATTTTTATCAATGTCAAGACCTTTAATACAATAAGTAATCTCTATTGTTATGCGCCTACCTCTTACTTCTAAGGATTCATACAAATCTTGTAGAACTTGTCTGGTGTATTTTTTGTAAGTACATGGTACTTTGTATATAAATGTTGTAATAAATTATTTTTACGTGATTTTTTTTTGTTCATAATTTTTACTATATGAGTATCAACTAATACATACAGAGATATACCTTTTTCCCTGAAAGGGTAGGCAGAGCCTCAATGGGCCTCATTTTGAATAATCATAAACACTACTTCTGTTGTGGTGTGCTCAGCCTAAGGAAAGAACCCCTCGGTCTCCTGTGGATGTTGTAAAAGCAGACTGGTAAATAGGGATTCATTATAGGGTCACCATGGGATCAGCAGCAGCATCCACCCGAGTATTGAAAATCAATACTGTCACCAATCTGCCTGCCCTAGCATTACAACAAATCCCCTATTGCATTATATAGGGGAGGCCTCGACCAGCAATGGATGTCTAAAGGTTGAGAACGATGAACCACTACTACTGTTGATAGTCCCATGTATTGGTAAAGAAGCTGCTTGCACAGCTATTAGTATGGTCAGTAATAAAAAGAAAACAAACTCCTGTGTTTATTTTTATTGACATCAACATAAAATACCTCTAGCATATAATATCCATTATAAAGATAAATTACGCGTCAAATTATTATAATACAAGTGAGACCAAAATAAATTTAAAGAAATGGATTCAATTTAGGAATGCCTGTTCTATGTAACTATTAAGATTGGCAGTGATTAGAGAAGTATTTCGGATGAGCAACCTAATTTAGGTACAGATAACGTGAATAGCATGTAATGATCCCTATTACACTGAAGTGAAATCCATTTCATATATACATTTCTTTAACTAATAATAAAGGAACAAAATCACATTGATAGAGATACATTGAATAACATAATGTTAGCTAACAACAACTAAGCATAATATCACTGATGCAAATAATAAATTATGAAATTCTAACCGTGTTACTATAAACGTGGATTATGCTTGCAGTAGTTACACAGTGTTTTGTCTTTTGCATTGACAAGATGTTTCATTTGATCGAAAGAGAAATGACGGCATAACTATTCCAAACATATTGCGACTTTATTAGTAGCACGGTAAGATTTTAATAATATCGCTAACCACTGCACCAATCCGCTCCACATGAGGCCGAATTCATACAAATTTCTAATTTAATATTTGCACATAAATATTTTTAATTCAATGTATGATAGAATTCCTACAGGTTAAATACATATAATTAAATTTTTCTAATGTATCATTAGTTATACTAATGTGACTACAATTTAGTCTAAAATCGTATTTAATTGCATGCGATTTTAACAATAGATATTCTATGAAATGCGTGAATGTTAATAGTTTCAGAGAAGGTGCCTCACCGATGACAAATGTTAACCAAAACCGGCTCAAGATAATTTATACAATTAGGCCTACAAATTTATTGTGTGATGTTTTCGAAAATACAAACATAAATGCTTGTTTCAGATCACTACTTTTAATCTTTATTGTGTTTCTTGCGTGTAACGTAATGAATAACAAATTATCACTTACAAGTCATTCTTGCATTGTTACGCAGTACCTAAAGGTGGGGCATTCATAGCTCAAGTGACCTCTGACGTCACGCATATTAGATAATGGTAAAAAGTATCTTTATTTAATATTATCTACAAAATCTTACGAAACATTTCAATTCTACTTGTAATATACAATCAGTGTAACATTCTCACAAGGCTGCACACATGGAATAATCTCACATTCATACGCGGACAATAGTCCAATCTACAAGTAGAGGCGGAACCGTCCAGCCGAGGGTCTTTATGTTACCTACTTATATACATCAGACTTGTATATTGGCTTTGGAGTTTATAACGAAGCTGGTTTCTTCTCGCGCTGCCATTTTATAATCTTTTCTTTCAGTTCCGTAGCTGTGAACACACAAACACAAATCATTCAAATACTGCTAGACAAGAACACATATTTAGAAGAGATATCATATTTATTCATCATCAGCTTAAGATGTAAGCCTCTATAGAATGCCACGACGAACGGTCTTGAGCCACCTCTATCCAGCGATTTCCTGCAACCTCTATAATGTCTTTGGTCCATCTACCTTTCCACTTTTAAATAATAAAAATAAATAACTCTCTGTGTGCCGAATTTCATCGAAATTGGCTCAGGCTAACTGCCAAACAAACATACAAACTTTTGCATTTATATTAAGAGAGAATGCGGGCGGTGTTTAGTCCATACACACGTATTGCTGTTTCCTCCCTGGATTTTACCAATTCCCATATTTTTTGCTTTTGTTTCTTACAGTTAAAGGAATCTCTAGGGCCAATTAGAATTCTTTCTTATACTCTATTCAAAGGTTGTCAGGAAGAGATCACTTCTAAACGATACAACCACCCATTGTTCATTTAACTTTTAATCCCCAATGCAAAAAGAGGGGTGTTATAAGTTTGAATGCAATGTGTGTGTGTGTGTGTGTGTCTGTCTGTGGCACCGTAGCTCTTATACAGGTGATACGATATGAATGCGATTTTTTTATTTAAAAGCAGGCTTTCTAGCAATGGTTCTTAGACATGTCCTATCAAAATCAGTTCAGCCGTTTCATTGCATTTTTTTTTTTACAAAATCAAAATTATCTTATGGAATGGTATGTTTTTGTTTGTTATACTCTTGAGATGTACAATAAAGCATTTAATATTATTATGTACCGGTGATTGAATTGACTAGTTACCTGGAGTTAGCTGGTCCTCTGTGAGCGGCTGCCGGTTGAAGGGGTCCGTGGCACTGTTCAGCAAGTGACGCAGGATCACTGATCTGTCCATTACCTAACAAACAAATTAAACCCTTTACAATTAAACTATTGGATAAACGCGTGGATTCTTTGCAGCATGCTCTAAAACAAACTAAACGAATTCTCTTTAACTTAAAGAGAATGCCACGCTATCTTTAACTTAAAGATAATCTGGCTCGTTAAATTTAAGAGAATGCTGAGCTCTTTAACTCAAAGATAATCTGGCTCTCTTTAACTTTAAGAGAATGCTAAGCTGTTAAACTTAAAGATAATCTGGCTCTTTAACTTTAAGAGAATGCTGAGCTCTTTAACTCAAAGATAATCTGGCTCTCTTTAACTTTAAGAGAATGCTGAGCTGTTTAACTTAAAGATAATCTGGCTCTTTAACTTTAAGATAATGTTGAGCTGTTTAACTTAAAGATAATCTGGCTCTTTAACTTTAAGAGAATGCTGAGCTCTTTAACTCAAAGATAATCTGGCTCTTTAACTTTAAGAGAATGCTGAGCTGTTTAACTTAAAGATAATCTGGCTCTTTAACTTTAAGAGAATGCTGAGCTCTTTAACTCAAAGATAATCTGGATCTTTAACTTTAAGAGAATGCTGAGCTGTTTAACTTAATGATAATCTGGATCTTTAACTTTAAGAGAATGCTGAGCTGTTTAACTTAAAGATAATCTGGCTCTTTAACTTAAAGAGAATGCTGCGTTCTTAAATTACTTATCATAAATGGTCTTTCGATCCGGATCTGGGATCTCGTGGTTTATGAACCTGACGGTTGGCACATAAATGGTTCGTCAGACTGGTCCTACGACAGTGCCCGCCAGCTGCTAGCTTATAAAGAGGATGTTACCTTTCCTGAAGGCAGGAACACGGGGTCCGTCATGAGGGTGTCCATGAGAGGGTCTTTGAACTCCTCGGGCGCGTCCGCGAACTCGTCACTCTTCTGCTGGTTCGAGACTGAAACACAAACCATAATTTATGTATTGGTACTGTTGCACCAGCCAATCCACGTAAACCAAAACGATTCAATTTATAGTAGTCGTAGTGTGTCCTGTGTGTGCTGTGGTGTGTCCGGCCTAAGAATAGACCCCTCCGTCTCCTCCCATGGATGTCGTAAAAGCCGACTAAAGGATTACTCAGACTTGTTGATAAGATTCATTGGTATAAGATTTGTCCTGGCTGCTAGCTTATTTAAGGAGTGTTATTACTGGAAGAAAGCGTTAGCTGAGTCAGTCGTGGGAAGCAATGGCGGCGATGAGCTCACCACTCGTCACGTCTATATTCCACGATGGTGCAACCCACTGTGAAAAGAGGCCCATTAAGGCTCTGCCTACCCTTTCGGGGAAAAAGGCGTGTGTCTATGTATGTATGTATGTATAATTTATAGAAGGTAGACGTAAACGAATTTAGAGCCTTTTAACGCCATCTGTTGACGAGGGGACGCGGTGCAAGATTACACATAGACGTCAGTGAGAGAATTAGTTCGGGACGTTCTATGAAAGTTCTCGACAGTAGTAAAACATTCTGGGTTTGGATTGCCCCAGTTTTAAGGGCACTATTGGGTACAGTGTGGGGCAAATTTTTGCCCCACCCTGTTTATATTTAATAAAAGGTAGCTCGCTCGATAAGCAGTCAGTTGTAAACAAAGATATTTAATTAATGAAATTTAATCTCTTTGGTTGTAAATTAGCTTTCAGTGTGAATAAATCAAGTGACTTGTGATTATTGAACAATGTTAGTGAAGTACAGTCGTAGTAAAGAGTGAATTAGTGTTAATAACTTAATTAAAAGTGTTTCTTTTTATTTTTTATTTTACCCTAGTTCATAACAATGCGATAGACGCTGTGGTATGTCCGGCCTAAGAATAGACCCCGCCTACCGTTGATGTCGTAAAAGCAGACTAAGGGATTGCACCAGGGATGAGCAGCAGCATCCACCTCAGTAATCAATATACCAATACTGCGATCATTAATCTGCCTGCCAAGCGCGGTGATTCAAATGTAGTCAAATTGTGTTCTAGACAGTCCAAGACCACCCTTATGCCCCATTGTATACTATGAGGGAGGTCTCAGCCGAAGTCTGATGATGATTATTATGATTGCTATTTTTGTTCGAAAATTACCGTAAGCATCTGTAGCTCGCGACGCACACTGAGTTAGTGGCGGCAGCTCCTTCATAAAGTTGTCCGTATGACAATGAAACTAGAGTTGCGTGAATATCAAGAAAAACAGTTGAATGTAAGTAATGTTTATATATATGTGAGTGAACTAACCGGCGATGTGATAAGCGTTGTCGGCGAGTGCCTTGAAGCGGTCGATCTCGGAGGGCGTCTTGATGCACTAGTTGCTATGTATATGTGAGTGAACTAACCGGCGATGTGATACGCGTTGTCGGCGAGTGCCTTGAAGCGGTCGATCTCGGAGGGCGTCTAGATGCACTAGTTGCTATGTATATGTGAGTGAACTAACCGGCGATGTGATACGCGTTGTCGGCAAGTGCCTTGAAGCGGTCGATCTCGGAAGGCGTCTTGATGCACGACTTGGCGAGCCGTACGGCCGCTTCCTCGAACAACTCTTTGCGGAATGATCTCTGTCAAACAAATCAACCAACTTTATACCCACACTCTACACACAATTCTCTCGCGCATGTGATTGTGTACATCATGGTCATGTGGTAATGAAGTAGGATGGGGTAATATCTAGCAGTTTACGGTAATGTATATAGTAATAGGTAGTAGGATGTGGTAATGTAGTAGGATGTGGTATGGTAGTAGGATGTGGTACGGTAGTAGGATGTGGTTATACCTCGTCAGCGGCGAGTGCGGCGTGGAACTGCGTCGAGTCCAGGTGCAGGTAGATGTCCACCAGCTGGCTGAGCAGGCGCCGCGGCTCCCATCCGTACTTCTCTGGACGGCGAACCTGAAATACCATCAATATTCGCTTAAAAAGTTGTTAAAACATTGTCGTCACTAGATAACCTTATTTCCTCAGCAGCTCCTACATAGCCTGCCCATTGTTACTTGACGACCTCTGTCGCGCGGCGGGCGAAGGTTCGCCTGCGACGCAGGAGGTTGCGGGTTCGATTCCCGCCTCGGAACGAATATTTGTACGATCTCGCCCCATGTGGTATTGCACTGTGTCCGCCACTCTGAGACATAAAAATGAAAATTTTCATGTGTCTGTAACTTCACCGACACCCGTACCCTTCAAACCAGAACATAGCAATGCGAACGCTACTGCTTTGCGGCAGAAATAGGTTCTGGTAGGGTTCTGATATTATAAGCGCGTGGCTGTGTGTATTCTGTAAGGCATACCTTTAGGTTTTTGCACTTGGGTCCGCAGAGCTGCTGCAGATTGAAGTTGAGCATGGAGGCGAGCCGGTCCACGAGCTCGGCGCGCAGGAAGGGCTCCTTGATCTCCACCGTCAGGTACTGCAGCATGTCCACCGTCTCTCTGCAACACAACCAGCCAGTGCCGTTCATTACTCAGTATATAGTAAGTGTAGTAGTGAGTAGTAGAGCTTTTTTGTGAAAGAGTTCGGGGAAGTACTACCACCATACTTATTTCTGCCGCAAAGCAGTAGTGCTCGCATTGCTGTATTCCGGTTTGAAGGGTAAGGGTGTCGGTGAAATTACAGGCACTTGAGACTTTTCATCTTTGTCTCAGGGTGGCGGGCGCAGTGCAATGCCACATAGGGCGCGTCCTAGGTGGACGTGATCTATGAGGTAATGCACAGTTCATAGGCAGAGGTTACCGCTAAACATCTGGTGGGCCATATGCTTGTTCCGTCATTCAAGTAGTATAAAAAAAAATGCTGGAAAAGAGCTTTATTGCCCAGGCTTGCCGCTTGCCAGGAATGCGCTTCTTAATGCGAAACTGACCTGGCCAGTGTGAGGTAGGAGCGGCACTGTCGCTCGTCCTGCGCGAGCGCCCGCGCGCGCGCCTCCGCCGTCTGCGCGGCGCTCCCGCTGGCCACGCTCTCTTGCGCATCGTGGATGCGCTTCTTAATGTGTGAACTGACCTGGCTAGTGTGAGGTAGGAGCGGCACTGTCGCTCGTCCTGCGCGAGCGCCTCCGCCGTCTGCGCGGCGCTCCCGCTGGCCACGCTCTCTTGCGCATCCAAATGTGTGAACTGACCTGGCTAGTGTGAGGTAGGAGCGGCACTGTCGCTCGTACTGCGCGAGCGCCCGCGCGCGCGCCTCCGCCGTCTGCGCGGCGCTCCCGCTAACCACGCTCTCTTGCGCCTCGTGGATGCGCTTCTTAATGTGTGAACTGACCTGGCCAGTGTGAGGTAGGAGCGGCACTGTCGCTCGTCCTGCGCGAGCGCCCACGCGCGCGCCTCCGCCGTCTGCGCGGCGCTCCCGCTGGCCACGCTCTCTTGCGCATCGTGGATGCGCTTCTTAATGTGTGAACTGACCTGGCCAGTGTGAGGTAGGAGCGGCACTGTCGCTCGTCCTGCGCGAGCGCCCGCGCGCGCGCCTCCGCCGTCTGCGCGGCGCTCCCGCTGGCCACGCTCTCTTGCGCCTCGTGGATGCGCTTCTTAATGTGTGAACTGACCTGGCCAGTGTGAGGTAGGAGCGGCACTGTCGCTCGTCCTGCGCGAGCGCCCGCGCGCGCGCCTCCGCCGTCTGCGCGGCGCTCCCGCTGGCCACGCTCTCTTGCGCATCGTGGATGCGCTTCTTAATGTGTGAACTGACCTGGCTAGTGTGAGGTAGGAGCGGCACTGTCGCTCGTCCTGCGCGAGCGCCTCCGCCGTCTGCGCGGCGCTCCCGCTGGCCACGCTCTCTTGCGCATCCAAATGTGTGAACTGACCTGGCTAGTGTGAGGTAGGAGCGGCACTGTCGCTCGTCCTGCGCGAGCGCCCGCGCGCGCGCCTCCGCCGTCTGCGCGGCGCTCCCGCTGGCCACGCTCTCTTGCGCATCCAAATGTGTGAACTGACCTGGCTAGTGTGAGGTAGGAGCGGCACTGTCGCTCGTCCTGCGCGAGCGCCCGCGCGCTCGCCTCCGCCGTCTGCGCGGCGCTCCCGCTGGCCACGCTCTCTTGCGCCTCGTGGATGCGCTTCTTAATGTGTGAACTAACCTGGCCAGTGTGAGGTAGGAGCGGCACTGTCGCTCGTCCTGCGCGAGCGCCCGCGCGCGCGCCTCCGCCGTCTGCGCGGCGCTCCCGCTGGCCACGCTCTCTTGCGCCTCGTGGATGCGCTTCTTAATGTGAAACTGACCTGGCCAGTGTGAGGTAGGAGCGGCACTGTCGCTCGTCCTGCGCGAGCGCCCGCGCGCGCGCCTCCGCCGTCTGCGCGGCGCTCCCGCTGGCCACGCTCTCTTGCGCCTCGTGGATGCGCTTCAGGTACTGCAACCAACGAACCATATTTGGTGTGTGGATATGGGGGGGAGTGTTTTGACTGCTTTTCATCCCGGCATTAGCCGTGCGAGTCGCTAGTTTGTAAATATACTGAAAGATGTAGTTACCGTTAGACATTCGTCGAGCAGGAAGGTGGTGTCGTTCATCAGCATGTTGATGAATTTCACGAACTGCCGCCCCGAGCGAGACTCTTTCACGATCGCCTGGAACATTTACAAGCAACTCAATAAAAAACACTTTCTTCGTCTCCTGCAGCGCCCTCTTGAGACGTGAGGCAGTAAAGCCATACAAATACATACATATACTCACACACGCCTTTTCCCCTAAAGGGCTTCTTTTCACCTTGGGTTGTACCATCGTGGGAATATAGACGTGACAAGTGGTTAGCTCATCGCCGCCATTGCTTCTCACGAATGACTCTGCTAACGCTTTCTTCCATTACAACATATTCCTTAATAAATAAGCTAGCAGCCATGACAAATCTTATACCAACGAATCTTTTCAAACAGTCCGGGTCGGATTTTACGACACCAACGATGGAGAATAGTCTTATGCAGAACACACCACGGCTTAAGATTGCAAAAAACCGCACAAACAAACCTCCTGTCGGCCTCTGTGGCGCTGCGGTCGAGTAGCCGACTGAGGTGCGACAGGTTACGGGTTCGATCCCCGCTGCGGGACAAATATTTATATGTTCAGAGTCTGGGTGTTTGTGGTACTTAGTACTCTTAGTTCCTGATACCCAGAACACAGGTTATCCTCGTGTATGTGACTATGTATGTGACTGTTGGGTGTTATGTTAAGTAAAACCTATCTAAAAAATTCTCGTTACAGTCATACAAATGGATTGCAAATACCGGCAAAACCGGCGCACAAACATACAAACAAACACGGCGCCAAGGCCGTCGTGGATAACAGTAAGGCTCCAGTTACCTGTTTGTGAATAGGCCGATCCCACATCCCCTTCAGTATAATACTGATATGGAATCTTATCGTAAACTTGTCGTAGAACTCTGTACTCTGTCCCGTCGTCTCGATATCCGTGTAGAACCTCATGAGAGCGCTCGGCAGCAGGGTTTGCGACATCGGGTGATCCATGAATTTCTCATAAACATTCTTGAGTTTGAGAGGCACGGACAGGTTGATCACGAATAAGACCTCGATGATTTTGGCCACGAGGTACGGGTTCTTTATCAGGTTCGGTTGGCAGATCGCGATAAGGACCCAGTTGATGATCGGGTCTTCGATGTAGTCTGCCACCGTTTGGGGGACGTATCTGAAATTAATATTGTACTGGTTAAAAATGGAGTCTCGTGTTGTCCAGTGGGATTTGACAGGTAAAACTATAACACATACATACATGCATACATAGACATACGCCTTTTTCCCCGAAGGAGTAGTAGTCCAGTCGTCAGGTCGCAAAAAATGGGGTTAGGTGGAAAAAGGTCAAAAGTTAATGAAACTTTGGGTTGTTGTTTAGGGATGGTTTTCCGTTTTCCCCGAATGGGGGTCAGTAGAGCCTCAATGGGCCTCTTCACAGTGGGTAGCACCATCGTAGAATATAGATATGACAAGTGGTGAGCTCATTGCCGCCATTGCTTCCCACGACTGACTCGGCTAACGCTTTCTTCCAGTAATAACACATTCTACCATATTAATTGCTTTTGGGATGTTACCGAATTGGTCCTAAAGGCTATCTATGAGCTTTTGACGCTAATATCTTTCAAATTTCATTCGTAAATTATTATGTAATTATTATTGTGTAGTATCAGGTGGGAATGACCAAAATGGTATCTGCCTAGGACTGAACACTTTACACTACTCCAGCTCGAAGAACCAATGTTGTATCCGGGGTAGTATCAGGTAGGAATGACCAAAATGGTATCTGGCTAGACTGAACACTTCACACTACTCAGCTCGAAGGACCAATGTTGTATTCAGCTCGAAGGACCAAACAGAATTGCGGGTTATGTATTAGTTACTGCACCCCAAAGAGTCCGGCTCGAAAACCAAAAACTTGTTTGTGGGTTATGTAATGTACTCACTGCACGGCGAAGAGCATGAACTCGGCGATGTCCTCGACGTACCACTCGGGCGTGGCGCGGAAGGCGCCGGCCTCACCCGCGAGCTCGGGCGCCGCCCCGCCCGCAGCCCCCGCCGCCGCGGCCGCCTCCATCTGCGTGCACAGCAGCGTGCAAACGGACGCGTAGAACTGCAGCGTGCGACGCATCAGCTCGCCGTCGAGGAGTGCTGTCTCGGCGCACTTGCTCGACCTGAAAACGAACCAATGGGTGTCAACTTATATTTTTCTTTAGAACTGACAGAAATAATTTTAAACCCACTATCAAAGAAGGATGTTATATGAATGAGGATTTTGTTTGTATCTGCATGGCATGTTTCTTTGTTGCCACGTAGCTTCAGAACGGGTAATCTAATTACAATGCGGTTTTTTTTGTATGAAAGATGGTGTCTGTGAGATGGTTTTTAGCTATGCTTGGTGGAAATTAGTGTAGCCGTTTACAGGATATTCAGCTTACAACAATTTCTGTATGCAGGTTTCTTTGTTGTCACGTAGCTTCGGAACGGGTGCTCCAATTTCAATGAGATTTTTAATTAAATATAGTGTTTGTGAACATTTGTATGAATGCGGCACCCTGAGTAGCTACAATCTTCAGTTTAAGCTCAAAATGTTCACTTCCGACGACATCAGGTTTCAAGGTTTGATGATGACCAGAAAAGGATGAATAGGATCTAGGGTGCATCGGGTGTCCCAATTGCAATGGGGTTTTAGATTTATGAAAATTAATTCTGGTATACTTAAAACAGTCAGGGATAGTTAAATTTTTACAAAACTCTTGTTAAATAGTGTGGATCTAGCTTGTCACACTTATTCTCAATCAGTAAATTCGCTTTTGTAGTCTGAAAATCGAATCCCTAGAATGTTCATATATCGAACTAGCTGACCCGCTCGCGACTTCGTCCGCGCGTAGATTAGGTATAATTTCTCCCGTTTTTTACACATTTACCACTATATCTTTGCTCCTATTGGTCGTAGCGTGATGTTATATAGCCTATAGCCTTCCTCGATAACTGGGCTATCCAACACAAAAAGAATTATTCAATTCGAACCAGTAGTTTCGGAGATTAGCGCGTTCAAACAAACAAACAAACAAACAAACAAACTCTTCAGCTTTATAATATTATTAGTATAGATAAGATTCACGAAAGGAGGATATAGGGCTAAATAGGGGTCAAAATGCGCTTTAATTGATAATAATCGTCAGCACATAACAACGATAGCCTCTGTTTTCGTAGTTGCAACCATTTTTCTCCTAAACTATCAATCATAAGATGTTTTTATTGCCTACAGTATATTAAATAACACAACGCCGAGAGGACCTGCTTTTTATTTTTGAAAATTACTTTAATAATGATTTTGTTAATTTAAAAAAACCTGATTTTCGCTCACTTTTCGTTTTGCGAGCGCTATTCTGTCACTTACCTAAACCTTAATGAATTAGATGTATGGTGATCTGAAAAGGGCGTAGAGTAAAAGTACAAGAAGAAAAGAAAAAGTGTGGTGAAAGGATTCAGTGCAGCTAGCAGAGGCTCCTCATAGCTGGCACTAACCTGTGTAGACGTTTGATCTGTCGACGCCATCTTCTGAGGAGCTCTCTGTTGCGTATCGCTGACACACTGTTACGCCATTGTGGTTCGGCGGCCATCAGCTCTTCGATCACCTTTTGCAGGTCGCGGAATGCGCTGCAAATTAAAATACATACGAGTCAATAAACTGGTTATTCTCTACTTTAATTTTAAACTGTTGATGTGGCTTTGGAAAGAGCCTTTGCGACTAGTAATCAGAGAACTGGTCTCAAACTGGGTCTAACTTTTCTGTTCCTGTTAACATCTTTAACTGCTGGCCAAAATTGATTATTTCTAGATACACCCATTGAGTTAAACTACTAGATATACTAACTGTATAAGGTTTATGACTTGTCAAAATGTGTAATCACTTTTTTAAAACTAGCAATAATTTTGAAGTAAATTTTGATTACAAACAGATATGGTGGTAGCACGTCCTTGGATAAACTCTTTGTAGTTGTACTAGTTGACTCACCGAATACGTCTCTGGTGTGTGTGCAGGGCGGGGATAAGCGCCACGTGATGCATGTGCAGCGTGAGGTACCAGCAAATTGTCTGGAACTTAATTTCGGGGAACTTGAAGCCGGGTTGACGACCTTTAAAAATAAACAGTTATGCATAAACCAGGGTATGTCATTGTCATTGGACGGGTCAGTGGAGCGAAATGTTACAACATAAGAGATAGAGAACAAATAAAGAAAGGATTCATATAGTCGATTTTAGAATTAGGAAAAACTGCATTCAAAGATTTAACAGCTTGTCAGAATTGCCTAATTTAATAATATTGCGGCTAATAGTATTCTTTCCTGGAAAGTAGAAGCATTATTGTGTCTACATATAAAACAAAAGATGGGATTAACAGACTGTTTACACACGCAAAGACAGCTGGCGAAGTAGTTAGCACTCACGCAACGCGTTGATCCAATCCTGCGCCTCCTGTGACGTGTAGTACAGACGCGTCTCCTCTTGTATATTGATGTGGACGTCCGGCATGAACGTGTACAGTGGGTAAACGCGCTCAAGTTTGACGCGGACGGAAAGTAGCTGCAGTACCGAACATACGTTCAGCATGAATCCATCACCTGAACAAGAAGGTTTAAGTGAATCTGGTTGTATAAGTTGGTAGGTTTAGGAGTATCTGGTATAACGGCTCCCCACAAACTTTGACGAAATGCTAAGCGTGCGTGCTCAGTACGCTAGTCGTGGAGTCCTATAATGGTCCTTTTGGTACCTTTTGAGGCAAGGAAACCTACAAAGAAACGTAAAACTAAAAAGTTAGGCGTAAGATGGTCGAATCTTGCAACTGAATTTTAAACCAGTTCCACCCAACCGATTGAGCTGAAATTTTGCATACTTATCATATTCCGATAACAATACAATATTATGGTGACAGCAAGCTGTTCTGATGATGGAGACGGAAGGTGGACAATGGAACTTCTCGATGATTAATAGAAGCTTGGCAGTGGACTCATTTTCGACAACTAATTTCGTACAACCTTGTTTAGAAAATAATTTTTGTCATCAAAAAAACGTATTAATCGGACCATGCATGATTTAGGTTTCCGAAGTTGTATTTCTTGTCGCCACGCCCGCTCGCCGTTACGGGTTTTTCTCCCGTGGATATAATTTTTCATTATACTAGCTGTAACTCGCGACTTCGTCCGCGTGCTATTCATACACATTTTATATGCAGAGTGCCTCCCAATTGCCCCAGCAAATGGCAATGGGGAACGCACTAGCGTGGACCATTTTGTCAGTCTTAACGCTGTCCAAATCTTTCGAAACTTGAATATAGGAAAGTTTCTATCAAGAAGCTTTCCCGTTTTTTATCCCGCAATATCAATACTTATATACCGCTACCTATCCGTGAAAACCTTCAATAAGCTTTCTGATATTTATTAATTTTTAAGTCTGTTAAAGAAAGAAAGAAAGAAAGAAAAAAAGAAATAGCATTTATTTGTGTCAACAACATGAGTACAACAATATTGCACACAAATGTTAATATAATATTCTTAATTTTAAGCCTTTGGTGTTCCTTCAAATAAATATAAATATACAATCTTTGCATGACTAACAACGTACAGCCTAAGCCGTAAGTCATCATCATCAGCTAGACGAGGCCTCCCCATAGAATGCAATTGGGATTTGCCACGCTTGGCAGGCGGACTGGTGATCGCAATATTGATGTTAAGTATTCATGTGTCGGCTTTTACGACATCCACGGGTGGAGACTGAGGGGTCTCCCCCAGCAAGAGCAAATTCACAGTTCAAGATTAAACGCAATCAGTTCAATCTAATTCGTTTCTGTGTCAATGTTCCGAGCAGACATAATATTGAACAACTAGGGCACATGGCTTGTTTATCACGCGACTGTCAAACGGAAGGTGATGTTTTGAGAGAGGTTATTTGATTCTCGCACTTTCCGGATGTCTCGTAAACACAAGCACTTGTAAACAACTCAATAGGAATCTTGTAGAGTGTTGGATTAAAGCCAAACAAACTGTACGAGACGAGGTGCGACATTTGTGATCTATTTCAGTTAGTAATTATTTGTGGATCACGTAATTTATGTAATCAGTTGGAGATTAGTAAATGCGAATTGTGTTGTCTTTGTACGTTAATTTTAGAATGGAGAGATGCTTGAGTTGTCTCTCGACAATCTGGGCTAGGCGTCTCTCTGTATTGAATCGACTTCGAAGAGGAATAAATCAATTCGTTGCCTTTGTTTTTCTTATGTATAATCCGAAAGCAGTTTGTGAAAAAACTCAGAAGCGCTTCTTTCATGCTCCCTTATAGAAGCTAAATAGTAGCTTCAATAGTAGCAAAAATCTAAAACTGTTTAGCCGTTTTGTCGTGACTGACTAACAAATCAAACGTAACAAACATTCGCATTTATAAACATTCATGTTTTTTTTTACTATATACCTTAACAAAAATGTATACTAATATATGGAAAGGGAACGCAGAGTATTGTCAGTCTGGGAGATTAAGCGCGCCCGCAGTTCTTTTTGATGCACAGATGCAGTGAAAATTATTTAGCTCGTGGTTCAACTATACCCAAAATGCTTGCTTGGGTCCATTACAACTTGTTTAGGGCAATATTGCCGTTTCCTGTTCGCCGAGGGGTGTACCGACATCTTTGATGCCATCTGGCGCAAACCAAAAACCCTCACTGCTGAGCAGGCTTCTCTCGAGCACGATCTCGGATCAATTCGATTGTCCTTTCATTTGGAGCTCGTCCAGAACTAGGTAAATCATTTCTAGTTGTTAAGCACTAACCCAGCTTTTAACTGTTCACTAACAACATGGATTCAGTAGTCTGAATAAATAAATAACTATTGTTATTAATACAAATCCACGAAGTTACATCTTTTATACGTATCGTTTCTTCTTTATGAGCCGGTAGACATCCACTGCTGGACGAGGCCTATGTCTAGCAGTATACTTTCTACTGCGAACTGGCTGGCACACTACCGGCGCGTAAAGGCTGCTGTGGACGATGCTGAAACAGGTACTGACCAGCGAGCGACCGTTCGTCGGTCTGTAGCTGTGCGCGGCGCTCGTTCCTCTGCAGGATGGCAGAGAAGTAGTTCAGCACGGGCTCGCGCGCGTCCGCGCTCAGCAGGATGTTGTGGCAGATGACGTGCAGCGTGGTGCGGCACACCTCCACCTCGCGCTGCAGCGCGAACGCGAGGCTGCGGTCACCGACGCCCGTCGCGAACAGCCGCTCCGCGAGCCGCGGGTTCTCCTCCGCGAACAGCGACACCTGCAGAGAGCCAACCGACGAACGTTCATGGATCTGTCACACTGGATGAGTGAACGCAACACGCATCATGTGTGAACATCTTCTACCAGTCAGCAGCAGACGATGCTGGCAGGCAAGCAGCGTCCAGCCTCGCGCCAGCCCGCTCTCCTTCCGTACCCAACCACCTGCCCGGTGCGTGGTTGCGCTCTTTACACCTGCCCGCATGGTCAGATAAAACCGCAGACGATGTTCCCACATGGCGCAGGCTGCGTTCGCTTTGACCGACACACGCAGAACGCTTTCAGTGTGACAAATCCTTTATTGTAAAAACATCTTTTAACGCTAATTTAAATTCATAGATACAATGAGGGATCTCGTCCAGAAAACCTCTGGTTGGACAGGATCTATAAAACAATGAGCTTTAGTTTAACTTGACTAGTCTTCATCATCATCATCATCATCATCAGCCATTAGATCCTGATAATCACCACTCTCGGCGCGCTGCTTTACAAAGCCATTAAGGATATGAAGGCACACCTAGAAGAATCAAGTTAAAAAACATGGCATGGTAATTTATCATCTTGCTAATACAAGGCGTCTGTGTGGGCCTTGTGTCATTATATACACAGGACACAACACTCACCGCAAAGAAAGGTCCAAGGAAGCTGGTGCGGGCGATCTCTCTCCCCGGCGCAGTGGTCACAGACACGGGGGTGAGGCTCGGCAGGCGCGCGAGCAGCTCGCAGAGCGGCCGTAGCGCGTGGCGCGCGCCGGCGCGCAGCTCGCACAGCGCGCGCAGCGCACGCAGCGGCGCGCCTTGCCCGCGCCCCACCAGCGGCGACACGCATCTACGCATCTCCTCGCGGATACCCATCAGCAGTGGAATGAACACCTGATCAACAATCACCACAAAATAATGTTGCAGTTATCCTAGGAAGATATTGCGTCTCGGGAGAAATTCATTTGGTACCGAACTATGCAAAGTTAGCCACATATACCATGGTTTGCCAACATTCGATTGAAAAGGAAATTTATCGTAGTCGCCCATAGACTGCGCTCCACACATATGCCATTAAATAGTTTCAAATATTTGATGAGGAAAGTGGATAGTCCTGATTGTGAAGTATATGGAGTAAAAGAAGATGTGTATTGTACCACCTTTTTAACAATAGAACTGACACATAGACGAAGTCAACAAAAGTAAAAAAAAAAAACCTATTGGAAGGTTCCTAGGCTTCTTGTGCTAATCATCATCTTCTGCAACCTTTCGACGTCCTCTGCTGGACGAGGCCTTCCCCATATAATGCAATGGGGGATTCATCACCACACCTTGGCATGCGGATCGGTCGCAGTATTGGTGTTGAATACTCAGGTGGATGCAGCTGCTGCGCATCACCTGGTGTAGTTCCAGTAATTTATTTCATTAACAATCATATAATCGTGTCGGAAAATATAATTAAAATAGTAATTTGTATGCACTATCCCTTAGTCGCCTTTTACGACATCCACGGGAGGAGTTGAAGGAGCCTATTCTAATCTGGTTACAGTCATAGAACAGCTATTTCAATTAGGGTTTGCCTTGTGTTAGTCTCTAACATGAAAAGACAACGAACAACGTCTAATGAATAATTTGATGACTCATTTGCTACCTTTTGCAACAAAGAAGGACAATGGGTCGAAAACATAGTGAATGTAACAGATTTATTTTACGACCAGAAATAAGACAGGAGTTCAAACAATGCGCGGCTCAATTGCTTCAGGTTCAGTTCCAAAAAAAAAAATGATCAGAGAAACAGTATAATTTTTATAATATCCCAAAAAAATTACAACCAGGCGGGATTCAAACCCGCGACCGCCTCCGAACCGAATATTAAAATACGCAAAAACACGTACCTCTTCAAAAACTTCTTTGTCCTGGTATGTGGCAAGCAGCAGTTCGGAAATGACTCCAATTGGCGCATTTCCAATCAGAATGTACGGCAGCAGTGGGGATTTTCTACACTTTTCCAATTCAAACCTTCCCACCAGCACCAACACCAAATGGTTCACTAAAATACCCCTAAGGCTTTGAAGTAAATCACTCAGCGGAGGCTCCGAACACTTCTTAGCATTATCTCTCTCATATAAATTAATGTTATTGTAAAACTTTAGTATATAACTAACAGCTAGGCCTTGAGAAGGAATAGATTCGGGGATAGGCAATGATGGTGCGGGGCACTCAGTCTTTTCAGTATCTGTCTCTGAACCGAGGGGTCCACTCGTCAGGTTATCATCTCCACAGTCTTCGATTAGCTTCTTTGAGGTTTCATAGACAGCCACTAGTTTCTGGTTAAGAGGGTCAGACCCATCTGCTAATGTGCTCATGACATCCATCAGAGCTTCTGAAGTCAGTTCATCTAAGCTTAGTTTAGGATTGTCGAGTAGTGAAGCTGCAACTGATGGCACGAAAATTCCACCTAGAAAAATAAGATCAGTTAATCAGATGTATTTTTTTTCCTTCATTAGTATGGAATAAGCAGATAGCCCACCTGATGGCGGTACACTATAAATAAATAAATAAGAGTTACAAAGATCTGTAATTTCACCGGCACACATATCATTCAGGCCGGAACACAGCAAAGAGAGCACTACTGCTATGTAGTAGAAATAGGTTTGGTAGATGTCCTTCCCTGAACAAACTCTTTCAAAAAAAGCTCTACTACCCCTATTGTCATTATAGTCACCTGCACTATCTTCAGACCAGGACACCTGAAGGATTCTGCCAATGATATGCTGTAGCTGTTCATCTGTGAGCTCAGTGTAGCTCACAGTGCGTGATCTGTGTATTTTTCTGGCAGGTGAAGCAGTTGGGTCATCTTCCGCCTGTTAAAAAAAGACATTACATAAGTTTCACAGCAAAGCCTAATCACTGAAATAAGTTATAATTACCCACTTCTATCATTTCTACCTCCATAGGTTCTTGTTGTGTTTCAGACTGGGAATTTCTCTCTTCATCAACCTCCATGGATAGAGAGCGCCGTGAGCAACTCGGAGAAGCATTGCTCACTCGAGGCCTCACAGGTGATGGCTCCACAAACTGTGCTGGGGATATGGAGCGTGATGTACTGTCTTCCCGCTTAGAAGCCCCTTCGGGCCCAGCCACCGTTGACTGTGGCAAGCTGTTCACTCTCACAGACCCACAGCTCAACAAAGTGTCCTCACCCATGGAATCAAAGCTATTGTACTGTCTGGTTTGAGAAAGATCTGTCATTTTTGTATCTGGCATTTCATCTAATAGATTACTGTCTGTCTTTTCTGTAACGATTAAACTGTCAGCTGGCGGTATCTTTGTCTGGTCCACAGATTTGGTATCGCCATCTGGATAGTTGGGTTCTCTGTTTGTGTTTGTGTTTGTGTCGGGAGTGCTGGGTTCGGTGGAAGCGCGCTGCGCAGCCGGGGACAGGCGGGCCGACGGCGCGTCGAGCGCGGGCATCGACGCGCCCGGGGTCACGGCCGGGCTCGCTGGGGCGGGCGCCAACCCCGCGCCTCCGAGGCCTGCCAGCCGAGCTAAGCGACGTCTACGTATCTGGAAAAGAGAACGAGACCCCTGAACCACGTGTAACGACAATATGCGCGCTAGCGTAAACCATTGACGCTTTGTTTTGTTACGAAATTAGATTGGCCATACGCAACACCAGAGGTTCGTTTATAAAACAAAAATTCACTTTACCTCCTCTTGACTCAGTTCACTCATGGTTTTGGAGTTTTAGATCACTTTCAAACGATGAATTCTAAATCTACACTTTGTCTGAATATTGTTTTATTTTTACAAGAAAGGAGAAACAAGCCACACAAACGGCAAGTCAGTCACCTCGCTCAGCTGTTTGACATTTATCGCTCATGACGAGAAATTATTGAAAATACACGCGTCATCGTTCGCAACTAAACCAAAACAGCCAATCACAACTCTGCGAATGAACATTTTATTTTATTTTATTTTTTTGTTGCCAGGGTCCATAGTAGCTCCCATAATAATGGGGAGAATAGTGTATACAGACTCCCCCCCGCTATTCAGATATAAAACATGCTTCTTCTTCTTCTTCATCGTGTCGTTGGTTCCCATAGATAATTAAATTGTTTTAGGCCAAAATTTAGCCACGTCGACAACATTTTCAGTGGTTGAACATGCTGCCAGTACTTCATTATTTAAAGAGGGCTTTTCATTTTCGAATAAAAAAAGAAGTTCGATTTCACGAAAATATATCTTCTTCTTCTTTTTTTTGGCGTGTTCAGCGTACCGGTAGTTGTGCCACAAGAGTTTGCCAATGACAGGTGATTAACTTGACAAAAGTGCTGTAGTCGAAAATATATCACTACGTTGACTTTCACATTTCACTTTATTTTGACAGTTAAGTACAGAGCCGGCGCCATCTATTTTCAAGGCTATAAGCATGATGTGAAACGGTTGTGAAATGAAAACCCCTCATGTTACTCACTTTTTTTTTTTATTTTTTTTTATTTATAAGACCAATATTATAAACTGAGCTGAAACACTAGTAAAAAAAACAAAAACAATATTTTCGGAAATTTTACCGGTTTTGTGTAGATTTATTTGTTAGGTTGATTTATGAATGACAATTGATCAATCAATCAAAATTTCAAATTGTCAATGGCCGCATGTTTTTGATAAATTGTGTTGTTTACTTGTTTTGTTTGATTGTAAAGTGATAATTTTGTTTGTTATTTAGAAATACTGCAAACGAAAATGTGAAGACCCTGTGTATGTAAAGCAATGCTAATAGAATAAAGTCGGCTTGGAGAAATTTTGCGTGATGGACATCTATTAATATTTTTAGGTCTCAAAAGTGTTACGGCAAAATGAGTTATAATGTGAATGAAATGGTATGGGGGCTAAAATCCCGCCAGCCCGAAACGCAGCATAAAGCCATTCGCGAGTTGCTGCATTTTGCTAAAACGGAACTGCGAGAGATGTCTCCTGAGACTCTGACGCAAGTCTTGGATGATTTCAACCAACAGATTCATGCCTTGACTTGCAGCTACGATAACAACGAGAGGAAGGCTGGAGTACTGACTATAGGTAAGGTAACATCAGATAGATAGATATATAACTCTGTATTGTACTCACCTTCAAATAAAATAACAGCATACTTATATTATCTACAAACTAGTTGACGGTGGTACAATGGGCGGCCTTATCGCTAAGAGCGATCTCTTCCAGGCATACTGGAGGGACAGGATTGTAAAGAACGTGAGGGATTAGAAGGCCTATGAAACCAATACAAGCCAATACATACTTGCAAAGTTGCAATATTATTGCTGTAATTAAAACTTCCATTTACTTTTCAGGATGCCTCATTGGCGGTGACACAGAAACCAGTAAGACCAGAGCCCTCCGATATGCACATTATTTGAGCAATGTCTTTCCATCTTCCGATGTGAACTTACTGGAACAAGCTGCCAAAACTATGGGTCGACTTTCAACGACACTGGGCATCAAAAGAGGGGAGTTTGTAGAGAGTGAAATTAAAAGAGCTTTTGAATGGTTGGTAGAAGAGAGGAATGAATCAAAGAGACTCTCTGCTGTCCTCATACTGAGAGAACTCGCCATAGCCACCCCTTCATATTTCTATCAGCAGATCAACGGGTTTTTCAACCACATCATAATTGGTTTGAGAGACCCAAAGGAACAAATAAGAGAGGCTTCTGCAAAAGCACTGAGAGCAGCATTTGTACTGACCGCTCAGAGAGAGAACCCTGAACAGAGCAACAAAGCTCACTGGTACATACAAAGCTATGAAGAAGCCATGAAATCATTTGAAGATGTAGTAGGGAGAGAAAGGTCCTTGACTAGGGATGACCATGTCCACAGCGCTCTACTTATCCTGAATGAACTACTCCGGTGCTCAAATGCTGCTTGGGAGAAGAAATACACAATGCTAATGCAGAAGTTGGATGCAGAACCCGATATATCAGAAGATATCACCACACTGCAGTCCACAATTCAAGGCTCATGGCCTTCTCAGCACTACTGTGACGATAGACCTCAGCAACCTGTGATCCATGAATCAGGAATTTGTAAGAAGTTGGTCATAGAGAAATATGAGAAGATTTGTTCTGGTAAGTTTTAGTTGTTGATTTTATTGATGTTTATTCGTTGTATCAATGGTTCTCTCTGGTCACCCTTTGAGATCGAATTTAAGCTATTAGGTATAATACTGGACACCTCCCAAGTGGAAGTGCCATGTACAGAAAATAAAAACAAAACCGTTTTTTTTTCGCAATTTAAAATCAAACTCCAACTACAAAATCACTCTCTCAGCATATCACGCATATGTTCATGCATAGTTAAAGTATGCCACTATAATCTGGACCAAAAGTGTTGACTTTGAAAACTGTTGTTTACTAACTGTTGTTCTCCCGTGATCATGGCGCATGCAACTGTGCCGAAATATCGGGAACATATAAAACTCAAAAATCATGGTAAATATCCTGTTTCTAGTGAAAATTATGTTGTTTACTTATCATTCATAAAAACGGCATACAAGTCATGATGAATCTATAGAAAGCCAGAAAGCTGTAGTGTAGGCCATACTTTATGAGCAAAGAGATCTTGACCTAAGGCCCTCCGCTTAGAATTAGATGCAGGCATTTGTTTTTGTGTGTTCTGCTCTTCAACTCATATACCATACCTCGAGCTGATCTCTGACCTAACACAGGATGACCAAGAGAGAACCAGTGACAAAGTGAGTAGTACTCTTCAACTGTTATTATTGATTTGCAGATGTAATGGCTCAGCAAATATCAAGAGCACACAATGTCCATCAGATGCTACTCCTCATGATCCCAAGACTAGCTGCTTTTAACAAAGAAGCCTTTGCAAGGAAACATCTTAAATCTACCATCAACCACCTGATAACCTTCCTAAGAGGAAGGGAGAAAGAAAAAGCCATGGCTTTTACCACCTTAGGGCTCCTCTGTGTTGCAGTAGAATCAGACGTCCAGACATATCTGCCCAGAATCATAGAGGAAATCAACAAGTTAACTTTTCCCACCAAAGACACACCCAAAAAGCGTAACGGTATTGATACCCCACTGTTCAACTGTGTCACTTTACTAGGTTTTGCTATGAAAGAAAATGTCGCTAATGAAGTCAGAGATCTGTTAGATCCAATGTGCGCTAATGGGCTGAGCCCGCGCCTTACGACGTGCTTCAAAGAGCTAAGTCAGAACTTGCCATCGTTAAAGAAAGAAATCACCGATAGACTTCTCAATATGCTGTCACTTATACTGCGTAAGAAACCCTACGCGCCAAGTAACGGCGAAAATCAGATCGTGCATATGTTTACAACAGCAATGCAAGTTGAGGCGCATGACGCAACTAAACTAGTCTTAGCGCTGCGCACACTGGGCTCCTTCGACTTTGAATGGAATAAGCCCTTTATGTCCTTTATCAGAAGGTGTACAGACCATTACGTGCAAAGCGAGCAGCACGATATCCGTATGGAAGCTGTGAAGACTGCTGCTAAGTTACTGGTCAAAGCAGTTGAAAGATGCGCTCAAACCAACTCACGCACTTTGAGCATGTTGGTAGACGAATCACTGGGAAAACTTCTATCAGTAGGACGATCGGATTTTGATCATGAAGTCCGCTTTAGAGTGCTGGATATATTCATGAATCCTGTCTTCGATAAGTATCTGGCAGTTGAGGAGCATCTAAACTGTCTTTTCGTGTTGATCAACGATTCTAACAGCGATGTTGGTGAACTTGCTCTGTGTGTAGTCGGAAGATTGAGCAATTTGAACCCTAGCTACACAACACCTACCCTGAGACAGTTATTTGTACAGGTTTTGATGGAGTTACAACATTCGGAGTCCACACGAAACAAGGAGCAAGCACTACGAATGGTGAACAACATAATCTCACACGCGCCCAGAATAACGCGACAGTTCGTAGATACCATATTAAAAGTTCTGGTCCCGAAGTTGAAAGAAAAAGACAGCAATTCCGCTATGGTATCCACAATACTGAAAGCAATCGGAGACTTGGCGGAGGTCAATGGCGGAGGGCACGCACTTAACGATTGGCTGACGGAACTGATGACGGTTCAACTGGAAATCCTCGCTGATCCGAACCAATTAGAAAAAAGAAGCGTCGCTCTATGGTCCTTCGGACAAGTAGTAAGCGCGACGGGCCATGTCGTCACACCCTACATGGAGTATCCAAACCTTATGGATATGCTTTTGAACTTTTTGAAGACAGAGAATCAAACTAGAGAAAGACGCGAGACTATAAGGGTTCTTGGCATGTTGGGAGCTCTAGACCCCTACAAGCATAAAGTCAATCAAGGTTTAATTGATTTCCAAACAGTCTCCATCTTGATTCCTGTCACGGAATCATCAGTGAACGAAAATGTTGATGCAACGGTCAGTGAGATGCTAGTCAACATGTCTCCTGTAGTTCTAGACGAGTTCTATCCAGCCATAGTTGTGACAACCTTGATGAGAATGCTTCGTGACCCGTGTTTAGCACAGCACCATAAAAGCGTAGTGCATTCAGTGACTTTGATATTCCAAACCTTGGGGATAAAATGCGTTCCGTACATCTCCCGCGTAACCCCGAGTCTCCTGTACGTGATACGTACAACTGAGAATAGCAACTTCAGAGAGTTCTTATTGACTCAACTAGCACAGTTGATTTCTGTGGTTAAAATCCATATTCGGAACTACTTGGAAGATATTTTTGATATCATAAAAGAATACTGGACCCCAGAAAGCCCACTGCAACCCACCCTGATAATGTTGGTTGAACACATTACAATAGCGATTGGCACCGAATTTAAGATTTATCTTCGTAAAATTTTACCGAATATATTAAGGGTTCTCAAAAATGATACCAGCAAAGACAGGATTCTGACAGAGAAGCTTTTACTAACGATACAAAAGTTTGAGAACAATTTAGATGATGTGCTACTTTCAATACTGCCGGCTTTGACGAGGTTGTTCGACGGGAGAAATGTTCCCTTGCACATTTCAAAACTAGCGATGGAAACTGTCGAACATCTGTCAATGTTTCTGTACTTCCGACCTTATTCAGCTGTCATCATCCAAGCATTGGCCAAGGTGCTCGATACCAACCCGCAACTGAGGCAAACTGCGATGAATACACTATGTGCCTTGATAGTACAGCTAGGTCGCGAATACATCGATTACATCCCTTCCGTGGATAGGATACTAATAAAACATAAGATCCAGTGTCCGAACTACATAGTGCTTGTTACAAGACTGCAAGTGATATCTACGCTGGCGTCCGATGACGACTATTTAGATGAGACGAAGTCGAGGCTGCGTAATCAAAAGAATGACGTAAGTGACATGACATAGATTTGAATATTCAACCAGTAGAATCAGATAATTATGGTATATGTTAATCAATGATATGGATGAAACTTCATATACACAAGTGATTCTCTCCGTATTGGTCAATAAGTCTTGTTTAAATGCCAAATTATTCGAAAAGACGCCATTTTTATAGCTATCTAGCACGTTTTTCTAAAGTTAAAGAGAGATATCACTACAAAATGTTTTTTTTTTCTGATGATATAATTTGAATAGGATTAAACTGGCATATACTATGTTATTGTCATTTGAAAATAAATGTACAATGTTTTGAATTCTTCAGATGGTCTCCGAAATGCAAACAATAAAGAAGTTGACGCTCAACATTCAGAGCCTGCGCAAGAGTTGGTCGGTCACGAACATAGTGTCGAAGGAGGACTGGTTGGAATGGCTACGGCAGCTGAGCGTCGCCTTCCTCACGGAGTCTAATAGTCCCGCTATTAGGCGAGTTATGGTCTTCCGATTTTAATTATTTTATATTTGAAGTATTCAGGGCAAGTTTTGTATGGAATGGCCTAGTGGTACACTTGAAATTGAACTTTGATCCTCATTTAATTCAAGTCAGTTACTTTTTGTAGACACAATCTAGAGATTAATATCTACCTTTGGTTTCTCAGTTTCCCATGAATTTGTAAAGAATCAAACGAGCATGGGTTATAAGATTTCGTACAAAGTTTGGTATTTATATATTTCCTAAGAAACTGACAAACTATGGACTAGATCCATGGTTTGTCAGTTTCTATTACTGTAGATCATGTGTACAAAGAGTTCGATGATATAATATCTATAATAGGAGCAAAATTCGTTTATACGCAGAAGGCTCAAGCACTTTAGTGTTATACTTCTTTTAAGCTTTCAAATTCAGTTTACTTGAAGTTTAGCATGGGTAGTGAAATCTTGTGAAATAAAAATGTCTAGATGTGTTTGTAACTTTTAGTCCTATTTACACCCGCCGTTAACTCTGTACAAAATTGGTGATTAATGTCTATGCTCAATTCAATTTGGGCGTTTCTTGATGGCAACTGGTGTAGTCTACATTAAAACAGCAATTCGCACTTTCACCCACCACTTAACCTAATGCTTACTAGAAACTTAGCCGATGTCAAATTGGTCAGTTTTTAAAATAAGAATTTGCTTGTGTATGTTGATGGCTTGTTTTGCAGTTTCGTCTTTGATCCCTTGAGTCACAAGACCGTAATTTTCTGGGCATGCTTTTCAATTGATTTGATATCAATTATATGCCTTCGTAATATAAAATGGTTTTGTAATTTTTAATTTACAGGGCGTGTTCAACCCTAGCCCAAAACTACCCTCAACTAGCCAGCGACTTGTTCAACGCCGCATTCATGTCCTGCTGGACTGAGCTGGAGGACCAACCCCGCAAAGAGTTAGTCGCGGCCTTGGAACAAGCGCTGACTGTACCGGAGTGTCCCGAGGTTTCTCTCGCCGTCCTGAACCTCGCCGAGTTCATGGAGCACTGCGAGAAGGGACCCTTGCCGATATCTACCAAGTTGTTGGGAGATATGGCGATCAATTGCAAGGCTTACGCTAAAGCTCTGTACTACAAGGTGAGACTTCTAACTGCTATATTAGTTAGTTTTTACCAATACATAAAATTCCTTTGGGCCAAGCAATCAGCGTTTATCAGTCACTGAAGATAAGAGAATAATTAAAATCCAAGATGGCGGCCACTAGGCGCCATTACGGACAACAGCTATATTATGTCTGAGGTCTGTTGCACCTTCGTATTTTCAGCAGTTTCAGACGGGTACAGAGAGTACAGACATACAGATAAGTAGCCTACAATAAGCGTGAGATGAAAAAAATGGTGTGTATGTGTCAGCTCCGACGCACGAGTCGAGTTAACTCCATTCCAGTTCAGAAAACACAACGACTTCACTTTTTGTTAACGCTGATTTTTCCATTTTACTCCCTATCTATTTTCGTACCGTGCGTGGGCTAAGGCCCATTACAACATCTTCTGGTAAATGATACCAATTATGGACCATTCTGTTACTAAGGAAGTGCTGTGCAGTGTTTGTGTTGGATAACACAATATTTATCACAATATTGTTCATCCATTATTTGGATGAAAATCGATTCTTAAGGAGTAAACTCCCAAAGTTTTTCGGTCCCAGTTTTTTGGTTTCATTAAATTTTTTATTTAACTTACAGGAACAAGAATACAAGAGAAATCCATCAACGAAAGTGATAGAAGCTCTCATACACATCAACAACAAACTACAACGGAAAGAAGCAACAAACGGACTTTTAGAGACGGCAGGCACTCACAAGAAGAATGGAGAAGGCGCCAATGTTTGTGTACGCTGGTATGAGAAACTACACAACTGGGAACAAGCATTAGACCTTTACAATAAGAAACTGGAAGTTGAACCACAAGACAGTGAATCTCAGTTGGGGATGATGAGGTGCTTAGAGGCTATGGGTGAATGGACAAAACTCTACACCATCACTACAGATCGGTGGGATACTTTGAGTGAAGATATGAAACTCAAATCAGCCAAAATCGCAGCGGCTTCGTCCTGGGGCCTTCAAGAATGGGGGCGTATGAAGAAGTATGTGGATTTGATTTCTGAAGAAAGTCATGACGGCGCCTTTTATAGAGCTATTTTGGCAATACATGAAGGTCAATGGCCTGAGTCAAGGCATTATATAGATACGGCTAGAAGTGTGCTCGATGTCGAGTTGACTTCTGTCGTCGGCGAAAGCTATCAACGCGCATATGGCTCCTTAGTGAATGCGCAAATGCTGACCGAGTTGGAAGAAGTCGTCACTTACAAATTGGTCGAGGAACGACGAAGCACCATTCGAAAAACATGGTGGTCAAGACTCCAAGGAGGTCAAAGACTGGTCGAAGACTGGAGGAAAATGCTGCAAATACGGAATCTAGTACTAACTCCTCGAGATGATTTCCAGACTTGGTTGAAATTTGCGTCCCTATGCAGAAAGACCGGAGCGATAAACCAAGCTCATAAGATCGTCCTGGGTATCATCGGTAGCGACCCGACTACCAACGCTGACGTGTTGCTACGAATGCACGAGCCTAGAATCGTCTTAGCGTATAGCAAGAACTTATGGGACGCGGGTAACAAAAGATACGCTTACGACGTATTGCAACGTTTTGTCGACAACTTTGACGCGGATAATGAAGAGCACTGCAGATTGCAAGCGCGCTGCCATTTGAAACTTGGCTCTTGGTGCGAATCCTTGCAAGAAATAAACGAGTTATCGATACCGGAAATGTTGAGGAACTACGCAGCGGCGACTATTCTAGCGCCCGATTGGTACAAAGCTTGTCATGCTTGGGCTTGTATGAACTTTGAAACTGTTCTGTTCTACAAGCAACAAGATAATATTTCGGAAAGTTCTATAGCCGGTGGATCCGGCGAGAAGAAAGTGTCCAGAGCTGACTTTATCAATACGCACACGATACCAGCCATCGATGGCTTTTTCAGGTCGATTAGCTTATCCAACGGAAGTGCCTTGCAAGATACGCTGAGGTTGCTAACGTTGTGGTTCGACCACGGTCACCATCCAACGATCTACGACGCGTTGTTCGAAGGTATACGACAGATTGATGTCAAGATATGGCTGCAAGTGATACCCCAGCTTATAGCTAGGATTGATTCGCCGAGGAGTTTAGTAGCCAAGTTGGTTCTTATTCTACTGATGGATATAGGAAAGCTCCATCCACAGGCTTTGGTCTATCCGCTAACGGTAGCAACGAAGTCTTCGTTTATGACGCGGAAAAATGCAGCGAATTATGTGTTGAAGACGATGTGTGCGCACTCTCAGAACCTAGTGAACGAAGCCGCGCTCATATCGGATGAACTCATCAAAGTGGCTATATTGTGGCACGATCAGGTCGTCATTGCGCTGGATGAAGCTTCTAGGTATGTGTCTTCAGGGCCTGTGTCACCAAGGGCTCATAAAATACTGTTTTCTTAACACGGTAAAAGATAGTTACGACTTTTATTCAGTACTTAGTGAAACATGGGGGACGGAGTATTGATAGTCTGCCCAAGGCATCTCTCGCGTAAAAAGTAGAATTCAAATTTGTTTGGCAGGATGGAAATAATAATCTGCAAATATTTGGTTCTAAACTGGACACAATGTTTTTCTTCTAGATTTTGTGAGCTACGAATACTTTACAGTAGGTTTTTTTTTTTTACTACTTGAATGACGGAACAAACAGATGGCCCACCTGATGTTAAGCGGTAACCTCTGTCTATGATCAGTGCATTACCTTATAGGTCACGTCCACCTAGGACGCGCCCTATGTGGCATTGCACTGCGCCCGCCACCCTGAGACATAAAGATGAAAAGTCTCATGTGCCTGTAATTTCACCGGCACCCTTACCCTTTCAAACCGGAACACAGCAATGCGAGCACTACTGCTTTGCGGCAGAAATAGGTATGGTGGTAGTACTTCCCCGGACGAACTCTTTCACAAAAAAGCTCTACTACTACTACAACTGCCGTGGTGTGTCCGGCCTAGAAAATACCCTCCGTTTCCTCTCGTGGATGGTGTATAAGCCGACTAAGGGATTATACCACGGGATAGATGGCAGCAGTTTCCACCTGTGTAGGTAACACCAATACTGCGATCACCAATCCCCCTGCCAAGCGTGGTGGTTATGGCAAATCCCCCCATTAGTATGGAACCTGCATCGTCTTATAAAGTGGGAAGAATGATAAACTGGGTACAAGCAGTACAGAATCGGCATCGAATGAATGGGAAAATTATGAAGTGGGACTAAAGGATTATGGTAAACCCCCCCCTAATATAGTAAACACGCTTTGTCGTGGCATTCTATGGGGTAGGCAGTCCTGCAGCGGAATTCTAAAGGCATGATGATAGAGAAACTAAAGTTAATTGATTTTATCAGCAAAATAACATTTGTTGTTTGCAATTTCAGGTTATATTTCAGTGAAAAAGACTACAGAGGAATGTTTAAAACGCTGGACAAGATGCACTCGATGCTAGAAAGGTCTCCGGAGACATTGAAAGAGGTGTCGTTCTTGCAAATGTACGGGCGGGACTTACAGGAGGCGCAGAGATGGTGTGACTTGTATAAGGTAAGCTGTTGTGCTACTAGTGGTTCAACCTGAACTGACACATAACATAACATCCAACACATAGTACACACACATAGTATCAGGAATATAAAGACTATAGAGGACTATATCAGGAACAACGAGGGTCTGACCCAGAACCGATATTTGTCTCGATTCGGTCAACTTGCAGAGTGCCTTTAAAACAAATAAGTGAATTGGGCTTCTGCCTGCCGCCACTGAGGTACTACTGAACAAACATGTCAAGAAACATAATTATCGAGAGCGTCTAGTAACCATCTAGGTAGCCTTAGTCAATACACTTGTTGCTAATGAGTATTATGTAAGTGAAACCTTTGCCCAAGACGAAGTCAGGATGATGATTTCAGAGGAGCATGAGATGATGCTTTACTTTACGTTGAGGTTGCATGATATGTAATTGGACATTGTCGAGCAGGTGGCGTGAAAAAACCATTGTGGAAGAAAATATTTGGAGCTAGCGAGATTCGAACTTAGAATTGTAAGCCAACTTGCCTCATAAAACTGTCGTATCTTCCTTAGGAGTCGAACGAAGACACATACCTAAACGAAGCGTGGGATCTCTACTGCCACGTGGTGCGTCGCATCACGTCACAGTTCCGCTCTCTGACGTCACTAGAGCTGCAGTATGTCAGCAGGCGGCTGCACTCGTGCCGGGACCTGGAGCTGGCTGTCCCGGGCTCGTACGTCCCCAACGAGCCTCTCATACGGATCTCGCACATACACAGTCACCTGCAGGTTAGTACTCCTGTTCACAGGTACTGCCCCATTACGCAAAGGTTCCGCCCGCTTTATTAAGATAAGATAGATAAGATAATTTTTATTTGTTCCTACAAAAGTATAGTACAGTTTAGTATTATTTCAATAGTAGTTATAACTTAATCAATATAATGTACCTAAAGGAGCGCTGTTCCCAGCACTAGGTCTCAAAGAGCCTGTGTTACAGGGTCACAGTGGCTCACCCCGGACTCACCATCGTAAGTCTTAAATAGGTACGTCACAGTTCCGGCATACGTCAGTTCCGCCGTATTGTTTTACTGTTCACTAGTATAAACAAAGATTACCGCCTTATTATAACTCGCTAGTTACTCCGTATCGTCATTGTGCCTCTCAGTTCCGCCATATGATTACAAGCTTTTATTTAACTTGCAATGTATGTATGTTTGTCTGGGTGGAATCCGATTGAGCTGAAATTTGGCATACCTGTCAAGTTTCAATGACAACGTAATATGATGGTGACAGCGACCTGATCTGATGATGGTGGACAACGGAACTCCTCGATGGATAATAGTAGACTGGCCGTCTTTAGGCTCATATTGATCAGCACATGGTTACTATCACTAATTTTATAAAAGCTTGTATTGAACACTATATTTTTCACAAAAAACTTATTTTATTATTATTTTCAGGTGATAAAGTCTAAGCAGCGGCCGCGGCGGCTCACCATGCAGGGCTCGGACGGCAAGCAGTACATGTTCCTGCTGAAGGGGCACGAGGACCTGCGGCAGGACGAGCGCGTGATGCAGCTGTTTGGACTCGTCAATACATTGCTACAGGTTACAAAAAAGTTAATTTAAAAGTTACTAGTATTCGCCTGGTTGCTTGCGTTACAACGAAACAAAAAATAGCCTTTAACTCCAGATCGTAATCTATCTCTATACCAAATTTCATCGAAATCAGTTCAGCCATTACAGTGTGATTGTGTATAAAACAAACATCCATACTTTCGTATTTATTATGTTAGTAGCAATTTTTGTAATACCGAAACTATGTTGTTGTATGTATCGGTGATAATAAATAATAATAAATAATGCTGGACATTTCACACAACATTATCTAGCCCCAAGCTAAGCAGAGCTTGTGTTATGGGTACTAGATAACTGATATACTTAATACAATATATTACATACATAGATATTTTTTATTATACATAGAAAAATACCTAGAACACCCTGAACAAAAATCTGCGATCGCACAAATATTTGTTCCGAGGCGGGAATCGAACCCGCAACCTCCTGCGTCGCAGGCCAACCTTCGCCCGCCGCGCCACAGAGGTCGTTAGTGATAGTTTTGTTATTTATTTAAGTATGTATCAAGCAAACTGATATGTCGATCATTTGGCCAGTAGGGTTCTCGAAAAATATAAAATCTGGTTTAAAAGATGTAACATAGTTTACATGCGTAAAGACGCTGTAGTAGGTACTAAATAACAAATGTCATTTCACAGGCGGATCCAAATACATACCGACACGACCTGGCCATACAACGGTACGCGGTCATCCCGCTGTCTCCTAACTCCGGCCTCATCGGCTGGGTGCCGCAGTGCGACACGCTGTACAACCTGATCAGCGACTACAGAGAGAAGAAGTCCAACAAAATGTCTCTGAACACGGAGCAGCAGATCATGCTGAGGAACGCCTCGGACTATCAGAAGTTAATGCTTAAACATAAGGTGAGTTTCTTATGCCTAGGCCCCGATCGCGCAGGGGTTATTTTTATTAATTTATTTTATTAAATAGGACACCCAACACACGTTTCCACTACCACATTAAAAAAACAAAACAAAACAAGGTCTTAATCTTAGTGTTTCCGTAATTATAGGGCATCACAGCGTGCGTTCCGTGATGTGCGTTGCGTGGGTTCCGTACCATGTACTTTTGAAAACGCTGTTTTTTAACATTTGTTATTAAAGCGGAAATAGAACACACTGTGAATATTTCAACTGTCTACCCTTATGGTTCATTAGATACCGACAGACGGACAGACAACGGAGGCTTAGTAATATGGTCCCGTTGGCACCCTTTGGGTATGGAACCTCAAAAGCCAGAACCGTTCAAGTTATTTTGTATGTCTGGATTGAGGAATCCTTGCTTGAATTAAAGCGTAATTTCCTTAATCCGCTGAGGTGCACGCCAATGCAAGAATTCAATCTAGATGTACGAAAAAACATGAACGGTTCTGTCAGTCCAGCGAGAGGGAGGTCTTCCTACCCTGCGTTGCCCGGGTCATGGTCATCACCTAGCTTAGTGCCACAATGTGACACCTGATCAGTGACATTAGATCAGTAAAACCTATATTGTGTCACAATTTGACCTTTAATTACACAATCATCCACGACAGGTGGAAGTGTTCGAGCTGACCCTGAATCAAACGCCCGGAAACGACCTGTCTCGCCTCCTCTGGCTGAAGAGTCCGTCGTCGGAGGTGTGGTTCGAGCGGCGCACCAACTACACGCGCTCGCTCGCCGTCATGAGCATGGTGGGCTACATCCTGGGGCTGGGCGACCGGCACCCCTCCAACATCATGCTGCACCGCGTCACCGGGAAGGTGCTGCACATAGACTTCGGAGACTGCTTCGAAGTCACGCAGAACAGGGAGAAGTTCCCGGAGAAGATTCCCTTCAGATTGACGCGAATGTTGATCAATGCTATGGAGGTAAGTTTATTATCATTCTCTAGTTATAGCTGTTATGTATGCAATATGTATATTGTATAATAAAAATATATACGATGTCCTATTTTCAATGTAAAATAATATTAAAATCCGTAACGTACGAAGAAACAGAAGATCTATTCTGGGCTAAACTACCTACCTACCTTCTGACACATATTTTCCAAACTCGTAGATCAGAATATTCGCATGCACACATTAATTCCTACATACATTTACCTAGCGCATCCACCTTAACTAAACTGATCCGTAGGGCTGAAGAACATCTGAAAATTCACACGATCATAACGTGGGTTTTTCTGTGATACTTCACTTGAGACTGGGAGGTACAGGAAAACCCACGCTCATTCACACGCACTATACAGCATAGCTATTTTATTTTTAAAGTCTATATGGACTCATTAACTTAATTACTATTCTCTACGTCATTAATTTATCTTAGCATTTGAATAGTTTGTTTGCTATTGCTTTATTTATCTATTTATCTACACTAATATTAATTTTAGTAGTAGAGCTTTTTTGTGAAAGAGTTTGTACGGGGATGTTCTACCACCTTACACTCCTGACACTACCCGTACAAAGCCGGGGCGAGTTACTAGTGTGTGATATATCTCTTATCCTACCTATTTATCTTTATTATTATTCTTATTCATAAATTCTTTTAGTAATTTTAAAAGCAATTAAGATCTAGCCCACCATAATTAAAGAGGGGACTCCTCTAATAGACCTTATTGCAACTTAACAGAGGAGATACCAACCCATGTAACACATAGCCATAGTAAAAGAAAAATAAAGAATTTTGATTTTTTTTATTTTTTATTTTGTAACGGGGTATTTCTTATTGACTCATGCTCTAAGCCAAATTATTTAATTGCCCTTGTTTTAATCCGACAATGAATACTGCGAATTGTCCCACTTGTAGTAGCAACTCAATGTCGCAACGTTGTTGAGACTAAATATTTCCACTAGCATCCGCCCGCAACTTCGGTCGCGTGGTACCGGGATAAAAAGCCTATGTCGATCCACGTCGTCATCTCTACCAAATTTCATCAAAATCGGTTCAGCCGTCACAGCGTTATCATCATCATCAGCGCACCACGCTTTGCAGGCGGATTGTTGGTGTTGAGTTTTGGTAATCGCAGTTTTGGTGTTGAGTACTCAGATGGATGCTGCTGCCCATTGCCTGGTCCTTGTCCTTTAGTCGGCTTTTACGACATCCTTCGGCCTAGTAATATACAAACAAGTAATTAATTTTATAAAAATTAAAAAAACCCTCAACGCAATGAAATGGCTGAACCGATTTTGATCAAACATAGCTAAGAACACTCCCGACTAATTCACCTTTCAAAAAAAAAAAAAAAATCGGTTCATCCGTTAGGGAACTACGATGCCACAGACAGACACAGACACGTCAAACTTATAACACATATAAAACTTATAACGTTGTTTTTGCGTCGGGGGTTAAAAATAGTATGATTGAAAAAAACTATTTGCTAATACGACATCCTTGGTACAATTTTCAATCCAATATGCACCCTATTTCATGAATTATAAATGTAATTGTGGTTTGTCCAGGTGACCGGCATCGAAGGTACGTACCGCTTCACGTGCGAGTCCGTAATGCACGTGCTACACAAGCACAGAGACAGCGTGATGGCCGTGCTCGAGGCGTTCGTTTACGACCCCCTCCTCAACTGGCGACTGGTCGACAACGAGCATCGATCTATCACCGAGTCGACGTTCTCATCGGACATCAACTCGTCGTACACGATGCCCAGTCGGAGTAGAAACCATTTGCACTACGAGTCGGTAGAGATACCCCCGGAGGCTAATCTGAACAAGCGAGCGTTGTCTATACTGAACAGGATAAGAGATAAGCTGACTGGAAGGGACTTCCCCCACGTCGAGTCTGTGGTGAGCGTTCCTAAGCAAGTCGACCTGCTTATTAAGGCGGCGACTAGCAACGAAAACCTATGTCAGTGTTATATTGGATGGTGTCCTTTTTGGTAATTATCTCTTTGATAGGCTCCAAGGTCGTCGGTTTGAAGTCGGTTACTAAAAGTAATTCGGAATTTGCATCAACAATGATGTCGACACTAGAGCGAGACAAAGTACTACAGACGGTGCGTCTTGCTCGGCTCGTGTCTTGGCAGCCCGCGGTCCCTTTGGGTAGTGGGTCCATGATCGTGCCCTTATAATTTGGGAACTGTCAATCGAAGACACCTGCGAAAGGCATCCTGATAAAGAAGTCTAATTTCCAAAATGCCTAGGAAGTAAAATGCCTAAAATGTAAAAAAAGGCATTACCAAACTTGACATTATTAAGGTGGTTGCTTTCTCTGGTGGCGAGAAAATCATTTTTTTTCGTGTTTTTTGCTCATCAACACTTCTTCAGATAGCTAAAAATGTTGCCGCAAATTATGTGACCTAACACACAAGTTTTAATTTATAGTATCACATAAATATCATTAGTTTAGCTACGATGGTGCTTCTACGATATTTACAGTGTTTTGTTTCAAGCACATTCATAGCCAAACTAATGATATTTATGTGATACTATAAATTAAAACTTGTGTGTTAGGTCACATAATTTGCGGCAACATAGTTTTAGCTATCTGAAGAAGTGTTGATGAGCTGTGATGAGCAAAAAACACGTAAAAAATTGAATTTCGCGGCACGAGCGAAAGCAATTACCTTAATAGGATCAATGCGAGCCCCGTGCGGACCCTGTGTCGGTTGGAGAGGCTAGCGCTGACTAAATTAACTATTTATCAATACTAACATTTTAGAGTGGTATTTTTTTGTTTGTATTGGATGGGGGGGGGGGGGGGGACGAAGACACTGCTTTTCATTCCGACACTACCTGGGGCGAGTTGCTTGTTTATGACACAGTTATTTTACATACATACATAGACACACGCCGTTTTCCCAAAATGGTAGGTTACGTTACAAAGTGGGTTGCACCATCATGGGAATATAGATGTGACAAGTGGTGAGCTCATCGCCGCCATTGCCTGCCCCCGTTATATTACATGTAAACTGTAAATAGTTAATAAATATATATAAACAAAAAGTGTTGCTACGAAGTATAATCGCGGACTGAGAGTTAATTTTAAGATTGATTTTTGTTATATCTTTAATGTTTTTGGTTTTATTTAAGAGTGTTGTACCGCTAGGGCACTTGAACCTCCTATTTTGTATAATACATTATCTCATTAAACTTCATAAAAAATTGTACACATGATCAATATCTAGACACGTGGTTTGTCAGTTTCTTATAAAATATAATGGTTTAATTAAATCACTAATAAAAAATAAAAATAAGAAACTCTCAAACCATGCACGGATATTACTGTATTGATCATGTATATAAAATTTCACTCAGTTTAATGAGATTATACGCAAAATAGAAGTTAAAGTTTTTTTTCTTTTTATACTACTGAATGACGGAACAAGCAGATGGCCCACCTGATGTTAAGCGGTAACCTCTGCCTATGAACAGTGCATTACCTCATAGGTCTCGTCCACCTAGGACGCACCCTATGTGGCATTGCACCGCGCCCGCCACCCTGAGACATAAAGATGAAAAGTCTCATGTGCCTGTAATTTCACCAGCACCCTTACCCTTCAAACCGGAACACAGCAATGCGAGCACTACTGCTTTGCAGCAGAAATAGGTATGGTGGTAGTACTTCCCCGTACGAACTCTTTCACAAAAAAGCTCTACTACTACTAAAACGTCGTTTGTATACGAAAGGCTGAACCACCCCAGCGGTACAATGCACTTGATAACTGAATAAGTCACGTGTTTATAGATGTTGTTGTCACTATTTATGTTATTTTATTATTGTTTTGCTGCTAAGATACTAATTTCGTATTTACAATCCATCCATACTCTCAATTTAAATGTGTTCTAATCATACTAATTTAAATTATTAATTCTGGTATACCTCGTACATTTGAGTGTTTCGGCCACCATGGTAATTGTGTTTTGTAACCCCATTACCGAGTTAGTCGGCATGAACAGTGCTTGTATTTAAATATGCAATGTGTATTAATTATAAGCTGTACTGCATTTATATTCACTGCCCAGAAGCATAGTTTACATAGAAAGCTGGTTACCGGCGCCTGGCGTATATCTATCTGAGCTAATACACAGAAACAGACGCGCAACTCTTTATTTATATTTAGATGTCAGAACTTAAGATACATATCGCAAAGTTCCTAATCGTAGATTTGATTTTTAAATGACTAAATCAAGTACATTATTCAAATTAAAAATATGCATGGATACTACATTACAATTCCGAGGGATCACTATACCAGAAACACGATAGGACAATATTTTCTCGATAGAACAAAATCACAAAATAACCTCTAGATTTTGGCTAGATTTGACTGATTCTGAATATGGTGCATATTATTGGATCAATAAATACTTTTCACTAAACGGGATATTTACCTTGATTTTTGAGTTTTCGATTGTTCCCGATATTTTGGCACAGTTGCATGCGCCATGATCACGGGAGAACTTTTTTTTAGATCAATGTAATCGATTCAATAAAGCCGCGGTTTACTGTAGGGGTTTTGTAAAATGATCTATATTTTACGAGATATTCAATTAAAACGGCGCTTGGTGTTTTTTTGTCTGAAGATTTGTGCCTGGGGTTGGTGCTGCCTTAAGGAAGAACTACATGAGGCTGGCGTGGGCCACGTACGCCGATCTGGACTCGTCGGACCCCTTACATTTTGTATGGCAACTAGTTGTTGTAGAGCTACGTTAGATCGGACTCTCAGTACGCAACGCCGACCCTGCGATCACATAGTAACTAGCCATTAATCTGTGACGTTTCTGGCACAGATTAATAGCTCGTTCTTATCATGGATGTATAATAGTATGGATGAGTGCTAAAATAGCATAGAGTGTTCCTTCTTACTTCTATCCTAGAAGATAGCTTGCTATCCTATGTTAGAGAGAAACAAATATATTGTCACACGACAGTCGTTTTTCCGTTCCGTACCCTGAATATTGGTAACATGAATGTACATCTCCCTAGATAAGATTGGTACCATGAATGTAGTAGTAATTGGTACCTAGTTTGACATTTGGCCTGGTACGAGCTACACAAATAAAATCGTTCCGTACCCTGAATATTGGTAACATGAATGTACATCTCCCTAGATTGGTACCATGAATGTAGTAGTAATTGGTACCTAGTTTGACATTTGGCCTGGTACGAGCTACACAAATAAAAACAGATAGATATATGCTTGTCTCATTCCAACACATGAATACATTCATATAAAAGAATGAGATTGGTATAATCGATACCGGTTTGTTTTTAGCCTTAGCCTTACTTCCATGCTTTAGTTCTTCTTGCGAGGTTCTTATACACGGACGATCGTCGTTACGATGGTGTATGCAAAACTACGTCTAGGGCCTCTGACTGCGTGCGTATAGTAGTGTTCTACGTGTCAGACGTTGGACGCGTTATTCCGACAACAGAGTTTAGTTGGCAACGCGATGATTGCTGATTTTGTTGTTGTTTTTTTTTATTATGTCATGAATTTCTTCAAATTGTGCTTTTAACATGTCAAAGTACATAAAAAATCGAGCTTCCTTTACTAATCGACTAAGAGCATTGCAGGCCTCCGTACCGGAGACTAATCGACATCCAGCGTAAAATGCGGGGCACACAATGCGTCGATTTGAAGGACCACACCAACCTCACACGTGTAAGACGTCTCAGACGCGTACGGCGTTTGGTCAGCCTACTGGTTCTCGCTTTAGAAAATAAATATTTAGGCAAGTATAGACATAAATAGTAATTATTTTATAAAAACGGGAAATTTTCACGTACCGTTAAATCGATGTAAGCACCGACATAGTTTCGACCCGTTTCGAGAGTCTTTTTCAAGGGGATTGATTCGATTCACGACAGTTTTTATATAAATAGTACGTGAAAAAGTTTTTTTTTTTATTGCGTATTAATGAATATTCTATCTACTGACGGAGGGTTTTCAGAAAGATTGTAGGTACCCAATTATTTGATTAATGGTTTGCGCGGATCGAATATAGCCGCTGAGCAGGCCGGCGCCGATAACCTGTTTTCTACATAAAGCCATAGAATTTAATTAAAGCCAGCTAAGCTCAATAACGAGAATGGCTCCAACAAGTGACTGTATGGATATTAAACTCCAAGGCGTGACCCATTTACAGTATCGCGTCAATTTACCACCGTAGGTATTTATTGTTTTAGTTAGTAGGTTATACCGAACAATCCGTGTTACAATTAAGGTGACTGCTCACACTAGAGCCGCGTTTTTTTTCTAGTGTTTTTTGCCCATTACCGCTGATCAGCACTTTTTCAGATAGCGAAAGTTGATTTCGCGGGAACTAGGAGACTTAACACACATGTTTTAATTGATAGTATTTCATAAATATCAACAGTTTAGGCCACTATACCCCTAAACAAAAAAAAAACACTGTAAAAATGAGTTTTAAATATATACGATATCGTTGCTAAACTGATGATATTGATGAGCTAGTCTCCTAGCTCCCGCAAAATCAACCTTCGCTATCTGAAGAAGTTTTGATGAGCTGTAATGGGCAAAAAACACCAAAAAATAATAATTTCGCGCCTCAAGCGAGAGCATCCACCTTAATAAACTAAAAATATCCTTCGCGTAGTTACACCGTGTTTTGTCTCTTTCGATTGAATTTGAAAATGCTTGTCAATGCAAAAGACTGCAACTATTCCAAAGATAGTTGTAATCTTATAGTAACACGGTATGTGTGTAAGTTCTTAGGTCGAGATAAATAGACGTTACTTAGCACGTGCTTAGCATTGTTCTTGTCACTCTCTAGCACGCGTGATTTAACATTTGTGTGACAGTGACAGGGAATGAGCTAAGCATTAGAACGCGCTAAGTAACGTCTATTTGTCTTGGTCTTAGTTTCGGGTACTCCCCGTTTTGTAAGTATTGTCGTAAGATCCTATTATTTTCTTTGATAACCGTATTGTTCTGCTATTTTTAGTTTGTTAATAACTGTATTGTATTAATGTTGATCGTGATGCACCATTCTCCATTAGTAAACAAAATTCTACAGCGCTAATAATATCGGCATCCTTTTCATTTCAGTCTAATAGAAAGAGACGGAAACATTTTTACTGCTGTCATACTGTTGGGCCTGAAATCAAGCAATCTATGGAGTCGTTTTGGAATCTTTTTTTCTACCCGTTTGTATACTTAATAGTACTCTAGCTTACTAAAAAATAAAAAATAAAACGTTCCAGTACGCTTTTACAGTACAGCACCCACAGGGCACGAGTCTTGCTACAATTTGTTTTGAAATAATTATTATATTTCCGAGTAAGGCGGAAAAAACTCACACGGAATGATGGATGCCGATAGCTTTAGCAACTTTGAACTTTGTTTAGAGTATGGTTCATCAGGAAGAAATTATTGAAGCGTTTTTTTACTTCAACCTAGTACAGCATTATTTTATCTGTGCTTCAACTATCTCTTACATTATTTTATTTTGTAACACAAGTGTAAATATGAAAAATACGCAATAAAATTGTTAAACAATTTATGGTTTGTTAAATATATCACGTATAAATGTAATTATCTCGATAATTGTAATTGCATCACATTCCTACTGCAACTTTACAAACACGCGGCTTTTTCGCAATAAACACGTTTGCACATGGTCACAAGATCGCATGACTGTAGAAGGAGCCAGTCTTTTCCAAGTCATAAAACACGGAACAGTTTACGTCGCTACATTGTCTTTTTTATAGCTCACAAAAGATAGCGGCAGGATCTGCGATAGTTTCGTGCACAGTACTTTGTCCAGCGTCGGCCGGCTCAGATAGATCTCCATGTCTCCGTTTGAACTGCAGAACTCGTTCAGGGTCTGTCTGCAGACGCCGCAAGGGGCCGTGAACTCTTGTTGATGCGCGACTACCGCCACTTTAGTGAACTTAATGTACCCGTCACACACCGCCTTGGATATAGCGGCGCGCTCGGCGCATATCGACGGAGCGAGCGTAGAGTTCTCAATGTTGCAGCCCGTGAACACCCTGGAGTCGTCTTCTGTGAGCAGAGCAGCACCCACGGAGAAGTTAGAGTATGGACAGTAAGCCCTCTTCCGTATGGCGGTCGCCTCCGTCACCAGTTTCTGTATGTCTTCGCCTGAAACGATAATTAACGAGAAAGTGCTAAATTTAAAATGGAATTTAAGGATGTAGGAGTTAGTGGGTACCTATAGTAAAAGCCAAAGAAAATATGAATGGACGGTGTGAAAGATGACATGCTAAATGAAGAGATCATCATTTTAACATCGATCGTAACCACGTCGATATAAAGACCAATTCAGTTCGAACTTCAGATCGGTTGCGACAAAGGCACAGCGCCTGATTTCAGTTTTTTGTCCGTACCCTGAGGGTGCTAGCGGTTGCTTAGTAATAGGGTCCCGGTGGTACCCTTGCTTTCGGTCCGTCCGTCCGTCTGCCAGCAGGCTGTATCTCTTGAACCGTAGGTGACACATGACATTTTCAAAAAGTGAACAAATAATAAAAATAAAATAAAGTTAAAAATGAATAAGAGGAATAAATAAACCCATATAATAAACTTTGCTCGTTTGCTTCGTTTTTGCTCGATCTTAATAATGGCTGTATCTTTTGAACCGTAATGGGCAGACATTTGAAATTTTTAAAAAGGGAGTATTACTATGGTCTCTACCTAAAACCACTAATTATAAAAATAAAACAGTTAATATTAAATCAAAAAAGTAGGTAGTGTTAAATCTTGTACGATGGTACAGAACCCTTGTGTGCGTGTCCGACTCGCACTTGGCCGGTTTATTCTATTGAACGTTTGGGACTATCTTCGTCTAAAGCACAGGGGATAATAAAATGATGAGTTTGCAACTCTAGCAATTTAAATTCAATTAGGTATTCTTTTGTTGACGACTGAGTTTATGATAAAGATAGTCGTAAACACGTAGGTATGTAAGGACAGCTTAGTAGGTAATCTATTTATCAATAACGCTGATTGTATTTACAATTTATTGTAGGTATTCATAGCAGAAACATGTTTGCATAATTTCAAGGGTAACAAAACAAATGAGGATGCAGAAGACAAACATAGAACATGTAGGTAATTTGTTGCGTTGAACACATTCAAATATATACGTAGATATTAAAAAGAAAGACTTCAGGTAAATAAAGATCAAGGCTAAGGTTACGTACCATTTTAACTTTTCTGTAGGTTTAATGGGCAGTACAAACAGTGACCGCTTGCCAAATGTTAGTTAGAGACATTTTATGAACCCATACATAATATGATTTAACAACTCTAGGAGAGTTAGAGTTAGACTAGGAGAGGTTGAGAGCTCTATCGATCAAACATCGCATACTTTCGAATACCTAGTTTAATGAGAACCTATTGTTTGATTGTAACAACTTGTTGATAAGAACGGTTTTAATATCTCCACATTAAAAACTTGAATACTCACTCAAAGTGCTGAAGTCGACGATTTTGAAATGATCCATAACGAGCGCGTGTTATTCGTGATTCGCTTCGGAGGAGTGCGGCTGCCTCTAGCTGCGGCGGTCACCGGCCAACTGATTAAAGTCAATGATCGTCGATTAGATAGCGGCCTGTATGTATCACTACATATGCGCCTGCGCGTAGAAAGCAGTTTACCGGCGCCTACAGATCAGCCGCGATATAAAACGTAGTGATTATAGGTAGGTATCCTTTTTGGATAGGTCGTCGTTACCTATATAACTACGCCGCCGCCTCAACGCTGAAGCCCTAATTGCGCTATAGTGAACTTTAAATATTCTACGAAATCAGCTAGTCGTGCGAATGGAGATGTTTCATAGCAATGTAGGCGCAAAATAAGACGGCACGCTTGGTTTCATACAAATTTAAGTGTTAGCGATATCTATCTTGATATAGGTCTGTGGCAGATATGAATACGCGCATTAGGTAGAGTACGCGTCATGTAAAAAGAACGCTGGAACGCCTGAAGTTGTACCTATGACCGTCAGCGTTCTTTTTACAAGGCGCGCATTATATATAGGAATGGCACATTGCAGTTTCACGTCGTTAGTTGCCGCCTGCCAACTTTCTACGTAAACGTGGCCTCTGATTGAATATCCCTCGCGGCGCTGCTAACAATATGCTTTGTTTGAAAGCTGGCGGGCGGAGACATTCTCTCATGGATGGCTAAACTTAGTACGAATTTTGAGTTGTCCAGTCAGTGTTTACCTTTTATGCTGAGTTGGTGGACCTTGGCCCATAGATATCTTTTAATTCCTGTTTTTTATCGTTAGGGTGGACCACAACACGGGCAAGATAGGAACTCCGTTTTCGTTAGAAAAAAAACAGCCTATAATTTATTCTGACGAATGTGCCCGTGGTCCATCCAGGTGAACTGAGCAGGTGGACTATCCTCGGCCCGAAACATCTTATACCTATGTGCTCGGAAAAAAGTCCGTTTCTCCAAGTTCCTGTATTCCGTGATGTACTATAGCTATAGGAGATCACCTCGAGCTCTTAGGTGTTACGCTCACGCCTACTCTCAACTTTGGCTCTTACATCGAGTCTAAGGCAAAAACAACTGCCATGAAGCTAGGCATCCTGAATAAGGTAAAGCGTTACTTCACACCAGGACAGCATCTCAGTTTATATAAAGCACAAGTCCGGGCTGGTATGGAGTACTGCTGCCATGTTTGGGATGGTTCGGCCAAATACCAGGTTGCTGCCTTGGACTCGATCGAGCGTAGGGCTTTCAGGCTTATAGGTGAGCAACATATGGCGGAGATTAAGATCCAGAGTCTCGAGCACCGCCGTAAGGTTGCATGCCTTTCGGTCTTCTATAGGTTACATTTCGGGGAATGCTCCCAGGAACTGCACGATCTGATCCCACCATCTCCTTTTCATCATAGGACGAGCAGGCGTAACGGCTCCTTACCTCATTAGTATACCTTCTATTCGCACAAAACGTTTCGGTTCTACCTTTATAATGCGAAATGCTAAGGAGTGGAATAATACACTACCGTCGTCTGTCTTTCCTGAAAACTATAATCTGGGTCTCTTCAAGTCTAGAGTGAATAGGTGCCTTCTAGACCTTTGTGCTCCATCTTCGGCCACATCGTCACTTACCAACAGGTGAGATCGGGGTCAAACAAAGGTCTATAGATAGATAGATAACACTTTATTGCACACCACAAAAATAAAAATAACATTAAAAACAATCAGAAAAATAAGTACCTATGGAAGTGCAATGGGCGGTCTTATCGCTGAGAGCGATCTCTTCCAGACAACCTTGGGATGGACTGGAATTGTCGAGAACGATAAAGGACGGTGGTGTAGATCAAATAAATAAATAAATAAAAGTATACGTATACATACAATCTAACTTATAATAACATAAATATATAATATAACTACACAAAATATACTAAATAAATAAATACAAATATTTGAACATATTACTAGAATTTACAGCTTTACGACATGGACAAAAAATGATTAAACAATAGCTTTTTGAAGATAGGAAGAGATTTAGCGGTTCTGCGGTCTATCAATGTTAAAAAAAAAAACGTACAGCGATGTACATCTGGACTGAGGGATCTATATCATCATCAGCCTTTAGAAGTCCACTGCTGGACAAAGACCTCAACTGATAAAAATAAGTCCATAAACCAACCACCCCATGGTAAATACGAATCGATTGACACCTCATTACCTACCCTTTGACGACCTCTGTAGCGCGTCGGGCGAGTAGCCGGCTGAGATGCGAAAGGTTGCGGGTTCGATTCCCGCGCGGGACAAATGTTCCCACTCTGCAAATGGGACACAGGGAATCCTAGTGTGGGGTCAGGACTATGTGTATGTGTGTGACTGTTGGGTGTTATGTTATGCCATTTCGTCACAACCGGTTCAGTGGTTTCCGAATACTGACGGTTCATCTATACAAACATAGACGCTATACTCATTCCATTCCTACTGAAGCTTTGCTAATAGCGAGTCAAGGCAGCCTATGCCCGCTGAAGTAGCCGGGAAAGATTTTATTTAGCAAAAAAAGTAAGCAATTTAAATAAAAAACCCCTCGTACTTGGTACGAATGAAAACATATGTAGACGTTTTAAATTGAGATCTAGTTGTTTTGTTCAGTGAAAGCGTGTGACGCATTTGTAGATAAAGCAAGGCCATTCTAAAGTTGATCTTCAAAAGATCTCGCGAAACTATTATTGAATTTCAAATGTGATATTTATTTTGACGAAATACCTACTGTCTGACCGTGAACTGACCTACACAAATATCTTATCAAAATACGTAAATATGTTAGTATACGTACCTATATAGGTGATAGATATATAATGGCAATAAAATGGCAACTTATTTATAAACAAAATGTATTTATTTCACGTGTTAAACATAATTGCATCAAAAACTAAATATAGGTACCGTTTATTAAACTAAAAACTACCTAATCAGTACAGCTAAGCATAATTTTATCCGTTAGGCAACCTGCTCGCGGCTGCGTCCGCGCGTAGTCCGCGTACCCAGACTCTGTCAGACTTTGGTTGATGAGTTGTTGTACTACGCTCTCAGACTTTGCGCGCGGACAACAACTCATCAACCAAACTTGCATCGCTATCGGCATAGTGGTTTAGGAACACAGAAGACGAACAAACGAACAAACAACACATTAATTTTACATTAAAAAAAAATGTTTTGTATTTTTTTCGTAATTTCTAAAAGCAACCACGTTTTCTTACAATCTATGACTAATACCTACATGTATTGCGTGTGACAATGTTTGTAAATAAACCCCATTATAGTGATAATGAGTTATTTTAAATAGTGATTCCTACACTTAGTATATTCAACACATATTGCGCCAACGCCCTTACGACGCGTTCACTCTCGTAAGTAGAGAGAGAGACAGCAATATAGGCACATGTTGATGTAACAAACAACGCCCCTTATTTACTCCACTCTTTTATATAAAGTTAAAAATCATACCAGTCTCTTACAAATTCCATTAAAAGATAAGCTTTTATCAGAACGGGCCCCACCAACATCGAGTTTAAAGATTCCGCCTGCTGAGTCAGCAGGTTGACCTATTTCTGCACCGAGACCGATTCGTAAATGTGCGGGGAGGTGCTTCCTTAGATTATATCATTTTAGTTCGTGTCAGATGGTTGGGTAAAACGTGTAACCTAGCTAGTGAGCTACATAGGATATTGGCGAAAGCGTGGGATTGCTAGTTTCCAGTAAATAAACAATCAAAATTTTTAGTACAAAAAGTAACCGTTGGTAAGTAAGTAAATTGTTGGTACAAATCTTAAAAATATTTAGAACATAATTTTTAGCCGAGTTACATCGCAAACAATCCAGCTATTACCAGAAGGGGCACCAGCCCACATAGCACTGGCACAGATTCTCGTTGCTCGTCGCCTGCTGAATCAGCAGGTCGACCTGTTTCTGCACCGAGACCGTTTCGTAAATGTGCGGGAAGTCACGTCCAGTCAGCTTATCCCTCACGCGGTTCACTATGGCCAGCGCGCGTTTGTTGAGGTTTGTTTCGGCGGGCTGGTCTAACGAATCGTTCAACCCTATCTGAATCCTGGACTTCGTCGGTTGAGGGGAGGTTGAAGGTTCGGACGCATCGGCCTCGTTTCTGCTTCGCCTACCAGCGTCGATCAAACGCCAGTTTAGTAAAGGATCGTATACGAAAGCTTCAAGTACAGCCATCACGCTGTCTTTGTGGCGGTGCAGGACCTCCATCACGGATTCGCACGTGCGACGGTATGTGCCTTCTATGCCGGTTACCTGCGGAAGGAATATTTGTAAAATTGTATTGTATCTATGAAGGAAAATTATAAAGTGTTCCTGTATTATTCTAAATGAGCAGCAAAATTTGTAATCCTTTATTTATGATTGAGCAGTAAGATTCTGAATCTCCTACTACTTCGTGTAGGTCACTTACGTCACGTATGGTGACGTAAGGTATGGTGGCCTTGTGATCCATGGTAAAAGAACTAGTGTGGTAAAAGGATTCAGTGCACCTCGCAGTGGCTCCTTTCATGCACAAATTTTCATTTTCCTTTCAATTAGCTGTAAATATAGCAATTGATGTCCTTTTTATGTTCAACAGAATATTACTATCGTAGTTGTAAATTACGAGCCTCAATTATTATAAAGCAGCGCTTGGATTAATAATTAAGGTGTTTCAATAACTCCGTATATGGCAGATTTAGTTATTGAGCTACGTTATATATTTTAAAGGTGTCTACAATTGGTCAGTAACAATAAATACCTTTGGGCTGTTCAAATGATGAACTAATATGTAATAATAAAAAATACGTAGGTATCCAAAACTGTATTTCCAACTATTTCTTTCATGTCAATGATCGCTATATATTTTATTTGTTGCCGCTCATTTAATTAAGCAACCCAAAACGAAATGGTCGCCGAGCATACATTTATTAATGGTTTTAATCAGCGTCAGACGATCAAGTAAACGTGACATCTGCGTAGCAATACACAGTCATTATTACTGGTAATGTTTTTCGAGCGGTTTTGAGTCCCAAAAGTGGGCAGCATACCTCCATAGCATTGATCAGCATTCTCGTCAGTCTGAACGGAATCTTCTCCGGGAACTTGTCTCTGGTCACGGCCACTTCGAAGCAGTCTCCGAAGTCGATGTGCAGGAACTTGCCGGTCACTCTAGAATAGCATAAAACAAAGTAATCAACATCAGCCGGTTGGAGTCCACTACTGGCCATAGGTCTCTTCCTAAGAATGCCACAAGGAACGGACTTGAGCTACCTCCATCAAAAAATACAATTCTTGAAATTCTATGGCAGTATTATGGAGAGAACTATGCTCAGAGTTTCACTGCGTGATAAAATCGTTTTGTTGCATAAGGATCTCCCTCTCTCCCCCAGCATCCATTCACACACCAAATATCATCAAAATCCACTCAACGAGGTGAGATGATATATGATGGAACTACACACACCGTTAGCGTAGTCGCGGACGGAAGCTAATAAAACATTGCACTCAAGGATAATTAACCTTCCTGTTAGTAAAATAATTTTCGGAATCGGATCTTTAGTTCCGGAGATTACCTCTTACATCCAGACTCACAAACAAACTTTGCCTCTTTATAATTCCACATCCCACTAATATCGGCGAAGAAGAACTAATATCATAAATGTCGAAGTTACGATGTTTGGATGTTTGTTACTCAATCACAGTAATGTGTCCATCCATACCTATCGAGCATGATGTTGGAGGGGTGCCGGTCGCCAAGCCCCAGGATGTAGCCCACCATGCTCATGACGGCGAGAGAGCGCGTGTAGTTGGTGCGCCGCTCGAACCACACCTCCGACGACGGACTCTTCAGCCAGAGCAACTTCGCGAGGTCGTCGCCCGCCGTGTGCTCCAGAGCATGCTCGAACACTTCCACCTGTAATATTATAACAATTTGTCACAAGTATATGATAAACGGTAAACAACGAAAACCCGACTACGAAAAATCTTTACTGAAAAGTCAAAGAAACGCGCCTTTGAGGCCATTTGTTAAGAAATTAAAAACATTTGCATATGCAATATTCATATTTTTTGTGCTTATCAAGACCTTTCTGTTGATACAGGTCGCGCAACGAGTTATCTCGTTGCGCGACCTATACAAAACATGATATTATATTTTATTTGAGTTATGTAACTCAGGATAAAATCCGCCATGTTGTTTTTTAAAATGTTATAGGTATTTCCTATGGCACGCTGACACGAATCCAAAGTCATCACATTTGTCAAAATTATTTAAGTGATTTAAGCGATACGAGGCATAGCTCTTTCCACAGCCGGCGACGCAGTGTACGAGTACGAGGCCTACGACAGCGTCTCTTGAAAATAACAACTCGTAAAATAAAACAAATGATTTGCAATGAGGATGGATCGGAAGCGCGAGCTAAACGTTGAACTACGCTTGCCGAACTTACAGTCGCGTAACGCGTCGTACGATGTGTCGCTTGCTATGCAAAATATATTGAATGAGTTCTCACGGAAACAGTGGCTATAGACGAAAGGTTCGGCACTACGCCGGGCGCCACGTAATTTCGGTTGATGCGTCATAAGTTACTTAAACACTGCAAGCGTACACTAATGCAGATTAAATCAACGCTATAATCTAATGATCAACTGGACTTTTAACGCCCACTTATAATAGTTGACGCTCATGATATACACCTCTATAAGTAGGTAGACTAACCTTCTGAATGAGCATCAGTCTGTCGAGGTCGGCCGCCATCCTCTGCATGATGCGGTGCTCGATGTTCAAGAGGCACTTCCTCTTCTCTCTATAGTCCCTGATCAAAAAACACAAAGAAACAGAGTGTTTTTGACTAAATTATACCTCGCTCCTCCGCTATTATACAGGGTGTAAAAATACTTCCGAAAGACCATGGTATTTTATTAACTTTTATAGTATTTGAGCCTTTCGGGATCGTAGAATACCTGGGCCCTTTGCGTTTTCAAAATTCTTTCAGGGCGTCTAGTCGAAGCGACCGTTGACCCAAGAGCTGGCTCTTATCTGGCTCAGTATCTGGTAGTGATTTGGAGTGGTTGAGATATTTTTAGATCGTTTGAAACGGTCTTTAGATAGCCCGTTTCTTTTGTATTTTTTAAATGGTGCATTATTGTATTATTTGTATTATTGTTTCTGTAAACAAAGATTGTAACTATTTAATATAACCATTTTTAAAATTCCGATTTCTGTTTAATAGCAGTGATTTATCCGTTAAATATGTGGGTCATAATAACCTCCTCCAAAACTCGTGGCATTACCAAGAGGCTCCTGAGAATTTAATTTTTCCAATCAAAACTGTCATCATTTGAACATCTGTCGGGATAAAATATCTGCCTTCCACTTTCTTGAGCTGTTTGTTTACACCCTGTATGAAGGAATGGTTGCAGCCACACAGATAACTTGTGCTAATGATATGGTTTAGAGTTGAACAACATTGTACCCAATATCACGCTGGTCTAAATGCTTCTAATACGATCGCATGCATCCTTATCTAGTTGTATTATCTTATCTTATCTTGTCCATACGATTAGAATAGGCGCAGTGCTGTTCCTTGCAGGCGTATGAGGTCCATCCAACTCTAACTCATATCTCTAGGTTCTTAGCAGTAACTAATAAAACATTTTATATATAACACCTATATATACCAGTACTAATATTTATTCTGTGCCTATACTGCGATCACCAATCCGCCAAGTATTGTGATAATGGCGCAAATCCCCCCGGTGCATTTTATTGAGGAGGAGGAGGCGACGGCGACGTCCCGATGACAATACAATATTATGGTGACAGCGAGCTGATCTGATGATAGATACAGAAGGTGGACAACGGCACTCCTCGATGGATAATAGTAGACTGGCAGTTTTTGGGCTCATTTTTATCAGCACGCCGATCCGATTACCGATTTCATAAAAGCCTGTTTTTAAAAAGCTATTTTTCAACATCAAAAACTTGTTTATCTGCCAATTAGCTGCCCAGAGAAGGTGGTTTCGGCAGTAATTAGGTAAAATGTACCTGATCAGTGAGTGCAGAGTATCGCAGTGCGGCACCCAGCCGATCAGACCAGAGTTGGTGCTGAGAGGGATCACCGCATAGCGCTGAATAGCTAGGTCTCGTCTGGAACAGAAACGGGTTCTTTAGTAAGGGACAAGTAAAGGTAAGTAAGTTAATAGGAGATAGTAGGAGTTGAGTGGTGGTGAGTGCTTGGTGTTTGAGTTAGGGGAGATAGAAGTGAGTGCAAATAGGAATGGGGGAGTAGTGAGGGGATTACGAAGAGTGTAGAGGAAGTAGGAGTGACGGAAAGTAGATGGATTGAAGATAAGCAAGACCAGTGATAGAAAGTAGGGCGAATGTAGAGGAATTAGGAGTAATAGAAAGTAGGAGTGAGGGTATGTAGGTGCTGGATTAACCAACTTCTCCGTAGGGGACGTGATAAGGTTGGGGAATTGGCAAATACTATTCATCCTTACCTGAAGGTGTCCGGGTCTGCCTGCAGTAATGTATTGACGAGACCAAACAGCTGCATCACGCGCTCGTCCTGCCGCAGGTCCTCGTGCCCCTTCAGCAGGAACATGTAGTCCTTGCCGTTCGACCCTCGAATGCACAGGCGGCGCGGCCGCTGCTTCGATGTTATGACCTAGATTGAACGAAGAAGAGAATAGACAGGTACGTAAAAAAGTGTGCATGAAAACCTCTGCGAAGCCGCATTGGTTCTTTCACCATCGGTCACAAAGCTCTTTACAGGGCTAGGTATTATCTAATCACGCTACATAACGAATGAGCTCCGGTCGGGTATGTACGAAATGTACGACCAAGGATCAGCTAGTTAAAACACCCTGACCTTCTAAATAGAAATGATCTACTGCAGGTGGCCGGATTTTTCTAGGTTTGGTCGCGTCGGAACAGGAGTAAATTTAGTTTATAAGACGATTCAAAATGATCCTTTTGATTTCAATAAATAAAATATTTATGAATTTGACTTTGACTTTTGTATATGTGCAATACAAGCTCTTGGTCGGGTATGTACGAATTGTACGACCCATGGTCAGGTAATTACTCCCTGACCATCTAATCAAAATAGAATGATCTAGTATGAATCTGGAAGCATTTTGTATATGTGCAATACGAATGAACTCTTGGTCGGGTATGTACGAAATTTACGACCCAGGGTCAGGTAATAACTCCCTGACCGTCTAAATATAATGATCTAGTTTGTACCTGCAGGCTGCTCTGTATATGTGCAATACGAATGAGCTCCTGGTCGGGTATGTAGGAGCCTGGCACGGCTAGCTCCAGCTCGCGGCACCCGAGCAGGCGCGGCGACACGTACTGCAGCTCCAGAGACGTCAGCTGCGGCAGTTGGCGGCTGATGCGCCGGAACACGTGGTAGTACAGATCCCAGGCTTGGTTCAAGTCACGGACATTCGTTGATTCCTAAAAACGTGCACACGCTCGTAAGCTCAAATTACACGGAGATGGCAGAGGCCGGCCGCCAAAATTACGCAGCATTTTCAACTTTTCTTCATTACTAAAATACATAGAATTGCTTGACTCGCGGCCGCATGACTTGTAATAGGCGGCTAAGTCTGTTATTCATTATGATTAAAACACCGTTGTAAATATCAAGAAAAACCGTTTTTGACCACTAGCCTGAATAAAGGCACGTCACCATACTTCTTGATTAAGTGTTACTCGTTTGGATGTTACTCTTTGGGAACCCTTCTCCCTTACTTTCACCCAATTTGACTGTATTAATCCAGACCAGACTAGGCTTTTGCCCGCGGCTTCACACGCGTGGTGTCGGGATAAAAAGCAGTCCCCCTCCCCCTCCCCCCCCCATCCCGCATCCATTCACACACCAAATATTATCAAAATCCGCTCAACCGTTACGGACTTAAGTGGAACTACACATATCCGTAGCCGCGGGCGGAAACTAACAAAACATAGCCTTTTTATAGCACTCAGAGATAATATAGCTTCGTGTTCTTGAAAGAACTTTCGGAATGGGATTAGTAGTTACGGAGATTACCCCCTATATAAAAACTAACAAAGTTTACCACATTATAATATTAGTATAGATAAGATACACTTACCTTAAATCTATTGCACCATTCTTGAGCCTCGTTTAGTTCCCTTCCATAAGTCGTGTTGAAAGACACTTCCTTCAGTGTCTGAGGACCTCTCTCCAACATCGCGTGCAGCGGTTCCAGAGTCTTGAACATAGCGTTCACATCGTTCTCACTGAAGTACAACCTTGAAGCTTCCTCTAAAGCCTCGTGCCATTGCTCGTGCCACAGAATCGCTACTCGAATGAGCTCCTCTGATATCATAGCGGCTTGGTTCACCAGCTTGCTCGAATGAGTGCACATTGACTTTAAGATCTGATTGGCAGCGTTCTTCCGCGCTACGAAGGAAGATTTCGAAGCCACCGTTAGGGGATAGACTAACGCTTGAGGATGCGATTTTCCAATATCGATCAGCAGAGAATGGATTAGTTTTCCGACGAGAGCTCTTGGTGTATCGATTCTAGCGATGAGCTGTGGGATAACTTGAAGCCAGACGTTGATTTCTATGGTCCTGATTCCTTCAACCAAGGCTTCGTGCACGGCTGGATAGTGGCCGTAGTCGAACCACAGTGTAAGCAACCTTAGGGTGTCTTGCAGCGAGCTGCCGTGAGACAGTTTTATAGACTTAAAGAAGCCTTCGACAGCTGGGACAGTGTGTTGCTGTATACATTCGGGGGTTGGCCGTCTTTCTGCAGCGGCTGAGCCAGCGTCTTGGTGCTTATAGAATAGCACCGTTTCAAAGTTCATATACGCCCAAGCATGCCAAGCTTTGTACCAGTCTGAAGATAGCTGCGTAGCAGCTTCGTAGTTGCGTAATATTTCAGGGATTGAATGCTCATTGATGCCGAGTAAAGATTCGCACCATGAGCCTAGTTTCAAGTGGCATCGGGCTAGCAGACGGGCATGTTCTGGATCGCCCGATTCTGCGTTATCTATGTAGCGTTGAAGTTGGTCGAAGGCAAGTTTCTTATCATCGGCGACCCACAAGTGTTTGGCGTAAGCGAGGGTCAGTCGGGGCTCATGAGCTGGTAAAGGCAAATCGCGATTCTTGCTCGGATCTATGCCCAGTAACATAACCAAAGTCTTGTGAGCTTGTCTGGGCGCACCGCTCTTTCGGCAGAGCGAGGCGAATTTGAGCCAAGTGGCCATGTCTTCTTGGGGAGTTAAGACAAGGCTGTGTACTTGGAGAATTCGTCTCCAATCTTCGACTAGTCTCTGTCCGCCTTGCAGCCTCGTCCACCACGCTTGGCGTATAGATTCCCTTCGTTCTGTCACTTGTTTGTATGTTATAACCTCTTCTAACTCGGCTAGTAACTGCGCGTTTACAAGGGCTCCGTATGCACGTTGGTAACTTTCTCCGGCCACAGCGGTCAGCTCGGAATCGAGGATAGTTCGCGCCATGTCGATAAACTGCTTGGAAATTTCGAAGTCTCCTTTGTGGATGCTGAGAACCGCTCTGTAGAAGGCACCATCTTGGGTAGTCTCTGGTAGGAAATTAACGTACTTCGACATAGAATCCCACTCATTAAGACCCCACGCAGCCGCCGCAGCTAATCTTGCAGCTTTGTATTTATCTTCGGATCTCATTTTCGGCCAGTTCTTCGACACAGTGTCATACAATGTCACCCATTCTCCCAAAGCTTCATAGCAACGTAATTCCCCGAGATACGAATCCATATCATCTGGCTCTGTGTCGAGTTTTTCTCCGTAAAGGTTTAAGGCTTTCTCCCAGTTGTGTAGTTTCTCGTACCATCTGATCTGAACCTTCAAGTTAGCGTCGCCGGCTTCGCGTTGGGCCATCACTCTTTCCAGTAGACCTTCAGCCGCTTCTTTCTGCTGAAGCTTGTTGTTAATGTGAATCAGAGCTTCAACCACTTGCAATGTAGCACCGCTGCGGAATTCTTCTTCCTGTAACATAAAACAACACTTCAAAATCTTATTGTTTTCATCTCATATCTTCACTTCATATAGGGTTGCTTACTACATCTTTCGTCGCCTTACTATTACGTCTTTAGACAGTAACAGTTTCGCAGTCGCTCAGAACTGTTATGGTGTGTATACAATTTGTACGTGCTAGCGCTATCCAACACAAACGCGTAAGTGTGCACGCGCCGTCACCAGTATAACCAACCCTAAACCTCGTCCCTTTCGGGGCTCTCACCTTATAATGCAGCGCTTTGGCGTACGCTCTGCAATGCATAGCGCGTTCTCCCAACAGATGAGTGGATATCGGCAAGGTTCCTCCCTCGCAGTGCTCCATGAACTCGGCTAGATTCAGCACGGTGTGCGCTAGCTCTGGTGCGTCGGGGGCTGTCAGCGCTTGTTCCAGCGCGTTGGACAGTTCGTTCCGCGCTGTGCTGTCGAGCTCGGTCCAGCAGGAAACGAAGGCGGCGTTGAATAGGTCGCGGAGGAGTTGCGAGTAGTTGTGTGCTAAGGCTAGACACGCTCTGGAAATTAATTTAAGTGTTTACGACCTGTGATGTGAAGGAAAGCATCAAAAGACAATTAAACACCTGATATCATCAAAGATCATCAAGGGGGTTCTTTAATTTTTGCTATAGTGGTAATAGAAATAAAAACTCTGTGAAAATTTAAATTGTCTGCCTATTACGGTTCATGAGATACAGCCCGCTGAGAGACAAAAGGACGGACGGACCGCTGAGGCTTAGTTATAGGTTCCAGTTGTCACCCTTTGGGCACGGAACCCTAAGAATGATCCTTGCGATTTCAATGATTACGATACTTTTGACGCAGTATGTTGTTGATATTGTTACCTGAGAGCAGGGCTATGCGACTCAGTAAGAAGACCAATACTGAATCGGCGCAGCCATTCGAGCCAGTCGTCTTTGGAGACGCGACTCGACACCGTCCACGCGAGCTTTAAATTGTGCGCGTTCACACAGAGCTTGCGGATGGACTGAGATGTGTCGCACACTAGGAGACGAGCCTGAAAACGCAAAATCTTTTACACACCCTAGACTACGAGTAGAAGCTATACAAGGTGTGTCAAGATAATTGGAAGCTCTAGGAAAGCTACATGATTTTGTATTTAGAAAGGACCCGCTATATAGACCCCTCTATATATGTATAGAGGGTCCTTTCTGAGACAGAGATATATCTCTGTCTCAATAAGATAGTATAACCAAAGATTTTGCTTTCTATATACATAATTCTAATTCCCCAGTAAAATAGGCATTTCACTAGTCTATAGTAACATATAATTTTAGTTGACTTGGTGAATATGAAATATGAATAAGAATAAATATAGGAATAATAGGAACTTACTACAATCATTTAGTTACATAATGATTAGTTAGTCCGAGAGCCGTTAGAGCGTGATTGAGTAACAAAAATACATACTTTGACATTTATAATATTAGTGGGCTGGAATAGGTTTCACCACAATACCAAAATGGTTCAAGGAAAATGTATAAGGAAATGGGAACATCATTGATCCTTATTTATTAAGAGTGCTTTGGTTATTGTCATATACAATACAATGAGGGCCCGCGCGGTAGATTACGACCCGTTCACTATCGCTAAACGAGAATAGATGTATTATCGGCCATCTCGGCCTCACCAAGCCTACTCTCGCCGATGATACTAATGAATGGAATACATTTAACGCCAAGCTTACCTCCTGGGTATTGTTCCTCGGTCTACGTCTGGAGCTTTGCAAAACCTCATCCAACGCCAAGTTCTGACTGGACTGCAATCTCGACAGCAAATTCTCGTAGTTCTGATGCTGGATCCTATGCTTGACTACCACCTTCTGAACTAAGGGTATAAAGTCAGTGTATTTTCGTCCAAGTTGAGAGATTAGGGAGCAAAGTGTGTCCATAGCCGTAGGGCGTAATGGAGGACAAGTATCCAAGCTACGTACTAGAGGATGAATTATCCGCGAAATCAGCTCTCCGTAGTTCAGAGAATCGGAAAGGTAATCCACTGTTTCAATAGCGACTTTGGCTACAGATATCGGACAGTCAGTCGCGTCGAAAAGTTTCACAATCGACGGGATCACAAGATGCATGTAGTCATCTAAGTTGTCCTCGAACTTTTGCAATGCGTAGAGGAGGTTTTTCGTCACAACTCTTTCATCGCTCGTATCATGAGCCAGCACTCGCAGTATTTGAGGCATCAGTTGTGGGAGATACACTTTGAATTCGGATCCCAGAGCCACTGCAATGTATTCTACGAGCAGTAATATCGCCAGGGTAAGTTGCAAGGGACTGTTCGGTGTCCACAACTCCTTGACTAGATCGAGAATCTTATCAAGGTAATTTCGGATGTGTTGCTTGACGATAGCGATCAATTTCGCAAGTTGCGTGAAGAGGAATTTACGGAAATCGTTGTTGTCAGTGGCGCGGGCTACGTAAAGGAGACTAGGGGTTACGCGCGAAATATACGGAACGCATTTTATTCCCAACGATTGGAATATGTCTGTAACTGCTTGTACGACACTCTTGTGGTGTTGCTGTAATGTCGGGTCTCGTAAAATACGCATCAGCGTCGATATTACTATAGCTGGATAGTATTCATCCAGCACGGGCGATGCCATGTTTACTAGCATTTCACTGGTCGTCATATCGAAGTTATTCTCCTCAGCTTTGCTATCGGCAACCGGCACTAAGCTGGAATCAGGTGCTCCGTCTATTAACCCTCTTGATATCTTGTGCTTGTAGGGATCCAAGGCACCCAAGAGACCCAGAACTCTAATCGTTTCCCGCCTATCCTTAGGCTGCTGTTCAGTCTTCAAAAAGTTTAACAGCACATCCATTAGATTGGGATATTCCTTGTACGGCGTCACTACATGGCCGGTAGCGCTAATCAATTGCCCAAACGCCCATAAGGCGACGCTCCTCTTCTCCGTCGCACTGGCATCGGATAACAAATCCAGAAGAATTGATAGAAGTTCTGATAGCCATTTCTTCAGGCCGGTATTGTCACCGTGAACGTCAGCCAAATCCCCGATAGCTTTCAAAATGCTGATGACTACACCAGGATTGGAATCAGACTCTTTCAGTTTAGGCACTAGGACATTCAAGATTGTTTCCATGTAAGGTTTGACTAGCTTGGGCGCGTGGCGAATGAGATTGTCCAGCATTCTGGCTGCTTGCTCCTTGTTCCTGCTCATTCCAGAATGTTCCAATTCAGTCAAGAATTGTATCAATGTCTTACGAAGACCTGGCATAACATAGGCAGGATTCACAGTGCTCAATCTCCCCACAGTGCAAATAGCCAGCTCTCTGATCTCCAATTGTTCATCGTTCATGGCAATAAAGAGGAAGCTCAAGTTTTCTATCTGAGCTAAATGGGTATCAAATATGTCGTGGAGCGATCCTAGCACCCAATAACGGACCTCATACTCTGGGTCAGTCACCGCAACAACTAGAAGCTTTCCAATCACTTCAGCAGTCAACATAGTAAGGGTTCTAGAAGGAGTTGCCATCGTTTGAACTGTAGCATCGGCCAAGAGCTTAGCAGAAGTTTTTACAGCCTCCAACCGCACCTCTCGTTGGTCGCTCTGAATGAAGTGATCAGCACAACGTCTTACAAAGGTTAACAAGCTGTGTTGGCCCTCAAAGTTAAAGTTACCCAGGGTCCTTAGCGCCAGTACAATGCTAGCGGGATCATGTGGCTCCACCACCAAATTCATGTTACTCATTTGCTGTTCCATGCTTCTTGGCACTCCAGGATGCAAGAATGGTTTGTTCCTCAGTACCAAGGACAACATATTAAGAAGTCCTTCTGATATTTCTTCTCTGATTGTAGGCAGGTTGATGCTAAGCTCTCTCAGGCAGATTGTCAATGATGAGCTAAGGCCTGTTGCAAACATGGCATCTAAAAGCTCTTTTATATCTGAAACTACTAACTTTGTGACCGCACTGCTCAATAGGGTGATGCAGGCAAATATGGATGGATCAATCACCATCCTCTTTTTGATCTGTGAATCTCGGATTGGCAATGTCTGTTTCACCATATTCATTATTGCAGGTATATAGCCTTTGATATTGTTATCGATTGCAGCTGCCATCAGACCAAGGGTAGTAAAGGCCATGTTCCTCTCCTTATCTCTGGTGCGGAGTGATTGGAGTAAGAAGGTCATGGTAGAATTGAGATACTTCCTGATGAAAACAGTTTTATTGAATGCAGCTAGCCTTGGAATAAGGATTAGTAATATTTGTGACACTCCTTGAGTTTTTAGCTGCCGTGACGCCATGACATCTGAAATAGTTTTAGGTTTAGTCAATCATTTTTATTTATTATAAAATACTAGTTGACGAAAATAACCTTTACCTTCACAAATCCTCTCATATTCATGAGTAAGCAGCTGGCGGCAGACTTCCGATTCATAAATAGCTACTGGGTATTGGACATTTTCAGTCTTGAATCCATCACTTAGGTAGCCTCTCTTGACAGAGGCACTGTGCAGTTTAGCACTGATGCAAATAATTTCATCGGAAACACATATATCTTGCTGTGTGTCCAGACTCTGCATGAGGTGTGTGTATTTTGTCTCCCATTCAGAATTGGAACATCTCAGCAGCTCATTCAAGATGAGAAGTCCACCGTGTACTTTATCCTCTTTGCCTGTGCCCTTTTCTTTTAATGTGATATCTTCAAATGACTGCATAGCTTCATCGTAGCATTGCATATACCACTGGGGTTTGGCCGTGGATTGCTTAGCCGATTCCCTCTGTGTAGTGACTATCAAGCCAGCTCTTAAAGCTTTGGCTGCGGCCTCACGAATTTGCTGCTTTGGATCTTTAAGAGCAACAAGAATATGGTCAAAAAAACCCGACACTTGCTGATAGAAATATGTCGGCATGGCAATAGCAAGTTCTTTCAGAAGTAACACAGCAGAATGTCTCCGGCCCTCATTGCGCTCTTCCTGTAGCCACTCGAAAGCTCTTTTGACTTCAAATTCTACATACTCTGCTCTTTTAACACCGGAAACAGTGGCTAAACGACCAACAGTTTTGGCTGCCAGTTCCATTACACCCACATCAGAGGATGGAAGTAGATTTCGGAGATAGTTCGCGAATCTTGTTATTCTCGTTTTGGTCGTATCGCAGTCTCCACCAATGAGACATACTGAAAGAATACTGAGCAATTAGTGCGACGTATAACCACAACTTCAATTCAAATTAAATATGAACTTACCGATAGCCAACACTCCGCCTTTTTTCTCGTGTGCATCATTGCTGGATACCATTTCAGATATCTGCTGGTTGAACTCATCGAGGAACTGTGTAAGTTCCTCTTGAGGAACTTCGCGAAGCTCGGTCTTCGCATAGTGATAGAGCTCTCGAGCGGTCTTTATCTGTACATCCACATTCCTGGACTTCAGTCCCGCTACGAAATGTGCTACTTGATTGGACATCTTGTTTTACCTCATAGCGCACGCAGCACAAACTGGGTTCGAATTGGTATTTTTACCCGCGATAGAGCGGGTGTCTCGTTTGGTGACTTGGGAGTAGGAGGTTGTTTATGTCTGTTGCCATCTAGCTCCAAATCGCCTTAACCTATTTGAATGCGGTTTTGTAGGATTCCCGAAAAAGTTCTAAATTACGTTTCATCTATCGCATTTTAGGCACTGTACGTTTTTTTATAAAATACAAAAACATAAACACTTCCCATACCTCGCCACAGCTGATTTTGATTTTTGACCATAAACACAACCCATCGAGTTGAGCAGTTTGGCCACAGACTACTAGGATGCTAACGCATTTTGCCGGTTTTTTCCGAAAAAACATTATTTTTTCAATATTTTTCAATAAAGTTATATTAAATAAAAAAGTAATAAATATGTACAGACAGGGTACCACTATCATGAAGTTATACCCAAATTCAAGCTTCTTGACCACTATAAAGTTAAATATAAACAATCTCTTGTTCGTTTGTGAATATAAAAAAATATTATACTGAAGAAGAAAGAGGGGGTCGCTAGCTTGACGCACACGAGAAGAAACCATGCGTTAGCATCCTAGTAGTCTGTGAAGAAACCATATCATTATCAACCAAATAAAGTATTTTTTGCTCTATGGTGATATGGCTGATATCATTCTTTCACTCATTCATCCATCCATAGATAAAGAAATCGTTCGTTGTGATGTGAGCATCCATGACATCCATCATCCAATAACTTCCATTCACAATTCACATTCATTTCTGTCGTTTATGGTTTTTCCTATACACGGGCGGTCATCGTCGAAAAAATTGTTCAAAAAATTAAATGAAGGTGCTATAGGCGTTGATTTTATGATAAATCTGTAGGTTTAAAATTGTTAAATAATGATCTTACTCGAGATCAATAATAGAATTATAGAAGAAACGTTAACTGTAAAATATAAAAATGCACTGGCGCGGTGAGTACGTTACGCTTAGAAAGTTTGCTGTTTTTTCATATAAGTGACCTGTTTTCCAAGTGTTCAATGCGTTAGCTCGCTATTTTGAATGTATTGTGATATGGGGAGCTACCTTCGTGGGGGTCCTTACCTGGTCATAACCCCTTTTCGGGAGTAGGTACCTTGACAAGTGTCAAATTCAAAGGGTGGGCCCCACGTTGATCAAGTGCCGCTTATTTCAAATTGTCTCAAAAGTGCATAGAAACACAAATCAGCAATAAAATGATGTGTATGTCACGAATGTCCTATGACGCGGTAATGCCTATCTCAGCATGGATGAGTCATATTAGTTGTTTATTGGGTGAGCGCCTGCTTGTGTGCGTGCGGAAACGTCCTATGTAATGATTTCGGAGTCCTTTGGCGGTAAACAATATAGTGATATTGATATGTAACACTTGTAATTGTGATGTAAAGGAATGTTGGGGTGACTGACTAAAAGTACCATAGCATACTAAATGGCCTCAGTGAATATGTAACTCAATAATAATTTTATTTCAATCCTATCTTCAATTACAGCTTAAAGCCGGAGTCAATAGATGTAACAGTCGCAGATTTTGATGGAGTACTCTTTCATATATCCAATGTCAATGGAGATAAAACCAAAGTTAGGGTAAGTGTTCACTGTTTGTTTACATCATCCAGAAACCTTCTATACCTACTAAGCTAAAATAGAAAATACTGAATTTCATTTTAACACAAGTGTATATTGATGTTTTTAAAACTCAATGCAAGTGTTGTGTTTACTGACATCCAAGAATGTGTTATTGCTTTGTTAAAAGTAAAAAACAAACAAATTCTTGATTACTTTTTCCCAAACTGTTTGTCATTGAATATTTGATATTTTGGTTACCATCGGGCCTATAAATGGAAACAAATACATACATACATAGACACACGCCTTTTTCCCCGAAAGGGTAGGCAGAGCCTCAAATGGGCCTCTTTTCACTGTGGGTTGCACCATCGCTGGAAACAGACGTGACATGTGGTGAGCTCATCTCCCCCATTGCTTCCCACGACTGACTCTGCTAACGCTTTCTTCCAGTAATAATACATTCCTTAACTAAGCTAGCAGTCAGGACAAATCTTATAGCAATCTTTCAAACAATTCCGGGTAATCCCTTGGTCGGATTTTACAAATAATGTACAACAAATGTACAATGAAACAAATAATGTAAGGAAAACACTAATTTCCTTATCGGGATTTGACAGCATCATTTATAACTAACAAGTTTTTTTAAATCCTTGCACAGAACATTACATAAATTCTCAGTAATCCATTAACATCTAAAATTGATTAGTTGTTTACAGCATTTGAGAGTAAGCCTTAGCTCAGGAGTAGTGGCAACGAGCTGAATGTTAGTATTTTTGTTTACAGGTTAGTATATCATTGAAGTTCTACAAACAATTAGAAGAACATGGAGCAGATGAACTGCTCAAAAGAGTATATGGGCCTCTCCTCACAGAAGCAGAGTCAGGTATATCCTTGTATAAAGTTTACATACTAATCAACCTGGGTGACAAGGCAACAACAAAGACAAGTAATTAATTTTGTAAAAATTAAAAAAAAACCTCAACTCAATGAAACGGCTGAACTGATTTTAATCAAACATAGCTAAGAACACTCCAGAACAATTCACCTTTCAATAAAACATAAATAAATTGGTTCATCCGTTCGGGAGCTACGATGCCACAGACAGACACGCACACACACAGACACGTCAAACTTATAACACATACAAGTTACATATATAAAACTTCCGTAAAAAATTATCTACCTGATAGTGAAAACCGCATCAAAATCCGTTGCATGGTTTAGGAAGAGTTAGCGGATATTATAGACAGACGCGGAAAGCGCAAGTTAGGTACGAGAGTGGAGTGACAAGTCTGGTACAAAAGAAATAAGGAGTCAATTTTGTTTAAAAATATGATTTATTTTCAACTTAGATTCCTTCTAACTCATTGAAGTGCTTCTCAATGAGCGTTTCTTTAACTTTTGGATCCCTTCCATGAAATACGACTGAGGCAACCCTTCGAAATAGGCATTGGTTTCGTGCATTATCTCCTCGTTGGAGTTAAATCTATTCCCACTGAGCCATTTTTAAAAATTCGGAAACAGAATATAGTCGCAAGGAGCTAAATCTGGCGAATATGGAGGGTGAGATAGCAACTCATATCGCAACTCATGGAGTTTGGTCATGGCAATCGCGCAGGTGTGCGCGTTTTCGATCAAGAGTCAGTAAACGCGGCGCCCATCGCGCGGAGAGCTTCTTCATATCAAAATGTTGGTGCAAGATATTTCGCACACGTTCGTCTGAGATGCCTACTATCTCGACTATCTTGCTCAGTTTTACTCTTCGGTCGTTCAACACTGTGTCCTGGATTTTAGCGATCATCTCTGGAGTAGTGACCTCAACTGGGCCAATCTGTAAACCATTTATGAATCATTTTAATCGACGGAGCGGAGTCCCCATGATATATAACAAGTCTTTGTTTCGTTTAATAGATGTTATGCGCAAAAAATAATGTTTAATTAACACACGAAATTCACTTTTCTCCAACTTTGCGAAAATGCGTTCAAATGTTTTTATTAAACGGCTGTAAAAAAAAAATACCAGCGCAGCGGTACTGGCTGAAAATTTGAATTTAGTCCTTCAAAAGAGTTGTGAACAAGGAGGTTTCATGCATTTTGCGATAATTTTATTCCAAAATAGTTTTGTTACTAGACTTATCACTCCGCCCTCGTATATAAATGCGCAAGTGTGTGATGTGTATGTATGTTTGTTACTTATTCACGCAAAAACTACTGAACCAATTGCGAATAAATTTGGACCGTAGATATCTGAACCCCTTGAATAACACATATGCTTAATTTTTATCCCGATATTCCCACGGGATCCTGGAATAAAACATAGGCTTAATTTTTTCCCGATATTCCCACGGAATCGAGACTTATGAAGGTGAAACCGCGAGGCGCTGCTAGTATCATTTAAATTAATGAAAAAGATATGCAAGAAAAATGGCTTGCTGATTTATTTAGGAATGTGTTTATTAGTGGAGGAAAGATGTTTTTGAGCCGAGTAGGCCGCGCGTGCGAAAGCAATTGTGCAACGATGAGCTCACCACTGGTCACGTCTATATTCCTGCGATTGTGCTGGCGACAGTGATAAGAAGCCCATTGAAGCTCTGTCTACCCCTGCGTGGATAAGCCGTGTATCATCAAGAAAAACTTATACTTAGACAACATTTTTAACTCACTTTGAAATTAACACGATATAATCCCACTAATATCATACGAGTGAATGCCAAAGTTACGATGTTCAGATGTTTGTTACTCAATCACGCCGAAACGGCTGAACCGATTTTGATGAAGAAGATAGAAGATAGAAAATACTTTATTGTACACCTTAATAGCTAAAAATACAAACAAAAAGAAACAAACTTAACTATATAATTAAACGTACAATGGGCGGTCTTATCGCTTAGCAGCGATTTCTTCCAGACAACCTTTGGATGGAGATAAATTTATAAGTATGAAAAAAAAGAAAAAAGTAAGTAAGTGAGTAAGTATGAAATTTGTTACACAGATTGTGTTTGATTGTATAGGCTACTTTTTATCCTGGTATAGCGCGAGCGTAGCCGCGGGCACACACTCGTTCATAATATAAAATACATAATGACAAAACAGTTCTTAAAAAAGTGTCCCAAAATAAGATTTTCCACACTGAGGACGTCGAAATATCAGCGAAGGCTGCTCTTCTGTATCTAAATAAATAATTTATTGACAACATATTTTATTCAATAAAAATATGATTTGTATACAATACTCAAAAACTCGTGATAAGATACTAGTCGAGTACAAAAGTAGTAAATGATAACATATCTGCAGAGCCAGTAATTGAGCGATATCTTGTTGCAACATAGCACGTACCTACGTATTTTGATACTAACATTTTGAAATTGTAGCACAAAAATTTGTCACTTAGTTTTGCCAAAGTATTATTCAAACGATGAATAGTCACTGAACCATAAATAAATAATGTAATCAATATATTTCCTTCTATGATTCATTGAAGGCTAAAAAGTTACATGCTACTGAGTACAAGGTTCTAACTGAATGACATCACCTGTGGCCTATCGGGTTCTACTTATAAGTATTATTAGCACTCAGGGTGCTTCAATAGACGGCCTGAATCCCGATGGGGATGGCCCGAATATGCGTGTCCAGTGGCCGTTAATTATGTATTAATTGCGTGATGGTGTCCTCCGAATGTCCTCCCTTCACAGCTATTCAGTATTCGGAATTTCTTGTCTCCAGGACCTTTGAATTAATTAAAATATCCGACTATCCTTTTGTATCGAAAACAAGTTGCAATGCCTTGCATCAAACCGCTCAGGAAGTGTTGGGTTGCGGCCGTAATCCACCACGACTACCTAGGGTTATCATCATCTTCATCAGCCGACAGAAGTCCACTGCTGGACATAGGCCTCCTCCATGGAATGCCACGACGAACGGTCTTAGCCACCACCATCCACCGCCTTCCTGCGACCTCTGTAACGTATTTGGTCCACCGGCTTCCTCATTTGAGTGGTGTGGTTTTTGGTCGCCACTAGACGACCTTTTTCCCCCACCTTATCAGTTCTGCGAGCTATATGCCCATTGGTAGCAATTTGAGATTGTATTCTCTAAAGTTAAAGCTAAAAATACAATCACGGTCCTTTGCTTTTTATATACAAAAGAAAAGGATGGCGATACGTTAAGTCAGCTTTAACTTTAGAGAATGCAACTTCAAACCGCTACCTGTCACTTCAACTTGCTAATTCTGAGAGCTATATCGGTGGTCTTGGTTCTTCTACGGATCTCCCCATTTCGGATGGTGTCACTCCGAGCATAGCTCTCTCTGTAGCCCGCAACATTATCGCCTATAGTGCAGGCCACGACAGTATATTTGGTATATTATAAAAAATCGTTGCGTGACTGACTGACTATCAACGCACAGAATAGAATACAAAAGAAAATACTTTATTATAAACATAAAAAAAAAGAAAAAAAAACTTGTGCTATCTTATTGCTTAGAAGCAAAGCCTTAACTGTTAGTCCTAGAAACCTGAAATTTAGAGGATCTTCCTTTGATGGTCTAGGGGTGCACTAAGGCAGGGATTCCCGAAATTAAACCCCTAAGGGGGTGTAGCGGAGCGGGGTGTTGAAGTTTGAATGTTTTTTTTGTTTTTGTATTTTTCACGCGAACGAAGTCGCGGGCATTCCACTAGTGTACTATAAAACATACATTAGCTCATAATCCCAATGGAGATTATCGTAAATCTGTGAGCAGATTATAGAGCCTTTTATAGAGTAGTCAAAGGCGAGTCAGAATTATTTATATGGGCACGCTCACTTTTTTGCTTCGTAGTTAGTATTCCATACGTGAAAAGTGACAATCCCTTCGTATCTCTACCACAGATTAGATAATGGTTTCTCTACGAACCAGATTTTCTATATACACGACACGCGCCTTTTTCCCCGAAAGGGTAGGCTGAGCCTCGAAGGCCTCTTCACCATGGGTCGCTCGATCGCAGGGATATAGACGTGGCCAGTGGTGAGCTCACCGCCGCCATTGCTTCATTCTTGAGTCCTTCAGGGGCTTCAGGGCAGGCAACGCATTGGCAATACCTCTGGTGTTGCAGATGTCAATAGGCGACGGTAACCGCTTACCATCAGGCGGGCCGTCAGCCAGTTTGTCGAGCCATAACATTAAAAAAAAAAGTAGCTTTCCCGCAACCAATTCCGCTAACGCTTTCATCCAGTAATAACACAAAATAAGCCTACTATCTGAAAACTGCGCCATATCTTCTCGTCACGGATACCACAGAGCCCCAAGACGCAATCTATAACAGTGCGTGTTGCCAGTGACGACTTACGGCACTGAGACGAGCCTGCTAACTACTGGCCGCGTGCAAAAACTCAAAGTTGAGCAGCGAGCTATGAAGAGAGCTATGCTCAGAATTTAATTACGTGATAGAATCCGAAATGAGGAGATCCTGTATGAATCTCATTTCGGATTCTTCGTCGTGGCATTCTATGGAGAGGCCTATGTCCAGCAGTGGACTTGCGTAGGCTGATGATGATGATGTTATACCAACATTATTATGGACAAATGTTATACCAACGGAAACCCAATATGTCCGGCATTCTTTACAACAGTTTGAGTCCAGTTTTCAGTGGCTTTGTAATGAACAATTCCAGGTTACAACATCTCCGTCCTGCTGGACCTGGAGAGCGAGTCGATCCCTGCGGACTGGGAGGAGACCGTGAAGAAGGTCGGCCTCCTCAAGAGGAACTGCTTCGCGTCCGTGTTCGAGCGCTACTTCCGTCTGCAGGAGGACGGTGACGTCACGCACCAGCGCGCCGTCATCAACTACCGCCAGGACGAGACCTTGTAAGTAACACCTTCTAACCGAAGAAGAATCAACACCTTCTAACCGCAGAAGAGTCAACACCTTCCGAAGAAGAATCAACACCCTCCGAAAATGAATCAACACCTAACCGAAGACCAATTTCTAACTGAAGAAGAATCATCACATTCTAACTAAAGAAGAATCAACCCCTTCTAACCGAAGAATAATCAACACCTAACCGAAGAAGAATCATCACCTAACCGAAGAAGAATCGGCTGCCCACGTTGTCTTGGAAAGCTGGGGAGTATCAGGTCAATGTGAACAAATCCATCCTCAACAACACAAGGTCCACTCCACAAAGCCTGTGAAGACTTCAGGAAACTTCTGTCTGCTGGACGCTATCTCTATGAAGGCAGGCTATCTCCCTCGCTAGCCAGAAGACTCTCCACGCATGATGGAGTTCTAATGCGGAAAACGGAATAAGTTTTATTAACAACGTTCTTCAGCTGATAGAAAACCACTGCTGGACGAGGCCTCACCCATATGACGACCTCTGTGGCGGGGCGGGCGAGTAGCCAGCTGAGATGCGAGGGGTTACGGGTTCGATTCCCGCTGCGGGAAAAATGATTGTATGATCTGCAATTATTTGTTCCAGGTCTAGGTGTTGTGGTAGAATGGTACTCACAGCTCTTGATACCCTCGACACAGCAGGGCATCCTAGTGTGGGATCAGGACTATGTATGTGACTGTTGGGTGTTATGTTATACAATAATTACCACGCTTTACAGGTGGATTGTACCACTATTAGTGTTAAGTACTCAGGTGGATGCTGCTGCCCATCCGCTGGCGTAATCCCTTAGTCGCTTTTTACGACATCAACGGGAAATGAAGCAGCCCTATTCTTAGACTGAGACCACCTTTTGCTTTGTAACAAAATATAACAATGCAATTGTTCGTCGAAACATGTTTGATGCCCGAATTTGATTTAAGTTATACGTATTACATGCATAGATTAGAGTAACATAAGGATAGGGTACACAGATAAATTAAGCAAAGGATTTGCAGTAACAGAATCAGAAGTGGGCCGCCATTTTGAACTGCAGCCATTGCTTTAAAAATCAAGAAGCGGCCAAGTGCGAGTCGGACTCGCCCATTAAGGGTTCCGTAGCAGCAAGTAACATAATATAAAAGTTCTTGGATGGATTACGATTTATGACGTATAAAAAAAAACTACTTACTAGATCTCGTTCAAACCAATTTTCGTTGGATAACTTCCAACGAAAAATGGTAATGTACATCATATTTTTTTTTAGTTTTATTATTCTCTTATTTTAGAAGTTATGGGGGGGAGGACACACTTTTTACCACTTTGGAAGCGTCTCTCGCGCAAACTATTCAGTTTAGAAAAAAATGATATTAGAAACCTCAATATCATTTTTGAAGACCTATCCATAGATACCCCACACGTATGGGTTTGCAGTTTTTTTTTTTGAGTTTTAGTTCTAAGTATGGGGAACCCCAAAAATAAAAAACTACTTACTAGATCTCGTTCAAACCAATTTTCAGTGGAAGTTTACATGGTAATGTACATCATATATTTTTTTTTAGTTTTATCATTCTCTTATTTTAGAAGTTATGGAGGGGGGACACTTTTTACCACTTTGGAAGTGTCCCTCGCGCAAACTATTCAGTTTAGAAAAAAATAATATTAGAAACCTCAATATAATTTTTGAAGACCTATCCATAGACACGTATGGTTAAAATGAAAAAAAGTTTTTTGAGTTTCAGTTCTAAGTATGGGGAACCCCAAAAATGTATTGTTTTTTTTTTCTATTTTTGTTTAAAAATCTTATTGCGGTTCACAGAATACATCTACTTACCAAGTTGCAACAGCATAGCTCTTATAGTTTCGGAAAAAAGTGGCTGTGACATACACGGACAGACAGACAGACAGACATGACGAATCTATAAAGGACTGTTTTTTGAGATTTTGATTTGCGCGTTTCATGAAGGTAACTTAAAAACCTAATGTGGTTCACATCCTAATGTAATACAAGCATGTTGTAATGTTCCAGATACGTGGAAGCACAAACAGACCGAGTGACGGTGGTGTTTTCAACGGTGTTCCGGCATGAGGACGACATGGTCATCGGCAAGGTGTTCATGCAGGAACTCAAAGAAGGCAGAAGAGCATCGCATACCGCTCCACAGGTTAATTTTAATTCATTCATCATAACATATAGTAGCGCTTAGTAGTAGAGCTTTTTTGTGAAAGAGTTTGTCCGGGGAAGTACTACCACCATATCTATTTCTGCCGCAAAGCAGTAGTGCTCGCATTGCTGTGTTCCGGTTTGGAGGGTATGGTTGCCAGTGAAAATACAGGCACATGAGACTTTTCATCTTTATGGCTCAGGGTGGCGGGCGCAGTGCACTGCCACATAGCGTGCGTCCTAGGTGGACGTGACCTATCATAGGCAGAGGGTACCGTTTAACATCATGTGGGCCATCTGCTTGATCGGTCATTCAAAGTTGTATAAAAAAAAACACGTCACCCAACAGTCACATACATAGCCCTGATCCCACACTAGGATCTCCTGTGTCGTGGGTACTAGGAACTACCAGTACCATGGTAACACCCAGACACAAAACAAAAATTTCCAAATCATACTAACATTTGTCCCGTAGCGGGAATCAAACGCGCAACCTCTCGTATCTCAGCCAACTATTCGCCCGCCGCTCTTCTTTTCACCCTGCAAAAAGCCAGGTGGGGTGAGGTTTGGTAGTCATGAAAGATTTTACCAGGAATTCACATTTCCGTGTTTTATTGTCAGATGAGAAGAATACCATTTGTGACATCGAGACTAGATCGGACCACAATCCAAACTTTATTTTGACTATTTTTTATTACGAGAAGTAGCCTTCAGGTTTTGATCTAACCGTGTACCAAATGTCATCAAAATTGGTCCAGCCGCTGGCGATATACAAACAGACGAACGATGTGTAGCATTCAATATTTGTAAGGGTACATTTTTGATAAGATTCACTTCACAAAAGAAAGCTGAATTGTTTTTTAAGAATCTTCGATTAATGGTAAGATACGTTTTATTATTTCAGGTTCTGTTTTCGCACAAGGAACCTCCGTTAGAATTAGTGGACACGGATGCGAGAGTGGGAGACAACATCAGTTACGTCACATTTGGTGAGTACATTAGTTTTATTACACCGAGTGAGGAAGTAAATTTCACATTCCCGAAGTCCCGCGTGTGAAATTACAGGCACATGAGTCTTTTCATCTTTATGTCTCAGGGTGGCGGGCGCAGTGCAATGCCACATAGGGTACGTCCTAGGTGGACGTGACCTATGAGGTAATGCACTGTTCATAGGCAGAGGTTAGCGCTTAACAGCAGGTGGGCCATCTGCTTGTTCTGTCATTCAAGTAGTATAAAAAAAAAGTCTTCAATTGTGCTGTCACAAAAGAGACATTGGCCCCGGCTTCTTTGTGCCCGGGTTTGTAGGAGAAACTTGGATCCTGCTCTCCAGCAGCGACGCCTTCGGACACACTTCAACAGTGCTGCCATCAACACAAAGTCCTGCTTCGTACTTTAACTGACTTCAGAAAAGGAGGAGGTTCTATGTTCGTCAGTATGTATTTTTGATGTATGTACCGTCAACTGCGAAACAATTTGAAAATAAAATAAAAAATTGAATGGTACACTCTCGACGTGGTCCCATATTCACCAAGACAGGATCTGATAATAATAAATAAATAATAAATAATAAATAAATAATAAATAAATAAATAATGCTGGACAGTTCACACAACATTATCTAGCCCCAAGCTAAGCAGAGCTTGTGGAATGATAATGGAATCTCAGAAATCGATAGAAATCTTCAGAAGACTGTTTGTTAATTTTTCATAACTTATTCAGGTGTTTGCGTCTGGGAGTCGTCATCTCGTGCTTATGTGGCAGCACTCTTATCGATTAGGAATTAGGAGATAATACTGAATTTCAGACTAATAATACAGAAATAAATGCGCATTAGACTTAATTACTCACTGTACGTGTCCCGGGTTCACAACGCCGTGATGCCCGAAGCGGTGGTGGAGTACCTCAAGCAGAAAACAGAGCTAACCATAAGGGTCGAACAGTTGTCGCCACGCCATGACGTCAATTTGATTTCCTTTATGGTGAGGGTGCCGACTGACCGTCTATCGACCTTCATGATTGCACCGTTCTGGCCGAAAGGTGGTACGTTCAGGAGGTTCTTCGGACGCCTCACACGAGACACCGCGCAGTTGCGTCATACGTCGCCGTCTACACTTTTGCATTAAAATAAAGTGTTTTTATATATGTATTTTAGTTTTTAAGGTATTTATGTTGCTATGGGCTTATTGTTTAGGTTTAGTAAATTTCTCAATAAGCCTGAAACAAAGATAATACTTACTTACTTTATTGAAAGCTTTGAACTAAGAAAGAAAGAAACGTTTATTTATTTTTCCCCACTACACAACACACACATAAAACAAGAAAACAAAAACAAAAATCTACTAAGTATAGGTACTACAAGATCAGTATTAGAAACTCTAAAAACTCTGTTGTTTTGTTTGTAATAACGTGTCTATTTGCAGTGCTGTTTCCGCGACACACGTGCGCCAGCGCGCGCGACAACACCATCGACCTGCTACACATGTTCCGCGACTACCTGCACTACCACATCAAGTGCTCCAAGGTAAACATCATCATCAACGGCCTCACCTCATGAGTCTCCCCAGAGAATGCTCTTCAGTCACCTCCATTCAACGACTTCGTGCGACTTTGTACAACCTTGCCAGACCCACCGTATCCCTTGCCGTACTCTGTTAGGCATTGTTTAGTAAAACGATACTACCAGTGTAGTGATATCGAGTGGGCCGTCCTATACTGCTTCGGCTTGTAGTTGCGACTTAAGGACCTTTATTTCTCGGCAGAGAAATATTTCCTTAGAGCTAAATGATCCTAAAAAACCTATTGTCCTGTTATACGGCTAACTCCAACTCCGCCAAGATCAGTGGACATAATTACATCACGTGGTTAGACAAATCTCACATATTATTTTTTGTTCATTTTGTTAACAGTAAATTAGTAGAAAACGGGGTTCTACGTTAGTTAAACTGGTTTTTCCACGAAATACGACAAATTTAATTTTAATAAAATTGATTGCATGACTATCAAATTCTATAAACTTACATTCCATGCATGAAAACACGTGTTTCCAAAATTTCACGCGAGATATTGGGTCTCGCTATTATTCACCAAGAGGGGTGTCGAAAACTATAGAAAAATGTCGTCAGATAATTGATGTACTAACTGTGCGGTGTGTGTGTCAGGTGTACGTGCACTCGCGCATGCGCGCCAAGGCGGGCGACCTGCTCAAGGTGCTGAATCGCGCGCGGCCGCAGAACTCCAGCCGACCCACCGAGCGGAAGACCATCACGTTAGTACCTTTTGATCAACTTACGCTGTCCCACGGCCGGGCAGTACTGTCCACGCTTGGGCAGTGCTCCACGCTTGGGCAGTGCTATCCATGGCCAGGCAGTGCTCTCCACGGTTGGGCAGTGCTCTCCACGGTTGGCAGCTTTTCTCCATCTTTTGTGACTTGTTAGCAATATACTAGTTATTTATTGAGTTAACGCTTTAAGGCGCTTTGATGCTAATGTATTTTTCCAAATATGGGGGAAGATAATTTTATACTGAAATTACTGTTGTTGAAATTATTGGTTTTTATTTGCTGTAAATCATATAGGGATTACCCGGACTTGTTTGTAGATTCGTAGATCCGGAAAGATTCGTAGGTATACTATTTGTCGTGGCTGCTAGCTTATTAAGGACTGTGAGCTCACCATTTGTCATATCTATATTCCCACGATGGTGCAACCCTCGGTGTAAAGAGGTCCATTTAAGCTCTGCCTACCCTGTCGGGGTAAAAGGCGTGTGTCTATGTTTGTATGTAAATCATATTAGGTTGAAAAAAAAACAGTAGAATAATAGTGAAAATGACTGCAAAATTATCAGTATAAACTAAAATTTCGATGTTTTTTTTTTTTAATTTTTATACTACTTGAATGACGGATCAAGCAGATGGCCCACCTGATGTTAAGCGGTAACCTCTGCCTATGAACAGTGCATTACCTCATAGGTCACGTCCCCCTAGGACGCGCCCTATGTGGCATTGCACTGCGCCCGCCACCCTGAGACATAAAGATGAAAAGTCTCATGTGCCTGTAATTTCACCGGCACCCTTACCCTTCAAACCGGAACACAGCAATGCGAGCACTACTGCTTTGCGGCAGAAATAGGTATGGTGGTAGTACTTCCCCGGACGAACTCTTTCACAAAAAAGCTCTACTACATGCTATTTAGGTTATTTAGGTTGGTGAATAGGTAGTGGCATTCGATTTTAGGTTTAGTGAAAACGGGTGTGTTAGTCTCAGTTGTATTGCCTATTTGAATTGCTAAGATGTAGCTTGACCTCATTCATGTTACGGCCTATGCATTATGCAGCAGCACTGTATTGATGCCCGCGTGTCGTGAATCACAGTGATACATTACTAGCAGTTCTAGGTCATTGCGTCCGTGTTCTGATGTGATCTAATGACCTTTTGAGAGGAAAATAAGACACTGACCTTAGCACAGAATGTTATTGTCAAAGGGAAGCGAGGTCTCAGTCTAATTGCAGTATACGGCGTTTGTATTTATGTGTGTTTGTAAGTGTGTGTGTTTGTCCGACGATAACTGCAAAACCAACGATCCAATCTTGTTGAAACTTTGTAGGTACTACCGCCATACCTATTTCTGCCGTAAAGCAGTAGTGCATTGATGTGTTCCGGTTTAAGGTCCTAGAATAAAAAAATAATATAAGGAGTGGATCTAGTTTTTTTTTAATATTCCGCGAGGCACAAAGACTCCTTATAAATCGGTGGATATTAGTTGAGAGTTGCAGTGAACTTCTACAGGCTGATGAGGATGTTGTTGATGTTTTTCGTTCTGTTTTCGCAGAGGGAAAACATTCGTGAGGCGAGATTGAGAGCAGCGCGCCGGCGCCGGCGGGAGCTGACGAGTCGCCGCCGCGTAGTACTAATGCACACCGCGCCGACATTCTGGTGACATCCATCTTACACACAAACTTAGACTATCTACTTAGCTCTTACTATTTAGCCTTGGAACAAAATCCACCGTACACATTTCTTTGAGCAACACTTTCGGATTAAAATAGATTTCTTATAATAGTGTTTCGTAGATTATTTTACCGACCGCACTCTTATTTGAAACCCACCGTATTATAGATGATAAATAAACCAGAAATACCGTTGACAGTTATTAAGGGTCTAAACGAGTAACATTTTCACGGCGATTTGTTGCCGGCAAGTATGGTCCGCAATGTTACGACATTATGACGAAATTACCGACCACATTGCCGATGATTTTGAGTGTTGTCAACATTGCAGCTATGTTGACTGCGGTATCGCCCGCTGGCGGACAATACGAATGTTACGGCGGAAATCTATGTTTTTTCTCGCTCGCGCACGTGTGTTGGTGAGTAACTGTCGCGCATCTGACGGCGGGCATGTGTTACTCGCGTCACAAAATTAATTAATTGCCAGCATTTATTGAGCCGTACATTGCACGGGAACAAGTGGGCAATACATTGAGCATGTGATGTTGTACACTGTTGCTGGGCATTGCTGGCTACACATTGCCGTGAATATGTTGCTCGTATAGAAGCCTATTAATGTATAACACTCATGTATTTTTATCTTGACGAAAAAGATGCAATTCCCGAGATTCGTACATATTACGTTCACGTTTTTCTGTACGCTTAGGTATAGCAAATGTACTGTCAGACAAAAAAAAAGGTTTTGGTGCTTTTGTCGATATCAAATAAAAAATGTGTAATACAGTGTTGCACTTCAACAACGCAATAGATTATTTTTTCTGGAGATGTCAGCAGAATATTATTTTCATTTACGATACAACATTGTGCTAATGTAACTAAATCATGTATACAAGATGTCGTACATTATTTATTAATACAATTACGATATACTTCAGTTAACACAAACGTCACAAAGTACGTGTTATTCTCGACAGTAACTCGATGCCAATCAAAACTAACAAAATGCCAAATTATTCCCAGATATGCTCAATGTGTTATCTACAGCCGGTCGTCATTGTTGGAGCGTGCGAATGCTGATGTGCACATTCTATTTATAACTGTATTTATTGTCAAGTCTTCAAAGCCTAGTGTAAAGTCAATAATGTTGCATTATGCTATATAAACTAAAGAGAGATATATATATATGGCGCTGCAACGTTCAATACTTGGATTCCTATCGTACACGTGCCCTCGAAGCCGGAGTGTCCTCTAAAAGTCAATTCTCGTAATTATTTTAAAACCACACTGAAAGTTGATTCTAATTCTAATTCTAATTCTAGGTGGGGTTAAGACCTGCACTGACATCCCGCTGTGGGGTGTATTGTGCATTATCCCCCTATTCCTAACCCTATTCCAGCCAGCCCAGCTCCTTGAGTTGATTAAAGCGAGACAAAATTGTAACTGAAAGTTGATTAAAGCGAGACAAAATTGTGAATTGATTGAAAATTGGTATTCAGCGCTTATAATAACAATATGGTCTACTTTCGATTCATAGCGACCGTAGATTTAGTTTAGGATATTGCTTGGAAAATGTCAAGAGAGACGCGTCTAATGCTAAAATTCTTGGAAACTTTGAAGCGTTCCAGTTTCATATTTCGATATAATCACATTTCTGTGTTGTATTGTCAGTGGAGTAGAATACCATATGTGACATATGATATCGATGCTAGATCGGAAAATAATCCGAACTTTATTTTGATTACGAGAATTGTGTTTCAGAGCGAACTAGTAAGTAGCTTACGGTTACGTCGTTTTGTTGAGGTAGCATTTTTAATGGCGTGTTTGCAGAATGAATACGTCGACCGCATTAGTAATGCAACTACCAATCTACGTATATTAAATGTATTATAATAATGTAGGCTTCAAACGTTTCGGGTAACACTGTACAATAAATCGCCGAAATCTGATTCTCAGATACGCATAGTGCACGAGATGACGCCATATCTCGCATGAAAATTTTGAAGCTGGCCACTCACGGTCACGCCTGTCGACTGAAGTTAAATGGATCTTTAAAGCTAGCCACTCATGTCAGTTGAATATGTCAAATGGATCGACGCTGATAATTTAGCACACGGCTTTCAAATGGCTTCGCAAATGGATGTGAGTTCGCACATTCACAGGCTGCTTGACGTGACGTCAAATAGCTTCTGCTATGGATTATGGCGGGCACGGAAAATTCGTGAGTTAGCATCACGCCAAATTTTAGCATGCGGATTTGACATTCACGGTCAGATTTTGGTTGTATATCGCGCCGTTTGACGCTATGGATTGAGCGTGAGTGGCGAGTTTAATTTTGTAAGGGCATCATTCTAGATGTGACGTCATCTCGTAGGCGATATTTATCTCAGAACGGCTGGTATAATGCACAAAATAATAATTATGTTATTCAATAAACTTTATTTTAAATGACCGCTCCTATGTTTAGTTTCACGATAGCAATACTATACGAACAATAATAAAATAATTCAAGTTTACGTTCTAGGTAGGTCTGATTCAATTGTAAGTGAAAGTGTATATTTCTCAATAGTATCTCCCGGAGGGAGCTCATGTATAAATGGTAATGGCCGTATTTAAGATAGGTTGAGTTCACGCGGCGTCGCGTCCCGGAGTAGTGATTCGCGATCGCTCGATTGCTGAATTACCGTCACGGTACAACAAATAACTGTAATTACTACTAGGAAAATAATGTGCCGGCAATTGTCGTTCGTGTCTAAATGACGCTTTTTCAATCACATGCAATTTTATTTCTGTTTCGAAAAACCGATGATTGCCGAAGCCCATTACTTTCGTCGACTGTAAGGTTTTTTGTGTCCAATCATAATAAAAACAAAGTCACTATTCGTGTCAGTATTTGTCCGCATAGTTATTCTAAACTATGAAACGGATTTTGTTGCGTCTGTCACTATCATTTAAAGATTTCTGCCGGATTTTATATGTATTACCGCGACGTTTTGGGAGTTGTTGGGTTTGGTAGCTTCGTGTCTTGCATCGAGCGGGCCTGAATCACTCCGCCGCAATAGAAATGCTAGTTTAGAACACGATATACATAGCGTACTCGTATCTACTTAGTGAAACTCATTCCAAATTGCATTTTGTTGTTTTATATCTAGTAAAAGTTGAAACGTTTTAGTAAAACTATTTATCGAAATATATAACTGTACTCAACCTCTTTGAAAAATAACACCAATTATAGATTTGCTCAATATTCGGAACAAGGTTTTACTGTTCTGACTTACTTGTTGCTAAAACGAGTTGCAATGCTGACATCCAACCACTCAGGATGTGTCGAGTAGCGAGTGCGTGTAGACTGCGATCGCTAGTCACTACATGTGAGAAGGATTAAACCCATTGCTACTACATCAATCTTCTCGTACACTATACCCTATAGCAGTACAGTACCACGAAAGAAATGCACCTAGGCAATCTTCTTTCTTGACTGACTGTTGCCCGAATTCTAAAACGATACCCAATTTTAGTGGCGCTTAAATAACCAACGTCACGCCAAGATGTGGCCAGCCTTCGCCACACGATGGCAGGTGAAAGGCCCGGAGGAGCCGCCAGGAAGGCACCGCAGGGCTGAGCCCAGAGACCCGGGGACCGCAGTTCCAGCGAGTACATGCCTAAGGCCCTTACCTTCAGCTCCCACGCATACAAGCAAGTGAGCTGTAGGTGACCCAGATTGATTGAAATCTCCTTCTGTCACTGTCACTTATAAGCGACAGCAATACTTTTAGGAGCGTTTTAAAGTTAAGTGTCGTTTGAGAATTCGGGGTGTGGCTTTTAAATTTACTTGCAAACATTCGTTTCGAAGATTTAGTCTCGTAGTGTACTTAGCAGACAGTTTGATCAGAGCAGTATGTTGATGCATTTTATCTATTGAATTATACAATTGGACATTATTAGTGGTAAGAGGAGAGCGGTCGAAGAGAAGCGAGTCATGGACTGAGGTTGGCTAGATTCATTATAGGTCGAATTATAAACGATCTTGAAGAAATTTAATCGCGTAAGTCAATAAACGCGGAGTAAAAGTCGAGGCATTCAGAAAGCAACATTTGTGTCAGCATGAAAAAATAAAGAATCATGTAGGGAAAATTAACATATTTAAAAAAATATAGCTAACTTGAATTTATGTAATTTAATTTGCAAGATTGTATTATTTATGTATTATAATGTAAGTTAAATGTTGCTTTAAAGTTATTGCATTCATTGGATCGTTGTTTTTAATGTCAGTTTTAATGTGGGATGATGTAAACGGCAGATTACGAAAGTTATTTGTGAATATGTAATTAATCTTATGATTTTAAATTCGTTTATACTCTATTTTTTATTTTCTAGATTAAAGAAAACTTACTGCAGCTCGGGCTATCATTTAATCATGTACAAAGTTCCTAAAAAAATATCACTAGTGCATTTAGTTCACATTTACTACTAATGTAATGTTGTGCGCCAAATAGGCAATAAAAGAACGATAATTGAACGAAAGAGAGCGAGTCACTACAAATTGGCCAATGGGTAAACTTTTATATCCTCCTGACGACCTCTGTGGCGCGGCGGGCAAAGGTTGGCCTGCGACACAGGAGGTTGCGGGTTCGATTCCTGCCTCGGAACAAAATTTGTGCGATCGCAGATATTTGTTCAGGGTGTTCTGGGTATTTTCTATGTATAATAAAAATATCTATCTATGTAATGTAATGTATTAAGTATATCAGTTATCTAGTAACCATAACACAAGCTCTGCTTAGCTTGGGGCTAGATAATGTTGTGTCCAGCATAATTTATTTATTTATCCCCACATCGAGATTTTACCATCGCTCTTCCCGGCACCGTGAAAAAGCTCATCCACACATCATAGATCCCTGGGTTTCTCGTACGACTCGTTTCTCGAGATCATTTCTTCCCCATACCTATAAACTTTGGAATGAGCTTCCATCTAAAGTTTTCCCGCTTGGTTACGACATGTGTCGCTTCAAGAAAAATGTTCATAAACTCCTTCAGGGTAGGCAACGCATCGACAATACCCCCGGTGTTGCCGGTGTCTATAAGCGACGGTGACCACTTTACATCAGGTGGGCCGTAAGCTAGTTTGCCTATTAGTTTCATAAAAAAAAAAAAAAAAATATATCAGCCTCACTGCTGTGCTACTGCCCAATTGGCGTAGGTGTGCGAACACAGCACACGTACGCCAATAGACACAGTTATTTAATAAACATTGAATTTACTAGAGTGAGATTACTAATTGGCCAATGGGTAAAGTTTTATATCAGTGTCGATCTCGTTCGTTCTAGGTGTGCGAAAACCATAAAGGGCCAATAGGCAGTTATATAATGAACCAAAACAGTCGCCGTGGCCGAAATCAGCCTGGATGACATCGTCATCATCGTCATAATGAACATTGAACTACAGCGAGACAATACCAATTGGCTAGTAACCAAACGAAGTTGTATGACTACTCTTGGTGTGCGTCAAGCTAGCGACCCCCAAATCGAATTCAGGGTTTTCTTCCCGGCCAATAAATAGTGCATAAATAGTGCCAAATAGTGCCTTTTGTTAAATAATTAGTGCCTCAATACTTTAGAAGTTATAAGCTAAAGAATGGGGGGTCGCCAGCTTGACGTCACGATAGCGACCCCCACCTGTAACTCAGCAACCACAGCACGTACGACTTAGCTTTATATCTCAAAAAATAGTGCCTAATTAGTGCCTAAGACCTGCAAAACCTCAGCAACGAGGCTGCAACAGAATAGAAGATATTTGATATTCTTTCTGAGACTATTGGCTTCATGGCGTCGGTCTTCGCTGCCCTCACTGCCGCGACAATACGGCAACTGACAAAATTAATTTCTTAAATTCCGACGTTTTTTTATAGCTCAAAAAATAGTGCCTAATTAGTGCCTTAGACCAGCAAAACCTCAGCTACGAGGCTGCAACAGAACAGAAGATATTTGATATTCTTTCTGAGATTATTGGCTTCATCGCGTCGGTTTTCGCTGCCCTCGCTGCCGCGCCAATACGGTAACTGACATGACAACATTCTTTTCTCTACATTCCGCGACGCATTTCATTGGTCGGCAGGTAATTGAACAGAAAATAAAGGCTCGTTTACACTAATACAACAGTCATCATCAACATTATCAGCCTGCAGAAGTTCACTGCTAGACATGTATGTAACTGTTGGGTGTTATGTTTTGTTATGATAAAGGCCTCCCCCATAATATGATGACATGTAAAAAATGATTGACTTAGTACATATGTCAATCCACATAAAGTGCTGATTTAAATAAGTATTTTCCCATTATTTTGGTGAAACATTCTCTAGTTGGCAAACTTTAATGTTTGCATAGCAATGAAACTGTTTTTTTCTTATGTAGGTAAATGCACATGCACATGTAGTGCAGTTATAATAAGTAGGTAGGCCATAGGTACTGACCTAGGTAATCTAATTTTCTTTACCCGTCTAGCCCGGAACCAATTAATGGAAATCTTGTCAAATTCTTACCATTAGCTGGAAATGTTAGAAAATTAAGATAAATATGTGTTGATTTGGTATGAGTATCCACAGAAATGAGACAAAAATATACTTGACTCACTTCTTTTCTAATAGATACAGAATCTATATCCAATCATATATTTGAATCGCACATATAATTATCCATAAATATGGACCTATTTTTTACAAATACCAACATTTTTATTTATACTCGACAAAATAATTTCAGGCTCCTACAAAAGATGTAGGAAAATATACATGCATGAGACTGCATTACATGTAGGTAAGTCGGGACACATGTGTTTATTTAGTATGAGTATCCACAGAAATGAGACAAGAAAATATACTTGATAAAAACATGTTTTTAATATTTTAAGATTTTACACGAGAACGATGAAAATCTAGTTTTTTTTCTTATATTGGTCACTTCTTTTCTGAAAGGTTCAGAATCTTAATCCAATAATATATTTGTACCGAAAATATATCATATAATAAATATATCCATAAATATGGACATATTTTGTACAAATATCAACATTTTTATTTATACTCGACAAAAAAAAGATGTAGGAAAATATACATGCATGAAACTGCAGACATGTAGGTAAGTCGGGACTTAATGATACTCGCTTGTGTATTAAGTTGGTAGGTAGAGTAAAAGCAAGTTTTCATGTTTGGTAAAAAATTATTTGAGAACGATGAAAACCTTGAAACTTTTTCAAAATATTAGGTATCACCTTCATAAAAGTACCAAACCATTTTTTAACAAATCCGATCTTCTTTGTTTGTTTTCAAGTTTTTAGTACCTACCTACAAAGTTACTAAACAAAACCGAACTTAGACTTGCCAGGTACCTACCTAATTATAATCATCATGGCTTAGACTAAGTAGTATAACATATAATAGGTAATAACTCACTTTAAGGTCAGAGTGTACGTACGGGGCACTGAGGAAAATAGGCTCAGGTAATTAGTAATAATGTTACTCTAAAACGCGGGTTGTCTTCAGAATTGTTACATGCACAGTGTATTCATTACAGTTACACAGTGTAGCGTCTTTTGCATCAGCAAGCAGTTAAAAATTCGATAAAATAGACAAAACTCCGTGTAAGTAACTATCCAAAGGTAATTTATAATTTATAGGAACATGCTAAGAAATGGTCAAATGGACGGAAACCATTGTCTTGATCTCAAATCACTAGGTAGATAGGTAGGTAGGTACTAAATAAATAAATAAATAACTTACTTACTACTTAATGTAAGTACTTACTTAATTCACTTAAATTCACCAACAAAAATTTGACTTTAGGTACTAAAAGTCCAACGGTTTTTTACAGCTTCACCTCTAAGACCCAAAAAACCACAGTTCATAAAAACCGGCCAAGTGCGAGTCGGACTCGCATTATCAATATCGAGCAAAAACGAACAAAAAAGTCACGTGTTTTTTATATGGGAGCCCCTTTCAATATTTATTTTATTCTATTTATTCGTATTTGTTATTATAGCGACAACAGAAATACCTACCTATATCATCTGTGAAAAATTAAACAGTCTAACTATCACGGTTCATGAGATACAGCTTGGTGACAGACTGACAGACAAACAGGCAGACAGACGGACGGACAGCGGAGTCTTAGTAATAGGGTCCCGTTTTACCCTTTGGATACGGAACCCTAAATATTACCAGTTTTCCCCACAGACAACACTATCTATCCTACAGGAACCCTTTCGTTTTTCTTAAATAGTTTAGGCGTTAATTCCATAATATATGGTATAACTATACCAAGAATCACTAAAATCCGTCAAGTAGTTTCAGCGTGATGATTTTTCAAGGATACATACAGGCAGAGAAACAGAAATTGAAAAAAAAAACCATAGATAGGTACTATTTGAGTTTGTGTTTACCTCAATTCACATTTAGATTTCTGGTAGATGCAGGCGAGCCAAGACTATTCTTCGTGTCATCATATTATGGGGGAGGCCTTTATCATAACAAAACATAACACCCAATAGTTACATACATGTCTAGCAGTGAACTTCTGCAGGCTGATAATGTTGATGATGACTGTTGTATTAGTGTAAACGAGCCTTTATTTTCTGTTCAATTACCTGCCGACCAATAAAATGCGTCGCGGAATGTAGAAGAAAGAATGTTGTCATGTTAGTTACCGTATTGGCGCGGCAGTGAGGGCAGCGAAAGCCGACGCGATGAAGCCAATAGTCTCAGAAAGAATATCAAATATCTTCTGTTCTGTTGCAGCCTCGTAACTGAGGTTTTGCTAGTCTTAGGCACTAATTAGGCACTATTTTTTTGAGCTATAGAAAACGTCAGAATTTAAGAAATTAATGTTGTCAGTTGCCGTATTGGCGCGGCAGTGAGGGCAGCGAAGACCGACGCCATGAAGCCAATAGTCTCAGAAAGAATATCAAATATCTTCTATTCTGTTGCAGCCTCGTTGCTGAGGTTTTGCAGGTCTTAGGCACTAATTAGGCACTATTTTTTGGGATATAAAGCTAAGTCGTACGTGCTGTGGTTGCTGAGTTACAGGTGGGGGTCGCTATCGTGACGTCAAGCTGGCGACCCCCCATTCTTTAGCTTATAACTTCTAAAGTATTGAGGCACTAATTATTTAACTAAAGGCACTATTTGGCACTATTTATGCACTATTTATTGGCCGGGAAGAAAACCCTGAATTCGATTTGGGGGTCGCTAGCTTGACGCACACCTACTCTTGCTGTATTTCGTTCTTGTACTGCCCAACCAGCATAAATGTACAAGGAGCATAAGGCATAGTTTATTTATTATTATTACTGATTTGATCTAGAAGCTTCAAACATTCTAACATTTCGCACACTTCCAAACAAAATGTATCAAGGAACTAACACAAGCAGGTTTGTTTTGTGTCTCAGAGTACAGATTTTCCAAAACAACATCCTATCGGCTCTATGAATTTCAAATATCGCGAACCACTTACACCGTGTTTTTTCTCTTTCGATCGAATTTTAAAGACAAAATACAGTGTAACTATTCCAAGGACAATTCGCATTTTATTATAGTCAAACAGTAAGACAATATATTTATCTAAAACATGCTTGGATATTCACCGATGTTTATTGAACCTTCGAGATAAATCAACCTTGCTGGTCTAAGCCGGCATTGTTTATGTGAAAATCCATATCTGTTGTGTTAAAACAAATACAATTTCACTATAAAAACCATTAAATCAACTAATGGTTAATAAAGGCTTTGCTCGTCAATTGAATATCCGCGCATTGTTTGAGGAAAGTTCTTATACACCTTGGCTGCAATCTGGCGTTATTGGACTCAAGTATGTGTGCGGCCACAATATCACGTTCGTCCATCAACGCCCGTTTTGCCGGCCGCGGCAGTAAGTACTATTAAGATTGCTTTCTAGAAGTCTATCTTGTTCCCCGACGGAGTGGGTGATGTCGGTGACTTGGGTGCGCCCAGCTTTGAGAGGGTGGCGACTCTAGACGCGAACTTCACGAAGCTAAGGGCGGAGACCTGGGGCTCCGGCTTCTGACCGCCTTCCGGCTGGAACGATGCCTCCAGCGAGCCTGCAACATGAACTTAGTAGTAGTAGAGTTTGTATGTGAATGACAACCGTTGAAGTACTACCACCGAACCTATTTTTGCCGCAAAGCAGTAATGGTCGCATTCAGTCCCTACTTGTGGTCCACCTACATAGTTCACCTGGCTGTACCAGGGGCAACTTTTTCTTCCCATGGTTCACTTCAGATAACTGGGTGTACCAAGGGTTTTTATTTCTTTCCGTCTGTGTTCTGTACCCTTACCACAAGTTTCTGACGTCGAGTCGCTAGCGAAACGATAGTCATTGTCAAATATTGGCCAATGACATCGGGGTGACTAGAAATCTTAATAACTTGATTGGTTAATATTTAACATTGACTATCGTCTCGCTAGCGATTCGATAACGTCAGAAACTTGTGGTAAGGGTACCGGTATATAGGTGCTGGTGAAATTACAGGCATATGAGACTTTCATCTTTGTCTCAGGGTGGCGGGCGTAGTGCAATGCCACGTAGTCCGCGTCCTAGGTCGACGTGACCTATGAGGTAATGCGCTGTTCAGAGGCAGAGGATGCGGCTAAAATAACTTAATATAGATGAACAAACAAGCTCGACAAGTGGCTACGAAAGGACAATTCAGAACTTAAAAAAGTGACCCAACATTAGATAAAATAAATAAATATTGCTGGACAGTTCACACAACATTATCTAGCCCCAAGCTAAGCAGAGCTTGTGTTATAGGTACTGGACAACTGATATACTTAATACAATATATTACATGGATAGATATTTTTTATTATACATAGAAAATACCCAGAACACCCTAAAAAAATATCTGCGGATCGAACAAATATTTGTTCCGAGGCGTGAATCGAACCCGCAACCTCCTGCGTCGCAGGCAAACGTTCGCCCGCCGCGCCACAGAGGTCGTCAAAATTAGACTATCCACACTGTTTTGATGTAGACATATCAGCGAAAGCTGCTCGTCTATAAATAAATAAATGAAACTGCTTTAGTAGATTTTGATGTGTGGATAGATGGGGAGGTTGGGAAAAGGGGACGGGGGGGATCGCGACACTACCCGGGGCCAGTTGCTATATAGTTTACTAATAAAACACATGCTCACTTTGCTGCGGAGACATGATGGAGCTCGGCTGAGACTCGGGCTGGTTGTCCATCTGAGGGCTTGACTTCTCGTGCAGGAGATCCAGCGCTGGCAAATCACGGAACTGTTATAACTCAGTCTAATGCATTACATATCACTATTATATCTTATCAGTGTGGTTGGTTAATGCAAATAGATATGACGTCCTGTTGGTTTAAGGTTTTGTAAAACAGTAGAGATGGCATGTTGATAGTATAATAATGAGTAGGTCATCATCAGCAGCCGGTAGGCGACCACAGCTGGTCTAGGTGACCCCACATAGCACGCAAAGGGGGGATTTCCCACAATCAATACGCTTGGCAGGCGGATTGGTGAACACAGTATAGAGTACCTCATGAAGTTATAGGTAAATCGAGGACCTACACATATAGACGCTCCTACGCATCCCCTGGTTTATTTCCCGATGTCGGCTTTAACGACATCCACGGGAGGAGATGGAGGGGGTCTATTCTTAGGTCGGACACGACACAAGAGTAAAGTAATAATGATTCGGTACCTATTATATTTTCTATGTCTTATAACTAGCTGATACCCGGCTTCGCTAAGGTGAAACACATACGTACCTAACTATATTATATTCTGTGGCGCACTCTATTCGTCAACTTTCGGAAAATTATAAAAGAAAATTTGATTCTTGAATATAAAAAAAAGGATGCGTCCTAGGTGGATGTGACCTATTAGGTAATGCGTTGCTAAAGGCAGAGGTTACCGCTTAACATCAGGTGGGCCATCTGCTTGTTCCGTTATTCAAGTACCTAGTCAAAAAAAAGACTCCTTTGGCTGATTGACCCATATTGATAATGGATGTGTGCAGTAGGATGTACAGGGTGTCCGTACAGCGTGTAGGTTACCTACCGTCTTTGAGCGACATGGCGTCCATCTTGGCGTCCTGTATGGTCTCCAGCTGGCGGCGGAACTTGCAGGTGATCTTGTACAGGGTGTCAGTACCGCGTGTAGGTTACCTACCGTCTTTGAGCGTCATGGCGTCCATATTGGCGTCCTGTATGGTCTCCAGCTGTCGGCGGGACTTGCAGGTGATCTTGTACACGGTGTCTGTACCGCGTGTAGGTTACCTACCGTCTTTGAGCGACATGGGGTCCATCTTGGCGTCCTGTATGGTTTCCAGCTGTCGGCGGAAATTGCAGGTGATCTTGTACAGGGTGTCTGTACCGCGTGTAGGTTACCTACCGTCTTTGAGCGACATGGGGTCCATCTTGGCGTCCTGTATGGTCTCCAGCTTTCGGCGGAACTTGCAGGTGATCTTGTACACGGTGTCTGTACCGCGTGTAGGTTACCTACCGTCTTTGAGCGACATGGCGTCCATCTTGGCGTCCTGTATGGTCTCCAGCTGGCGGCGGAACTTGCAGGTGATCTTGCGGCGCTGATAGTCCGCCTCTATCTGCTGCTTCGTGCGCGGGATGCGGAAACGGAAGCAGCAGCATACCATCACAACTAGATCATAAATAGACAAATCACTACTTTTTTTTTTAAATACCATGTAAACTTCCAATGAAAATTGGCTTGAACGAGATCTAGTAAGTAGTTTTTTATTTTTGGGGATCCCCATGCTTAGAACAAAAAAAACTCACAAAAAAAAACCATACATTTGGGGTATCTATGGATAGGTCTTCAAAAATGATATTGAGGTTTCTAATATAATTTTTTTCTAAACTGAATAGTTTGCGCGAGAGACACTTCCAAAGTCGTAAAAAGTGTCCCCCCCCCCATAACTTCTAAAATAAGAGAATAATAAAACTAAAAAAAATATGATGTACATTACCATGTTAACTTCCAACGAAAATTGGTTTGAACGAGATCTAGTAAGTAGTTTTTTTTAATACGTCATTAATCGTAATCCATCCAAGAACTTTTATATTATGTTACTTGCTGCTACGGAACCCTTCATGGGCGAGTCTGACTCGCACTTGGCTGCTTTTTTTTTTCAATTGCTGGCATTCGATTGAGGTGGAATTTGCCTACCTGTAAAGTTCCATTGACAATAGTGATAGCGAGCTGATCTGATAATTGAGACAGAAGGTGGACAACGGAACTCCTCGATGGTTAATAGCAGAGTGGCCGTGTTTAGGCTTATTTTTATCAGCTCACGGTTCTGATCACTAATTTTATAAAAGCTTTTATATTGAAAAATACATTTTTATAAAAAAAAAACGAATAATCTTTAGACAATATAAAAAGTGCGACACTAGATCATTTTCTGGTGATGTGAGATCTCTTGGTTGCTGAGGCACAGAGGCCAAAATGAGTACCTACCTACCTGTTATTATCTCGGAATAATAACAGGAATAATAATCTGCCTCGGAACAAATATTTGTGCAATCTACAGATATTTATTTGTTTAGGGTGCTCTGGGTATTTTCTATATACAATAAAAAATATCTATCGATTAATTGTATTTTTGTATTATATTAATTGTATTTATTATATCAGTTGTCTATTACCCATAACACAAGCCCTGCTTAGCTTGGGGCTAGATAATGTTGTGTGAACTGTCCAACATTATTTATATTTATTTATTTATTATCGGCGAACAGAGCGTTTTCTATTCAAACGTAAAACACAAGTAGGTACAGATTTGTAAATAGGCCGCGACCTAGGGGCGGCCAGATTTTAGTGAAGTTAACTTAACCCATACAAAATTGACTTAGTTGTCAGCATGTTTGCTCCTTATTTTACTAATACCTACCTAGTTAAATGCAATAAGTAACTACTCTACTTCCAGAACACTGTAGCTTTCCTTAAGTCAGCATTTATTTAGTCAGTGAAACAACTACCGATCATTGTGTAGTTACTTCTTACTGAGCAATCCCTACAATTAATGAGATCCCACAGGTAGGTACTCAGTACTCACTCAATGTCGTCACGCCAGCCATACAAAGGAACATAATCTGCCAGAGCCTGATTTCACCCACGATTGGCCGTTCCAGCCACTCCGGTTCTTCATAGTTTTTTAGAACATCCATCAGAGGGTCCATGGTTAATTTTAATTACGAGCAATTATGTAGATGAATCTAGGTGAAACTCGACACGTCCTGGCTGAATTCAGGCGGAGTGAAAACTAATTTTCCGATTTCAAGGAGTGGTTTGCCCATAGTATATAGGTAGAGCTGTTCTGTGGGTTTGGCCACACCTAGCGCCCTGGGTAGTTAGGCACTCCCATTAATATTCATAGGTGATTTGGCGAAGTGTACAAAATAATCATAATGCTATGATTTAATGTGAGTGTTGTTAGTTATAATTCTAAAGAGACTGGCATTTATTTGCTAATTAAAACAAAATAATAGTTTATCAAATTAAATTCCTATGCTATCTCTGATGTTCGAATTATTTAAAAATGCTGCAGTCTACATTTGAAATTGCCGCACTATCACTAATTGTTGCCGATGTTGCAATTAATAAAAACATCCAGTGACACTGACGCGTCCTTCCAGAGTCCCGCCGACCGCCCGCCGCGCCGCGTCCGCCAGCTGTTTTATTATATCAATATGAGGAATTTATTAGGAACCACTGATTTCATACAACAACACAGTTTTACCACCTACCATCTTTTCAGGAATATCTTCGAGTTTATTGCTCACTGTAAGTAGTAGTGCTGTAGATTATTAGAAAACCGGTGACCGATCGAAATTAGTAATCTAATATTCTGTGCTGCCAACACTGAATAAGTTTTTCTCTTTCTTTCGTTTTCTGTTCGTTTCACTTTCCCGCAGAAAATAGGGTGTCGAATCATGGTCGAATCTGTACTCTAACCTCCGTATATTTATTACTATTCAAAGATCGAAGATGAATCTTTTATGATAATTGTGGTATAATTCTCGTAAAGGCTGCCATAAGTGATGTTGTGTAAGATCGTTTGTGTTCTTGCGGTCACTCTGTAGCGTTTATAAAAATTAAACATGGCTTCGAATCGAGGAATTCAGATCGGATCCGCGTGGTTTCAACGGAAACTGAACTTGAGGCCGCAACACCGGGGCGTGCACCTCGTTACAGAGGAGATCCTCAAGCAGGTGCCGGAGCTCTCGCAGTTCGCGGTCGGCCTGTTCCACATACAGAGTGAGTATTCTCGGCCCTTGGACTTGCCGCGATGTTGCTATTTCATTTGTCGTATTTGCCCTACATGATTATGTAGGCCAGATTTGGCGCGGTTATCAGATTACTAGGCCGTGGTGCAGTGATAAGAGAGTGGATGTGTAGTGTCGGTGCCTTGTAGGTTAGCGCGCTGGTGGACCAGCTGATCAGTGAATGTTGTTTTCAGTCCTGCACACCTCTGCGAGCCTGGCGCTCAACGAGAGCTGGGACCCCGATGTCAGAGACGATATGGAGATGATGCTCAATAAAATCGTACCAGAAGGTCTCCCCTACCGCCACTCGTGCGAAGGTCCAGATGACATGGTGAGTGTTTGTAATTACATTTCTTGACGCACTGTCGTTAATTTTCTAATGAAAACAATGTTTTGAATTTGGAAACCACTCCTCTATGTGCTGATAGTCATTTGTTATTCTTAGATTTGGCTAGTACCAATTAAGTTGCAAAGTGTGCTATGACATGCAAGCAATCTGTTACTATGAAATTAAATAAATGCTAAAACAAAACATTCATTTACACATATGCTGGTTAGGTATGAATCTACTCATAATCATATACATGTCAATTACTCTACTTCAATGTATTTACATACTGAAGTGCCACCTAGTCAGCAAACACTCTATATTTTCTTTAATTAGGAATATGGCTGTTTGATTGCTATCTCTTGATGAATAGTGGTGGGTTGCAGCTACTATTAATCACTGGCCTGTTTTATTTCACAGTCATCATTTAACCAAGTAGGTACTGCACTCTTACCTAACATACAAGTAATCATTATCAATTATTATTTGTCAGGCAGGTCATTGTAATTGCACCTCATGATTTAGATACTTTCCAAGAACACAACATTATAAGGTTGCTGATGGGCCTATTTAATTTCAACTGTTAGTAATAGATCTCACAGTCATCAAGGAGCTACAAACAGCACAGACTCTATTTATCAGCCAATGCAATCAGTATTTATAAAAACTATCTTTCTTCTTCTTCTTTTTCGGTCTTTTATTCTGACCAATTATACATTTTCTTTAACTACGTGTCAGTTTTACATATCATATTGTTACATATTTATAACTTTAACACCAACTTCCTCGGTTGTATTTGTCCGTGCGTCCTTTGGCATAAACCTCCTCCATCCAGGAGGTTCAGTATTTATGTTCAGTAATAGTTCTTGTAATGTGTTTGTGATAGTAGTCTTTGAATTATGTACTGATTTTAGGTCAATTTGTGTTCATTTACTATTTGAGCTCTCTTCATTTTGAAGCCACCATCTCTGATATTACTTGTTATTGATGAAACAAGATAGTCAGATAGTCATTTAAACATACAAAAGGTACACGTCAAACAAATAATTATCACAAAATGAGTCAAAAGTACACGTCATACTTAAAACAAAAATCAAAATAACAAATGTCACATCTAGGATTACCTAGGTAATTAGATTAATTTCAAGCTAGTGAACTCATCGAAAGTGTAGAAGGTCTGCTCAATGAGCCAGCGCTTCAACCTGGACTTGAATATGCTGATACTAGAAGCTACTAGTGCCACTAGACTTGGAACAAGTTCATTTCAATTTTAAACAAATCTAATTTCTGCTATTGATATTAAATGTTGGATAAACACAAACCTGTACGATTAGTTATGCATGAAGTGTACTGTGACAGATTATTGCAGAATGATATTTGATATACGAGAATTGGAATAATTTTACACACATACTTTGGGCATCAAATAATCCTTCACAGACCTTTTAGAACCAAAGATAGATACATAGATAAAAATTAACACACAGAAACAATAAAATAATAATAATAACATTCAAAAACAGGTAAAACAACAGGTGGCCTTAAAAAAAGCCTTGGGTAAAGCTTTAGTTTTGAGTTTTTTAATTTTTATTTTGTCGGAACTTTTGTTGATTGTCGACTATGTCAGTTCCATTGTTCTCTCTCCCAAGTCCCTTATAAAATTTATTGAACCAGCCCATTTATGGACTGGTAGAGCATGTGCGTCTGATGTTTGTTTATCTAAAATCATTGAAGCTCTATTTTATTACATACATACATAGCGACATGCGTTTTCCTCAAAGAGATAGGCAGATCAATGGGTCTCTTTTCACTATGGGTTGCACACACATAAGAACATAGACGTGACTAGTGGTGAGCTTATCACACCATTGCTTTGTGTCGACTAAATAACTACTCTATTTTTTAAGACTAAAATAAAAAGGACAGCAATAATTGTTGTGTGCTAGCTTTTCAGAATGCTACTCAGAATTTACACCATTAACTAGCACCACCACTAAATCAGACCTGCATTATTTCCCACGATGGTGCAACCCACAGTTAAAAGTGGCCCATTTGAGGCTCTGCCTACCCTTTCGGAGAAAAAGGCGTGTGTCTATGTATGTATGTGTATGAATGCATTTAGTTCTAAGCTAGAATATATGTGTTTACATATTTTTACCTTCATTATTTACAAGCAAATTAATCACATAATGAGTCAACAGCGAATTCTTGTAATTATATATAAAATTATTTAATTTTAATTATTGTGTCAATATTCAAATTAATTGAAATACAAAAACAATTCTACTAAGCTAAGTTGAGCTACCTTTAGATCGTTAGCAGCGGTATTCAGGTAGCACAACTGTTTCATATGTATTTCTTTACTACTTACATGACTAGGACTATGTATGTGACTTTTGAGTGTTATTTATGTTACAATTAAAACATATTTTTCCTACCAGCCGGCGCATGTGAAAGCCTGCTTTTTGGGTTCCTCACTGACGATACCCATCACAGACGGGAAACTCAACCTGGGAACATGGCAAGGCGTCTGGCTTTGCGAACACCGAAATCACGCAGGCAGCCGGAAGGTAAAACAACATCATCATCATCATTATCAACATCAGCCGATACATGTCCACAGCTAGATGAGGCCTCCCCATAGAATGCAATGAGGCGTTTGCCGTAACAACCATGCTTGGCAGACCGATTGTTGTTCAGTATACAGGTGGAGGTTACTACCCACTCCCTCATGTAATGCTTTAGTTGGCTTTTACAACATCCACGGGAGGAGATGAAGGGACCTATTCCAAGGCCGGATACATCACAGCATTATTAAGTAAACATCAAGTTTGGAATATATGCTAAACTAAACCTTGTGGTAGTCTGTTCAAATGTTAATCCTAAAACACAATGCTTTCATTTGAAGAATAGGATCTGTTTCAGTAAAAGGTTCCAACCCTTCCCTCCTGTTAAGGACTATACACACAGCATAGATTGGAGGCTCTTGATTGCCAACTAACAACCTAAGACTGATTTCCTGTGGTTCTGCTGATCGTGTCTTTGGGCGTAGCCTTTCTATTCTAAATATTATGGGCCAGCACCCACTAACTTGCTGATGATGTCATTAGCCCATGGGGGGGGGAGGGGGCTGTCCTACAATGCGTTTACTGGTATTAGTATTTTCCAGCTATTGTTGGTTCTGCAAGCTATATGGCCTGCCTATTGCCATTTAAAATTGCTAATTCTAAGAGCTATGTTAATGTTAAAGAACTCCCTTTTCCGCATTCTAACTTTATGGGTCATTATACGTAAGAGTTGCCTGGCTACTTAACTCCGTTCAGAAGCTTCCTGGGGTCTTCACGGAGAGACCTCGGGCATTCTGAGGCCTATGTTGGTGACTTGTCTTTTCTACGGGTTCTTTGGTTGGGATTTTATCACGCAGTGTAACTCCGAACATAGCGCTCTTCATAGCCCGCTGCGCGACTTGTAGCTTGTGTATGACTCCTCTAATGTGCTGTGCTGGTTGCAGATCGTGGTGACGCTGTCGGGCTGCCCGCGCGACTCCCCTCTGTCGCCCGTGTCGGCGGCGTCGTGCTCCAGTTAGGACAGGGGGGGGGGCGCGACCCCCCACACGCACTCACACTCGCGCCCCTCCTCCAAGAGTACGCGGAGGTAAACCCCCGCCTTTTATATCCACTCACCTAAAGGTCGGATTACATTGTCGTAGAAAGTGTAGAATGCATTGCCCGATAGCGCGGTTCGGTTCTATTGTACGTAGAAAGCAAGCACAATTTTATACAAAACACCAATTAAATTTAGAATAGCTCCGTAAGTAAGTTATTTTTATTTTCGGGCGAGTTGTATTCTTCGCCGCAGCCTTACACTGACTCCGTGCCTGGATGCTTAGCTAGTGTTTGTGTGAATATGAGTTACCTCCGTGGAGATCTATTTTGAGGTACCAGAGTCCTTGTGCAGTATTGTAGCTTATTGGAGCATTAAGAGTTCTCTCTATGACAATGTGGTGCCAGCCTGACTAGACGTTAGTTCTACTCTTATCTTCGAGCGACAATATGTACATAAGATTAATATTTTGTAACGTGTCGCGCGGTACTTCCTAATTTATACGTTAAGCTTCGAGGATCCGGGTCAAGGACAACTCGCACTGCACATGGAACGGCCGCTCGTTATTCAGGCAATCGCCACTGATCGCTACATCTACAAACAATCCCACCGTTTATTTGGAGTACTTCAATATACATCAAGTGATGTCAAGTTGGTGGCGATTATCGATAACCACTTTTAATATAATATTTAAAATGTATAACTCCCGTCCGTTTTTGCATGAGACTCGATCCTTCTGTAATATAGCTTTTATAGGAATTGAAAATACATTCGTCGAGTTGGTCTCGAGTGGAAGTACCGCGCGGTTTGCGACCCTATTGATGAGTTCGGTATGAACTGAGCCCGTTCAACTGTGTATAGATATGTACGACGGTTTTAAAGTATACTTAAAATATACCTAATGTTTTTGTTATTGCGACTAGTCGAGTTGTACATAAGAGGACGATTTTCCGCTTGGGGCCCGCCGGTCGCGTTAAGGGCCCACTTACCATTATATTCGTAAGCTAGAACGATATGTAACTGATTGAATGGAGCATATATTTTTCACTATTGCACTTGTTCGATTTTTTCAAAGTACACCGGATAAACATATATTTTTGAACATGAACAGCACGTTAGACTTTTTTATAATTCGGACACTCATTTTGTATTTAATCGCACCGGTTATGGGACTGTGGGTGTACGTTTTAAGAGCTGAATGTAGGATTATATAGATAAGAACTTTGTACGTGTACATAGGCTCCCTCTCCGTGTTAGGGTTAGAGAATGGTTAGTAAGTGAAACATGTCCATAGCTTTAAATGTGTCGCGCCCGTTGTATCAACGGGACGACGAGGGGCTAAAATGTACCACTAGTGTTAGTTGTATATCATTACTGTTAAGATCATGTAAGTGCCTCGAATTTATGGGGTGGTCATGTATTACTTTGCCGAATCGTTTCTTAATCTTCAAGCTATTATAAGAAGCTCTACTTTTTATATGAGCCTTCGTATTTTGGCATCTACTATTTGTATTACTTCATTTTATTATTTCACTTTGTAAAATGTTAACTATCGAGAGACGCTAACTAAACGCAATAATTAACAGAAACACACACCTTACGTGTTATCGTAAGTATAGATTAAGTTAATATTCTGCAATAATATAACCGCGTATGTATAGTTGTATGTCTTCCCGTGTAAGTTCCATCACAATTATAGAGTACACTTCGGAGTATTGTGTAGTGAGCGGTGCGAGGGTACAAACATCACCTATCCGCCCACAACGTAAACTTAGGTAATGTATCGCGATAGGGTCTCAATCTAAATTCGTGTATATCCAATAATCTTAGTTATACGGAATAATCTGTTACCCTATCACGAATTACATTATCAATTTTAAATAAATGTTATTTTAATTCGTGATAGGGTAGTTTATCGGGTATTTTTTAAGAATCGTAGTGAAAATAACAACTAAATTAACAGGGTTAAAAACCTTGGATTCTACAGGAATTTACAATATTAATCCCATAATAAACATTCCACTAGTGGCATGCAGCGGCGCGCCTTTCCACGTTACTTTGCGTTCGGCTTTCAGTCCCGTCGAGATCGCTTGTGTGGCACAATTTTACACTCGAGACTTACCTAGTTAGGAGTTTATAAATATTAAATAGTAGGGTACGATGGCGTTAGGGTAAATAGCGGTGTAGACAGGAGACGTCGAGGCTCGTCAGTCGTCACGCACAAGCGGCGCTAGCGTCCGTATTATACTTACCGCATTGTACAAAGTCTAGCTGTCACAGACATACGGTTTGGACATTAGCGTAACTTCACATAGGGAGCTTGTCGTTCATGTTCTTTTGGCTGAATAGCGTACACGATTTTACATTGTAACATTCTGATATGAGGCAAGTTTGGTTCGGTAATTAAATATGACAGTAGGCTATTTACATTCTAGCCAGGGCCTATTTCCCGAAGCTACAAATTACGAGTGTGTTGCTATTAAGAGCGGCCAGCCCGGTCATGCTTTCCATACAAAAGCTCGTACGTGATTGTTGCGCTGTAAAAACAAAACATATGTTTTATACAAATATGTATCTTGTGAACATGGGTTTATATGATAGTAAAAAATTAAAAAAACAAACAAGTTATAAAAAGATTTAAAAAAGAAAAACGTGAACCTTGACCATTCATATACTCAAAAAATTGCAAAAGCAGGGAAAAAAATGCAATAGAAACCACGCACATGTTATAGAGATTCCAAATAACCACCTTTTTTTTCTCAATCTAGTAAAGCTTTATCTTATGATAAAGCTTTACTAGCCCTCGGTTGGAATTCAGAAAATTCAGCTGCTTATTTACAAAACGGCAATTAAAGCGCCAAATAATAACTTGTTCGAGAACTTGTTTATACAAGTGAATTGAATTCCAACCGAGGGCTTTGACGCTGTCTCTCTGTTTCCACAGTGCCTCTCTTTCAAACATGCATTGGGCGAACCAACAAGATTTTAACCTAAACCGGGAAGGTTACGTTGTTATTTAGTTATTTTGTCAAGGTAAAACACTCTTAGCTTATAACTTGTATATTTCGAGAAAGAGGCCCCAATGTTTGAGCATGTTCCTGTGTATGCTCTACGTATAATTCAGCCATTATCACTATAGTGTAAGTCAGGTTTTGGAATACATTTAAATGTTGTGTGATGCTTGCTTTACATTTTGTGATCAATCTTTTCTTGTTTGTTGATCTGTTTGTTAATTCACTCTTGTTTTTGTTAGTAATAATGTTTATATTTGTTGTTTGGGGCGTGCGGGTTGTGGGATGGCTAAGTGCTTTTTAACACTTAAATTAAGAATTTGTAAATATTTTTTTTGCATAATGTGCTTGTACAATCTCTAATCATGTACATACGTAATGCAAAAACGTTGAAGTGCTATTTGTGTGAGTGTTAGGTGCCACTGCGTCGGGCGTCGTCCGAGTGACCGAATCATGTAACATGTGTTATACACGATTACATTCCTAATGTTAGTAATAAACTATCCTACTAAGTAGATAAGTACACAACAAGTAGCGACTGGATCGCATAGACGTTATATTCCTATGTTCTTGTTTTTTTTGTTTGTATCTTTATATTAGGTACTTGTAAAGCGAATGTCCCATTTTAGGCTGTTCAATTAACAACGAATGTGTCTAGGCTTACCTTTAAGTGCATTTTGGTTTACTGTTTTGATCTCAACCTCAAACTTAAAATTGTCTTTGGCAAAAGGTAATTGTTTGTTATTTTAATGTCAACTTAAAGAAAAAAAAAAGACTATTATTTATGTAATATGTTCTCATCTGGTTATTTGGTCTATGTAAGACATGGTAGATGTTTTCATTAAAGTATATTTAAATAATTATGTTATTTGAAACGTAACAAGTTAAATAGTAAAAGCACAGGTTTTATGAAGTTATTATGAATTATAAATTAGCTGAATTGTATCATTCATTTGTTATTGAATATTAATTGCACATAGAAAATGAGGTTGTATTTTGAATTATAAATAAAAATAACCAAAAAGGGAGACAAATAATTGTGTGTATGTTATTTAAGATAAATAATACCATTGTATGTTGTACAGTTCAATTATTCACTTTTTTCCTAGAAAATCAGCATCATTTGTAACTGTTTTTGTAGTCACTAACGTGACGGCAGGAATATTTGTCACGATAATATAATTGTATCATATAACTTGTACAATATAAATATATAGATCCACAATTATGAAAGAGATTAAATATTTGCAAAGTTAATATTGAATGAGTTTTATTTACGGACTTATAAAACCTAAATTTCAGTCGTTATTGTTATTTTTTACACGGCAATAACTTACACATTATGTTAATTTGCTAATTCTACAAATAATTTTTGGTTTCGATGTTCAATATGTTTCTTCGCTTCCTATTTTGTGAGGACCGGGGCCGACATCTGGAAAATAAACAATATTTTAGACCTTAGACTAGGTACTACGATCCAACCAGTATAACACGGATAGGTATTCACCACACTGTGCTTTTGTGGATTTATCCTAGAACTGATGTCTGCGGTAACCTTGCTTGCTTGTGCCGTGTGGTGTCTGTCCTAAGAGTACACCCCCATCTCCTCCCATGGATGTAGTAAAACCAGTACTAATAACATCAGGAGACCCATCTCCATGGTACCCACTGTGCTACGTTACAGTGTTAAAACTGCCCACAGCATAACATAACACTCAACAGTCACATACATGGTCCTGATCCCACGCTAGGATACCGTGTCGTGGGTACCATGGTACCATATTTAAACATTTGTACCGCAGCGGGAATCGAACCCGCAGCCTTGCGCATCTCAGCCGGCTACTGGCCCGCCGCACCACAGAGGTCGTTTATTTAGCAGCAGTATCCACCGGTCAAGGTACCTTGGTGAGCTTTCTTATTTTTTTTATGAATTGTTATTTATTTTAGGGAAACTCGCGAGCCAAGCCTGTAAGTAGCCCAGATAGCTTTCTTTTAAAGTATGAAAATGGCTTCTACTTCTGGTCCTCCCCAAAGCAGTACGCCATACGACATAACGCTATGGAAGTAGACAAGACGTGCAGTGTAATTACACCGTATGTCTGTGTCAATTGCTTGTCAAAACTCAGATAACGGCCTCTGCAGGCCCTTGTACGGATCGTCTAACATTTCAGCTGAATGACAGTTTTACCATTTTTTTTATTGCGGTTTATTGTTTTAATACCATCGTTGAGTTTGTGCCCTTTTTTGTTTAAATTGTTTTTTTGCACACCTCTGCTTATACATAATAATAGCCATCATCCCCAGCTTGTACAAGTCCACTGCTGGACATAGGCCTTCCCAACAGAATACCAACACGAACGGTCCTGAGCCGTCTCCACCGACCAACATCTTACGACCACTATGCCACTTAAGAACCTTTGTTCCACAACAGTTGTCAGTACTGCGTTCTGACCTACCCATTGCCAGCATTCAGAGCTAGTCTACTTTTCAGAACTTACTAGGAAAACTGCGATCACAGCTCTCTCCATAGCCCTATATCCCCCATAGCATCATTGGACATTTGGATTAAGGTTGATGCTCTCGATTTAGGCGCGTTTTTTTTATGTTTTTACTCTTTACAGCTCATCAACACTTATTCAGATAGCGAAAGTTGATTTCGCGAGAACTAGCAGACTTAACACACATGTTTTAATTGATAGTATCTCATAAATACACACACATGTACATTTAGTTTTTTGTTTAATTGTTGTGTTGATTTTAACTAGTTTGTAAGGTGTGCAATAAAGTATTTTCATTCATTCATTCAAATATCATCGGTTTAGCACCGATACCTCTAAATACATTTGTCGTAGCTATTTATGAGATACAATCAATTAAAACATGGGTGTTAAGTCTCCTAGTCCTCGCGAAATCAACTTTCGCTATCTGAAGAAGTGTTGATGAGCTGTAATGAGCAAAAACACCAAAAAAAATGAATTTCGCGCCTCAAGGGACAGCGTCCACCTTAAAGTGAAATGAGTTCTTGCTGGGTTCGTTGTTTGCTCACCGTTCCTAGGTTGTGGCTGCGTGTGCAAGCCGGCGAGCGCGTCTGAGATGCCGGTGGACATCTGCTTAAACTCCTGCGTGACGAGCGCCAGTCTGCCGAGCGCGTAGTTGTTTGCTCACCGTTCCTAGGTTGTGACTGCGTGTGCAAGCCGGCGAGCGCGTCTGAGATGCCGGTGGACATCTGCTTAAACTCCTGCGTGACGAGCGCCAGTCTGCCGAGCGCGTAGTTGTTTGCTCACCGTTCCTAGGTTGTGGCTGCGTGTGCAAGCCGGCGAGCGCGTCTGAGATGCCGGTGGACATCTGCTTAAACTCCTGCGTGACGAGCGCCAGTCTGCCGAGCGCGTAGTTGTTTGCTCACCGTTCCTAGGTTGTGGCTGCGTGTGCAAGCCGGCGAGCGCGTCTGAGATGCCGGTGGATATCTGCTTGAACTCCTGCGTGACGAGCGCCAGTCTGCCGAGCGCGTAGTTGTTTGCTCACCGTTCCTAGGTTGCGGCTGCGTGTGCAAGCCGGCGAGCGCGTCTGAGATGCCGCTGGATATCTGCTTGAACTCCTGCGTCACGAGCGCCAGTCTGCCGAGCGCGTAGTTGAAGTCATCTCCCAGGGTCACCATTCTGCTCGATATACTTCCCACCTGTCAACAGAAAAACTTATAACATTACCATATTTTAAATCCTTCAATAGCTAAGGCAACGCTAAAAATATAACTGACTTTGACGACCTCTGTGGCGCGGCTGGCGATGGTTCGCCTGCGACGCAGGAGGTTGCGGGTTCGAATCCCGCCTCGGAACAAATATTTGTGCGATCTGCAGATATTTGTTCAGGGTGTTCTGGGTGTTTTCTATGTATAATAAAAAATATCTATCTATGTAATGTATTGCATTAAGTATATCAGTTAACTAGTATCCATAACACAAGCTCTGATTAGCTTGGGGCTAGATAATGTTGTGCGAACTGTCCAGTTTTTTTTATTTTTTTATTGAACTATTGGATAAAGCAAAACAGTTGAACTTTTCGGTAAAATTACGCTTAATTTTTTTAGTAGTAGAGCTTTTTTGTGAATGATTTCGTCCGGGGAAGTACTACTACCTCCATCCCTATTTGTAATCTGTCCTAGGTTGTTAGTTGGCGATCAAGAGCCTCCAATCTATGCTGTGGCGCGCAGACCTTAAACTCCTCCACAAGGGGTAAGGGTTGGGACCTTTTCTTGGCGCATATGTGATATCGGCCCGACCATATTCCTTGATGTGATATTGAGGTTGGGTAGTAGTAGAGATTTTTAGTGAAAGAGTTCGTCCGGGGAAGTACTACCTCCATACCTATTTCTGCTGCAAAGCAGTAGTGCTCGCATTGCTGTGTTCCGGTATGAAGGGTATGGGTGCCAGTGAAATTACAGACACATGAGACTTTTCATCTTTATGTCTCAGGGTGGCGGGCGCAGTGCAATGCCACATAGGTTGCGTCCTAGGTGGACGTGATCTATGTGGTAATGCGTTGGTAAAGGCAGAGGTTACTGCTTAACACCAGGTAGGCCATCTAGTAGTTTCGGTCATTCAAGTTGTTAAAAAAAATACCTGGTTCATTGTTTAAAAAATCTAGAACTCGGAGTTCCTTGACAAGTCTTATCCGATTATATCTACAAAATTTTATGTTGATCTGACTTGTAGATGTATATGAATGAGTAACCATGTTTTTTCGTTCCGTCTAGCTCTAGTTTCATTTTAATTTAAAAATTACATCTTCATAATATGCTTGTCTCAAGGTAAGGGCATACTAGATAAAGAAAAAAAATACTAGATTAAAATTGAGGGGGTTGTTTTTTTTTTTTTTTTTTTTAATACTACTTGGATGACGGAACAAGCAAGAGGCCCACCTGATGTTAAGCGGTAACCTCTGCCTATGAACGGTGCATTACCTCATAGGTCACGTCCACCTAGGACGCACCCTATGTGGCATTGCACTGCGCCCGCCACCCTGAGACATAAAGATGAAAAGTCTCATGTGCCTGTAATTTCACCGGCACCCTTACCCTTCAAACCGGAACACAGCAATGCGAGCACTACTGCTTTGCGGCAGAAATAGGTATGGTGGTAGTACTTCCCCGGACGAACTCTTTCACAAAAAAGCTCTACTACTACTAAAAGATGCATAATTAAGCCGCATACTGTTGATAAGTACAGTAGTAAATGCTGACCGCCGTGATGCGACGGGTGAGAAGACGGCTGAGATGCGAGTTCGATTCCCGCTTCGGGATACCATAGTACTCGTAGCTCCTGATACCCACGACACAGTGAATTCTAGTGTGGGATCAGGACTAGATATATACGGAACTGTTGAGTGTTGTTTTCTTATAGCAAATAGCTGAAATTACAAGTGGGCTCGTCTTGATACACTTACTTCTTCCTTTACTTTGCCAATTGTAGTTGTGCTGCTGTTTACGTATTTCTCTGTTTGATCCTGGGGAGACAACAAATAACTTATAAAAATACGTCAAAAGTTAAGTTAGTTGCTTAAAATATTGCCATCATATTGGGTAGGTTAGGTAGGGGGGGGGAATGCAAACATAAATATTTATCTTAAATGATTATATCCTATATGTTCTATTTATCTGAATGAAATTATTTAATACTTATATTCGACGGCCATAGGCCCATATTCGGCTCTGTGGCGGGGTGTGCGAAAGTTCGCCTGCGACGCAGGAGGTTGCGGGTTCGATTCCCGCCTCGGAACAAATATTTGTACGGTCTGCAAATATTTGTTCAGGGTTTTCTGGGTATTTTCTATGTATAATAAAAAATATATATCTATGTAATATATTGTATTAAGTATATCAGTTATCTAGTACCCATAACACAAGCTTTGCTTAGCTTGGGGCTAGATAATGTTGTGTGAACTGTCCAACATTATTTATTTATTTATTTATTAAATTTGGGGGAGCCCTTTGCCCAGCAATGGTAGGTTAAGAAAAAAAAGAAGAAAATAATATTATTCATCCGCGATATTGCCGATTTGTGTTTACGGCCCTTAAACAAGCTCAAGACACGCAGCAGGCTATAGAGAGTGCTATGCAAGATCACCTACATAGCTCTCAGAATCAGCAAGTTGCCTACGCTAGCAGAACCGAAACCCGTTGATAAAGGTTCCCGAGTGGCGACCATGAAACAGACGACGCAGTGTAGGAAGGGCTCGATGGGTCGACGACATTATTGAAGTCGCATAGAGACGGCTTGATCAAGGCCGCGGCAGCAGACAGCAGTAGTCATGTACAGGCTGATGATGAAGTGTACGGCGTGTATCCATTAGAGGCAGCCGCAGCTCGAGCTTCTGCCTCGGCTCAGACACAACAAGTGGAGACCAGGGCCGGATTTAAGCGAGGGCACCCGGGGTAACTGCCCGGGGCCTCCATAAACTGGGCCTCCACATCTCTAAAGTCTAAATCCAGCCCTGGTGGAGGCAGTGTCGCGAGTCGAGGCTTGCCACGACTTGAACCAAACGAGTCGGCCGCGCAGCGAGCCAAATAATGTCGGTAAATGTGCCATGCTCAGCGCCTCAGTGTGAGCCGTGTGTTTAGTGGAGCCTGTGGTATGTGCTCGGTCCCCGTGGCTCGGGACGAGGCGTGCTGCCTCGATGCTCTATGCGGCTCATGTGGAGTTTCTTTAACGTTTCGTAAAACTATAGCGCAGTTGGCAACGTATCGCCGATTCAAGGCGCAGGTGACGGTACGACAATATTGGGGTCGCATATCACTGTAAGAATGCTTACGTTGAGCTTGTCGAGCGCGCCCTTGCTGGCGCTCAGCTGCTCGTGCATGATGCCGATCTGCCGCCACACCTGCGACATCTCCGTCTCGATCTTAGAGCTCAGGTTCGTCAGCGTCAGAGCCTGGTTGTCTATCACCGTCGACTCGATCTTATCTAATCTGAAAGTGGGCAAGTTGGGCTCAATTATAAATAATAGAATAAATAAATAAGAATAGAATAGACCCCTCCGTCTCCTCCCGTGGATGTCGTAAAAGCCGACTAAGGGATAACCCGGAATTGTTGATAAGATTCGTTGGTATTGGCTGCTAGCTTATTATGGAATGTGTTATTACTGGAAGAAAGCGTTAGCCGAGTCAGTCGTGGGAAGCAATGGCGACGATGAGCTCACCACTTGTCACGTCTATATTCCACGATTGTGCAACCCACTGTGAGTAAATTGAGTAAAAACAGGCCCATTGAGGCTCTGCCTACCCTTTCGGGGAATAAGGCGTGTGTCTATGTATGTATAAGGCTATGTTTATTTCGACCGCTCATGACCTCCGGACCAGTCGTACCATGAGCCAGTGCCATTAATGGTACAACTGGCACTGCCTGGCCCACTAGTCCTCGAGACCTGTCATTTGGAGGGTAAATTCTTTTTAAGGTCTCTGTTGCTGATATTTTTGCTCGGTGAATAAAGGTTCTCGAGTGACGACAACGAACCGAACGACGTAGGACGCGGGAAACAACGACCATTATGAATCGTTTTATTAAATAGGCGTATGGGTATAATTTAGACGGTCCCCAAAAATATTTTTAAGACTCTGAGCCTAGGCACCAAATAAAATAATCACCGTCCAAAAAAGTACTAAACGGTTACCAAAATGGATAAATGGTCACCAAATTACGATGGAATAACGGTCACCAAATTCTGTTAGGTTAGGTTAGGTTAAATTATATAATATTTAGTCTAACTAAAGTGTATTTTAAAGGCGTCCATATATTTTTATGGCAGTCAATAATACGAAAAAAAGGATTTATTTCATAATATTTTTGAAACGTAATCTGGTGACCATTTATCCATTTTGGTAATCGTTTAGTACTTTTTTGGGCTGTGTTTAAACACAAGCCTAGGCGAATTGGAGTTGAATTGGCAATGCGATTACGTATTTCAGTTGCTATCAGTTTCAATGCTGTTTCTATACAAAAACTTAATTTATAGAATCATAAAATATAAACTGCATTGAATGAAATTGATTGTAACTGATGGCAACAGAATTAAGTAATTGCAAGCCTGGTTCTACGTGACCAAAGAATCTGGGGCAACCAACACCGCGCGCGCTATCAGTGACATATCTTACTTTTTACTAGAAAGCGCCTGTGCAACCTATTCACCAGCCCCATTCTGCCGTAAGGCTATGCCGGTGAAATTACAGGCACATGAGGTTTTTCATCTTTGTCTCATTAGGGTGGCGGGCGCAGTGCAATGCCACGTAGGGCGCGTCCCAGGTGGACGTGACCTGTGAGGTAATGCATTGGCATAGGTTACTGCATAATATAAGGTGGACTTAATCCAACATTAATAAAACTTCTTGCTCCTAGAAAGCGCCTGTGCTTACCTGTCATTGAAAGTGGTGTTGAGCCCCTTGCCCTGGCGCAGCACGAGCTCGGTCATCGTCATCAGTATCTGCTGCACGCCGTACTCGATGCGCTTCTTAGTGGCCAGCACGTTGTCCGCGGTCTGTAGCATCACCTGCTCGCTCTTAGACAGCGATTGCAACTGTTGTAATAAAAATAAACAATCATTTACAATATTTGTACGATCTGCAGATATTTGTTCAGGGTGTTCTGGGTATTTTCTATGCATAATAAAAAATATCTATGTAGGTAATACATTGGGTCGAATAAAAGCCAGCATTCCATATACTTAATACAATTATTAAGTATATGGAATGCTGGCTTTTATTTTGGTCAACGAATAAGCATTGCCATTCAGCGTGGCAATGCAGCCAGCATTCTGGGCACGCTGCCGGCTGTTTATTGTCTTAGTCTAAATATATTTTCAATGTAAATAATAGTAAATGTTTATTAAGTATATCAGTTATCTACAGTTGTGGTCATATAATTAGGAACGATTTGAAGTTCTATAAGTTTTTTATTTAAATCGTATCATACACAGCGATGTGTACCTTCTGAGAAGCAACTAGTTATGTTATATAATAGTCACATTAATAGAGCAACCTGACTTAAGAATAAAGTATGAAATCGCTAACTACACACATCAACACGGTCTAGGGATATTTTTAAAAAAGCGAATTACTACCAATGTGTTAATTATTTATATGACATGAATATATTTAAAAGATAAGTTATATTAATATTCTACCATTTTTTAATAATGGTTAACTTCGATTAAAATTTCAGGATTTTATGGAAAAAAAATGAAGCATAGACGGAAACCGTATATGAATTAACTTTTAATTTATGCACAGGAAACATAAAAAGAAATATAATAAATATTTAACTAAAATTAATAGTTAATAGCATATCCACGGCTTTTAATTACAGCTTTACACCGGCGAGGCATTGACTCTATTAATTTTTGACATTTCGCAAGAGAAATAGAGTTCCATTCTTCTAAAAAAACGTCATACAGCTCTCTTAAATTTCCACACTTTGTATTTGAAACCTTTTTCTTTACTTCAAACCACAGATTCTCTATTGGGTTTAGATCTGCCCCCATATTCCCTAACTGAAAGTCACTCGGTGACTAACGTTTGACAAGAAGAATGATCACCAATTAAAAAAAAATACTATTAAGAATTGTCAATTGATGGTAATTTTACTTGTCAAACGTTAGTCACTGAGTGACTTTCAATATAGGGAATAGGGGGGCTGGACTGTTAGCAGGCCAGTCTAAGACAGAAACTAATTGCGCTGTAAGAAATTCCTTTACGGTGCGTGCAGTGTGCTTTGGATCATTGTCATGCTGGAATGTCCAAATGACCGGTAGAACGTCTTCAGCGTATGGTAACATTGTTTCTTCCAGTATATTTTTGTATTGGAACTGATCCATGTTACCTTCTATCAACTTTACAGGTCCTACACCATGTCCAGAAAAGCAACCCCAAATTTTCACATTTCCACCACCGTGCTTTAATGTAACTTTCGTGTACTTTGGGTCGAATGCTGTATTCGGGGGACGTCGTACATATCGTTTTCCATCAGAACATACTCTGTTTATTTTCGTCTCGTCAGAAAAAAGTACATTTTTCCACTGTTGCACAGTCCAGTTTTCATACTTTCTCGCAAATGCAAGCCGGGCTTGCCTTTGGCAAAGTTTTAACATGGGTACCTTTCTTGCTATCCTACTGTGCAATTTTTCTTCTACCAAACGTCTTCGAATAGTGCGTGCTGAGATTGCTGAAGGGTTGTTTTCACCAAAATATTCTTTTCTAAGCTCATTGGACCCTTTAAAAGGATTTTGTTTTGCCATACGAACGATGTTTCGGTCATCTCGAGGAGTTGTTTTTCTCTGTTTAGGTACACGTGGAACATTCGAAGTAGTTTGATACGTAGCAAAATGCTTTACAGCGTGGAAAACCATCGTTTTTGAACATTGCAGATGGTCGGCTATCTTTTTATAAGACTAATTCTTCCGGCGAAGTTTTATTATACTTCCCTTGTAGATTTATCACAACTTTTATTTTTTCCCATTGTTTTTTCTAAAGAAGCAATCACCTTTAATCTTTTACAGCACGTAATGGCGCCAAAATTATACAAACAGTAACAAATCGACTGAGTGTTCTCTATTTAAATTTGAATAAAGGTATAAACTACTTAGCGTTCTTAATTACGTGACCAGCCAGTAATAAGGAATACTTTGTTTAAAAGTAGTGTAAAAAGTTTGCCTATTGATTTTTAGCCAATCATGTGTATCAATGAATACAGTGGTAATATGGAAATGTTTTACGATACCGAGAGAAATAAAAAAAAATGCATACAATTAGTTTTGCATCTTAGTTGGAAAAAATCTTCCCTTTATATCAGCGTTCTTAATTATATGGCCACCACTGTATGTAGAGTACCCATGCATAACACAAGCTCTGCTTAGCTCGGGGCTAGATAATGTTGTGTGAACTGTCCAGCATTATTTATTTATTGATTTATTATTTTAATTCTTTTGAGTCCATCATGGTCATCATCAGCGGCCGTTAGACGTCTACGAGTACTGTTGGACGAAACCAACTCATAGAGAGAGCTCTATGGGGATTAATTATATGGAATGCAATGGAGGATTTGCCATAATCAACACTCTCGGCAATCGAATTGGTGATCGCAGGTGTTGGTGTTGTGACCTCAGGCGGATGCTGCTGCCCATCCCTTTTTTTTTGTTTACTACTTGAATGACGGTACTAGCTGATGGCCCACCTGATGTTAAGCGGTAACCTCTGCGTATGAACAGTGCATTACCTCATAGGTCAAGTCCACCTTGGACGCGCCCTATGTGGCATTGCACTGTGAGCTTTTTTGTGAAAGAGTTCGTCCGGGGAAGTACTACCACCATACCTATTTCTGCCGCAAAGCAGTAGTGCTCGCATTGCTGTGTTCCGGTTTGAAGGGTAAGGGTGCCGGTGAAATTACAGGCACATGAGACTTTTCATCTTTATGTCTCAGGGTGGCGGGCGCTGTGCAATGCCACATAGGGCGCGTCCTAGGTGGACGTGACCTATGAGGTAATGCACTGATCATAGGCAGAGGTTACCGCTTAACATAAAAAAAAAACAAGCCATCTGCTTGTACCGTCATTAAAGTAGTATAAAAAAAAACTTGGCCGCAGCGTGCATGCGCCCTAAGTTCGTTTTCTGCGACCAATCACGTGCAGTTCCCGATTTCTCTATTAGACATTCTCCGTGAACAGAGTATAGAACACCAGTCTACAGACTGGCGTTCTATGTATACTTCGAATATGTATATAATATTCCTATGAGGTAATGCACTGTTCATAGGCAGAGGTTACCGCTTAACATCAGGTGGGCCATCTACTAGTTCCGTCATTCTAGTAGTATAAATAAAATAAAAACATACATGTAATGTATGTACAGAGTACTACTAGGACAATAATGTGCCTCGGCAATCTTCGTTTGTGACTGTCACTTTTTCAATATTTTTAATCATGTTTCTGTTTCGAAAAGGCAATGATTGCCGAGGTCCATTATTTTCCTAGCAGTACCACAGCAGATCAGATAATAGTTACTCCGTAACTGTACCTCAGTCCGCAGTGACTCGTAGCTCCGCGAGATGTCGCTGTAAGCGCGTTCAGTCATGGTATTCCCCTGCGTGAGACTCTGCTGGATGTCCTTGTTGGTCGCCTCGAGACGGTCGCCCATCTCCCGCAGTTTGTCGTAGTACTGTACCTCAGTCCGCAGTGACTCGTAGCTCCGCGAGATGTCGCTGTAAGCGCGTTCAGTCATGGTATTCCCCTGCGTGAGACTCTGCTGGATGTCCTTGTTAGTCGCCTCGAGACGGTCGCCCATCTCCCGCAGTTTGTCGTAGTACTGTACCTCAGTCCGCAGTGACTCGTAGCTCCGCGAGATGTCGCTGTAAGCGCGTTCAGTCATGGTATTCCCCTGCGTGAGACTCTGCTGGATGTCCTTGTTAGTCGCCTCGAGACGGTCGCCCATCTCCCGCAGTTTGTCGTAGTACTGTACCTCAGTCCGCAGTGACTCGTAGCTCCGCGAGATGTCGCTGTAAGCGCGTTCAGTCATGGTATTCCCCTGCGTGAGACTCTGCTGGATGTCCTTGTTAGTCGCCTCGAGACGGTCGCCCATCTCCCGCAGTTTGTCGTAGTACTGTACCTCAGTCCGCAGTGACTCGTAGCTCCGCGAGATGTCGCTGTAAGCGCGTTCAGTCATGGTATTCCGCTGCGTGAGACTCTGCTGGATGTCCTTGTTAGTCGCCTCGAGACGGTCGCCCATCTCCCGCAGTTTGTCGTAGTACTGTACCTCAGTCCGCAGTGACTCGTAGCTCCGCGAGATGTCGCTGTAAGCGCGTTCAGTCATGGTATTCCCCTGCGTGAGACTCTGCTGGATGTCCTTGTTGGTCGCCTCGAGACGGTCGCCCATCTCCCGCAGTTTAGCCGTCACCTTGTCCACCGCTTGAAAAAAACAATAAGTTTTTGACAAAAAATATCAAAGGCTTTACAAATTAACGAGTAATAGTCGAACAAATTAAAAATACTACATACAACCTACTTGAAGAAGTAAAAAGGAAAACTTTGAACTAATTCCATTGAAAATTACTCAGATGAAGTTGTTAGAGTGTACTATTATTTATTCTGTGGTTGTATAAAACACGAAAGCTCCCTTCTAATTCCGGAACTTTAGAGTGCGCGTCGCCCAACACGCACTTGGCATCTGTTTTCTTTGACAATCAGCTGATTTAAGATGTTAGCGGTAGATTTAAAGTCTAATTTTAAAGAAAACTTACATTAAATATTAAACAAAAAAATCAGAATTGTAAGAATCCCGAAAGATCTTAGAACTACTTAATATTTGTAATTACTTAAAATGATACCAATTCAGGCTTAAACCAGTTTGTGCATTTTTCAACTGTGTTGTACCTATACATTGATTAATTAATGCAAAAGTTTGGATGTTTGTTTGAAACTCAATCACGCCTGAACCAATTTCGAAGAAATTTGGTAGAGAATGTTCTGGGTTAACACGTAGGCTACATTTAATCAAGCGAGCGAAGCCACGGGCGGATGCCTATAGGTACATCAATATTAAATTAAAGTTAAACCTACATTTGTCTTCATTTTCCTTGATGTTTTCAGTAGCGTTGACGATAGCGTCCAAAGTCCTGTTGGTAGCGAGCTGTAGATCATTCAGTCGCGGCAGCTCCTTCCACATGCCTTCAGCGTCTGAGAGGAATCGCTGGACCTTTGTGATCTCCTTGCCTTGGGACACCATTTCTGAAAAGGATGATGCAAAGCCTTATCAAGTTCTCGTCAAGTGAATCCTTTAAAAAACATTAGCTACTTAAAATAGAATAGCTTTTATATTAACAGGGTTACTTCGTTGTACTCGTTCACCTTCAACTCTAACTCACCTTCCGTCATCTTGTTGTGCCACGCCTCGTCCGCAAGCGCGACCTCATTGAGATGTCCGTTGTCCATTGTGCCTCGAGTGCCGTTGTACTCGTTCAGCTTCAACTCTAACTCACCTTCCGTCATCTTGTTGTGCCACGCCTCGTCCGCAAGCGCGACCTCATTGAGATGTCCGTTGTCCATTGTGCCTCGAGTGCCGTTGTACTCGTTCAGCTTCAACTCTAACTCACCTTCCGTCACCTTGTTGTGCCACGCCTCGTCCGCAAGCACGACCTCATTGAGATGTTCGTTGTACATTGTGCCTCGAGTGCCGTTGTACTCGTTCAGCTTCAACTGAAACTCACCTTCCGTCATCTTGTTGTGCCACGCCTCGTCCGCAAGCGCGACCTCATTGAGATGTTCGTTGTCCATTGTGCCTCGAGTACCGTTGTACTCGTTCAGCTTTAACTCTAACTCACCTTCCGTCATCTTGTTGTGCCACGCCTCGTCCGCAAGCACGACCTCGTTGAGATGTTCGTTGTACATTGTGCCTCGAGTGCCGTTGTACTCGTTCAGCTTTGACTCCAACTCACCTTCCGTCATCTTGTTGTGCCACGCCTCGTCCGCAAGCACGACCTCATTGAGATGTTCGTTGTACATTGTGCCTCGAGTGCCGTTGTACTCGTTCAGCTTCAACTGAAACTCACCTTCCGTCATCTTGTTGTGCCACGCCTCGTCCGCAAGCGCGACCTCATTGAGATGTTCGTTGTCCATTGTGCCTCGAGTACCGTTGTACTCGTTCAGCTTTAACTCTAACTCACCTTCCGTCATCTTGTTGTGCCACGCCTCGTCCGCAAGCACGACCTCGTTGAGATGTTCGTTGTACATTGTGCCTCGAGTGCCGTTGTAGTCGTTCAGCTTCAACTCTAACTAACCTTCCGTCATCTTGTTGTGCCACGCCTCGTCCGCAAGAGCGACCTCGTTGAGATGTTCGTTGTCCATTGTGCCTCGAGTGCCGTTGTACTCGTTCAGCTTCAGCTCGTACTTCGTCAGTAGCTTCTCGGCTTCTGAGATATGCTTTACGAATGAGGACTGAGGGATGCTTCCATCCTCGACGACACCAATGCCCTGGCACATCGTACGGAGCGCGTCCTAAAATGTTTTCGAGCACGGGTATTTATTATAGCTGCTGGCCAACACAGAAAAAGAATCAATGCTCTGGAAATATGAAGCTCTGAGAAGAGACAAATTTCAAGTCAATTCATTAATTCGCTTGCCTATCTTACTTTTTATCAGAAACATACCGATTCAAAAGCCATTTAAATAACAAAAATATGTCCCTTGTATTCCAGAAATCAATTGGGCCAGCCATAGTTTTCCCTTTTGAAATAAGCTTTCTTCAAAATTAAGAATTATTTACGTAGGTACATCTACCAACTAAATATTAGTCAGCCCAAACCAAAATTGTTTTTTTACCCTGTTAAGAAATGATGTTCTTCCCATATAGATAATCTGAATCAGAAAAACATATTTGATATAAACCGCATAAAATACAAGCCACTCTAAAATTATTTATTATATAATAAGTATTTTATTGTTTTCATAATTTTAGACTTCTATTTAATTTTGTATCTACATACTTAATTATTTTAATAAGTTGTCTGTCAGTGTTGTAATTTCTGTGCACGCTGTGTTGCCCTATACCTATAATTACACGAGCACTAAGAAACTAAGACTACCTTTGTATCTATTTTCTGAATGGCACTGAGGTAAAAATTTATGCTGGGTGTCTGTTTTAATAAATAAATAAATAGCATGCCTGCTCCTATCTGCTTAATATCCATTTGCACCAATCAATAGGTTACCTTAAAAGAAACAACGCATGCCAAAAATTTAAAATGAACGTAATGCTTATCTATCAGGACCTGTTGAGGCAATCAGCCATTACTTGACGACTTCTGTAGCGCGTCGGGCGAGTAACCGGCTGAGATGCGAAAAGTTGCGGATTCGATTCCCGCTGCGGGACAAATCTTTGTATGATCTGCAAAGGGAATCCTAGTGTGGGCTCTTGACTATGTGTGTGACTGTTGGGTGTTATGTTATGTTACTGACCGTGTTCAAGTTATTCTTCAGATTCTCTAGCTCCCTCATCACGCCATCTATCTTAGCGTCAGTTGAGTCCAGTCTCCTCTCAATGGAGTCCTCAGTCGTGGTCAGATTGTTGTCAATCTCAGCTGGCTTGCTAGGCTTCATGTTCTGAACAGTTGTCGTCAAGCTTTGGAGGGATTTCTGGATGTTGTCTAAAGCTTCGTTGGTCTTCTTTTGAGTGCTCTTCTCATCCGAGGCTTTCTGGTTGAAATAAAATTGCTGATGCGGTTATTATTTGGTAAAACTAGGATGCACGACACTGCAACTGCAAAGTCTGTTAAATGCGTCTGTAGCTTCTTTAAGTTCATGGCAACTTAAGTAGGAGTGTAAATTCTACGTAGGTTTTAAAATTTACCCGCTGAATATTGCTTCTTTTTACAATAAATTCAACTCTCGATTTGAGGCGGGTTTGTTAGTCGATTTTGTCGCACGGACAGGCAGATGGATAGTATATCAACCTAAGCGTGTGCTGTTTTATGAACTATTGCTGATTCTACACATTAAGGTTACATCTTAAGGTTTTTAAGTTGGTTCTCTTTTTCTTTGAATCTGCTTCACCTATTGTTCTCCAGGCGCTTCCCAGTAAGTAAAAGGATCATCAAATAAGCCGTGTTTATTTCCGGAGATTCTTAAAGCCAAGCCGTGTTATTACTAGATTATTAAAGGTTTGGTCGAGTTGGAACGGAAGTAAATTTAGTTTATAAGACGGTTTAAAATGATCCTTATGATTTCAATAAATAAAATACTTCGAATTTGAATTGAGAATTACAATTTGGATGCCGTATCTAAAGACAGGCCTCGCAGCTAAAGACCTCGTAGCGACCGGCGACATTAGTTCCGTTCATACGCATCACTTGAACGCAGCTAGCATACCGCGGTCACACGCGTGGCGCGCAGTCCGGCAAGCAGCCCGGCATGCAGCCTACGCCACAGAATCCTACGCGCGCGGCGGTCCAAGCAAGCTGTTCACACGCGAACAAAGCGGACATTGATCTCGTGGCGACCTACCTATTTCTATTGAAAAATAAAAATAAATGATTTACGTCGAGTGGAAAAGAGAAGATGAGTTCATAGAAGGTGGTGGATGATAAAAATACATAGAAATCACAACGAAGTCGCATGTGATACTAACCGAACGCGCGCGTATGAACAGGCACACGAGCGCATGCACATCCTTTGAAGTGTGTCTAAAAACTGACAGTCGGCCCGATCGGCGCATTCACGAGCTCGACCACGGGCGCGTGCACAAACAGCCCGTTCACATGCTTGCGCCCGTGCCCGCGTCCGTTGAATGTCGCTTTGAACGCGTGCGTGTGAACGTAGCATAATAAAGCTAGCTTTGTAAAAAACAATCAACTACCTGCATGAGAACAGTCTCGACGTTTGACAGCCGGTCGTCCATTCTCGAGATCATGCCCTTCATGGGCTCTAGTGCTCTGTGCTTCTTCTCGAGTCCACTGAGCATCCTCTTGACGTCCTGTCCGAGCGCCTTCTCACGGTACTCGTGCCGCTCCAGCTTGTCCTCCGAGAGACGCAGCAGGTGGACCACGGAGATCAGGGCGTCGCGGATATCTTCGATTCTGTTGAAGGGTTAAAGGTCACTGTCCGTTACTGGTACACGAGCCCAATTGAACTTCCTTAACCGGCCGATAGCTTTACATCTTGGGGGCATAGATTTATAGATTGGAAATAGAAAAACGTACGTTTTTGGAAGGCTAGAAATGTTTATATTTTACAAGCTTTTATTTTACTTGAATGTATGTATGTTCGTCTGGATGGAATCTTGCAAATGTTTGTCCGGGTGCAATCTTTCAACTGAATTATAAAGCAGTTATCCTCAACTCAACCGATTGAACTGAAATTTTGCATACCTGTCAAGTTCCGATGACAATACAATATGATGATGACAGCGAGCTGATCTGATGATGTAGACGGAAGGTGGACAACGGAACTCCTCGGTGGATTATATTAGACTAGCCGTGTGTAGGCTCATTTTAATTAGCACACGGTTACGATCACTAATATTATAAAAGCTTGTATTGTGAATGAATGACCGAACATGTTGACGGCCCACCTGATTTAAACGGTAACTTATAGAAGCATAAATAAATTCCTCAAGAAATAATATTATAAATCTAAGGTTTTGAAAGAATGGTGTCGTGTGAAGACTGCCAGATTGGATACCGACCGTTATAAGTAGGTAACTAGATAGGTACATTGGAAACGAAGATAACTTTGATACTTTGGTACCTATCTAAAATGTATGACTGTATTCTTTGATACTGATTGTCAAACTTACAAAAGAAAATAAACCTATAGGTTCAGTTCAATAACTTTTAAATATTCTACACGGTTCAGCCTGAATCAATACTGACAAGTTCGAGTAAGACTCGCACCCTGAGGCATCCGTATCGTTTACTTCCATGAGGAATTGGAGAATTTTATACAGACATTTCTATACAAACTTCCCCCCATTTTAGGGGTAGAAATAAAATTCCTCAATTTTATACTTTTTATTTAGACGGATAGCAACCCCTTTTTATTTGTAATAGGTAGGTACTTTACCTTGCGTCTGTTCTCATTTACAACTATACCTATGGGTCGGCAGAAATACCTATACCATCTCGTAATGCAACGAGAACTGGCACGAATGTATTATTAGATCCAACTTCCAGTTACCTATGTATATGTATATATACATAAACTAGACTGCACCAAGTCTCAGAATAATTCAACAGTGCTGTGGTTGGTGCTGATACATGTGACTGTATACCACTTATCCACATCCTGTCTATGTAATACGTACAAAATCTATAAATTTCTCACATAATTATGGGTTTAGGTACATGGGTTGGGATCGCTAGCTTGTTAGCCGTTAGTATAATCCCATGATGGCTTATTATAATTTTTCTATTAAAACTGAACTTTTTGGTTATTGAGTAATGATTGCATTTATTATACGTAGGTACCTACTTACTCTCGCCTGGAACTGCCCATAAGCCAGTATCAACCGCGACTTCGCTCGCGTTTTACCGGGATAAAAAGTAGCCTACAGCTCAATCCAGGTCATAATCTATCTGTATACATAATTTCACGAAAATCGGTTCAAAGTTTTGGCGTCATTGAGTTACTAACGTACGTAAACATACAATACAAACATCCAAACTTTGACATATGAGGATACCGTTATAATCCTATACTTACTACCACAGACAAAATAATTATAAACAAGTAATATTTGTATAAATATATTTTACGAAATTCGTTGAAATTGGCTATAAGGGGGATTTTGGGGGCGAAAATAGTTTTTTTTTTTAATTTATACTACCAAGGTTGCAAACAAGCTGACGGCCCACCTGTTGGTAAGCGGTTACCGTAGCCTAATGAACGCCTGCAATACCAGAGGCATCACACGCGCGTTGCCGACCCTTTAAAAATTTCCAAACACCCCTTTTGAAGAACCCCGTACTGTAGTCGCTCGGGAAAACCTTAGCAGGTAAATCATTCCACAACCTGAGCGTTCGCGGGAGGAAGTTTCTCTGAAACCGCACAGTCCGAGACCACCCTGGCTCTAAGGTGTGCGAATGAATCCTCTGCCGATGGCGAGCGGTGCGGTGAAAAAAGGTTGCTGTAGGTATCATGTCAAACAATTCCTCGGAACAAAACCCATTATACAAACGGTAGAACACGCAGAGAGAGGCAAAGTCTCTCCTCAGACACCATTCGTGAGCTTGGGATTCTCGACAATTCTCATTGCACGCCTTTGAACCGAGTCAAAAGGTCCAAGCTGGTAGCCAGGTGCTCCTGCCCAGAGGTGACAGCAGTACTCCATGTGGGGCCGGACTAGCCCCCCTATATAGATCTAGCTATGTCTTACTTTTAACACAAAAAAAAAACTAAGCGAAGCCCGGTCGCCCGGCGCTAAGGATAAATAGAAGTAGGTGTCGGATGAAACAAGAAAAAGGGTAGAAACGATATAAATACCTAAATGGGTTGAACGTCATTTGGTTGACACAAAATAATTATTAATAATTATGAAATTAAATAAAGAAATATATATGCTGTGGTGTGTCCGGCCTAAGAATAGACCCCTCCGTCTCCTCCCGTGGATGTCGTAAAAGCCAACTAAGGGATTACCCGGACTTGTTGATAAGATTCGTTGGTATAAGATTTGTCCTGGCTGGTAGCTTATTATGGAATGTGTTATTACTGGAAGAAAGCGTTAGCTGAGTCAGTCGTGGGAAGCAATGGCGGCGATGAGCTCACCACTTGTCACGTCTATATTCCACGATGGTGCAACCCACTGTGAAAAGAGGCCTATTGTGGCTCTGCCTACCCCTTCGGGGAAAAAGGCGTGTGTCTATGTATGTATGTATGAGTTGAGTTCATGCATTTTATAACAGCAAGACCAATGCTTGTAGTTATATGACCTCACTATGACTAAGCTGACCTATGAATCAGGTAACTAGACCCCTTGACCTGACAGCTCGGAATATGTCTTTGTTTGCTTATAGAATCCCATTCGTTCGTGGAGTTCCTAGGTAGAGTTGAAATGAATTCCTATAATTAAATTTACCCATCCCGGATCTATGGCACCCCTGAAAGATACCCCTGAGGGTGTTTTACCTACAACTGCGCCAACACCAGGCAGAAATCTTCATACAAAAAAGACGTCACGCGCCGCACGAAAAAGCAATTTTTATTGAATATCACGTAAAATATAGGTCATTTTACAAAACCCTTACAGTAAACCCTCGGCTTTATTGTATTGATTTTATTTATCTAATTTTTCCCCAATAATATGCACCATTTAAAAAATCGAATCTAGCCAAAAGTTAGAGGTAACTTTGAGTTATTTTCTATCGAGAAAATATTGTCCTATCGTATATGGCCAGTCACAAACGCTGGCGAGCTCTACTTCTTTGCGGCAGAAATAGGTACCTACTTACATTACGTTGAAAATAATAGTAGATTATGTTACGTAGTGAAAGTTACTAAACACCGTTGATTTGCCTGCAGTGATTCACCATAAAAAGCCGGAAAACCTAAATCGTAAAACCTCCCAGAATCGTTAAAAGATCAATGCCCTGCTATAAGGAGCATGGCGCGATCATTCTTTTTTCGTATACCATCAATCAAGCCTAAATATAAAACGATTTATAATAAGGTCATTGAGTTCATATTTTTATCTGTAGATGCATTTTAGAAGCACTTCAATCACGCCTAGTACGCGTCTAGTTAATCGAAGGTTTACGAGCAAGGGTAGAGTCGCCAAGTCTCAGTAGGTTGTACATAGGTACTGTTCACCGTAATCTGGCGCATGCCATAGAGTATTTACAGGTGCCATCTTACGATGAACGAGCTGAAGTCAAGTTACTAAATAATCAGTCATAGTGACAAAATCTCTAAAAAGGTTTGAACTTTGAACTGCTTTCCTTCTAGAAAATCGGTAGAGTATGAATACCTGGTATTGATTAGTGGCATTGGTATTAGTTTTAAAACTTTTAAGTACGTACTTACCTAAGATATTTTAAATCTTTAATTTTTATTATTAATAGTCTTACGCTCTACATATATAGCAATATCTACATACTTAAATAGATCATTTTAAATTTTGCTACGTTAAACTGCACGCACCGGAATAGACAAGTTACAGTTCTAAATTTTAAAACATGTGGGTATCAAAAAAAAAATTATTAAATTTATTAGAAACTAGAGAGTTCAGATGTATCATCTTTTTAGTTTAATGGAGCTTAACTTTATAGCGCAACATAAATTAAGAGCTTTTATCACCTGCCGACAGTTTCGAAATCTTCCGCTTCTCATTGACATCTACGGTCCCAATATAACTAGGGAAAGTAATTTCTATATAAGTTTGTAACATATTGCGTAAACATGTTATAAAAGTTTAGTCAGATTTTTTACGCCCTTATTTAATTGTACCTACGGGAGCCACACAAACAATTTCAAAAGAATTTTTGGTTGCATAGTTATTTCTTTGGGCCAGTAAAGATAGGTACATAAATAGTGCAAATATGAAGACTAGCTGCAACGGTTTAGTCGCTAAACCCTTGTGACAGCGGGGCAGACAGACGGACGGACAGATGTACGAGCGAGAACAAGGGCTACCTTTGGATCCTTTAGGTCCCTAAAAAGATTATTGGATATGATACCTGTGGTCGAAGTTGGAATAATTCACGTTAGCGAGACGATAGCAATGTCAAATATTAACCAATCACGATTTCTAGTCACTCCGATATCATTGGCCAATATTTGACACTGACTAGCGTCTCACTAGCGTCTAGTCAACGCTCAGAAGAAGATTATACATCCATGAGTCAACGTTAATTATGCGTGCTTACCCTGTTGGAAAACAGGGGTAAATAAGCGGGTGGTCTACTGGAAAACAGGGGTAAATAAGCGGGTGGTCTACTGGAAAACAAGGGTAAAATATGGGGGCGGTCTTCTGGAAAACAGGGGTAAATAAAGGGGTGGTCTACTGGACAACAGGGGTAAAATAAGGGGTGGTATATTGGAAAACAGGGGTAAAATAAGCGGGTGGTCTACTGGACAACAGGGGTAAAATAAGCGGGTGGTCTACTGGACAACAGGGGTAAAATAAGCGGGTGTTCTATTGGAAAACAGGGGTAAAATAAAGGGGTTATTAAATACTCACGTGTAATTCCGGCATTGTGACTGTGGAGTCCAGAGCAGAAGAGCAAAAGCAACGCAGCATAGTCTCTGGGGACATAATACAATATCAACAAATTACAAAGAACTTAAAGACAAACACAAGTATAATTAGTAGGTAAGTAGGTTAAATATTCTGATGAAACAGAAGCCTAATGTATCTAACGTAAATTGCAAATACGACAGGGAGAGTCGTGACTTGTTAGGTAGAGCAGACACTATAATAGACTGGCATTCGTAACTAATCGTTGTTTTAGCTGTAGGTCCTTAGTACTACCACAGAATATATATTAGTACTAGGTACTACTAGGTAATAATACTATTGTTGAAAGTTTGGGTGTTAGTTACACCACAGAATAAATAATAGTACAAGTAGTTTCACTCAATCACGCAGTAACGGGTGAAAAGATTAAAAATAAGTTTTTGTGAAAAATATATTATTCAATAAAAGCTTTTATAAAATTAGTGATCGGAACCGTCTGCTGATTAAAATAAGCCAAAACACGGCCAGTCTACTGTTATACGTAGAGGAGTTACGTTGTCCTCCTTCCGTATCCATCATCAGATCAGCTCGCTGTCACCATAATATTGTATTGACATCGGAACTTGACAGGTACGCAAAATTTCAGCTCAGGTCGAGGTTAATAACTGGATCAAAATTGAGTGTCAAGTTTTGTCCTACACTAACATAGGTACTAACAGGTCGTTAAAAATTGGGACGAGATTATGAACTAGAATCTAGATTATCAGATAGGCTACTTCTCGGCGCCACGCGATCTAAACCGCGCGCAGATGCTAGTATGACGCATAAAGTCCATACTAATTAGCAAGCTAAATATTGAATACCAGTGTCCGCTCGCGTTTTATCAGGCTCAAATGTAGCTTAAAGCTCAATATAGGTTATAATCTATCTGTGCACTTAATTTCATCGAAATCGGTTCAGCCGTTTCGGCGTGATTGAGTAACAAACATCCAAACATCTAAACATCCAATCATCGTAACTTTATCATTTATGATATTATTGGGATTAGGACCAATCCGTTGAGGAGGAAACAGTCTCTATTGAAGCGAACTGATTATAAGTAATGAATTTTAACGAAAGTATAAAATCGGATAAACTTAATTTTTTACTGGAGTAGTTACCTACCTATTCCTTGTCTCCATCACATGCGTACTCACCTGGAAACGAACTTGGACTCAGGTTTGTGCCGGGCCAAGAAATCAACTACGTCTAAGTAGTATAGAGGACCTTACTGATATGAAGGAGATCAACAAATCAATTCATGTTGAACTAATAATCTTATCAATCAAAGTCAAAACAAACATCGATAATGCTCAATTGATTCTACTTCATTCAATATTAGCTAATAAACAATCCAACTAACAATTTGTCCATTTAAATAATTGTGTCAAGTCCTAAACTGAATCGATGGACGAGCTGTGGGCATGGACATTGGGCACACGATTAGAAACAGCTGTTACAAACTCCACTTTACCAAGAGCTGGTATACGACATTTTGTTTCTTCGACGAGAGGTCATGTTTCCTCGGTTACATTCAGGTTTTCAATCATGATAATTATAGCTGCGGGATGTGGCAATAGACCAATCGAATAACCATTTTTCATGTGCAGTCGCAACTCAATATAACGTCAGTGAAAGTAACTTCGAACTTCAAAGGGATTTTATTAACCAATCAATAATGTTACAAATAATTAGCACTGTGGTAACCAAATACCTATTTATACTTATCAATTAGGTCATAGGGGAAACTTGGACAAAATAAGTAAAAGATTCAGAGAGACAGCAATAACAATAACTCAAGGGAACACTCATTCATGAAAATGAAATGTTTTTTTTTTATATGTACCTACTTAGCATTGGCAACAAAAGGACCGTTAGCAAATCTAATTTTAACCATGACGTTTGCAAACAAAGCGAAAGGACTCTGGGCAGACCTTGGCCGGGATCCAGACAAGTCATGCAGAGAGACAAGCTTATGGCATGGGATATTCATTAGAACCTATGACAAATTTACGACCGCGACTTAAAAGCCATTTATTTTACGAAGCAATTTATACTAGTTAAGAAGAGTAGAGATTTATCTTGAAGGGGCATAAGCTATCGTTTCTTAAATAGCACAACAACCTACTAAATGATTTAAGTAACTACCTAAATAAAAGTTGGTAGGTTTTCCGTCACTTTTTAGTTTCCTTGTTACAAAGGACTGAATAGAAAGGTACTACGAGGAAATGATACAGATTCCAATACTCCTGTGGATGTCGTTAACGCTGACTAAGGGATACAACAAGGGGATGGGCAGCAGCAGCCACCTGAGTCCTCAACACCAATAATGCGATCACCAATCCGCCTGCCTAGCGTGGTGATTATGGCAAATCCCCCGTTCCATTCAATGGGGGAGGCCTCGTCCAGCAGCAGTGGACGTATTCCAGGCTTTTGATGATGATAATGATGATCTGGAAGTGAATATCCATGCATGACGCTGAATGGATGATCATAATATAAAACCTTCGAAGGTGAACTCCTTAATTTCGGCAGTGTCAAAGCGGCTATGGAAGAATTTAATAGAAACTAGTAGGTAATATACAGGATTTGACAAGATAATGGGACTCTCTGGGTAAGTCCCCTTTCTATTTTAGAGGTTTAAGAGGTTTGTTCTTAGGAAACATTCGGTGAACTTTGAAGAAAACAAAAATTGCAAATTTGTTTTTTTGAAAAACTGTAAGTATAGCCAGCTTTATTAATAAAATTACTAAAAAAAACAAGTTGAGCTAAGTATCACCAGGAATAATTTACGAAAAGTAACCTACCCAACCAAACTGTAAGAGTATGAGGCAAAAACAGCTGCCATGAAGCTAGGCATCCTGAATAAGGTAAAGTATTACTTCACACCAGGACAGCTTCTCAGTTTATATAAAGCACAAGTCCGGGCTGGTATGGAGTACTGCTGCCATGTTTGGGATGGTTCGGCTAAATACCAGCTTGCTGCCTTGGACTCGATTGAACGTAGAGCTTTCAGGCTTATAGGTGAGCAACATATAGCGGAGACTAAGATCCTGAGTCTCGAGCACCGCCGTAAGGTTGCATGCCTTTCGCTCTTCTATAGGTTACATTTCGGGGAATGCTCCCAGGAACTGCACGATCTGATCCCACCATCTCCTTTTCATCATAGGACGAGCAGGCGTACGGCTCAGTACCATCCTTACCTCATTGGTATACATTCTATTTGCACAAAACGTTTCGGTTCTGCCTTTATAATGCGAACTGCTAAGGAGTGGAATACAGTACCGTCGTCTGTCTTTCCTGAAAACTATAATCTGGGTCTCTTCAAGTCTAGAGTGAATAGGTGCCTTCTAGACCTTTGTGCTCCATCTTCGGCCACATCGTCACTTACCAACAGGTGAGATCGTGGTCAAACAAAGGTCTATCAATGTTAGATTTATGATATCATTAAGATTTTATGAATGATAATAATTACTAGGTACCTACTTTATATGTGAACTTTCCGAGACAATGTTTTTTTTGTATTTCTGGAAATAAATGAATTGAATTGAATTAAATAAAGTTAAAAAAAAAAAAACAGAACCTGCTCGCAAGATTATTAAGGAAAAAAAACAAGAATACATACATACATACATACATAGACACACGCCTTTTTCCCCGAAGGGGTAGGCAGAGCCTCATTGGGCCTCTTTTCACAGTGGGTTCGAACAAACAAGAATATTTTGTGAAATTCGACGAGGGATGATAAAATTAGTCATCGAAACTATAGCTGATCAAAAGTAGCTCATAAACTGCCGTACACTAGTTACTAAAGATCAAGAAATTCCGTTGTACACCTTCATTCTACATCATGATCAGCTCATCATGATCGACCTCAGTGGCGCGACGGGCGAAGGTTGGCCTGCGACGCAGGAGGTTGCGGGTTCGATTCCCGCCTCGGAATAAATATTTCTGCGATTGCAGATATTTGTTCAGGGTGTTCTGGGTATTTTCTATGTATAATAAAAAATATCTATCTATGATATATATTGTATTAAGTATATCAGTTATCTAGTACCCATAACACAAGCTCTGCTTAGCTTGGGGCTAGATAATGTTGTGTGAACTGTCCAGCATTTTTTTTTTTTTTATTTATTATCACCACCATCAGAACATGAATGGTACGCAAAACTATAGCTCAATCCTTGCTCAATCGGATAACCGTCAAAAAAGACTCGCAAGATTTGAACACACTCTGATCTGTGATTCAAATCACAGATCATAATCAGAATGAACACATAAAAACCAAGAAAGATAGGCTACAAGTTTAGTAAATGTAATTTTATTAAAATGCGAGGATTCATAGGTCCCTACAGCAAGGTACACAGAAGCAGGCAACCCGTTTTAATTCGTTACATAGCAAAAGCGATAAGATTGAATGTGCGAAAAGCATGCGTAAAGTGCACCTTAGGGCAATAAACTCTCGATGCTTTGTTGTTTGTGACGACGGTTTAGCGACCTATATTGAAATTAACGATTTTAGGATATTACCGCTCATAATGCATAATCTATCACGGTACTAAACTACGGGTTCATTTTGTGGGGAAATGTTTAACATTTATGGATGGTGTTTAAGTGTTAGTCTTGGGCCTTTTTTCAGTTACTAGCCTAATTTAAAATACTTCAGTTAGTTTGTTCTGTTCGAAAATAACGCTTTATGAAAATAAAATAAATAGCTCTACTATTTTCGCTTATATTTTTGTTATTCATAATAGTTATTTATTGATAAAACAAAGTTATAGTCAGATGTAAAGCATTTTATAAATCGGTTGACAAACAAGCAAATAATTTGTTATTATTTATCTCTTGGTTTTGTAAACTAATTACGTTACGTAAGCTACGTTTGCTCACCCACTCTACATAATAATAGTAAATAAACTGGCCAAGTGTGTACTGCGAGGGTTGGAGGGGTAACGCATAGTGTAGGGTTCCGTTGTCAAGTCACAATTTTCACCACAAATTTCTACCTAACTCTAAAAGTTTCGAATTACAGGATATCTTTATTATTTGCTGTTAGTCAGTTAGTTAGAAGGGTGTTAGACAGGGATGTGTGGCGTCGCCGTGGCTGTTTAACCTATTCATGTCCAGTTGTTTGCGAGATTTGAAATATAATGTATGTGGGTTAAGAATGAATGAGTTAGGTACTCGTCAAATGTACCTTCTCTACGCCGATGAACAAGTACCTAATACTTGCGCGGTCTGCGGATGAATTACAGGAGATGAATGTTTTGAGAGGAAATGAATGAAAGTAAATGTACCTAAGTAAGACGAAAATAATGGTTTTTGAAAGAGATTAATAAATGACGATATGTAATGTTTTTATCGGTGGATAAATAGCGGAACAAGTTGAAAAGTTTGTATATTTGGGAACTTTGTTTTCAAGAGATAGCAAGTATGAAGATGATATTGAAAGGAGAGTAAATGCTGGAAACCAAGTGAATGGGGCACTTCCACGCCTTTATGAGCAGTCAGAACGTATCCAAAAGGGGTGTTAGTACCGACATTAATGTGTGGTAGCGAAAGTTGGGTATGGCAGAAGAAACATGAAAGTAGAATAAATGCCGTGGAGATGACAGCTTTGAGAAATATGTGTGGTGTGACTTAAATAGAATGAGGAATAGTGTGATAAGAGAGCGTTGTGAATTTTAAGAAGACGTAGTGACATAGGATTGATAAAAGTATGCTTAGATTGTTTGGGCATTTAAAAAGGATGGACGATAATAGATTGTCGAAAAGGGTGCAAAGGACGAGCGTAAATAGGAAAGTGGGATGGGGAAGACCTCGGCGAACGTATTCAGACCAGATCGGAGACATTCTGGAAAAAGGCCAGGTCAAGAGTACCCTTAACCGACTAGCATGTATGAAGAATGTGATGAGAGTGAATGAAGCAAAGGAGCTATGTCAGGATCGTAGCAAGTGGAAATCCGTGATCTCTGCCTACCCCTGCGGGAAACAGGCGTGAATTTATGCATGTATGTAAAACTTTGAAGTTTTGTATTTATAATGGTCGAAAAGCTTATAATCGTAATATAAAACAAATATGCATGCCCAGTTTCAACTGGTTTCCTCTAACGGCTGCCGAGATATACCCTTGTGACCGAATACAGACAGACAGACGGGGCGCGGCGTAGGCTTAGTAACAGGGTCCCTTTGGCACTCTTTGGGTACGGGCCCCTAATAACTAAACACTCCCACATACATTCTATGATAAGGAGGTAGCCGTTAACCCGCTGATCTATAGGTAATTATCGATATCACATTTCATTATGCTTCCTTCTCAGTAAATCAAAAACCGTTACTAAATTACAATTAAACTAAATTCAAGAAAAGTTCAACAAAACTCACCATACTAACGATCGCCATGGCGCCCTTTTTCTTTCTTAATTAAACTAGGGAGCACTTTTTTTTTCTGTTCCACCGTCCGGTGCGTGGACTGCGTGAGATGGGAGCTATAAGGGATGTGCGTTCGCACGCACGGTCCGTCGCGAACTGACGATGAACTAGCGATGAACTCCGGTGCGCTCGCTGCGCAGACGACACACGGGTGAACGGATGCGCCAGCGACTAAAGACGGGACTCACATGCGAACTGTAACCGATGCAGATGCAGTTACGAGAATACACGAACATTGTAACGGCAGAGAATAAATAAAAGTAACGATGAGGCTCAGTGGAGTGTATACTGCCATGCCTTCTGCATGTCTGTCAAGGTGCTATGATACTCTGCGACTGCCATAGTTCGCGATTTGTAGCAAAATCCGATGGCAAGGAATCGAATCCCGCGAACACAACATGAGCCGCTCGCATTGTCGCGAACCACTTCAGTACACCCCTCAGTGAAACTGTGGTTCACTGAGGGGTGTACGATAGGTACCGTGAGGGCGTCTGAGCCCTCTGCATACAAACTAAGTTTGCTGCTATTTTGGATATTATATCACCTAAATGTCCATTAAATGTTGTACACTTGATCAATACGTATACCTACTAAGGTACCAATAGATTATCAGTGTCTTACAGAATTTCAAATTTTTACAAAAAAAGTCAACCGTCTTCAAACTTTGAATGAAAAATGTTCTTATGAGCATTTTTGTTTGTTTAATTAAGTCTGAAATTCAGTATTATCTAACTAACTCCTAATCAATAAGGAATGCTGTGGCTTTCATCATCAGCTCACGAGCATGAGACCATGACTCTCAGACGCAAACACTTGAATAAGTTATGAAAAATTTACAAACACGCTGTACCTACGTGTTTCCCTCGATTTCTGTGAGATCCCATCATCAGATCCTCACTTGTCATATGGAACCACCTCGGGAGTACCTATACCAATTCAAACAAAAGTTTTTGCAAATTGACAGAGATATTGGCGAGCATTTATCTAAAAAAAACACAGATTAACATAGAAGCTCCTCTTTTTCTGAAGTTGGTTAAAAATTATCAAAATAGTTTCCAAATCACGCTGACTTAAAAATGTGTATGGAAATATGACCCAAGAAATTTAATAGGAAACAGACTTATTATTAGTCTAGCATTAATGTATCTATGTTACTCTTAGAGCAAATTCAGAGAACAAAGGCTATAAAATATTACTTACCTTAATGGTCTTCAGATTGTGTCTGAAAGATTTAATTGAATTGAATTAATTACTATCCAAATAAGGGCCAAGCTTCGTTTTGTACGGAGCGCGCTAGCGGTGCCTATACTTCCCCAATAACGAACACTATTACAGCAACCGCTCGGCGCTCGCAAGTGGGTACTAAGATGGCGCAGTGCAAATGCCCGGAAAGCTATCAGAATCAGATTAGATTCCTGTCCTACTAAGGAAGATCATACCAGTCCCGAAGCGCCACCATTTTGTATCAATTACAGGTTTTGCCCTACTAAGATCATACTAGTTTTATGAAGCATACTTGGTGCGTTAGTCACTTTATACGTCGCACGGTTTTGTTCCTTTTTCCTTTGGAGCTGGGATAGCTATTATTATCTTCGTAGGCAATGTTGGTATACCAACACTTTAGAACGCACAATTTATTTCTTATTTATTTTCTGCTGCGGACTTTTATTCTGAAACAATGCATGTTTATTTTTGATTAGTTAACAAAGTTTAGTATAAAGTGCGTTTACTTTACACTGCACGTAATCGACGTAATACCTTATGCAGTTTTAGAAATTTACATTTAGTTGTAGGTAGTTACTTACTCTTACTTAGGCAGGTCTTTGTAAAGAAGTTCTATAGAATTTCAAGTGGCTTGTTCCGGATGTAAGTAGTAACTTACTACTATTTGAGGAGTGGTACTGTGGTACCGCTGGGCTCTTGAGAAGAGAAGTTCGATCTTGTTTTGGGTATTATAAAACTCTATGATATTTTGTAGGATACATGATCAGTACACTATTAACTAAATAAAATAAATAAATAATGCTGGAAAGTTCACACAACATTATCTAGCCCCAAGCTAAGCAGAGCTTGTATTATGGATAACTGATATACTTAATACAATACATCACTTAAACAGATATTTTTTATTATACCTAAGTACTTAGAAAATACCCAGAACATCCTGAACAAATATCTGCAGACCGTACAAATATTTGTTCCGAGGCGGGAAAATAGACCCGTGAACCACGGGTCTATATTCCCACCTCGGACAAACCACGGGCCGTGTTTTATCGGTTTCCAAAAATTAATCAAAAAACTGACTTACCAAGAGTCTAAAATTAAATTGTAAAGTTTCTTTATTTCATAATATAGGTGTACAGATTCAAGTGTAGTTATCCTAGAACTATACAACAATAAGTAAAACCAAGAGTCTAGATAGTAGTGTACTGAACACGTGTACAACATTACATGGAGTATTATGAGATAATATTCAATATACCTTCGCTAGCGTACCTACAGGAATCAAGCGGCCAGCGGTGCGGCGCCCTCCTCTTAATCCTTTCTCAAATAGCACGTAGTGAAATACTATACGACCTCTGTGGCGCGGCTGGCGATGGTTCGCCTGCGACGCAGGAGGTTGCGGGTTCGATTCCCGCCTCGGAACAAATATTTGTGCGATCTGCAGATATTTGTTCAGGGTGTTCTGGGTGTTTTCTATGTATAATAAAAAATATCTATCTATGTATGTATTGTATTAAGTATATCAGTTAACTAGTACCCATAACACAAGCTCTGGCTTAGCTTGGGGCTAGATAATGTTGTGTGAACTTGTCCAGCATTATTTATTTATTTTAGGACACTATCGGTCAATCAACGCATGCACCAACGATCATTCACAAGTGCACGTTTCAATTAGACAAGCGTATAAATATTACCAGAATATCGCAATCAGAAGTAACTGAGCAACTCAAATGACCAATATCACCGGTACAACGTATTCGAAACGTTCCAACCACAGCTTCTAGCTTCTTCTGAATTCGACCGAGTAACTACTACCACCATAGGTACTTTTTCTACCGCTAAGCAATAATGCTCGCATATTGCTGTGTTCCGTTTTGAAGGGCATGGGTATCGGAGAATTATTTTATCTGTGGTATCGGTGAAATTACAGAGACAAAGACGAAAAGTCTCTTGTGCCTGTCGTGCTTGTGTGTCTTACCACAGAATAAATAATAGTACAAGGTATTGCCCTGAGGGTGGCGGGCGCAGTGCAATCCCGCATAGGGTGCGTCATAGGTGGTCGTGACTTATGAGGTAGTGCATTGTTAAAGGCAGATGTCACCGCTTAACACGCTTAACATCAGGTAGGCCATCCGCTTGTTTAGTCAATCAAAAACAAAAAAAATGTGTATCAGCTCTGTCGCGCGACAGTTTACTTCAGTCTAGTTCAGTATACGATGCGGGAATATGTTGCGCAGAAGGAAACCATAACGAGTAACGCTTTTTACTAACGCTTGATTTTACTCCTGATTTTGCGTAACGTGAGCCTTATAATATGACAATATATTCTCACAGTCAACTTTCTAATTGCGCAGCCGTAAGCGCTTTCAGTGGAGGCTGCGTTTATAGAACACTTTTGTTGTAAAATTCAAAGTTTAGAGTGCGTAGGTGTATATCGTCACCACTGTTGCTCAGGTGCTTCTAACGGCACCTATACCAGCTAAGGTTGTTCCTCGTGGTCAGCTAGGCACGACAGCGTCAATAGATGGCGCTGTTGCCAAATTTTGAAGTATTTTATGTATTTATGAATTAAAATGTGCATATTATGTCATAACACTAACGTTCACGCAAATGGTGGTTTATTTGCTATGTACCTAGCTATATTTCAGGTTATTTTAGTCTCTAGTTTTAACATACTTGTGCCGAGCAAATTCCGAGCAATATGAAAGCCTACTCACGCACACAGTCAAGGATATTATTGTATTAGAACTATAAGCTAATTTCGGCGCGCGAATTTCAAAATAGTTGGACTAGCGGCTTGGACTGTCGACTCAGAACTTCTGAACCCACGTTACTGCGTTCGATTCTATACTGCCTATATTTTTTGTATTTTTTTTTTACTTTTTTTTTGTGACCCAGTGACTAGATCTCTCGACACTAAACCCACAGTACTGGGTTCGATACCAGACTATTTTTTTTTTATAAATGTTTTTGTAATGATCTACAAAATACACTGATTCTGCTTCAGCCAATATTATGTTTGTGAAGTGAGTGTTGTGGTGTGTCCTTATTTCAAATCAAAAAGTAGGTACTCGATTCTTAACCGACCTCAAAAAATGGAGGAGGTTATCAATTCCAGAGTTTTTTATTATGTTTGTTACCTCATACCATTTACGTAACGATTAGGAAAAAAAATTACATGATATACTTCCAGATTGGTGCCATTTTCATTAAAATGTTTTTCTGATGATGGAATCCATGAAGATTGAGGGAACTCCTCAAATATTATAGGCACACATATATCAATTTCGGTATTTTCAGCAACAAGTCAAGCATTGCATTCAGAATGTTTTTTGTTTTTTATACTACTAGAATGACGGAACATGCTGATGGCCCACCTGATGTTAAGCGGTAACCTCTGCCTATGAACAGTGCATTACCTCATAGGTCACGTCCACCTAGGACGCGCCCTATGTGGCATTGCACTGCGCCCGCCACCCTGAGACATAAAGGTGAAACGTCTCATGTGCCTGTAATTTCACCGGCACCCTTACCCTTCAAACCGGAACACAGCAATGCGAGGACTACTGCTTTGCGGCAGAAATAGGTATGGTGGTAGTACTTCCCCGGACGAACTCTTACACAAAAAAGCTCTACTACTACTATATTTCACGGGTGGCAACAATGGTGTCTCCTGCGATATCCGATTGAGCTGAAATTTGGCATACTCGTACCTATCTAGTTCCGATGACAGTACAATACTATGGTGAAAGCGAGCTGATCTGATGATGGAGACGGAACGTGGACAGCGGAACTCCTCGATGGATAATAGTAAACTGGCCGTGCTTAGGCTCATTTTCATCAGCACACTAATTTTATTAAGTCTTATACCTGGACTTGTAGTTAGCTTGTAGTTCCTGACTGCTAGCTTATTTCAGGAATGTATTATACTGGAAGAAAGCATTAGCAGAGTCAGTCGTGGGAAGCAATGGCGGCGATGAGCTCACCACTTGTCACGTGTATTTCCCACGATGGTGCAACCCACAGTGAAAAGAGGCACATGAGAGGCTCTGCTTACTCTTTCGGGGAAAAAGGCGTGTGTCTATGTATGTATTTATGTTGTATTGGGTATAAATTCCTAGCTATGAAGTAGTTTTTCAGGGTTCCGAAAAAAAAAAATACGGAACCCTTATGGATTCGTCATGTATGTCTGTCTGTCCGTGTATGTCACAGCCACTTTTTTCCGAAACTAATTTTCACACAAAAATAGAAAAAAACAATAAGTTTTTGGGGTTCCCCATACTTAAAACTGAAACACATTTTTTTTTCATCAAACCTGTGTGGGGTATCAATGGATAGGTCTTCGAAAATGATATTGAGGTTTCTAATATCATTTTTTTCTAAACTGAATAGTTTGCGAGAGAGAGAATGATAAAACTAAACAAAAAAAAATGGTGAACATTACCATGTAAACTTCCAACGAAAATTGTTTTGAAAGAGATCTAGTACGTAGTTTTTTTTAATATATCATAAGTTGTAAACCATCCAAGAACTTTTATGTTATGTTACTTGCTGCTACGGAACTCTTCATGGGCGAGTCCGACTCGCACTTGGCCGCTTTTTTTTCTAAAGATTTATTTACTTTCAGCTTTTATTGATAGATCATTCAGTTTAGATCAACTGAAGTCCACGGCTGGGCATAGGCCTCCCCCATAATATAATGCACATAGAAACTTTATTTTACGCCGCATAAATGGCTATTGCTTTACAAAGCACAAGTAAGGCCGCACGTAGAAACTGTTCCCATCTATGGCACGGGGCACCCAAGTACCAGCTGCTTCGTTTTGACTCCTTACAGAGAAGAGCCATTAGCATCATCGGTGACCCCAGGCTCTCCGATACTCTAGAACCGCTTAGCCAACGCAGAGCTATCGGATCTCTTTGCGTGATCTACCGCCTCTACAACGGGGAATGTTCTGACGAGCTTTCCGATCTCATCCTCGCATCGAGATTTTACCATCGCTCTTCCCGGCACCGTGACAAAGCTCATCCGCACATCATAGAACCCTGGGTTTCTCGAACGACTCGTTTCTCGAGATCATTTCTTCCCCATAAAGTACTATTATTTATTCTGTGCCTATAAACTATGGAATGAGCTTCCATCTGAGGTTTTCCCGTGTCGTACATGTCGTACGTAACCATGTTTTATTTCATGAAAAATGGTCATAAATTCCTTCAGGGTAGGCAGCGCATCGACAATTACCCCCGGTGTTGCCGGTGTCTATAAGCGACGGTGACCACTTCACATCAGGCCGTATGCTAGTTTGCCAATTTGTATCATAAAAAATAAAAAATAAACTGCCAAGTGCTAGTCGGACTCTAGCACGAAGGGTTCCATACAATAATCTAAAATTAAAATTAAAATTACACGCAAATGTACCAGCCATCACCCAATCACGCAACAGGGGGACAGATCCAACTTTTTTGTTCTAACTGTCACCTTAGGGGGGACAGATCAGTGTGACAAATGGGAATAATTCGTCGCGCTCCATTTCCATTATTGTGATGTCTTGAGTTTGAGAAATAAAGCCGACGAAGTAACAATTCTTCATTGAGGAAATCCGCAGTTGACCCTATTTTCAACAAGTTTTTTTTTTTTTTTTTTTAACATTGATAGACCTTTGTTTGTGCACGATCTCACCTGTTGGTAAGTGACGATGCGGCCGAAGATGGAGCACAAAGGTCTAGAAGGCACCTATTCACTCTAGCCTTGAAGAGGTCCAGATTATAGTTGAGTTAGTAATTAATTTTGTAAAAATTAAAAAAAAAACCCCAACGCTGAACGGCTGAACCGATTTTGATCAAACAAAGCTAAGAACACTCCCGAAAAATAAACCTTTCAAACAAAAAAAAACGATTTCGGTTCATCCGTTTGGGAGCTACGATGGGACAGACAGACACACACACACACAGACACGTCAAACTTATAATACCCCTTCGTTTTTCGTCGGGGGTTAAAAGAGAGGATAACCCATTCAATAAAAATTAATTATATTATTTTTAATTTCGAGGCCTTTGCGACTTGCGAGACAATGAGGGAAAGGATTGCATTTCAAAAAGGCTAATTCTCCTTAAAAAAAAAGATTGTTAATTTGTATTACACTATGTATAAAATATTTATCTTTTTTATGCTTTTTTATTTATCTTCACTATTATTTTGTATTTTTTAACCCCCGACGAAAAACGAAGGGGTGTTATAAGTTTGACGTGTCTGTGTGTGTGTGTGTGTGTCTGTATGTCCCAACGTGGCTCCCGAACGGATGAACCGAAATCGTTTTTTGTTTTTGTTTGATAGGTGTATTTGTCGGGAGTGTTCTTAGCTTTGTTGGATCAAAATCGGTTCAGCCGTTTTATTTCGTTCGGTTTTTTTTTAAGTTTTACAAAATTAATTCCCTGTAAATATGTAAACTTTGTTGTTTTGTTTGTTTGTTTGTTTGCCAAGCTGCGGTGAAATGGCTAGTACAGTATAAACACAATTACCTACTAGTAATAAATTAGTGCTTAGGAACGTACCATCTGGACTAGCGCCTAGAAAGGAATGGAATCGCTTCGAAGCGAATGTCTTTTGGCTAGGCCGGCTGATATGCATTGCATGCAAATAATATTATGGAAATTAAAAAAAAAAGTGGCCAAGTGCGAGTCGGAGTCGCCCATGAAGGGTTCCGTAGCAGCAAGTAACATAATATCAAAGTTCTTGGATGGTTTACGATTTATGACGTATTAAAAAAAAACTACTAACTAGATCTCGTTCAAACCAATTTTCGTTGGAAGTTTACATGGTAATGTACATTTTTTTTTTAGTTTTATCATTCTCTTATTTTAGAAGTTACGGGGTTGGGGGGGGGGGACTTTTTACCACTTTGGAAGTGTCTGTCGTGCAAACTATTCAGTTTAGAAAAAAGTTATATTATAAACCTCAATATCATTTTTGAAGACCTATACATAGATACCCCACACCAACGGGTTTGATGAAAAAAAAAATTGAGTTTTTTTTGAGTTTACTAATACTTAGAACTGAACCCCCATTTTTTTTTTGTTTTTTTCTATTTTTTTGTGAAAATCTGAATGCGGTTCACAGAATACACCTACTTACCAAGTTTCAACAGCATAGATCCTATAGTTTCGGAAAAAAGTGGCTGTGACATACACGAACAGACATAACATGTCATAGTAAGATGAACTCTTGTCTTCTAAGCAGGAGGCAAAATGTTCAATACCCACCCTGGGCCTGCATATCTGAATCTTCCGAAGACCCTAACTCGCAATTATAATGAATAAGACCCCTAGGAATCATTTCAACGAATTTGTTTGAAGATTGTAGTTTCACCTACCTACACAGAACTGACTTCGACTGAAACAAGGCAATACTATGTTTTTTTTTTTAAATATTGAATGAGCGAAGCGAGTTCTCTGATTCAACTTGGAAGAATTGGCATTTGTATGTATGTATGTATGTATGTTTGTCCGAGCATAACTTCCGAACCGTTAATCCGATCTTCATGAAATTTGATTGGGAGGTGATAGTATTGGTACAATTTGTTGGTAAGGTTATGAGCTATATCGGTCGGGGGGTTGTTGAGATATTGGGGTCCAAGAGGAGGTAAAAAAAAGTGAGAATATCAGATCAAATGTGGTGTCATATGAAAGTTCCTCGCTTCGACATTTCAAAACTATTTTAGTTTCTGAGATGTTAGGGTAAATCAAAAATGTAAAAAAACAAAACCTCTAGGGTACTTCCACTAATCCTACAACGCTGTTTTTTTTACGTTTGTAGCTTTTATGATACAAATACTGGGAAAAGTCTAAAATTTATGAATCTTGAAACTTGTAGGTACCTACTCTATAAAATAACAACCAGTGTATAACATTCTTTGTTGACCTCCCGTTTCTAGGAATTTTAACGACGTTGAAGGTCTAACTTTTCGAACCACATGTGGATGTACATAGATATTTTTTCGAAATAAATAAGGTAACCTACCTAAACCGTGTGTATTCGTGAGGTCTCAGTTCAAAAAACCTTGTGCGTAAATATATAGGTAATTATGAGCAGCTAGTAGTATTTAATTTAATTTTTACGTAATTAAGATAATATTATATTTGTCTGTAATTTCTGTCTAGTTGTTTGTAATTTAATTTTCTCCCATTATTTATACAAAGTTCATATGTAGAGACCTTGCAATGCATTGCGGCCTCCGGCTGTCTGGCTGATTCGCATACACATGACCAATCCTAAATGTTTGGTTTTCTAAAAATTTATATTCGAGCTAATTATGAGATGACAGATCAAAGCGGCAACAGCGCTTAGCCGGCGTAAGTCACGAGCTGACAACGTCGCGTGTAAGTGACATGTAACTGTTATCTAATCTGCGGCTATGTGTGTCACACTGTCAGTGTACACTCACACACTGACATAAATTAACTAAAATTTCGATGTTATTTTCGCTATTAATCCAGTGTTTTCTTCAACCAAATATGTGTTGACGCAAATAAGGACCAATATAAAAGCCAACAAGAGTCATTTCAGTATAAAATTATACCCTGTTCGCCCATATTTGTGCTAATACGTTTGTATGGAAAAGCGACCACCAGGCCAGTTTACCATTACTCTGAGCCGTACATTACCCCCTTTAATTTCGGTTAAGTCAACACTGCTTTTGTTGACATCGCGTTATCAAGATACTAAATTCTTGTCTCATTTCGCGGAACCATCTTTGTACTATATATTTTGTGATCTTTACAAACATACATACATAGACACACGCCTTTTTCCAAGAAAGGTTAGGCAGAGCCTCAATTAGCCTCTTTTAACTGTGGGTTGCACCATCGTGGAATATAGGCGTGACAAGTGGTGAGCTCATCGTCGCCATTCCTTCCCACGACTGACTCAGCTAACGCTTTGTTCCAGTAACATTCCGTAATAAGCCGGCAGCCAGGGCCCATCTTATACCAAGGAAAATTACCTAACAAGTCCGGGTAATCCCTTAGTCAGCTTTTACGACATCCACGGGAGGAGACGGAGGGGTTTATTCTTAGGCCGGACACACTACCTCTATTCAAATAATCCTATTAATATTATAAACGCGAAAGTTTGTAAGGATGGATGGATGTATCTTTGTTACTCTTTCACGTAAAAACTACTGGATGGATTTGGATGAAATTTGGAATGGAGATAACTGGACTCCCGGAATAACACATAGGCACATTTTTATCCCGATATTCCCACGGGATCGCGACCCACGCGGGTGAAACCGCGGGGCGCTGCTTGTTACTAATAAAGTTAGATAAGCCGCATTTTTATCAAAGGTACGTCCGATAATTATATTTGTCTTCTGGATTTATAGTCGCAGCATGATCATCAGCAGTCTTTAGACGTCCACTGCTGCTCCTCCATAGCATGCAAAGGGGGGGGGGGGGGATTTACTTATTTTATATTTGGTATAAATTTCATCTTTAACGATTTCTGAGAAAAGGAGTGAGGACAACAAAGTGATCCTTAAAGGTTCCGTTTTTCTTGTTGAGGCACAGAACAATACAAAAAAAATAAGTTCGATTCCCATAACCATTTATTGCACCTTCTTAACGCTTCTATGGACTATCCTCTTGTGCCTGCTGACGCAGCCGGCCGTGCGGAAGGTCTTGCCGCAGTCGGAGCACGTGAAGGGCCGCTCGTCCGTGTGCGTCATGTTGTGCACGCGCAGGATGTCGAGCGTGTTGAACCGCTTGCCGCACGTGTCGCACTCGAACTTGCGCTCGTTGGCGTGGTACACGAAGTGCTTGCGGTACTGCGCCAGAATGTGGAAGGTCTTACCGCACACCTCGCACGTCTTGCGCGGCGTCGGGTCGTGTACCGCCTTGTGGATGATCAGACCACTTTTGAATTTAAACTTCTTATCGCAAACTTCGCACGAATATTTTTTTTCTATATTATGTGTGTCTAGATGGCTTATTAGGTTCTTAGTATTTTTACCGCAGACTTCGCATATCTTCCAGTAGTCGTATCTAGATTTTCTAATCTTCTTTTTCCGCCTGATACTTTTTTCTTTTTTGACCGTCGATTTTATTTCTTCTTTAGATATTATCCGGACATTTTCTTCTTTCGTCGTTTCAAACTCCAGCCCTTCCGTTCTTTCCGTGTCGTCGTCTGCTATATTATCATCCTGAAAAGTTACCTCTTGTGTGCTTTCCAGTAATTCTAACTTGATTTTTTTCTCTGAGCTCCGTAACTGCTTGTCTGCCTTCTGACATTTCCGTCGAAACTTGTACGCGTTTTCTAATTCTCGGAGGCAGGTGTAGCATATTTGAGCTGGTAGGTTATCTGACACCTCCACCTGCAACAAATTGGGACAATGAACTATACGTACCAAGTACACAGAAACATCTCTATCTCAACAAACAAACATTATCTCTTGTATACGAAGTTTTTCGCCTATCCCAGTCGGAGTAAGAATCCGCGATAAAGGCTTGACCTAGTGCAGTCATTTCAATGTAAACACAGCTACTATTAATTTTGTAAATAACATATTTTTACTCAAGTTTTTTGTGTAATATACTACACCTCGATCAAAGAAACGGTGATTTTCTGATTTCCATTCACTGCGTCTCATAGTACCTATATACTTTTAAAAACTATTTATCATGAAATTACATAACTCCCCACAGATTATGATGATGAAATTAGTATTGGGACGCAAAACTACTCTAAGCACTGCTGATGTACAGTTGATGTACCTATATCACGAAGTCCGCTCTTTTTTGCTTTCAGTTGCCTTGCTGACGGTACTCGCTGACAAAATTAGACGTGAACACAATAACCATTAGTGACCCGGACCGCGTCACGGCCGAGACTAATTGCTCCTGAGCTTACGCACACTAAAATAATGTGCGTTTGCATGCACTATGATGACAATCATAGCCAAACAGACTTCGTGAAATACTACCAATCTCTTCTATTCACCATCTACGAGTAGTACGAGTAGTTCCGTTGTACATCTTCCGTCTCCATCGTCAGATTAGCTCGCCATAATTGTATTGTCATCGGAACTTTTCCTTCAGCTCAATCGGATAACGGAATCGCAATATTCATACCGCACAAACATACAAGCAAAATAAAAGATTTAATAATTAATTATTGGGCCGTACACGATGGCCCAACTAGCTGGCACAGTGTGTACATGGGTGCTTGGCGTAGTTTTGGCGTTGGCGGCCAACGTTGCCGCACCAGCTATGCCGTGTCGGTTTTTCATCAACACATCAAAGGATCTTGAGTTTGTTCACACGTTGGAGTGTTTTTATCATTGCAAAAGTTTAGGTAACGTTTGACCCTGCCACTGGCCCTATGTTGGGCCTACGTGTAAACGGTATCATGAATGGTGGCCTAGCTATTGGCCTAGCGTGTCCAAGGCTGCTTACCTCAATTCCACCGATCACTTTAAGCTTGGCCGCCAAATCCGTCCCATCACCGTCCTTATGTTCAAATATATGTACACTCGCGCCCATATCGGCGCATGCTCTGCAAGGGTTGTTCACTTCGAAAGACGCCTCGTACTTCGGCTTGAGTTCCAACTTCTGTTTCAGGTCAAACAGCTTCATATCATCTTCATAATCATCGTCATAGTTATGGTATTCTTGTTTGGTGCGTTTCTGTTCTATCTTTGGTGATTTTGGTTTTTGCGTGTATTGTTCCAACGCTTCGTAGTACGGCCATTGCTCGGTAAGTATGCCTTTGTTTTTGAATTTTCTTTTCCACTGCAACATTAAACTGACCTTTATTACCACAACACAAGGTAAACTTTAGACTGAAGCATGAATGAATTAAAATGTTGTACCTTATACATGCATTATTGAAAACGTAGGTAATAATACTACACATCAGTATTAAGAGAACCTACAATCGCCATCAGAAGATACGTCAAAAGGATGATGGGCATTTTGTTTGGAAATAAAGCAGCGCAGACTCGAACCAATCATGTGATAATAAATAAATAAAATAAATAAAATCTATAATGCTGCACATTTCACACAACATTATCTAGCCCCAAGCTAAGCAGAGCTTGTGTTATGGGTACTAGATAACTGATATACTTAATACAACATATTACATAGATAGATAATTTTTATTATACATAGAAAACACCCAGAATACCCTGAACAAATATCTGCAGATCGCACAAATATTTGTTCCGAGGCGGGAATCGAACCCGCAACCTCCTGTGTTGCAGGCCAAGCTTCGCCCGCCGCGCCACAGAGGTCGTCTAATGGGTTATGTATGACCTGAAGTTACATGCCTCATATTTAGTTTGTCTAAAAGCGAGTTCTATAGCTTTCGGAAATTCTCCGTTGTGTGCCCGGCCCAAGAATAGATAGACCCCTCCATCTCCTCCCGTGGATGTCGTAAAAGCCGACTAAGGGAATACATTGAAGATTTGATGGGATAAGATTTGTCCTGGCTGCTAGCTTACTTAAGGACTGTATTATTACTGGAAGAAAGCGTTAATTCAGTCGTGGTAAGCAATGGCGGCGATGAGCTCACCACTTTTAACGTCTATATCCCACGATGGTGCAACCCACGGTGAAAAGAGGCCCATTTGAGGTTCTACCTACCTTTTCGGGAAAAAGGCGTGGGTCTATGTATGTATAAAGTTACATACCTCATATTTAGTTTGTCTAAAAGCGAGTTATAGCTTTCGGAAATTCTATATCCCGGACGATCGAGATTAGGTTAGATTATAAAATGCGTGTGGTACATCACACGCCCGGGTAGTTGCTTCACAGACTCGACGGCAAGAAGTGTAGAGCAATATTTGGTCACTCGGGTTGTACCGCTATTTCTGACGGCAACAACATCTCAGGTATACAGGTCCTTATGGCTAAGTGGCGATGACTTCCAGACAACAGCTGGGTGTGGAACGCAAGTTGCTTACCCTAAACGTTCTGCACAAGTAAGACCAAATCTCCGGCAGGTCCAACAGACTGTGGTCCAGCGGTATGCCAATGCACCTCAATCTTTTCTCCACTTCCCTGTTCAAAATAATAATTATGAGATTAAATAAAGAAATATATAAGCTGTGGTGTGTCTGGTCTAAGAATAGACCTATCCATCTCCTCCCGTGGATGTCGCAAAAGCCGACTAAGGGATTACCCGGACTTGTTGATAATATACGTTGGTATAAGATTTGTCTTGGTTTCTAGTTTATTATATAAAGTGTATTCTTGAGGAAAGCGTTAGCTGAGTCAGTCGTGGGAAGAAATGGCGGCGATGAGCTCACCATTTGTCGCGTCTATGTCCCACGATATACGACGATATATACGAGTAGTAGTAGAGCTTTTTTGTGAAAGAGTTCGCCCGGGGAAGTTTTATCACCATACCTATTTCTGCCGCAAAGCAGTAGTGCTCGCATTGCTGTGTTCCGGTTTGAATGGTAAGGGTGCCGGTGAAATTACAGGCACATGAGACTTTTCATCTTTAAGTCTCAGGGAGGCGGGCGCGGTACAATGCCTCATAGGGTGCGTCCTAGGTGGACGTGACCTATGAGGTAATGTACTGTTCATAGGCAGAGGTTACCGCTTAACATCAGGTGGGCCATCTGCTTGTTCCGTCATTCAAGTAGTATAATAAAATAAAAAAACGGATACGGTATATATTATCCTTATCCATTATCCTTTGTACTAGTATTTCTTTTCATATTTCTATTAGTATTTGTACACCATTTCTATAACTATAGTATATATTATAATAGTTTTTTGTAGTCTATTGATACTAAATACCATTTGAACTACTGCTTTTTACGATGATGGTAAAATACATACCTCCAACCTTCATTCCGATCCCTGTTGGAGTATTCGAAGACATGCTCGAGATCCGTTCTGGCGCTTATGAAGTTGAACACCCATTCTTCTAGCCCTGGTACAACGTAAACAATGCATGAGCTCTCCAAGTTACTTCCGCAAGTTAGCGCCACTGAGGCATGGTACAGGAAGTAGGAATAACTGAACGCGCAAATAGATAGATAGATAGACAGATAGATAGATGTTTATTTGTATCTCCAATCACACACGTACATACAATTAACATAAACGTAAATACATTCTATTGTTTTCACGATACGAGCGTGCTCGGACCGAGTGTGCAAGTATGAGCAAGTATTACCTTTCTCTCACTCTCTCTCGGTAACATTTTGATGATGCGATCCCAATAAGCTTCAAAAAATAGAACACAATTCTAGTGCACTCTGATTGGATGCGTACATCCGACTGCACTCGGATTATATGCTTACAAGATCTGAGTAGCGTCCGACCGAGTAGGACTCTCGTACAGTTTTACTCAATATATAACTGCTGACGTTCTGTGAGGAGAATGTATGATTGTTTGTGCTTGAATGTTGACATGAAATTCTGTTTACCTTTTTGACATCTGTTTTTATTTTTGAATGTGATTTACCTAATTTTTTGTGATAAAACTTTGACATGCTTTTTATTTTAATCTTTATTTAATATGATTACCCAATAATTGGTTATATTTTAAAATTCTTATTGTTTAATTTAATATGTTTACCAAATCATTGTTTATATTTTTTAAATTCTTATTTTTAATTTAATATGATTGCCTACCTATGTTAATTTTTATACTTATGTAAATTCATTAGTGTAATTGGCCTGTGCCGTTCTACTTGAATAAATAAATAAATAAATAACTCGTCCCGATGATACACCAATTTCTATAGCGCGGGAACCTTCTTTCTACCAATAGCAGTTGCGCGCTAAAATCTTGGGCTGTTATTGGTTAATCGATTTCACGGCAAAATAACGGCCGGTCGTTCATCATTCGACTCTTAGATGTGAGCGGGACAGAGCTATACAGCGTGTCAGAGCTATACTATACGCTCGGCTACTGTCGGATACCAGTCAGCGCTTTTCTGCGCAAACGAAAACAGTCGATCGGACTTATATTTTGGGTAAAGCTGTAAGCATCGTGAAAAGCTTACGCGTACAGTTGTTCTATCTCACGATGTCCGTTCTCTTTTTTTGCTTTCTTTAGAGCTTAGTTTCCATGCTGACGGTACTTGGTGCCGAAATCTGCCGTGAACACAATAAGCACCAGTGACCCGGACCGCGACACGGCCGAGACTAATTGCTCCTGAGCTTACGCACACTAAAACAATGTTCATGTGCATGCACTATGACAAACATATGATAAAACATCCAAACGGACTTCGTGAAATAGAATATTTGTAGTAGCGTACTCACTTTGGAGCTGCTATTAGATGTATTTATGGCAACACTTATTCCCCTCACATACAGCCACTTGAGATATATAAAGCGTGCAGGTACTTACAATCAACGAGAGGGTTGAGGCTGAGTTTTCCGTCGCCCAAATATAGCTCGAATAAGTTGTAGTACACCCATGAGGTGTTATTGGTCGCTTTCGCCTTCTGGTAGTCCTGATTGAAAAGTTGAAATATTATGTACCAGTTGCAATACTAGTTAGATCAGTAGTACTACTGATCCAGAGGGGAAAAGTTTATAGGCCTAGCTACTACCTAGCCTAAATACTGAGGATATCCTCAGGAGGACAATTATCTTACCCATTTTAAAGCTTCACTGAAAGTACAATGAATTGAGACTGAATTATAAATCATCAGAAAATGGATATGACCTTTTTTTTTTTTTTTTTTTACCAAAAAAAAGTCTTGCGTTTGGCTACATCTCACCTGATGGGAAGTGACGATGAGGCCTATTTAAGCACGCTCGCCTAGAAGATGCCTATTAACTCTTCTTTTGAAGACGCCCAAGTTGTATGATAAAGGGAACAAAGAAGCCGAAGAAGTTTGAGAAACGGTTTGTACGCGACGGTGGTATGTCAACAACAAAAGGATGAAACGCCTCTCCACGTCTGGTCGTCAGGTGGCGGAATGGAGACGAGGGGATCAAATCGTGCAGCTCCTGAGCACACTCACCGAAATGTATGCGGTAGAAAATACACAAACACGCAACTCTTCGACGATGATCTAGTCTCGATGTCATATGTCACAAATGGTATTTTACTCAACTGCCAATACATCACGGAAATGTGAAATATAGGTACCTATAGAAATGTGACCGAAACTTGAAGGCTTCAAAGTTTTTCTGATAGTTTTGGCTAGAATTGTAGGCTAGCATAATAGACGCGTCTACAACTCTAATATATGGTCGCAATAATCGAAATTTTCAGTCAATTTACAATAGTCTCGATTCGGTTAACTTAAAGTGTCGTTTTAAAATAAATAAGAGAATTGGTATTTTGATCTGATGTTAGAGACGATAAATGGACAACAAACAACAGTCAAAGATGAACTCCTCGGTGATTAGACAGTAGACTTACCAGACAGTGTTTGGGTTCATTTTGATCAGGTCTCAGAATAAATGCCAAAGCGCTTGTTTTGAAAAAGATCTAACTAAATAAATAGGCTAGTATTTTTATTACTCACACTAATTATAGTCGCCCATTTTCTGCAAGCTTCCCTTGAACTAAGCGTGTTTGGGAAGCCATATTCATTCCTCAGAATTACTACAAATTCTCTGAAAGCAAAAATATTATCAATTATGTAGGTATTTTATTTTTGATATTTGTTGTAGATTCTTGTCAGTATTCTCTAAAGTAACCTATACCATGCTAATATTATCGCGAACTCTTTCTAACAGACTGAAATTAAAGGTACCGCGAACATTTGATTGGCTGGTCGTCATTTTAGAAGGTTTAATTTTAGATAAAAGAAACATCGGATTGTAAATTAAATAGACTTAGGCCCCCCGATTTATTTTTGTTCCTTCTCGCTTTGGTCTAAAAGCTTGTCGGTTCGTCCAATTCAACTTTAAAATGAGCCAGAGCCCTCGGTTGGAATTCGGAAAATTCCGCTTTCCAAACGAACAGATGAAAATTCCTAAGACTTGTTTCAGGAAATACATGTTTTGAAAAAGCCTCAAATGTTTTTTTTATTCATTTACAATGATCATACATGTGCCAGGTGCCTATATAGGAGATGTTTTCTTTATTTTGAGGCTTTTACAAAATATGTTACTCAAAATTTATAACTTTAAAAAAAAAGAGAAAAAAAAAAGAAGATTTGCGAACCAGGTATGTAGCGTAAGGCGAGCGTGAATGGGACAGCTGGAAGACGAAGACCTCGGCGAACGTATTCAGACCGATCACGTTCTGGAGACCCCTGGTACCCTTAACCGACGAGCATATATGAAGAATGTGATGAGAGTGAATGAAGCAAGTGGAAATCCGTGGTCTCTGCCAACCCCTCCGGAGAACAAGCGTATGTTCATAAATTTAGAGAATTCTGTAGAATCGCCATTCCAAAACTAAGCTTCAACATAAAGATTATAGAGATTGTTCTTACTTCCAGGCCTGATTCTTTTCTTTGAACAGCCAATCATTTTGTAGTCTAACTTGAATAAAACTCTCTGTTATATTTTTGGTCCCTGAAAACAAACAAGATACATATATTCACCCTTACCGACTGGTGGAGTGTATATTACGACCTCTGTGGCGCGGCGGGCGAAGCTTGGCCTGGGACGCAGGAGGTTGCGGGTTCGATTCCCGCCTCGGAACAAATATTTGTGCGGTAGCAGATATTTGTTCATGGTGTTCTGGGTATTTTCTATGTATAATAAAAAATATCTATCTATTTAATATATTATATTAAGTATATCAATTATCTAGTACCCATAACACAAGCTCTGCTTAGCTTGGGGCTAGATAATGTTGTGTGAACTGTCCAGCATTATTTATTTATTTTTTATTATATACATAAAGTGCTATAGTGTGGGGAGAGTGTTATAGACAGATTTAATACTTGGGAGATTATGGATATATCCTTCGTGCTTCGTCGTCAGCCGTATCGTCACTTACCAACAAGTGAGATCGCGGTCAACGACGGTCTATTTTTTTTTTTTCACACGACCTTCCTCTGTTCAAAAGATATCATGCAACCTCAACGTTAAGTAAAGCATTATCAGAAGGGATATAAAGTTGTATGAAACTCCCTAGGGAATTAAAGTGTTTGAATTTGGAACGTCAAATTCGAATGGAAACTTGTGGAAAACTCGAAGTAAAAAAATGACCACATGAGAAAAGACACAAACATCCCCACCAGGGATGCCGCGAAGGAATACGTGCAGGAGAGGTACCCTACAAAACCTGATTTATCACTTTGTCACCGTGATTAATATGACATATTAAACCTTTCTAGTACCACAGATAAAATAATAATATACAGTACAAAGAGTCTCGGAGCAAAGTTGCAGACAGACGTACGTACGGACATAGCGAAACTATATAAGCTGGACCGTCTGCCAGTTCTTCAGTGATTTGCATTCAAAATGGTGTGTTAGCTCCGACGCGCACTGGAGATTACTCCAGTCCAGTTCAGTGTATGATGCGCGAATATGTTGCGCCGCAGAGGGAAAACATAACGGGCTTCACTTTTGTTAGAGCTCGATTTAAAATTTTACTCTCCATCTATTTGCGACCCACGGCCCATAGGGGGGTGCACAAAATACGTAACGGAACATAACAAATAAAGAATATACTCTTTTTTTGGACTAAAACCTGGCTCTTGTCAGCCTCTTGGCCTAGCACTCGTTAGCTAGAGGCCAGACTCATACGTATATGTACAAATTTTATACATATATGCCCAAGTCCTATACAATAATAGTTCTTTCGTTCAGGTTAAATTCTACTTACAATTAAATTCGTTCTCTTCGTCATTATTATCTACATCGTTCCTTTTATTCTTTAGGCCTTTCATCATCGGGATAATCATGATTTGGTGCGACTCCGCCTCTAACGCGATCAGTTCCTCCTGTTCGTATTTCTTGTAGAAGTCTAGCATCGTGTCGTACAGCGCCCATTCCGTCGATTCCGTTATCTTCTTGACCCGAAAACGATGCTTTCTCTGAAAAAGATATAACAATACATTGAGATACATTGACGCAATATATACCATAACAAAATTGTATAAGGTCAAAAAATCTATACATTGAAAATAATTTCCCAAAAAACCAGTCACAGGGACAAACAAAACATGAATCGAAAGTTTTTATAATCCTTCTCCGTCAGTCTTCATGTTGTCATATCACGCAAAAACTACTGAACCGATTTTAATGCGACTTTCACTGTTCGTAACCTCCTGGGTGGATAGGGGTTTTTTACAATTCATTAGAAGCCAACACACTAGGTAGGTTATTTTTTTATAATGATACATTCAGTTTATTGTCTTTCTCGTAGCGATCTAACCACGGCATAGCGGCAATTGGCAGGCTAACCGCTACCTCACAGAACCGTCAACTGTTGGGGAATATGGTGTGGCCACCACGTACCGGACGATGCGACACGACTCAGTGTGATTAGTCTCGACGGACCGACGACCTTTTAAAGGTGGACGGAGGCGGCTACTTCGAAGCCGACTTTTTTGTAATGAATTTATCTTAATTAACTTCTTTATTTAGGAGTTAAATTAACCGACCGGATTCAAAACACCACACTGCGCTCCAAAACTAAAATCGCCGACGTAGGTGAAAAAGCCGCCCTGCTGAAGTGGAATTGGGCTGGACATGTCTGTCACATGCCTGAAGAGCTGTCGGCTGTGAAATATATACCATCAACACAGATTGGCAAACAATGGCACAGAATCGTAGTGACTGGAGGATATGGGGGGAGGCTTTTGCTCAACAATGGGATGAGTTAGGCTTACAGTAACAGTAACTACAGATACAGGCCTAGCCTAGTTTGGGACCCACTGTATAATGTCTCAAATTTGCATGTTTTTACTTGTTATTGTTATTTTTGTAAAGATCACTGTTTGATACTAAATATTAACCTGTGTTTGTTTCGTAATAAATTGATCTTATCTTATCTTATCTAACTTCCTTAATTTTTTATCATACATCTAGAATGCATAGTAGGTAGATACAGTAGATACTTAACTGCCTGACCTACGCACGAGCGAAGTCGCGAGCGGGTCACCTTCACTATTAATCCAACATGACGACCTCCAAGGTGCGGCGGGCGTGAAGCCCGCTGAGTTTTGAGAGGTGCGGTTTCGATTCCCGCTGCAGGACAAATGTTTGCATGATCTGCCAATATTAGTTCCAGGTCTGGGTGTTGTGGTACCATGTCATTCTTGGTACCATTGACACGGGGGATACTACTGTGGTATCAGGACTGTGTATGTGACTGTTGGGTTATGTATTCACATTGCAATTGCTAAAACGAGTTAACTTACAGCAAACGTCATTTTAAGATGTCGCCATAAATCCTTCATATCTTGTATGCAGCAGTCAAGTGGGAGATCTTGGGAACGCATAGCTCTCTCCACTGCCCTGTAAAAATATCATTGGGCTCGATTATCATTGTAACTGGTGTCTACGTTTCGGCTCACTACTCGAGAGTCAGGATAATGAGTGCAAAATGTAGACGAGGCCCTCTGTCTCTCACCCTGACATAGACAGGACTAAAAAATGTATCAACTTACCGCCACATAGTCTGGGTATCCAGTTTATGTTCCTTCCCTTCAGCTATACAAGTAATCAGTTTTAATCTCCATTCATCAGGCCCTAGAAATAAGAAGTCGGAAAGAGACCAGTTAGTTCATGGCCAAAAACAATTCAGTTTTTTTAAAGTAGAGAACAATTTAAATTCCTGGTCTGAATTTATAGTAGTTTATCAAACTGTTACATAAACGGGGTTATTAAAACACCAGTGTGAAATGAGAGGTTTTAATAAATTCGCACAAGTGTTTTAATACCTAATTATGTGCATTCTGTAGAAGACATGCTATAAAAACATTTTGCATGCCATGTAGCATGTGCGATTTTTCTAGACCATAGATTATGTCACGAAAATGAGTAAAAAAATAATAAAACCTCTTTGGTCTGGCCGTATTGTATTTATAGAAAAAAAAAGTTATTTTATAGCATAAGGAAAACAATACTTTAGTTATTTTTTTGGCTTGTTTTAATGACCCTTCTTCAAACTTGAATAGGAGCGAAGCGTCTGCAAAGTGCCTATCGTATCAGTAAGTAGTTAGCTCAAGGTGTAGATACAAACGAAAGAACTTACATGATTCAAACTTATCCAGTATAATTTTCTTGCCATAATGTTTGTCAAACATTTTGTAATATTTCCAACTCTTTTTTCTGTTTTTCTTAGCAATTCTATATGTCTAGAAGTAAAAATAAACTAATCAATCACTGATAAAGTCTTCAAGTAAATAAATATAATTATGTACTCAGTACAATACTATTGAAACTGTACAGTCATGGTGCAGCTGTAATAAATACACATACAGTCATCACCCTGTAGAAGTCCACTGCTGGACATAGACCTCCCCTACAGAATGCTGCAACAAATGGTCTTAAACCACCTCCATGCACAGACTTGCGGAAAGTCCTCTTAAATGTCCTTGGTCCATCAACTGTCAATTGGTCATCCTTCCTACACAGTGTCATCCGGTTTATTTCATCCACTTTTATTCTCCAACATTTTTCAGTTCTGCGAGCTATATGACCTCCCAATTGCCACTTTAACTTGCTTATTCTGAGGGCTAAGTCCCGTGATCTTGGTTCTCCTACTGATTTCCTCATTTCGTATTAGGCACATTACGAAAAACAATAGAAAAATACTTACATCCCAGGTGTATGACCATTTCTTCCTGACATGGTCAATAGTCATCTCTTCAGGGAATCCATTCTCCTGAAGTATTTTATAGAATTCACTGCAAATATTTGGATTTTTTTAAAATTCTAATAGCTTGTATTTATATTCTAAATAATCTGATGATTCTTATATATAATATATTATTATATTATACCGATAACCAAGCTAGGCCAACAAACTATGCCTATGAGATGGACTGAAGCAAAACTATAATAAATTCACTCTCCGCCTACATATATTGACAAAATATTGGTGCCTAAATATACATAAATATTTAATATTTATTTATATGTTATGAGAAAATTAAGGACCATTTTAAACTATGGCCCTATGAGTGAAGTGGCATGTGGACGGATTAGAAAAGAGCCAGGGCAAAGTCTAATTAGAACAGAATTGTATTGTATCTGGATTGTACTCACGCCCAAGGTTGTTTCCTCTTTTTGAAAAGCCAATCGTGGTCGAATTTCATCTGACATAATTTCTTGGTAAGATCAGTCGTCCCTGAAATCAATTTTTGCTCAATTTAAGATTTTACACACAATACGTAAGGTGTACAGCGACTTGGATACCTTTATAATCAGACTTACAAATAAATGGTTTTTCTTCCATGATAGAAGCAGGCAGGCAGGTATGTAATTATGCTAGCGTAAAATTGCGAGTAATTCCAAACCAAAACACATGTATATACTGTAGTTTTTGAATAACTAAATAAATTATTATTTTTATGTACCGACCGAGCAACCTTTTGTTGACAAAATTATTTTTTAACACAGAATCACAGAACAGACTATATTATGACAGATACTACGTATTACAAAGGAATTTAGACTTTTACACTGGACATAGAATTTTCGCTATTCTCATTCTAGAATAGAATATAATTCTAGAATATAAATTCCTTATTACCATAGCACAGAATAAATACAGGTACGAATAGAGGGCATCCATGGACTTAGTAGTTTGTATACTAAGTCCATGAGGACATCAATTAAATTTTTCATGAAGACATTCAACCAACTTGTTTGTTACTTGACATTTACCAAAATTGTTTATTCCTAAGAACCCGTTTAAAAAAAAAAGACTCCAATATTTTGATTTTCCTGTCCTAGATTTTTCACGTGGTTTCAAATTATTTTCGGCATGTTTTATTTAGTACATTTCTGAAAATCATACAATTTTATGAGAATGCATCGTCTATTATCAGCTAGGAGTTTGTATCAGAACGGTTTTCACGGGATAACTTCGCCAGCCAACAGTGCCTTGAAAAGTAGTGATAACCCAGAAGTAAAATGTTCTTTTTGCCGGAGAATCCTAGGTCGCCAACATGCAGGTATATATTTCCATACCTGTTTCGTATCTAGTCTTACTTATAAGAATCATTCTAATATCTCGAAACGAATACTATACATGTCTCGAGGTTAGTTGCATAACTTTTCGGTATTCTTCCAGACAGCGTATTTGCAACGCGATATCAATCAACGAAAACGGTTAGCGCAGTCAGATCCCCTCGTAAAAAGAAGTACAAAAGCTACAAGAAATATGGAGAGCTCCTTGAAGGTTTGTATATTGTTTACAAAATGTTTCATAAAAATGTAAACAAAACATAACATCTGATTAACTTGCAGTTGGTGGACAGGCAATGACTGAAACAAAGGTATCAATAAGCAAACTACGTGCTGTGCACCTCTCAAAACTGGCTTCCAGTTCAGTGTCGTTGGGCCAGCTTCACCAGCTAACCACTAAACCAATGAAGAAAGCATCTGATGTGGAAGTAGACCCTGAACTACTCAAAACGGTTAGGGAGAAGATCTTGAACAAATTTTCCCCACCCGTGATCAACCAACAACAATTAGAAGATGATAAATGTGCATTGGTCTTCACCACACATCAAATATCAAATCTAGAAGATAGAATTAGAACTAAACAATACCTAGAAATGGCTAAAGAGAGTTATTACAACTTTAGAAGAGCTACTTTATATGACCAAAGATTGCAAGACTTGAGGTATGCAATAAATGAAGGTTTGACTCAAGAGTTTGACTTGGATAATGCATCTGCGGAGTTGGAAGATGGATCAGTGAACCCAATACCTAGAAGTCCACATGCAGTGTTCAGAGAGTTGTTTGTTGACAACCAGTTGGACAGTTACGACCAGGAGCTTATGACACACATTACCAATATGCAGTGAGTAGAATCTAACCTATTATAGTCTGTCCATTAGTATACTACAAGATGTTTGGACTTTGGCAATTTTGGTTTATACATAGCAATGTTTGATTTGGCCGGGGTGTCAGGCCTTAGAATAGATCCCCACAAACGGATTGCTGATTACTGTATTGGTGTCGCAAGCTCAGCTGGGTGCTGCTGCCTATCCTCCGATGTAATCCCATAGTAAACTTTTACGACAACCTATTATTATATATAATATTCTATGGGCGAGGCCTCGTCCAACAGCGGATTCTAATGGCTGACGACGATGATGATGATGGTGATAGCAAAGTTTCAGTAGACTGAACCTTTGTGCATATGTATAGGTACTAGTATTGTATTATGTTATCTGGGGTATAGCCTAAAATCTTGCTGAAGATCCAAGTTATCTAATAATTAAAACTCCATTCAAATTAATTCTGTAGTTTTTGAGTAGGAGAGTTACAATATGAACACCAACTTCTTATCTATAAGAGATTATGTTGAAGAAGTTTTTCTAAAAAAGAAATGGTTTTGTTTTCAGAGCCCAAGGCATTTCCCACCCCGCCATAGAAGACATATACGATGACAGTGGTTTGCACCATGAGATCACTGGCACTAGAGATGAGTTGGAGTGTGATATCCTGGAGCCTGCAAAGGTCAAAGGACTAAACATTAAGAAGGCGTAAGTTTCTAATCGTTCTTAGTTCACTGGTTCTTTTCTGATCACATTGTGTTAGGTCAGTTATCAGGTTTAGGTAGGTATGGCCATAGGTGATAAATAAATAAATAAATAATGCAGGACAGTTCTGCTAGCCCCAAGCTAAGCAGAGCTTGTGTTATGGGTACTAGATAACTGATATACTTAATACAATACATTACATAGATAGATATTTTTTATTATCCATAGAAAATACCCAGAACACCCTGAACAAATATCTGCAGATCGTACAAATATTTGTTCCAATAAAACCAGGGTGGTGTTCTGGTGTACTTCGAAAAGGCTACGTTTATGAAATTACAAGTCTTTAAAGTTACCTACTATTTTAGCTCTACTATTCCATCTTCACAAAATTACTAAAATCCAGCAGTTATGTTTTGCGCATCTGTACGTGCCAAATTGATTTTTCCCGTAACTCTACCCCTTTCTGTTGCTCACATACATTGTTAGCGAGAGCAAGAAGGCACTATTACTGTAACAGCTACCATGTACTCATACCATGTTTCGGGCAAATAAATAGATTTCTGTATATCCTTTTAAACCATTTTCAAAACTGATGCATGAAGTTTGAAAAACCAGTTTTGGAGTTGGTTTAAAAGCCCAGGACTATTGTGGTTCCATTACCAGGACCAGCCCCCCAATTGCTGTCATAAATGACAATAGGGAATGCTACTGTAGGGATTATGGTGAGGTATGCCGCAAAATTCCTAATCATACATTTGAGTAACTGACTAAATCAAGCACAATATTCAGATTACAAATATGCATGGAATACTACATTATAATTCCGAGAGATCACTGTACCAGAAACAAGATAGTACAATATTTCCTTGATATTAAAAAACAAAGTTACCTCTAAATGTTGGGTAGATTCAATTGTTTATTAAAATGGTGCATATTATTGGGTAAAACATTAGATACATAGAATCAATACAACAAAGCCGAGGGTTTACTGTAGGGGTTTTGTAAAATTATCTATATTTATGGCATATTCAATAAAAACTGCTATTCGAGCGGCGCGAGGTGTTTTTTTTTGTATGAAGATTTTTGCCTGGATTAGGCATAGCCTTAATAGTAAGGGCTGTCCATAACGTATGACATTGCAGAAGTCTAGAAGTTCCTCTCTTCAAGCTTTAGAAGTTTTAGGGTTTGTTGACAAAATGTATGTACGTATGTCCCCATAGTTGCACCATAACTGAGTATAGTTAGTAATTATGCTTCCGGTCCTCTGAGATTTGGAGTTGATGCCATGATATGGTTTCCTGATTGAATCGACAGCAAACAAGCGGCGATCAAACAGAAGAAGAAAGTAATGCGCGAGAAACGACGCGCCGTCCGCGAGTCAAACATGAAGCAAGATATCAAAGCGATGGAGAGACGAGGGAAGCAGGATGCGCTGCACCGGCTACTGGCTGCTCACTTGCAGCTGCTGTGCTCATTGAATATGATTCATGAGGTGAGTAGACAGCACCACTGTCGATTCTTTTACAAAACGACGCGCCGTCCGCGAGTCAAACATGAAGCAAGATATCAAAGCGATGGAGAGACGAGGGAAGCAGGATGCGCTGCACCGGCTACTGGCTGCTCACTTGCAGCTGCTGTGCTCATTGAATATGATTCATGAGGTGAGTAGACAGCACCACTGTCCACCACTGCAGAAGTGGCCCCTATTCATCCTATTCTCTAAACCTCGCTAAGGGTTAAACATACATACATACACATATTTGTTTGGAACTGATGTTAGAGGGGCTTAGTATCATTTAATACCTGGCTTAGACGGAAGACCAGCGCAGGTTGTTTACAACCTGCATATGCTGAGTTAGAGACCTTTTTGTGACAGCAAATCTGACTATCATTTTGTGTATTTTCATCTTTTATTTTGTTTATATCTGTGTTGTTACAAATAAAAATAATTCTATTCTATTCTATTCTTAGTACTCTAATAACTAAAGGATTACACCAGGGGATAGGCAGTAGCATCTATACGAGTACTCAATACTAATATTGCAAGCACCAATCTTCCTGGCAAGAGTGGTGATTATGGCAAACCCCATTGCATTCTATGAGCGGCGATGGGATGACCTGTGTCGTATAGAATGCGAAATGTAGGCATGAGTCGATTGTATTGTTTGGATATTAAATCAAGTTTATTATCATGAGCCTATGTATATACCCATCCCGTCCTTGCCTACCAAATTTTTTAATTATAATACATATGACATAACATAATACCCCACGGTCCACTAGGATCCCCTGTGTTTTGGGTATCAGGAACTAAGAGTACCATGGTGCCACAACACCCAGGACCGAAACAAAACATTTGTCCTTCAGTGGGAATCGAACCCGCAACTCAGCCGGCTACGCGCCACAGAGATTTATAAATTCTATTAAACATAAATGTATTGGACACTTAGACATTGTATTACAAATATGTATTGTGTATAGCCTGCCAAATTACAATCAAGCAAGTAGCAACCCACCATTGTGCAGAATATGGCACAAATTATTATCAGTCAAGTCTGTCCGATTTTTGATAAACAATGATTAAATGCAGTTAAACAGATAAAAGTTGACCCATTTATGATTCATGTAAAAATCGGCTTATGTCCGCGATTTCGTTTGTTTGATAACTCCTGTGCCTCACTATCATACACTATCATTTTAGGAGAGTTGTTATTTACAGGGGCGTAGAATCGTACAGTATTACAGACAAAAAGGCGCTAAAGTACCGGATCACCCGCGAGTTACTGACATTAAAGTTTACAATGCACTACTACATGGATACGCCAGTATGGTAAGATTATTTATCTATTTATTCAGCATTTATTATTATTTATTTTATTGAATTCCATTCTATATGTCGTAGCCAACTGTTAAATCAGCCGTTTAATTGAACAATATTCAACCCCAATTTTTTTGAACGTACAACAAATTTCAACCCGGTTATAAACAATGTCAAAAAAAGTATAACAAAGTGCAGCTGTTTTCGACTGAAATTTTTATTCAACTTCTAAACGACTTAGAATTTTGTACTTTTTCTTTCACATAAATGTCGGCAGAAGTCTTCAAGTAGAACGTATGATCTGTGATGCGACGGTTTTTCACGTGGCAAATAATTGTTATTCGTGATTTTCACTTACTTTTCGTTCCGTGAGCGCTATTCTGTCACTTTATAACTTACCTGAACTTTAATGAGTTAGAAAGTAACGGAATTGGGCTGTTGCGCGTGCAATTAAACGGCTGATTCAACCAGTTGGCTGCGACATATATACGGTGTTTCCCATCTCTGGAAGCCCAAGTTGCTGTGTATGGGCCAACCCCAGCTGCCCTCTTTACATCTTGAATTTATGTTTCAGGGCTTATTACAAAATACAACTGAGGTCTTCTCATTTATGTCGGAAGATAAAATAGAGCCAAATGCGCAAACCTTCGCCGCCATCTTCGAATGTATTGAGAGAAGTAATTTAGAGAACAAAATCGCATTGCTTGATAAATACCATCACTTTATGGAGACTAAGGTAGATTAACAAGCTTAGATAGATAACATAACATAACACCCAACAATCACATACATAGTCATGATCCCACACTAGGATTCCCTGTGTCGTGGGCATCAGGAACTTCGAGTACCATAACACCCAGACCCGGAACAAACAACTGCAGATCATACAAACATTTGTCCCGCAGCGGGAATCGAACTCGCAACCTTTCGCATCTCAGCCGGCTACTCGCTCGACGCGCTACAGAGGTCGAATAATGGTAGTCGTACAACTATCTGTAAGAGCTCATCCGAGGAAGTACTACCACCATCGCCAGCCTGTATACGTCCACTGCTGGTCGAGGCCTCCGCCATTGAATACAATGGGGAGATATGCCACGCATGGCAGGCGGATTGGTGATCGCAGTTTGGTGTTAAGTACTCGGGTGGATGCTGCTGCCCATCCCCTGATGTAATCCCTTAGTAAGGCTTTTACTTAAACCACGGGAGGAGACGGAGGGGTCTATTCTTGGCTGGACACACCACAGTTTCCTATTCCAGTTCCTATTCCCTATTCTATACTCAACTTATGTTAAGTCTTAGCCTTTTTTCAGGGAATATGTCTCAACGACCTGTTAGACAAAACTAAGTTCGTGAACAACCAGCGAGCGGTGGTCCTTGAAGCGATCAGGCGGTTGGAGCCCGAGTTTGAGCCCCGCTACAGCCCACCGGTTCTTGACTATGACTGTCCTTTACTTAACCATTTGAATGAACCTAACAATAGACAAGGTAAAACAGAACTTTTGAAACTATCATGGTTATGCACATACTTTTCACTAGAAACGGGAAATTTACCATGATTTTCGTGTTTTGATTGTTTCCGATATTTCAGTTCAGTTCAGTTTGGTTTTCAATTATCTGGAGTATGGAATCCTGTGGTGAGAATGTGTAAGAATCAAAAAAGTGTGGTACGTGCTACGCGTCCGAATACCGTTAGTGTTGTGTGTGGAGGTGGAGTGAATTGTGACAATGAAACCGATGGTAGTGGTATCGTTCGTAATAAAAGAGTGAGAAAGAGGGTAGATCGATATATCTGCCAATAACATCTACTCGCAAAGACTTTAGTTAGTTCTCCTGTGATCATGGCGCATGCAACTGTGCCGAAATATCGGGAACAATCAAAACAAATCATGGTAAATATCCCGTTTCTAGTGAAAAGTATGGTAAAACATCTTTTAAGGGTGAATCTATCTGCAGCCTCGCAAGACCACAAGTGTCTGAGATGCATTTGTAAGTATTCTGGAGAGGCAACTTTTGATGTTATGTGGTACCTCTGCCCTCTGCCTATATGAATAGTGTATTATCTCAGGTCACGTCCACCTAAGACGCCCCCTATGTGGCTTGCACTACGAGCGAGCACTACTGCTTTGCGGCAGAAATAGTTATAGTGATAACACTTCCCCGGACGAACTCTATCACAAAAAAGCTCTACTACTACTAAAAAAACAAGTAAAAGTAATTTCTATTATCTTAGCATTAGCAAGTTCGTTTCGTTTCGTTTCGTATGAGGTAGTGCTGCTGGCCTCTGGTGTCGGAGTTTGTCAAGCCGCCCGAGGGCCTCTGACATGGCTTATCGACTATTAGCAAGTTAAAGTGACAATGGCCCTATAACTCGCAGAACTGACAAGAGATGTCAAAAAAAGGTTGGCGAGTTGTGATATGAATCGGAGGACGCAATGTAGGAAGCCACCTCCCCTCACGATGAACAGACGATATTTTAAAGGTAGCACGAAGTCGGTAGGTGGGACCGATAGTCGTGGCATTGTATGTGGAAGGTCTATGTCCAGCAGTGTCCTTCTATAGGCTGTTGATGATAAATTTCTACCATAGTAAAATACTCAGTCAAAAGTTAATAAAAGCATCAAGTTTGTCAGCTCTTACCGCGGGATGGTACAGGCTAGTGTAGTATTATTTTATCTGTGGTACAGGTAAACTTTATGTAGAACTTAAATTTAAATAGCTTTAAGGGGTTAATGTAATAATTAATTTGAAGGCTTGAAGAACTCTCCGGCAGAGGGCCTCGTCAGCATAGAAGAAATGGTCAGGAAGGGACAGGAACAGCTGGAGATTGAAATAAAAGGGGAGATCGAGGTCCGCAATATTGATAGCCGAGATGAACAGTCGGAAGCTGTTCTGTTTTGTGTATGTATATATTTTTTTAATTCCTTTTCTTTTTTTTTGGATTACGCGATGGTATAGGCAGCAGCTTCCACCAACCTTAACACCAAGAATTAAACTAAGTGACCGTATCCGAAATACCATACTGCGCATAACACCAAAGTTCCCGATGTGGGAGACAAGGCCGCGAGGGTGATGTAAGTGCGATTGCCTTAGGGCTTAGACGATTGATTGAACTTAGCCCGGGCCAAAATTAGTACGGCATGGAGCCCTGATACAGCCAGGTGGCGTCGCTGCAGTCTACGCATCGGTGGCTAGATGAACACGACGCCTATGCATACGGAAACTGTTGCATAAAACCGCAGTGACCGGCTGAAATACGGGAAGGCCTTTGCCCAGCGATGGGACAGTATGGGCTAATAGTAATAGTAATTTGTATGTATTTTTTCTCAGAGACAAAAACTGCAAGAGGTCGAGAGCGAATGGCGTGAAGTGGTGAAAGAGGCGTTCATACGCAACCTAGGCACTTTGAAGTCACAGAGCTCAGCCTCCCATTGTGCTATCACGCTCTATCCGTATCTAAAGGTTTTGGATGTGAGTATATCAAAGTACCTACTGCAAAGTTCTAACTCCAAAGAACTGTAACTCAGTAATCCTTAGCCTGGCCGTTTATCGCTCAAACCTTATCGAATCACATGGGTGTCTCGTACAACTCGCTTTACGAGATAGTTTTCCCCATGCAAGTTTTGGAATGAGCTTCAGAAGTTTTTCCGCTAAACTACAATATTGACCGCTTCAAATTCGTCTTTTCTTTAGGGCAGGCAAGGCTTGGGTAAATTCGACAAGGCTCTTGTTTTTGCAGATGACACATTATTAATATAATTTTGAAAGAAAGAAAGAAAATAAATTTATTTTTACTAATTTGTAGATGGTAACCGCTTACCATTAGGCGGGCACTGTTTGCAATACATTTGAATATCAAGATGCGGTCGATCTGAAAAATTTGCATTGTAAAAATTACTATGTACAAAATTTGTACCCCGACTTTCATAGGATTGAATCCTGGGTGTGACTAATGGCATTTTCCGACACCATAAGTGGAAGCATTTACAAAATTTATTTTATTTCTATAATGAAATACCAAAAAATGCGATGTTGCCAGCCGGGCAAGGATAACTAGTGTTTTACTGCCGTCACCAATTGAATCTGAATATGCTTGTTTGGCATTGATTTGATGTACAACATGTTCTTGTTCGCAGGAAGATCAGTTTGTAAATCTGATAATGGGCGAGATCAGTAAACTCGTCGACGGAAGCGAAACGTACAGCCCAACCCTGAAACTGCTGCAGAGAGATCTGGGCACGCACGTCTATCACAAGTAAGACATGTAACAGGCTGCAGGCTTACCCGCAAACTGCTATTATATTGGTACAGATACTGAGATGTGTGATGAAACACTAAATGCACTAAACGTTTTGGTTCCACCTTTATAATGTCAACTGTTAAGGAGTGGAACACACTAACGTCGTCTGTCTTTCCAAAACTATAATCTGGGTCTCTTCAAGGCAAGAGTGAATAAATAAATATTGCTGGACAGTTCACAGAACATTACCTAGCCCCAAGCTAAGCAGAGCTTATGTTATGGGTACTAGACAACTTATATACTTAATACAATACATATTACATTTTTTTTTATTATTATACATCGAAAATACCCAGAACACCCTGAACAAATATCTGCGGATCGCACAAATATTTGTTCCGAGGCGGGAATCGAACCCGCAACCTCTTGCGTCGCAGGCGAACGTTGGCCCGCCGCGCCACAGAGGTCGCCTACTAGACCTTTGAGCTCCATCGTTGGCTGCATCGTTCCTTACCAACAGATTGCGGTCAAACGAAGGTTATCAGTGTTATAAAAAACCCAGTGCTGAACGAGGCCGTCCTGTCAGACCCTCGGTCATAAAACTGTACATGACAGGAAGAAAGAAAATAAAACAATATAGAGGCTATTTCGTTGACCAGATTAAGTGCCTATATTCTAGTTGGACCTTATGTTAGTGGCGTTAAGATTCTTTATATTCTAGCTTTTTTTTCTCTTTTCAGATATCAAATCGAGCAGTGCCGTCGTAACGGCGTCCTGGACAAGATGTCGAGTGTGTACGAGCAGTACTGCGAGTGGTACATGAAGCGAGGCGGCGATATGAACTCACGACAAGCGTGGCAGAACCTCATGCACCGCTGCAGAGATGGAGCTAGTCTCGTAAGTATGAACCCTAACTTACTGCTATACTACTTACTTAGGGCTCCAAGTGGCTTGATCGCTGCCTGCTGCAAGTCACATATTTCTAGTCCCACACTCAAGTCAAAGGCAAAAGTATTTTATTCATTAAAATCACAAGGTCTTATAAAAATAAATTGACTCCTGTTCCAACGCGACCGAACCTTGAAGAATCAGGCAAGAAACACAGCTTGGCTTTATTTGATGATCCTTCTTACTACTAGGTGGGGAGCGCCTTTGTAGTGCCTTGAGAACGTGCCGTGATATGTCCGGCCTAAGGGTACTCCCCTCCGTCTCCTCACGTGGATTTCGTAAAAGCCGACTAAGATATTACACCAGGGGATAGCAGCAGCAACCAGGTGGATACTCAACAGCAATACTGCGATCACCAACTATAAGTTATCTTAGTAGCGTAATTAATAATATTCGTTGTTTTGTCAGGACATAGAAGAAACGCCCTGGCCGATGGAGATGCGACAAAACGTTGGGAAGTTCCTCTACAATATCATCATCAATGACGTCAAAATCGATGTCAATATGTTCAAGACTAAAGCTGCCAAAGTGTGAGTACAACTGTCATACTGGTTCTGTCTACCGAAGGTACCATACCTACCTACACAACTAATACATATTTTTTTGTGAATAAACACGTAACGGATGGAATATGCAGATGGCCCACCTGATGTTAAGCGGTAACCTCTGCCTTTAACAATGCGGATGCCGGATAACAATAACGTATAACGTCTTCCTCACAGGTCACGTCCACCTAGGACGTCCTATGTGGCATTGCACTGCGCCCGCCACCCTGTTACATAAAGATGTAAAATCTCATGTGCCTGTTATTTCACCGGCTCCCTTACACTTCAAACCGGAACACAGCACAATGCGAGCACTACTGCTTTACGGCAGAAATAGGAAAATACATACTCAATAACAACCGTGTAATAGTAATACAACTCTACCAACTAAGTACATTATAGTAGCTGCACTAGCCTATTGAGCGCGACTTCGCACGCGTGGTCACGCCCGCAATTCTTCCTTCCAAAACAGTTTTGATCTTCACAACACCAACCAACAACCACGTACCTAGGGCATTTTATTTTGTTTTATTTTATTTTATTGAGGTAAACCAACTGCGTTACAATATATATAGTCCAAATAACAAAATACACAACAATAAGGCGAAAAAAGGGTTACACAAATATTACAAAAAATTATGGATACTAACAAAAAGGCATTATAATGGTTGCCTAGAAAGTCGGTGGATGTAGGCGACTCGGGGCCTTTCGTCGTGGTAACATATTGCGGAGGCCTATGTCCAGCAGTAGCCTTCTACAGGCTAAGAATATACACACACAATACATAACACACCCAACAGTCACATACATAGTCCTGATCACACACTAGGATCCCCTGTGTTGTGGGTATCACGAACTACCTACACTCAGACCCGGAACAAATATTTTCAGATCATATAAACATTTACCCGCAGTGGTAATCGAACCCGCAACCTCTTGCATTTCAGTGGGCTACTCGCCCGCCGCGCCACAGAGATCATCGAATGAAGATATATGTTGAGCTGCCAAGTCACTGCTGCATGTAAAAGGGGTTACGTTTTGATAACATTAGTTATTACATACATACATAGACACTCGCCTTTTTCCCTGAAGGGGGGTAGGCAGAGCGTCAATAGGCCTCTTTTCACAGTGGGTTGCACCATCGTGGAATATAGACGTGAAAAGTGGTGAGCTCATCGCCGCCATTGCTTCCCACTGACTCTGCTAACGCTTTCTTCCAGTAATAACACATTCTAAAATAAGCTAGCAGTCAGGACAAATCTTATGAACAAGTCTGGGTAATCCCTTAGTCGGCTGTTACGACATCCACTGGAGGAGATGGTGGGGTCTATTCTTAGGCCGGACACACCACATAGTTTGTTATTTCTGCCGCAAAGCAGTAGTGCTCTCATTGCTGTGTTCCGGTTTGAAGGGTATGGTTGCCGGTGAAATTACAGGCACATGAGACTTTTCATCTTTATGTCTCAGGGTGGCGGGCGCAGTGCAATGCCACATAGGGCGCGTCCTAGGTGGACGTGACCTATGTGATAATGCACTGTTCATAGGCAGAGGGTACCCCTTATCATCAGGTGGGCCATCTGCTTGTACCGCCATTCTAAGTAGTATTAAAAAAAAACACAGTTATGATTACTTTAGTGAATATTGTATTTGTTGCGTTCTCAGTAAGAAGCTCCCCGCTGTGTACAAAGTGCATCGCCCCTGGGGTCGCCTGGTGCGCCTGGAGCTGAAGCCGCACCCGGTGCTCGCCCGGCTGTGGAGCGGCGCCGCCAAGCCCGAGCTGAGGATGCGGGCGTCCTTGGCCCCCACGCGCGGACCGCCTGCTCCCTGGACCGGGGTCAACTTCGGAGCGTATTTGGTGACCCCGACACCACTCATAAGGTATCTACTAGTTGAGAAGCTTTGCTCACGAACTGGGAACAAGCATCTAACATACATACATGCATACATACATAGACACACGCCTTTTTCTCCGAAAGGGTGGGCAGAGCCTCAAATAGGCCTCTTTTCACAAAATACCTACAAAACCCTAAAACAAATTCGAAAGACCCCAAAACTATCCAAAAACTACAAAATACAAAAAATCTTTAAAAATCTTACAAATATCTACAAATTACCCTTAAAGTTACTACATCCCTTAAAATTCCGAACAAACCCTTGAAGGGTTTCCCGAAAAACCCCTAAAAGTCCCTGCAACACCTAAAACACCTACATAGACACATGCCTTTTTGTCCGAAAGGATAAGTAGAGCTTTAATGCATCGTGAGAATAATCCTTAAAAACCTATACAACCCCATTTTACACCAGTATTGGAAGCCAGCCAGGGATTTTTCCCTTAGCATTTCTAGGAAATTTGGATTTTTCCCAGTTGTGGATCAAGCTAGATCGTTTTCTTGTCCTCAGAACCCCATATTATATGAATTTCATCAAAATAGAGCAATTTTCGAGATAATCTGTAGATGCAGAAAAACAAACAAGTACGTTTAAGAAATAAAAAACTCGAGAATAGTGGGAGTAGCATTTTAAAGAGCTTCCTGTATTAAAGGCGCCTTTACATTTATTTGTACATTTCATTACGATATTAGTGTTTTATAAAGCCACATGATGTCACATAATGCCCCCACATTACGGGCCGATTATGCTATAATTATGAGCGTTCTTTATTACGTACTAGCTGTCGCCCGCGGTTTTAACCTCGTTATTAAATATTTTATGAGACAAAATGTAGCCTATATCCCTCCAGATGCAGTCTATCTCCTTGGCAAATTTTGTCTAAATCTGATTACCGGTTTAGGCGTGAAAAGGTTACAGACAGAGTTTACTTTCCCATGCTAGTATGTTTGGCACAAACTAAAAAGCTTTTTTGATAATATTTTAATTAATACACAACTAAGGGTCCGTTCCATTAGCTGTATTTTTTTCCAAGAACGCCCAAAATTATTGCATATTATGGTTCCGCTTAGCTATAAACGAATATTTTGAATTTAGGCTTTGTCTGGAATGTAAAACAACAACACTGAGCCTCAGAATAATCTTCAGTTGTTGTTTTGAGTTTGTCAAAAAGTCTGATGTCTAACGAACAACAATTTTTAACCATCGAGTTGGCTGGGTCGAAAGTAGCAAAATTGGGTGGCGTTCTTAGCGTTTTTAGGGTTCCGTAGTCAAAGACAAGGAACCCTTATAGATTCGTCATGCCTGTCTGTCTGTCTGTCCGTGTATGTCACAGCCTTTTTTTCCGAAACTATAAGAGTCCCCCCCCCCCATAACTTCTAAAATAAGAGAATGATAAAACTAAAAAAAATATATGATGTACATTATTACCATGTAAACTTTCACTCAAAATTGGTTTGAACGAGATCTAGTAAGTAGTTTTTTTTTAATACGTCATTAATCGTAATCCATCCAAGAACTTTTATATTATGTTACTTGCTGCTACGGAACCCTTCATGGGCGAGTCCGACTCGCACTTGGCTGCTTTTAATTCTTATGTAACGAGGGTGAACTCATTTACAGTTTTACCCAAAGTATAAGTCCGATCGACTGTTTTCGTTTGCGCACAAAAGCGTAGACTGATATCCGACAGTAGCCGAACGTATAGTATAGCTCTGACCCGCTGTATAGCTCTGTCCCGCTCACATCTAAGAGTCGACCGGCAGCGATTTTGCCGCGAAATCGATTAACCAATAAAAGCGCAATATTTTAGCGCGCGATTGCTACTGGTAGAAAGATGGTTCCCGCGCTATAGAAATTGGTCTACGGCGCAGGTACATCGGGGCGACTTATATTTGGGTAAAACTGTACGAACGACCATAGTATCAGTTGCATATCAAAAGAACCGGCGTTTGTAAATTAAAAGGACATCCAACTGGCAGGCGCTATAATGAGTTGTTGCTCCTCGCTCAGGATGCCGATGTTCGTGATGAACCAGTGGAAGCGCCTCGAAGACTCTCCGCCTGAGCAGCTGTACCCGGCGCTGGACAGCCTCAACCAGCTGGGGGAGGTGCCGTGGGTCATCAACAAGCCTATACTGGACTTACAGCTGAAGCTTTTTAGGTAAACCTCCCTCCAAACTTCAGAAGTCGTAGAACTAAAGTTATTCGCCTTGATGTGTAGAATACGCCCTCCCCGGGCTTATACTCTGTATTTATAACTAGCTGTTACACGCGGTTTCAACCGGATGGGTGCTGGATGATTGGATGCTATTGACCATTCATCCGTGTAATCCCTTAGTTGGCTTTTATGACGGGAGGAGTCGGATTGGTATTTTCTTAGGCCGGATGCACCACGCCACATTCTTACTCATTTTACTACCATGATACTACCTAATTCTCAGAATCAAACCTTTTGCATCGCATAGGTTATTTTAAACATAGCAACAGGCTATTGTTTCTTTTATTAATTAGTAAATAAAATCTTTCAGGTCCGGAGGCAACAAGAAGCTAGACATACCGCCGCCGTCGAGTACGCTCGACACGTCTCGGTTCGACGGAAACGCGTTCAAGCGGCGCCTCGCCATCAGCCGCGCGAGGGGCGAGATGCACTCGCTGTGGTGCGACATGCTCTACAAGCTGTCGCTGGCCAACCACTTCAGGTGAGAACGCGTTCAAGCGGCGCCTCGCCATCAGCCGCGCGAGGGGTGAGATGCACTCGCTGTGGTGCGACATGCTCTACAAACTGTCGCTGGCCAACCACTTCAGGTGAGACACGTTCAAGCGGCGCCTCGCCATCAGCCGCGCGAGGGTAGAGATGCACTCGCTGTGGTGCGACATGCTCTACAAGCTGTCGCTGGCCAACCACTTCAGGTGAGACACGTTCAAGCGGCGCCTCGCCATCAGCCGCGCGAGGGTAGAGATGCAGTCGCTGTGGTGCGACATGCTCTACAAGCTGTCGCTGGCCAACCACTTCAGGTGAGATACGTTCAAGCGGTGCCTCGCCATCAGCCGCGCGAGGGTAGAGATGCACTCCCTGTGGTGCGACATGCTCTACAAGCTGTCGCTGGCCTACCACTTCAGGTGAGAACGCGTTCAGGTGAGAAGCTAACTCGAACCTCGATTCAATCACTTTACCCTCAAAATATAATACTATCCTTTTGCCCGTGGCTTCTCACGCGTGGTATCGGGATAAAGAGAAGTCCCCCCTCTCCCCATGCATCTACCCACACACCAAATATCATTAAAGTCCGCTCATCGGACTATGTATGATTGTTACGAGCTAGGGATCGGGATGAAATAATCACACTAAACACCCGTTACCAAAATTACAACGTTTTAAGAACATTTATTAAAAAAACACTGCAACATTATTTTCTTTAACCATACTGCACTATACTATTCACTAATTACTCTCATATCACTCTCAAGTCACTTGATTTATTCACACTCAAAGCCAATTTACGATTGACTACCTTAAGGCCGTTTGTCCACCACCGCCGTCCCCGTCACGTCACCGAGAACGAGATGACGACGCCGAAGTAGCGACACATACATTTACTATAGCCGCGTGTCCACCACCGCCGTGACGGTGACGGACGTGCGGTGGACACGCGGCTATAGTAAATGTATGTGTCGCTACTTCGGCGCCGTCATCTCGTTCTCGGTGACGTGACGGCGACGGCGGTGGTGGACAAACGGCCTAAGAGCGGTTTCGCACTACTTCCGACCCGAATCCGTTCTGAATCCGTGACTAGTCGTAGAACTATTTGTATGGTAGTTTATGCACTAAATCCGATTTCCGTCATCAGAAATCGGATGACGGAAAATGTACTAGATCAGATTTCCGTCATCAGAAATCGGATGACGGAAATCGGATTTAGTGCATAAACTAACATACAAATAGTTGTACGGCTACTCTTAGAGCGATTTCCCTAATATAGAGCCCGATAAATCTAGAAATAGCCTGGAATTGACCTTTTTTGAGTCACGTTTTCTTGTATGAGATTAGCAGTCTATTGTGTTTAGTTAGTCTATGGCGCTACCAACTCTACATTTATATAGCGCGTCTATTCTTCAACAGATGGCGTTACGAGGCTCTAAATGCGTTTACGCCAGACAGCCGTCGTAACAATATATTTTTTGTTGAACAGGGACAGTACATTCTGGCTGCCTCACAACATGGATTTCCGCGGGCGCGTGTACGCGTGCCCGCCGCACGTGTCCGTGCTGGGCGCAGACACACAACGCGCGCTGCTCACGTTCGCGAGGAAACACCCGCTCGGAGCTAGAGGACTGAGGTGGCTGAAGCTCCATGCTGTCAACCTGACGGGGACCATGAAGAAGCAGACTGTTGAAGAAAGGTACGATACGAGTATCTAGCATTTTTTTTTTTATTTTATTTATTAGGATTTCCAATTAGTATTTTTTTAAATTTATTTATTTTTTATTTTATAAAATAGGACACCCAACACAGGTTTACACTAACACATTCAAAAAATAAAACAAATCAAGGTCTTAATCTTAGTGTTCCCGTAACTAAAGGGCATCACAGCGTGCGCAATAATACAACAAATACAGTACAGTAAAGTAATACACATAACTTAAAAATATAATCAACTAGCAGCGCCCCGCGGTTTCACCCGCGTAAGTCTCGATCCCGTGGGAATATCGGGATAAAAATGTGCCTATGTGTTATTCCGGGAGTCCAGTTGTCTCCATTCCAAATTTCATGCAAATCCGTCCAGCCGTTTCAGCGTGAAGAAGTAACGAACACCCACACAAACTTTCGCATTTATAATATTAGTGGGACTACATAATTGGATGCCTTCCCTGTGCTCACTCTGTAAAGGCAACCACAGCTAACGCAGGTAACTATTTATTTATTTATATTTACTTTAATTAGAACGACAAACAATTATCAATTACACTAATTACAATTTCCTGTCCATCCATAGGTTGTCTGGAAGAGATCGAACGACAAACAATTATCAATTACACTAATTACAATTTCCTGTCCATCCATAGGTTGTCTGGAAGAGATCGCTTTTAGCGATAAGACCGCCCATTGTACATTACTGTTATTGTTTTGTTTATTTTATCTTTTTTATTTTTTATATTTGGTGTGCAATAAAGTGTTAATCTATCTATCTATCTATCTAATTAAAGGGTATCTACATAAAAATAGGTACATTTCAAATTAACACATAATAATTAAATCGAGAATTTAGATACAAAAATCAACCATTCAAAACCAAAGGTCAACTTAAAAATACATAATTCAAACCTAAGGTAGGTAGTCAATAGTTAGGTATATACGGTACGCTTATAAATAACAACGTTAAGAGACGGTGCATACACAGTCAATTTATAATAAAGTGAAAAATAATAATGTCAATGTTAATGATTAATGTCATAACTAAAATTAAAAACAAAACAATTAACAATGCGTAAGTCCATAGTGACAACATTTTGAAAAATACACCAGAGTTTTATACATTGACGAAGCGAAGAAGATAATCGGGACTGTAGATAAATCATAATTATTAACAAAACAAAATCAAAGAATTTTAAATATCCATCATCATCATCGTCATCATCATCAACAGAAGTTCACTGCTGGACATAGGCATAGAATGCCACGAAGAACGGTCTTGAACCGCCTCCATCCAACGACTTCCTGCAACGTTTATAACGTCGTTGGTCCATCTCCTTCCTCTTCTGTCGCTCGTTTTGTGGTCGCCACTCGAGAATCTTTTTTCCCCAATTGTTATCATATCTGCGAGCTATATGGTCTGCCCATTGCCACTTCAACTTGCTAATTCTGAGAGCGATTTCTGTGATCTTGGTGGTCCTACGAATCTCCTCATATTTACAGGAAAAATAGAATAGAAACCAGCGAACGAAAGTAGTTTATTTTAATGATACTATTACGTTCGGGTTATAATATTTCACGAAACTCCGGTTACCAAAATTACACTTCTAATAAAATCACCAGAAAACACTAATTCACTCTTCACTAAGTCTGTACTTCACTACACTGTTCACAATTTATTACTCTCAAGTCTCTTGATTTATTCGTACTGAAAGCCAATTTATGACTCTTCTAGCGAAACCGCTTATATATACGTAATCCTAGTAGTCACCCTCCATTACTAAAAGTATTCAGAAAAAATATCTCGAAACATCCAATGAGGACAGATGATACATGCGTCCTGCTCTAACATAGCAATTCTACGTGTACTCGTCAACAGATGGCGCTAGCAACTTCATATTTCCTATAGCGCCACCACTCTTCAATAGTTATTGGGTCAGTTAATGGGTCGGCGTAACAATACCAGGGCCCAATATTCCACTACAAAACACGTTGTGCACATTTTGAAACGCAGCAAACATTCGGAACGTTTTGGAAGATACGTTGGTGTAACGATCCATCGAACTTTTCACTGAATATAAAATAGCGCGATACCATTTCTTACTCCATCTAAACCAAAACTGTTACGTTCGACCGTTTCAAACGTTAAAAATAGTGCGATTGGAGTACAGAGGCCGTAGACAAAGTAACATTCTAAGAGCGATGTCGCTTGTAGAAAAGCCAACAATGTATGAGATTGACGTAGGCTATCGAAATATCACGTGGTCTATTGTATTGTATTACGACTATAGAAATAATAATAATAATAATAATAATGCTGGACAGTTCACACAACATTATCTAGCCCCAAGCTAAGCAGAGCTTGTGTTATGGGTACTAGATAACTGATATACTTAATACAATATATAACATAGATAGATATTTTTTATTATACATAGAAAATACCCAGAACACCCTGAACAAATTTCTGCGATCGCACAAATATTTGTTCCGAGGCGGGAATCGAACCCGCAACCTCCTGCGTCGCAATGAACGAAATGGAATCACTTCGAACGGTACGGAGGCCTGCAATGCTCTAAGCTGCGTAGCTTTTTTGTGAAAGAGTTCGTCCGGGGAAGTACTACCACCATACCTATTTCTGCCGCAAAGCAGTAGTGCTCGCATTGCTGTGTTCCGGTTTGAAGGGTAAGGGTTTCGGTGAAATTACAGGCACATGAGACTTTTCATCTTTATGTCTCAGGGTGGCGGGCGCAGTGCAATGCCACATAGGGCGCGTCCTAGGTGGACGTGACCTATGAGGTAATGCACTGTTCATAGGCAGAGGTTACCGCTTAACATCAGGTGGGCCATCTGCTTGATCCGCCATTCCAGTAGTATAAAAAAAAAAAAAGAAGCGAATGCCACTTGGCTAGGCCGGCAGTTCTGTCAAGTTATCTAAACCTGTTTGTGTATTTTTTTGCAGTTTTTTTCCCTTTAATTATATAAGTCGTTCATTTGATGTGTCTGCAGATTAGCGTATGCGGAGAGTATAATGGACAAGATCGTGGACTCTGCGGACCGTCCGCTGGATGGGGGAGGGTGGTGGACCCAGTCCGAAGAGCCGTGGCAGACGCTCGCCTGTTGTATGGAGATCGCTAACGCGCTCCGCTCACCTAATCCCGAAGGTAGGCTAGTTCACCAACACGAACGGGCGGGTACTGTAACCAAGCGAATTCTGCAACCTGTCCGGTTTTTCCATTCTTTTATTAACATCTGATTGAGGCAGTATTATTTACATGGCAGAATACATGTGCGGCTTTCCCGTGCACCAAGACGGCTCTTGTAATGGACTGCAGCACTACGCAGCTCTGGGCGGGGACGCGGCGGGCGCGGCCGCCGTCAACCTGGCGCCGCTGGACCGTCCGCAGGACGTCTACAGCGCAGTCGCCGCTAAGGTAATCACAACACGTCTACACAATAGGTCCGTTACAAATAGTTATGCCCTATTTCCAAAATATTAAAGTTGAATATTCGACAGGTTGGAAAGATGAGAATTAAAGTTATTTCTTGTATGAGCACTCTAGTGGGGTGGGTGTAGCCTTTGGGTCAGTTACAAATAGTTGAACCATATTCCCGAAGCAATAAAGTTGGGTATCCAACAGGTGGAAGAGATGCGGAAACGCGACGCGGCAGCGGGCGTGCCGGCGGCGGTGTTACTGGAGGACTTTGTACGGAGGAAAGTGATCAAACAGACCGTGATGACCACCGTGTACGGAGTCACGAGGTTCGGGGCGAGGCTGCAGATCGCCAAGCAGCTCAAAGGTAACTCACATTAAGTCACCATCATATCATCATCAGCAGCCTTTATACGTCCACTGCTCGACGAGGCCGCAATGGGGTGAGTTGACATAATCACCACGCATGTCAGGCGGATTGGTCATCGCAGTATTGGTGTTGAGTACTCAGGTGGATGCAGCTGCCCATCCCCTCGTGTAATCCCCTAGTCGGCTTTAAATGCCTAGTTAAAATGTTAAAACTGTTAATATGGTTCTGTTTTGTTCCAAGCCTGCGAAAACCCCAGGAAACGTCTATGCTTCTTGTACGGAGTTAGGCTGGCTAACTACGTAGTCAGACAACTCTCACGCATAAAATAAAATAAAAATAAAATAAAAGGGCACTTATTCTTTACACTATCAGTACTAATAAACAAACAAAGGATATAGGCATCAAAATAACATATTTAGTCTAGTGTAAGAGAAAAGGTCGAGGGCTCAGCCACGCTGTTTTTCAGCCTCGCCTTAGAATGCTGCTGTCGTCACAGCAGCCATGATACTCGGTAGCTATCCGCTGTTCCCAAAAAAAAGAGAAACTATGTAACAATGATTGAAAAAATAAGGAACAGCAGGACAACCACCGAGAACTCGTTACAGATAGATACTAGGTACATAATAAGGTTAGAACCAATCATGCATAATGTGCATAATGCACAATGCATGTGCATAATGGACCGCCCATAGAGTTCGAATGCGGAAAAGGGAGTTCTTTAACATTAATATTGGTGTTGAGTTCTCTATGGGATGCAGCTGCCCGTCCCCTCGTGTAATCCCCTAGTCGGCTTTAAAGGCCTAGTTAAAATGTTAATAGTAGTTTATGCAACTGTCATAATATAAGAAGGGGTATTAAAACACGAGAGTCTGTTTAATACCTAAGTTATATGCAGTTTCATACACTACTTTATCTTCACTCATAGGAAAAATTGAAATTAAACAAAGAAAAACACGATCGGCAAAAAAATGTATGGGAAGCGCGGGATTAAGTTTATTAAGTTCAAACTACGCATGCGTGCGCCATTTTTTCATAGTTCGAACTGCGCATGCGTGCGCCTTTTTTTTCATATTCAGGCTATAACCATAGACTAGTTTAATGAATTAATTTAAAAAAAGATAGCGGTACTATAATGAGTTTTATGATACAGTTGGCGGTACTATAATGAGTTTTATTCTTAATTTTATGTATATGCGTCTATAAAGTGCGTCTGTATACAATCGTCTTTGAATTCGTAATTCGAATTTTTAGATTTGAGTGTAGTTAATACAATTAAAATGGTTCTGTTTTGTTCCAGACATCGACGCGTTCCCCAAAGAGCACGTGTGGCCGTGCTCGCAGTACCTCACCACTAAAACGTTCGACAGTTTGCGCGAAATGTTCACCTCCACTAAACTGATACAAGACTGGTTCACGGAATGCGCCAAGTAAGTACACGCAGTCACATACGTGTGTTGGGGTACCGTGGGAGTCGTAGCTCCTGATACCCTCGACGCAGGAGATCCTAGTGTGGGGTCAGGACTATGCACGTGACTGTTGGTGATATGTATGGATCTGTGAGGATACCGTACTAGGGGCAGTCAGAGGTAAGACAAAACTGACAGGCTGCAAGCCCATCGCCGCTTAGATACATAGAACAAATTTAATACTTTATTTATAGTGAACCAAAATATAAAATCAGTTTGACTAATAACACTTATGTTATTTGTAAAATTTATTTTATATTTTGTTTTCATTTTATAAAATAGGTGCTCTTACGCTTTGTAGCGATTTCTACCAGACAACCTTTGGATGGAATGGACTGTATACAATTTCATGGGGTGGTGTACTTATACAAATATTTAATACTAAATTTGTAATTGGTGGAAACAGAAAAAACAAAATGGTATAATGCGCGTCATGTAAAAAGAACGCTGGCGGTCATACTTCTTCATACGTTCCAGCGTTCTTTTTACATGATGCGTACTATACGCTCTCACTGAATTCATCTCGTTTAACGAGTCATGATCAGAAGCCTTGCGACGTCCACTGCTGGTCGAGGCCTCCCCCATAGATTGCATTGGATTTGCCATAATCACCACGCTTCGCAGGCGGATTGGTGACCGCAGTATTGGTGTTGAGTACTCAGGTGCATTCAGTCGGCTTTTACGACATCCGCGGGAGGAGACTGAGGGGTCTATTCTTACGCCGGACACACCACAGCACTCCGTGATAAATAGAGTTTTACTTAATACTGAAGAAAATGAAAGGGGCTATTTTGCTGACCATCCCACTTATGACAAATGTAAAAGTAACGACGTTTGGATGTTTGTTCTTTCGGCCAAAACGGCCGATTCGATTTCGATTACATTTGGCACACAGGCAGATTATGATCTGGATTGAGCTATAGACTACTTTTTATACTGGCAAAACGGAGCGAAGCCGCTGACGGACACTAGAAATATATAAGATTGTAAAATGTTTGTCATAAAAAAGCGCAATGCATTTTATAATGTAAAAAAAATATATAATTTTGTGCTATTGCATTGTGGTGTAGTTGGTATACGTGTCTATAGAATTGATAAATGATTGCCACCTAGCCGCACCGCCTATTCACTAACCAATCGCAGTTGCACAATTTATTCAGTTTTTTTTTTGGTGTGTTCGGCCCAAGAATAGACCCCTCCATCTCCTCCCGTGAATGTCGTAAAAGCCGACTAAGGGATTACCCGGACTTGTTTGTAAGATTTAATGGTATAAGATTAGTCCTGGCTGCTAGCAGAGTCAGTCCTGTGAATCAATGGCGGCGATGAGCTCACCACTTGTCACGTCTGCACGTTGCACCATCCCACGATGGTACAACCCACAGTAAAAAGAGGACTTTATTTCAGACACACAGATTCATAATTTGGTTAGTACACAAAAATACAGATTAGTACCTGCAGTAACACAGTTAAATTTTAATTCTAACTGGGAAAAATTCACTCAGTTATATGTGTAATTGGCCAAAAAATAAATATGTTTATTGAATGCAGGTTGATATCTGGCGTGTGCGGCGAGAGCGTGGAGTGGGTGACTCCGCTGGGCCTGGCGGTGGTGCAGCCCTACTACCGACGCGCCGGGCCCTCCGCGGCGGCCTACAGGGCGCCTTTAGACCAACACCAGTAAGTACTATTCGTAGGGTTGTGTACCAAACTAACCGTTAAGCTGCCTGACCACCGGTGCGGAGCGGACTAGCAAAATATGGCTAGAAACTAGGGTTCCTTATAATTCATTGTTTAATTTGAAACTATTTTCTTGTTATTTCTATATATAAAATCCTGAGTCCACTGGTAAGTTAGGTTCAGTGTGAATCAATCTAGTGACTTGATCGATATATACACGGAGCTCGCTCGAAGAGCAATCAGTTGTATATTGGCATTCAGTGTAAATCAATCAAGCTTGGAGCCTAGAATGTTCTACTAAAATCGGCCAGTAATGCTATGGAAGCTTCTAGGCTTAGATACCTAGACATTCCAGAAGGTTCGAGCAGTTTATGGGATGTTCTGAATCACCGTAGATTATTTTAGACTTTTCTGGAGCTTTCTAGAATTTTGTGGAATATTGTCGAACTATCCATAGAAAGTTCAGATATATGCGATCACGCAGTGCGTCTACTCGACAGCAGATGGCGCTAGCAACTCTTCAACAGGGCGATAAGAGATTCTAAATTCGTTTACGCCAATCGGTCGACGAACAGTTGAATTGCACAAAATTGCGTCCACCACTTTGAGACTTATATGTGAAGTGTGTCTGTAATTTCACCGGCATCCATTCCTTGAAATGTGAATACAGCAATGCGAGCACTACTGCTTGGCGGGAGAAATAGGTAGTCTGGCTAACGAAAGTTGTAACTAGAAAAGGTTGGCAAAAAAAAAGTAATACCTATTATAATAAGTAATGAATACCTTGAATGTAAATTCACGCGCAAATTGTCGCGAGCACAGCAAGTAATTCATAATTAATTAATTTCCTGGAATCAAATTAGGTTACTCCAGTTTTCTCATAGTCATTTTGATGTTTTTATTTAAATTTGCGTCCCATTTTACAAGCTTTTATTTAACTTGCAATGTATGTATGTTTGTCTGGGTGGGATCCGGGTGGAATCTTGCAACTGAATTTTAAAGCAGTTATCCTCGACCGATTGAGCTGAAATTTGGCATATCTGTTAAGTTCCGATGACAATACAATATGATGGTAACAGCGAGCTGATCTGATGGTGGAGACGGAAGGTGGACAACGGAACTCCTCGATAGATAATAGTTGACTAAGGTGTGTTTAGGCTCATTTTGATCAGCACACGGTTACGATCACTAATTTTATAAAAGCTAGTATTCAACAAAAAAATTGTCATTAATTGACAACTTAATGGTTGTTTGTTCTGCCTCTGAACAAATATTTGTGCGATCGCAGATATTTGTTCAGGGTGTTCTGGGTATTTTCTATGTATAATAAAAAATATCTATCTATATAATGTATTGTATTAAGTATATCAGTTATCTAGTACCCATAACACAAGCTCTGCTTAGCTTGGGGCTAGATGTGGGCTGTGGGAATTGTCTAGCATTATTATTTATTATTTATTTAATTTATTAAGTGCCAACTTTCGTTAGCCAGCCTCTATGGTGGTAGTACTGTCCCGGACGGATGTGCCACTCGCTAGGCCAACTGTCAGATAATCTCGCCATGTGAATGTTTTCCAGGCGCCCGTGCACAATGAAACAGCGCAACGCGTTCCCGCCTAACTTCATTCACTCGCTCGACTCGTCCCACATGATGCTGACTTCACTGCACTGCGAAACGGCAGGGCTCACCTTCGTGTCAGTGCACGACTGTTTCTGGACGCACCCGCACACAGTGGACGCCATGAACGAGGTGAGACCATGCCGCATTCTGATGCGGGCGCCGAATGGCACGGTACAACATTACACCTTCGTGTCGGTGCACGACTGTTTCTGGACGCACCCGCACACAGTGGACGCCATGAACGAGGTGAGGCCATGCCGCATTCTGATGCGGGCGCCGAATGGCACGGTACAACATTACACCTTCGTGTCGGTGCACGACTGTTTCTGGACGCACCCGCACACAGTAGACGCTATGAACGAGGTGAGACCATGCCGCATTCTGATGCGGGCTCCAATTTGCACGGTACAACATTACACGTTCGTGTCGGTGCACGACTGTTTCTGGACGCACCCGCACACAGTGGACGCTATGAACGAGGTGAGGCCATGCCGCATTCTGATGCGGGCTCCGATTGGCACGGTACAACATTACACCTTCGTGTCGGTGCACGACTGTTTCTGGACGCACCCGCACACAGTGGACGCTATGAACGAGGTGAGGCCATGCCGCATTCTGATGCGGGCTCCGATTGGCACGGTACAACATTACACCTTCGTATCGGTGCACGACTGTTTCTGAACGCACCCGCACACAGTGGACGCTATGAACGAGGTGAGACCATGCCGCATTCTGATGCGGGCTCCGATTGGCACGGTACAACATTACACCTTCGTGTCGGTGCACGACTGTTTCTGGACGCACCCGCACACAGTGGACGCTATGAAGGAGGTGAGATCATGCCGCATTCTGATGCGGGCTCCGATTGGCACGGTACAACATTACGGTGGAAATTCGTCGCAGGAATAAGGATGAGAGGAGAATTTCTCGAAAACTATGAGGGTAGTGCGAGTCCCTATAACCCCTCACCAGATTCTCAGCCAAATTCGTGTGACGAATTTTGAGTTTTCAACCTAAGAATTAAATAATTAATTTTCAACATACTGCGCCTATTCGCTTCAGATAAAATATATTTTTCCTTATAGTTTCATTATTTTATTTTTTATTTTAATGTACTATCAGCAACAAAAGCCGCTGACCCTGCTAAGGATGAATTTGGTGTGAAAAGTGACTAGTCGTAGTGACGTCAGCCCCGCCCTAATACCGTTTGAACACCAATAGAAACTTACTATTTCGGGGCACACCATTTTTTTGTTAATAGTTTTATTATATTTTTATTTTACTTTAATTAGAACGAGAAACAGTTATCAATTAAACTAATTAAAGGGTACCTATCTACATAAAAATAGGTACCTTCATTTGAAATTAACACATTAATAATTAAAACGAGAATTTAAATACAAAAATCAACCAAAAAAAAAAACCAAAGGTCAACTTAAAAATACAAAATTCAAACCTAAGGTAGGTAGTCAATAGTTAGATATACACTCTACGCTTATAAATAACAACGTTAAGAGACGGTGCATACACAGCCAATTTATAATAAAGTGAAAAAATAATAATAATGTCAATGTTAATGATTAATGTCAAAACTAAAATTAAAAACAAAACAAGCATCATACAAAACAACGTTAAAAACAAATAACAAAACACCTAATATTTGGTCATTGCACCACCAGCGTTTATGACAGCATCGCACCGGCTGCGCATAGATTTTACGAGGGTTTCGCACAGATTCTGACGCAAACAATCTAATAGAATTTGTAAAAGTCATAAAACAAAGTACTTTCTTAGACAATCATGTCTCATTGGTCAGAAACAAACAACAAAAAAAGGGGCCGACTTAGATTACGGTCATCGCTGCAAGCAAAAATGTTTTGAAACTGGGCAGGGACTTTTGCAGCTGACCTATCTAATAACCTACCTAGTTCCACGTACAAATACAAATCGTATTGCATAGTGCATCCAAATATAAACAATAACCACAAGGACATTACGTTGATACGTATTATTAGTTCACTCAGTCATCCTTTCACCCTTACACATGTACCGACATAGAACTAAAACTTGTTATGTTTGTTCCAGGTTTGCCGAGAACAGTTCGTGGCGCTGCACTCGCAGCCCATCCTCAACGACCTGTCACAGTTCCTAGTCAAACGATACAGCTACGATCAGACGTAAGATGCTCTCAGATTTATGGGCTCCTTCGCATTGGCGCTTGTTAAAAACATAGAAAGAAAGAAAGAAAATACTTTATTGTACACCTTAATCAATAATAATACGAACAAAAAGAAACAAAACTAAAACACAACAAAACATAGAACTTATTACAGGTCTAGCGCTTAACTGAGTCAGTCCCTGAGGTATGGGAGCGGTACGGGAGGGGTGTTGTCGTCTCTCAAATTATCAGATTTCATGTGACATAATGTAAGAACGACGTAACGAAAATACCCCTCCCGTACCGCTCCCATACCTCAGGGTCTGCCTTAGTTAAGCGCTAGAGCTGTAGCATTCAATTGACACAGACGTGTGGTGTAGTGTAACCAGGATACTCTGATAAGCGCCCCTAGCGTACACTATATAAATCTCAATTTCATACCACCACTGGTTCCCAATTGGTGGTACGCGTACCCTTAGTGCGCGTACGGGTTGCGTTAGGGGGGGATACGCGCAGTGGCGTATTATCCTTAGATTTGCTGCTTTCTTTGCGCCCAAAAACACTGAGGCTGAGATAAATAGACGTTTACGCACGGACTAATGCTAAGCATTGTCTCTGTCCTTCTCTTGCTCGAGTGATTTGACATGTGTGTGAAAGTGACAGGGATAATGCAGCAGCATCCATCTGAGTACTCGCAAATTCCCTTATTGCATCCTGTGGGGAGGACTCGTCTAGCAGTGGACAGCTAAAGGCTGATAATTATGATCGAATGTTTCCTCCCTGAGGAATACAACATAACAACAGTCACATACATAGTCCTGAAGCCCAACTCTCGTAATAAAAAAATAGTCAAATTAAAGTTCGGATCATGTTACGATCTAGTGTCGATGTCACAAATGTCAAAAATTGTATTCTGCTCACCTGACAATACAACGCGGAATATGATTATATCGAAATGTGACTGTAACTTGAATGTTTCAAAGTTCTGAGAATTCTCTCTTTCACTCTTTACAATTATTATATAGCACTATCCTACTCTAATATATGGTCGCAAGAACCGAAAGTAGATTTATAATGTTATTATGAGGGAGCAGAATACCAATTTCTCAGTCAATTTACAATACAATCTCGTTTCGGTCAACTTGCAGTGTGGTTATAAAATAAATAAGAGAATTGGGCTTCTGATCGCACATTAGGATCCCCAGTGTCGCGGGTATCAGGAACTACAAAACCCAGACCCGGAACTAATATTTGCAGATCATACAAACATTTGTCCCGCAGCGAGAATCGAACCCGCAACCTGTAACATCTCAGGCGGCTACTCGCTCGCCGCGCCACATATGTGGTTAAAGATTATTTATTTTCTCAAAAGAAATTAACATTTCACTTATATGAGAAACTTATTTTAATAATTAAAGTAAGCGCTTCTAACAGTTATAAACTTAGTAACAGATTTTAAACAAAACGAATCAATTAAAATAATTTAGTAGGTAAATTGACAAACAATGCCAAAATCATTGCTTGTCAAATGTTCGAATACCCGCAAAAACACGTAATGTGCGGTATCGCTCGCTGAGGCAGGACAAAAATAGATATTTTGAGTGAGCGATGCAGGTTCGTTCGGTGCGTCACAGAGAAAATTATATCAGCAAGTCAGTTTATTGTTTCAATAATGTTAAGTCGTTTAGTATGTGTTTTCTTAATTTATTTTTAAAAACGCTGAACGAATCTGCATTCTTTACTTCCTTGGGTAATTTATTATATATCTGCACACCCTCAAAGACAATGGTTCTCTTTCCCTGGGTAGTTCGTACTCGTGGAAGAAGTATGTGATCTCCCCTACGACTGCTTCGATTATGCACCTGGTGTATTTTAATAAATGTTATATGTGAGTGTATGGTTTTCATTAGTATTTTTCTGATAAGTATACAAGAGCAGTATGTATAAAGTTGTTTGATGTTCATGAGTTGTGTTTTCTTGTATACTTGGATTGAAGGTGTTAGGTACTTGAAGTTAAATAACATTTTAATTATTTTATTCTGTGCTACCTGTAGATCTTTTAGGTTGGTTTTAGGAGCACTACCCCAGATTTCAATGAGGTAAAGAAGATGCGGCTTTACTAGGGAGTTATAAATTGTCTGACGGACTCGATGGGGGAGGCAGCGTACAATGTTACGAAGCGAACCCAGTAGGGATGAAAGCTTAGATCTTATATGCTCTATCTGGATCTTCCAGTTTAAGAAGCAATCCAATCTCAGTCCTAGATACTTCTCCGATTCTTTCTGCTCTAATATTTGACCGTCAATTGTGAGAGGTGTATGAGGTGGTACTATTTTGTTTCTAGATTTAAAAATAACGTAGCAGGTCTTGGCTGTGTTAATCGTGAGGAGATTACTCTGGAACCACACAAGTAACCTATTTAGATCCTCTTGTGCTTGCCTTCTTATCCCGTTTATACAATTCCCGAAATAGAAAAGACACGTGTCATCGGCATAAAGAGATATGTGTCCGTTTAGTGTTAGCTCATGTATTGAGTTGATGTAAATGAGGAACAATAATGGCCCAAGTATAGAACCCTGAGGGACACCAAATGATATTTTAAGTTGTTTGCTGTAGTGGTCACGTATTTTAACTATCTGAAATCTATTAGTCAAATAAGATTCAAACATTGTAAGTGCTGTTCCTGTAATACCTATGTCTTTTAATTTTTGTAGTAAGATTGAGTGGCTGACAGTGTCAAAAGCCTTTTTTAAGTCTATAAACACTCCCAATACTAGCTTTTTTTGATCAATATTAGTTTGTATTTTGGTAATTAAATCTGCTGCAGCTGAGAGAGTGTTAGACTGAGAACGAAACCCATATTGTCGGCCAAAAAGAAAATCAATTGACGTAAGATATTTATCAACGCGTAAATAGATAACCTTTTCTATAATTTTGGAAATAATTGGCAGGACAGAAATAGGTCTATAGTTGCTTGGATCAGTTTTAGTTCCAGCTTTATAGATAGGTGTGACTTTGGCTATCTTTAGGGCATCAGGAAAGGTTCCTTCGGCTAAAAGGCTGTTGATACAGTCTGTTAAGTTATCCACTACTAGGTCACTTATACACTTGATAGCTTTGGTGGTTATGCCATCTATGCCTACACTGCAGTTCGAGTCGAGACTACAGATTATTTTTGAAATTTCATCTTTTGAACAGGGGCTTAGATAGGAAAGTACGTTATTGTGTGGTGTGTTTAATGGTTTACTTTCCCTTATTTGTTGTTTGGTAGATATATTCTTAGCAAGTATCGAACCAATCGTTGAAAAGTAATTATTAAAAATCTCACAAACTTCATTTCCATCACTAACAGGACCAGATTCTGTTATCAATTTTGGGGGAGAACAGCTTAATTTTATTTTATTGCTAGACAGGGTGTTTATCAAATTCCACATCTTCTTTGGGTCTCCTGTATATTTTCTAAATGCGTCGTTGTAGAACTTGTTTTTCGAGCTGCGTATTTTATTGGCAGTATTTTTCCTTTCCAGTATAAATTGCGTCTTCAAAGCTTCATTGTTAGGGTTCTGCTTCAGTCTTTGCCAGATTTCATTCCTTGTTTTAATATTAATAGTTACATCTTTTCATATCCAGTCTTGTAGGGGCAGGTTCAGTATCTTAGTTTTAGTTATTTTGCTCTCATTAATGCCGCATTTAATCAAGTTTTCTAGATTATTATAGTAGTTGTTATTTTGGTCGTGGCTTGCATTTTTAATGCATTGATGTAATTTTATATAATCAACTACTTCATATTGGACTCGTTTCTTCGGTGGAGGTTTATATTTATTCATAATTAAGTAAATTTGATTATGGTCAGTCATTGGTGACTCTATTATAGCCATATGGAAACTTTTGTCCTTTAGATTTGAGCATACGTGGTCGATGATTGTTTTAGAAGATGGCCGTGTGCAGTAGTCAATATTTATATTGTTAATAATATCATAGCCTGATTCTCGTAGCATATCTCGATATCTTTTCACGTTGGTTTTATTTCTAAGAAGATCTAAATTGAAGTCCCCAAATACAAGGGCTCGTTTTTTACTCAGTAGTTGAGATGAGTAGACTTCTAAAAATTTCGTTATATTTGTATTTTCATGAGGATTGTAGACTAATCCTATATCGAGTGCGTACTTTTCAAGATGAATCCAAAGGTAGTTAATGCCATCAGAATAGGCTTCTTCACATAGGCTATGATTAAGATTGTTATGTACATACATGGAGACACCGCCACCTCTTGAGTCTGTTCTAATGTTGTAATAATGCGTATAGTTGGGTAGATGATAACTTGTAGCTTCTTCGTTGGATTTCAGCCATGTCTCGGTCAGTAAGATGACATGAACTATACTGTCAATGGATCGTAATATACATTTAAGCTCATCGAATTTTCCTTGTTTGCGTATGCTTCTAACATTTGCATAGAAAATGTTAAGGCATGATCTGGCTGTGTGTAAATTCTGATATGTTTGTGATAGCTGGTACGTAATTTTTTGATCGGAGTTTCTTTGCAAATCGATTGGAGTAGTTAGTTTGAGTTTTTTGTAGCCTGTACAATTTTTGGAGTACCCTTGATATATTTAATGATTAGGTTGTTTTCACCATTATCCTTACGACGGACCAATTCCTGACTTAGCTCCTTTAGTACGTTCTTTTCAGTAGGGGTCTGATCATTGTATACTCTTACGTTCTCTGGGAGCTTGTTTTTATTCTTTAATATTTCTTTCACCACTTGAGGACTTTCAAGGATCACTTTCATGGGACGAACTTTGCCAGTAATTAATTTTCCTAGTCGCATGACCTTCGCTACTTTAGCGTTGATGGACAATGCATCTTTAAGAATCTTTTTAACCAAATTAATTTCTTCAGTATTACGTACACAGTCATCTCCGTTGGTAAGTTCCGGCAGGCCAACGACTATAATATTTTTGCTTCTACGTTCCCTTTCCTGCATTTCGTTTATGATTGACTCATTTGCAAATATTTGTGAAGAAGATTGTGGAAGTGGTGTTATTTTTAGATTCTCAATCTCAGTTTCGAGTGATGTAATTTTCGCCTCCGTAGCAGAGCTGGTCTTCTGAAGCTGGGAAATTTCTTTTCTTATGCTGTTGTGTTCAGCTAACAGCTTTTCAGTTGAGCTTTTGATATCTTCAATCTGATATTTCATTGTAGAAATATCATCTCGCATAGGTTTCAAATTTGTTTCCAGGGCAGAAATCATGTCTACACGGAAAGCTTTTAGTACGTTAATCACCTCATCACATTCACAGTCGCAATTTGTCTGCTTCCTTTTCCTAAAAGAGACTTGGTGATCTGTATCATATACACTAGGCCTAGATAAATCCGGTTGAGACTGTGACCCACCCGGCGTACCTACTGGCGTCTTGTTGCCCTGTGGCGAGCGCTGGACACTCATAGTACCTCAGTTTCGTTTGATCCGGGCAGTACACAAGTGTAAGCGAAGCAAAAAATGCAACTATCCTTTTTACCCGAGGTGAGGTGTGGGGTGCTGTGATGCGCCGGCTTCGCAGAGTTCACGATTTTATGGATACAAATTGTCGTACCTGGATTACTTCGGGTTTTACGATTTCGTCCTTTTGCACTATAACTTATGACTGGTTTTTGTGTGGTTAGCGATGTAATTTTTTAAAGAAAATTAAATAACACGTCTACTCAATTCGACTGCCGAAGCTATGAATATATAGAGGTATAAGGTTCACAAAGAAGTGTATTTTCCCTGAGAGTCCCATCATGTTGCCCCTGATGTTAATCTGTGTTTTTCTGCGTGTTTCAGTGAACTAGAGAGTGGCGCGGGCTCGTTCGAAAAGCGACGCGTCAACAGCCTCCTCGGCAAGGTCCCACCGAAAGGGACCTTCGACCTGAATAGTGTACTCAAATCCGTCTATTTCTTCAGCTAGCTTGGACTTTATTCTGGTAGCAATACGGTTTCTATTTGTTATTGGACGAGAAGATTATGAAGCGGAAGCTTCCTAGATATGTGTCAGTTGACTAAACTTGTATATAATTTGAAATAAATGGACATTACAGAGTAGAGTGCGCCAGCGTCAACTCACTATTGCGACATATTATTTAAGTTAATTTGTGATTGGTTGAGCTTGACGCTAGGTGGCGCCACACTTTGTAGACAGGAAAATCAAGACTATTCGTGTTTAGTTTCCGTTTTTCTTTGAATCCCCCATTCATTTTTTTTTTTTTGCTCCCAGGAACTTCATGATCTGATCCCACCATCTCCTTTTCATCATAGGACGAGCAGGCGCACGGCTCGGTACCACCCTTACCTGATTAGTATACCCGCTATTCGTACTAAACGTTTCAGTTCCACCTTTATAATGCGAACTGCTAAGGAGTGGAATACACTACCGTCGTCTGTCTTTCCTGAAAACTATAATCTGGGTCTCTTCAAGGCTAGAGTGAATAGGTGCCTTCTAGACCTTTGTGCTCCATCTTCGGCCACATCGTCACTTTCCAACAGGTGAGATCGTGGTCAAACAAAGGTCTAAGTTAAAAAAAAAAAAAAAAAAAAAAGTATCATCTTCCACTTGTTCTCGAGACACCAAACAGGCGCTCCCCGCCTAGTAGTAAGAAGGATCATGAAATAAAGCCGAACCGTGTTTGTTGCCTGATTCTTCTAGGTTTGGTCGAGTTGGAACAGGAGTAAATTTAATTTAAAAGACGATTCAAAATGATCCTTGTGATTTCAATGAATGAAATACTTTTGACTTTGACATAGGGCTTCGTACCCAAAGGGCTGTGTTCAGTCGCAGGGGTATACCTGGGCTATACCTGGGCAACCGTAAGAGGTGGCACTTGAAATATTTACAGATTATGTAGGTATGCATATTATGGACATGATCCTAAAAAAAAACAAATGCCAAGAGGGGGGGGGGGGGGGGGGGGAGATCTCCAGCCAAGGAATAAAACTGATGCGTGTTCTAATATACTAGTAGCGATATCTAGCCGTGAGTTCAGTAAACTTTTCCAAATAGTTTGATTTTCAATCAATAAAATATCTGATATCAAGACTGCGAAGCAATAGCACAGGATCGGAGTTACTGCAGTATATTAATGTCAAATGATAATAGCTTGATTGTGAATTTGCCAGCGGTGGTCCCTGACTTGCTACTCGCTCTGAGAACAGTCATAAAAGGTACATGAGATATTTTGCCGTAAGATCAACTGTTGACAGCAGTCTACAGCTGTTAGTTGTTAGCAGCGGTCTTCAAGTGGCACAACTGTTTCATATGTAATTTTTAAAAAATTGTACATACCTACTTGTTTTAGATGTATTATTATTTCTGTAAATAAATGTTTTTACATACTGTTGACACAATCTAGTTTTGATGGACTGATGTTGATTAGCAATAAGCGTTTTGTAATGTTAATAGGCTACTGAATACTGCCTTAGTAATAGTACAAAACGATTCTGTGCGGCTTTATCTAAATTTAAACTGCGTCTAAGTTACCGCGGGCTCTTTTATTTCAGTCTATTAGAAAGGGCGCGCGATAATTATTGCGGAGAATGCTGCACAGAATCGCTACCAATACCTGCTATAAATTGGTTAATTTTTTTAGTTTTATTCCAATATAATTAATATAATTTTTACCCGTCTGCCTAGAGGGAGGTTTTTTTATGTTATGTTTTTTAACTTTTCTCAGAGACTTGTTTTTGCTTCGATGCTTGTTCGAAATAATGATGTAAAATTATTCGATCCCTGCTCTAAATGTTATCCTACCATATAAACTACATAGCAAACTAAACCCGACCTCTGTGGCGCGGCGGGCGAGTAGCCAGCTGTGATGCGGGTTCGATCCGCTGCGGGACAAATTCAGAATATATACATTCTGGACCCGCAAAAACATTGCAGGTATTCGCAAAATCTGCAAATATTTGTTCCGGGTCTGTGAAACCCACGACACAGGGTATCCTATACCCTGGTTCAGAATTCGAGATATTTTTTGTAAACAAAGGGGATACCATAGCAAAAAAATAGGTGCTCTATGGTAGTTTATTAAATTTGGGCCAATAAACCGGCTAGGCATGTTATTCTAACTCAGATCTGATAAACTATAAAGTAATCAATATTTTGTCGTATATATTTTTGAGTTATTTCGGTTATTAACAAAGTTATCAAGCAAAAATATGCATGTTACTTGGAACACTGCAGAGATTCTAAACAATTGGCTTTGTTTTGAAAGCCGGTCCCCATTTTGTTAATTTCATTCGTTTCTTTTTAGTACAGTCTTACAATGGAATGGTCATACAGTACCAATGGTAAGAGTTCTAAATAACATTTTGCCGTTTACACATTGACTCGTCAGATAAACTTAGGTAGGTAGTGGGTTTGTGTTTATTTGCCGCAAATTAAAGGTACATACCGCGCGAGCGAACCCGCTGGCAGATATTACAAAAATTTAATACCAGGAAAAGCCGCGCGTCACTACAAGTAAAACACGATCCACTCAAAAAAATGTTTTTACCACTGGCTTGTCTCTTTGAAAGTGACATTTGTTTGTTTACAAAAAATATCTCGATTTCTGAACCAGGATATAGTGTGGGATCAGGCCTATGCATGTGAATATTTGTGTTATGTTATCTTATATGATTGTTCTTGATCAGTTCTTACTAAAGTTTTATTAAACCAGAATTTATTTGGCCCACGAAAAATATAAAGAAACCGGCCAAGTACGAGTTGGACTCGCGCACGAAGGGTTCCGTACCATTATCTATAAATACGGCAAAAAAAACGAAGTTTTTTGTATGGGAGCCCCCCTTAAATATTTGTTATATTTTAATTTAATTATTTATTTTTAAACTGAATATAATAAATATTCTGAGAATATTTCAAGCGTCTTCCTGTTGCCGTTAGCGATATCGAGCAAAAACAGCACGTTTGTTGTATGGGAGCCCCCTTAGATATTTATTTTATTCTGGATTTTAGTATTTGTTGTTATAGCGGCAACAGAAATACATCATCTGTGAAAATTTCAACTGTCTTACTATCACGATACAGCCTGGTGACAGACGGACGGATAGACAGACAGACGGGCAGCCGAGCCTTAGTAATCGGGTCCCGTTTTACCCTTTGGGTATGGAACCCTAAAAAAGTTTCTCTGGATCGCGGGGTCGGGGGGAGAAACTGGCGGATTGAGATGGCCATTCAAGCGATCGTAAAATGTGGCATTATTACAGAAGCAATCATAAAAGCGATGGAGACTCTGTGGTGTTCCTAGAGTTCGTACCGGGTAGTTCGGCTAGCTTATTACGTATCTTGCAATAGCAATGCGATAGCAAGAATTGCGCGATTATCGCATCCAAATTGCGAATTCATGTTACGTATCAGCGATACGTAACATGAATTTGCAATTTGGATGAGATAATCGCGCAATTCTTGCATTGCTATTGCAAAATACGTAATAAGCTAGCTGGCTCTTGAAATGGAAACACTGGTCTTCAATCTTCAATCAAATAAAATGGGCTGAATTGTTCTGTTCTTAGTTCTAGTTCTCAAGTCCTTTTCCAGTTGCTAGTAATGGTCTCGAATTGAATACGGACTAAATACAAAATTATACTGGAATGGCTCTATTATTATACAATATAGAGTCCCGCGCCTAGCTACTAACGGACCAGTGCTAAAATGTACAACATTCGTTTCTTATTATTTAGCTATAGCTCTATTTGGCCCGTCGTCGCCACACTCTTCATGAAATATCCTATTGGAATCATTTAATCAGATGTACTGATCTATGTAGAATTGTCGACTGTTAGAATTATCTTTAAAAATGAGTTCAGTAACAAAACGCACCTTGTGAGACTATGGTACCTATTTTATTTCAAAATATGTTACCATATCACTGTTTTTAATAAATGTGAACTGAACAAATAAATGCTTTATCAGAATAATCACTTAGTTTTACTAGCCTACTGTTTACTGACCCATTAGTTTAGATTCAGAGGGACTCGAACCCGCACTATCGACACTAAAAACAACAATACAACGTGGAGACACGATATGAAAGCACGGGTAGACCTACTTGTCGGTAATAATTAAACAAGTAATTAATTTTGTAAAAATTTAAAAAACCCTCAACGCAATGAAACGGCTGAACCGATTTTGATCAAACATAGCTAAGAACACTCCCGATAAATTCAAATATCAAACAAAAAAAAACTAAATCGGTTCATCCGTTCGGGAGCTACGAGCGGACAGACAGACACACAGACACGTCAAACATATAACACCCTGTCGTTTTTGCGTCGGAGGTTAAAAATAACGTAAGTAATAACAAAAGTCCAAATTAAAAAAAAAGCTTATCTTATACGTATCTTGCGCACCACCGACATATAGTTGACAGTGGGACCACGAGGAATAAGTCTCCCTCCTCGTCCCAACAGTGGGACAAATTAGTGGTTCCACGAGAAAACGGCCAAACTTGGTATGTTTAAAATATTTCTTGGATTTTTAGAAAACAAGTGTTTGAAAGTTAATGGTGTAGTATATTTTAAGAACCGGCTCATAACGCCCTTTCATTTGATACCACACACGATAGGTTTATGAAAAAAAACAATTCCCATAGGTAAAATATTGATGACGTCATTACTGCCTCCCCCATGGGAATATTTTTAAGAACTACCGCTCAAAATGATTGTTTTAACCTAAAGTACCTACCCGTGTACCAATCGGCTATCCTGTACATCAAGCATCGAGCAACGCAGGCCTCCGTACCGCGGAGGCTCGTTGCTCGATGACATCAAGTTGCGTTTTTTTTTATCGTAGCGTAGTTCTGTGTTCGCAGTGTTCTGTGTGTAGCTCGACCACACATCCAGACTGGATCCAGTAGTAGTACCTATTTAATATTCTTGGTTGTATCGTTGTATCTATGCGCGTAACCAGGTATCCTATTATTAGTCTGTGGCGTAACCATAGCAACCAAGGCCTAACAAACTACCCCAATAATATATTTTAAAAGTGGCAAGTGTTTTAGCTCTGGTAGTGTCAGAGTAAAGTAAATACAGTTTTGTTTTCTAGTGATATTTTAAAACATTTGTTGGTTGAAATAAAAGTATGAAATTCTCTAGTGTCATGTGCTTACGTAGGTACTGTTGATGAACATTTTGCTTTGCATCCTAGAGAAGTAATAGAGTTCTAATGGCTCAAGGATGGCAAACAGTCAGAATGGGGCTGAATACGCAAACGGGGACAGAGCAGAGTCATTGTGGCTCGAAAACATTACCAAGTAAGTAACTATTTACATATTTACAGCTAAGAAGGTAGGTCTCACCTATCACCACCCCGGTACCGGATAAGGCTAGGTAGGCGGTATTAGATACTTCACTACTTGAAAGATTATTGACCCTGTGAGCTTGTGCGTAGGCTCCCTACCACAGAATACAAAGACGTCTATATATGTACAGTCATCAACGCTAATTGGTTTCCTCCTATAATGTGAAATGCGGTAGATACATTAAAAACCTTTTTTCTTAATAATCTTTATCGAAAAATCTTCAAAAAAAATGTTAATCTGCTTGACCATTAAATCATCTCCGGTGCGATTTAAAAATTTCAAAAAACATTTTATGTAAGTAATCACTGCTTATTTATCACGCTAGGTGTACCAGCGATGGTGGCGCCATCTGAGATTAGTTTTGCCTGTGGCTCCCCATTTGCAAAGTAAGCTTTCGTATTATCTAGTCTTAAACTTTCAATCACAAATACAATTGTATTGCCTTCAGTACAAACGGTGAGCGAGCCTTAGGCTCATATTTGCAAAAAACGCAAAAAATTGTTTTGTGATTTTCGCGCACTTTTTTTTTTGCGAGCGCTATTCTGTCACTTTATATTTTATCTGAACTTTAAAGAGTGACATAATTTGGAATCCATCCACACCTTAAATAATAGTTACTGCGTTCCGCTAGCCAAATAACTTTTTTTTTTTTTTTTTTTTTTTTACTTCAATGTTTTTTCTTCAACGTAAACCAATTAGATTTAGATACAACTTGTGGTAAAAAAGTATTCACAGAAAAATTTCAATCACTTCGTTTATCTTTAACCTTTCAACAAACTGGGGGTAACCTGCAGAGGGTACCGCTTATCATCAGGTGGGCCATCTGCTTGTTCCGCCATTCTAAGTATCTAGAATAAAAAATATGTTTTGCCGTCTGTACATAAGTAAATAATGTAGAATATCTATTCGGGGGCAGACAGGAATTTTCAAAAACAGGAAAATTACAATTCCTTTCTGTTCCCGAATGGGGACAGATTCGTGGACAAACGGGAAATAATCGAATAGGTAGCTAGTTTTTTTTTAAATAATTGCTGTTATTTGCCCCACTACTTTTTACACTTAATACAAACGTAAGTAGGGTAGATATGCTTAATTCCGGCCCCCCCTCTAAAGTCGGCCCCCTATACATTTTTCCTTTGCATTCCCAAAATACTAAAGAAACTCACATTTTTGTCACATAAATCACGACCTGTGTTTATCCTTTTCTCTCGAAAACAAATGGTACCCCGTTGCGTCTTATACATTCTGTGGAGTAAGCGTCATTGCAAACGAAGTGCGAGATGGAAGTGTTTATCTCCAAAACTTAACTGTTTTTACGTTCAACGCTAAGTACAGGGACTGTGTTGCCGAGGTAAATAATAAATAATTCTGATTTTGAAGTGTAAATAACAATTAATGAATTAATTAGTGATACTTTAAGGTTTATTTTTTAATTAAATGTTAAGGAAAAGTTAATGTTAATGTTTGTAAAAGTTTAGGAGAAAATAAAGGGTATGGAAAAATAAAGGGAAAATAAATGTATTTGGGATTGATTTTTCTCAAAATTCCTATTCTCCGCCGGTGGCCGACTTTAGGCTAATGAAGCTGTTTTTGCAATTGGAGTTTACTAGTCATAAAACGGTTAATAAAGTAAAATTTTCACTGCAAATTCTATCATAAGCTGCTTCTGAATATAAAAACCAAAAACCGGCCGGGTGTAAATGCTCTAATTTCCAAGATACTTTCAGTTTTGGGGCTGACTTTAGGGATAGCGAATAATCTAAAATCGGCCGGCACAACCGGCTGGTCAGTCTAAAGACAGGGTGATACAAAAATGATGTTTAATTAATAATATAAATTTTATAATCTATGTCATATCATTTTTGTAAGACTTTTATGAAATATTATAAAAAAATATTCATTGGTTTTCACTGATATTGGAATAAGTATAAAATTCAATAAAAAAAATAAAAAAATTGTATGTTTATATTTTATCAACGCCAATTCTTTAAGATTTTCATGTTTTTTATTTTTTGTTTCGTTATGAATAGTTGAATATCTTAACGCCAATTCTCTAAGATTTTCATGTTTTTTATTTTTTGTTTCGTTATGAATAGTTGAATATCTTAATTGTTAAAAGATTTTTTAGCTAAGACAGTTTATTTTGCTGGGAAAATAAATATCTTGTAATTGGTACAATAGTTCTGTTTTACTTTTTAGAGCATACTGTACCCGGCCGACATTAGGAAAATATGCGGTCGAGGTTAGGGTGAAAACGGCCGACTTTAGGGTTTTTCACCCTTCCTGAATTTAAACGTTTACTGTGTTGTTGAGCATACAGCTGCGTAAGATTTGATGTTGTTTTTGAAAAGATGATTCAATAACCTTTAAAAATGTTCTTGAAATAATTCATACGTTCAAATTACCAAAGTTACATTGGCTCAAAGTCGAAAAAACCTTAGGGGGCCGACATTTAGCGTATTTACCCTGTACACTTGATTTATTTTAGTTAAGAGTGCGATGTGATTCAATACCGCTAACAGGAGAAATCGTGGTGCCGTTTTTAGCTGCTTTCTCCTCATCAAATAGAGGAAGTGTTGTGTCCGGCTTAAGAATAGACCCTTCTACCTCCTCGAGTGGATGTAGTTAAAGCAGACTAAGAGATTACCCGGACTTGTTGATAAGATTAGTTGGAATAAGATTTGTCCTGGCTGCTAGCTTATTATGGAATGTGTTATTACTGGAAGAAAGCGTTAGCCGAGTCAGTCGTGGGAAGCAATGGCGGCGATGAGCTCACCACTTGTCACGTCTATATTCCACGATGGTGCAACCTACTGTGAAAAGAGCCCATTGAGACTCTGCTTACCCCTTCGGGTAAAATGGCGTGTGTTTATGTGTGCAGGTATGTATGTCAATTATGTCTTTGATTTAATGATTTAACGTCGTAAATACTTGAAAATAAACCTACTAGACCGGGGTGCGAAAGATTATGAGCAATTTGCTCATACTCTGGCAAAACGCGCCACGCTCGCCTTGCAAATTCTCCGTACTTCAGGTTTCTGCACAGAACACTAGGGAGGGGTCTACTCTCACACAAGAGAGAGAGTGAATACTCGACCTACCATACCATGTCAACGTTGTGCTAGCATTAACTTCATAACTTTTTCTACATTTCTAGGGAGATGAAGGAAATCCGCTTGAGAAATAGCAGTGGCTCGCCGCTCCCGCCGACCTCGCACAATACCTGTAGAAATCCTAAATTAAACAATCACAGGTAATTTTGTATGGGAATAAGGCGCTTTTGAGCCGGGTGTAAGTTATTAATTTTGATATAATATTTCAGACCATCGCCACGAAGAACATCTCTAGAGACCACTGTGAATTTTTCGACGAAACCTCCGATGTCGACTGAAGCGCATTCTGCCGGCACTTTGCGTTACAACAAAGGTGAGTAATAATGTTGTGATGTGACCTCAGACAAATAAAGAAAGTTAGACGGAACACGCGCACGATACAAGTGAGCCGAAAACTATGCTCATAACATAGAATAACTAATAGTACAACAAGGTACACGCATTCACGCAGACAATGCATCCAAAACATGCTCATCAATCGTTAGCATTTGTCGGTGTGTTAGTGTGAATTTGTGCGTGTGAGTAATCTGTGTGACACGCAAGTTCCTTTCTACCCTGAAATAATTATCGTTCCTCCTTCAGCATCATCCACAGTCTCACTTCACTTTCATTTGTTTTCTATTCTAGGATATCTGCAAAGTGGCCGTCGAAAGTACAGAGGCAACTTGGACTGGGGAGACTCTTCGAAAGGAAGTTCGTACGATTTTTTAACAGATTTACTGCCGCACTACGTCACACCAAGACACAAACGCCTGAACAATATTGTGGACAAAGACTTTTACGACGTCATTCTCGGCCCACGTAAGTTATTTTTAATTCCGGCTCGAAGGACCAACCAACTTTAGGTGCTTTTAGCCCATTAGGAAGCCCTATCTATCATTTTGTTCTCACTGCTGATACTAAGGGCGCACGCTACTGAACTGATGCAGGTACTCAAGGGTTGTGAGTGGATGCTCGGAGCCCTAACCAAATGTTAGAAAGCTTAAACCTAATTGGGCCGCTAAACCTTCCTAGAGCTGCCATTGAAACGAAGTAGGTAGGTACTTACTAATCTACCTAAACTAAGTTTAAATTTCAGGACCACTAGAGGACAAAGTCCGCAGGAAACCCAATCCGAAGGATGTAACAAACGCGCTTCAAAATAATTTACTTAAACCCACCGTTAAAAACACGACCAAGAAGCAAGCCTCATTGGTTTCAGTTTCGAACAAAAGTGTGAAACAGGAGAAAGTTAAGAGCGAATTTATCATCCCGGAACTTCCTATAGGACGACTGTTGGAAATAAAGGTGTTTTCAAACTGGGGTGATAAGCAATTCGTTGGATTGAACGGAATTGAAATGTTTGATTCTAGTGGCAATGTCGTGGATATTGAAAAGGTAAAATTAATTTACGTAGGAAGGAACATGACTACCTACAAAACACCCCCAAGTGTCACATACATTAATCCGGCTACTCGCTCGACTCGCCATGTTGTCGTCAAGGAAGATTTTCACGGCCCGGTATATCAACAGTCGCGACGCGGGCTGGCGCGTCCGATCCGCTAAAGGTCGGTAACTTCAAAGGCGCGGCGCGAGCGCGATATCACGCGCCGTGAGAAGCCAGATTTAGATAGACACTTTATAGTCCAGTCACTTTAGCCGATTCTGTGCTTTAGCATAAAAAGGGGTCAACCTGTGAATGAGAGATAATAAGCTGAGTTTTCGTAAATATCTTAATTTTGGCGTCCTAAAAGTTTACTCAAAAGTCTCATAAATACTCGTGTTTGCGTCGGAAGTTATTCAAGGTCTAATGTAAAAAAAAACAGTTTTTCGCGGTTATCTCGGTTTCTATTGCTCTCATGATGTTGACATCCAATATAAAAGTTGTAGAGAAATAAATTTGCGACAATCTTTAATTGTTTTTTTTTTCATGCGCTCTAGTTATTTTGTGCCCAATTTGCTTAGTTAGTGCAGAGTGCTTGTTAAATTATTTTCGTTGGTCTCAGTCTTTAAAAAAGGTAAATCTCTCAGCGGTAAACACGCTACAGGGATTTGAAGTCACTGTTCAGCTTTGCAAACAAATTGGTGATTTGTCAGATATGGACAGACTGTGAAACCGGTGACGGGACAGCTCAAGGGCGGGTACAGAACATAGCAGATGGCGTAGTTCGCACGAGAGACGAGCGACACGCGTGGACCGCGCCGGCGCCGCACGCCGCGCCTCTAGCGCTCTCTGCCTTACTAGCTACCAACACGCAACTGGCGCTGCTCAGGATATGGGTAAATAACTGTTATCTTCAACTGAGTTGTTTTTTTTTTCATTTTATAAGTAAAATGGAAGACCTAAGGGCATTACAGCAAGCTCAGCATTGCTCTCTAGCACACGCCTGTTTTTTATGCGTGTCACACAGTTAACACACGCACACTACACTAACGACTAGCTAGACTAGATGATCATGGTTTTGGTTTTGATGCATTGTCTGTGTGAGGTGCGTGTATGTACCGACTTGTAGACTTACGACCTATTAGTTATTCTGTGTTATGAGCATGGTTTTCGGCATCACATGTATCGTGCGCAGTGTTCTGTCTGAACGTTGTTTGTCTGAGACGGTAGGTAAGTGTCCACTACATTTACTCACGCTAGTTTTGCCAGCAAGATGAGATGCTGTATCTAACGAATATTTCAGAACTACAACAAGTCTCGCATCTACTCGACACGAGGAGTGCGTCTGGTCCAAATCAAGTTGGATGATCAGGTTATCTTCTACGGAGAGATTGCCAGAGCCAGTGGCGAACTCAAGGGTCCACCATCATCTTTTGGTGATGTAAGTAACCTAACTGAGAAACTTGCATCATCATGTACATTATCATATGGGTATTACCTATCATATAACTTTTGAAACTATCATGGTTATGTACATAGTTTTCACTAGAAACGGGATATTTACCATGATTTTTGAGTTTTATATGTTCCCGATATTTCGGCACAGTTGCATGCGCCATGGTCACGGGAGAACTGACTAAAGTCTTTGCGAGTAGATGTTATTGGCAGATATATCGATCTACCCTCTTTCTCACTCTTTTATTACGAACGATACCACTACCAACCATGGTACTAAAATCATGGTAAATATCCCGTTTCTAGTGAAACTTATTACCTATCATGTTCCTATCCCTATCCTATCATGTCACAATGCTGTGACTGAGGCGCGTTGTCACGCCATTCTTGACTTATTTTCCCAAAATAATAAAAAAAAATACCGCGCTCGAGAATGTCAAGGTGACATTTTTTTGCATGTTTGTGACCCTCCCACACTCTTACCGTCACGCTCAAATCTTCAGATTATTGAAATGCACAATTTTCATCATGTTATTAAGCCACTTTAATAACAAAAACAACTAAAAACTATTACTAAAACTATTTGAACTATTATTTATTCTGTGCCTTACCTAAGTCTGACGCGCTCGAGTACCTACTTCTATTGATCGTTTTTTTTACTATTCTGATCGGCTGCCCTGGACGCGGTATCCTATATTAAGAGGTTATACCTATATGTATATAAATAGTGGAGGTACCTACTCAACAGGGTGCAAGGTATCCCCCTATATGTTAATGTTATGTCGCGCTCGAGTAAATCCCAAAATCCCCTTTTGGGCTCCCCTACTATCGAACGTCGTCGACCGTATACCCTACCCGCGCCTGGTCCCTTCGCTGTTCCGTGCTCTTCACGTCTCGTGGCGGTAGCTATAGGTACTTGCTTCTTTTCCAGACTATCCTCTTCACAAAAGACCCTCCAATGCTCGACTCGATAATGCAAAACGACAAGCATTTCCAAGCGCTGCTCAAAGACAACGAGCCCCTCAACAACGCCGGCAATGAGTCGCGGCCTGCCACGGCGAACAGCACCATGCACCCCCTCAGCCCGAACAAGTTACTGCAAGATTTGGATAGTGAGAATGAGACCAAATATGTGGCCACAACCATCAAATTGACGTTGATGTCGAATTGGGGTCATGGGCAGTTGATTGGACTCACAGGTAGGTCAGCCCCTGCGTCTCCGGTGTATAAACACACGACTGTTTTGACGACCTCTGTGGCGCGGCGGGCGAAGGTTCGCCTGCGACGCAGGAGGTTGCGGGTTTGATTCCAAAATTTGTAGGTATCGGTCTGCAGATATTTTTTCAGGGTGTTCTGGGTATTTTCTATGTATAATAAAAACATATCTATCTAGGTATGTAATGTATTGAATTAAGTAGGTATATCAGTTATCTAGTACCCATAATATTGTGTGAACTGTCCAGCATTATTTATTATTTTATTTATTTACTAACTAATTGGTGTAATCCGATCGTGAATTTTACGACCTTTGTGGCGGGTAGGCGAGTAACCGGCTGAGATGCGAGAGTTGCGGGTTCGATTTCCGCTGCCAAGTGTTTGTATCTGCAAATATTTGTTTTTTGTCTGTGATACCGCAGATGTGAGTACTTCCTGTTATACCCACGACCTTGACCTCTTGGATACCTCAGGTTCGGCTTTTTTGTGCCGATGCACAGGTATATCATACCTGTGTGTACCTTCAATCACTTGCAATCATATTTCGTCGCGTTTTCAATCACTTGCAATCATATTTCTGTTTGGAAAAGACGATGGAAGATCAAAGTCAATTATATATAATTTATTTTATTTCTATTTATAATTTGGATCATAGCCAAATTAGGAACTACTCGATGTTTATTTATTTATTTACTTATTTAAAACTTTTGCACAAAAACAATAGTGCTAGGCATTACCTATCTGCCAGTCATCCAGGACTTCTATATTCGCTCTGACCATAGGAGACTCCTTGTCAATAACGTGTGACGTCATAATGATACGTTGATTCCACGCAGATATCGTAACGAGCTCGCGTTATGTCACGTTTGGTCATAGCGAATAACCACTGGACGTGCAGAAACATGGTGAGGCGTGCCTTACAAACAATGTAAAAAAAAACAGTTTCCCGATGCACAATATTTATTTTGCAGTAGGTAGGTACCTACTGTACGTGCAATACACTCCTCAAGGCCAAGTTACGTATTTGTTGCGCACCTGGTGCAAAGAACTTATCTCTAATAAGTACAGTTTTTGTGGTGTAGGTTCAAAACACCCTTTGTTGTCAGGGGTTGCAGATACATTTCAAACACAAATACTGTAATTACAGGTTTAGAATTATTGTGCTACAACGACCCCGTAAAGGTCTACCGCGCCTACGCGTACAAAGCACTGATCTCAGAAGACCAAGGACCGAGTAGCAGCCTCATCGAATGCAAGCACCTGTTCAACGGGCGCAACATCTCCGATGAGTTCGAAGACATGTGGTGCACAGAGTTCGACGCCGGCGCCGAGTTCTGTCATATTGTTCTGGAGTTGAAGGAGCCGAGTGAGATCACAAGTAAGACATGTGGTGCACAGAGTTCGACGGCGGCGCCGAGTTCTGTTATATTGTTCTGGAGTTGAAGGAGCCGAGTGAGATCACAAGTAAGACATGTGGTGCACAGAGTTCGACGCCGGCGCCGAGTTCTGTTATATTGTTCTGGAGTTGAAGGAGCCGAGTGAGATCACAAGTAAGACATGTGGTGCACAGAGTTCGAAGCCGGCGCCGAGTTCTGTTATATTGTTCTGGAGTTGAAGGAGCCGAGTGAGATCACAAGTAAGACATGTGGTGCATAGAGTTCGATGCCGGCGCCGAGTTCTGTCATATTGTTCTGGAGTTGGAGGAGCCGAGTGAGATCACAAGTAAGACATGTGGTGCACAGAGTTCGACGCCGGCGCCGAGTTCTGTCATATTGTTCTGGAGTTGAAGGAGCCGAGTGAGATCACAAGTAAGACATGTGGTGCACAGAGTTCGACGGCGGCGCCGAGTTCTGTTATATTGTTCTGGAGTTGAAGGAGCCAAGTGAGATCACAAGTAAGACATGTGGTGTATAGAGTTCGATGCCGGCGCCGAGTTCTGTCATATTGTTCTGGAGTTGGAGGAGCCGAGTGAGATCACAAGTAAGACATGTGGTGCACAGAGTTCGACGCCGGCGCCGAGTTCTGTCATATTGTTCTGGAGTTGAAGGAGCCGAGTGAGATCACAAGTAAGACATGTGGTGCACAGAGTTCGACGGCAGCGCCGAGTTCTGTTATATTGTTCTGGAGTTGAAGGAGCCGAGTGAGATCACAAGTAAGACATGTGGTGCACAGAGTTCGACGGCGGCGCCGAGTTCTGTTATATTGTTCTGGAGTTGAAGGAGCCAAGTGAGATCACAAGTAAGACATGTGGTGTATAGAGTTCGACGCCGGCGCCGAGTTCTGTTATATTGTTCTGGAGTTGAAGGAGCCAAGTGAGATCACAAGTAAGACATGTGGTGTATAGAGTTCGACGCCGGCGCCGAGTTCTGTCATATTGTTCTGGAGTTGGAGGAGCTGAGTGAGATCACAAGTAAGACATGTGGTGCACAGAGTTCGACGCCGGCGCCGAGTTCTGTCATATTGTTCTGGAGTTGAAGGAGCCGAGTGAGATCACAAGTAAGACATGTGGTGCACAGAGTTCGACGGCGGCGCCGAGTTCTGTTATATTGTTCTGGAGTTGAAGGAGCCGAGTGAGATCACAAGTAAGACATGTGGTGCACAGAGTTCCACGGCGGCGCCGAGTTCTGTTATATTGTTCTGGAGTTGAAGGAGCCAAGTGAGATCACAAGTAAGACATGTGGTGTATAGAGTTCGACGCCGGCGCCGAGTTCTGTCATATTGTTCTGGAGTTGGAGGAGCTGAGTGAGATCACAAGTAAGACATGTGGTGCACAGAGTTCGACGCCGGCGCCGAGTTCTGTCATATTGTTCTGGAGTTGAAGGAGCCGAGTGAGATCACAAGTAAGACATGTGGTGCATAGAGTTCGACGGCGGCGCGGAGTTCTGCCATATTGTTCTGGAGTTGAAAGAGCCTCTGCTTGTGACAATGCACTACCACACAGATCCCGTCCACCTAGGGCGCGCGGCATTGCACTGTGCGGCATTGCACTGTGCCCGTCGCCTTGACACAGTAAGATGAAAATTATCATGTGCCTGTAATTTCACCGGCACCCTATACACCAGAACACAGGAATTCGAGCACTACTGCTTAACGAAATTGGTATGGTGGTAGTACTGTTACTTCCCCGGATGAACTCTTTCACAAAAAAACTCTACTAACTAACTTTAACCAGTGACTACCAACTACCAGTTCTATGTATCTGAATGGACAAGGCTTTTGGAAAACCTTTTAAAATACTTTTTTTTTCTCTTATAAGGTATTAGAATCTGGAACTACAACGGCAGCATGGAGCTGTCCTACGCCGGAGTGCGTCACGCGCGGATTCACCTCGATGGGGAAATGTTACACTACCGCCCCGTCCTACTGCGCAGGGCTCCGGGACACGTGTACTACGATTATGTACACCAGCTGGAGTTGGCGACTGTCGATGACAGGTAGGAGAGTAGAAATGTTACACTACCGCCCCGTCCTACTGCGCTCCGGGACACGTGTACTACGATTATGTACACCAGCTGGAGTTGGCGACTGTCGATGACAGGTTGGAGAGTACAAATGTTACACTACCGCCCCGTCCTACTGCGCAGGGCTCCGGGACACGTGTACTACGATTATGTACACCAGCTGGAGTTGGCGACTGTCGATGATAGGTAGGAAAGTAGAAATGTTACACTACCGCCCCGTCCTAGTGCGCAGGGCTCCTGGCCATTATTTAAAGACCACATAAAAAAATATAGGAAAAAGTTGGGATTTTGGATCTGGCAACCCTACCCCCGGACGAACTCTGATGAGTTCTACTTTTATCGGTTTCAGGTTGGAAGACGCGAAAGACTCTGACAGTTTCCGTATGGACTGCCTCTGTTACGGTACCTCAGTGGACCTCGGCGCGCCCACAGGCTTCGTGCTTCAAATCAGCATATTCTCCACGTGGGGAGATGTGTACTATGTCGGGCTCACCGGGGTCGAGCTGTACGACCCGCAGGGCAGCCTCATTCATCTCACTGAGAGCAGTAAGTACCTGCATCTTTTTTACTTACATAATCATGTTCTGGAGACTGTGCAGCAAGAAAGAATAGGTTCTTATACAACTTGGTATTTGCGATAGGTACAAACATATGATACCCACATCAGACGTGCCTGTCCGACCAACCTTTTGCGGTTATACGCGGAAACGCACTTCACCTGGCCGTGGCCAGAATCATAAAACTTGTTCCAGGACGTACGTGTTTTTGATAAAGCCATACTGGTGTATGATAACAATGTTTCATAACATGAGCGAGGTTTATAGATCGAAGTTTTCTTTACTTTTACAATTTATGAGTATGAACAGCCAAATTTCAGGTAAAAATGATGCAAAAAAGCTGATTTTCGAAGGATTTTTCTGAAGTTGGTTCTTAAAATCAAACGATAAAAGCAGAAACGTTGATCCAATATTGATGAAACTTGGTATAGAGTATCATTATTTAGTCCGAACATGAGCTTCATCGGTTCAGGGGTTTTTGAGCTACGGGAGTCCACGCGCGGTCACGTTCGGGCGAACTACTTGTTTTAGTTAATAGGTAGGTACTTAAACCTATTTCTATATGGCAGTGATCGTCTTGGCTTAAGAATAGACCTCCTCCTCCTCCTCCCGTGGATGTCGTAAAGCTGACTAATGAATTACACCAGGGAAAGTGCAGCAGCATCCATCTGTGTAGATACGTATCTACGTAATCACCAATACTGCGATCATCCATCAACCGGGCTGCCAGGCGTGGTGGCCTTAAGTGCAGACTCAATGTTTTTAAAATTGATGATTCTTGTTTTTTTTTTTATGTAATTGCTCGACAAACTGGCTTACGGCCCGCCTGATGGTATAAGCGGTCGCCTATTGACATCTGCAACACCAGAGGTATTGCCAATGCGTTGCCTGCCCTGAAGGACTCTTTTTACATTTTTTTTTTGTTTTCAGACGTATGCGCGCACCCCTCGAGTGTGAACGTGCTGAGCGCGGGCGCGGGCGTGCAGGACGCGCGCACGCCCGACAAGCTGATAGACGGCGTGAACGGGCGGCACAGTGACGGCGCGCACTCCTGGCTGGCGCCCGTCCTCCCCGACACACTCAACAGGTATACTAGTTGATCGACGGCGTGAACGGGCGGCACAGTGACGGCGCGCACTCCTGGCTGGCGCCCGTCCTCCCCGACACACTCAACAGGTAGACTAGTTGATCGACGGCGTGAACGGGCGGCACAGTGACGGCGCGCACTCCTGGCTGGCGCCCGTCCTCCCCGACACACTCAACAGGTATACTAGTTGATCGACGGCGTGAACGGGCGGCACAGTGACGGCGCGCACTCCTGGCTGGCGCCCGTCCTCCCCGACACACTCAACAGGTATACTAGTTGATCGACGGCGTGAACGGGCGGCACAGTGACGGCGCGCACTCCTGGCTGGCGCCCGTCCTCCCCGACACACTCAACAGGTAGACTAGTTGATCGACGGCGTGAACGGGCGGCACAGTGACGGCGCGCACTCCTGGCTGGCGCCCGTCCTCCCCGACACACTCAACAGGTATACTAGTTGATCGACGGCGTGAACGGGCGGCACAGTGACGGCGCGCACTCCTGGCTGGCGCCCGTCCTCCCCGACACACTCAACAGGTAGACTAGTTGATCGACGGCGTGAACGGGCGGCACAGTGACGGCGCGCACTCCTGGCTGGCGCCCGTCCTCCCCGACACACTCAACAGGTAGACTAGTTGATCGACGGCGTGAACGGGCGGCACAGTGACGGCGCGCACTCCTGGCTGGCGCCCGTCCTCCCCAACACACTCAACAGGTAGACTAGTTGATTGACAATGGAATACAAAATTACCTCGAGTGAGGCTGAGTCGAGTCGAGGAAAGTTGGAGGAACGACTTAGATTATCGGTGTTAGTGGCCGAAAGATGTGCACTTATTCGTCCTAACTTGTATTGTGATTGCAGGGTGTTTCTCGTGTTCGACGTGCCCGTCTCCGTGTACGGTGTCAAGCTGTGGAACTACGCGAAAACACCCGCGAGAGGCGTCAAAGAGTTTGCGGTAATTATTGAACGGACGATGATAACCCTTAGTTTGTGGGTGAAGAAACCTTATCGAATGTGTACAGGGGACACCATATTTTTGAGTTAACAAGTAAATATTTTTGTAAAAATTAAAAAAAGCCTTAACGCAATGAAACGGCTGAACCGGTTTTGATCAAATATAGCTAAGAACAAGAAAAATCCAGACAAAATCAACATTCAAACAAAAAAAATATGGAAATCGGATCATCCGTTCGGGAGCTACGATGCCACAGACAGACACACCCACACAGACACACACACACACACACACACACGCACACACACATAGACGCGTCAAACTTATAACACCCCGTCGTTTTTTCGTCGGGGGTTAAAAAGAAACGCCAACATGTATGGGCTAGGGGCAAATTCCCTTCTGGGATTTTATACTTACGTTACTAAAGTTTTTAATAACCTACCTAAATCAATCAAGTAATTTATTTTGAAATAAGTAACAGAATATAAACTTATAAGTTCTCTAAAATGTTATGACAAAGAAAACAATTTTGATCTAAGAAAAATTGTAGACTAAGAGGCTGTCAAGAGTCAAAATGTATTTTAAGCAAAACCTACACGTCTATGACAACGACAAAAATACCTAGATATATGTTAATGTTCATCATATTTCCAAGGGATTTAGATGCTTTATTGATATACGATTTCCATGATTAAGGCCATATAACAAGATTTCGAGATTTCGAAAAAAAAAAACTACATAAAACATGTTATTAATTTTGTAAAAATTAAAAAAGCCCTCAACGCAATGAAAAAGCTGAACAGAATTTGATCAAACATAGCTAAGAAAACTCCCCAATAAATCAACTTACAAACAAAAAAAAACGGTTCATCCGTTCGGGAGCTACGTTGCCTTTGACAGACACACACAGACACGTTAAACTTATTAACACACCGTCGTTTTTGCGTCGGGGGTTAAAAAATGAACTGCGATGCGCTTACAACGTAAATACCTATCTTTATTAACTATCAACGTACTTTGATAAAATTGATCTAGGGCCGCTAGGGACACCAGGGGACTAGGACGCTAGGAACTTGGGGTTCAGGCTGTAGGAATACTGCTTTACCGTAGAGGTATTGCATGTGCAGTCGGGGTTCCAAGGGAAACCTTCCTGACTGTACAAGGAGTAACAAATAATGTTAATTTAGAGGGCATAGTAGATTTACATTTTTGATTACGCAGCAAATAGGCATTTGTTTAAATACTGTTTTTCGTGATTATCGTTGACTTTAATTAAATAATGTTGGACAACATTATAACATTATCTAGCCCCAAGCTAAGCAGAGCTTGTGTTATGGGTAGGTACTAGATAACTGATATACTTAATACACTAGAAACGGGATATTTACCATGATTTTTGAGTTTTATATGTTCCCGATATTTCGGCACAGTTGCATGCGCCATGATCACGGGAGAACTGACTAAAGACTTTGCGAGTAGATGTTATTGGCAGATATATCGATCTACCCTCTTTCTCACTCTTTTATTACGAACGATACCACTACCATCATAACCATGATAGTTTCAAAAGTTATATACTTAATACAATACTTTACATAGATAGATATTTTTATTATACATAGAAAATACCCAGAACACCCTGAACAAATATCTGCAGATTGTACAAATATTTGTTCCAAAGCTGGAATCGAACCCGCAACCTCCTGCGTCGCAGGCGAACCTTCGCCCGCCGCGCCACAGAGGTCGTCAAAGGTGGTCAGGTGTGTCACAGAGAACACAAATATCATAATTGTAATAGTGGCACCATCCGCAGTGGCGTAACTAAACCAACTGGGGCCTGTGGCAAATTCGAAAATTTAAAAAAATTAGTTGTAGGCTCGTGGCAAATTCGAAAATTTAAAAAATTTTAGTTTTCTCACTTTGGATTTTAAGCAAAACTTATAAAAATATACTTTTCATATAAAATAAAACACTCGGGTACAACGTAAAAAAATATTTTTGAGCTCGCGACCTCTTGGGTCGGGGGCCCGTGGCATTTTGCCAGCCCTGCCACCCTATTGTTACGCCACTGACCATCCGTATATATATTAGAAGGCTATATTTTTAGTAGTAGTAGAGCTTTTTTGTGAAAGAGTTCGTCCGGGGAAGTACTACCACCATACCTATTTCTGCCGCAAAGCAGTAGTGCTCGCATTGCTGTGTTCCGGTTTGAAGGGTAAGGGTGCCGGTGAAATTACAGGCACATGAGACTTTTCATCTTTATGTCTCAGGGTGGCGGGCGCAGTGCAATGCCACATAGGTTGCGTCCTAGGTGGACGTGATCTATGAGGTAATGCACTGTTCATAGGCAGAGGTTACCGCTTAACATCAGGTGGGCCTCTTGCTTGATCCGTCATCCAAGTAGTATAAAAAAAAAAAAAAAAAAAATTTTTTAGGTACCAATATAATTCCCAATTTGTGCTCTTTGCGCTACTTGCTTGCGCTTCATTTGTTGACTGTCACTTATCTAGTATGCGCTTGTATTTTCTTGTATTTGCTTGTATCTTTTGACGACCTCTGTGGCACGGCGGGCGAACGTTCGCCTGCGACGCAGAAGGTTGCGGGTTCGATTCCCGCCTCGGAACAAATATTTGTGCGATGCGCAGATATTTGATCAGGGTGTTCTAGGTATTTTCTATGTATAATAAAAAATATCTATCTATTTAATATATTGTATTTAGTATATCAGTTGTCTAGTACCCATAACACAAGATCTGCTTAGCTTGGGGCTAGATAATGTTGTGTGAACTGCCCAGCGATATTTATTTATTTATTTATTTGGCAGGTTTTAATGGACGATCTGTTGATATACAACGGGACGCTGGAATGTGCCAAAAACGAGGGACCCCTCGCGCCTCAGTGGATCTGCTTGCAAAACGTCGAAGACAACTTGAGCCCAAGGTGAGTAGTTTACAGTTCCCGGCCCTTACACTGGCACATAGTGGGCCAGGTAGAGTGTGAGTTCCGAACGCTACACAAACCGAAGGTCTTGGTAAAGGTCTCCCTCTTGTCCATTACCTATAAATAAATAAATAATACTGGACAGTTCACAAAACATTATCTAGCCCCAAGCTAAGCACAGCTTGTGTTATGGGTACTAGATAACTGTTATACTTAATACAATACATTACATAGATAGATATTTTTTATTATACATAAAAAATACACAGAACACCCTGAACAAATATCTGCGATAGCACAAATATTTGTTCCGGGGCGGGAATCGAACCCGCAACCTGCTGGGTCGCAGGCTAACCTTCGCCCGCTGCGCCACAGAGGTCATCATGCATGTGACATATGACTGTATTGCGTTATTTCGTACAACACGGGACTTTTCTATATGTAACCTAACCTAGGGTGACAAATCAGGGGGACAAATGGGAATAATTCACCTGCTTACCTCTGTGGCGCGGCTGGCGATGGTTCGCCTGCGACGCAGGAGGTTGCGGGTTTGATTCCCGCCTCAGAACAAATATTTGTGCGATCTGCAGATATTTGTTCAGGGTGTTCTGGGTGTTTTCTATGTATAATAAAAAATATCTATCTACGTAATGTGTTATATTAAGTATATCAGTTAACTAGTACCCATAACACAAACTCTGGCTTAGCTTGGGGCTAGATAATGTTGTTTGAACTTGTCCGGCATTATTTATTTATTTATTTTATTTTATTTTATATATGTATAAGTACTTCCGATAAGTATCTACGTTCACTTTGATACATTTGACGACCTCTATGGCGCCGGTGGACGAGTAGCCGGGTTGTGAGAGATTGCGGGTTCGATTCCCGCTGCGGGACAAAGGTTGTATAATCTTTAAATATTTGTTCCTGGTCTAGGTGTCTGGTACCTTGGTACTCGTAGTTCCTGATACCTAAGACACGGTTCTAGTGTGCGATCAGAACTATGTACCTATGTGATTACATTATGTGTGTTATATTGTGTAGGTATGTATGTTATTATACAGAAAAAAACATGTTATGGAAGTGATTGTATATTATAAGCCGGGGTAGTACGAGTTTTGATAGTTTGTTAGTTATTCATACATTCACTTAAAGATATGGTTACTACAAAGATGTTAATGTGCTATATAGATATTTAGTTTCACATATTTTTATTAGTTACTGCTAGCGTGCAAATATTTAGTAAACAAATAAAAAAAAATTGTTAAATGTCAATAGGTAGGTATGAAATTAATAAAATAAAATTTAATTTAATAAGTTTCGTTTCCTGCCATACATTTAGGTACTTGCAGAGCCCCTAGCGGAAACGAGGAGAAAACTAAGGACGCTGTCAGAAAATGTATTGAAGAAAACGAAACTTCATATAGGTTCAAATACTATTAAATTGTCGTAGTAAGTCCCCCGTTTACTTTCAGTCCATCAGACTCGAGTCAGCGCACAACGACGAGTGGCTCGACCGAGAGGGCGGACCAAGCGGCGCGACCCGACACGAGCGTCATCGTGCGGACCTTCCATCACAAGCACAGGCAGTGATGGGTTCATAGTCGGGGCTTCGGCATTCGCTCACGGCCACGCGGTGAATGCCTACCGTCTAGCGTACCGTCGACGGTACAGCCGGGCAGGGGTGGCCGTATCGTCGACGGGATAGCCAGGCAGGGGTGCCGCGCGCCTGCAGAGTGCTCGCACTGCACACGGCGGCGCAAATCGCGTAATAAATCATTAAAATGCCAAATTCTTCAATTCTTGTACAACCCTGGCGTATGTGGTGAGCGAAGCAATCACAGCTCTCGCCACACAAACCCAAGACACAAATTACATTGCGTATAGAACGTGACGCGCGCGTAATATTTTTACAAAATCATAACCCTTATTTATAATAAGTTCAAGTCAAGCCTTATGACACAGTCAGACGCCAAATTCTCTGTGAGCAGTCATTAATGCTCGAAGCCAAATTCTGTCACTTTCTTACTCATTAAAGCTCGGGTAAGTTAGAAAGTGACAAAATAGCGTAGTATAATCACAAAAAATCGTATAATATTATTTGTTTACTATTTACTTAATACAAAATAATCTGTCAATGCGTGCAGTTTGTAATTTATAATGTTCTGGTAGTACTAGGGGGGTGGTGCAGGCACTTTATTGCGATTTATAATCGTCAATGAGGAGAAAACTGCTTTTAATGGTGAACAAAGCAGTATGACTTACCACATACCTAATTTAAATTATTTCCTTAGTATACTCTGTTCACAGAGAAGGACTAATATAGGGCGCTCTCTCTTGCACAATATCATAGATCAGATAAGGACGCACTACAACTGTAAGTGACCCTGATCGGTCAGTGCGCGTGGCCATTCTGCAAAAATTATAATGCTCACTACAAGCTACCTACTTTCAGCATATTACATAACAATGTTGAAAAAATTAATAAGAGTAACAATAAAATAAAATAATAAAAAGAGCCAAGTAGATTTATATTTTCGAAAGAAGGTATAAAGATTTTGTCTTTCAACGAGTTTATAAGTAGCGTTTTGGAATACTCCAACGTCACACTAGCGTACAATTTTACGCCTCATTTATTAGTAGCACCGTAACTTAGTAGCTTAGTAATGGACTAGTTGGGCTGATTATGAACTTAGTAGCACCAAACGACACGTCCGCACTGCACAAGAGACAGATAAGACTGACATTTGGTCGCAGTGTGGACATGCCCTATGTTCATTTTCTGCGACCAATCACGTGATATCGCATTACTTTTTTTTTTAGCTACCTACTTGAATGATGGAACAAGCACATGGCCCACCTGATGTTAAGCGGTAACCTCTGCCTTTAACAATGCAAACTCATAGGGCACGTCCATCTAGGACGCACCCCATGTGGCATTGCACTGCACCCGCCACCCTGAGACATAAAGATGAAAAGTCTCATGTACCTGTAATTTCACCGGCACCCATACCTTTCAAACCGGAACACAGCAATGTGAGCATTACTGCTTTGCGGCAGAAATAGGTATGGAGGTAGTACTACCCCGGATGAACTCTTTCACAAAAAATCTGTACTACTACTAAAACATAATTATCACTTATTAGACATTCTCCGTGAATGAGAGTATAGTTCCAGGAACATTATGAACAAAGTTAACAAGTATCTATCTACCTACCTAGCTAACTAAAAGTTGAATTAGGCAACATTTTTGTCGAATGTATAGTATTTTCTATACCTATAGTACCTATACTACCTATACCTATAGTACCTATACCTATAGTATCTAGGTAAATAGTTGGTGTGAAGTCGTGGCCGTGGTACTTGTACTATTATATATTCTGTGGCCTTGGCTAGGGATCATCATAGCCGGTAAAAGTCCACTGCTAGCCATAGCCACGAAGAAAGGGTTTGAGCCGCCTCCATCCACGTAATACCTGCAATCATTACATCGCCGTTGATTAGGTCCATCGAGGGAGGCCGTCATGCACTACGTCAATAACCTGCGAACATCTCCTCATTTCCAGTTGTTAGGGAACTTACTAGGGATTTAATGTAAATCAGTAAAATATATAAATAATAAAGAAATAAATAAATAAGTAATAAGTAAAGTATTTTATGTAACTAACACCTAGATCCCGACATCGTAGAAAGTAACTGACTGAGCGAAGCAAGATAACATAACTATTCCCGCAGCGGGAATCGAACCCGCAACCTCTCGCATCTCAGACGCCGTGCCACAGAAGTCGTCAAAACATCTGTGTTCATGTGGGTGGATGGGTGGCTGTGTTTGGTGGGAGGTTTATTCGACGATAACTTTCAAACTTTTGATGTAATCGCTACTAAATTCGGTAGGTAGTAGATTAATAAATTATATAAAGAATACAAAAATTATTAAACAGTTTATAGTTACAACCCTTTATTTCCGCGACCGTGGTTAGACCGGCTGTTCCCAGTAGTACCGAATAGTTTTACCAGTTGAACTACTGGGACGGAGCCTACAGTATAAAATATATTGTAGTAGTCTTAATTGTGTTATTTCTTTGGTGTGTATGTAAGCCGATTCGACAGCCGTCATCGAATATTTTCAAAATGGCGTAGTTGTGAACAGTGACTCAATTTTAAGGAGAACACAGTGGCTCATGAGTCACTGTGCACTATAATGCTAATTTAAGACTTTTTTATCTTTCATTATTTTTCTAATTTTTTTTTGGCTGTATTTTATCTATATCTACACTAATATTATAAAGAGGAATGATGTGTATTTTGATATGTTTGTAATGAATAAACTAAAAAAATACACCATTGGAAAGCTACATTTACCCTGAGTGATATAGGCTACCAGGGGGGGGGGGGGATAGGGGGGCTGTTTTTCATCCTGAAACTACCCGTGCGAAGCCGGGACGAGTCACTAGTTGAAAATAAAATGATGCTATATTAAACTAGGATAGTTTTACAAGAATCTGTGTAAATTTCAGGTTAATTTTTAGTTTTTCTACATTTTGAAACCTCTGAAAAAAAACGAGTCACTGTATCCTCCCTGATCCTAGTGTGTCCTGAATCGTCCGTGGTGTGGTGTAGGGTACCTAGTTTTCTCGAGGTGATAAGTAGTCGAGATTTAGAGGTCAGAGAGGTAAATAAAGCTGGTTCGGTATCCTCATCGTTATCATAGAAATCCACTTCTGGATTTCACAGGCACTACCACCTCTGTAAAATTTTAAATAAAATATATACCTACCTACCTTAGGTCAATTTTTTTTAGTAGGTAGGTAGAGTGCGTCTAGTCTAAAACTGCGTCCTAGGTGGAGGTGCATTACCTTCCTACCTACTTAAGTAGGTACCTTAAGGTTGCATTGTTAAAAGCAGAGGTTGCCGCTTAACATTAGGTGGGCCACCTGCTTGATACGTCAATAAAGCAATTAAAAAACCTTAATGTATTATCGTTATTCCGTAACGACAAGGATCATTCTTAAACGTCGAGCCTGTGTCGAGCCTGTGTCAAGCAAGTGTCAAGCAAGTGCCGAGTAAAAGCGATGGAGGCGCGTCCTGTTTTATACTAAACCTACTCTACCAGCTTGTGTTTGTATGAAGTATCTTTGATGGGAATGGACCTCGGCATTCATTGAAAAATGCACAGATGTACACGAACGACGATTGCCGAGGCACATTATTTTCCTAGGACCTACTTTGTACTGTAATACAACTGTATCTACTGGAGGGGTGTAGTGCTTTAGCCCCTGTTGAAGCACACGTGCAAATTTAGCGAGTACCCTAGGGATATGTTGTGTGCACAATGCCTGGAACATGCAATAGAAAGCCCGAAGTTTGTTTGTTGTACTTATCATTTAGAGCGCATGCACACGGCGTTTTTATCAGCGCGATTCAACAACGCGACTAGAATGCGTAATATATAAAAAAAACTCTATGAACGCGTCTAATCATCGCGTTTCAAATTCGTTGAAATGAAAGGAATGAACCTACGCCGTGTGCATTTATGACTTTCGGTTCAAGAGTAGAGAAAGTAGTAGAGTGAATACGGCTTTTGTAGAAATTTAAAGCAATTGAATTAATTAACTAACTAAGTAAGTACCAAACTTGTTAATATATACAATGTTGTTAAATTAATTTGAATAAAACAGATGAATATAATATTTTATTGTTTAATTGAATATACCTACCTACACGTAGTAGGTAAGTATCTGCCCGCGATTTTAGAAAAGAGACGTCGTTTACTTTTATTTCTTGAGTTTTGTGTAATTTTGGTGACATTTTAACCAATGTAGCTCGTCCACTATATCACAAGTGTAGTGAAATGAAATGGAAGTGTATTGTGTGACTTTTCAAATTGGTGGAAAATGTCTACCAAAGTTTTTGTAAAACGGCCACCGGTTTACTAAAACATGACTTGACTGTGACTTTAACGACTTGGAAGGATTGTAACGTTGGTTACGTTAAAGTTACATTTTTAAATAATGTAACTACTTGGAATAAAAATGTCCAGCTAGTTACATCAATGCAACTACAATGTAACTAGGTGGAACGGACGGCAAATTAATACACATCCACCAACTTATCTGTAGAATGAAATGTATGTAGATGATAGAAAACTAACCTTTTAATTCTACAGATAAGTTGGTGGACCAGCCCCCCTATTCCCTATCTTGAAAGTCACTCAGTGACCAACGTTTGACAAGTAAAATTACCATCAATAGATTTTTTTTTTAATTGATGATCATTCTTCTTGTCAAACGTTAGTCACCGAGTGACTTTCAGTTAGGGCAAAAACTACAATATATTGGAATCGGGGGGCAGAACTCGAAAAACAATATAAATGGTAAATGCACAAGCCGAGCGACACCAAATAAAGAAAAAAAAACAGGGTTGTAAACAGTGACAGTGAGTGAAGTGTAACGTGACATGACGTGTACAATAGGTAGATTGCGTGCGGTCGGTGTGGGTCGGTGGTGCGGTGGCAGCTGATTCTGCCTGCCTGTCTGATTTTGAGCTGATATAACCTCGAACCTCTATCTACGTACATGTTGTTTTGTCTACAACTTCCTATTTAAAACTCTTTTTGTTTAAATATATATTGTTGTGTGATTGTAACTCTATAATTTGCACCTATAGCATTTATCTCTCAAGCAAAGCGCTCAAAATAACAACCAATATGTCAGACGCTGACGAAAATAAGCTGGAGGAGATGACGACAAAGGCTGAACAAGCTGTGAAATCCCTTTCATATGAGGTAGAAATGCTGGACAAAGGGGATCTAAGTTTCGTGGGTGATCCAAGGCTTGACAAACTGCTCACTGAAAACGAAAAACTAAAACATCGACTGGCTATTCTTGAAAATGCCATCAAAGTGGAAAAGGCCGGTTCCTCCGGTACTGCGAAGAAGGAACCAAGGAAAAGACCGAAACTCGTTACAGACATCAAGTCTGTTGAGAGTAACGTCTGCGTAATGAATGAACTTGAAAATGTGTTCGAAGTCGCCATTGCATCAGCCTACCCCGATTTAGAAGACCCACCTGTGGCTATCACTATATCTGGCAACAACCCTAAATTCGGAGACTACCAGTGCAACTCTGCGATGGCCATCTCACAGCTACTCAAAGCTAAGAACATAAAAACCAACCCCAGGGAAGTGGCCAACAACATCTTGAATAAAACACCTACATCTCCACTCATTGAGAGGATGGAGGTGGCCGGAGCTGGGTTCATCAACATTTACCTAAACAAGACTTTTGTTGAACATGTTTTGAGCTCCATTCTCAGGTTTGGTATCAAACCTCCACCTACAAAGAGGGAAAAAATTGTTATTGATTTCTCATCCCCAAATATTGCTAAAGAAATGCATGTTGGTCATTTGCGCTCCACAATTATAGGAGACAGCATCGCCAGAATATTGGAATACTTGAACAATGATGTCCTTCGGATAAACCACTTGGGGGACTGGGGAACACAGTTTGGCATGCTGATTGCTCATTTGCAGGATAAATTCCCTGACTACAAGACTCACTCACCTCCTATTTCAGACCTACAAGCGTTTTATAAAGAGTCCAAGAAGCGGTTTGATGAAGATGAAGAGTTTAAAAAGCGGGCTTACTCTTGTGTTGTGAAACTTCAGTCTCATGAACCCGACTACTATGCCGCTTGGCAGTTGATCTGTGAAGTATCTCGTCAGGAGTTCCAGAAAGTGTATGACCGTCTTGACATCAAGATTATTGATCGAGGAGAGTCCTTCTATCAGGATAGGATGGATCTAGTAGTTAAAGAGTTAAAAGAGCAAGGATTCTTAGAAGAGGATGAAGGGAGATTAATCATGTGGGGGAATCCAGAGACGCATGATGGTATCCCACTTACAATCGTCAAGTCTGATGGAGGATACACCTATGACACATCAGATATGGCTTGTATAAAACAGAGGGTGCAGGAAGAGAAAGGGGAACGGTTAATTTATGTAACTGATGCCGGTCAACACACGCATTTCGTGACCATCGAAGCATGCGCACGGCGCGCCGGCATTCTCAAGGGTGCCAAGAAACTTGAACATGTTGGCTTCGGAGTTGTTTTGGGTGAGGATAAGAAGAAATTTAAAACCAGATCTGGGGATACTGTTAGACTTGTTGAATTACTGAATGAAGGACTTGTAAGGGCTCTAGAAAAACTGATTGAAAAAGGCAGAGACCAAGTTCTATCTCCGGAGGAGTTGAAGCAGGCGCAGGAGGCTGTAGCTTACGGTTGCATCAAATACGCAGACTTGTCACACAACAGGGTCAATGATTACGTGTTCTCATTTGATAAAATGTTAGATGATAGGGGTAATACAGCAGTATACTTACTCTATGCATTAACTCGAATAAGATCAATAGCCCGAAATGCCCAAATTTCCTCTGATACATTATTAGCCGAGGCCCAAAAATCTGGGCTGAAATTCACTCATGAAGCAGAATGGAAATTAGGAAAAGTCTTACTAAGGTTTCCTGAAACTATTTTGAAAGTATCCAAAGATTTGTACATCCATAGTTTGTGTGAATATCTTTATGAAATTTCAGCCACATTCACAGAGTTCTATGACAAATGTTATTGCATAGAAAAAGATAAGGATAGTAAAATAGTAAAGATATTCTACGACCGACTGATTCTTTGTGAAATAACTGCATTGATCATGGAGAAATGCTTTGAAATGTTAGGTATCAAAACAGTATCCAAAATGTAACACCACATTGTAAAACTCGGTGGCACAAGATTAACAGTATCAATTTGAATAAGTGTGATAGATATCTTTGTATTAACTAATAAATATTGAATCACATCACATGTGTAGCCATAAAACATCTCTCTTTTAAGTTTAACTTATTGTGTGATTTTTGGTTTTGATCTTTTGTAAGTTAAGTACGTAAAGTACCTAATTATTTAACCAACCAATGTAAACCTATAAATACATAACTAGTTATACCCTATGTGGATTTAGTATGTGGAAACTGAATAGGTACCTAATAAAACAAATAATTGAAAAATCTCATGTTATTTATTCCCAAAACTTCTACAAAACTATACCAGGGTCCATTATAAATATTATAATTAACATTCTTCTACTAGGTATGTATTACTTTGATGGAAAATTATGGAAAGTAATAGTGTAAATAACCGATAATCCACGACTTAAATTCAGGACTAGCATGCCTGCGCCTCCGCCCGCGTTCAACTTACTAAACCTAGGTACTTTTAATTTAACTAGACACTCAAATCTTCATTGTTAAATTATCTTTCTTTAATTCAGTGAAAATCGCATCAAAATAAGATAGTAGAACTCGAGTTCGATGGAGGAAATGAATCACAACACCGGTGTAATTGTACCATAACTACCTAATATACATAAAATTTCTAACGCGCGCTGGACCAATTCGGATGGTAATGTCTCTTTCGCAAAATGTCCCGCATGCCTCACACCCCGCAAACTACATACAGGCCGCGCAACGAGTAATGACCGCTCGGAAAAAGTGGTGCGGTTGATTAGGTATGTCCACAAAAGTGCCTTTGTTTGTTCATTAAGGGCATAGCGCAGTCAGCAGCGCACGTGAGGCATGCCTTTAGCGCATGCGCGACGAGAGTTGAAAGCGAAGCGCGCGCTGTGATTCACGTTTTCCGGCTTCGGGTGGATTTCTGTGCCTTAAAGCGTTCAACAACAAGATTGGCTCAAGCAATTCTAAAAGTCGATCGAAATTTATTTCGGACATGGGTGTAATTTTTTTAAAAAGAATATCGTTATCTTCTCTTAATTCACTTATAATCACGTTACTTCGATTATTCTAATAACCTCGAATCCAAAACTTTCTCTTGGTTCTTTTTTTTCTGGAATTTGTTAAAACCAAGTAAGCTGCACATGTCATATTCCACCAAGTAAAATATTCTCGTCGCACATGATTCCAAAAAGAAGAAACTACGACTGAACTATGGTGTTGCGTTCATTAACGCCTTCAATTATTGAAAGCGTCAAACGAAAGTTGAATAGAGAGATGAAGACGAAAGTTGAAGATGAAAATGTACAGTGTGGACATTACTATTGAGCATTGTACCTACATTCGCGCACAGCATTTCTCGATATCCTTCTAACAGGTGCTGCAGACGTTTGTGTAAAAAGTGCTGTTCTTTTCTGAGCCTGTTTTAAATTGGTAATGATCTGTTGTATTTATTTCATTTTCAACGATTATCGACGATTTCATCTGTCTCCTTTTTAATAAAACAATTCACGTCATAAGCCATTTTTCTGACTTGCCCAGTTAACACGTTTTTTCGGCATCTTTTCCACAACGAAACGAAAACAACAGTATCAATATCAAGTACCTAAATATCAAAAACATGTGTGCGTCTGTATCTAGGGAACGCGAGACGACTGATCAACCAATAGCGCGCCGGCGCAGCCCGTAGGTACTTAGGTATGCTAAAACCTGCCTAGTAAACAGTAGTCTATCCTACACGACACTAAAAACTGCATTTGAATCCATCCAATAGAACTCGGAACATACTGACATATGTTGCTATTTATAAATACATATAGAGATTACCTATAACTGCTACTTGTAGTCGATTTGCGAAGACGGAAAGAATACATGAAAAGGAATGTATATTTACCCAAAACAGGTGTAGAAATAATCATATAATATCTACGTAATGGAATAAGATTACATTATTTTTAAGGTCAACAGGAAGTCATTTTATGGGTGAGGCCCTAGAACCAACTTTGGTCGAAGGAGAGGCCTATGTCCAGCAGTGGACTTCTGATGATTAATACAATAAGAAGGGTAAGAAACAACATAACATATCAACATGCTACAACACTCAAATTCAATCGGAAACTAAATTTCATGATTGATAATTACTTTAGAAATAGCCAGTCAATAAAATGTTTTTGAATTCCGCCTCTGAAGAGTGTCGACTCGTAGTTGATCGGTTTTTATACACATTTAGATTTAATGGCACGTGTTACGTGGCTGGGGTATGACTTACTCATAGGAGGTAGAGCGACTGACATCAGATTACATATTAAATATATACCACCTATTTACTCTCAAATCATAAGCAAGTACATATTACTAGGTAAGTAAGCAAAATATTTGATACCACTATTAGGACCCTAATCTAGAACTCGGTATATTCTACAGGTCAACATTGGATTTCGTCATTTTAAAAATAGGTTAACACTCTTTAAACATATCTAGGTCACACATTCTGTTACATACCATAACCCTACTTAAAATATTCGTACTTTGCATTTTTGAGAAGACCAAACCTATTTATTTACCTACTGGTTAGATTAATTACAAATATCATACTTCGGATATTATAGTTATCATAATATTCTTTGGTTGAAAGGTTTATTATTTTACATAATATTTCAAAAACGTAATATACAAGATTACCTAAGTATTTATTTTAACAAAAAAACCTCGAGGCCTTTCGATGATAGGTAGGTGTTTTTTTTTTGTTACCACGCAACTTAAAATATTCAAACCACTACCTACCAGGATTCGAATCCGAACCTTCGCCTGTCGCTGCTAAGGTACCTACCTAATCTAAAATAAACTGATGTCCAATAAACCTGTACTGGTAGACGATAAACAATGAGAGATAAAAGACAACACAGTCATTCACACAGTAACATTATTTTTGTGCCATTTCTTATTTTACCCTGTGATAACCTCGGCTAACCTCAATAAATAAGTTGAATAAAATTATTTAAAAAAATCCACCATATTAATTATATCCATCCCCATATTGCAAATTACAATGACTAGAAATTATTATGAACGTTCATACTTGGTAACATTTGAATGAAGGCGCTTTCAACATGAAAGAGCCTCAACGAGGGAGACGGGTACCTTGGATGCGCAACACAGCTCGAAAAAGGTTTTATAACTTTTATTTTACTTGCTGTCAGTCTGTGGGAGACAAATCTGACTATAGAATTTTCCGTTCATTCCAGCAATACCTTTCTGGTATTTTCGGGATGCATTTCAAGGCTGTTCATCGTGACATATGGAGGCCAATGTCCAGCAGTGAACTTCTGTAGGCTGAAGATGAACAGTGACGGCGATTCGAAAAAAAATGGCCGCAGATACCGATGCCACCCTCCATATAAAAATTTTCGAACCTCTGTAGGTCAGAGGTTGCATGTTTACCCCTCTGTCCATTATCATATAGATAGATCCGAGTGTGATGGCATGAAATTAGGTACCAATTCGCTCCCGCCTTAAACAGACTCAATTGTTTTAGGTACTTATGTACTATCAAGTGGATCATACAGTGGACAATACCACGTTGTAATATCCACAAATTACAAGATTTCAAGTTCAAGACGAAAATGAAATTATACATTTTGGAAGTCTAGTCAATGATCTAGTAACACGATTGAGCAATTACTAATAATTAATATAAATTGGAACGTAGAAATAAATAAATAAGTTACATTAATAACTTGGATTTCTAGTTACAAGATTGAACTAACTATACTAAAATTTATAACAAAGATAAAGGAAAATTCACATTTAGGTGTATAAAAAGGATTCTGCTAAAAACTGGAATTCGTATAAGTATAATTAGCTATACTAAGATAGGTATAAATCTCTAAAAACCCCAATACATACAAAGGGGTGGATTGGTCTCGAGAATACCTAATACTACAATACAATAACATTTTAACAATATATTACAAATACACGCATATTTTCTTTACGTATTTGGCTGAATGATGTGCACGCTAACTGTACAGGTGGTCTAAATAAATAAATAAATTATACACTATTCGGAATTTACAAGTTCATTGACACAACGCTATACAATCAAAAACAGGTTTGTTAAAATTAAATCAGATGCAAATTTTTACAGCTAATGTATTTAGCTTGACCGATTTGGATGGTGTTTAGGGTTCCGCATACAAACGGTGCCAAGGAAACTATTATAACCCTACGCCATCCATCTGTCTGTATGTCACAGAGGTATACCTCAGCAGCTATATGAGGTAACCAGTAGAAATTTTCAAAGATAACGTATTGTCTGGGCATGAACCCTATGCTAATAAAAATGAAAAAATAAATAAATACCAAATAGTATACAGTGTTGTCCATCTAAAGAATAAAACAGATAGCGTGTTCTAATCTAGTAGTGGCGACATCTAGCCTAGAGTTTAGTAAACTTTTCCGGTTTGTATGATTTAATTGTGGGTTTTCATCAAAATTTCTGTAATTCAAGAGTGATTTCGGATCCCTAAACTATGCGCGTTTCGAGTGGAGACACGCGTTTGTTTTTTTTATATAAGGAATATTGGTGAACCTATGTGTTTTTTCCAATTCTGTTATGAACCTTACGGTGGTTGCTTTTTCACAAAGCGAACACGTGATCGTTTCTAGTTCGGAGATATGCTAACCAATGCACCTTCGGTCTTCAAATTCTGTTGATTTTATACATCTCCACTCCTCTCGGCTGTGGCCAAGGGCCAGTATCTACCATAGCCGCTAAGACATAAATAATAGAACAAAGCTAGGAGTAGTTTGAGTCAAATTCACTAAATCCCTGTACAAAATAGCAACGCATGAACAGGTACATGTCATAACACAACTTTAATTATGTCTGACAGTTGGGTTTCGTCCATCAACTAATTGGAATGACAGATCTAATAATTATTCATCACAGCATGTCAAAAATACCTATAAAACTACTGAGGTACGTACATACTATACCATATACTAAGTATTTCGTACTATGGCAATATTGCGAAGGGGAGAAAACTAAATATCAATGAAGATATCGCGTCATTTTACTGATTTTCCACTATTTTAAATTAATTTAATGGCCATGTCATAGTCTCCACACATCATGAATTTTACTAAAATCTGTCCAGCAGATTGAATTCACTAATTAGTTCTATAAAAACATGAAACTATGTTGAGTATTAATTCACGTATGATTTTAAAATAATTAATAAATAAAAATATTTCTACAAGTTCCAGTAAAAGAATGTACGGCTTCTAAACTAAAGCTGCAACCAAGCCGAGCTAGGAGTAAACCAGCCAATATTTCATGGTACATCTACATGCTATAACTATTGGTTCATTTTACACCGTTCCGCTTTGATGGACAGGCGCCCTAAGCCCGCACGCTGTACAAGGAATTGACTGGAATGGACTATTATCCAATTTGCCGCCGTCGTTACAAAAATAGCTAATATCAGAGAGCTCTGTAATGGAGATTCAACGGGCAGTCTTCATTAGGATTTTAGTTCCGGGAAGAGATGTCTTAAAATGGCAAGATAGTGTACGCTTGCCGCTAAAGCGACAAATACGTGCCATATAGCGTGGGCGAATGGGATCCTTCCATCAGATTTGAAGAAGAACACGCCGGCCAGGTACAGCATTCCGCCTAACTTCAGGTCGTACATCGCCGGGAACTGGTGCTGAAACATATATAGAGAAGCGTTAACAAATCTATACTCATTGTTATAAAGAGGGCAAGTTTGTGAGTTTGTAAGTACAGGGTAATCTCCGGAACTACTGATCCGATTGCGACTATGGTTTGTTAGCTTCCGCCTGCGGCTACGCCCGCGTTATGTGTAGTTACAAGCGGATTTTGACGATATCTCGTGTGTGGATGGATGCTGGGGGTAAGAGGGAGGAACTGCTTTTTATCTCAACACCACGCGTGCGAAGCAGCGGGCAACAGGCTAGTTTACAGATAAAATCATCCTATCTACTGATCTCGACCATTTTTGAATGACCCTGTTTCGAAACGAAATTAGGTTCACTGCGAGTAGCCAAATTCTAATATAAAATTGTTCCAAATGGCTTCACAAGGATAATACAGATTGTACACGGATAAAATACGGATTTTAATACACCAGTATCATCATTATAATCCATCATCATCAATCTACACTAATATTATAAAGAGGAATGATTTGTATTTTTATGTGTATGTTTGTAATGAATAAAATCAAAAACAACTGTGCCGATTTCAAAAATTCTTTCACCATTGGAAAGCTATATTCACCCTGAGTGACATAGGCTACCGGGGGGGGGGGGTATTGGAGGGAGGGGGGGGCTGTTTTTCATCCTGAAACTACCCGTGCGAAGCCGGGACGAGTCGCTAGTCAATTATGAATCGCTACTCTGCAATATGAAGACCGCCCATTGTATATATCGCCTACCACAAAACAACAAAAAAGACAACAAAGCAGTACCACAGAATAAATACTAAGCGAGCTACAGACCCCTGAAATGAAGACCACGGCCACTACCAAGAGTTTAACAATGGAGAAGAAATTTAGGCATAAGTAAAGGTTTTTTCCATCAAACACACTGTCGCTCAGAGTCGCATAGAATACAACTGCTCAGGGTAAACTAAACCTAAGGCCAAACCAACGCCTTCAGCCCGCGTCCGCGGTGGCGTGCAGGACAATAAATAAATAAATAATGCTGGACAGTTCACACAACATTATCTAGACCCAAGCTGAGCAGAGCTTGTGTTATGGGTACTAGATAACTGATATAATACTTAATACAATATAATGCAATGGTAAGACAATGGATCGCCACTGTGCATGCCACCGCGGACGCGGGCTAAATGCGTCAGTTTGGCCTTAGCTTTAGCCTTACCATTGATCGCCACTGAGGACGCGGTCTGAACAGACTTGTAACGAAGGCAACTAGCCTGACATCAATTAAGAGCAAGCTAAAACACTGGCTCGACAACAGCTTTTACAGCTACGAGGAGTTCCTAGCCCGTAAAAGTGATGCATTACCTATTAATGTACTCGTATAGGTAGATTACTCATTTATCTTATTTAGATTAGGTTATGCTTGACATTGTGATAATTTTTATTGAAACTGTTTATTCTTAGATAAACTGTTGTTTTTTATTGAAATGTATTATGGTAGTACCTACGTACTAACCGATGTTTTTTTTTTTTTTTTAACATTGATATTCCTTTGTTTGACCACGATCTCACCTGTTGGTAAGTGACGATGTGGCCGAAGATGAAGCACAAAGGTCTAGAAGGCACCTATTCACTCTTGACTTGAAGAGACCCAGATTATAGTTTTCAGGAAAGACAGACGAAGTATAAAAAATGACGTATAGTTCTAGCAATGTATGAAATAAATGATTATTGATTATTATTGAACGCGCTGGTTTGGCCTTAGCTTAACCTGGTCTACTTAACGTAATAAGCGTGGCTATCTACCGATGAAAAGCTTTTACTCCAATAACATTTACATCCAGAAATAGGTATCCCCTAGCGACAATCTAATTTATTCGGTATCACTTACCTACATTGTTATAAATGTGACCACGGGTATAGTATACCTACCTAGCTAGCTGTAACGAATATACCGCTAGACCGCTCCATACAAAACGAGGTTCTACTAGTAGTTCGGCCCGATGTATCGTTTGTCGATGAATTGGTAAGAGTTGACTCAGATATTTTTTGGGGAACCTGACCCCTGTAGCTCAAAACCCCCTGTACCGATCAAGCTCATGTTCAAACTCAAAAAATATATTTGCATAACCTACCTACCTGCCGAGTTTCATCAATTTTGGATGAATGGTTTTGCAATTACCGTTGGACAAACACACATACTTACAAACATACATGGTCAATCAATAATAGTCCAACTATCTCTTGACGACCTCTGTAGTGCGGCGGGCGAGTAGCAGGCTAGCCGGCTAAGATGCGAAAGGTTGCGGGTTCGATTCCAAATGTGCGGGACAAATGTTTGTATGATCTGCTAATATTTATTCCGGCTCTGGGTGTTATGGTACCATGGTATTCGTAGTTCCTATGATACGCACGTCACAGATAATCCTAGTGTGGGATCAGGACTATGTATGTGACTGTTGGGTGTTATGTTATGTTATTTTTTCTGTCCCAGTAGTTCACCCAGTGAGGTTGGACAGCGAGTGAAAAGCTATTAGCATGTAACTAATGTTTTAGGGTTGTACGCGTGGAGTGAGATTACAGATAGCCCTATTCGCTCACTGGTGCCTCTTTGTCACCTCACCAGTGTGTACGAGTAAGTATTTGATCTTTGCCCTCGTCTACTACACAGGCTCTTTGTTTATTTAGAGTGATCTAATATAATCTGAATGGTGACATTCAGAAGAGCGAGTGTGGATCATCGTTTCCTGATGAATAGACAAACAAGTATTAAATCGATGTAAGCTTTGACAACGAAAAAAAAAAAACATAAAGTATAATTTTTGGTCAAAGACTTCCTAATAACTCTACGATGGAGCATTTCATATACTACCAACGCCAAAATATGGCACCTGTGAAAATTCAAACGGCAAATGATTTATATACACCGCCGGTTCACACTCTAGTCTTCAAATAAGGTCAATAATCAAGCAGCAATGGACGGATAAAACTTGACAGAATTGTTTGTTTTTATGCGTTATGTTTCTCTTTTGGTTCGGTAAATTTTTGAGCGCAGACCCTTTGAGGTCAGTGTTTTTGTGCACTCATGATAGACGCCCCCCCTCCCCACAATACTACTACTAAAGAAGCACCAATGTCTAAACACCCTAGCAAACAAATGGCAGCAAGCAATTAGTTTTTTTTAGTAAAACGTAACTCTACTTTATAATGCAACCCACAGACTTACATTAGAAGTGACGATAATGGCGGCCGGCCCCAACCCCATCACGAGGTAGAGCAGCAGCTCCACCATCTTGTACCGCTCGTGGAAGATCTGCTGGTAGGTGATGCCGAGCACCGCCAGCAGCCAGATGGCCCAGCGCAGCTCGCGCAGCATCCAGCACGACAGCGTGCCCACCGTCAGCCAGGGGAAGTACGAGCTCGCGATGAAGATGTAGATCATAGCGCGGTCGCAGCGGTGCAGGAAGTGCTTCATGTAGCTGCAACATCAATATATTATATATGGTTTCCAAATCTGACCTAGACATTTGTATGGAAATCATAATAACAACATATTGTTGTCAATCGGTCAAGCTGTGGGGTGAGTCCACTGGCTTGACCCATTCCAAAGCTCTTATTAAAGCCTTCGATAAGTGGAACACCAACCGTATCTTAGCACTCAGAGCACAGCAAAGCACTCTCAGTCAGAGCCAATATGCTGGTCCGCAAATTCGCACGATGTACAGACGCTGTCAAAATCACCCTTTTTAAGCCGTTCTGTACATCCATGTACTCCGCGAGTCTATGTTTTCAGCATACTCAAAAGGCTTACAGTGCTCTGCGGGTCCAATTCAATAACGCTTTGAGGACGCTGTTGAAGCTTCCGCGCTTCTGTAGTGCTTCAGACAAGTTCGCCGATGCGCGCACAGACATGTTCGACGCCATCTGGCGGAAAAAAACGGCCTCACTACTAAGCAGAGTGCGCGTGAGCAACAACAGCATCCTGAAAGAAATTGCAAACAATTACGCATGTCCTCTAGTTTGGAAACGCTCCCAGAGGACGAAATCTGTGTTAGTTATTAATTACTAACCCCTAATCTTAAGCTTACTAACACTATGGACTATGTTGTTTAAATAAAAATCTTTATTTATTTTATTTATTTATTTAGCGCTGAACAGGAACAACCTTCGCATTATGGTCAGAGCCTTGACTGGACACTGCCGCCTTAAATTGGTCGTAGTGACAACAAAGCCACAATTAGCTAATTAAAAAAAAACTGTTGTCAAATCGCGTCGCGTCAGAAGTATGTCAATTTTACAGGAAATAGCTACGAATAGCCCACAATTTAGGCTCCACAAATAGCGCTGAGAAAGGAAGCGAAGAAGCGTATATAGGCATGGTCTTTCGTGAATGAGTCACCCGTTTTTATCCATCGTCCAATCGTATAACGAAGAGTTTCCTGCGACTTCAGCCTTGTAGCCTCGCTACTGAAGCCTTATACTTGCATAACCTAGTCTATTTCTGTAACACCTTAAGAAATGCATGTTAAGAAGCGTGCTCTACGGCCTTTCTTCGTCTGAGCTACGGGCTATTATGTTCTCACTGCATGGGGGGGACCACGGGGGGACTCAATCAACTACTTGTATTCACCGCCCACTCGAGGAGCATAATAGGGGTACGATCACAGAATAAATAATAGTACACGACGCGATTATTCTATGTACCTACTATGTAGAATACGGGCGTGTTGCCTCTTGGGTATCTAATTGCTGAATTTCAACATTCATTGTTTTTACGCAAACGAAACAAGGTAGGTAACAGGTGTCTATTACTTTAGAGACAATGGCCAAATAAATGTTGGTTTTACGTTTTCAATGCCAGAAACTTCTTAGGCAACACAGACACACACACACACACTTGTTGAATTGAAAGACTCGTTTTAATTGAACGAGCGAAGCGAGTTCCTGAGTCAACTTGGAAGAATCTATACGTTTGTATATAATTATGTATGTTTGTCCGATGAAAACTTACGTACCGTTAATCCGATCTTCATGAAATTTGGTAGGGGGGTAGATAGTGTTGGTACAATTTGTATGTAACGCTATGAGCCATATCGGTCGGGGAGTTGTTGGGATATTGGGGTCCAAGAGGGGGTAAAAAAGAGGTGAACCCGTGAAATTTTGATCTCAGTCAATGTTTTTATAACTCGGTTATAAAGGTAAATAAAGTAGGTAACCTACCTACATCGCGTGTATTCGCAATGTCTCAGTTGGGGCGAACCACTATATAGTTATAAATTGAAGAAAATCTTTCGGTGCAGTTTTAAATGCGCGGTCTTGCAGAGAAAACCTAATTATTATACTACAAAAAACTTATTCTACTTATAAAGATTAAAAACGCATTATCAGATAAATGACAGCGCCCAATTGCCCAATTACTCGGTGAGGTCAAGTGACTATCTTACTAGCAATCCCTTATGTTCGCTTGAGAATTTCTATATTCACGATATGAACGTAAATCTAATCACAATAACGACTCCGATCTTTGTACAGCTGCAATGGTTTATATTCTAGATAATAGCTATTTACCTAAATTTTTCAAATAAATAACACAAAATGTTACACATGTGGTTTGGCTATGTAATGTAGGTACCTACGTACAACATTTTATTGCTTAGCTATAAATAATACTGTTAGGTACAAAACTACAAAGTTACAAAATTAGGTAAATATAGAGCATAAGTACAACATTTTTCTTTTTCGTTTTATCATTTTGTAGATAGGCTTGAGTGTATTATGATTTTATTGTTGAGTGCTGGTGTTGAGCGGCCAGCGTGAATGAGATTTTAAATATCACCACAAAGTAGTCGGTTATAAAGTATACCTATTATATTAATTGGTACAAAAAATATTCGTACAGTTCAAAACGATTTTATACTAAGTAGGTACTTTACTCCAAGTTTGTGTGAGCATTGTACACACTATTATATCAGAGACCTCTCGGGAGCCGTTCCGTCCGCGGACGAAGTCCGTGAAGTGACCTATTTCACCAACTGGTAACTGAACGGACGGAACTGGACGGAACTGGTAACCAATAATTGCTCATTGGCAAGATCAAGTTCGTAGCGCTTATAGTCTTTCATTAGATGACGAGACTTGATTGGGTGATTTGCAGTTTGTAGAAATTGGGCTTCTATACCTGTATAGAAGCCCAATTTCTACAAACTGCAAATCACCCAATCAAGTCTCGTCATCTAATGAAAGACTATATGACCTGTCAAGCGCTTAACTGAGACAGTCCCTGACGGCGCTTACACATAGAACTTCCGTTTTACTGGTCCGTTTAAACGTATATGTTATTAGCGTATGTAGTTGTATCAGCCAATTCACACACATGACAGTATTCCGGATCCAGTAAAAAATAGCGATCCGACAAAATAAGCAGCAATCCGTTCTACTGGTCCGTTTAAACGTATATGTTATTAGCGTATGTAGTTGTATCAGCCAATTCACACACATGACAGTATTCCGGATCCAGTTAAAAATACCGATCCGACAAAATAAGCAGCAATCGTGAACGAACGACGTGTAATCAAGCAAGACGTGTCAACGACGTGTCCAAGACGTGTAGTGAACGTACTTGGAGCCAGTTGGAGCATTCGCGCCAAGATCCTCAGCAAAACTAGCAACGGCTGGAGCACCGACATTGGCCGTCAACGCCATAATTAGGTACTAGCACCTGGGCCCGCGTGGACAAGCCCCGTAGAGGACATTCTAGGTACTGTGTCGTTACAGTACATAAACATCAGCCTACAGAAGTCCACTGCTGGACAAAGGCCTCCCTCCTGCCTCCCCCATAGAATGCAACGACGATTCGGTCTTGGCCACCTCCATCCACCGCCTTCTATAATGTCTTTGGTCCACCGAAAGGGGGGCTTTTGCGTCGGTCGGGTGTTGTGGTGGTAAAGATATTAGTGTGTGTCAGAGGATGTTAGACCAAGCTAAGCCACCGACCTTAGAGCCACAGTGTGATCAATTGAGGAGCATTCAATAACGGTTGAGTTATGTTATGTGGTGTTATTTTTTGTACAGGAATAAACATGTAGAATTAGAAAAAAAATAGTAACAATATGATTGTCTCTAAATAACAGAAGCAATGGTCCCACTCACTCACTAGGCTCTATAAATAAATAAATAATAAATAATGCTGGACAGTTCAAACAGCATTATCTAGCCCCAAGCTAAGCAGAGCTTGTGTTATGGGTACTAGATAACTGATATACTTAATACAATATATTACATAGATAGATATTTTTTATTATACATAGAAAATACCCAGAACACCCTGAACATATATCTGCAATCGCACAAATATTTGTTCCGAGGCGGGAATCGAACCCGCAACCTCCTGCGTCGCAGGCCAAGCTTCGCCCGCCGCGCCACAGAGGTCGTGAAAAAAACTAAAAACTAAATTACTACTACTAAATAATACTACCAATTAATATTATTATTTATCACTATTAATTAATCTGTGCTCTAGGCCCGTGTTGTGGATGACCAAAACCATTAACAAAAAATAAAAATAAAAAAGGCGTACGTCTATGTATGGTATGTACCTAACTATGTATTTCACAGATTTGCGTTTAAAATTGTCTTAGTTGAATACTCACTTATCAGATCTACAGCAGCATACAGAATGGAAGGTGGTGGAGACCGCGAAGAGTAGACACAGCGCCAGGCCGTAGACCACGGCCGCGATCGCCTGAGGAGCATTCAGCGAGCGCGCGAGCAGCTCGCGAGCGCCGAGGGAGGCGGGCGCCACGCACAGAGCGTGTGTGCACACGTTCGCGACGTGCTCTACCTGTGGACCACAACAACATGTGTACGTTCAGCGAGCGCGCGAGCAGCTCGCAAACGCCGAGGGAGGCGGGCGCCACGCACAGTGCGTGTGTGCACACGTTCGCGACGTGCTCTACCTGCGGACCACAACAACATGTGTACGTTCAGCGAGCGCGCGAGCAGCTCGCGAGCGCCGAGGGAGGCGGGCGCCACGCACAGTGCGTGTGTGCACACGTTCGCGACGTGCTCTACCTGCGGACCACAACAACATGTGTACGTTCAGCGAGCGCGCGAGCAGCTCGCGAGCGCCGAGGGAGGCGGGCGCCACGCACAGTGCGTGTGTGCAACAACATATGCATAACCAGATCATTTCCAAAAACCCCACCAGGGAAAACCAACCCGTCGAGTTTAACGGACAATTCAACAAGTTTCTTGTTGAAAAATATATTTTACAAAACAAGCTTCTCCGAAATTAATGAACGGAACTTCGAGCTGATCAAAATGAGTCCAAACATTGCCAGTCTACTGTTAATCATCGATGGTTTCATTTGTCCACACTCCGTCTCTAGTATCGGATCAGCTCACTGTCACCATAATATTGTTATGTCATCAGAACTTGAAAGGTAAGCCAAATTTCAGTTCAATCTGATATCAGGAAGTGGTCGAAAATTCAATCGCCAGATTTGTCTCTCACTGACGGACAATAAAAGCTTGTAAAAAGTTCTCCCATTTCCAAATAGCATTTCCCCCTCTGTGCAATCAGTGGATATAAAAATACTATAAAATTGCATCATTCATACAAGTATTGTTATGTTACGTGACCATGTGAATAGCTAATAAACAAAAGCGTTTAAGTATTCTATGGTGGACCTTAGGAATAACTTCTATGGTAAGTGTTAGAAACTCAAGTGGAGAATAAGTATATTTTCAGTTGGGGGTAGATAAGACCATGTGGCAGACAGTGAGAAGTCTCAGATAGATAAGGAAGGACAATTGTGGAACATGTTGCTTGGGATGTGGAAGAAGAAGAAGAAGAAGGAAGACTTCCTACTACAATGGATACAATGATTTGAGACGAAAGCACCTCAACCCCATTGCTAATATTTTTAGTATTGAGATTTTTCAATTTGAAGTTGGAACAGTCTATTTCGCGAAAAACTGTAGTCATTATGAAAAAGAGTATTTTTTGGGAAACTAGTCGTTTTGGTACAGTAAACATTATGTATAATGCGCGTCATGTAAAAATAACGCTGGCGGTCATACTTCTTCATACGTTCCAGCGTTCTTTTTACATGATGTGTACTCTATCTAATCGTACAGAATATTGTGGACTTTTAAGTCAGCAAGCTATCTAAACCTAGTTAGTGTTATTATTTATCTTTTATCCCAAGAAAAAGTAAGAGGCATTCTTGCAGATGAAGAAATTGTTGTTTGAGCAAAACAAGGTCTTAACTCAAGGGTGTTGGCTATATGTAAGTAGCTATGTGTGAATCTATATTTGATAGGACTTTGCTCAATTACTTTTGAATCGTTTATCCAATCGCCATGAAATTTGGTAGGTAGGTTGGTGATAAGAATACAATTGGTAAGTTTGTATATGAGCTAAATTGGTGAAGGATTCGTTGAGATAGACGAGGTCTCAATTCGGGGCGAACTACTTGTTTATATTGTTCTACAGTATAAGTAACAACTTCCTGTATCAGTGGGATATAAATACAATAGTGTCCTCGTTCAACATATACTATGTAAACAGGAACTGATTTAAAGTTATGAATGAATAGTTGTAATGTCTTACCGTAGTTGGCACATAAGCTCTGTTGGAAGCTGCCTTTTCATTCATCCACTTGACTGCCTTGAGCTTGTTCCACGGAAGATCATAATGGAAATATATTTTACTCTCATTGAACTTAGATTTTAGTTTCATGATTATTACCGAGAATAAGCTTACAACGTCACCCATTTCACGTTTTATCCGTAAGGAAGCAAAACGGTCAATAGACCACCAGTAGACTTAATCATAAAATGACAAACATTCATGTTAATTTTGCACGAAAAAAATATTTTTCTTTGGATACATGAACCAACAACCACACACCACGCTCGCTCGGTCGATGGTTGACTGACGTAATCAATACATATTTTTTTTTTCTATGACTGACGTCTCCGTCCGTCTGACACTTTCATCCAATATATTAAAAAAAACTCTATGCCACAGACAGAGACAACCCATAGACTTTGGCCTCCGTACCGGTCGATGGTTCTACCTACGTACAGATCCACCAACATATCTGTAGAAAAAAATGTATGTCTAGTTTTCTATACATACAGACATTTCATTCTACAGATAAGTTGGTGGATCTGTATCTGTAGTATGAAATGTATCTAGTTTTCTACAGCTCGTTCACCGTAAGATGGCACCTGTAAATACTACATAGCAGGTACATGGCAGGTGCCAACGTGCCAACGCAGGTGGTGAACGGTAAGTCAGCCAAACGTAGTATTACCTGCTCAGTGAGTCAGCCGTGGGCAAAAACTTCAATATATAGGTCGACCGTCGTCGTGGGCATGGACTTATTAATCGTGGGAAGCAATGGCGGCGATGAGGTCACCACTTCACTTGTCACGTCTATATTCATTCCACGATGGTGGTGCAACCCATGGTGAAAAGAGGCCTTGAGGCTCTGCCTACCCCTTCGGGGAAAAAGGCATATGTCGCGATCTCGGTAAAGTGCAACATTTGCAATATCAACCATTAGTGAGAAACGATTGACTGGGTTATTATAAATAGAGGTTGTATACATAGGTACCTCAAATTGAGCCTGCCTGTTAAGCCCATTTAGGATTTACTTGCTTTGTTTGTACGCCTGTCTTTCCATTTTTGAAACTGCCATGCGATTGTGCTGAACATGAAATGATACCTACCATAACATATTGTCATTGGAACTTGACAATAATTATGGGTGTACTAGGTGTAGGGTTGGGGTAGTAAATTAAGTGATTTTCTCCTACCTCCAAGATAATATTTAATTGATATAGGTACCAGTCAAGTTCTGATGAAAATTATATATTATGGTGACAAGAAATCGTGGTGATGGAAAATGGTCAACGGAACTCTTTGATCATTAAAGTAGTCTGGCAGTGTTTGTGTTCGTTTGGATCAATTTATATATCAATCACTGTTTCATATAAACTTATATTGTTTCAGATTATCAACAAAAAACGTTCTTACAAAGTACTATTAAAAAAAAATAAGAAATTGTTCGATATTTTTCGGTGATGGCGGCGGCGCCGGCAGCGGTAATTTTTGGGTAGAAGCGGCGCCGCCGAAGGATGGCTGAGCGGCGGGCTCGGAGTGGCTGGTCTGGGCGAGGGTAGTTGTCTCAGCGACGCAGCCCATGTGCTCAGCAGTGGCGGTGCTGGCTGGTTCTTCGCCGTCGCTGGCCACCACGACGCGACTGCGCCCATTTCCACGTCAGCGCCATCTTCTACGCCCGCGCCCTGTTCATTGTATTGGTTGTAATCCTAATAAAATAAATGTAAAAACATAAATACTATGAAAATTATTTTCACTACCTACTTATTATTATTACATTAGTCTGACGTGAAACATGAATTGTAATAATAGTATTATAAAATCATGAAGTCAGATCTTTTTTTTTTAACTTTGTGAATGACGGAACAAGCAGATGGCCCACCTGACGTTAAGTGGTAACCTCTGCCTTTAACAATGCATTGTCTCAAAGGTCACGTCCACCTAGGACGCACCCTATGTGGCACTGCACTGCGCCCACCACCCTGAGACAAAGATGAAAAGTCTCATAGGCCTGTAATTTCATTGACACATACCCTTTTTTTATAATTTATTATTTAAAACTAAGTAGGTACCCACTATACCAGACAATAAATATTTGTACCTGCAACGAAATCGCACGCCGCAGCCGCCGCCATGCGGGCCCTGGCGTATGTTGCCGGGAATACCACCGCAAAGAGATTATTTTCCCTGGAATTATAAACATTTATTTGTTACTTATTGCTGTACAGTGTACAAGATTATTGGTATTAAACGACGAAGACCTTTGTCTAGCAATGAAGTTCTACAGGATGATAATGATGCCAATATTTCTACAGCCCTTTTAATGTTTTAAATTTTGCAAAAAATAACAACTGACTTGAATTTACTTCAATGTTTCTTAGGAGGCGCCATTCAATATGTACTGGGTATCTGAACGTTTATAGGAGACAACAGATTGGGAATCATTGCTCTTATGTCAGCAATTGTTTCCACTTTGCAACCAATTACCACACCAGTATCGAGAAACTCCCAGTTTTTCAATCAATATTTTCTACACTAACATTATAAAGAGGTAAAAGTTTGTGAGTTGTGTACTGATTTGTATCCCAACACCATGCATGTGAAGCCACGGGCAAAAGCTGGGATGCAATCAATACAATCAATTTTACAGTTGAGTTGGCTTTTAGTGTGATACTAGTGCCAGTGTAATTTGAATTCTATGCTGAGTCACTCACTATACAGGGTGTAACATAATATCCCTATAAGCCCGGGTAGTGGGTATTCTACACATCATGGCGAATAACTTTAGTTCTATGACTTTTTAAATTTCGAAGTTTTTCATTCATGAAGTGCCTCGTAAAAATCCTAAAATTCCTCTAGAAATTCCTGAAATTCCTCCAAAAATGTACCTAACTGAACATGAGGCAGCCCCACGTAAGGTACCCAAGCGTACCGTAACATCCTCATATTGTTTTACATACGTTTTTGGAGGAATTTCAATAACAGTTGTGTTGAGGGTAATCTCTGAGTTTTAATATTTCTTGCATACTACAGTAAGTATATTACTTACTACTGTGTGATATTCACTATTAACAGCTTAGGTTTATATATGTTTACAACTACAAGCACTTTAAAAATTGTTTTCAAATATTTGAAGAAGTCTTTTGATTTCAGCTATTCTTGCTGCTTGGGCCTGAACTGGTATCATAGCCTGTGATACTTCTTCACCTTTGGCTAGTATTGTGTACATGCTTTTGATGTTATTGTCCATAGCATCACAAGTTTTACCAACAGCATCCTTGTAAACTTCCATGTTTTCAGCTGTTAACGAGGAGTTGGAATGTAATATGCCGGACAGGTTCTCAATCAAGTTATCTACTGATTGAGCTATCTTCTGAGCTTCATATTCCAGATCATTCAACACTGTTATGTCAATTTGTCCAATTTGCGGAGCCAAAATCTGTCTGTATAGTTTCCCCGATGGTGTGCTTGAACGTGAAGCACTAGAACTACCAAATACTGGAGTTTCTCCTTTCTTAGTGACTGGACTAGAGAGTTTGATCTTAAATTCTAAATCATCTGCTACATAGTGTGTCATGTCACCTTCATACCGGACATGTCCATCTATGTCTAAGGGAAACTTCTCCTGTTTACGGTTTTCTGATGGTAAGTCGAATGGTCTGGATGGCCCTGGTCCGGTGTCAGATTCTCCAGTCTGTGCTTCATCGGATTCATTAAATGCAATCTCACTGTATGAGGCTGTCATTCGCGCCGATATTTCTTCGTCCTTAACTACATCACCAGCCTTTATATGCGTTTCATCAGACGGCGATATAGGCTCGTTCGATTTATCTTCCATTCTGCTGAGGAAACTTACTGGTAACCGGTCTTAAGATAATATTTATGGCGTATTTGCTGTGAGATTAAGGGAGTTATTAATTATTTCATGCCAATGTTCTTGCTTTCTCGATTACACTTTGAGTAAATTACACAAATAGCATATGTTAGATATTATACAAAGAGGATACAATAACTATTATATTTATGCAAATTGATTGCAAACCAAAACCGATCACCAAAAGTTGGCAAAAAATCAAAAATTACCAATCTCTTTTTTTTTTTTTTTTTTTCTTTATAGTTGGCGCCGCACCGCACGGCTTGTGCATTTGCCATTTTCATGTATCTGTATTTTCAATATATTTTGCAACGTTACACTCCTTCCAAGTCGTCAAAGTCACAGTCGAGTCATGTTTTAGTAAACGGTGGCCAATTTTACTAAAACTTTGGTAGACAATTTCCACCAATTTCAAAAGTCACGCAATTCACTTCCATTTCATTTCACTACACTTGTGCTTTTTAAACGAACTACATTAGTTAAAATGCCACCAAAATAACTCAAGAAAACACTAGGAAAAGAAATAAAATAAAAGTAGACAACGTCGCTTTTCGAAAATGGCGGGAAGAGTCCTCGTTGACTTTGTTGTTTTAATTAGTTTTCCATCCAACTAGGGGTTTTCACGGACGTTTCAAATCATGCGCTAATAGATGGCGCTGCTTTGAACCTAGCTTTCAATATAAAGTGAGATGTCAAAGTCAACAACGTAGTGATATATTTTCGTGTTATTTTGTTAGTATCGAAGCTTGAATTTGCTATAACTTCATGGTATCACATAGCTATCACACAAAAGCACAGACAATGCATTTGTTAATTTTGACAAGCATACTTGAGTCAGCGCTATCTATCGAGCCAAATTGAACTACTTTTTTTTTATTAGTAAATGAAAAGCCCTCCTTCAATTATTTGATTGTCTTTGATTGATCAATGAATGGAACTACATACATAGTCACAGACGGAAGTAACACAAGGAAAAATAACTACTCTAAGCAATGAAGCCTTTCATTTTCGAAGAAAAAAAAAGTAGTTCGATTTGGCTCGATAGATGGCGCTGACACAAATGTAATTGCTACGGTAGTTGCCAAAATTAACAAATGCAATGTCTGTGCTTTTGTGTGATAGTAACTAAATATTACGAAAATATATCACTACGTGGTTGACTATGACATCTCTCTTTATTTTGACAGTTAAGTACAGAGATGGCGCCATCTATTTTCAAGGGTGTAAGCATGATGTGAAACGGCCGTGAAAACCCCTCGACAATAGAACGACAGAAAACACTAACTAAGGTGCCTCTCGCTCGGACCGTTGCTTGTCATAGCAGCGCGCGGTCCCTTTAGGCCGCAGACAGAGTCTCGCTCTACGCTATGGGCTATTATTTATTCTGTCCTTTGGGTAGTAGGCAAGGAGGTATAATAGTAATGGAGTGAGTGCTAAACTTAGCATAGAGTGTTCCTTCTTACTCCTATCCTAGAAGATAGCTTGCTATCCTATGTTAGAGAGAAACAAATATATTGTCACACGACAGTCGTCTTTCCGTTCCGTACCCTGAATTTTGGTATCATGCATATACATCTCCCTACATGAATGTACTAGTAATTTGACATTTGGCCTGGTACGACTAACACAAATAAGAACAGATAGATTTATGCTTGTCTCATTCCAACACATGAATACTTTCATATAAAAGAATGAGACTGGTCTAAACGCTAACGTTTCGTTTTTAGCCTTAGTTCCATGCCTTTAGTCCATCTTCCTAGGTAGTAGGTAGTAGGCTCGGATTAAGAAGTAGGCTCAGAAGAAGGTAGTAGGGTAGTAGAGGGTAGTACAATAGGCATGAATGTATATAATATTTCTTCTGTGGTAGATTCTGTGGTAGTTTCTTCTAGTAGGTCCATGGCTTATAGCATTGCAGGATTGCAGGCCTCCATAGCAGTGTATTCTCAATCTGTCTAGTATTTTTTTTCTTTATGTTCTTCCTCACCATCATGAATCTAGTAGCTCACCATGGACTTAGCATGGACTTAGTATACAAAAGGACTGAGCGCTGGTAGCTGAAAAACGAGCCGAGAAATATATGAACTATAGAGTTAGTGTGTCTACTTCTAATACAGTGACCATAAAATAAAGTCATGTCCAGAGGGGCAAGTCCGAGTTTACACACACCATCGTAACGATGATCGTAACGGCGAGTGTACGTGTATTGCGTAGTAACTAGCCATTAATCTGTGACGTTTTTGGCACAGATTAATAGCTAGTTATTATTTTATACACGTACGATCGTGTTACGTTCACCGTTACGAATAGTTACGATGGTGTTTGCAAAACTCAGACTCATCCCTCTGGAGACTTTTTCCATAGACACAATATATAACAAATTTCTCTATGATAGACACAGACTACTAGGATGCAAACGCATATGATAGACACTTATGAACGTGGAGTGGAACAAACATTGTTTAAATCAAATTATTTATTACAGTTATTTATGCAGCCATATTCATACTGGAGGCTTGGTAAGTGATCAGTATCACGAATCGATAACACTTTTTGTTAATTTCGTAAAATAAATTGTTGACCTCCCCTAATAGATGACTCGGGACTGGGCTTGCGTTTGTAGGAAACACGTATTTTTTTCTAATATCACAGAAAGTGTTATCGAACCTTGTTACTGATTACTTACCGAGTGTTCAGTGTCGGCAAACGGCGTGACGCAGCCATGCCGTGATGTTTCTCGTCTGCCGGGCGTCCCGCGACGGCCAACTTTTAGATTTGTAGTATCGATGGCCTCTTAGTATTTACCTTTACAATGGTCATGGTCACCTTTGCTATCATTACAAGTGTTAGAAAGGGAAAAACTAACTCTATTCTACCTATCTCTCATGGTTCGTTTTTCCTCTATCTATGACGGTAATCTAAATTGAGTCTTAATCTAATGGAATAAGGTCTTGTTTCGGTATTTTAATTTTTTAGAGCGCTCAGTCCAGTTTGTGTCCATGTGTCCCTCTGCGTTCTGCGCATGGACTTAGTTTAAGAACATGGTTCTGCTTTACACTTTTATTCTGTGTCCCCTGCCTTTAGTGAATAGTGCCAACCATAGAAAAAATAAAAACTTCACGGCAGAGGACATCGACATCTATTCTCGCTCTATGGTGAACGCAAGGAAGTATTTATTGTTCCGAGGGTAAAGGGTTTGTCCTTGCAACTCTCAAGCATGGAATTAGTATAAAAACAGAGGGGTGAGTCTGAGTTTTGCAAACACCATCGTAACGGTGAACGTAACACGATCGTACGTGTTTAACATAATAACTAGCTATTAAACTGTGCCAAAAACGTCACAGATTAATGGCTAGTAACTACGCAATACACGTACACTCGCCGTTACGATCATCGTTACGATGGTGTGTGTAAACTCGGACTTGCCCCTCAGGACAGAGGGGCTAGTCTGCAAATTTGACAAGCAACTTACACGGGTGTGAGGTGTAAACTACACTGATTTACTGCTAGGGGTGCTCATCGATTTCTCCATACTAAAATCCGTGTAGTGTACACCACACGGCCGTGTAAGTTGCTTGTCAAATTTGCAGACTAGCCCCTCTGAGCGCTCTAAAAAAATATGATACCGAAACTTATTTCATTAGGTTAAGACTCAATTTAGATTACCGTCATAGATAGAGGAAAAACTAACCAAGAGAGATAGGTAGAATGGAGTTAGTTTGTCCCTTTCTAACACTTGAAATGATAGCTTTATGATAGCAAGGGTGACCATGACCATTATATAGGTAAATATAATGCGACATGTAAAAAGAACGCTGGCGGTCATACTTCTTCATACGTTCCAGCGTTCTTTTTACATGACGCGTACTATACTACTACTACGAATCTAAAAGTTGGCCGTCGCGGGACGCCCGCCCGGCAGACGAGAAACATCACGGCATGGCTGCGTCACGCCATTTGCCGACACTCGGTAAGTAATCAGCAACAAGGTTCGATATCACTTTTTGTGAAATTAGAAAAAAAAGTGTTTCCTACAAACGCAAGCCCAGTCCCGAGTCATCTACTATGGGAGATCAACATTTTATTTTACGAAATTAACAAAAATTGTTATTGGTTCGTGATACTGATCACTTACCAAGCCTTCAGTATGAATCTGGCTGCATAAATAATTTGAGCGCTCAGTCTTGTATGTATTCTAAGTCCATGCTCTGAAGCAAGCATAGCCACAGAGCATAGTTTAGACATATACGTAGTATTTTATTCTCTTTTAGCAAGCAAAGCAAGTCAATAAAAACATCGTCGTGAGTTGAGTTGAAATGCGAATGAAATGAAATTGAATTTCCGTCCGTGGTGATTTCATTATAAAAGTTAAAAAATCATTTACGATGTTAGAAGTAGCATCATAAATTAAAAAACATATTGGGAAAACAGGGGGTTGAATTGGTGAGTTCATCTATTTGCAATCCGTTCGGGACTGATTTCCTTGACAAAGTTGATCTAAAACATGGCGCTTTTCGACTCGACATGTGCGGTTCATAGGGCTTGTCCTTTGTCGTGGCTGTGTTATATTATTTTGATGGCTGTAAAGTACGTTCTCTGATAACTGTTGAATTGCGAGTGTGTGTTTTCTGCGGTCCTGTTGCGTAACCGAGCTAAACGAGTTTTGTTGGGTCATTGGAAAGAAAGTAGATCGCAGGAACGACTATGGTGAAAACTCGGCGTAGTAACGGAGAAAACGGGGAAGTTGAGGATGTGAATTGCACTGTGAACGACGTGGGCGAAACTCCCGACGAAAAGGTGAAATGTCCTGTAAGGAAATGTGATTTTTGCGCGGATTTACTGCGTTTTGCTTTGTGTAGAACCCCATTTACACCATTTCCTGCCCCGGTTTCCTATAGCTTCCTACTGGGATTCGATTGCATGGTACTGTTACTAGTTTTTAAGTATTTAGTGCTATGTTATGCTCCCAAAAACTCTCGAAAGTCGGGTTTTCACATTACGTGCTCGCCCAGGTCGAGTCTGCTCAAATGACTACTCTGACGCTATTTGTATCATGTAAACTATTTGATTCTAGTGCAGTCACATGCCGGGATCCAGTCAGAGTAGACTCAAACAGTGTTATTTTTAAACAAGCTGACTCTGATCATCGCGTCATCACAACTTTGAGAGAGTAAAGCTTCGGTCTCGCGATCATAACGCACAACGCTGTGGTACGCGGCTCCACCGCAGCGTCACGACTTACCCCTCACCGCTGTCGTATACTCCGAAGGAACAAGAGACCATTCTAGACATTTTTCATACAATCAATGTGTTTGACAACGCATACCGCATACGCAGTGTTGTGCGTTAGGATCGCGAGACCGAAGCTTGAGGCATATTAGATAATATCAGATAGAGGCAACCATTCTGATGCAAGCCTACTCATACAAGCACACTCGGTCTGAGCGTACCTCTATTGTGAAAACTGGTTAATTGTAAGTAGATGAAGATAAAAACTGGTTGAAAAGTAAATTGCGTAAATTCAACAATGGCAGCTATCTTTGCTAACGATTGGGTCATTCTGTGTTTATAAATGAAAGCAGCTATATAGAATTATGCATGTAAATAGTATTGAAGATTGAAGTTATGTAACTAGTTAGCTTGCATAGCCTTGTTCATACTACATGGTGACAGTATGTTATTTTTTAAGGCCCAAGAAATTACTCTAATGAGTAGAGAAGAAAAAAAAAAAAAAAAAAAAAAAACTAAATATGAAGCCAGTCTGCAATAATCAACTGTAGTACATGTTGCCTTTTGGTTCAAATCCCAGTAAATTATAAATTACATTTCTAAGAATAATATTGAATAATTGCTGTACTCCAGGATGGAGAGCCCACATTGAAGCCACTTATAACTTTTTTAAACAACATGAATGTAAACCTTTTATTATTTGTCTGTGATTTTATGGTGCATAATTCTCAAGTTGTGATGATTCTATCTAGAAACATATAATTCCCCATTTATCACATACTCCGAAAATCAAGCCTACCCACACCTCAGGTGGATCATCCCTAAGGTTTGAGCTTAAACTTGAAGTCTAAGCTTCAGTACTTCCCTAGATCTTGTTCATCCTATGCTGGAACTTGAATGTCAACGAAAATGAACATTTTGAGTTTAAACCGAAGGTTCTAGTGTGGCTCTTGCAACAAAAATGCCTGCATTCTAGACAAACACACTTACATTGCAAGTTTAATAAAAGCAATAGTCAATAGTATTTATTGATAAAAATAAAACAGATTTTACATGTCAATGGTAGGTACAATTTTTTCTACATTAAGTAGCTTAAAGCTTGTAAAATGCGTGCGGATATTCAGTTACACGGATAGTCTATACATGCTACCGCATCCTCATAGCGTCGAGATCCACCATATTCTTCATCAACGATGAAAATAACTCATTTTGCCCTATCGGGACACGCTCGCCTTGGGTACGCTTGCAGCTCACGTGGTGATCACTGTTCTCTAGAGTTTTAAATCCATGTCAGACTGTCACTCATTTTGAAGTCTGAGACTCCGATATTACACAGGCTATTGTATATTGGCGTGCAGTATCGTTAAAATAAAAGACCAATAATTAAAAATTTAGCTCAGTGCAGGTTTCCATACTTAACCTCAAAACTTTATTATTTTTTTCCTCGAAAACTATGTTTCCGCGTTTCCCCTCTTAGGAAGAGGTTTTCTCGTCTATCCCTCTTCAATCCCCAGAAAGGAGTTTAGAAAAATCAGCATTTATAAAAAAAAACATACTTAACCTCAAAAGTTACTTTATTTTTTCATGAAAACTATAATTTTCTTAGTTTTTTTACTTATAGGGAGGGTCTCCCATCCCCCCTTCCTTTCCCCCCTCTCGCTAACTCTCTACGATGGTGTTTCATATCTATGGTTTACCCACAAATTGTACTTAACTTTGGCCGTTCATAATATCTATAAATTGTAAAAGTAAAGAAAACATCTCGATTACCTTGTTCATATAAGGGAGATTCTACAGTATAAATATTTTTCAGAAACTTGTAAGGCTTTTTCAGAAACAAAAACACGTACATCCTGGAACAAGTTTTATGCAATTTACGCGCAATCCGGATTCACGGATTTTTCCGAATACCAACCGAAGGCACTAGCGCTGTCTCTCATTTTCCATAGTTCCCCTTTTCCAAGTTCCTCTTTTCCAAATGGAATAACAAGCTTTTAGACCATGCTTGCTATGAACTTAAGCAAGTCGGGAAGAACCTCTTAATGTAGGGAGCTGACACTTTTCATTAAATTCCAGGTACCAAGCTTGACCTCAAGAGAGCTTAGGAGCAACCAATCCCAATACAAGGTCACCAGAAAGATCCAACGTTGGCCTACTAAATGTAAGGACTCCTTTGAAGTAAGCCTTCAAACCTTTACCTTATTTAACAGACATCCTGTTACATTAACTGTTTTCCCCTATTAAACGACACAAAATGTTAGTTTAATTAAGCTTAGGCACAGAATATTATGATAAAATTAACGTACAAGTTTGTGTGGGTACCATGTTACTCGACATGGAATCCTAGTGTGGGGTGACTGTACTTGTACTTGTAGAGCAGGCTCTTCTCCACAACTAGGCCACCAACGGGCCCTTTTTGCGTGTGGGGTGACTGTTAGGTGTTTATTTTATTTTTATCCCAACTCTGGTATTACCTAATGATTGTATACCATATATCTAGTCTACACTTTTAAACAAACAATATTTGTTCTATTTGACGACCTCTGTGGAGCGGCGCGGCGGGCGAAAGTTCGCCAGCGACGCATTTGGTCGCGGGTTCGATTCCCGCCTCGGAACCAATATTTGTACGATCTGCAGATTGCAGATTTGTTCAGGGTGTTCTGGGTATTTTCTATGTATAATAAAAAATATCTATCTATGTAATTTATTGTATTAAGTATATCAGTTATCTAGTAACCATAACACAAGCTCTGCTTAGCTTGGGGCTGGAAAATGTTGTGGGTATTGTCCAGCATTATTTATATATATTATAAAATGTATACATTTTTATCTCGAAAACGGCGGTAACGATTTCGCTGAATTTGCTATTTATGTGCGTTTTTGGGGGCGAAAAATGGATCCAGTCTAATCTTTTTTTTTTAATGAAATAAATAGCCAAACTAGCATACGGCCCACCTGATGTGAAGTGGTCACCGTCGCTTATAGACACCGGCAACACCCAAGGTATTGTCGATGCGCTGCCTACCCTGAAGGAATTGATGAACATTTTTCTTGAAGCGACACATGTCGCAACCAAACGGAAAAACCTCAGATGGAAGCTCATTCCATAGTTTGTAGGTATGGGGAAGAAATGATCTCGAGAAACGAGTCGATTCGAGAAACCCAGGGATCTATGATGAGCCTTGTCACGGTGTCGGGAAGAGCGATGGTAAAATCTCGATGCCGGGATGAGATCGAAAAGCTCGTCGGAACTTTCCCCGTTGTAGAGGCGGTAGAACACGCTAAGAGATCCGTTGGCTCTGCGTTGGCTAAGCGGTTCTAGAGTATCAGAGAGTTTTGGGTCGCCGATGATTCTAATGGCTCTTCTCTGTAGGGGGAATCAAAACGAAGCAGCTGGTACTATGAGAAAACGTGTTTTTCCAAGTTTATGCAATGATCTGCGAGGTCAGTAGCTAGTTGGAAGAAACTTGACCACTTGGGCTTTGGGCTTGAACACATTTTGCGTGTATTTATTTTTACTTAGGGTTTGTATGGGAAGCCTTACACTTAGTAAACACGATTTTACAAAGAACATGCTGAGCGAAGCTCTGTCGCCCAGATACTTGTATTTTAATCTTTGTTTTTTTATTTCTGTTCATAGACAGTCGCCGGCGTAGGACCATCAAAATGCCAAGAATTGTGTTTCCCGAGAGTGACACGGAGGGCGAAAAATATTTAAGGCGGTAAGTGGTGAAGATCCGACGACTTGCGGCCAAGGCGAGTGTCATGGTACTCGTAGTTCCTGATACCCACAACAGGGGGCCTAGTGTGCTATGTATTGGGACTGTTGGGTGTTATGTAAAGTTCTAACTGAAGTAAAAGAAACCTTGGTTGGTTTTAACATCTCCATCATCGATATCTATATTATATCGATTATCTCCATAGTATCTTTTATTTTTATTTTTATGCTACTTTAATGACGGAACAAGCAGATGGCCCACCTGATGTTAAGCGGTAAGCTCTGCCTATGAACAGTGCATTACCTCATAGGTCACGTCCACCTAGGACGCACCCTATGTGGCATTGCACTGCGCCCGCCACCCTGAGACATAAAGATGAAAGTCTCATGTGCCTGTAATTTCACCGGCACCCTTACCCTTCAAACCGGAACACAGCAATGCGAGCACTACTGCTATGCGGCAGAAATAGGTATGGTGGTAGTACTTCCCCGGACGAACTCTTTCACAAAAAAGCTCTACTACTACTAATCTAACTCTAATACTGTGACGTAGACACATCAGCGAAAGCTGCTCGTCTATAAATTAATAATAATAATAATAATCTTATCTTGTATATTCTCTAGTCATGACAAAATGCACTTTAATTCATTTGTATTAGATTCATAAACTTTGAAGAAAGTTACATTGTAAAGGTTCACCCGTATGTATGTGAATCATTATTATCGTTTATTGCTGGATATAGGCCTCCTCCATAGAATGAAAATGAATTTTGAAGGTAACCTTGTAAAGGCGTCGCACCCTTAACATAACATAACATAACATAACATCCAACAGTCACACACATAGCCCTGACCCCACACTAGGATTCCCTGTGTCTTGGGTATCAGAAACTACGAGTACCATGGTACCTACCATAACACCCAGACCCGTAACAGATCATTTAAACATTTATCCCGAAGCGGGAATCGAACCCGCAACCTTTCGCATCTCAGCCACAGAATAAATACTATGTTGTGTGGTGTATACTATGTTGGTGATTCTAATAAATAAATATAATATAATATAAATAATACTCTCAGCCGGCTACTCGCTCGACGCGCTACAGAGGTCGTCCTATGATTCATTATTATCGTCCAATGCTGGGCATAGGCCTCCCCATAGGATGAATATTGCAATGAATTATGAAAGTAACCTTGTAAGGGCGTCATACCCCTATGTGAATCATTATCATGCTGGGCATAGGCCTCCCCATAGAATGAATATTGCAATGAATTATGAAAGTAACCTTGTAAGGGCGTCTTACCCCTATGTGAATCATTATCATGCTGGGCATAGGCCTCCCCATAGAATGAATATTGCAATGAATTATGAAAGTAACCTTGTAAGGGCGTCATACCCCTTTGTGAATCATTATCATGCTGGGCATAGGCCTCCCCATAGAATGAATATTGCAATGAATTATGAAAGTAACCTTGTAAGGGCGTCATACCCCTATGTGAATCATTATCATGCTGGGCATAGGCCTCCCTATAGAATGAATATTGCAATGAATTATGAAAGTAACCTTGTAAGGGCGTCGTACCCCTATGTGAATCATTATCATGCTGGGCATAGGCCTCCCCATAGAATGAATATTGCAATGAATTATGAAAGTCACTTTGTAAGGGCGTCGTACCCCTATGTGAATCATTATCATGCTGGGCATAGGCCTCCCCATAGAATGAATATTGCAATGAATTATGAAAAAAACCTTGTAAGGGCGTCGTACCCCTATGTGAATCATTATCATGCTGGGCATAGGCCTCCCCATAGAATGAATATTGCAATGAATTATGAAAGTAACCTTGAAAGGGCGTCGTACCCCTATGTGAATCATTATCATGCTGGGCATAGGCCTCCCCATAGAATGAATATTGCAATGAATTATGAAAGTAACCTTGTAAGGGCGTCATACCCCTATGTGAATCATTATCATGCTGGGCATAGGCCTCCCCATAGAATGAATATTGCAATGAATTATGAAAGTAACCTTGTAAGGGCGTCATACCCCTTTGTGAATCATTATCATGCTGGGCATAGGCCTCCCCATAGAATGAATATTGCAATGAATTATGAAAGTAACCTTGTAAGGGCGTCATACCCCTTTGTGAATCATTATCATGCTGGGCATAGGCCTCCCCATAGAATGAATATTGCAATGAATTATGAAAGTAACCTTGTAAGGGCGTCATACCCCTATGTGAATCATTATCATGCTGGGCATAGGCCTCCCTATAGAATGAATATTGCAATGAATTATGAAAGTAACCTTGTAAGGGCGTCGTACCCCTATGTGAATCATTATCATGCTGGGCATAGGCCTCCCCATAGAATGAATATTGCAATGAATTATGAAAAAAACCTTGTAAGGGCGTCGTACCCCTATGTGAATCATTATCATGCTGGGCATAGGCCTCCCCATAGAATGAATATTGCAATGAATTATGAAAGTAACCTTGAAAGGGCGTCGTACCCCTATGTGAATCATTATCATGCTGGGCATAGGCCTCCCCATAGAATGAATATTGCAATGAATTATGAAAGTAACCTTGTAAGGGCGTCGTACCCCTATGTGAATCATTATCATGCTGGGCATAGGCCTCCCCATAGAATGAATATTGCAATGAATTATGAAAGTAACCTTGTAAGGGCGTTGTACCCCTATGTGAATCATTATCATGCTGGGCATAGGCCTCCCCATAGAATGAATATTGCAATGAATTATGAAAGTAACCTTGTAAGGGCGTCGTACCCCTATGTGAATCATTATCATGCTGGGCATAGGCCTCCCCGTAGAATGAATATTGCAATGAATTATGAGTTTTACCCCTTTAACATACGCGTAATTTTTGAATATTTTTTCAGTTCAAGAGGTATGCGAGTATTCTTTGCGGAGGACAATGACTCGGCCAACAGGAACGTGAGGATCCGACGAGGACCGCCCAAGAACTACGTAGAAGACAGCGAGGATAAACCCATACAAGAAAGTGAGTTATGCTGACCTATTATTTATTATGTGGTTATGAGCCGAGATTTTGTGTTTTCAGCTCGATAACACTAAATCTTCGCTCGCCGTTATCAAACTGATGTTTGTTGTTTTTGCTGCAATATCCTAAAGGCTGCACAAACACCAGGCAGAAAATTATATTTAAAAAAAAACGCCTCGTGCTCGTTCGTTGTTAATATCTCGTAATATATCGATAATTTTGCAAAACCCCTGCAGTAAACTCGCGGCTTTGTTGTATTGATATTATTTATCTAATTTTATACCCAATAATATGCACAATTTTAATGAACAATCAATTCTAGACTTAAGTTAGAGGTAACTTTTGTTTTTTTCTATCAAGAAAATACTTCCTATCCACATTTATATGACCAATCGTCACGTAGGACTGGTCATATTCGTCAAGGACTAAAAAATAAGAGTTCTGGAGTGTGGACTCCAGAAATTTTCTTACCCATCTACTGTCTGATCTGCATAATCTTTTTGAACTATAGAAGTTGGTGCAGCCGTTCCATCGTGAACGATCACATTAATTGCTCTATCTTTTCCACAAACAGATGTGCGCCGTAGTTGCCGCAAACGGAAGCTTCTACACCATAACTTCAACGAGAGCTGGATAACGAATGAGCTGAAAGTGAAGGGGTACCCTGATCTCTACGGATTCCTAGGAAACAGCTCATCCGACGAATACACTTCTGGAGATGAGGCTAGGGGCCGTCGGAAGCAAATTGTAAGGGTATTTATTTATATTTACGACATAACATACATTAGTTATTAGCACCTCTACGTTACGTTAACTTTAGCATGGGAACTTTGTCTTGGTACCTTGGTTTTGATGCCGTAACCAATTCGTTTCAGAGTCAAAACCACTCCACGCCCATCATCACCCATCCCATCACGGATGAAGACACGCAACATTCAAGACAAAGACGCACTTCGGCGAGGTTCAATAACAACAAGAAAACTAACGTAAGACGATAAACGAATGTTATAAAGTTTTGTGAGTCTGTATGAAGGGATAATCTCCGGAATTAGAGATCCGATTCCGAAAATTATTTCATTAAGGTGAATGCGCACACTTGCGGCGCCAAATTCAATTTTTTTGGTGTTTTTTGCCCATTACAGCTCCTCAACACTTCTTCAGATAGCGAAAGTTGAGTTCGCGAGAACTAAGAGACTTAACACACATGTTTTAATTGATAGTATCTCATAAATATCATCAGTTTAGCTACGATACCCCTAACACATTGTTACAGTGTATGTTTGTTTATGGGTATCGTAGCTAAACTGATGATATTTATGAGATACTATCAATTAAAACATGTGTGTTAAGTCTCTTAGTTCTCGCGAACTCAACTTTCGCTATCTGAAGAAGTGTTGAGGAGCTGTAATCGGCAAAAAACACTAAAAAAATTGAATCTCGCGCCGCAAGCGTGAGCATTCACCTGAACAGGAAGCTACATTATCCTGAGTGCTACAAGCTATGTCTTATTAGCTTCCGCCCGTGCCTACGCTCGCGTTATGTGTAGTTCCATTCAACTCTGTAACGGTTTAGCGGATTTTGATGATCGTTTGTTCAGGCTCGGCAGAAGTGGAGGGGGTGGTTTTATCCGGACACAAAGCATGTGAATCCGCGGGCAAAAGGATAGTCAGATCCTGATCCCACTCTAGGTTCCCCTGTGTTGTGGTTATCATTAACTACGATTACCACGGTACCACACACAGATCCGGTACAAATAATACGCAGTGGAAAACGAACCTGCGTTTCTTGCGGCCCAGCCATCTACTCTCCCGCCGTGCCACGGAGGTTGTACGTCGTTGAGAGCACTGATGGTCTAGTACTAGACTAGTGAATCCCGACTTTCAATCATTCGAAATTTGTTATAACTTCATGACATTGTAAAAATGTGTATTTGTAAATCACTTACAAGAAATAAATAATTGAATTGGATTGAATCCTAAGGTCGCGGATTCAAATCCCGGTTGTGTACCAATGGATTTTTCAACTTGAAATGTTCACAATATTAGTGCTCTCTAACGGTGAAGGAAAACATTGTGAGAAAGTCTGTACATCGTAGAACCAAAAATACGAAGACAGGTGACATGTCCATGAAAGGAGCCTCTGCGAGGTGCACTGAACCCTTTCACCACACTGGTTGCTTCACCATTGGTCACTAGGCTCTTTTCACAGCCACAATACCTCAAGCTGGTGACTGACCTAACGCACGTTGACCAAGAAAGAACCAGTACATGAAGTAGTATTAGTAGTATATTTCATCATCAGCTGGTAGATGTTGGGCATAGGCCTCCCCTGTAAAATTCGTCGACAAAATGGTTTGGAGCCACTTCCATCCACTTACTTCCTGACTTCTCATTTTGTAATGACAGGATGGAACAGAATCTGATTCTGGAGAAGACAACAACCAGACGGTCATCGAGAAGAAGCCAGCAGAGAACAAAGACATCAAGAAAGAGGATGAGAAAAATGAATTAGACGAGCAGAAGAATTGGAACGAAGACGCAGTAACTGCTCAGGAGAGTGAGAGGTATGCATAGTTCCATATGGACCATATAGTTCTATAGTTCCTACTGATTGCCATCTGGTTGTAAACATCGTTTACAGAGCATACGGAAAATGGCTAAAAAAAGAATAATCGTTCGCAACTGGTAGAAAAAAAAAAAAAACTGGCCTAGTGCGAGTCGGTATCGCACACGATGGGTTCCGTACCATCAATACGCGTAATCGTACACGATTTAACTCATTACGGTTCAAAAGATACAGCCGATATTAAGATTGAGCAAAATCAAAAGTTTATTTTATATAAATTATTTGTTGTTATAGCAGCTACGGTATTAGTCAGTCTTTGACTTTGATAACCTGACATGACTTTGTTTTCTAGTTCTTTTAAAAATCAATAATAGTCTTACTCTACTTAATGAGTTCTAAAAATTATACCCCACATGCTGGGGTAGGGCAGATTATAGTCACGCTTTTAAAAATTACTTGTAATTTTTAAGTTTATTTCATTTTTATTATTTGTTGTTATAGCTGCCATAGAAATACACACTTTGTGAAAATTTAAATTATCTACCTATTACGGTTCATGAGATACACTGACAGGCAGACGGACAGATGGACAGCGGAGGCTTAGTAATAGGGTCCCGTTGGCACCCTTTTGCTATGTAACCCTAAAAATGGTTATGAATATTGGTCTAGTCGGATATATTATTACAAACGGAAAGTGGCTATAACAGTGGACTCGTTGCCCGCGGGGCAATAAAGCGTGGTAGCGAAACAGTGTCTTGTCTTTCTCACTCACACAAAAAGGAAACAGTGTCTAGTAAAAAAAAAACGGTCTTTTTATGTTTGTTATTTTAATGGGATTTTTATATTCTGCCCATTTTGTATTTTGCGTATTTTGTTTTCCAGTAATCAAGCTCCAACGCGGTCTACGAGGAGAAAGGGGCGCAAGCAACCAAAGAAAGAACACAACCTACATGAAACAGGTAACACTTCTTTATTACAAGATTTAGGAACTCATTGATGGATAATAATAGACTGGTCGTATTTTTATAAGATAAAGGACCAATACCTATGACTTACAAGGTTGTTGGGTTTTTAATAAATTTTTACTTAATACTAAAAAAAAAGTTGGGTTTTTTATAAATTTTTACTCAATACTAGAGGAATCTAAAAAAATATACGTCCGTTTTTCAATAAATTTATGATAAAAAATTCTACAATTTCATAGTTTTTATCGTTGGCGATTTTTGTTTGGAGGGGTATTTCCCCCAAAAAGAGGGGAAGTTTGCTGCGGCTCTATCTACCAGCCGATTTTGAAAATATTTGGCAGAAACATTTGGTAATCAATTCTAAACAAGAATTCCGAATATGAGCAAAATCATTAAATTTAAATGTAACCCAAAAAATCCGTTCCAGCGGGACTCGAACCCGCAACCATAAAAGTGTGGTTTACACTTGAAAAATAATAAACTATGATGATATAGCAGTGGTGTCATCTCTTGTCAATGTTTCGAACTAATTTCGGACTTTGAACAGAAGGTTTTTAACAGAAACACCTGTAGATGGCTCCCATCGGCGCTATAGCCGAGTTGATAGTGCCCACAAATTTCGTCTTCAGCGTCATAGTGTTCTATGGCCGAACTGGTAAAGGCATTGCCGATCACAGGCAAGGTTGCGGGTTCGAGTTCCGCTGGAACGGAATTTTTGGGCTACATTTAAATTTAATGTTATCCATAAAAGTGTGGATTACACTTGAAAAATAATAAACTATGAGCAAAATCGTTCACGAGGTTGTCATGATATAGATTATGCAAGTAGGTACCCAACCGACTCTAAAATCCTCGTGAAGGCAGTCGGTTTAATAGCTGTTTCTTTGTAGTAGAATATTATTATAACAATTTGTTCAATTGTACATACATTGTGGGGGTTTTTGAAATAGATAACTTTTTAGTTGTGCGTAGTTATGCTAAAAGCTAATAAAAAACTTAAGATAAAGATAAAGATATATTTATTTGCTTGAACATAACGTCATATGAAAGGTCTTAAAAATAAGTAGGTATGTTCCAATTATGTTCTACCTTATCTAGCATGCAAATTTCAAAAATACAAAAGAACATCAGAATTAAATAGGTACATCAAATTAAAATTAAAGTCATAAGTTTTTTTTTTTTTTTTTTTTTTTAACATTGATAGACCTTTGTTTGACCACGATCTCACCTGTTGGTAAGTGACGATGTGAGTAGCCCTAAAATCATCACAAGTGTGTAAGATGATGTTTGTATGTAAACTGAACACAATTGTTGCAAAAAAGTTTGTGCTTGCGAGGTCTTCTGTTCGCAGAACTACTACTTTACGTATTGGTGAATATGCGTATAAACTCATATTCCTGCCGCAAAGCTGTAGTGCTCGCATTGCTGTGTTCCGGTTTGAAGGGGCCAGTGAAATTACAGGCACATGGACATTTCATCTTTGTGTCTCAGGGTGGCGGGCGCAGTGCAATAACACATAGGGTGCGTCCTATGTGGTCGTGACCTATGAGGTAATGCATTGTTAAAGGCAGAGGTTACCGCTTAACATCAGGTGGTCCATCTGCTTGTTCCGTCACTGAAGACTAGTACTATAGACTAACTAAACACAATAGACTGCCAATCTCATACAAAGTTTAATTCTAAAGTTAAAGAAGAACTGTGTGTGAGTCACTTACATTAGGAACAATTTTTCAAGTACCTACATAAATCACTGGTCCTACGTTTTAACGGTGTTTTGCTTGAACAAGAAAACGTGCATGGCTAAATGATTGCCCAAAATGACACTAGATGTCGCCGAATCTGCTATAAACGATTGAAATGCTTTTTACATGTATTCTAATAGATTGATAGACCATAGTTTCATAATTAAATAATAAAATATAAATTTAATTGTTTATTTTTAAAGAATTTACGGAGATTCGGTAATTGGTTTAAAATGCTGGTGAATGATTCCCAGGCTATTTGCTAGCGCCATCTAGAAATAGCCTGGAATTTGTCCTTTTTTGAGTCGCAAAGTTTTGTTCTATGTTAGCGGTCTATTGTGTTTAGTTAGTCTATGATAGTACCTACTCTTGGTAGAGTCCCTTGCGTGATGGCTCATTCAGCGTTGCTTGCGCAGTGTCCGAGACGTCGTCGTCTGACTCCGGGAGCGAGATCACGCTGTGCCGCGCGCCGCGCCGCTCCAAGCGCACGCGCCAGCCCAAGCCCGCCTTCGTGCAGATCGCGCAGGCGGAGACGCGCGGCAGAGGTAACTACACTCTGTGCGCAACGAGAATGTGTAGATATTTGCATGTTTGTATGTTTGTTACTCAAAACGGCTGAACCGATTTCGATGAAATTTGGTACACAGATAGATTATGACCTGAATTGTGCTATATGCTACATTTTACTCTGGTAAAATACATAAACAATAGATAAGGTGAAGGGATTGAGTGCGCCTCAGGAGGCTCCTTATATGCTAAAACCGGCAAAGTTATTTTAACTGTTACTTAACGCATTTTTTTTCGACAGCTAAAACCTTCACTATACGTAAGAAACCATACAGCTTACGAGAGAGGAAGCCCAAAATTCTACGCAGGAATACTATTAGATGTAAGTTTAATTTTGCCAAACCCTATTTGTTTAGATGACGCTTTGGACATTTTGGTGGCAGGGATCTAGATTTTTCTCATTAATTATCACTTACATATCACTGGTTTTTTTTTGTAGTAGCATTTCATGATTGGTTTACTATTATAGCAGTGAAAAAATATCAAAGACACCTCTTATAAAACAGATATTTGCATTTGCCATGCACTGTTTGGGATTTTTGCCACCCTTTCTTTGAGTTATGCGTGCCTCGCCATGCACTATTTGGCCCTCCTCGGCCTACCTACACTAAGTCCATTTTCTAATGACTATTGTAACATTTTAGCACAACCTCCATCCACCAGTAGCGACAGCAGCGACAGCTCGGACACCGAGGAGAACCTCAACGTTTCTATGAAGAACAAGACGAAGGGCAGACAGAAATGCAAGTCCGCGGACGACAAGAAGGATGACCGCGCGCTCAGAGAGATACAACCCGTCGAGTTGGATGGACGAGTCAGATTCTCAGCGGTGAGCTGCTAACACAGTGTTTTAATAGAGCTTTTTTGTGAAAGAGATCGTCCGGTGAAGTACTACCACCATACCTATTTCTGCCGCAAAGCAGTAGTGCTCACATTGCTGTGTTCCGGTTTGAAGGGTAAGGGTGCCGGTGAAATTACAGGCACATGAGACTTTTCATCTTTATGTCTCAGGGTGGCGGGCGCAGTGCAATACCACATAGGGCGCGTCCTAGGTGGACGTGACCTATGAGGTAATGCACTGTTCATAGGCAGAGGTTACCGCTTAACATCAGGTGGGCCATCTGCTTGTGCCGTCATTCAAGTAGTAATAAAAAAAAAAAAACCCTAGAACAATCAAACAATTATAATTATAAAAGAAATGTACAAACAAAACCCATTTCAAAACGTGACCTCCTTGTATACATTTTGATCATGCTTTGTTACATTCAACACTGAATTTGATACTTCATAATATCCTGACACTAGCTATAGGTTAAGATCAATCCAGTTTTTCAGAATAAATAAATCTCCTTTTTCATAACTTCTGGGTGAGTCTCGCTTTTTCAAATACCAACCAATTTCATACTCAGATCTCCATCGTCTTACCGTTTTATATCCTGTCGACATTGACATTGGCAAAAGTGTGGAAACTAAAGCCACAGTAGCCACAAACAAACAAAGCAGAAGAGGACGAATGAGGGGAGGCCCTTCATGAAAAGAACAGCACTCACCCCTTTTCGAAGGCACTCTCACACGAAAACGTGGTATCGCGGCTTCGAAAAATCAGGGTGTACTAAATCAGGCCATGCATAATCATGCTGTACATTACCTTGTTGTACATGGACTCGTCAAAAGCATGCAGGTATCCCGACTCCACGTGTGGCGTAGCCACTAGCAGGGATAGATAATTATATATCAGACCTGTATGCTCCTACATGTGCTACTATTTATCACATGTACAATGCTAACCTAACTCGTCGGATGTTTGACTGACCATCAATTGCTTGTTTCAGGTGGGTGGCCTAGAAGAGCACATAAAGTGCCTGCGAGAGATGGTCCTCTTCCCGCTCATGTATCCCGACCTGTTCAAGAAGTTCAACACGCGGCCGGCCAAGGGCGTGTTGTTCCACGGCGGGCCCGGCACCGGCAAGACGCTTCTAGCACGCGCCCTTGCGAACGAGTGCAGCCTCATCGGGGGCAGGAAGGTGGCCTTCTTCATGAGGAAGGGCGCGGATTGCCTGAAGAAGTGGGTGGGAGAGAGTGAGAGGCATTTGAAGCTGCTGTTTCAGCAGGTAAGATAAACTACAGATCTAGCGCTTTACTGAGTCAGTCCCTGAGGTATGGGAGCGGTACGGGAGGGGTGTTTTCGTTAAGTCAAAATGAAGCGTGGCTTCATGTCATCTGATAATTTGGGAGACGAAACACTCCTCCCGTACCGCTCCCATACCTCAGGGACTGACTCGGTTCAGCGAGTCACTGTCGCTGTCACTAGAGGTTTTCACATGTGTCTAAACGTTGGAAATTAATTTTACGGCTATTTTCCAGGCGAATAAAATGAAGCCGTCGATAATATTCTTCGACGAGATCGATGCGCTCGCGCCCGTGCGCAGCGTGCGGCAAGAACAAGTGCACACGAGCGTGGTCGGCACTCTACTGGCGGAGATGGACGGACTCTGCGATAGGTGAGTACATCTCACACCTTGAACGTAAGGCGGGATCGAACCCGCGATTTTACTCCGAGATGCTCTGGCAGAATGCGCCACCGGTCAAACAACTACGCCACCGGTTAACAGACTACGCCACCGGTAAACCAACTACGCCACCGGATAACTGACTACGCCACCGTTTAACAGACTACGCCGCCGGTTAACCATCTACGCCACTGGTTAACCAATAAACATCTTTGGCCCTACCATTACTATTGCACCCATCAAACCTAACCGGACGAAGCAGTGTGGAAGAACCCTTTCCAAGGACCAACGACATTTTAAAGGTAGGAGGAAGTGGACTTCTACTGGCTGAAGTTGATGATCCTGAAATTCGTATAGTCGTGTCCGGCCTAAGAATAGACCCTTACGTCTTCTCGGAGTACAGTAGGGAATGGACACCAAAACTGCAATCACCAATCTGCCTGCCAAGCGTGGTGATTATGGTAAATTGCATTCTATGACTCGTCCAGCAGTGGACGTCTACTATGATGGTGATGAAATTAATCTATATTTAGCATAATAGAGCATTTACGATTAGTTATAAATGAAATTAAAAAGTACCATGAAACTGTTGACCTAAAGGTACCTAAAGGTTGTTGCAAACAATATAAAGTGCTCAACTGATCTAAATCACTACCAGACTGAAGCGTCTCTAAGATGCTGGCTGCATTGCCACGCTGAATGGCAATACTAATGCGATGAGTCAGATAAGAGCCAGTTCTCGGGTCAAGCGTCGCTTCGCACTGAAGGAATGGTGAAAATGCGAAGCGCCCCTGTATCCCACGGACCCAGAGTCTCGACCACGAAAGGACCAAATACGCAAGTTTTGTCGCTTTTTGAGATCCTCAGGCGAATCGCCCGCTGCTGATGAAATGTAATATTCCCAAACTGAAATAAATATTATAAGTATGCTAAAAATGTATTTAATTTTAAATTACCTATATCTGAATACACAACGCTCAATTGGAACCTAAGCGGATATCCGTGGTTTACTCTGGGCCTCAACGGAAGATCAGCGCTGGGTTGCCGACGCGGCCTAGCAAACGCTGAGTTGGGGGACCCTTTTGTGGCTTTCGTCAAGCACTCACAAAAATTGCCATATTTTTTGTTTCTGTGTTGTTAACCCCCGACGCAAAAACGAAGGGGTGTTATAAGTTTGACGAGTCTGTGTGTGTCTGTCCCAACGTAGCTCCCGAGGGGATGAACAGTTTTTTTTTGTTTGAAAGGTGAATTTATCGAAAGTGTTCTTAGCTATGTTTGAACAAAATCGGTTCAGCCGTTTCATTGCGATGAGGGTTTTTTTAATTTTTACTAAATTAATTACTTGTGTTTCCTTTTTTATTGGTGTGTGTCTTTGTTTGTATAGTCACGAATAAACGTTTCTTTGTTTAATATTGAACCCTATTCCCAGAGGCGAAGTGGTCATAATCGGTGCGACGAATCGCCTGGACGCGGTTGACCCGGCACTGCGGCGCGCGGGCCGGTTCGACCGCGAGTTGCACTTCCCCCCGCCGCACTCCGCCGCGCGCGAGGACATACTGCGCATCTACACGCAGGAGTGGCGACCCCCCGTCTCGCAGGCCGTCATACAACAAGTAGCGGATCTAACGGCGGGATATGGAGGTAACACATATTTATTTATTGCCGCTATGGGACATAGCAAAGCTATGTCTCGCTTTAGTGAGGAAGGGTCATTACCATTCCTCCGGTGGACGGAAGCAGTTCAAGGACGTCGTGGTACTCTATGGGGTAGGCCTATGTCAAGCAGTGGACTTCTGTAGGCTGATGATAATAAATAAATAATAAATAATGCTGGACAGTTAACACAACATTATCTAGCCCCAAGCTAAGCAGAGGTTTTGTTATGGGTACTAGATAACTGATATACTTATTACATAGATAGTTTTTTTTTTTATACATAGAAAATATCAGAACACCCTGAACAAATATCTGTGATCGCACAAATATTTGTTCCGAGGCGGGAATCGAACCCGCAACCTGCGTCGCAGGCCAACCGTCGCCCGCCGCGCCACAGAGGTCGTCAAATAATGATTAGTTTAGCTTCTATGTCGCCATCATCAGCCTACAGAAGTCCACTACTGAAGTCCCCACATAATGCCACGACGGTCTTGAGCAGCCTCCATCCACTGCCTTTCTGTGTCCTCTTTAATGTCTTTGGTCCATTTAAATTGGGGCATTCCTCTTTTGCGTCGTCCGGTTTGTGATCGCTACTCAAGATGTATGTATGTGTGAACATTCAGAACTTGAAAACAACAGAACTGATTTTACAAATACGTTTGCAATAGATTTGTCTTTTTTGCGAATGACACTCACACACTGAACTGTGGCGGCTTGCTGCACTCGCTGTGAATGTTCTAATGTGTATCATTGTATCTGTTACAGGGTCTGATCTAAAGGCGCTCTGTTCAGAGGCTGTACTAAAAGCACTGCGGCGCGTCTACCCACAAGTTTACGAGAGTGAACATGCACTTATGATCGATGCCAAAAATGTGAGTAGATTCATTATCACATGCGTTTCGAAGTCCACTTCTGTGCATAGCCCTCGCCCATAGATTGCCACGGCGATAAGTCTTGAGACGCCTCCATCCACCGACTTCCTGACGACCTTTATAATACAAGTAGTTTGACGCACTATGTGGCGCAGGGAGCGAGTAGCCAGCTGAGAGGTTGTGGGTTCGATTCCCGCTGCTGTACAAATGTTTGCTTAATCTGCAAATATTTGTTCTAGTTCTGTGTGTACCATGGTACTCGTAGTCCCTTATACCCACGACACAGGGGATCCTAGTGTGGGATCAGGACTACGTATGTGACTGTTGGGTGTATTTGTTTGATTACGATGATGACACAAGCTGACTCAAAATTGCTGTTTCAGGTGGAGGTGACAAAAACTGACCTCTTAGAAGCCATGCGGTCGCTGGTGGCGGCGGCCGCGCGTACCAGCCCGCTGGCGGCGCGGCGGCTGCCGGCGCCCTGCGCGCCGCTCCTACGCGCGCAGCTGCACGCCGCCGCCAGCATGCTGGACTACGTGGCGCCGTCTCACCCGGCACACAGGTAAATCTAAGCCTAATGTTAAGACCTACCTGCATTGACGTTGCCTTTTCATCTTTATGTCTCAGGGTAGCGGGCGCAGTGCAATGCCACATAGGGCGCGTCCTAGGTGGACGTGACCTATGAGGTAATGCATTGTTAAAGGCAGGGGCTACCGCTTAACATCAGGTGGGCCATTTGCTTGATCCGTCATAAAAAGTTGTATAAAAAATAAAAAATAAACGTCCCACTGGGGGTGCAATGTGCATTGTCCCACAGTGCTACCCAGCCAGCCCAGCGCATTCCAATAGACTCGTAAATCAGTCCCCTATACAGCACTCAGTGTGCCACTTCCATCGCCTGAGAGATCCTTGTGCAGTCGTTAGTCTAAAATCCCCAACAACAAAGAAAGGCTCATAATATAGTTTACAAAAAGCTCACTTACTGCTTACTTATGCTGCTGCCCACCTCCTGGTGTAATCCCTTAGTCGGCTTTTACGTCATCCACGGGAGGAAACGGAAAGGTCTAGGATATATACGCGGCCATAAGATAAGTAATATAATAAAAACTCAAACTACCCAGATATTGGTACCATTGCCGCCGGAATGTTACTTTTTTGTTACCACACATCATCCATATATATATATACAGTTGTGGTCATATAATTAAGAACGATATGAAGTTCTAGAAGTTTTTTATTTAAATCGTATCATACACAGAGATGTGTACCTTCTGAGAAGCAACTAGTTATGTTATATAATAGTCACATTAATAGAGCAACCTGACTTAAGAATAAAGTATGAAATCGCTAACTATTTTTTGCACATTTTATTGATTTTATCAAAGTAACACATTCAAATAGTACTGAAACTGGACAAATAATTAAGAACGATTTATTTAACTGCTCGGGAATTGTTTTGTATGACACTTAGATTTAAAAAATCACAATATTATGTAGCACAGGAAACATAAAAAGAAATTTTATAAATATTTAACTAAAATTAATAGTTAATAGCATATCCACGGCTTTTAATTACAGCTTTACACCGGCGAGGCATTGACTCTATTAATTTTTGACATTTCGCAAGAGAAATAGAGTTCCATTCTTCTAAAAAACGTCATACAGCTCTCTTAAATTTCCACACTTTGTATTTGAAACCTTTTTCTTTACTTCAAACCACAGATTCTCTATTGGGTTTAGATCTGGACTGTTAGCAGGCCAGTCTAAGACAGAAACTAATTGCGCTGTAAGAAATTCCTTTACGGTGCGTGCAGTGTGCTTTGGATCATTGTCATGCTGGAATGTCCAAATGACCGGTAGAACGTCTTCAGCGTATGGTAACATTGTTTCTTCCAGTATATTTTTGTATTGGAACTGATCCATGTTACCTTCTATCAACTTTACAGGTCCTACACCATGTCCAGAAAAGCAACCCCAAATTTTCACATTTCCACCACCGTGCTTTAATGTAACTTTCGTGTACTTTGGGTCGAATGCTGTATTCGGGGGACGTCGTACATATCGTTTTCCATCAGAACATACTCTGTTTATTTTCGTCTCGTCAGAAAAAAGTTCATTTTTCCACTGTTGCACAGTCCAGTTTTCATACTTTCTCGCAAATGCAAGCCAGGCTTGCCTGTGGCAAAGTTTTAACATGGGTACCTTTCTTGCTATCCTACCGTGCAATTTTTCTTCTACCAAATGTCTTTGAATAGTGCGTGCTGAGTTTGCTGAAGGGTTGTTTTCACCAAAATATTCTTTTCTAAGCTCATTGGACCCTTTAAAAGGATTTTGTTTTGCCATACGAACGATGTTTCGGTCATCTCGAGGAGTTGTTTTTCTCTGTTTAGGTACACGTGGAACATTCGAAGTAGTTTGATACGTAGCAAAATGCTTTACAGCGTGGAAAACCATCGTTTTTGAACATTGCAGATGGTCGGCTATCTTTTTATAAGACCAATTCTTCCGGCGAAGTTTTATTATTACTTCCCTTGTAAATATATCACAACTTTTATTTTTTCCCATTGTTTTTTCTAAAGAAGCAATCACCTTAAATCTTTTACAGCACGTAATGGCGCCAAAATTATACAAACAGTAACAAATCGACTGAGTGTTCAATATTTAAATTTGAATAAAGGTATAAACTACTCAGCGTTCTTAATTACGTGACCAGCCAGTAATAGGGAATACTTTGTTTAAAAGTAGTGTAAAAAGTTTGCCTATTGATTTTTAGCCAATCATGTGTATCAATGAATACAGTGGTAATATGGAAATGTTTTACGATACCGAGAGAAATAAAAACAAATGCATACAATTAGTTTTGCATCTTAGTTGGAAAAAATCTTCCCTTTATATCAGTGTTCTTAATTATATGGCCACCACTGTATATATAGCGGTGTATATATAGCCGACTACATCGGTCAGTGTTTTAAGTATAAAGTGTTTTACAGCATAGGACACACCCCGCTATCTCGGAACGTGCTGCTAGTGAGCGGTCCGTGCGCGGCCTCGCACGTTGCGCCCGCGCTCTTGGCGCGCCTGGAGCGCTGCACCGTGAAGGAGCTGAGTGTCGCCACTCTGCACTCGGCGCTCACATTCACACAGGAGCAAGCCGTCATATCGGTACGTACCTTCATCACAACATAACGTGCTGCTATTGAGCTCGCGCGACGTGCGTGGCCGCGCACGGACCGCTCACTAGCAGCACGTTATTCACCGAGACGTATTTTTTGCGTCGACCTGACATCTAGTTGTTTTCTTAATCGAAGGCGATACGAGTAAGTTTTATGAAGTGCAATTAAAAATTCTCCTTTATCTAGCAACGTTTCTCTATCCCTCAGGTATTCTCTGAATGTCGGCGTGCGGATAAAGGCTGTGTCCTGTACATACGCGACATACTGTCCGTGTGGAGGTCTCTGTCGATGTCTCACGGCGGCACGCTGCTGCTGCAGCTGTGGCAGTCGCACGCCGCCGGCGACAACACGCTGCTCCTGGCGTCCACTGACGCAGCGCACTCGGACTTGCCACGAGAGGTAACCACTCACTACTGGCACATCACCGCACGTGTACCAATATGTGTCATTCATAAGTCTAAGGACCTGTTTTAGTTAATGGGTTACTCGCCACAAATAAGAATTCTTCATATAATTGGTTGAAACTATTGGAACATATAGTGGCTTGTTGAATCCATTTAGTCGAAAAGGAACACTTAAGTTTAATCTGGTTTAAATGATCAGGGCAGTCAGGCATATTTTGATAAGGAAGATAATGTCCGCAATTTTCCGTCTCGAGTGCAGTAGAGGAAGTGGGAGGAAGTGTTTGTTTGCAAAGCTTGTTGTAATCGTTGGGTAATATAAATTTAAATGTAACCCGAAAATAATGTACTATGATGAAATAGCAGTGGTGTCATCTCTTGTCAATGTTTCGAACTAATTTCGGACTTTGAACAGAAGCTTTCTAAAGAAACACCTGTAGATGGCTCCCATCGGCGCTATAGCCGAGTTGATAGTGCCCACAAATTTCATCTTCAGCGTCATAGCTCGTTCTATGGCCAAATTGGTAAAGGCATCGCTGATCACAGGCGAGGTGCGGGTTCGAGTCCCGCTGGAACGGAATTTTTGGGTTACATTTAAATTTAATATGATCTAGTAAGTGTGGTTTACACTTGAAAAAAATATACTATCAGGGTAAATATACTTTTGATTTTACCCTCCAAGATATATTAAATTAAAGAAAAAATACTCCATCGTTAGTGCTTGCTCTTGGTAAAAACTATAACTTTCAAAAATTTGGTTCTAGTTACAAGATCTATTCCCGATCTACAAAGACTGCGTGTACAGCGTACGAGAACCGAACGCTTCCGAAGTGATCGCCTTCCTGAAGCCGATCATTGCCGAAGCGTTGCACGACCCGCCGCCGATTGAGAGCAACGAACCGCCCCCTCCTTTACCGAGAGGTAATTTGAACCTTATTTGGAATGTTTTAGATGTCATGCAAATGTCTGGGTGCCGAACGCTGCCGTGATCGTAGCCGATTATTGCTGAAGCGTTAAAACATTTGATAGTGCCTACTAATTTCGTAGCCAGTGGCAGCTCGAGCCGTGGCCGAATTGGTCAAGGCAATGCGCAATGGTCAAGGGTTCGCGTCCCAACTAGTTTAAAATAATGTTTATAATGATGACAATGATGATATCTTGTTTAATAGTGACATTTTGATAGTAAATGCATTGACTGGGTTGTAATTTATTTCTGATCATTATAAACTTTTCAGCACCACCCCCTCCCCCTCCGAGAGAAAGCCCTGAAGAGGTCACCCGACGCAAGCGCAAAGAAGACTACAAACTACGAGAGCTGAGGATTTTTCTTCGCGACATCTGCCGGAAGTTAGCTTCAAACAGACGCTTTTATAAGTTTACCAAGCCAGTGGATCTGGAGGAGGTTAGTGTACTTTATTTGTCTTCACAGCAAAGAAAACATCCATGATATTGACAATAGCAAAGATATATTGCCGCTGTAACGAGACAAACTTTTACATAAGTAGCTCTATTACTACTATAATTAATCGTATGTATTACAACACTAAATTATACGTTCTACTACACTAGTTCGTACGTATAGTATATACGTATATATTCGTACATGTAGCAATTATCCGTTATGAATAAATGAACTATGAACTATGAACTACTATACTGAATCCTATGTTCTACTCAAACACCTCAAAGTAAATGGACTTCAGGTTCAAAAAAGTGTCCGAAAACGCACAAGAGGGACAATTCTGAAAAGTTTTATCCGTCCATTGGTGCTTGATTATTGAACACATTTTAAGGACTAGAGTGTGAACCGGCAGTGTATCCAACTCATTTGGCATCATTCGAATATGACATCATCAGTGTTATATTTTGGGGTTCATAGTGTATGGAATGGTAAGTCCATCGTAGAGTTATTAGATTATCTTTGGTTCTACTAGATTAAATCATATGTTCTAGTATCATCATCATCATCAGCCTACAGAAGTCAACCGCTGGACAGCTGATCGCCCTCCTGGTAGTAGAAAAAGTTGCCGGAATTTAGAATTATTGTGTCCTCTCTGTCTTCCGACTTATAATTCTATCATATCCACGTGCAACTTGCTTACCACCTCCTCAAGCTCTATTAACTTCTCCGTCGGTCCTCTGCGTAGGTGCGTGTTTTGGTATAATATATACGTTGTGTGTAATCTACACTGTATCGATTTTTCTACTACACTATATCGTGTGTTCACAGGTTACGGACTACTTAGATATTATAAAGCAACCTATGGATCTCGAGACGATAATGACCAAAGTGGACATGCATAAATACAACTGCGCCAAAGAGTTCTTGGACGACGTAGATCTCATATGTGCGAACGCATTGGAATATAACCCAGACAGGTAAAGGTCCTCTCTTTCTTTCTGCCTGTAAGCAGTATCGCAGTATCTCTCTCTGAAATCTTAGTGACAGGAACATTGCATTGCTTTAGCATTGGGTTTTATATACCTGTAATAAACTCAAACCACAACAACATCAGCCAGTTGTTGAGTTTAAACGTAGGCCTTCACCGTAGAATGCCATGATGTATGATGTGAAAAAGTAACACAATACACAGTAAGCCACTAATGTTTCAAATACGTTCTGCAGAACATCATCAGATAAGCAAATACGTCACGAGGCGTGTTCCCTACGAGACCACGCGCACGCACTCATCGAGGTGGAGATGGACAGCGACTTCGAGATGGAGTGCCAACAGCTGGCCAAGCGACGACAGCAGGAGGGCAACGCTATGGACAACGACCTACCGGACTTCATATACACGGCTTCTACACTACGTAAGTGTTGCTTTTACTACACAGAACATTACGTCACGTCATGTCATGATTCACAGATAAAATAAATAGTTACTACGTAACAGATACATCACTCCCATAAATAGTAAAAGAGACTGCAAGAATTAAACCTTACCTACTCTGTATTAGTAATAATACCAGGCGCTTAAAACGTACTTTAAGCAATTTAGTTAGTTAGTTTGTGCCTTAAATATGCATGGCGAGAGAGGGGCGGGGGGCCCCCAATACCACTAAGTTTAAGATAGCCATAAACAAAAATTTCAAAAGTTACGGCAATGACAAATAAGACCCTGTTTTATTTGCCTTCCCACCAATAATGCCGAGCCCTGACAGAGTGCCAAGAGTCGGCCAAGTAAAGACGTCAACGTTATGGACAAATATGCACCGGACTCCATGCATGGCTTCTACATTACTTTATTTTCATTACTATTGGTCGATCGAATGCAGGCCGTCCTACAATGGCAAAATATTTTAGATATCTTTAGAACTTTATTTAATTGCAGCTGGAATAGATTCTTTCCTCAACGAGACCACGAAAACGCCGCGGATGGCACTAAATGGCGACAAAAGTGACTCGCATTCTGTCAAGCGAAAGCGAAGACGCATTAACGCTTGGTCCAAGGGTCTGGTCGTGAAACGGCCTAGGACGTCAGGAAAGGTATGCGAAATAACACCCTATTTGTAGTATTCTAAGGTTAAGAGCTCTAAACATCAACGATTGAATGGCTAAATCACAAAACTGCGTTCAGGGGATGAGCAGCAGCATCCAAATGAGTACACAACACCAATACTGTACTTGTTCAGCAGTTTACATTTAATTGCTGATGATGATTATAAATAAGTAAGTAAATAAATAATCAAATCAAAAATCTTTATTTCAGGCTTACTGAGAAATGCATTAAACCTAAACAGTAAGCCCATATCAACATCATATCAGTACCTTGGAAACTAACATACATATAAAAACACTTTATTTATAACTTAATCTAATTTACGATAATGCGGGACAGTTCACACATCATTATCTAGCCCCAAGCTTAGCAGAGCTTGTGTTAAGGGTACTAGATAACTGATATACTTAATACAATACATCACATAGTTTTTTTATTATACATAGAAAATACCCAGAACACCCAAATTGAACACAAATATCTGCAGATTGTACAAATATTTGCTGAGAGGCGGGAATCGAACCCGCAACCTCCTGCGTCGCAGGCGAACCTTCGCCCGCCGCCATACAGAGATCGTTAAATTTTAATAAGCCGACATGGGCTTCATTTTAAAAAAAGTGGGCTTATTACATAACAAATCAATCGAGATCTGGCTCTTATCTGGCTCAACGCATTAGTATTTCCATTCAGCGTGGCAATGCAGCCAGCATCTTAGGGACGCTTCCGTCTGGTAGTGATTTGGATTAGTTGAACTACCGTTAGATCGTTAGCAGCGGTCTTCAGGTAGCGCAACTGTTTCATATGTATTTTTATATTATACCTTGTATTAGTTGTATTATTCTTTCTGTAAATAAATGTATTTACAAATCAATTATTAGGACATGTCTGTAACTACTGTGTATAGGATATCCTCACGGGTCTAAAGAAAATCTGAGGATGACCTCCATGGGGTTGAAAGTCGTGAGCCTTTGTATATATGTATGTATAATACTATTAAAACTTCCGTGAGTAATATTCATAATTGAAAAAAAAAAACCGCCGTTCATTATCGCCGGGAAGCCGTCGCGTATACTCCTTGAGGAAGGGGGTATTAAGTCCCAGAAACTCGAGCCGGGTGTTTGACTCGGAACAAGTACCTACGTGAGTTATTACCGGTATTTTCAATTATATATGTATGTATGTTTCTTCCAGAGTTTCAAAGATCAAAGCATGACGATCACCGACGAGGAATTCAAAGAGAACAAACCGATAACGTCCACCCCTCTGCCCAACGGAGACGTGACGTCATCGTCGGCTTCGGACGACGACGCGCCGCTGCGGCGGCCGCAGGAAGACTCCGACGCCGTGTTGAATGACGCACTCGAAAATAAACACGCACCCGAAAGGTGAGTCAAACACGCACCCATAGTACATTATGGTACTAGTGTGTAATGTTGGTGATTACCGCTGGTCTTAAGAGAGCCGAGGACGGTAATCATCAATACACACGTGTACCATACGACGTTTTTCAACACACTTGTGAAGAAAATAATAATAAATGTAATTAATTTTGTAAAAATTTAAAAACCCTCAACGCAATGAAACGGCTGAACCGATTTTGATCAAACATAGCTAAGAACACTCCCGACAAAATCACCTTTCAAACAAAAAAAAAACGAAATCGATTCATCCGTTCGGGAGCTACAATGCCACAGACAGACACACACACACACACATACACATACACACACGCACACACATACACACACGCTCACACATACACACACGCACACACACACACACACACACACACACGCACACACACACACACACGCACACACATACACACACGCACACACAGACACACACACCCACATACACATACACGTCATTTCATTTATTTATTCACACAAAAATTAAAATTCAATAAAAAAATAGTGTTGGAAAATAGGAACAATTAAAAAAAAATAAAAAATTACACAAGAACACGAACAACACACACGAAAAAATTAAATAAAAAAAAACTTATAACACAACTTATATCGTTTTGCGTCGGGGGTTAAAAACAGAAATACACACTCAAGGTAAATGTTCAACTGTCTCTATAACTCACTTGTGAATAATAGCAATGAAAAGTCACAGTTTTATTACAGGTGTCATTATGTACATATTGCGGTGAAATTAGAGCTACTTTATGAGCAAGTGTGTTGAAAATTCTTATTTATCCAATAGAGTACAAAAAGTTGTCGTTGGCGGTGAAAGGTCTTAAGGATCAACTATTGACATGGGAGTGCCCCAGGGTTCAATACTAGGCCCTTTTCTATTTTTAGTCTATGACAAACCTTTCTTAGACAAATTTACTTTTTTGTTACAGTCCAGTGAGGCCCTTAGAAAGGTTACCAACAAAAGCATCACCAAAGAAAAGGAATTCAGGGCATGATACTTCTAGTGCAGGTATGTTAATTTCAACTTTATTTCCATAAATTTAATGATAAATGGAAGTCCTGTGCAATTTTAAACCCTATGAGCACTTTAAAGAGTAACAACTTTTGTTGTTTTCATTGCAGAAAGCGAAAAAGTACTGATAAACAAGACTGAATTAGAAAACATTGTATATAAGAACGCGAAGGCGCTGCGGACGATTGGACTTGAAACGCTTTTCGATCTACATTCTCAGGTATGTACCATCAACAGCTGGTTAGCTGGTCTACTTACTTCTACTTTTAGTAGTAGTAGAGCTATTTTGTGAAAGTGTTCGGCCGGGGAAGTACTGCCACCATACCTATTTCTATCGCAAAGCAGCAGTGCTCGCATTGCTGTGTTGTGGATTGAAGGGGCCAGTGAAATTACAGGCACACGAGACTTTTCATCTTTATGTCTCAGGGTGGCAGGCGCAGTGCAATGCCACATAGGATGCGTGACCTATGAGGTAATGCATTGTTAAAGGCAGAGGTTACCGTTTAACATCAGGTGGGCCATCTACTTGTTCCGTCATTCAAGAAGGCCAATGCCTCATCCATAGAATACATAAATTTTTATCTTCTATAGGTTACATTTCGGGGAATGTGCCCAGGAACAACATGATCTGATGCCACAATCTCCTTTGTATCATAGGACAAGCAGACGCACTGCTCGGTACCATCCTTACCTCATTAGTATACCTTCTATTCATACTAAACGTTTCGGTTCTACCTTTATAATGCGAACTGCTAAAGAGTGGAACACACTACCGTCGTCTGTCTTTCCTGAAAACTGTAATACCTTCTATTCGTACTAAGTGCCTTCTAGACCTTTGTGCTCCATAGTCAACCGCATCGACTCTTACCAACGATGAGATCACGGTCAATCGAAGAACTAGCGATGTTAACGCTAGTCATATTCTTCCACTGCATTCTATCGGCGTCGTCCAGCAGAAGATTATGACGACGTTGATCCATGTTCTGAGCTGTTTTTCTGATTATAATCTTGTATATTCCAGCTCATCAAAGTGATACACTCGTACTCAATGAGACACGACCGGACGAGACTCCCTCACGAGCTGAACACCATCGTCTCGCGGTACCTGCAGTGCGCGAAGAAGTGAACCTCTCGGCGACCAAGTCGAATAGAAACGAATTTTGATTAGGCTAGTGTACTGAAGTGGGTTTGTAATTCAGCAAGCGGCTGCGGACTTTTAACCTGATGCGTATGGAATAACATAGCACCCAACAGTCACATACATAGTCCAGATCCCACCCTAGGATCCCCCGTGTCGTGGCCATCAGGAACTACTAGTACCATGCTACTATACTAATATATGTCTTGTAAATGGAATAGAACCCGCACCTCTCGTATCTCGGCCGGCTTTGACCGCACCACAGAGGTCGAACAGTCAATTACCACTAAGCAAAAAGTGGATATGTACCAAATAAATAATTTCTAGCTCTGACGAGATCCGAGGGATCCTGGGGATTTAAGTTGTAAGCCTGTGTATGTAGCTCACTGAGCAAACTTTGGCGCCACAAAGCCCGACCAATGATAAATCAACTCTATATGGCGCTTCATTTGGCCAATGTGGGCCCCAATTGCGCTAATTTTAACTTTATTACCAAAACAAAACTAGGACCGTTATTTTGTACTTCTGGATTGAGAGATCCTTGCTCGAATTGACCTAAAACTCGGCGGATAAACTTTTTATTTTATTTGTATACTTTACATTGACAGCTCAATTCAAGCAAGGTTTCCTCGATCCAGACATACGAATTAACGTGAACGGTTCTAGTTTTGTTTGAATAACGTTCAAAGTTAGCGTGGTTTGGGATAGCTTTTGCATTCGATATCCCGAATCTCGAATTGCGAGTTGAAATTTATTTTTTTGTATGATGATAGTGATGACCACGCCTAGCGGACTTTTTAGGAAACTCTGTGACATACAAAAACAAATATCGAATTATTGATTTGGTAGTCCAGAGAAACATCCAGTCCTACTAAATCCTAATTCAGGGACAGACAGGAATCGTCAATTTCCGCCTGTCCCCGAATGGGTGCAAACAGGTACTACTCAAAAGTTCGATAGTTTCACTGTTTGGACATAAATATTCCAGCTTGTTAGACTGGATGGCGAACCTAGGCCTTCCGTATGGAGACGACATAAGCGATCGAAGAACGCCGCGCGTTTCTTTCGAATGTGAAGAACTCGTGTCGATTTCTTACTGCTTTTTCGGTAGAGATTAGCGGAATTAGTACTAAATATTTATTTGTTTATTCAATATTTTGATTACCGCACGAACGCCTGGTTCGATACGCCTAAACAAATAATTAACTGTCGTAAAGCCGTCCTTCTCGCTAGTCAGCGGCTCACGCTGGAGACAATGTCTATAGGCCCTGACACAGATATGGGACTGATTAGGAATTTCAAAGAAATTTCGCTTTTCACTTTTCACTTTTCGATGGCGCTGCTGAAACACTATGATAAAAAAATCAGTTACCTGATAAGTGATAAGAAATACATTTAGTTTTCTGATAATTGAATATTTGTCTCGTATAAAAAAATAAATTTATGACAAGCGAAGTTTGAGAACAAAGATTTTATGGGATTTGGCGGTTTTGCTGTTCTGATTGCGGTTAACCATGGATAGAGTATGTTTTTATTCGTAAGATCAAACGCAGTTCTCGAATTTTCACTGCCATTGTGAAATAAATTTTAATTTTGTAAGAAATTATGAATATTCTTTTGTACTATCGTACGTAGATTTAATTGTGAGAGCTGTTGATTCACGTAATAAATATAATACAAACACAATAAAATGGTACTGACAGGTGACCTAGCTCACATAAGGCGATATGTTCAAATATCGCATGGGTGGGGTCTAGCAAGAAACAATAACTTCAAGAAAGTTATAGCGCTATTACTCACTTCAACCAGACATATCCCCTGGAGATGAGTTTTGTGCCGCTCAGAAGTAATTGACGTAAGCGACAAATGATAAACCATCGGTTTGCTTTGAAAGTACCAATTATATAAAGAAATCCTTTTTTAGATTAATAGTTCTAAGTACTGTGATTACCTTCTGAATAGTATAAAAATTTACCGTCAGTATTTTTGTCTATTAGAATTCAAAAAATAAATCTTCCAAGAAAAGTTTCACCAATCGAGTTTCTTTTTTTGATTTATTTAAATTACATCCTCAAATAATTATTGTACTAACATCAAGTTTGTAACCCTTACCGTTACTGAGTGAGCAATAGTGAGCATGTAACGCAGCGACCCGAAATTTTAACATATCGCCTTAATATAGGGTAGTGTTGCCATAATAGAATAATGTTCCGAAAAAATGTTACAAAATGGTTTAATTTATTGTTAATAATTTGTAATGTTCATTCTATAAACTCAATCTCCATTGAAAGAACGCATCTTCTATTTAGGCGATTTTTTTTATACAAAACGTTTTCTTTGAATTTAGCTCTTCAAATAAAATTATGATTTTAAATTACGACTAATGCGAAAAGGTGGCAAGGGTCAAACTGGCTCTCTCACAACGAGAATTTGCGTAAACATGGTAGAAAATGTCAACTTGCCCGAGAATGGATGTAAACATGGTCAAGAATGTGTAAATGGGACTGAGAATGGGTGTGAACTTGGCCGAAAATGTGTAAACATAATCGAAAATGTGTGTAAATTTGTCTGAGAATGGATGTATATTTGATTTTTAGCTCTCATAATATTCGTCTAACCCCTCCAAAGGGAACAATCACGTGAGTGTAGTGGTAGCAAAATTCAGTAAATATTGTACCTATTCACACATCAGATTTTCATATACTTCAGTATTATCGAATAATTTCGCTTCTAGCCACGTATTCCTAGAGTTATCTACTATTCACGAAAGCTAATTCGTAATGCGCTCTACGTTCTTGGCTGAAAAAATCCGGGTTATCTAGAGTCCCGGGTTTTCGGGGTTGTCCGTTCTACGAGCTATATGGCCTGCCCGTTGCCACTTGCTAATTATACCTACCTAACCTTGCTTCTTCAACTAGTGTGAGCTAGGGTCTAGAGTCTTCGGTGTGAGCGTGATGCTGAAATAAAACACATTTTCTTCGAAACACTGCCTAACGGGCTATAAAATAAATAATTAAATTGTAAAATGTAATTAACTTGTGTGGTTGAATGAAATTGTGACCTCACATAATGTTAGTTAAAAGTTACAATAGGCGTATTTCAGACCGAACACCGAACATGCCGTAAAATGTTTAAGGCTTAAAATTTATCTATTTATTGCCTCCCAGCGATAGAATAAACCGCGATTTTCGGTTATATTATTTTTTCTGGTATTCATAAACTCAGCGCGGATAGCGCTACCATCTGCGCGGATAGCACCACCGCTTCCAACCCGGCGATGGTCGCGTCGGTGCGTTCGGTTTGAAACGCGCCAGAATTTACCTAATCAGCCAAATTGTCAAAGAGATGAACCAAATTACAGTTTATACTCTATTATAAAATGCCCCCCGGTCTGTGATATGTACAAATGTTGATAATAGCTGTATAGGTCGTCTCATTTAGCTAAATCCAAGTTGAAACTAAAATAAGTCTATTTGACAGATTTTAAATCAATTTCCGCTGATACCAAAGTTTAGAAGAGACCTGTAATTCCTCCATTATTTTGCCGCCAAAATATATAAAACATTGATTTTTATTTGTGTAAGGGACGACGCAAACGTATGGCCCGTCTGATGTTAAGCGGTAACCTCTGCCTATAAAAATGCATGCGAGGTGTACTTATGGCGTTATGTCTCAGTGTAGCGGGCGCAGTGCAATGCCGCATAGGGCGCGGCCAAGGTGGACGTGACCTGTGAAGTAATGCATTGTTATAGGCAGAGGTTACCGCTTAATATCAGGCGGGCCATAGACTTGTTCCGTAATCCATAAAAAAAACTCTGAAAACTGTAGGTGCTCTTCTACGCTTTGGAGAAAGAGCATCTTATTCAATTTGGCTTTTTAGGCGTCGAGAATGTATGCACTGATTAATTGATTACCAAATAAGGCGAGGGGTCTAAAATACGAGGCTTTAGTTATTTGAAAACAATCAACAACACGGAGATAAGTTCCTTCTCACCAAAACATTATGTAAAGTAGAAAAATGCCAGAAAAATACAATAGATGTAATCTTATAACCTAGAGATTTTGATACATTGTGCGACTTATATTATTGGGATATTATTGATTACCCAGAGTGCTCTCAGTAACATAAATTTTAGGTTATACAAACATACGATGACAAAGATACGGGGCGCTGAAGTGTCCCGAGTTGCCTGTAAATAAATAAATAAAATAAATAATGCTGGACCAGTTCACACAACATTATCTAGCCCTAAGCTAAGCAGAGCTTGTGTTATGGGTACTAGATAACTGATATACTTAATACAATACATTACATAGATAAATATTTTTTATTATACATAGAAAACACCCAGAACACTCTGAACAAATATCTGCATGCAGATTGCACAAATGTTTGTTCCGAGGCGGGAATCGAACCCGCAACCTCCTGGGTCGCAGGCGAACCTTCGCCTGCCTCGCCACAGAGATCGTCAAAGGTGTAAAGATTTTAAGGTTGCGTGGCGTGACTTGGCCGGTGGCTGCCGTGCCCCCAGATACACAAATAACACATTAATAAGACTTCGTCCGTTCCGCTGTTGGATATATAGTGTCCGCCCGCGGTTTCGCTCGCGTGTTACCAGTATATTATGTAACCCATCATTTAATTCAGGACATAATGTATCTCTATGCCAAATTTCATTGAAATTGATTAAGCTGTTACTGCGTGAAGTAGGGTCCACTTTCTGCCAGCTCATTTTCGCATATTATACTTCAATGGACTAGTCTTCGTGTTTTAGAGCCCTGATTAGTAAAGCTAAGGCCCAAGTTCACTAACATAAACGGTTATAACCATTGGTTAAGTTGTCAGATAATGTATGGAAACATCTGTTAAAAGAATGGCCGTTTGTTATGTGTGGGTGAACAGTGTCCTTAATATCATTAAGGTTGTACTAACATTAGTTAATACTTACATAATCGTAATAATAGTCAATAGTTGAAAAAAAAAGACCCTTAATTTATTGCATAATACAAATTTAGTTGTGTTCGGATATACCTACTAGTAATATACTTTTTCATACTAATGTATTTTTCCATATATGGCCGAAGAGAGTATAATTTTACACTGAAATTACCGTTTTTGGCTTTTATATTGGTTATATTTGCGGTAAATCATATTTAGTTAAAAAATACTGTGGATTAATACCGAAAATGACATCTAAATTTGGGTTCATGTAAGTAATTACTAGGTTATTTTCGCTATTCATTCACTGAAATGTAAAAGCCAACGTAATTTCAGTGTAAAATTATACTATCTTTGCCCATATTTGGAATAAAACATTAGTATGTAAAAGCAACCACGTTAACGAAGCCTGTTGATCAATAATAAACTATCTGACTGAATACTATCGATAAATTAGATAAGATTAAAATCGTATATCAATACCAATTAAACAATAAATAGGTAATGCTTTTCGCTACTGAATTATAAAAAATATACATAATTTATTTTTTAAACGTATGACTTTTAGATAAATTCAATTTCTTGTAGACTCAGGTCTATCCTTCATTTGGTCGAAGATCTTAAACTTAGACACGTACTTAAAATCAATCGAAATCACCTAAATTGTATTAAGATATTTTGTATTAAACGAGAATTTTCATGTACTCATGAATGTATGTGTATGTGAAGGCACTCAAAACGTTCAACTCAAAGACAGAAGGTAAAATTCTTTGCAAAAAAAAAACCTGCGTGGACACGAGCCAACCATGTGTTAAATAATGGGTTTTAACCCTCATATATATTTAGCTTATTTCGTAGCATTTTCTATATTTAATTTCCCTTGAAATTGCTTGAAATCGGAAGCCTCAGCTTTCGTCAAGGCCATAATTAAAATAAATAGGATTAAGAGTATTTTATTTTTCGCGAATAATCCAGTGCTTGGATGCGAAGAGAGCAGCAAAGAGACACACAGACGATAGCAGAGGGTCTGGTCTGCAAATATAACCAGCAACTACACGGGTGTGTGTGTTTTGTACACTAAATGGATTTTAGTATGGATATTGAGGTTCTCAGTGAGTCTTTAGGGGTGCTTTTAGGTCTTTCCGCCCGTGAGGTTGCGTGTTTCTAACAGCACGCGAAGCGAGCCGCGGACTATAAAAAAATTAAAATAAAATAAATAATGCTGGACAGTTCACACAACATTATCTAGCCCCAAGCTAAGCAGAGTTTGTGTTATGGGTACTAGATAACTGATATACTTAATACAATATATTACATAGATAGATATTTTTTATTATACATAGAAAATACCCAGAACACCCTGAACAAATCTGCAATGAATTATGTAATAGATTATTACATGATTGGTTTGTCTCCGAGGTGCACATGATTGGTTCGTCTCCGAGGTGTATATGATTGGTTCGTCTCAGATATGTACATGATTGGTTCATCTCCGAGGTGTACATGATTGGTTCGTCTCCGAGGTGTACATGATTGGTTCGCCTCCGAGCTGGGTCATATGTGCCCATCGCTCTTTATAGAGTCTTCTGCAGTGAACACGTGAGTTTTTCATCAATACGTGAAAATTCCCGTCTAAACGATAGTTATTATTGTAAAATCTAAGATATCTATATTCCAGATACAATGTGTGATATAAAAACATACAAATAAATGTAGTTACCTCACTTTGAAAAAGTTGTTACTGTTGTCGATTCTGTGCCTTCTCATCTGTTAATAGCGCTTAATTTCGACGAGCCTTTTTAATTTTTTTACTAGTGGCCCGTCGCGACTATATTCGCGTAGTTCCGGTTGTCGGCTCCACCTACAGGCTCCAGTTGTGAATCCATACAGGGACCCACTCAAAAACAAAAAAAAAAGGTCCAGCCGTTTAGTAGCAGTTCAGTGACAAGTGAAGAATTATACATCAATATTTATTTTCGTACGTTTTGTGCATTTCCCAGTTTCAAGTATTTTATCAATTAGTTACAATTGCAACGTAACTTTCCAAGTCGTCAAAGTCTCCGTCAAGTCATACTTCAGTAAAGCGTTGGCAGGTTTGGTAAAAAATTTAAGGGAAATTTCATTAAAATCATTAAAAAAAACATTTTAGTATACCACCATAATTACAAGATATTACTAAAAAAACACTAGATTTAATTAATAAATTAGACGATGTTGAGGTTTCTTTTCAAAGACTTGAATTTGTCGGTCCGCTAAGTTTTGTGCGCTCACAGAATCGGCATCACTACCTTAAACTGCCTGTATGACAGTGTCAACTCGAACCCCCTGAATGTTTAGGTACTCGATATTAGAATAAGATAATAAATAAGACAATGAACTAACAAGATTATTTGCCATAAAAGGGAAACGCACACTAGACCGCTGCGTGACTGTGGCTAAAGTTACATAGAATTGTTCGGATTGTAAACGCTGCCATCTATTGTATACGGTTGCGAAACTGCTTTAGATATGTATGACTATTTATTATTATTATTTTGGACTTATTTTTTACTTTATTGACAATCGTACGCATGGTAAATTGTATATACCATAGATCGTTTCTGTGGGATACTTTTTCTCCATTGCTTGTTTAAGTTGTCTGTATTTTGTAATTTATTTTGTAGCGTCGGTCTAGTCTAGCGGATGTTGTCCTTTACTTGAACATTTTCTACAGTGTACCTATAAATGAATCAGGGCCCCAATCGCGCTCATTCTGCACGTGTTTACCAAAGCTCAAAAGCTATTTTACTGCGTCTGGATTGGTCAAGCCGCTAATCTTGACCAATCAAGACGCAGTAAAGCCCGCTGCGTGACTGTGGCTAAAGTTACATAGAATTGTTCGGATTGTAAACGCTGCCATCTATTGTATACGGTTGCTAAACTGCGTTAGATATGTGTGACTATTAATTATTTTGGAATTCCAAAGATTCCAAAAAATACAAGATGGCGGCCATTTTTGACTTTTTTGAAAATGATTGTACGCATGGTAAATGCATCAACACTTGCAGAGTTAGTGCGATCTGGCCCCTGATCTGCTTACATTTGCTCAAAATGAGTGTTGAATTAAATTATTGTTGAAGCGTTTTACTGTGTCCACCGTATTATTTAATGTATATTATTTATATTTATAATTACGTGTTTAATGAGTAAAATAAAAAGGGTATGATTTAACGTGATAATATATCTTAATGTGTTTTACTTACATTAATTTTAGTTTGAACACGCTCACTTAATGTTTAGAATCATCAATTTCGAAGTAAAACTGTCAGAAAGACGTCGATTTTGCCTCCCTCTTTAATGCACGCGGCAACCCGCGAGCCATCTCAAAAAACGGAGAATATAAAGACTTAATGCCTTTTTTAACCCCCGACGCAAAAAGAGGGGTGTTATAAGTTTGATCGCTATGTTTGTAGCACCGTAGCTCTTAAACGGATCGACCGATTTGAATGCAGTTTTTCTAGACATGGTTCTTAAGACATCTTTTAAAGGACGTCGGGGGGGGGGGGGGGGGGGGGAATCATGCAAGTGTCAAGATCTTATTTAAAGTTTTCATTGAATACTTGCGGTTTATTGTACAACTTGGAGAGGAAAATTCAATTTGATGTGTTTTCGCCAGTCTCTTGTGAGGTAGCACAGGCTCGCTCTAGTTATGAACCCGTATATACAGGTTGATTCATTCATCATATATACCTGGATCAAATGAATGTCTGCTCCAATGTGTATTAATTGGACCCCCATGTTACATGTTCTATTCTACGATTTTAATTTGTTTAGAAGTAGTGGCTATTTTTTTCGCAGTTTCTAACCAATTTTGAAGATTATCTTAGAATCATGTTTTTATGTCAGACGTTGAATGAAGTAGCTCAATGAAACTTAAATGCTAAAAAAACTAATGAAAAGAAGGATTATTTATAGTAGCAACATCTCCCTCCCTCTTGTGTAGTAGTTGATGAGGTGCAACCATGATGCTGCGGCGTGTCTGAGGGTACCGCAGCATGCGAAGGACGATTTGACGAGCTAAGTGGTTAGTTGCGGTCGGTAGCGGCCATCGGAGGCCTGCAATGCTCTAAGGTAGCGGCTTACACAGGCATGCCAAAGGGTTTTCCAAAGTTAAGTACGCCTTACTATTAGGTCCTGTTAGGTTCCCTTACAGTTTTCATAAGGGTAGGCAAGTATAGGGGTGTCTTAAATAAAAGTTCAGAATGGTATTTGATATTTTTATTTTTTACACTTTACGTCGGTGACCGTAAACGAATTTTACTACAACGCTCCATTTCCATTTCAATTACACGATAGAATGATACTAGAACATAAATATTTATTTCGTATTACTTTAAGATCAAATAGATAATCTTTTTTACATCCTAATGTAACGATATCAATTAATTTGTCATTATATTAACAAATTAAATTATACAACTTACTTTATTATACTTTTCATCGGAGAACAATTAGGTATCTAAAAGCTAAATAATCGTAATTACTTTATAAAGTAATTGTAACAAAAAATATTGAAGGAACTAAACATTTGAATCTACTAAAAAATATTATGATCACATGTTTAAAAAATAAAATATTAAGTTCTTATCGATTCTTATTTTATTTTAATATATTATCTTTAAATTATGTATGTTATTCAATTTGGCTCCTGATATTCTGTATCTATAACATGCTTAGTGAAAATACTAATGTAGGAAGCAAGAGTGGAGTATCACGGAACCCTTTCTAGATGGAATGTACGAATTAGAAACTTATACCATTTTAATAAGGACGAAAATTCTACCACCCTTTCAGTACACAAATAACAAACAACAAAACTTAATTAAAAAACATGTCAATTAAAACTTTAACAAAATCACTCTAATACTGCTGAATTTGTACGAATTAGGTAAAATAATGTTCGAGAACACATACCACTACGAAGATACGTCACTAGCTTTACAGGCTGTCAAGCGGTAGAACCTGAATTACTTGCCCAATGTTGCTCTTGTTTTGTACCGACAAATATTGGGTACCAGTCTAGATGCCAGCTTTCGCAACAACCTGTATACCTAGTGCTGGGAAAAAATATAATAACTACTTCATGTCCATATAATCAGTATTTAAAATCAGAAATAGCTTAGTTTTTCGGGATGCAGAAGCTTAATAATGAGTTGCGAATCATAAGAGATCAGTTTAAAATTTATAAAGATTTGTTTTTTTTTAAATTTTAATCTATAGGTAGGCTGACGACGTGACTCTTGTTCCGTGTGAGAATGGTAGGCCTTTGGTGTGGGACGCTACATGCGTTGATGCCCTTGCATTGCACTGTCTCATCTCACCGGGACATCAGTTAGCGCCGGTGCAGCGGCCGATTCGACTGAGGATCTCAAAAGGCGCAATATGCAAGTCTCGACATCTGACGTAAGGATCGAGGGCTTGGCATCGTGGGGTACCGGGGCCCTTCTCGTTTTTAAAATGCTTTCAGACCTTGTGGTCGAAGCGACGCGTGATCCGAGACCTGGCTCTTATCTGGCTCAACGCATTGTTATTGCCATTCAGTGTGGCAATGCAGCTATCATCAAGGACGCTTCCGTCTGATAGTGATTTGGATCAGTTGAGCTATCTTTAGATCGTTGGCAACGGTCTTTAGATAGCTCAACTATTACATTAGTATTATTTAAATTGTGTATAACTTGTATGAGTTCTATTATTATTTCTGTAAATAAGAATTTTGAGTTTATTTTCAAGGCAAATAATATTACCTACAAACGAATCCTGGTCCTGAAATGTCTGCACACAAAACTATGAACGTTTGGCACATACAAAATTTTCAAACACTGACTTATTTAAATCCATAGCTTCCTTACATTTTACATACATCGATTATATAAAGTGCGTGTTAAAACTATGTGTCGTGTTGTAAGAAAAATAAAAAAAGCGTCTGTTAATTACACTGTAATTCGTTATATATAAAATCCCTGTAATGATAATATTGTTATATGAATGTTGACACTAACGTGTATAGCTAATGCATCACCTAGGACAAAGGGAAAGAAGATAATTTATGCAAGGTGAAACAAGATTAATCCAATGGCAATAAAATTTACTTTTCAATGCAACGGTAGACACCATGCCACATTCTCTCGCATACAGGAACGTAAAAATTGCAATCAGATTATTTTTGTAAATGCATAAACGCTCCACTTTGGTCCTTTGAACCGGCAGAATGTGAAATAGCGCAGAATTGTAAAGTCCTGTGTAAACATTATTTTACAAAATAGACTCGTAAAGTGTTCAGTCTTGTGTAAGAACTATAACCAAACGTCGTGCACTGGACCAAACTTTGATATAAAGGCCTCCATCCAAAATAACACAGTGCATCCGTCGTTTACAAACATCAAACGCACACATGGGTTGGTTCTTACGGAAGAAGTACCTACATTGGTAATCAAAGTGTTTGGATATGATGGACGAAGCTAGGTACTTTAAAAGTCCAGTGCTGTGTTTGGTTGTAAGGGAGACTATTTAAAATTGAGATCCAATTAGATTTTTGTTCCAAAAACTTAAAGTTACGATGAAATTTTTGGGCTTTTGTGTTGTGAAGAAAACGATTAAGAAACTATGACAGTATGTACAAGAGATGTTTAACGACGTCTAACACTGATTCTAAGTTATGAATCCATTGTATACAATTTATCTAAAGCCAGATAGGATTGAACCCCATTTATTCTAAAGTTTATTTACTAAAAATCTTGAAAGCTCTTTGTTATTTGAACATTGAGTGCTGTTTCGATATTTGTCTAAACCTGGCGCGCACTGTCTTATTGAAAATTCAAATTTTTGGAGATTTGTGTAGAACATTCTGAAGAATTTTGTATTTGATTTTGTGTATATTATGTGTGTGTGCGTGAGATTTTGTGTGTGACTAGTGCGTCGCTACCGCTCTTACGTGTCTGCCCCTCCAGAACTTTACACTGATTCACTTCACTAAAATCTACAACAATTACAAATACACTACTATTTACCATAGACACAAAATGTCCCTTAATCGAATGGTTAATTTAAAATTTTATTTTTTTATCCATTTATAGATAACTATTTACATAATAAAAATTGTTCATAATCAAATATTTTAATAACTATCACTAAGAAATATTTTACAAACTTTGGTGAAATGCAGATGTTAGTCGCATATTATCTACAGAATCGCTAATGCAGATCGGAGTACCTTAATTATTAAAATTCTATAATTAAAATGGTAAGGACGTAGCTACACTGTAAAATTAATAATAATATCTAAAAAATATGGAATGTCAAAACGGAATGTTACAGTAACAATACAACAGAATTGGTTATGTCCTAACGATATAACAGTCACAACACCTTTCATACTTATTGCACTCCTTCAGAATAATAAATTATCGCCTATACTTATAATATGCGATTTAATATACATTTACAATATTAACACATCTTTTAAATATAAATTTAACTAATTTTTATGTGGACGTCGTCCGAAGTGAGCTCCGGAGCTGTTTCACAAATATATTCTAAAAATATTAATACGATAGTATATATCCTCGAAACGGGAAAACTTTTAGTGTATCTCCAGTTACCGAGATGTGGCTACATTTCAAAACAACGAGCAACCAATTACACATTCAGAGATCATTATTTTAGAGAGCAGTTATCCTAAACGTCGTTGTTCTAAAACGCAAGGCGATTTTGAATCATTTCGATACACTAACTGGATTCACGTTTCAGATTCAACTAAGTGATTTCTGATCAGAAATCAGCTAGAAGGTACAGTGCTGCTCATAGTTTAGTCCTGTCCGTTGTGGTGTAAGAGCTGGCGGTTGTCAGGCGGGTGCGGGGGGTGCGAGGGCGCGCGGTACGAGTCGCCCTCCTCGTCTGCAGACTTCTCGTTTGACCTGTCGCTCTTGCAGTCCTCCTCCTTAGTCACAACCCCCGAGAGCGCGTCCAGAGCCATCGGCATCGATTGGTACAACTCTCTGGCTTTGTCACTCGGCGGTAAAAGATGCAGCATGTTCAGCGGCATAGGGAAGCCGGGAGGAAACTCAGGATAGAAACCTTGCTGAAACGGATTGAACATTGGATTGGATGTGATGTCCGGCTCGGAGCTCGCTGGTCTTTGGCTTACATTGTGATGGTCTTCCTTGTCGTGTTGATGCTTGCTCGGATGGTTGTTGTTGTTGTTGCCGGAGTTCAGATTCAATACGTCTAACGGTCCGCCGATGCAGTCTTTCCTCAGCTGTTCCAGCTTGAGGCTTTTGCCGTATTTTCCGCGTACGTACATGAGAAGAGAGTTGTAAGGGATTCCGAAGATCCTTGAGGCTTGGCTTGTTGTCATTTTTTTGTTCCACACGTGCTGTAGAGCTTCCGTTAGTTCTGCGTTTGTCCAGGATCGAGGTGGGCCACCGCGCGGCGCGCTGTGCTGCCCTTTCGGTCGCCCTGTCAACAAAACAACTTCAATCAGACTTTGCTGGTAGGTAAGGTATGGGTTTCGTGTCGGCTAAACAGAAATGTTTAGAACTAATTGCATAACGAAACAACGGTAAGCATAGAGTTGGTGATTTACGAGCGAAGTGCAGGCGGAGGCACGATATGTGCCGTGTCTCACAGCCGCGGCGACATTACGCGAATGCACTATCTAATAACAGTCTTTTGGCAGTAAGTTGGTACCGCGACCGCCGACACACGGCGAAATGAACGGTTGCGACGTCGTCGGCGGCGATTCGTCATTAATTCGATAGAACACGCGACTATTACGGCCCGTTTGTCAAAAAACGCGGACATGCATACGACCGAACCGCGATGTCGCCTCGTAACTTTATAGTTTTATAATTTGAACGGGGCACGTTAAGTCGATTCCGATCAGATCGTAACGATGATGTTTTATTATGGAGATTAGTTTTACTTTAATAGTGGCGAGGGTCACGCGAGGTTGGAAAATCGAGAAAATTAAGGATGTAGATATTCGATTTGTTGCTCGTTAGCGTATTGCGATGGGCGCAGCGCTGTCTCGAGCGATGGCGCTAATCGATCGACGACTATTGTGTGTCGAGTCGAGCCGACCGACAGCGACCAGCTTGCAGGCACAGGCGTTGCATTCAAAGCACACGTTAGACTGCCGCCTGTTCCTCCCCTATGAGATACGATATCAGATCGTCTTAATAAACATTCGCTGGGAAACAATGCCCGTTTAACATGAAGCTCGATGCAGATGTGTGATGTGATGGAGCATTATTCGCGATACATTGTTTTCTTATCGGTTCTTACTTGTTCCTCGTTTAGTTGGATGATAGTTTGTGATTTCTATTTGGCATTATTATGACAACTTTGCTCGAGTTGGTAGTGGTTATGAAATTAATACAGAAATAGCAGACTGCCCGCTGCGTTGACTGAATTACCTAGTAGTTTGAAATTATTGTTTCTTTTGCAAGTGAAGAGGTAGTAGGTATTGCGATAGGTTTAGGTAGGTACTGGTTATTGGTAATGATCAGACTTACATTTCTTTTTGACACTGGAGAATAGTTGTGAGTCTAGCGGCGGGCCGCGGTGATCCACGTCCATCAGTGGGTACATCTTGTGCTCCATGCCGGGGGGAAACAGGCCCAGGGGCGAGTCGAGACCGAACACTGCAACAAAACGAATATCGGTTAAGTCTACTGTAGAAAATGTTGCAATAGAACCGGCACCATTGTAGAACAACCAGCGAAGAACATTCAGCGACAAGTCGCGACAACGCTACAACAATAAAATAAAAAAAATGGTACTTAGTCATTTATTTATTTATTTAAGTATCTAAGAAAGACCAACAGCTTACTTTAAATACAAAATATGCTAAAGGTGTTGAAAAAGCCAATTAATTGTCCTCATGGATATCTAATCCATGAAAACAATGCAATCATGCATGAATGCAATGAGACTTTTCATCTTTATGTCTCAGGGTGGCGGTCGCAGTGCAATGCCACATAGGGTGCGTCCTAGGTGGACGTGACCTATGAGGTAATGCACTGTTCATAGGCAGAGGTTACAGCTTAACATCAGGTGGGCCATCTGCTTGTTCCGTCATCCAAGTAGTATAAAAAAAAACAATAAATTGGGTTTTTGGCTTTTTGGATTGTTTGCGTTTTGAATGTGATTAACCTACCTAAGACACAATATAAATAACTAAAAAAAAAAAAAAACCTAATGAATAAGCATACCTACCTAATGTAAATTCAGACAATTAATAAAAAACTCGAAAGTTTAAATCTAGTGTTAAGTTTTTGGTAACTATTATGAAATTAGTGATCGGAACCGTGAACTGATCAAAAATACGTGCATTTTACGACAACCATGGGAGAAGTGATCAATAAAGATATTCTGAAGATATTCGGAGAAGTGATCAATAAATGATCAATAAAGATATTCTTATAAGTTCTTACGAAGGTTCACCCCGGTTTCGAAGCTTAGGCAGGTACTCAAAATATTCCCCCAAGGCGCTGATTAAACACAGAATAGTACCTACAAAATGGATTACGAAAATGTCAGAATAAGCAGTCGTTGCGTTGCAGACTACTTTCTCATTTTAGAAGTTCCTCTACTCGCCGCTAGATGGCGTTAGCAGTTCTTAAACTGGTTGCTCACGATAATAACTTCGTACCTAGATTCGTACTTTCAATTCGATATATTCTCTTTTTAAATTCAGCAATCTTATTTAGCAGAACACTGAGTAATATTTAACTACTAACCGTAGTTTATTCTAATGCGGATGTCATAAAAACCGACTAAGGCACACACAACGACACAAGGCGATGGCAGCATCCACTTGAGTAGGTAGGTACTAAACACTAATATTGCTATGACGCTTCGTAGTGATTTTGACATCGAGGTACCTATTACAATCTATGGTCGGCCTCGTCCAGCAATAGACATCTAGAAGCTCCTGATGATGATGATGATGAATTGTTAATTTTTCATAAGGTGGATGCTCACGCATGCGGCGTGAAATTCATTTTTTTTTGGCAAAAAACACCAAAAAGTTTGAATTTCGCGCTGCGAGCGTGAGCAGGCACTTAGGTAGTTATCTAAGTAGATACTTTCAGAAACTGTTACTGTCTTCGTCGATCAATAGCAAGTTTTCTATGAAATAGATGTCTACCCAATCCGTAGGTACCTACTTAGGTAATCTAGTGTAGCCTAGGTACCTCGTACAATCCTATCTGCACTCCTACACAAAACAAACGCTACAATAACTCTCGCAGACGCAAGACGAGTGGGTATCGATTTGTCGCGCTCCAGGACTGGGATAGCTCTTATTTACATCTTGGAAGATGAGCATTTGTGGAGATAATTATTATACCTTTCTAGAATGTGTTTGGAAAATATTTTACTCAGAAATATTCTGGATATACATTTAAAAGCGGTGGAGGGGCGTTTAGTTTTAGATTGGTTTAAATTATCGGTACAAATCGTATCAAATAAATAAACGAGAAAAATTCTGAGTTCATTTAGATTGTTAGATTAACATTTACTTTATACCATTATTGTACTTAATTAGTAGGTAAGTACCTAATGTTGCGGTTCACACATCGTCGTAGTCTGGATATAGTTATTATAACTTTTTACTTGTTTATTTATAAACCTATATATAACATGTTTAGAGATCACTAAACAATCGAGAGGGAATCATTACTCCCCATCCCACATGAACACTAACGGCAAACATTCAACAAGTTAATTAAGGCTGTTTTAGTTTCGTTAATCGGAGGAAACCTGTCTCGTCACAGGGCCGTACTCAGGGAAAGGATATGGGGTACCTAGATACAATCAATCAGAGGTATGTGGTACCTATATAGATAAAATCAATCAGAAAACCACAATACTTATAGGTAAGTAAGTACCTAGTTACATTCCTAATCTTTCAGTGCTTGTGACATTGTTGATTTGACTGGTCGTTGATTAAGAAACATGTGACGCATAAATCTGTAACGTTTAATGGGGGAGTTTGCCAACATATTCAACATTTCAACGCTAACAACACACACAATATGGAAACACTATGTGAATTAAAGCGTTGGTTTGGTTAATATAAGCTCTGAGGGCATACCACAAGTTTGGAATTTGTTACAACTCGGAATAACGAAAACCGAATTGCGAGTCGAAATGTCGTTTTTGTATGGAGAAAATGATAAGCGCCCCTAGCGGACTTGTTGAGAATCTCATTAAAACCATACATAAAAACAAATATTGACTCGGAATTCGATAGTCGGGATACCGAATGCAAAACTTAGACAAACCTGTGGTAGGCCCTCAGGTGCTGTTTGACATTATCTATTTTTTTTAACTACGCGAATGACGGAACATGCGAACGACGGAACAAGCAGATGACCCACGCGGTAACCTCTGCCTTTTACCAATACATTACCTCATAGGTCACATCCACCTAGGACGCGCCCTATGTGTAGCATTGCACTGCGCCCGCCACCCTGAGACATAAAGATGAAAGTCTCATGTGCCTGTAATTTCACCGGCACCTGTACCCTTCCAACCGGAAGACAGCAATGGGAGCACTACTGCTTTGCGTCAGAAATAGTGGCATAAATATATTTAATATGGTGGTAATGCTTCCCTAAACGAACTCTTTCACAAAATAACTCTACTACTAGGTACTGTTACTAAATGGTAACTACCTACTTATGGTAAGGGATGGCATAGTTCTAGATCGGAATTAAGGCTGCGCCAGAACCAGGCAGAAATCTTCATACAACAAAAAAACTCGTGCCACTCTAAAAAGCCGTTTTAATTGAATATCGTCTAAAATATAGATACCTAACCTTCTTTTACAAAATCCCTACATGAAGCCCTCGGCTTTATTGTATTGATTTTTTGAACCAATATTCGGCACCGTATTGAGGAAGAACCGAATCTAGCCAAAAGTAAGAGGTACCTCTTACTGGGATGTTTTTTTTCTATCGAGAAAATATTGTCATATCGAGTTTTAGGTACAGTGGATCCTTCGGAATTATAATGTAGTATCCATGTATATTTTTAATTTGAATATTGCATTTGACTTGGTCAGTTTTAAATCAAATCTACTATTTGGAACTTTGCGACATGTAAATCTGGATAAGAGCCCCCTCGCTGCTAAGGTCCTGGCTGCCGCCCTGCCTCTCACTAATAAAGTCTTTGCAGGAAGATAAGTTTATACCGCGTGTAATCAGATCGCCTGCCTTCCTACCATACATTTACTTAACGATATGTGTGCACTTAGGCTAGGTATTCAGTTTGCCGTAATAGAGCCGTATATAATGAGAGCTTAGACTAAGTGATTCCTTGCGCTGGACTATCAATTTTGCCACCAGCAACGCTGAGGTATCTTGGTCATGTTTGTAAATAAATAAATAACGCTGGACAGTCCACACATTATTATCTAGCCCCAAGCTAAGCAGAGCTTGTGTTATGGGTACTAGATAACTGCTAAACGTAATATAATACATTAGGTACCTAGATAGATATTTTGTATCCCCATTTTTTTGTAACTTTGATAGACCTTTGTTTGACCACGATCTCACCTGTTGGAAAGTGACGATGTGGACGAAGATGAAATACAAAGGTCTAGAAGGCACCTATTCACTCTAGCCTTGAAGAGACCCAAATTATAGTTTTCAGGAAAGACAGACGACGGTAGTGTATTCCACTCCTTAACAGTTCGCATTATAAATGTGGAACTGAAACGTTTAGTATGAATAGAGGGTATACCTACTAATGAGGTAAGGGTGGTACCGAGCCGTGCGCCTGCTCGTCCTATGATGAAAATGAGATGGTGGGATCAGATCATGAAGTTCCTGGGAGCAGAAAATAATACCGAGAACACCCTGAACAAATATCTGCAGATCGAAGAATCGAACCCGCGACCTCCTGTGTCGCAAGCGAACCTTCGCCCGCCGCGCCACAGTGGTTGTCAAATGTCTATAAGTATCTATGTCTGTGCGCTCCACTTCATTGTATCACAGAATAAATAATCAGGCACTGAAGTGCTGCGGTCGTGTGTGTGGTGTGGTGCATCCATACGGAGGCCTGCAATGCTCTAAGGGTGCATCGTTTCGCCCCTGGTATCGTCGACGAAATCGTGTCGTGTCGTAACGTCCCATGTTAAAGCGCCCATTGGCATTGGCTTGTTACCTACTTCCCTATTTCTATTATATTCGCTCAGAGATAAGCAGTAGAACAGACGATGGACCTACTCCGTGGCAGTAGAACAGACGATGGACCTACTCCGTGGCAGTAGAACAGACGATGGACCTACTCCGTGGCAGTAGAACAGACGATGGACCTACTCCGTGGCAGTAGAACAACCTGAAGAATGGAGCATAGGTTTATAGGTACACTACCTAGTTACAGGTAGGACCCTAAACATTCAAAGCATTTATCCTCATTACGAGATTTTGCGAGTGTAGAATACATAATCCGTTAATTCGCGTCACCGGCCAAAGTGCCACTTAGAACTTACCTACCGGTCACTTTGCATAATGACCGGCAATCAAATACTACATTCATATCCCGTAGACTTTGAAAATTTGAGATCTAGTTCGAGATCATTTTGATTTATAGCGTTCCGTACCCAAACGGTGCCGACGGGACCCTATTAGGTACTAAGCCTCCGCTGTCCGTCCGTCTGTCTGTCAGTGGGCTGTATCTCGTGAACTGTAATAGCTAGATACTTGAAATTTCCACAGAGTGAGTATTACTATATATAGTCTCTATCTATAACAAAAAATAATAAAAATAAAATAAAGTTAAAAATTAACTAAATCCTAATAATACAAAAAGTACCTTTATACTTAGTGTTCAAATCTTATACGATGGAACCCTTCGTGTGCGAATCTGACTCGCACTTGGCCGATTATTACAAGCTTTTAAGCTGGTTCAGGTCTACATTCTTTATCATCATCAGTTGCCTTTAGATGTCCACTGCTGGACGAGGCGTCCTCCATAGCATGCAATGGGGGGATTTAACATAATCACCACACTTGGCAGGCAGATTGGTGAAGAATTGGTGTTATTCACCTACTCAGGAGGATTCTGCTGCCCAATCCCAGGTGTTATCCTTTAGTCGGCCTTTAAGGCATCCACGTGAGGAGACGGAGTGGTCAATTCGAAGGCTGAAGATTCTACAGCAGGTGTCGATTTATGCAGACCAACTGTTTAGAAGACATTTTCCTCTTATTCAATTAAAACGAAAGTTAAGATTTGCGGGGATTTAAATAGGTAACAGAGGTTTTAGGACAAGCAATTAAGCAAATTACAGCTAATTAGACAGAACTGTTTAGAGCACTTTAGTTAGGTTTGCCCTCCTGCTCACCTATCTTAAGACTGTCTTAAGATAGGTACTAGGTAGGTAATTTTCTTAAGGCGCTATAGGTTCAACGAACATTTTTGTATGAGGCAAAGAAGGCGAGCGCACGCTCTGATACCGTGTTTTTATGTATAAAAAAATTCTATAAAAATGTCGTTCAAAGTTTTGTTTAATTTTGTTGATGAATTCACTAACTCAAATAATAACTAACATGTAACCAAAAGTTTCAAAAATTCAAACGTGAGAGAAGTGAGTGAAAAATAGCATTTGAATTTTAAAAAGGAGGTATCTTTGTTTTTTTTTTTATCGAATGAAGTAATTCAAATATTGTATTGAATTATTGATTTCACTAGATAAAAAGCTCAAGAATATCATATATTTTTTTCTTCATAGAAAACTATGAAAATTCTTATCAAAAACTTTAAAATTCTAGAGACATTTGAGAACCTATCGCGCCTTAAACTTATCCAATATTTCCCTTCTTGTGACTACCGATACATATTTTTTCAGCAATACACCAAGGTTGTCTGGAAGAGAATGCTTTCTAGCATTAAGTTTGCCTTTGTTTTTCTTTGTTTTATGTGCAATATAGAATTTTCTATCTATCTATCTATCTAGGTAGAATTGAATTTAGCTTTAGTTGGTACTACAACAAGAACCAATGACATGGAACTGCTACCAAGAAATACCTGGTATCTACTTAAGCCAAATTCAGTCACTAACTTAGATAATTAACCTCAATAAGGTTATTTATCTAAGTTAACTAAGTTCAGGTAAGTTAGAAACTGACAAAATAGCGCTGGCGCAACGAAAAGAGAACGAAAATCACAAGAAAAAAGTATTCAAACAAATGTTTACTGCGTAATAAAAATAAAAATAAATAATATAAATAATGCTGGACAGTTCACACAACTTTATCTAGCCCCAAGCTAAGCAGAGCTTGTTTTATAGATACCTACTAGACAACTGATATCTTCCGTCTGGTAGTGATTTGGATCAGTTGAGCTACCTTTAGATCGCTAGCAGCGGTCTTCAGGTAGCACGACTGTTTCTTATGTATTTTGTACATACCTCGTATTATTATTAGTTCTTTCTATAAATAAATATATATATTACATAGATAGATATTTTTTATTATACATAGAAAATACACAGAACACCCTGAACAAATATCTGCAGTTCGCACTTATCTTTGTTCCGACGCGGGAATGGAACCCGCAACCTCCTGCGTCGCAGACGAACGTTCGCCCGCCGCGTCACAGAGGCTACTACTCGTACTATGCCCTCTAAAATAATATTATTTTTTACTCTTATTAATTTATCAATGTAGGTACTACGTTTATTGATAATAGAGATAGGTATTTACGTTATAGGTAAGCGCAATGTAGAGGTCAGTTCACGATTTTCTTTCACGCAGTCGCATAGTCCTGACCCCACACTAGGATCGTGGGTATCAGGAACTACAAGTACCATGGCACCACAGCACAAAGACACAAAAAAAACATTGCAAATCTTTCAAACCCAATAGGAATCGAACCGGCAACCTCTCGAATTTCAATCGGCTTTTCGTCTGCCGCGTTACGGATGCCTCTTCCCTTCTACGACTCCACAGGTGGCCAGTACGCATGATCCAAGAAATCATGGTATGCTTCTCAGAGACTATCACGTGACTAACACCAGATGACGTCACATCCAGTTGCCACTACAATAACAGAATTACGGGAAAAAGTTGTGATAATTCTGTAATGAGTAAGATTTTTCCAAATTAAACAATCATAACGAAACTTTTTTTCTTTAAACTCTTTGTTTTATTGGATAGGACAGGTAGGTAAGGCGTGCTGTCTTTTTTTTTTTTTTTATCTTTGATAGACCTTTGTTTGACCACGATCTCACCTGTTGGTAAGTGACGATGTGGCCGAAGATGAAGCACAAAGGTCTAGAAGGCACCTATTCACTCTAGACTTGAAGAGACCCAGATTAGTTTTCAGGAAAGACAGACGACGGTAGTGTATTCCACTCCTTAGCAGTTCGCATTATAAAGGTAGAACCAAAACGTTTAAAATTCAGTCTCAATTCTCATTGACCATCGGATCTCAGAGTAGCATACTTGGCGAAGTATATTGGTATACCTACCAGTTTTTATGGCTTATGAGGGCTACCCCCCACCTATCGAACTTGCACGGCCGACATACCTACAGTAGACACGGGTTGACCTCTGAAGTGGTCCACTGGGACTAGTTCCACTATGCTCAACCATTAGTTCAACCAATTGAACTAATTGGATAAAAATATTCCAACTATTATAAAGTTAAATGTTACAAAGTTCAAATACTGGAAATATTGTTATCCAATTAGTTCAACGGAAAAAATAACGTTATCATAAATAATAATCATTATTTGTGCCGTGGTGTGTTCGGTCTGAGACTCCTCTATCTCCTCCCGTGGATGTAACGTGGTGGAAGTGCTGCGGTCATGTGTGTGTGGTGTATACAGTACACCGTTTCGCCCGTGGTATCGTCAGCGATACCGTGATATCGTGGTTCGTTTCAGTCAGCGTAGATTTTGATTAGTGTAAACAGCTCTCTGTCTCTAGTAATGCCTCGAAAGCCTCAAGCTCTGAGGATTACCTACCAGGCTAGAGTAGTGTATTCTTTATTCCGTGGTTTGATTACGTCACATTTCTGCAGAACTTATCTAAACCTTGCGGTCAATTAGTTGTATCGGAGGTTTGACGCTTTCTAATTCGAGAGACCCCTCGGAACTGCTCGACCATAAACAATGCCTTACGAAACACACCCGACCCAGACTGCAGTAAGTACATGCATTAGACATGCTCAAAAATCACGAATTTTCCAATTTATTTTTCAGGGTTTTCAACATACATTTTCGCAAGCTCTGTCTGGTCTGAGCTGGTATTGTAGAAAGATATAGATAATTGATTAAACATATATTTTTAGGAGTTTGCGATGGATTTGGATGATCGTGAGAAATTAATGGCCAATTATTTTTGTAAAATTCGCTGTTTGATACTAAGATTAACCTGTGTTTGTTTCGTAACAAATTTATCTTACCTTATCTTATCTCCAAAACGGTAAGACCAATTTAGACGACCTCTGTGGCGGGACGGCGAACGTTCGCCTGCGACGCCGGAGGTTGCGGTTTCGATTCCCGCCTCGGAACAAATATTTGTGCGATCTGCAGATATTTGTTCAGGGTGTTCTGGGTATTTTCTATGTATAATAAAAAATATCTATCTATGTTATATATATTGTATTAAGTATATCAGTTATCTAGTATACCCATAACACAAGCTCTGGTTAGCTTGGGGCTAGATAATGTTGTGTAAACTGTCCAGCATTATGTATGTATGTATTTATTTAGATACGGTTTTCTGTAAAGGGTTGGTGATTCATCGGCGATGGTTCTGAGGGGGCGACGCAATAACAATTTTATTAGTGCATTTTTTGTATGTTAACTGGTTATGGAATAGTATTTTTATTTAAATTAACTTGTTATAGGATCTGTCTCGTGTCTATCTGTCTGTCATAGCCTATTTTCTCCGAAATAATAAGAATTTCTGGAAGTAATAAGTTGAAAGGTACATATACCAGGCAAGGGAAGCCGGATGAAGATACTACTATATCAATTTATAGCACGCTCAGTAAACTAGTCGGAGCCCGGTTTGTACCTACAGAGAGAGAAAGTACGATCTAACCTGGCGTTAGGTTTTATATGCACTTGGATTTGGGTATCCTAACCATAAAATCGTTCCTATAGATCTAGTTGCTTTGTACAGATATTAAGACTTGGGGCCCATTTTACATAAGATACAAGCTACAAGTAGCAACGATTTCCCTTGAATAAATAACAAAATAACGTTAAAGTAGGAACACAATTATAATTTGTAGCTCGTAAGCTTCGAAAAACAGGCAACTGATACCTGGGGCCCATTTCTCAAAACTTACAAGCTATATACAAATTGCGAGTGTGTTGCGAGTGGGTAACGTTGTTATTTTGTTATTTTTTGTCAAGGAAAATAACGCGTAGCCATTGCTACACACTCGTAGTTTTAAGCTTGTATCTTTTCAGAAATAGGTCCCTGGCCTTAGACTTTGTTTCGAATGCTTTTAGCTATAGTTTTATGGTTAGTACCTATCTACCTACCTCTAATAAGTGTTAGCTAGGCTTGCAACTTATGGGATACTGTGAAATATGTATTTTTTCCGTTTATGCTACTCGTGCCACTAGTGCTTTCTTAGTCACCCTTCCTGAAGTATATGGTTGCTCATAAAAAGACTGTCCAAACTTAAATGGATTTTACTCTGGCGACCCCCTAGTAGGAACTCGCAGATCTGAAGGAGTGAGGTTTGGGGATATCTTACATAGTCATTTAACTGAAGGCAATTAAAATATCAGAACAACATTATTTTCGCAAGCTCTGTCTTAAAGTACCCACTACCTATCTAGCCTAGAGCGTAGAACAGCTATTAAACGAAACGACTTAACGAAATTGGATTGTAGTTAGCACAACAAAGTTAGTTTACGATCGCTGGCCGGTCGACCCATATGCAACACGCGTAGAAATCGAAAGCGTTCCCAACTTAGTTCGCAATTCTCAACCCTTTCGCAGTCGTGTGTTCCAAACACAACTTGTCAGTTCACCCCGTTCATTCAGACAAAAGCAGACGCACCCTCTCCCTCCCACGCGTGTCACGCACATGTGTTGTCTCGTACACATGCGTGCATTTTCCGGGCTATACGGCGGGTTGGAAAAGCGCTTGTTTCGTTCATAAGGGTGGTTTAATGCCTGGTGTTTTATAAAGGCCGGGTTATAGGTGCGGTGCCACGTGATGATGTTTACGAAGGGTTCCATTGACGTCGTTTGGAGGGCACACACGAGACACGGGCGAGCGACTCACAGCGACGGGTGAGTGGGAGTCACTGCGTTGTCTGTGGTCAGGCCGCGCGTGCTAGCCGTTTATTTTGCAACGAGATTTACAACTATAACTGTAAATTAACTTTATCGAGCAGGCCCGAATCTAGGTCGTATGGAATCAGCATTAATTATCGCCATAATCTAATACCGATGTCGAGTGTTCGTACAATAGATCACATGATAGATAGCAGCTCACGCGAAGGATACGCAAGCCATAACCACGAGATCAGACGCCATAACTATTGTAGAACGACGGAACTAGGTTAATCTATTGTTTCAGATGGGTAAATAGGTACGTTATAGTCAATGTGGGGAACAATTAAAAGAAATAAGTCTAGGTCGATGAGCAGCGTATCCTTGCATTGTTCGAGAGGATCGCGTGTCCAATATAAGTCCCCATTACATAAATAATATGGGGTGTACCGGCGACTGCTCATAAACGCAACTTAATATTTATAAGAGACCGCTACCTACCAGTGAACCTTGAGAGCCTTTTGATTACCACCGATAGACAATGGCCGCTTACCTAGATACGTTGTTTTATGTAGGTTATAACGAAACCGGTGTAAAATTAAACTCAACATCATGTGTGACTTACTTATATAATTAACGAGCTTTTACGCGTGGTTTTAACAGCGAAAAAAAACAGCAAAATAAGCAAACTCTTTTAGGATTAAGCTCGCCTTTGTACATGTCCTTTATGTAAGTTGTTTTTCTTCTCTATGTTTGTGTGTACAATAAAGAATAAAACAAAAAAAAAGTCACTACACTTTTTTTTTCTGTCCCGTTGTTCGGTTCTTTACCTGCCTCATTTTGTTTTCCAATCTCCCTTGACTTATCTGTTCTAAATTATTCAATTAATAGGTATAACAATTTAGTTCACTGACCATACTAAGTAGGTACCTACATATCTACATGAAAACCATTCTCGTTAAATCCTTACCTACAAAATAATAGTGAAACGTTCTCTAAAAGTTTGTTTGGATGGTGGTAGTGCTTTCAAACAAAAACGGCTGGTCTTATTTTAATGAAATTTGGTAAGCGAACAGATTAAAACCGGGCTTAAAACATAGGATTATTTTTGTCCCAAAACTGTTCCCTCGGGAGAATATTGCGGGTGAAATCACGCGCGACCGCTTGTCCATTATAAGAATAACGACTGGAAACCTGGATTAAAAATCTTTGTTTTACTAGTTTCCGCCCACGGTTTTGCTCACGTTACACCAGGATGAAAGTAGCCAAGTATATAACTCTCTGTACAAAATTTCATCGAAATCAGTTCGTTTTGTCGTGATTAAAACATAAACATAATTTTATAATTTATTATATAGTGTGATTATCTAGTAGGTACGTACTTACAAACATACCTTTATCTATAGCCTTTTATAAATAAAAGAAGTTGCACAATAGGTTTCCAAATGAACGGATTAGTTAAAACAAGAGCACATTTGGTGAATCATATTCGCTCACACGGGCCTGGGAGAGTTCGTACAAATTAATTACAAGCTAACGCGATCATTTCTAAAGCTCAAGCCCAATTTAGTTCGGGGCTATTGAAATGTATTTTCGTTTACTTTCCTCTTTGTAAGGTCCACTGTCCACTGAAGTGGTACAACTACTACTACGCAAATACGTCATAGAGTAAGTCAGTCACCGCCTTCATTTATTACCTATCGAAAGTTGTTAAGGCCTGTATGGATGACATCATAATCACATTTACCAAGATTTTTCTTTTTTTTTCCTTTGAGTTTAGTTGCAGTGCCCATAGGTTAACTAAAATTTTTTTTTTATAAAATAACATTTTTCAATATAATCTTTTATAAAATGATCAAAATGAGCCTAAACACGGCCAGTATACTATTATTCATCGAGGTGTTCCGTTGTCCACCTTCTGTGTCCGTCATAAGTTCAGTTCGCTGTCACCATAATATTGTATTGTCATCAGAACTTGACAGGTATACAAAACTTCAGCTCAACCGGATGTCAAGAAGTGGTTCTAATTCAGCTTGCAAGATTTTACTTAAACATACATTGTAAGTTAGATAAAAGCTTATAATAATCCTCGTCAAAATTATTAATTTGTTAACTTTTTCCTTGGAATTGACCTAAGAGATTTGCGTTCTTGGCGTAATTGATACAATCCCCACCATTTCCTCCTTGTACGATATAAAAACGTCTTTTTCCTCTATCTGACTCCTGCAACTTACTCATGTTCTTCCTCTTTCTAGTTTATCTTCTATCTTTCTTTCAATGGCGTTCTTTATAAATATGTTTGTCGTAGAAGATGGCCAATCATGTTTCCTATTCTGTTCTTCTTGTTGTTTCTTTTGTATATTAGAACGTAACAGCAACGTCACTCTCGCTTCGTCGTCATGTAAGCTGCATGTAAGCTTTATATGACGTCAGTAGTTATGCGGTCAAATGCAGCAATATTTTCGTTTTGCTTGTGGCGCAAAATTAAAATGTTGTTGTGTTTTTTGCTGATCACAGCTTATCAACACATTTTGAGATAGCGAAATCTGATTTTGCGAAAACTAGGAGACCTAACATGCATATTTTGATTCAAAGTGTCGCATAATTATCATTAGAATACACAATACAATTTGAATTCCGTGCCTCAAGCGAAAAGTTCCACATCTAGGTTGCGTACAGTACCTACTACGAAAGGTATCCACCTCTCGTGACTAACTATCGCTTTTTCATTCTCTTGCAATCATATCTCTGTTTCGAAAAGACGAAGATTGCCGAGGCTCAATACTTTCGTTGTAGAATCATCGCACCATGTCATAGTGGTACCATAGATAGTGTATTATAATAACACCATACCATGGTGATACATTCTTGTAGATACGATAACATGGCAAGGATAGGCCATGATATAGTAGATGATCTCACGAGTCTACGTAGCGGTGCTACAGTAGACAGTGGTCCTTTCCTTGAGTCGTGTGGGATCTTCGTCGCAGTAACTGCTGTTATAATCAGTGTCTCGGTGGCTCGGTTCTCTATTGTTTCCGACTTACAAAATGATCAGTTCGTTCTTAATGTTCATTGTGAACAAAATAGGTGAATCTGAACAACATGACGCGTTAATACTCATATCTTTTTAATAGTTCTTATTGAGCACATTCTCACTTAATCTTTTAGTTATTATCAGGCACATACACACTTGCAAGTGGAATTGCCTATTGTTGTTTAATAGAAATCGGGACAGGTTCATTAGACAAATTATATTGTCAATTATGTAATTATGGTGATTAGTGTATTATGTGAAACATGTGTAGGTAACACATGTTTCACTTTCGTGCAAATTATTAGTGTGTCAAGCAGGTATGAACCGAACAACTAGACGCTCTCGGATCTCGATACATCGTTTAAAGGTCGCAGGAAGTCGGGTGATGTATCTGTGTCTATGTCCAGGAGTAAAATTTACAGCTTGCTGAAGATAATGATGCAAGTACCTACGAAACGGAACTTCTACCTACGAATTGTTAACTTATTCAACTTTGCTGAGAACATTAGGTCATTCAACAATGAAAAATATTACGTGACCAAAAAATCTGTCTACTTGTTACGACTGCACAGATATACATATAACCTTGTGACAGACAACCAGACGCGTAGCGTAAGCTTAGTATAGAGTCCCATGGCACCCTTTGGGTTTGAAACTATAAAAAGGACATCATACATCCTACTGGTCAGTCTAGTAGCTGTGCTCCGTTGATACATTTTAGAATGGTCAATGTAATTGTACATAAAACATGAAAATCTGGCTCTTGTAGTACAAGACCTGGCCTAAGAGATAGCTCAACTCATCTGGATTTCAATGAGACGTAGCTGAAAAGAAAGCCAGAACTATTGTCTACCCACTCGATAGAATCGGGTTCAAACCTGCCGGACTTCCTGGCAGCCTGTAAAAGGCTGGCTGCCAAGCATTGCATCATTGAATTTTGACATCATCGTCAATGACAGCTAGAAGTATTCTCTACATGATGGAATACCTGCTCAAAATCTGCCGTACTTTCCAGCAGTCAGGGTTAAACGGTTTCTGCCTAGCTGAGAAGTGGCTCAGCTTTGAAGCCAGGCAGCCTATAATTCCATAGTGTAAATACAGCCAGCCTTAAAGCTTAATTTATGTCACCATCTAACTCGTTCAGGTAAGCTAGAAAGTGATAGAATAGCGCTCGCGAAACAATAAGTGAGTGAAAATCACAAGAACAATACTTATACTTACACATATAATTACGGCGTAGGTAATCTACAATCTAAATCTACTTGGCTCGCTTTAATAATAATATTATTTGTTACTCTTACTACTTTTATGTCCGTTACGTTACGTTAATAAGTAACAGGCGTTAGAAGCGCATTTCAAGTTTTTTTTATCTAGAAATGTTAGGTATAGTATTGTCTTTTTTTTTTGTTAATGGCTTCTGTGCTTTATTTGTACCTATGACCTTGCAAATATGATCAAGATTAACATTTTCACTGGCATATTATGCGTAGATTTTGTGAAGCTTATTTGACTCTAACTTGTCAGGATTAAGACCCGGATGAGTTCAGTGATTTCTTAGGTCAGATCCTGTACTATTGGTACCATGCCAAGCGGAACCGAATTTCAATTCCACATCGTAAGGTAAGGTTAAATCAGTTTCTCACATGAAATAACATTTTGCGGTTTTTTAGGCTTCCGTTGCGTATGTAATCTATCATGTGAAATAACTTATCCATTGCGGTCGCTACGAGAATCGATTCCAATACGAATAAAAAAACGATACCGTTTATAATCGAGTAGGGACTTTCACTGTAACTGAATAAAAAGTAAAGTAATTTATATGAAATTAGATTGTTACATAATTGTCGAAGTTATTAATAGAATGAGTAGACGCTTTTGTGTTTGTTGGATAAATTAATTTAGATAATTTTGGGAACCGTTTGCCGCCCTTTGTTTTGTTTACATGTTCATTGATACAGAATTGGTTTTCTTTTAAAATTAAATTAGTTGTTGTATGAAGGTTCATTGCGTTGATAATGCTTCTCATCAAGTGTATGAAATTAGTTTTTAATTGGATTACGTACCTATCTACAGGTTTTCTGTTTGCGATATTCGTGAACTGTGTTATAACTTTGGTTGATATGTTTCGGACCAAAACATTCGGTAGTAGTAGTATAGTAAGTACCTAGTTCTGTGGTGGTGTTTTGAATATAATATCAGTAGTTTGCCTTCTTATTCTAAAATACAGCTTCGTCTCCTTCTATTGCTTGTTGAATAAAAATATCTCGCCTTTTTTCAGTATGCCTATTGGTAAAGGCCTTACAACATTTTCACTAATCTCTGTCTCGAGTAATTCATCTCCAGTTTAGTCTTGCGGCTAGTTTGAGCTCGTCTTTCCATTCGTTTCCTGGCAGGTCTACCTCTGCTTCTCTTGTCCGGGCACCAATCAGTGACTATACAGCTCCATTTACCTGTTAACTTTCTGGTTTCACATCATGTGTCTTGAATAATCCTATAAAACCATGGTCTCATTTGTAGTTACATGAATTACTAATGTTGACCACATCAAAAGGTCTCATTCGGCGTAACATTAGTCACGCGTACTACCATCACTAGGAGAAAAAGGATATTAAAATTATATTGCTACATGAATATGTTCATTTTTATTTATATAATTCTGCATGCTGTGAGTAATAGTAGTGAGGAACGATATGCAATCACATATTTGTAATTATTTTAGTTGGAATAAAGGCCGACTTCCAGGTTCTCGGTAAATATTAACTAATGTGTGGGGTAACTAGAAATAGACATGAGTTAATGGAATATAATTTATAAAAGATTTGTCGTTGCCAAGCGCTTGGCATATATATGTCACCGGAAAATATAACGATCCGCAAGTTTATAAATTTCGGTTAGGTTAGGTTGAAAGTTTATAAATTTCCTAGGAAATTTATAAATTTACTAGGTTAGGTTAGGTTGAAAGTTTATAAATTTCCTAGGAAATTTATAAACTTGCGGATCGTGTTATATTCCGGTGACATATATAAAAGATCCAATTTTTTGTAGCAATTTTTAGAAATCGAAGAACGGGTATCTAAACTCCAAAAAAAAAGATTCTAATTATTTTATAAAGTAAGAATGGCATAGCTACAATTATGCCCAAAAATATATTTCTCAAGTCGTAACCTCAAAAGGCAGCCGCAGTTTTTGCTTCGGAAGTCACGTCCAAACGACGTGTGGGTTTGATAACATGACTCTAATAATGTTTGTGTGGTCAAAACTTGTATTTGCAGGCTGCGGTTTCCTCCGTATCCCCTTTGTCCTGACGCCGAAACTTCATAAACTTTATAATCACAGGATCCATAATCTTATTTCGATTCTGTACCGACCTTTTTGTGGCTGTAAAAAAGTACACTTTTGGCCACAAAGTGGGTAGTTCCCTTTGTGTATTGCGTAAAGCTGAATATACACAAAGTTTTAGGGTTGTTTGTGGGGGAAATAAAATCTGGGGAAAAAGCATGCGAATATTGTTTGTGTCTGAAGTGCGGTCAGAGATACTGTACTTTCCTGGTACTATCGTTGTGCTTCCGTTATCAAGCTTTTGATTTGATTTCCAGGAATCGTAGATCTGGTCATTCGCCCGCTCCCAATCATTTACGATAACTCAGAACTCGTGCATAGCGTACGTGTACAATTTCATGTGTCGATTGCACTTTTCGACAGTCGGTTTTCGTGGGCACTGATTTTAATTGCTTTCTAAAGTCCATTCGTCGCTCGATTCCCATGACGGTCGCTGTGAAATTGACTAGCACACGTAGATGCATGACATGTAGTTTTTTTCGTGAGGTTTTTTATCTGTTTATCGAGAGAGAGATCTGAGTATGCGCCTCCATTGTGCCGCTCAGTGAGAGGCTCGCTCAGCGTTTCCGAACACCTCGTGGTTTTATTTCGGTTCCCATTCAGCGAACACTCATTCAAATTTCGAATTTAACGGATGGAATCAATTACAAACGTGTGACGATTACATATTGCTACCGGTAACAAACGTTGGACACTGGTGAAAGGTCGGGCGAGGAGTAATTTAGGGTTGAATGGATTAAAGAGTATTAATTATTGATGCCGGCGCGCGCAGCGGGGAAGATCATGTGTGCATTAATCTTGCTCCAGCTAGTGCGTCGGCACCTTTTTATCACTACAAAAAAGTCGGGCAGTGGCTTTTCTCATGGCCGCGGAACAATAGCCAGCGCGCACTTGTTATTAAATTCGAATAAAATTAAACCTAATGTGTGATTTCTTTCAGTTCCGTTCGCGTGATGGGAACCTTACGGTACTTATGAGATGAAACAAACAAATCCGTATTTTTGAAATGGCAATCATTTACATAATTCTGAACCTCGCTACTTATGTCGATGACTATCGCACGGTGTAATTGTTTAGCTCGACACGTTTGACTCCAACGACTGCCATCATCTATTGTCCATTTGCTTTGTGTGAACTGTTAATCACTTACATTTTAATGGGAATCTACACTACCATCAAATCAAAAAAGCAAAAAGAAAGTAGTTATAATCATAGCGATATTTTTATATTCAATTGGAGTCCCTCAAGGGCGCTTATTGGGACCATCGCTGTATAATTTATACATGAGCACAATGGTTGCAATTAACCAATGATCTTAGAATCATATTTGCCGATGATACAGCGGTATTTTCCTTGGGAATACGTATTACTAATATCTATTAGTCATCGAGAAAAAAACAATACTCTGATCTGATACTATAACAACAGCTTAGACAGTTGGGGATTTTGATCAGGCATCCAAATACATCCGCTAACAACCTATAAGTAACTTATAGCTTGTTTCCGTTCATTCCTCAGGCAAAAGAGCAGGACAGAATCAAGTAGCTTCATTTATCTTTCACACGGAACAACAAAGGCGTTACGTAAACGTTCCAAAACTACCATATTTTGGAATAAACTAAACAAATTGAAACCTACCTCTGCAGGGAAAAAGGCATGTTTGGTTTTAAAACTATTTTATATAGCTCCCGAGTAGTCCCGAGTGTCAGAACGTTTCTTATAGTAAGCAGGTAGTCCGGAAATAGAAAATACCGATCAGAGAGCGGTGTCTAATTTATCAATCAAGTCATTGAAGCGTGACATTTGTTATTGCACTGCAGATAGACATGTACAAGACCTAACTGGATGACACGTTGGTATGAGGACTATGTAATTAAGATGTTAGATAAAAACTTTTTGAACGGCTATTATGTTGATGTGTGTTCTTACATAATTGATTCATTTGAATTAGTCATTGTCTTCAGTCCAGAGACATTTTGGGATATTGATTCATAGTTTTTTTGTATTTTTTTTTGAGACTGTTCTCGATACCGGATTGTAAACCATTGGACGAGATTCGCGAGGCGTGGGACCGAAATTGTTGAGGGAACCCTAGATATTTTTTGTATGGAAGCCTTTTTTGTCAGTTGCGGCACCAAAGCTCTTAGACTTGTAATTTTCGAGAAACGAGGTTTCGATCCGAAGGGTTGCAGTACAACTTGTACTAAGGAATTTTGAAAATTCACAGCCTAAAGTGTTAAAAATGGGGTTCTAATGTAAAACAAAAAATGCCTTCTATTTCGGTAACTGTTGAAAGAAGAACCTTGAAATTTTTCATTTTTAGAGATTTCTCAAATAAAATTAACAAATACATCATCAATAAGAGAATATTTCTCGAAATCGTGTTTTTGGCTCTTGAAATACGATGAAGATACACATTTTTTTTTGTTGTCATAAACCGTGTAGTCTACCTATTTGACTCTTGATAGCCTCTTTCGTTAGATTTTGTAATTTATTTAACATTTGTGTAGTATTTACTGCACTGTCATTAGGATCCCATATATTTATTTAAATATCGTCAATCTTACTTATCACCTTTAATTAAATTTAATCGGACCATAGTTGTGTCAAACCGGCGTCCGCTAAAACTCACAGCCTCAAACCATCATCTTGTAAACGAATCCTTATTACTTTGGAATACGGTTCAGTGATTTTTGCATGTGACTAAGTTTATTGATAGCCATGCGTGGTCGTAAAGTTAGGGTGTCCATACTGTGATGTGTTGACCGGGATATACAAGGTGTCTCAAGCACGTCAGTCAAGCGGAAGGATAGAATAAGTGGGATTCATAGAATAAGTGAATCATTGCATGTCTGTGATTTTATTTGCAAAAATGTTTTTTTTTTTTTTTTATACTACTTGGGTGACGGAACAAGCAAGAGGCCCACCTGATGATAAGCGGTAACCTCTGCCTATGAACAGTGCATTACCCCATAGGTCACGCCCACCTAGGACGCACCCTATGTGGCATTGCACTGCGCCCGCCACCCTGAGACATAAAGATGAAAAGTCTCATGTGCCTGTAATTTCACCGGCACCCTTACCCTTCAAACCGGAACACAGCAATGCGAGCACTACTGCTTTGCGGCAGAAATAGGTATGGTGGTAGTACTTCCCCGGACGAACTCTTTCACAATAAAGCTCTACTACTACTCCATTATTTTAATCCATTATTGCTTATTTTCCATCTAGAAATAATAGGACATAGACGTAGAGGTTATACCAAAGAAAAGGTGGTTGTGTTATGGATGACTTGGGTTTAAAAGGAGTGAGTCCTTGCATGAACCACATGGATGAAGAAAACATGTTGTTCCGAACACATTTAACGTGAAATAAGGGCAAGAAAATAATGGCTTCAGTCGTGAAACAGAACATAGAATCAGATAGAACATAGAATCGTAGCGGCTTGTCCCTCCACAAGCCGCTACGGTGGGTCCTTTTCTGTCCACGCGGTCAAGCTGTGGAATTCCCTTCCCCACTCTATCCGCGCCAGTTCATCGCTCGGCATTTTTAAGCGAAAAGTTAAAGAGCACTATCTCTCCTTGTAATTTACATGTATATATATATAAATATATATATTTATAGTATGTATTATTGTTTTTTTTTAAATGTATTTTAGTGTTGTAGGTGTTTGTATTATATTATATATATTTACGGATTGAGTTTAGGTATATTTATATATCATTTGTATTTTAATTTAAATGTAGGTTAGTTTATTACTTTCTATATTTGTAGGTTTCTTGTCGATTTTAAGTATTTACGTATATTTTTATAATTTCTGCACACGTACCCACCACTATTAATCAGTTCTCCCTATCATCAAAGGTTTGCTGGAAGAAAACTCTTTTAGGGTTAAGCTCGCCTTTGTACATGTCCTATATGTAAGTTGTTTTTCTTCTCTGTTTGTGTGTGTACAATAAAGAATAAAGAATAAAGAATAAAGATACAAGTAACTGCCAATTTCTGGTGGTATTGAATCAGATACAAGTAACTGCCAATTTCTGGTGTTACAGAATCAGATACAAGTAACTGCCAATTTCTGGTGTTACAGAATCAGATACAAGTAACTGCCAATTTCTGGTGTTATAGAATCAGATACAAGTAACTGCCAATTTCTGGTATTATAGAATCAGATACAAGTAACTGCCAATTTCTGGTGTTATAGAATTAAATACAAGTACCTGTCAATTTCTGGTGGTATAGAATCAGATACAAGTAACTGTCAATTTCTGGTGGTATAGAATCAGATACAAGTAACTGCCAATTTCTGGTGGTATAGAATCAGATACAAGTAACTGCCAATTTCTGGTGTTTTAGAATCAGATACAAGTAACTGTCAATTTCTGGTGGTATAGAATCAGATACAAGTAACTGCCAATTTCTGGTGTTATAGAATCAGATACAAGTAACTGCCAATTTCTGGTGGTATAGAATCAGATACAAGTAACTGCCAATTTCTGATGTAGGTATATAAATAACTACACCACACAGGAGTTCACAGGACTTTCGAGGAACAGACTCTGTGATGGCTCTTGCATGTCCTATCGATCCCGGGTCGTGTGGTGACCCTGTCGTAAAGCGGATAATTTACAATGCGGAATAGGGACGTGCGTTTTCGTCCAATTAACTATTGCATTTGTCGGTGCTTGAGTAACGAGCTGCTATTGACTCAGTGCGCCTGCGCAGGGCTTCGCACACGATCCACCAGTGCTTCTCAAAGCTCTTACAATCCCATCCCAATAATTCATAAATATCTTAAATGTCACAATGTTTGGATGTTTGTTACTCAATTACGCCGAAACCAGTGCACAGATTTCGATGAAATTTAGTACACAGATAGAACCTTTAGTACCTGGATTGAGCTATAGGTTACTTTTTATCCTGATAAACTTGAGCGAAGCCGCGGGCGGAGACTAGTAATTCGTAAACTTATTAATTACTTTCGACGCGTACCGACTTCGCACGGGTAGTTTCAGGATGAAAAACAGCCCCCCTCCTATCCCCCCCCCCTGGTAGCCTATGTCACTCAGGGTGAATGTAGCTTTCCAATGGTGAAAGATTTTTTTTAAATCGGCACTTTAGTTTTTGAGTTTATTCATTACAAACATACACACACAAAAATACAAATCTTTCCTCTTTATAATATTAGTTTAGATGTAGATAGTGTAGATTAATGTAGATGTTCCTTGAATTATTGCCTCATCACTCTTGTCATCAGCGTTTTGAATCTATGAATCATACTTATTTCTGCCATAAAGCAGTAGTGCTCGCATTGCCGTGTTCTGGTTTAAAAGGTACACGCATTAGATGATATCCTGAAACTCTATGCTTTTTTTAGAATTTAAATCTCTTTATTTAAGAAATAAAACTTGTTTTTTAAATGAACGTTTGGTTACTTATCACCTGACGTTAGTAAAATCATAAGTGATTAGTTACCCCAAATTCTGTCCCTATCTAACTCGGTAATGTTCAGGTAAGTAAGAACGGGACAGAACAGAGCACGCGACACAAATAGTGAGCGAAAATCACGAACAATCGCAAATGTCTCAAGTAAATGATTATTTCAAAAAATGCAAACTTAGTTTTTTATAAACCTATAAATTGCCTTTGATATTGTGAAATAATCATTAAAATCGATTGAGGCGTTTGGAAGCAGCAGGCTTTTTTTGTGTAAACCATAGGAAACTTCAGATTGTTCCTGTCAAAAGCAACAGCATTTTTTTTTTCTATTCTTGACTATATATATACTCGTAATACCTAAGTATTTTTTTTTTTTTTTTTTTTAATTATTTGTGCTATCCGTTTTTGAGAAGTAGGCTTTCTGAGATAGGTCTGTATTGCAGTTTTGGGTCTATTATCGCCACAGAATAAATAATATTATCGCCTTAATATGATTGCATAAAACTATACATTTTCTGACCATTACTTTTATTAAACTAGTAATATGCTCGTTATATATTTTATAATCATGGATATGTGAGTTATGTTCGACATAATTGAATCATAGCATTTCAATGAAGTATATTGGTATGGGTTAGGTTCATGTCACCCCAGGTTCAATTCACCCCGAAAAAGATTACAAAATAGTTTCTATGCGCGAAATCAAATCCAGTACTGTCGCAGAAAAAACGTTACAGTACTGTTAAGATAACTTTTATACGTACGTACACTTCAAACATATTATATTATCAATTTTTGTTCTCTCTAGGTAGGTACCTACTTAAATTATTATTACGCGGCTTTAAGACACTTCTTTCTCTAACGTGACATGCTGGTTTACCTGAAGTTATTCATGTGATATACCATCCGGGGAAGTACTAACTCCGTACTTATTTCTGCCGCCAAGCAGTAGTGCTGGCATTGCTGTGTTCCTGTTTGAAGGGTCCGGTGAAAATACAGGGTAGGCATACTTTTCATCTTTGTCTCAGGGTGACGGGCGCAGTGCAATGCCACATAGGATGCGTCCTAGATGGACGTAACCTAGGTTACCGCGTGACATCAATCAGGTGGGCCATCTGAATGACCCGTAATTCATGAAGTTGAAAAAAAACTTTATAATATTAACATTTTCTGGAATTTAGTATTATGTATTTATCATCCTTGACATGGCCTTGTTAATGCGTAGTTATTTAATATGAAAACTTATTTCCCATCAGAAGACAAAGCAATCGAACTTAACAAACCTATATCACATGCAATTAACTACACACGTGTTGCATGATAAGAACTAGCTGGGGTGACCACGCTACATGGACTAGTTGGAATTTATAAAACTTATCATAAACTGGTGAACTTCGAACGAAGTCGCGGGCATACCGCGTGGAGTTTTTAATTTCGGAAATTCCTCTCTTAGTGCTCCCCTTGTCAGTCTAGGTCCCATTTATTTTGTGGTCTAGGCTAGACCACAATAAAAATGGGCTCAGCGTGTCCTAGGGCGTTATTTACGTGGCATCCGTGGTACGATTTCACTTCCCATCTATTTGCGTACCTTCTAACTTAGGGCCTTATAATGACAATCGATTCTTATGGAGTAAACTCCAAAAAGGTATCCACCAAATTTATTAAAATCATAATAAAATATAGTTATATTTATTGGTGCAAAATGCTAGATTGTTGCTTCTAATTATTTAAAAATTATTTTATTATACGGTTTTTTTTCCAAAAAATCGTACTAAAAGAACGCAAAAATGCAATAAGTGGGTAACCATTGAATTGATAATCACTAGACATCGGATTATATGCACTATCAAAATCCCAAAATATGCATGCAAATATGCACTAAAAAGGGCGAAATATGCATAAAATATGCACAATCAAAAATACAATTTTAATAAGAAGTATTCGCTTTTCAGAAACTTTGCAAAAAAACACAGTGCCATCAGTCGTAAATTGACCTGGGTATTTTTTTATCCAGGATTCCATTAAAATTTGGGTATTTTTTTCACTGGCGGCATAATTTCAACAAAAATAAACCAACACAGCGAGACAAAATTCGGTCGGATTCAGTGCGCTCGCCGAGTGTGCGCGAGTCGGATGTGTTGACGGCGTAATACAACATGCCTTACTCTGCCAACGTACTCGCATAACTACTGAAATAAGCACTATCAATGAAAAAGCACCAAAATATGCAATAACGCTATAAAAATAGCATTATATGCATTTGCATATGCAAACATGCAAATGCATATAATCCGATGTCTAATAATTACTATCGTTCATATAATTACGACTTTTAATAGAAAAACTCTAACGAGACCCATAAAAGCATCACATACCAAACGATTACCTACACGAACGCATGTAGCAATCATTATATTTACTGTGTGCTGTCTCTGTGTCACTTCTAATCAGCTTGCGATGTAAAGTGAGCTTTATAGCACTGTTCTAAGAATCAATATGGCAAAAATTGTGGGATGTCCCTACTAGACTTTGCTATTTTTCTGAGAGATTTCGTGGATTTTGTCAAATAGAATTGAGCTGTCACGCACTTATTTTTAAGATCCAGTTTCCCTTGGGTTTCATAGATTCATCGGGAGTCTTCTGAACGTACTAAATAATATTTCTTCTTAAGTGTGTTAATTATTCATTGTATTCAACTCGGTGGCAAGTTGTGTGTAAAATTACATATCACAAAAAGATAATTGACTATATTCAGAGGTTATGGACATTTTAATTATGTATTTAGTTATTTATAAATAACAGAAATACAAACAGCACATTTAACTACCTATGTATTTAAAAGTTTTTGGGTTAGTAGGTACCTATTTATGAAATTTTACTCCTTCCTACTCTTTTAATCTGACAAGAGCTTTTTAATAGGTGGCGGGTGCAGTACGATGCCGGATAGGTCGCGTCCTAGCCACCTAGGACCTATATGATAATGCACTATTCATAGGAAGAGGGTAGGCACTTAATATCAGGTGGGTCATCTGCTTATTCCGTCATTTCAAGAAATATAAAAAAATGAATGGGTTGAGGGATAGCCAAAATTCATTGATAAAAAAAAGTCATTGTTAAAAAAAAAAATAGCCAATCTTGTAACACTTGTCAAGAATATAACCAAAATTAAGTAAGTATTTTAAACTCGTATTTGCCCGCGGGTTCGCTCCCATTATACCGGGATTAAAATTAGACAGCCCTGGTCCCAATCCAGGTAATCTATCTGTGTTTTAACGAAATCAGTTCAGCAGTTTCGGCACGGCACGGCATGATCGAGTAATAATATAGACAAACATCATATTTTTTCGCATATAAGTACATACAAAGTAGGATTAGATAAGATTTTGCAAAGTTGAGTGATAGGTATTGCGATTCGTGGGAACTGTTAGTACTGAAAAAGTGTAGCTATAATTTTCACTAGAAACGGGATATTTACCATTATTTTTGAGTTTTAAATGTTCCCGATATTTCGGCACAGTTGCATGCGCCATGATCACGGGAGAACAACCGATATTTCGGCACAGTTACATGCGCCATGATCACGGGAGAACTGCAACTGCAACTGTGCCGAAATATCGGGAACATTTAAAACTCAAAAATCATGGTAAATATCCCGTTTCTAGTGAAAATGATGTACATAACCATGATAGTTTCAAAAGTTATAAGTGTAGCTATGTAAACAAAATAAGTAATTTGAATTTGGGGTCGATAATATAATAGTCGTAGTAAACGTTAAAATGTTGAAGCATTGTGTCACTTTTAGTCATAGCGAATAAGGGGGCAGGAGGGCAATTCTCGAATTGTAGAGATTATCTCTAAATTAGAAATAATGTCGAAGCATGTCTACAAAAAATGTCACGAAAATGTCATAATAACCATCAAATTGTATTCGATTTGAATGATTTTGGTCGACTTATATCTTTTTGTGACATCACGAGAATAGCAAATTAAGATTTTATTCGACATTCACCATCTTTTTTCGACATTATGTCGAATTCGACTTAATCTCTAAAGCACGAGAATTGCCCTCCAGGTCCTTGAAATGTGTCCCTAAGGAATTATCTGCGGTTAAAAGGTGTTAAACACAAGTGGGTCACCGGACGCCGAGCGGTGCCGATTGAATGTAAATGCGCTGGCGCACATCGAGATAGTTCTCATCTCCGAGTAGGGTGAGCATCAATTAGGTTGGCGAGAACATAATTTTTTGACGGTTATCTTACGAGGATTAGTTAATTAGAGACGACATCAAGAGTCAGATAGGCTTCTCTCTAACGCATTTTTATTTAAATCTACACAGTTTATGACAAAAAAACTATGACATCTTCATCGTATTTCCAAATTTACTCGATAAAAAAAAAGGTGATCAATGCGTTTACCTATCAACGTATATTGATAAAATTAATAAGAGTAACAAATAATATTATTTTAGAGGGCATAGTAGATTAATATTTTCGATTACGCAGCAAATATTTTTTTAAATACTGTTTTTCGTTTACTTTTAATTGCGCGACCGCTATTCTGTCCTTTTTTAACTTAGCGGAACTTTACTGAGTTAGATAGAGACGGAGTTTTGATGTGGTCAAAAATAAAAAAGAGAAATCCACTCTTTCGATGGATCAAAGATATTATTGAGAGCGCAGGAAGGCGATGGGTGAACGCCTATAAGCTCAATACCGTTCGTCGTTGTATTCTATGGGGGAGGCCTGTGCCCGGCAGTGGATTTCTGTAGGCTGATGATGATGATGATGATGGTGTTAGTATGTGGGCTAAATCATAATGTAAATCTAGCGGTATGCTGAGGCTGACAGTTGCCCGTTTCTATGTAGACGGTAGAAATTACATTAGTCTATGGTATGCAGTCAGTCGCTGAGGCATCGGTGATGCTGCCGCGCCATGCCAAGAGAATGGTCTGTGTTCTGGTACAAGTGTGTAATGTTGGTCATTACCGCTAAGGCGCCACTGAGACCCGAGCCGTTGAGGGTCTTAAAAGAGCCGAGGACGGTAATCATCAATACACACGTGTACCATACGACGTTTTTCAACACACTTGTGAAGAAAATAATAATACAAGTAATTAATTTTGTAAAAATTAAAAAAATAACCAACGCTGATCGGCTGAACCGATTTTGATCAAACAAAGCTAAGAATAATACCGACAAATACACCTTTCAAGCAAAAAAAAAAAAAACGAAATCGGTTCATCCGTTCGGGAGCTACGATGGGACAGACAGACACACTCTCACACACACACACACAGACACGTCAAACTTATAACACCCCTTCGTTTTTCGTCGGGGGTTAAAAACAGAAATACACACTCTGTGTAAATGTTCAACCGTCTCTATAACTCCCTAGTGAATAATAGCAATGAAAAAATCACAGTTTGATTACAGGTGTAAAACAGAAATACACATTTTGCGTAAATGTTCAACTGTCTCTATAACTCACTAGTGAATAATAGCAATGACAAAGTCACAGTTTGATTACAGGTGTAAAACAGAAATACACACTCTGCGTAAATGTTCAACTGTGTCCATAACTCACTAGTGAATAATAGCAATGAAAATGTCACAGTTTGATTACAGATGTCATTATGTGCCTAATTGCGGTGAAACTAGAGCCACTTTATGAGCAAGTGTGTCGAAAAGTATATTCTTGCGATTGCGCGACCCCAAGGTATAAAGAGGCGATTTCAGGAAAAAGGCGTTGTCTGTAAGTACAATAATAATTGCTATTGTGTTTTAATGAAGTTAATTGCTACATGTGAAAGATGTGGTTTTAATCTGAATGTATGGGACAAAGCTTACTCAATAGAGTAGCAGGAATAGATGACGTAACAGGAAAAATGTGCGTAACTCATAATACGATAAACGTACCTTCACACGTCGTAATTATTTCATTCATCAAATAATGATGCATGACACTTCGGCATCACATGATTCATTGTTGTTAATATTTCAAGTCCTATTAGTTGTTCGTAAATACATGAATTCTCACGGAAATTGTAGGAATTTAAATATGACTAAATAATGATGGTTTAATTAATTACGAATGTGGTTTATTTATCACGAGTGCTGTAAGTACGCGCTTACTAACGTGTTACGTAGATGGATAAATAATATGGTATAGTGGAATTCGGTTTAGTTCTCTTGGAATTTTCATTAATAAGGCAAATAACCTATTGTTGGTAGTAAAGCTTTTTTATGTAAAAGTTCGTTTGGGGAAGTACTACCACCATACCTATTTCTGCAGCAAAGCAGTTGCTAGCATTGCTGTGTTCCGGATTTCAGGGTATGGGTGCCGGTAAAATTACAGGCACAAGATTTTTCACCTAGGTATGTGTACTTATATATTTTATATATATTTTTAATGTAGGTATTGTCTCAGGTGGCGGCCGCAGTGCAATGGGCAATGGGATGTAATAGGGCGAATCCCAAGTGTACGTGACCTATGAGACATTTTTATAGGCTGAGGTTACCATCAGGTGGGAAATATGATTCCTTCGCTAAATAAATTATAAACCTAATACGCTCATATTAATAGGATTCAGTATCCATTATCGTAAACATATAGATTGGTAGCGTACATCTAATCTAAAAGGAACACCCCTCCTTCGTTTTTACTTGGCACTTCACACAAACTTGACGTTTCATACAAAATGATTATAATAGGTATAAATAATAAATAAATAAATAAATAATGCTGGACAGTTTACACAACATTATCTAACAAGCTAAGCCGAGCTTGTGTTATGGGTACGTACAGTACAGATAACTAATATACTTAATATAATACATTACATAGATAGATATTTTTTATTATACATAGAAAATACCCTGAACGAATATTGCAATCGTACAAATATTTGTTCCGAGATGGGAATCGAACCCGCGACCTCCTGCGTTGCAGGCGAACCATTGCCTGCTGCGCCACAGAGGTCGTCAGATTCTTATGTTTTGACATAATAAAATAACGCGTGCAGTTAGATTGTTTTTTTTAAAGTAAATAAATAAGCATTAAATAAAGTAAGCAGGAATTCGGTGGATGGCGGCGGATCAAGACCGTTCGTCGTGGTATTCAATGAGGGAGGTCTATGTCTAGCAGTGGACTTTAACAGGCTCATTAGGATAGGTAGATTGCTTATAGTTGCTGCTCATTCAACGAGACCGAAATATAGACCATTCATTGAATTCCTAAAGGTTACGAAGGTGGAGTTTAGTTCTAAATTCACTCATCACCAAGCGACCCATAATTCATTACCGAATAAACAACTTGTTGTCTGAAAAAGTAAGAAACACAACGATCAGAAAATAACAAAAATAGAGAATGTCACATATGTAATAAGAAAACATAAATGGAGATGGACCGGACACACTGCGCGGAAGGGAGAAGTGGAGCAAAAACATTATAAACTGGTAGATGGATAAAATCTTTATTTTCAACTTCAGACACACATACAAATTACAACAAATTGTACAGTGCACAAGTAAAAATAAACAATAAAATACAGTATACTAATAAAAACAAACAATAATATATACAAAATCCAAGTAAAATGTCTGTGTGTGCTGCAGTAAGTATGTCAAAAAGGCCATGGCTCAGCGAGATACTTTGCTCAAGAAGCAAAAACACTGATTTTCAGCCATAACCCATCGATAGCAAGCAGAACGAGTTTCAAAACAATGTGTTGTGTACCTAGTCTACAAAATGTTCGCCTAGTGTTAGGCGTTAGGCTACAATGGGGTAACCGAAGAAACAGGAAAAGGAAACGCGGGAGACAATTCAAAAGATGGGAAGACGAAATAAAAGCAATAGCTGGACAGACATGGTCCAGAATAGCCAGAGCAAGAGAAGAGTGGAAGAAGTTGGAGGAGGCCATTGCCAAACTTGGGCAAACAGATTCTGTTGTCAATGCCTAAACTGTTTTTATTATTGAAAAGCTTTATGTACTCTGCGTACAGGCTTTTATTATTATTATTTTTCTGTTTATGGTTAATTTTATCTCGGCTTTAAGAAGCCGGTAATAATGAGCACTTACGGGCCTAGGCCAAGTGAGTGTCATGATTATGAGTTGTTTGTTGTCGTTCCTGTTGAGATGTTGCGTAATGTTGGTCGGTTTGCAAGAACCTCTTATAGTTATCCGGCATGTATTTAAAACGATTGCTTTTTGTAGGTTAATAGTAGGTAAGTCTTTGAAAGTTTAGGGTGCGAAGAGACTGGTGAAGTTGCTTGGGTATGACTCCTGTTGTAGACAATACTATGGGTATGATAGTTACTTTTTGCAGTTTCCACATGCGTGTTATTTCGTCTTTCAAGTCTGAGTATTTACTGAGTTTTTCGGCTATTGTAGTCTGTAGTGTGAAAGTAGAATAAATGCAGTGGAGAAGAGAGCTTTGAGAAGTATGTGTGGTGTGACTTTGAGAGATAGAATAAGGAATAGTGTGATAAGAGAGCGTTGTGAAATTAAAGAAGACGTAGTGACTAGGATTGAGAAAGGTATGCTTAGATGGTTTGGGCATTTAGAAAGGATGGACGATAGTAGATTGACGAAACGGGTACACAAGACGAGCGTGAATGGGACAGTGTGAAGGGGAAGACCTCGGCGAACGTATTCAGACCAGATCGGAGACGTTCTGGAAAAAGGCCAGGTCAAGAGTACCCTTAACCGACGAGCATGTATGAAGAATGTGATGAGAGTGAATGAAGCAAAAGAGCTGTGTCAGGATCGTAGCAAGTGGAAATCCGTGGTCTCTGCCTACCCCTCCGGGAAACAGGCGTGAGTTTATGTATGTATGTATGTAGTCTGTAATTATGCGTGTTGGGGATGGCGATGTCGATAAGTTGTGCAGTCTTATCTTCTTTGTCAATTACTATAATGTCGGGTCTATTTTAATGTACTATTATTAAACAACTTGTATCGCTTCGTTTGACACCATAATAGATCGATAATTACCCAATAATAACTGCTCGCAGAAAGTCGATCACCATAATTATGTAATGAATATGAAAATGCGACTGACGCATTGTATTGTCCGACGGTTTCACAGAATCATGTTGCCCGTAGCCGCCCTTGCGTGCGCGCAGCTAAGTAGCGCTCGGTGCCAATGTCGTCAGCACTGTTTTTTCTCATTTTTTGCCACCCTTGAAGGTCGTGTGCCTGGTGGTCCGAGACCTCGCGTGCTGTATGATGAATTATAATGTGCCGACTAGCAGTACAATATGATTGTGAGTGTCACACTGGCATAGTCCTACAATGTTTCTATGAATTTTCCTGATGATTTTCAATTAAAATTATCTGATACTGATAGAAGAGTGTGAGACAAAAGAAAACATGCTTCTGTTCTACACTGCAGCACTGGTATGACAAAATAGTGTGACGGTGAATCTGCCTCCAATAAATGTATAGGTAGGTACTTATTCTAGATATCAAAGTAGCTTTTTTACCTTCAATAAAGTACAATGGCAGTCATATTGTTGAAGAGTGCTCTAAAGTCATAGATTATACCGGTCGTTCCTACAATATTCCTCAACTTGACTGGACCTCACAGAATTAACATTTTCAAAAATGGATTACAAAAAATCCTCAAATGAGGTTGAGTTGAGTAGAGGGAAGTTGGAGGAACAACTAAGAATATCGTTGTTAAATATCAAGATGCAGTCAAAAATTTGCATTTTATCATAGCACCAAACACGATTCTACCAGCACCAGACTATCTAAAATCCAATTTTGACACCGAAAAATTTACAGCATTGTACAAATTATAGGTAGGTAGGTACCTACATATAGAGCGAAACTATATAAAACTATGGTTCGGCTTCGGACTGCTAACATACGCGAGCAGAATATACAGTAATTTAAAAAAAAAATAGGCCTCCCATGAAGGTCTGGTTCAAATGATATGCATTGTAAATTTTATTGTTGATAATGACACACTAATTTTATGAATAGTAAATGTTGTTTATTCATCATTTACTGTATAATAGTGGTGGCAATCAAGCAATAAAGCGATGAAAAGCGACAAAATCAAATTTGTATTTTCTTGACAACGCCAAGTGGGCACAATCAGGAAACAGGCGCGTTGTGATTACTGGTCCCTGCCAACCCCTCATTACATTTACGCACCACCATTAACCGTAATCAAGCTCTCATCACACACGGAGATGGAGGAAACAATAAAATGAACACTTGTAATAAACCTCGCAGACTTGTTTTACGAAACGAGTCCGACATTATCCTTTCAATTACTGCAAACAAACCAAAAATAAAAGCTTTAACGTTCAAAGTTTCAAATGATGTAAACATTCGAATCGGCCAATTTAAAATTTGATTTAGGAACGAAATGACAAGTGCGGAAACGTTCAAACTCCCCCTCGTAATTCGTATTTAGTTTCCCCACGCACGTCGGCGGTGAGAGGCGAATGCAACCCTTCATTACGACCTACGACTATTATGGCGCAATCAAGCACTCACATACGCGAAACTGAGGAAACAATAAAACAAAATTGACGTATAAAACCACTCCTTGGACTAATTCCGACCTGAGGCTTTAGTTATGTTGTATAGAACATATTTAACCATAGTATGTGAGCGCGGAATCGGGTTCAAATCGATTGTACACTTAAATATTTTAGTTGTACCTAGCTTTATTGTGAAGGAGTTCGTCCGGGGAAGTACTACCACCAAGTACTATTTCTGCCGCATAGCAGTAGTGCTCGCATTGCTGTGTTCCGGTTTGAAGGGTACGGGTGTCAAGTGCCAACAAACCAAAAATAAAGCTTTACCGTTCGAAGTTTCAAACTTAGAGCATGTTTTCAAATGAAGTAAACATCCAAATCGGCCAATTTAAAAATTGATTTAGGAACGAAATAAAAATAAATGAAAAAATGTTGATGAAATAACACGCACATGAGACTTTTGATCTTTATGTCTCAGTGTGGCGGGCGCAGTACAATGCCACATAGGGCGCGTCCTAGGTGGACGTGACCTGTGAGGTAATGCATTGTTAAAGGCAGAGGTTACCGCTTGACATCAGGTGGGCAATCTGCTTGTTCCATCATCCACGCAGTTAACAAAAACACGATAATTTACTGTCCTTCGCTAATAAGTATAATTAAGCTTCTTAAAGCTTGATTTCATATGACTAAGGGTACATTTTGTGAAAAAAGCTTGATGGTGAAACAGATTAATATCATAGCATATTATTATACAAATCTAAAGACACATTTTGATGACATCCAAAACAGTTAATAGCCTGATGTCGTGAATGATAGTGCGAAATCCAAAAACAACTACATTAAAGTTACGGAAGTCGAAAAGGTACCTTATAGGTACCTACTTATGACATAATGAAATTAGTTTTTGCCATCAGGAATAAATAAATACTCCATAATATAAAGGAAAAGTAAAAATGCATAGGTACTCATTAAATATTAAAATAGGGTTTCCTTCAAATACGATTACTTATGACAATTGCAGAATTTCCTCCATAAACACGTTTAGAAATCGACAAGGGCTCATAAAACATGATGACTGCTGGAATTGCTTCCTCTTTTATACGTGTAAGGAGACCCACAAGCAATAATTATTGAGGTGTAAAATTTACACTGACACACGTTTATGGGTACGATACACGATCAGCTGAAATGAACGCACCGACGCCATTTAAAATGATATTTTACGGCGAGTGTTTGCGACATGCTCGGTAATGGACTTTATAAAGTTAGAACCTTTCACGCGATCGGAGATAATGCACTCGACGTATGAATAGGTGATCTTAATTTATCTGTGAACGTTCCGGTTAACACTCGGTATCGGTCGCTAATCGAATCGCCTGTAGGTATGCGATTTATGAAATCGATAACGCGCGATCGATAACGGATCCTTTGATGATTTGATTTTAATTAGATATGCACATGTATGTCCATCAAGGTGGCGTCCATTTGGTTACGAAATGAGATCACTTAAAGATTCCGATTAGAAATAAAAGGTTGTATTGTTCTGTTCAATCAGTAAACTTTGCCTCCTTTGATCAAAATAACATACCTATGAGCTTTTATTTATCTTGCCCATGTAGGTATTGTCTGTATGTTGGGTCAAATATTGCATATGTAGCGAGACTATTTCAATATTTTTAATGCAGCAGTTGAAATTTGATGGTGACAGTGAGGCACAAAGAAACGCTTTGAAAATAGTAAATTGCAATGTTTTGGTTCAATTTGATCAGCTCACGGTTCTGATTATAATTTCATTAAAAAATACTTGAAAAATTATATAGGTAGGTGTAGGTATCTATATCAACAAAAAACTTTAAGATTGATTCTTTTCTCTTTTGTCACAGGTTCCTACGATCTAAAAAATACATGATCAAATAGGTAAATGACAGATTTGACAATGAGCCAACGAGGTCACTTTTTTGTCAGTTATTATTTTGTTTAATAACTCACTGAGTATTTAGTAGTCCGAAACGGCATTGATACAATCGATTTGATGACCTTTGTTTTTCACATACGAATCAAATGATTGCTTCACGGTTTGCGATCAGGACTATTCTGTCAAAAACGTTCAAATGTTGGCATTATAATGCTTTTGCAAATATGTTATTTACACTTGCACAATAAACTGTAGGTATCTAGGTAGGTACTTACTGTGCGGTGGTGTCAGGGATAAAGCAGAGACTGCCTGTGGAACTGGCGGAAACATGTCTTGATGCGGCTGAAACATTCTTGGTGGTGGAGGAGCTTCGACTTCTGGTTCTTCCGGCTCTTGTTTCGGCGGGGACCGGGGTCTCGCCAGCCTCACGGCCTTCAGCCCGCAGCTGGGTGAGCGACGCATCGACAAGTTCTCGGGGGTGTCTGATTCTCCTGAGCGACGTCGAGGTCGGGCCTGCTTCCGCCGCGGCTGAGGACTCGCCGGGCTCGCGGGTGGCGACGGCACCGGGGGCGTCGTGTGCACGGGGCTGCGCGCCAGCGGGGTCGGCGGCGGCGAGCGCGCTTGCTCCTCACGATCCTGGTCGGCCAGACCTCGCACTTGCAGCGACTCTCCCGCCCTTATCACGGTCCCCAGCTGCTCCTGAGCCACAGACACCTCTCCGCGGTACATAAAGTCCACTACCGCCTGAACCTCCCATCCTTGAAAGTCTTTCAACACGATAACTGGGTGCTTGCACGGGTTCTCACTGAATATTCTGCGGAAGAGCGGACTGCAGGCGCCTAGCAGCACCTTGTGAGCGCGCACGCGGCGCTCGGCGCACACCAGCGTCACGTCGACGAGGGTCTCCGCGTGCAGCAGCGCCTCGAAGGAGCGCAGCAGGTGTGCCTGGTGGTTGTTCCACCGCAGGCTGTAGTGCTCCTCGCCGCCGACGGCGGTCGGCTTGTCGTCCATCGCGCGCGCCGCTCTCACGCGTGTGTCGGCTCCGCGAGCGGGCGCGTGCGCGGCCTCGGGCCGCCCTCCACCCCGTACTCCAACCCTTTCGTCTCAAAGAATCGCTTTCCCGCCGGACTGCGATCGCATTTCACTATCCCGTCGGAGTTCACAAATAGTTTGATGTTCAAGTCCGAGAGCACGGTCTCACACAAAGTTTGGCACTGCACGATAGGAGCCCGTAAGGCAGAGGTCGTAGCGCGCGGGTGACTCGAGGGTGTCGCTCGCGCGTTCGGCTGGACGTGTGTCGCGGGCGGCTCGCGAGCGCGGAGTGAGCTGGCGGCGCGGCGGGCGCGCGGTGCGGCGGTGTCGCGCGGCTCGTGTGCGGTCGGCGCGCGCGGAGGCCGCCGCGGGCCCGCCCCTGGCCCCGCCCACCCCGCACACACGCGCGCGCGCCCCCCCTCCACCCGCACCACCCCCGCTACACATGTGTCACATTACTCGAATACCTACACATGTGACGCCTACTTCACGGCATGTATTTTTTAAGTGTCTATATACGTATTTTCGTATACACGCCTTCCAGAGGAAAATACATAGTAGGTAACATTCGGTATAGAATATTTAAAAAAACCGGATGTAACGCATTGTAGATAGTTATTTGACCACGTTACGCCAAAAAATAGGTAGTAGGTAAATTGTGTGTCAAGTCCCGTGATTAGAATTAACCTTAAAGTGCCTTGTTTGAGCTGTGCGTCAGATGGCGCTGGGGGTCAAGGCGCCGGACGCCGGGACGTGTCCGAGATGACGCCGGGTGCATGGTCGCCGTGGTACGCTTTCATTGATAAACTTAAAAGGTTAGTTCCTTAGATTTTTACGAATGAAAATGCTTTGCGTTTTTTACTATTGGATGTTTTGAATGACAAGTTGTGACGTATTTCCAAATTGTTATTCACTAAAGCTTATTCAGTTCTTGGTCCTGTTGACTTGTAAGGGCTAGATTTTCAAGAGACAGCTTATTATCGCTCCTCAAAATAATCATATTTTGCATAAGATGCATAAATTCGGGTTCGTCCTTATCGATCCCAGAAATTCATCCCACGAGCTAAAAGTAATAATAATTATTCCGGATACATTCATATTCATTACATGTTTAGAATCCTTCTAAAAATGAAATGAACATGAAAAATTCCTATAACTAGGTACAAATTACTTTTGTTGAAAATATGCATATATTAAAAAAAAAAAAAAAAAATTAAGGTACAAAAACTTGGTCTTATACTCTGTAACTATAGATGAATTAACTCCTGTTCCAAAGGATTTTTAATGGATTCAAGAGCGAAAATTCTATGTCTATGGATTCTAGTATAAATATCTCATTCATTGAAATGAAAGAGTTTTTTTCCACTGGAGTGTCATCGCCTTTAAATAAGTTGTTTGTTCATTACAGTATTGTCAAAAGATAATAGATTTTATGATTTTATTGTTATTCTCTCTTTTCGAGCCACGGCTCATTTTAGGCAGGTAACTTTGGCTTAGAGCTTAGAGAAAAAGCCAGAGCAGTGTGTTGAAAGGATTCAAACTCATCAACATCATCATCATGAGCCTTTTCAACGTCCACTGCTGAAGGCGACGCAGTGGTAAACTGTTATTTCTGATACGATTTCGTGTAAGGTCGTATACGACAAGACGGTTTTTGTCAATTATTTTATAAAAACGGGAATTTTTTTCACGAAAGTTTTTTTTTTACGGTTTTTGTCCTTTAAATTAAAAACGAAGGGTTATTTTTAAAAATCCAACACAATATGAAGTACACAAACTTGGATTTTTAAAAACGACTAATCGACTAATCTACCTATAAAATCGGTCCCGTTTGTCATAAATTATAAAATCATATATCATTTATTGTTTGTGAATCCAGGTAAATTACATTATTTGGTAGATTAGGTACCTATGGTGAAGATCGCTGGACTCTGCATTTCAGCGTACAAACATTTACCTCGCGACCCCAGTGGCGCGGCGGGCGAAGCTTGGCCTGCGACGCAGGAGGTTGCGGGTTCGATTCCCGCCTCGGAACAAATATTTGTGCGATCACAGATGAGGGTGTTCTGGGTATTTTCTATGTATAATAAAAAATATCTATGTATGTAGTATATTGTATTAAGCATATCAGTTATCTAGTACCCATAACACAAGCTCTGCTTAGCTTGGGGCTAGATAATGTTGTGTGAACTGTCCAGCATTATTTATTTATTTATTATTTGGTATATTATCAGATCAGGTCAGGAAAAATGTATAAGTAGTAAAGCATGCACTAATAATAAATGTCAATAAAGTGTACTTAATTACCTAAGTATTAAAGTTATATCATAAAAATGACAACAAAATTAAAAATAATTACGTATTGGAAATTAAAAGAATTACTAGATGGATGTCAAAGTCTAACAAATTCAGATATAGGTGGGCACCCTATGTCAGAGTTAAAATAAGTAGATGTATAAATTAACATTCAATAGTTATATCACACAAAAACTCTTCTACTGTATAATATGTAACTTTTGAAACTATCATGGTTATGTACATAATTTTCACTAGAAACGGGATATTTACCATGATTTTTGAGTTTTATATGTTCCCGATATTTCGGCACAGTTGCATGCGCCATGATCACGGGAGAACTGACTAAAGTCTTTGCGAGTAGATGTTATTGGCAGATATATCGATCTACCCTCTTTCTCACTCTTTTATTACGAACGATACCACTACCACTTATATCTGCCAATAACATCTACTCGCAAAGACTTTAGTCAGTTCTCCCGTGATCATGGCGCATGCAACTGTGCCGAAATATCTGGAACATATAAAACTCAAAAATCATGGTAAATATCCCGTTTCTAGTGAAAATTATGTATAATATGTTTTTTTAATCAATAAATCGTTAAGTTTCGTTGTCGTAATCGTTTCGTTGTCATCTGTTTTTAAATGTAAAGTAGAAAAATAGAGAATTATTGCCGTTGTGTGTGCGGCCTAAGAATAGACCCCTCCGTCTCCTCCCGTGGATATACTTGGAATTTACAGTAAGATTCGTTAGTATTAGATTTGTCCTGGTTGCTAGTTTAGTATAAGTCGGTGATATGAAGAAATAGGTCATAAAATATCAATTTATGTTTTGTAATTGCTGAGAAAATTGCCACCAAAATTTCCAATACGTCATCACAACAACGAGGGGGGAGGCCCCCTTTATGGGGCTCTGTCCATAATATTGGACACCATAAAATACAAAAAAAAAAAAAAAAAATATATACAATTTTTTGGATTTTGCCAGGGCCTTCTGCCCTATAAAGGGATAATGCAATGGGGGGACTTGCCTTAGCCAACACGCTTGGCAGGCGGATTGCTGATCGCAGTATTGGTTGAGGGTACTCAGGCGCAGCTGCTGTCCATCCCATGGTCTAATTCCTTATTCGACTTTTACGATATCCACGGGAGGAGACGGAGGGGTCTGTTACCGGACACACCACAGCTACATTAATTATTACGCAAAAGCTCGAACTCAAAATATCAATACGAGCTTTTAATTCTAGCAAATGTAATTTGTGGGAAATAACTGCCCACTTATGGTAACTAAATGTTGATTTTATTCACGAACATTCACGCGATTCGCTTATTAACTTACTTGTAACTTGAATTGTAACTTATGTTGTTTTAAGTTACCTACCTGCCTTACGCAGGAAAGTGTGCTGGAGTATGTTTAGATAACTTGGCCAGAGTACAATCACATCGATGACATTTTGTTTTAGCCGGTATCAATGGAGGAGGTTCTATGTTCTGTATCTTTGTTATTTTTTTATGTATGTTCACCGACAGGTATCTCCGTTATTTTGTTTTTTAAATTATTTTTAGCCCATATTGTCCCACTGCAGGGCAAAGGCCTCCCTCCGTTTATTCCAGTTCTCTCTGTCCCTTGCTGCAGTGGGCCAGTCTGGTAGGTGCACATCCAACTAGTCACGCCATCTCCGTGGTGATCTGCCGCGCGGGCATCTTGAGTTAGGAAAACAATCAGTACTTAGTGGATTTTGCCCATAGTTCTTCCGACATGCGGCAATACCACATCACCAAGTAAGCTGAAAATCAAGCTGCAAATTGTTTGGTTGGGTATACTCCCGAGGTCGTCCCATATTCACCACGTCAGGATCTGATGATGGAATCTCAGAGAAATCGAGGAAAATCCTCAAAAAATAATGACATGGCATAGTATTTGTTGATTTTTCATAACTTATTCAGGTGTTTGCGCCTGGGAGTCATCATGTCAAGCTTGTGAGCTGATGATGAAAGCCACAGAACTGCTTATCGATTAGGAGTCGGAAATAATACTGGATTTGCGAGTTAAATTAATAAACAAAAAGGAAAAGACATTTTATTGAAAGCATTGAAGTCGGTTATATTTTTTTTGTAAAAATCTATACATTATTTTAAATTGAATAAGCCCAAAATTAGGAAATGTATGATTAATATTGCTGTCTGTGCAACTGTGTTAGTTTGACCCGAACATTTTATTCAGCACAATCGGATGCCAAGCAAATGTTCCAAAATACGGAAAAAAGTTAGCCTGTTAGCCCTAAATCTGCCAACTCGTTCAAAAGCTTGGCTTCTGATGACGGACAAGAAAAAATACTATGCAGGAGGCCAGTGTGCTCAAACATGATAGTTAAGTACCTACCAAATGTTATTTGATGAAGCTCTTTTAATAATATCGAAGAGTTCATTACAATTCATCGTAGGAACCTACCTAGTTTATTTTCTATGGTAGCGTTATTTATTGTTCCTTTGTTCGATGAACATAAACTCGTGGTATGATACCTCAGATGAAAATACATTTTTACTTCAACAACATAGGAATAGGTACAGTTTATTGAGCTACTAAATACGAGTAAGGAATAAGTACAGACGAACGCAAAAAAAAAAATACTTTCGTTTAGGTATAAAATTCTGTTCCAACATTGAAGTGTTATATTTGTCTAGAAATAATAGTAACTTCAAACATGGCAAACTTCAAATATTTTTAATTCTAAGGCTCTAAAAGTGTGTCATTTTTACTAAACGTAGTAGGTATATTGTTAGCCTTTAAATACATTTTTTGTTGAATTTTTGTCGTTTTCAGCAACTTTAGCTACTTGACTGATGTTTTTTTTTAACTGTGATAGACCTTCGTTTGGCTTCGATCTCACCTGTTGGTACTCATGGTCAACTAGTATACTGCCTACTACTGATGCCCAGACTGAAAAAAAGTTGTGCTCGCAAGGTCTTCTGTTCGCAGAACTACTAGATTGATATCAGACATGAGACTAGTACGTTACAAGTCACTAGTGTGTCAAGAGACACGGATTCACGTCATACTATGCGTCACATTGTTACATGAATCCTACCTGTGAGTCACGTCGCTTATGTAACTCACAAGCTCATTAACATTATTCCAATAAAATAAGTATAAACCTACTAATTTTATTTTCTCTAAAAATAAAAGGCCTTACTGGCACTATATAGAAAAATCTCGATAGATAGATAAACAGATATAAACAGATATAAACAATTTATTAATACATACATAGACACACGCCTTTTTCCCCGAAGGGGTAGGCAGAGCCACAATAGGCCTCTTTTCACAGTGGGTTGCACGATCGTGGAATATGGACGTGACAAGTGGTGAGCTCATCGCCGCCATTGCTTCCCACGACTGACTCATCTAACGCTTTCTTCCAGTAATAACACATTCCATAATAAGCTACCAGTCAGGACAAATCTTCTACCAACGAATCTTATCAACAAGTCCGGGTAATCCCTTAGTCGGCTTTTACGACATCCACAGGAGGAGACGGAGGGGTCTATTCTTAGGCCGGACACACCACAGATAGATAAACATATATAAACAGATATAAACAATTTATTAATAATTTGTCAATACGTCATTATTACAAATATTATAATTTATAAGATTAATTCACAAAAATATCATTATAATAATTATACTACCTATTATAAAATATAGAGGTACAAATAAAAACAAATTAATTACGGTATAAAAAAAAAAATCGTAAAATATAGATAAATTTACAAAACCCCTACAGTAAACCCTCGGCTTTGCTGTATTGATTTTATTTATCAAATTTTTTACCCAATAAAATGCACCAGTTTAATAAATAATTGCATCTAGCCAAAAGTTAGAGGTAACTTTGGGTTTTTTTTCTATCGAGAAAATATTGTCCTGGTACAATTTTTTTTTATACTACTGTAATGACGGTATGGCCCACCTGATGTTAAGCGGTAACCTCTGCCTATGAACAGATTATATTGACAATATAGACCTGTTTCTGGTACAGTTATCCCTGGGAATTATAATGAAGTATCTATGCATAATTATTAATAATTTTAATCTTGGTACTTGATTAAATCTATTTTGCATACCCCATATAATACCCCACCACACTGATAAATAAAAATAAAATAAAAATTGCTTCACACATGCGTGACCACTCGACCATGTGTGATAAAATCTGACCTAGAAAGCTAAAGATATGGGCTGGTTTTCAGAAAGGTTACGGAATAGAATTGCGATGCCATTGCATAAAACAGCTCTATTTGATAAAAGTATTCTAGCTATGGCACCAAGAATTTATAATAAAATGCCCGCGTCCATAAAAGGGATTGAATGTTACCATATATTTAAAAGAAAATTGTGTAACTTTTTGGTTGAAAGAGCGTATTACTCCGTAGCTGAATATTTGACAGATAATTTTAATTAGGCGTAAGTTTATTTTGACTTGTATTATCCATTTGACATATTGTTTAATAATATTTGTATACTAATTAATTTATTAATATATTGTCTTTAGATTTTAGTAATAATTCGTAAAATAACTAAATAAGTACCTAATGTATTGGGAATTTAATAATATATTTTAAAATGTAATTTTTGCATGCCTGTAGTGGTAGAAATAGTTGGTACTTTTAAAAAAAATTATAACATCTTTGTAACACTATTTGTAGCAAATAAACAATTTGATTGATTGATTGAAAGTTAAATCACTAACAAAAAAGCTCTATTACTACTAAAACTGCTATTTACTTTCTTAGTGCACCCCTTATAGCCCACAAAAGTAATGTATTCTCCAAACTTCAGGTCTGTAGGTCTAACGGCTTTGCGTTGATGGTCAGTCAGTCACGCAACGATTTTATATGTATTGATCAAAATTATTTCCCTATTTTGTTATCTTTCGAATCTCAACACATGCCCGCGTAAGGTCGAATAAATCAGCGTGCTTTATTACCGAAAGTGGTTCGGCCGGGAACCTGCCCCTCAGGTCAGATGCTATCACACACGGCACACACGTAATCGTGAACACGGTTTTATAACGTGTACGCATGGAAATGTCACGAAAATTGGGGGTTTTGAAAGCAAGGGTAAGGGTAAGAAATATTATTAAGCATGATCGTATACATATTAATGTTTTTTGAAATGGCTTATTGTAAATTCTGTTTACAATTGAAGTTCAGAGAGGTTAGTCTCCAAATTTGACAAGCAACTTACACGGCCGTGTGGCGTACATTACACGGATTTTAGTATGGAGAAATCGAAGAGCGCCCCTAGCGGGCACCTTGACAACCTCAAATCCCGTACAAAAATCCATGAAGTGTACACCACACGGCCGTGTAAGTAGCTTGTCATATTTGCAGACTAGCCCCTCAGGAGGTTCTTCGGACGCCTGACACGAGACACGGCGCAGGTGCGTCATACGCCTACACGTGTCTAAATGATAGTCTAGTCTAAAAGTGTTTTTTATATGTATGTTAGTTTTTTAGGTATTTATGTTGCTATGGGCTTATTGTTTAGGTTTTTGTACATTTTCCAATAAGCCTGAAATAAAGATATATGTTTTTTTTGTTTGATTTGATTTGATTTATCTATTTTCAACTTTGTTTTAGAGCCATTATAAAATCATCGGCGACCCCAAGCTCTCCGATACTCTAGAACCGCTTAGCCAACGCAGAGCCATCGGATCTCTTTGCGTGTTTTACTGCCTCTACAACGGGGAATGCTCCGACGACCTTTTCGATCGCATCGAGATTTTACCATCGCTCTTCCCGGCACCGTGACAAAGCTCATCTACACATCATAGATCCCTGGGTTTCTCGAACGACTCGTTTCTCGAGATCATTTCTTCCCCATACCTACAAACTATGGAAAGAGCTTTCATCTGAGGTTTTCCTGCTTGGCTACGATATGTGCCGCTTCAAGTTTTTTTTAAATAAATTCCTTCAGGATATTAGGCAGCGCATCGACAATACCGGCAATACCGGTGTTGCCGGTGGTCTATAAGCGACGGTGACCACTTTACATCAGGTGGGCGTAAGCAAGTTTGTCTACTGGTTTCATAACAAAAAAAAACAAGGTTCGTCTATCTGCTTGCCATAGATTTAAATATCAAGATGCGGTCTATTTGTATTTTGTCATAACACCAAACACCATGTACCTACCACGCGTGCGAACTAAGTCATAGACTGGTTGTCGTTGGTGTCTCGCATCCGATTTAACACCGTAAATTTGGCTATCCGGCCTGTCCTTACGCTTGTAATACAGCTATAGTTATGATAACTATGCTGTTTGGACATAATATCTTTATAATGCAAGATTTATAAAAAAACGATTCTCATAATACGCCTGTTATACCACTCCAGCTTCTATTGGTATAGGTAGTGTAATATAAATCAGCACTAAGATAACTTGTACTTTTGGACAGAACTGAGGTCTCAGGTCCGTCCGACATGCGCGCTGAAGTGGCAACGCTGTGCGGCGTCGTTTCACAGGACCCAACATAAATCATCACTAAGAAAACTGGTACATTTGGACAGAACTCGGGTTTTATTATGGCCCGTCCCACATGCGCGTTGAAGTGGCAACATAGTACGGCGTCATTCCACAGGACCGATCTTAAGTCAGCACTAAGAAAACTTGTAATTTGGACAGAACTCAGGTCTTATTATGGCCCGTCCCACACGTGCGCTGAAGTGGCAACGCTGTGCGGCGTCGTTTCAGAGGACCGAACATAAATCAGAACTAAGAAAACTTGTACAATTGGACAGAACTCGGGTGTAACCTGTAAAATACCTTCATTATTATGGTCCGTCCCACATGCGCGCTGAAGTGGCAACGCTGTGCAGCGTCGTTTCAGAGGAGCGAACATAATCAGCACTATAAATAACTTGTGCTTTTGGACGGAACTCAGGTCTTATTATTGTCCGTCCCACATGCGCACTGAAGTGGTAACGTTGTGTGGCGTCATTTCACAGGACCGAACATAATCAGGACTATAAATAACTTGTACTTTTGGACAGAACTCAGGTCTTATTATGGCCCGTCCCAAATGCGCGCTGAAATGGCAACTCTGTGCGGCTTGTACTAATATATATTCTATGGTGCGGCGAGGACTGAACATAAATCAGCACTGAGAAATTTTGTACATTTGGACAGAACTCGGGTGTAACCTGCAATATACCTTCATTATTATGGTCCGTCCCACATGCGCGCTGAAGTGGCAACGCTGTGCGGCGTCGTTGCACGAGAAATGAATATTTCGGCCTCGTGGAGCGAGTTCGCCCCGTCTTGGAAAACTTTTCAGAGTAGCTAGAGATCTAGGGAAGACATCAAGCAGATTTCTTCGTTATTTTTCGTTTGTGTTTTTACTAAATACTTCTTCTTATCGTGTCGATGCTATATATTTATTGCTATACTCGTATTTATGCTATTATGCTTGTATTTCAAATAATTTTATAGTAATATAAGGCCACCTTATTTGCATTATCTGTGGCCGCGTTGAGGTTTTCCCTCGTACAGGTGTTTCGGCACGAGGGGCACACCAACAAGTGTGGCATGGTCTGTGTCGGAGCACCGCAGTCGCATTGGGTAAGTTTCGGCTCCCTGAACCCCCATTTGCACAAGTTGAGTCTGCAGCTAACTAGTACTAACAAAACAACATAACACAACACCTAACAGTCACAGACATGTCGATTCAACACTGGGTTTTTTTTAACAACGTGAATGACGGAACAAGCAGATGGCCCACCGGATGTTAAGCTGTAGGGGTTTGTGTCGTGGGTATCAGGCACTACGAGTACCATGCTACAATAATACACAGATCCGGAAAGCTTATAAGACACACACAATCCTCTTTTTACCTATCACATAAAAGTACCTGTGCCTCTCGCCTACTCTACCTTAACTCCCTCATGCATGCGATGCTCATATCACCCGCCATTCGAAGGTGAACTACGAGAAAACTAAAAAACACGTTGGCACTTGTCTGCCAACTTGTACAGCACTTAGATTAGTTTGGAACTTGAAGTTTCCCACTTTTGTATGGGTATAGTGGAACGTGGAGTTTATACAGAACGTTTTTATTTTTTCACGATGCCATGTTGCGAGTTGGCGTTGGTTCTTTCACAAGGTTTAAAGAGGCATCTCCCTTTTAAGACTAAAGGGAGATACCCTTACTTGCGAACCTAAGGTTGTAGGTTCAAATACCGGTTTCGCACCATTTTTTTTTGTCTATAACCAATTGACTAAACTAATTGAAACTGTTTTGTTAGTAGCTTTTTTGTGGAAGAGCTCGTTTGTGGAACTACCACCAAACCTATTTTTGTCGCAAAGCAGTAGTGCTAGCATTGCTGTATTTCGGTTTAAAGGGTGCCGGTGAAATTACAGGTATATAAGACCACTGAATAGACCCCTCCGTCTCCTCTAGTAGATGTCGCAAAAGCAGACTGAGTGGTAACACCAGGCAATGAACAGCAAAATCCACCAGAGTCAACTCATTATTATTTATTTTATTATCCTTTTTCTATAGAACCTTCAGCCCAGCCCTAGTGACCCTAGATTTAGACCGAATAACTGTCAATACCAGCACCAAAATAAATCAAAGATTCACTTCTCACTTCCTTACACGATAGCAACGTTTGTCTATGGTCGTTAACGGCGTGTATGGCCGCGGGTTGTCTGTACCACAGACAATGTAGATCGCGAGAGCGCGGTAATGAATCAGATGTGTATCGGCGACGTGTGAGAACATACGGCCAAAATACTGGCCGTAAATACAGCTCGCGTGCGCCTCCAGATTTGAACATGGAACGGGGTAGAGCTGGCTGGATGATAACATTTGCAAATTATTAAATCTTCTCGAAATATAATTTGAAATTCGAACATTCAGAGTCTAGAGAACGCGCGCCCGAGGCAGGCCGAGGCACGTCCACACCAGCCGAGGCATTTGGCTCGCGAGGCTACCGCGCGAGCCTGTGCGCTAGGTGGGTAAGAGGCTAATAACATGTTTTGTTTGTGTACAGTGGTGGAATGAAAATGTTCGTCACCTTAGGGCCATTTTTGGTTGTTCAATGCAAAAAAAATAGGCACTGTTTTACCGACATAGTATTGCATTGGTACTGTTTTACCGACACAGGAACTTATTCTCGCGCTACGTATCGGAACTGCCAATGTGTCAATATTGCAATATTACGAAAATAACCTTCAGTTGCCATGACAACGGATATTAGCAGCGATTGAATGACAGATAGTCTACGAATAAAATGACAAAACTTCTGGCTAACTCAATAAAAAACTGGCCAAGTGCGCATCGGACCTCGCGCATTCAGGTTTCCGTCGTAGAAACTTTTATATAATTTGTGGTTCCTTAACAAATGTAGAAGTTATAAATTGCCTAAGTTTAGTTAATCCACACGCAAAATTAAATCTGTTTATATTAGAAATAAGGGAAAATTCTCAAAATGTTACTATTTTCTAAAATATTATAATTTTTGGGTAAAATATTCATAATAAGTATGTTGCATATTTAAAAAAAAACTAGTTCCTGGGTTAAATGGAAATTAAATTGAACTTAGTAACAAAAATACAGTCTTATTCTACTTAATAAGCTCTAAAATTATACTCCACATGCTAGGGTACGACAGATTTATTTTTCCATACCCACTATAACTTGTACGGGAGCCATACTTCAAAATAATTTTTGGTTATTATTTTTGGGTTTGGGTCAGTAAGATACATAAATAGTACAAATATGAGTACTACTATGGTTTAGCCGCTATAGAACCGTGTGATAGAGAGACGGACAGACGGATGAGCGAGGAAAATAGGGCATCGTTTGGCCCCTTTGGGTACGGGACCCTAAAAAAGTCGGTCCAAACTTAAACAAGCAACTGATCAAAGGTATGCGATTTTGATCTTTATAATAAACATTTAAATTATGGTATTTTTACAGCAGTCTGCTACGTAGAATAGTTGGAAAAGGTAATATGTGCTCGCGACAAGCTAAGGGGATTCCTTTGAAAACTGACGAACGTTTTCATTCCGCCACTGTACATGATAAATTCCCCTATTTGACAATTTGAGAACCTCAATTCCACATTTTTCATACAAAAATCCGTGATTCAATACACCATACACAAGTGTAATTGCTTGTTTTGTAGATTTGAGACATTGGTGGAGGGCCTTTTTGCTTAAATCCATCTTAAGTCCATCTTGAAAGATTCACGGCAACTATTAACTTATTATTGGGTATGTATACCGTCATCAACTTTCGTTATGTTTGTTATCTATCCACTTCAAAATAAAAACTCCCTATGTTTTTTTTAAATCGAATGAATTATGTTCAACTAACTTCAAGATGGTTTTAGAAAAATTGTCGGACCTTTGTGTAATGTCTAGGAGAGACGTAGCTCCACCGGCCGTGCCCTCGCCGGCCGCCCCGGGCTCCAAAATAAAAGTTAAAAGCGGCCGCGCGATAAGAGGCCGAATTTTCAATGTTTTCCAACAGTTTTGCTGCGAGCGTAGATATGCTACATCGCACACACGCTCGTAGCGCGCTCTACGAAAAACTTGGATGTGGCACAATAATACAATAGGTACAATATAGTTTATTTCCGACCTCGATTCATATAACATTTTTATTTATTTAATATTTAATCTTAAATTGCTAGGATTTATTATTATTACCAACATGACCTTACTAGCAACTCGACCCGGCTTCGCACAGTTCCGGGATCCCCCACATACCAAAAACCATCAAAATCTGCAAAAACCCTAGTCCTATTCCTACTTACCCTGTGGCAGGATGGGAATAAAACTAAAGTATGTGGCCAATTGGGATATAGTAATTAATTTGACATAATGTTACCACAACTGTTCAGTGAAGGCACACAAAGATATGTAGGACGTGGGTGTACGTCCAAATCTGTCCCTTTTCTTCAGTAGAGAAGTACTCCCCTGATGGTGATCCAGCCGAAGGTGGTGGGTGGACTCAGAGTGACGAGGCAGGTAACGCTGCAGCCAAGATTAAGTGATAGGTAAATCTTACCACCTGGTACTAGAGAACACACAACAGGAAGAGGGCGAGAGGCCCAAGAATGCCCAACCGAATCCAGCTCTAGTACGGCCCTGGATAGTCCGCTTTGGTCCGCGTTGGTCCCACATTCCAAAATTTTACTCGCTGATAATTTTGCTTTATATTAGGTGAAAGAATTTTGATGTAATAATGTCACCTCTGTCGTTGCAGACCGCGGCGTAGATGGAGAGACGAAATAGATACCTATATAAAGGATTGGTCCAAGTGGCCCAAAATAGAGAAGACTGGAGAGAAGGAAGGGAGGCCTTTGCCCTGCAGTGGGACACCACAGGCTCTTAATATTAATAATATAATGTCACCTCTATATTCCTGTAACTAGTTTAGTACATCAGTGTGCTAGCACAGTAGAGGCAGGCATCGCATATAGCACAGCTCGTTTAAGCCTCGTTCACACGATACCGAGGAAGTTTCTACATCATCTTTTTACTCGTACTTGGCAAGGGGTGGAGCAAGTGTGGTAATTGTTAAAATATCATGTCATGAATTTATTTATTGTGGGGTAGTGTTCTTTTTAGTTCTTTTTGACGGTAAGTTACTAAATAGCTATGTTTGGGAAGAGTTATCAGGTCTTGGTAACTGTTTAAAGCTGGGAGTGCGTGGTTCTGGGGTTTTACTTTCAGCTTATTGATTGATATGTAAGCTAAAATAGCTATGTTCAAAAAATATATCTTATATATAGAAATTGGTAGAAGGTAGGTACAGTAGTTTAACAAATAAGCCCTGAGATGATGACTGATTTAATACTTACTTTGATTGATGGTAGATATGATGGTAGATTGGGAAATTGATGGGAAAGCATTGTGGTTTACATAGAGCGTTTGTAGGACATAGAGCTGTAAAAAAAACGGTCAAGTGCGAGTCAGACTCGCGTGGAGAGAGGGTTCTGTACAAGTAGGCTACCATAGTTAACACTAGACCAATTTAACTTATTAGTCTTCGGCAACACTATACAAAAAACAATTTTAAAAAATTAACAAAAAATTAAAAACCCTGACTAAAAAAAAACTTAATTTATATTATTTACAAAAAAACTAAATCTGAAATGTATGAAAACGCTTGTGAGAACATTTGTTAAGAAATAAACATATTTGCATGCATAATAATATACATATTTAGAATATGCTCATCAATACCTTTCTTTTGATACCAAACATTAAAACATTATCTAAAACATAAAATAAAAAAACAAACATATTGGTTCGACCATTTTGTTTTTATCTAATTTTAATAAACCCAGTCGCACTCGCGCTATGAAGACGAAACTAACGACAAATTAAAAAACATTATCAAAAGGAACCCTAAGAAAAAACCGTGTTATTCCTACCAATTTTCACCAAAAAGTATGTATTTCCTCCCTGCACCTTCTAGTTATGTGAGTTAACAAACTCTGGTCGTCGTTTTGTTTCGGCAACTTTGATGAGTTATGTTTTCGTGTATTTTTTCGAAACTGCTCGAAACGAACGTCTATTAGTGGAGTTCTTAATTGTCTGTCCGTCAGAACATTGAGTGTGCTTGCTGGATTGTACAATTTCGTATTTCAGTCCTGTCGGTTTGAGGCTCTACACTAGAAAATGCCGTGTGTTTTTATTTCTTTACACGAACGCAGGTATACCGATGTTAATACAATTCTCGCAAAATAACTTTGTGCCTTCTGTGGTGTGTCCTGCCTAAGACTAGACCTCCGTCTCCTCCCGTGGATGTCGTTAAAGCCGACTAAGAGATTACCTGGACTTGTTAGTAAGATTCGTTGGTATAAGATTTGTCCTGGCTACTAAATAAATAAATAAATAATGCTGGACAGTTCACACAGCATTATCTAGCCCCAAGCTAAGCAGTGCTTGTATTATGAGTACTAGATAACTGATATACTTCATACAATACATTACATAGATAGATATTTTTTAATATTTATAGTAAATACCCAGAACACCCTGAACAAATATCTGCAGATCGTACAAATATTTGTTCCGAGGCTGGAATCGAATCCGCAACCTCCTGCGTCGCAGGCGAACTTTCGCCCGCCGCGCCACAGAGGTCGTGGGACATCGTGGGAATATAGACGTGACAAATGGTGAGCTCATCGCCACCTTTGCTCTTCACGAATGACTCTGCTAATGCTTTCTTCCAGTAATATAAGCTAGCCCTCCTCTACCTCTATTAGTAGTAGGGCTTTTTTGTGTAAGAGTTCGTCCGGGGAAGTACTACCACCGTACCTATTTCTGCCGCAAAGCAGTAGTGCTCGCATTGCTGTGTTCCAGTTTGAAGGGTAAGGGTGCCGGTGAAATTACAGGCACATGAGACTTATCACCTTTATGTCTCAGGGTGGCGGGCGCAGTGCAATGCCACATAGGGCGCGTCCTAGGTGGACGTGACCTATGAGGTAATGCACTGTTCATAGGCAGAGGTTACCGCTTAACATCAAGTGGGCCATCTTAGTTCCGTCATTCTAGTAGTATAAAAAATAAAAAATAAAAGTAAGTAGACGACCTCTGTGGCGCGGCGGGCGAAAGTTCGCCTGCGATGCAGGAGGTTGCGGTTGGTGGATCGATGCGGATTCGATTCCTGCCTGCATATTTGTACGATCTGCAGATATTCAGATTTAAAAAATATATCTACATGGATACCTATAATTATATATTAAGTATCCATGTAGATATATTTTTTAAATCTGAATATTGTATTAAATTTACTAAGACAAAAACCAAATCTAGAGAAATATTCTTCAAAAAAATCTACTCGCGCCGCTCGAAAAAGTAATTTTTATTGAAATTTCGTAAAATATTGATAATTTTACAAAACCTTTGCAGTGAGCCTTCGGTTACATTGAATTGATTGTATCTATTAATTGTAGCTTTTTTGTGAGAGAGTTCGTCCGGGGAAGTACTACCACCATACCTATTTCTGCAATAAAGCAGCAGTGCTCGCATTGCTGTGTTCCAGTAGGAAGGGTATGTTTTATGAAAAAGTTCGTGTGAAATTAGGCACATGAGACTTTTCATCTTTTTGTCTCAGGTTGGCGGGCGCAGTGCAATGCCACACAGGGTGCGTCCTGGGGGACGTGACCTATGACGTAATGGCAGAGGTTACTGCATAGCATCACGTGGGTCATCTGCTTGTGCCGTCATTCACGAAAAATTGCCATGAGAGTAACCAAACAACATTCAAAAATCTATATCGGATGTTTCGTTAACGTGCGGGTAACAACCATACCTCTCCTATACCCAAGTTTTACAACCTTATCTATCGCTTCTGAGAACGTACGGTGTATGTGGGCAAAACCCAGGTACTGTTGTATTGTTTCCTACACATGAATCAAACAATACAGCTGAGGGTCTGCTCATATAATTGTAAACAATGTGAGTAATCTCCTAAATGTCTTCGCGTAATAAGTCAAAGTAGTGATTACCCAAATACCAAATACCAGCTTGCTACCTTGGACTCGATCGAACGTAGAGCTTTCAGGCTTATAGGTGAGCAACATATGGCGGAGACTAAGATCCAGAGTCTCGAGCACCGCCGTAAGGTTGCATGCCTTTCAATCTTCTATAGGTTACATTTCGGGGAATGCTCCCAGGAACTGCACGATCTGATCCCACCATCTCCTTTTCATCATAGGATGAGCAGGCGTACGGCTCAGTACCATCCTTACCTCATTAGTATACCTTCTATTCGCACAAAACGTTTCGGTTCTACCTTTATAATGCGAACTGCTAAGGAGTGGAATACACTGCCGTCGTCTGTCTTTCCTGAAAACTATAATCTGGGTCTCTTCAAGTCTAGAGTGAATAGGTGCCTTCTAGACCTTTGTGCTCCATCTTCGGCCACATCGTCACTTACCAACAGGTGAGATCGTGGTCAAACAAAGGTCTATCAATGTTAAAAAAAAAAAAAAAAAAAAAAAAAAAAACCTACCTACCTATTAGTACCTTTACCGTTACTCGTCTAAAGATTAGAGAACAGGTACTAAGACACCAGTTTTTTTAATACCCTTTTATTAGCTTCTCTTGAAACTAACAAACAATGTAGGTAATTAAATTTTGGAATTGAATTATCGTTATCCCGATATCCGATTGAGCTGAGGCATACCTATCAAGTTTCGATGACAATACAAATGGTGACAGCGAGCTGATCTGACGACTCGCCGTCAACTACAGACCGTTCACCGTAAGGTGTCACCTGCCTTGGTTGGCAAGACATCGGTGAACGAGTTGCAGGCGTCAACCTAACGTAACACGTAACCAAACGGGATTAGCAGCTCCGGTACGTCGACTCTGCTACGGCTAGGTGACGCCGCGCTTACGGCTCGCCAACCGCTGGACAAGGCAGGGCAAAGGCAAGCGTGGACGGAGAGACGTAAGCGCGGGGACGATGAGCCGCATGCGCGGGGACGATAAGCCGTAAGCGCGGGAACTGCAAGTTGACCACGCACCGCACCGCGGTTTGTGAGCTTGTCCCGAGGCGAGGGGATTACGTTACGATTCCGATTAGTGTGCGTTGCAGTTGCAGTTGCGTTGCAGGTGTGTCATACAGAGAATACTGAACGGCTCTAGTTGATACGGTGACATCTAGCGGAGGCCTGCAATGCTCTAAGTACGGTGACGATCCCTTTCTGACTTGATATGTGTGCTATGACCTTATAATCACTACAGTCTCACATCTAAAGTTTCTGTCGCAGCCATGTCATGTCATCCACCAATAAACGCAGGTCTACGCGGGTCAGTTTAACCAACACCAATCCGGAACTTAAGATAAGACCACTAATGGATGGTTGACATAAATGTGACGTCACAACACATATTTCAAGCGTCGCATGACTTCGTTAACCACTAACACATGAACCCCGAAAAATCCTGAACTCATCAAACGCTCAGAACATGGTGGATGTTTCCTAGGGTCTGCGTTTAGTGGTGGTGAAAAGGTTATCAGCTAGTTCAAGGGTTACGTTTTGAATGCGTGGTGAAAATCACGCGTTTCGTTCCGATAAGGATCGGACGCATTACCATTTGATGGTTGTGTCTAGGTCACGTGGTGTTGGTGTTTTTGGTGTGCCGCACGCGAGTCTTAATGACTTGCTGCTTTGGACTTGGTAAAGAAGGGTTCCGGTAAAGCTGTAGGCTTGCCTGTCAAATTGCCATTTTCATCCCAATATTTTTTATTTCATTTAGAATTTTAGGATAACGGTATCACACTTTTAGGTAATAGACAAAAATACATAAATAGTCTGATAGATAACGTAGGTATACGTAGATATGTTTCAAAATTATTCAGGTAGTCTGTTTTTCAGGTCTTCGAAAAGTCATTTTATAAGTTGGTCGCTTTAATAAATGTGCTTTTAAAAGTCGTACATAACATGGTTAAAATAAATGTTTTTTTAAGGTGGTCTCGTTTGTATGCACGCCTGTGTATTTAATTGGTTTGCTACTTGTACACTCTAGCTAGACTTAGGAGGACGTTAATAAAATATACGGGCGTGCATAAAAAACAGGTAAACTTATAAAATACCATTAATTTGATGCGTGTCTGTCATGTACGACTTTTGAAAAAACAAGTATGAATTAAAAAAAAAAAAATTACAGAAATAATAACACAACTAACACAAGGTAAGTAAAAAAAAACAGATGGTAAAGTTGTGCTACCTAAAGACCGCTGCTAACGATCTAAAGGTAGCACAACTGATCCAAAACACTACCAGACGGAATCGACCTTATGATGGGGAAAATAAATAGATGGTTAAAATGTTTGATATCAAGATATATTGGAACATTTGGAATATTACAAAGAATTTTCTTTACACATTGTTATATATTTTTTCTTTTTTTTTCTATTTTAGGCGTCGTAGGTGTTACAATGACGTAAATCTTCATATTCAGATATAATCGTCACCTGACTGTAACAATTAATAGCTGACGCTAACAGTCACTAATCGAGCGAGTTGCACCATTCCACTCGACTCATAACACAACATGAGTTACACCGGCCCATTAAACTTACCCGAACTATAGTTAACCTCCCGATTAAAGGCTGACACGGTCACACCGAAAGGGGCTGTACTTTTAATGAATATCATCGATTGGAGACCGATAAATTTGATTTTTAATCCCTGGCTCAAATGAGGTGTCTTCTAAGTCTGAGACCATTGTTTGCTTGCCTGTCTGTTTGTCTGTGCCGGTAACGGTAGGTCTGATTTAAATGCGGTTTGTTTTTATGAAACATGTTGTTTACGAGATGGTTCTCAGATATGATTGGTGGAAATTAGTGCAGCCGTTTCCGAAAAAATATTTGTGCGTTCTGCAGATATTTGTTCAGGGTGTTCAGGGTATTTTCTATGTATAATAAAAAATATCTATCTATGTAATGTATATTGTATTAAGTATATCAGTTATCTAGTACCCATAACACAAGCTCTGCTTAGCTTGGGGCTAGATAATGTTGTGTGAACTGTCCAACATTATTTATTTATTTATTTTGCTGTCGCATAATATTAGTTTTTAGTTTATGAAACACAGAAAGTTAGTAGGTACTCAGACAACGCCAAAAATATGTCGAATACTTATTAATATTATCAATGTTGTTAAAAAAACACTAGAAATTAATTAACCACTCTGGATTCATACCAAGCAAATTTTTTTTTTAATTTTTAAGTAATTTTGTGCAGAAGTAGGTATAATATTTAAGTCTTTCAAATATTTACATAATCGTTTTATAGGTATATAATATGTCCCTATCCTCTCTTGGAAGTAATAAAATCTGAGTATGGGATTACAGCAGGCTTATGGGCATCAGCTTCTACCTGAACACTCAAAACCAAACCCATTGCTGCGTTCACCAATTCGCCTGCCAAGCGTGGTGATTATGTCAAATCCCTATTGCACCCTATTGTGACTCGTCTATAGCAGTTAGAAAAAAATAATAATAATTTAATAATGGCTTCTATGGTTTAAATTTGTATTATTCTAATCTAAATATTTGCATTAGTGTAACAGAATCTAGTAAAAATGTGTAAAACTTTGTCTATTAATTTTTAATCTTTGTAATATCTTACATTAGTGGGCAAATCAATAAATAAATAATTCGTATAATTATTTAACTCAAAAAAAAAGAAAAAAAATAGCTCCGATGCACGAGTCCAGTACACGAACGAATACATGCACGAATATGATAAACATAGCGGACTTACTTTTTGAAAATGTTTTTTTTTTTATTTTACTCTTCGTATATTTGCGTGGCCTTATAAGAAAATCGATTTATAGGAGTTGACTCCAAATAAAATCGGTCATTCTGTGTGACTGGCGCCCAATAATTGTCGGTCAGTGGGCGCTAACATTGATTGATTGACCGATAAAGAAATTGGGGTAAGCTTAATTACTCACATTTGTATACGCATAAGCAGGTAACAATAACGTGCTTTGTTAAAATAAAACATTCCAATGAGCGGAAGTGACTCCCAACAAAATTGGTGATGAATCCAAAATAATACCTATACTTTATTCTTTATTGTGCACACAAACAGATAAGAAAAAACAACTTACATAGAGGACATGCACAAAGGCGAGCTTAACCCTAAAAGAGTTTTCTTCCAGCAAAACTTTGATGATAGGGAGAGCTGATTAATAGTGGTGGGGACGTGTGCAGAAATTATAAAAATATACGTACCTAAATACTTAAAAACGACGAGTTAGATACCTACATATATAGAACGTAATAAACTTACTAACCTACATATAAATTAAAATACAAATGATATATAACTTCAGTTCAGTTCTATGTGGCTTTTGTGGAGTGGTACTTTAAGCATAAAAATATGGTTTCTTACATTAGGAAGGAGGCTACTCAAAATTAATTACACAATCTGTGAAACATCTCCATGGTTTCCCGCTAAAAGAAACTCCATAAGTTTTTTATGATACCATACCGGTCGCACGATTTGGTCGGTATGTTCTGCCAAAAAAAGAAAGCAGCAAAAAAAAACTCACTGCAATTAAATCTTTCCTAATCGCCTGAAAGCCATTTCGTAATAAACTGAAGGTCATTCCGTAATCGGTTCTAAACCAAAAAATTGGATTTTCACGTCTGTTTTTAGGTTAGTATGGTGTATAGAACTTCTAGCACATGGCAATAAAAAAATACTTTCACTGACGCATACAAAAACCTCAAAGTAAATAGACTTCGGGTAAGCGCTCAAAATGTGTCCGAACCAAAAGAGAGACAAAACTCATAAAGAGGGACAATTCCGACTAGTATTTTTATCCGTCTATTGCTGCTTGATTATTGACCACATTTAAAGGACTAGTTTGAACCGGCAGTGTATCGAACTCATTTATCATCGTTCGAATTTTCAAAGGAGCCTCATTTTGGCGTTGGTAGTGTATGGAATGCTGAGTCAATCTTAGAGTTATTAGAATATCTTTGCGTGCATATTAATAATTCGATCTTGACTCTGAGAGTAGGTACTATTTAGTGCAACAATAATGCCATTTTGTAGCAATACTTAAAAACTAGCATTAAATAGCTAGGTTGTAAAAGAAAATTGTGCCTCAATAATGCCTGACTGACACAAATTGACGTCCAGCTCAGCTTTTGTTCTCTTGTAGCTTCATTGTCGTCGGCCAACAACAATGCAATGCATTTTGTCATGTTATACCTGCAACTTGTGCCGTCGTGTCCGGCCTAGACCCCTCCGTCTCCTCCCATCGATGTCGTAAAAGCTGACTAAGGGATTTCACCAGAGGATGGACAATGGGCAGGGGCATCCGTCTGAGTACTCAACATCAATACTGCGGTCACCAATCTGCCTACCAAGCGTGATGAAGCGGAATCATCATCAATCTTTAGACGTCCACTGCTGGGCTGAATCTGCCCCATAGAATGCAAAGGGGGGATTTTCCATAATCACCACGTCTGGCAGGCAGATTGGTGATCGCAGTGTTTTTTTTTTTTTTTTTTTTTATACACTACTAGAATGACGGAACTAGCAGATGGCCCACCTGATGTTAAGCGGTAACCTCTGCCTATGAACAGTGCATTACCTCATAGGTCACGTCCACCTAGGACGCGCCCTATGTGGTGTTGGTGTTCAGTACTCATAAGATAGGCCCAGCCCCTGATGTAGTGCCTTAGGCGGCTTTTACGACATCCATGGAAGGAGACGGAGGAAATACTTTGTTTTTATTGTATGTATCATTGACAGTAGATGTCCACGTCCAATGCACCGATACGATGGGTGGACGACATAAAAGTATACGCAGGCTATTACTGGATGGCGAAGGCAACAGATTGACTCGAGTGAAAGAAATTGAGAGAGGCCTACGTCCAAAAATGGTCATTTAATGTCTCGTGATGATGATGATGATGAGACGTCCACTGCTGGAAGAGGAACCCTCGATTAGAATACAATGGTATTCCCTATACCTCACATATGATATCTTATATCCGGCCTAATAATAGACCCTTCCGTCTCCTCTCATGGATGTAGTAAAAGCCGCACTAAGGGATTACATCAGTAACATCAGGGATGAGCAGCAGAATCCACATGAGTACTTAAAACCAAACTGCTATCACCAACTCGCCTGCCAAGCATGGTGATTATGGTACAACACCCCTCCCATTATTTTGAATGGGGGAGGCCTCGTCCAGTAGTGGACGTGCACAGGCTGGTGATGATGATGAATACTTCGTCACGTAAAGGGGCGGCCTCCATAGACGCATGTTCGTTTTATATTAAACATGCGATTGGCGTTCCGTGCCGTGATTATTATAAAATATGGCTTAATTCTCTTTACGACGTGTTTATTTATGTTCTGGGTAAAAATAAATGAAAGAAGTGCTCGAGCTTGTTAAAGGCGAGGAATATATTTTTAGGGGTTCTTTTAAGCGATACCTATATCTACTATATTTTGGCAATCTCTGTGACGCGGCGGGCGAGTAGCCGGCTGAGATGCGAGATGTGCGGGTTCGATTCCCGCTGCAGCACACATACAAATTTTGTTGCGGGTCTGGGTGTTGTGGTATCATGGTACCTACTCATAGTTCCTGATACCCACGACACAGGGGATCCGGGGGTCCCCTAGGGGATCTGTAGAGTATCTAGAGGGGGTCTGTATATGTGACCAGTGTTAGTTCAGTTTTTTGTATACTATTTGGAATGACTTTTCTGCTTGATCAAGCAGATGGCCCACCTGATGTTAAGAGGTACCCTCTGCCTATGAACAGTGCATTATCACATAGGTCACGTCCACCTAGGACGCACCCTATGTGGCATTGCAATGCGCCCGCCACCCTGGAGACATAAACATGAAAAGTCTCATGAGCCTGTAATTTCACCGACACCCTTTACTTCAAACCGGAACACAGCAATACGAGCACTGCTGCTATGCATCAGAAATAGGTATGGTGGTAGTACTTCCCCAGACGAACTCTTTCACAAAAAAGCTCTACTACTACTAAAGTATATAAGTGTTATGTTATCTAAGTACCTAAGAACATATTTTTCGGTATCAGCCGCCCTAGACAATGTTAGCTTCAAAGCGATTTTATCTCTAGGGTCGTAATACAACACAATATACCACGTGACATTTCAATAGTCAATCTCTTTTGTTGGACTTTTCTACTAGCGTCGTCGCTAATAGAATGTTACTCTGCCTAAGGCCTTTTCCTATCGCTCACTAGGCCCTTTTAAGGGTCACCAAACCTCAATATGGCGTCTGACCTAACGCTGCGTAACTAAGAAAGAAACGGTGACACAAACTAGAAGTAGTTCTATTTATCTCTAATTTAACTACTGGTAAAGTTGTGTATTTAAAAAGTCAACTACATTAAAAATAACTTTTGAAACTATCATGGTTATGTACATAATTTTCAGTAGAAACGCATGCAACTGTGCCGGAATATCGGAAACAATTAAAACTCAAAAATCATGGTAAATATCCCGTTTGTAGTGAAATGTATAATTATATTAAAAATAATTGACTTGTTTGTAAGATTCTCTTGGTATAAGATTTGTCCTGGCTGCTAGCTCATTTATGGAATGTGTTACTGGAAGAAAGCGTTAGCTGAGTCAGTCGTGGGAAGCAATGGCGGCGATGAGCTCACCACTCGTCACGTCTGTGTTCCACGATGGTGCAACTCACTGTGAAAAGAGGCCCATTGAGGTTCTGCCTACCCCTTCGCGGAAAAAGACGTGTGTCTATGTATGTATGTATATTTAAAATATTGTCTAATTACAGTCTTTTTTCCTAGAATTTTTATCTTACCACAAAATTGACCCGCATTATATTTGAAGGCCTTGGAAGCATCTAGAAAATCCAACATTGGCTGGCATTGTATAAACTTACCAATCCTCAAAAGCACATGCACCTTATCTTTTAAATGGCTATTGTCTACGAAATCGTCTTATTTTCACCATCTTTTAGTGCCCTTCAAACACCGACAAACAAGCGTGTAAGCTCAGTATTAGTTTTATTTTTACGACTTTTACCTGTCTCTGCGCGATACAAAACAACAAAGGACACGTCTAACTGTGTATGTAACGTATACCTGTCCTTTGGCATAATATTTTGGGTATTTCTTAATAACTAGCTATTGAACACATGGGATTTAAAAAGGTGTGCCGGTCGTAAAAGTTATTGTTTATTGATGGAGATGTCGGAAACTTTTCTGAAACACAGAGCATTTTGAATGCGCTTTTGAGAACAATATTTTATATTGCTTCCTTATTTGGGTAGATTGGGGATTTTCCATAATGACCACGCTCGGCAGGCGGATTGGTGATCGCAGTAATTGTGTTGAGGACGCAGGTGGATGCTACTGCCCATCTCCTGGTGTAAGCCCTGAGTTGGGTTTTACGACATCCACGGGAGGAGACGGAGGGTTATATCCTTAGGTCGGATACACAACGGACACATCTATCTATATTATTATTATTTATACTTAATTGCACACCAAATAATGTAACAAAGAGGTGGGCTTAATGCTATCAGCATTTTCTACCAGCCGGTAGAAATTTTCTATCTATCCATCTATCCAGCCGGTAACACATATTGTTGGCCGTCTATATTGCCACTCCTGGCAGTTTTGTCTTGTCTTGTCTTTTGTCTTGCGGCTCTTATGTCTACTTACATGTCTACTACATACGGACACATACTTTTAAATCAGTTACCTACATTGATGGACTATTATCATGATCTTATCACTAATAAAGTACCCCTGATCATCGCATCAGCTTACAGATGTCCACTGCTAGACATAGGCGTTCCCCAGAATGTCAAAACAACAAGTCTTGAGCTGCATGCATCCACCGCCTTCCCGTGACCCTTAAAATGTCCTCAATCTATAGAGGCGGGGATCCTAAATTGCGTCGTCCGGTTCGGGTCGTAACTCGAACCTTATTCCCTAATAGTGGTCGATTCTACGAGCTATATGGCCTGCTCATTGCCACTTCCAACTTGTTCATCTATGTTATTCATAAAATAACACAACATACTTAACACACAACAGTCACACGCATAGTCCTCACAACAGCCCAACAGTCACACTAGGATTACCTGTGTCGTGGGTATCAGAAACCACCCATGTGTATGTGGGTGGGTAGTAGTAGTAGAGCTTTTTGTGAAAGAGTTCGTCCGGGGAAGTACTACCACCATATACCTATTTCTGCCGCAAAGCAGTAGTGCTCGCATTGCTGTGTTCCGGTTTGAAGGGTAAGGGTGCCGGTGAAATTACAGGCACATGAGACTTTTCATCTTTATGTCTCAGGGTGGCGGGCGCAGTGCAATGCCACATAGGTTGCGTCCTAGGTGGACGTGATCTATGAGGTAATGCACTGTTCATAGGCAGAGGTTACCGCTTAAAATCAGGTGGGCCTCTTGCTTGATCCGTCATCCAAGTAGTATAAAAAAAAAAAAAAATTACGAGTACCATCACATAATATGTATTATATTATTCATTATTTTGAAGTTTTTTTGTATTTGATAGACAAGTATCGCGATAAAAGCAGTTATATCGATCACACACATTAATGAGTGGGTTACGCAGTTTCGGGGGTTGATTCATTAGGCGATATATCGTGGATGCATATCGGGTTATGGGCAAAGAGTTTACAGAACAGAACAGACATTTTTATCCTCACTTAGCGCAGTGACAACCTAGTAAATTGTTTTTTTTTGGACTGGTGAGTTATGGAACAAGTTTGTGGTTATTAAGAGGTTAAGCGGTACATACCTGAATAGTTCACACAACATTATCTAGCCCCAAGCTAAGCAGAGCTTGTGTTTTGTGTATTAGATAACTGATATACTTAATACAATACGATACATGTATAGATATTTTTTATTATACATAGTATACCTATACCCAGAACACTCTGAACAAATATCTGCAGATCGTGCAAATATTTGTTCCGAGGCGGGAATCGAACCCGCAACCTCCTGCGTCGTAGGCGAACCGGCCGCCGCGCCACAGACCTAGTTTAGTTTTTTCGACCTTATTCCTAGTTTACCTACTGTCTCATCTGAGCAACTTTCTCGGTAACCTTATACAGGGTGTATTTCATTGTTTGCCGGTAATACATCGGTGGCACGCGACGCTACACACGTGCTCAAGCCACGACAAATGCAAATGAATAAGCTTTCATATTACTCTTATACAGGACGATTTATTTAATCAAATGAAACTTAGTTTTGGTAGAATTTTGCTGCATAAGTAGGAGATTATTTATAGCCAACCAATCTTACCAATTTCAGTTCAATGGAATAATGAATAAGGTTGTTTGTGCAAATTGAACTATTCAAAATAAGATTGAAATGTGGTTAAAATTTGGTTTAACCTTATTTGGGTTTTTATTGTATGTTTTCATTAGACATAATGCGAAATTGACACATTTTAAAAAAGCCCTTCCTCAAATTAATGTATCAGTACATTGGTTTGATAGATTTTTGGCATTAAAGCTGTGCGATTAATTGTGTACGTAGTACGTTCTTGTTTTTTATTTTTAGTGAACTTCGAAACACCCTCTGCGCAGTGTAAATGCCAGCGTGAATTCGGGCCGGCTCGGTGCCAGGCCGCGATGGGCCCACCCTGTATAATTGCTGTCTGGTTCACGTGTGTGGTGTGTGCGATGGTCTACGTTTCGGGTGCAGTGGTTTCTTTTTAATATCATGGAAATGAGCTTTGAACTTTACAAAAGTTCATGTTAGTTTTTAAAAAGGCACACTTAGTACTTGTTAATAGTAGAGCTTTTTTGTGAAAGAATTCGTCCGGGGAAGTACTACCACCATACCTATTTCTGCCGCAAAACAGTAGTGCTCGCATGACTGTGTTCCGGTTTTAAGGGTATGGGTGCCGGAGAAATTACAGGCACATGAGTCTTTCCATCTTTATATCTCAGGGCGACAGGCGCAGTTCAATGCCACATAGGGCGCGTACTTGGTGGATGTGACCTATGTGATAATGCATTATTCATAGGCAGAGGGGGCAAGGGAAAGACGTATATAAAAAATATAAAAAAACTTTCGTACTTCGGTACGCAGTGCTCTAATTAAAAAGGTCGATGTGATTATCTTTCTACCTACTTCCTTATGGAAACCTAGATAGAGTACAGTGTTCCTGAGAATTAATATAACTTAACACAACATAACATAACGCATAACACAAGGATCCCCTGTGTCGTGGGTATCAGGAACTACCATGGTACCACGACACCCGTACACGGAAAAAATATTTGCCTATTTGTAAATATATACCTAATTGTATTAATTGTAATATTATTTCTGTAAATAAAGGTTTTACTTGAAAAATGGTGCTAAATATTCCGTAATGGCATTTGGAAATTTCGACACACAGTCACAGTGTAAACTCAAATGGTCCTTCAAAACCGATTTTCCATTGGATTAATTCGCATGAAACCGACAGGTCGTCACGGTAGATGCGGTCGAGTGTCGCGCCGTGTCGTGTCGTGTCGCTGTGTCGCATGGCGCGACCGTGGGACAGCGACTGCGTAAACTCAACGCAACTGCAGCGAATCGATTACCAACAATCGATTTTTCAAAATAACGGTAGCCATAAGCGATTTACATCTCGATAGTTAGGTATTATAGCAATTTGTGAGCGTGATCGATGAAATTTCCTTTTGCGGGTAAACGTTTGCTCATTGAAGCTTCAACTGTAGTTTCATAAGGCACGACGCAACGACACGACTGTACAGCTACACGTCCAGCAAACATTGACCTGTTGATAGTGCAATTTTTTGCTCTGTATGTTGTCGCGGTGAGGGGTCCGGTTGAAATGGCGAGTTGACACATTGTCACCGGTCGCACGATTTCACTGCCCGTCGAGACGTGACAAGTTACGCGTGGTCGCCGTTTTTATTTCTGCCAATGACGGGTGAGGCGTGGTATGGCTATTGCGGATCAGCAAAGTTACCTCTTCATCTGTATCGATTCTTATTTCGACGTGTGAAGGTTCATTTTGTGTTAATTATTGGCTTGTTAAATTGGTTGGTTGCCGGTCAGAGTGGGAGTGATATGTTTTTTTCATCAGCCTCACACGCCCACTGTCCGAGACGAAATTGTCACTTGATTTGATTGCGTCAAGATTGTGGAATTGATTTTTATTTGGTTGGTTTAATGATGACATGGTATTAGGCGACATAATGCTCAGTTATTTTTTAGGTTTTGAGTAACGTTTAACTGTTTCGTCAGTGATACAAAAACAAGGTTCATGAAAGTGTTTTTTTGGTCAGATTGAAAATCTAATTATCTCTCGACTTTCTACACAATAAATTGGTCAATCGAAGTTATCTATATATACCTAATTTTGTATATTACTGTATATACCTACGGTAACCGTTGTAATCTTCTTTCTGTAAGTAAAGATTTGGAAGTACCTAGCTAATCTATGAATTTAGGTATACGTCCATTCTGACTATTCTCAGAAACTATATTTCTTAACCCTTGGTAGTTTAAGAAACTAATCATCATCATCTTCATCTGCAGCCTCAAGACATCCACTGCTGGACAAAGTCTCCTCCATAAAATACAATGGAGGGATTTGCCATAACCATACCATAACGGTATGGGTGCCGGTGAAATTACAGGCACATGAGACTTTTCATCTTTATGTCTCAGGGTGGCGGGCGCAGTGCAATACCACATCGGGTGCGTCCTAGGTGGACGTGACCTATGTGGTAATGCACCGTTCATAGGCAGAGGTTACCGCTTAATATCAGGTGGGCCTCTTGCTTGTTCAATCAACCAAGCAGTATAAAAAAAAAAAAAAAAAAAAACCACCACGCTTGGCAGGCCGATTGGTGATCGCATTTAGGTGTTGAGTACCTAATACTAAAGTAAAGGCTGCTACCCATTTCCGACATCAACGGGAGGAGATGGATGGATCTATTCCTAGGTAGGACACACCACAGCACTAAAAACGTATTACCGGCTAATCAGGGATTTAAAACATTTGTTCATAAATTAAAAGTTAATATTTTACAAGTGTAGGTACAGTTTATCTTGAAGCCGTTTCATCATTGCATTCATTTAACATCGGTAAGCTGTATTAAGCGGTGTCAGACCGAGTTCATTACACGAGTAGGTATCCACAGCACATAATTGTGTAAAGTAATCCTCGTAGATAATCTTAGATTGGGCTTTGTACCGTCCGCCATTATGATTGCGATGTGACGGCTAGATGTGTCAGCTCGTCGCACGCGCCACTTCTACGAACCGTTTTGGATTGGAATGAAAGAAATCGTTTTTGTGGTAGCTTGATTTATTTACTTTTAGATTAAGTTTTAAAAGACTGCTGATGTTTTGGTAGAGTTATCGAGTCTGAGAGGAGATACGCATGTCTGTTGTATTTAAATAATATTACCTACTTATAGCTCCTTTATGAGATTATCACTGAAATATATTTAAATTAACAGGTACTTATTTTGCTAGTCTCAGATTATATAAATTAAAAGTTGGGACTTTGGGACCTATTGTTTGGTGCAATAATTCTAACTAGACTTGTATGCTGATATATTATCACCGATTTGAACCCATGACTATAAAATCCAGATTGTAAATCAGGGTTCGTATCACTAGAACATTAGTCCATTAAAATACTCACATACGAATCGTTACGATTCATATTCGTTTGCTTCCCAAGAACTAATGTAATGGCCAAATCGTACATCTCGATTATACCGATTATCGATAACATTCACACGTAGCACACGCTCTAGTCCGCCTTGTCAATAGAGATGGGCTGGCGGGTGCTTTGTGCCTTATCGATTAATCGATAAATCGACATAGTATCGACGGCGGTCCTGTCACTCAAAACTTTTCGGGGTTTTTGTCTGATATATCGATCGATGTTACTGGTAAAGTCGAGTAACGTCTAGTTGGTGATTTGGAGAATGTCTAGTAGGATTTGTCTAATTATAACGTACCTACATAAAAAACAAGTTGTATCTTATAGGATAAATTGTGTATCGAATGATATAGGATTAAAGTCCTGACCTGTGATTGCAATTATTTTTTATTGGACAAAATTGACAAAGTCATGATTTGTCAAGATTGACATACTTTCAAATAAACAAGTAATTAATTGTAAAAATTAAAAAAACCCTCAACGCTTTGAAACGGCTGAACCGATTTTGATCAAACATAGCGATTTTGATAAAACACTCCCGACAAATTCACCTTTAAAAAACACACAGACACGTCAAACTTATAACACCCTGTCGTTTTCGCGTCGTGGGTTAAAAACAAAGAAAATACTATATTATCTTTATTTTTTTATGGTTTTTCATATTATTCTAACAATGAAAGCGTACTTTAACCGTAACAGATGGTAATATTATCGACAGTACTATAAGTTGTGTAAGATGACAGATATCGCAGCGTCCATTTCGAGCAGTCCAGATGTATGATAACGAAGATACAAAGACGTTATTATCGACATGTATTATGAAGGAATTTTAACACTTTGTACATCGCTAGCTCAGAAAAGAAAAGAAAATTTTATAGTCAAACTTTAGCAATAATATGCTTCTTGCACTCTTTACTTAGATAAAGATAATTAAATATAAAATCAGAAGTTTTAAAAATTCACAATAAGGTTCTTACCGGTTATTGAAATACAACAAATCTTATTGACCAACAAAAAACCATGGAACAAATACAAATAAAAAAAGAACAGCAACCTCACAGCTCTTTAAAGCCTACAGTCGAAGGGTACGGTAATAATTTGACATTAAAATACCGGAATTGCAAACACTTTATTTAATAGGTCCAATCACTGGCCACTCAGTTCGTCGACCCTTGTATTAAAAAGTTACGGACAATGGAAAAAAGTAGGTAAAAATTTGAAAACAGAATGTCAATAGCCGGCGGCCGTCGGACCTGCCCCACGCGCCCTTGACTTGCGGAGATAAAAAGGGGGAAATAGGGGGAGATGACCGCTTCCCCCCCGCTGCCCTGTGCCCACGCTCGCGGTTTATAGCCTCTTTTATCGAGCCCCTAAACTTTTGAGTGCAACTGGTAGTGTTTGAAACTTTTTTCGTGAAGTTACGCAATGCGCGGGAAATGTAATGGATTCTTTTTTTTTGAACAGAGGTTACGGTTTGAAGCGGGTAAAAAGTTTAGCAATATTATCGTTTATAATTTCAGCTAACTGTTCTATTTTATTTGTGTTTTTTCTTATGAATAAAATCTCAAGCCAAGGAATATTTTGTTTTGCGCTCATGAAAACACATTATTAGAACACGTGGAAAACTGATGACAGTGACGTTTAATCTACGTTGAAGACTGTTTAATTGTTGTACATAAACATATTTCAAGCAATAGAATTATCTATACCTACCTTTCGTCAATCTTTCTAATGTGTTCTATGCATGTGTAGGTAATGTTCCGTTTTACGTAGGTATGATAATTTTAGGGGCTAGATAACTATAATCAGCTGCAAAGTTAAATCCTGTAGATGGTGTTCGATTTAAGAGAGATTCCATATGTTTTTGAATGATGTTTCATTTCGTTGGTCATTGAGACAAACTAGTGGATAAAAACCTTATTACATAACAGACGTGTAATTTTTTTACGTAACTTTAAAACTAGCCATCGTTTTGAAAAAAAACATATGTTTATCTCTCTTACTCCTCTTACACTACCTACTTCGAGCATGTCGTCGGTTTGATAGAGACAGCTATGTTATTTGTAGTAACACTGACTGTGCTGCCTACCATATGATCTCTAAGTTCGACTTACACTTGACATAATGTTTTGGTGAAATACGAGTAATTTCATTCATTCGCCAAAGGTATCGAATATACGGGAAACCGAACGCGCTATTACTGGTAGTATTTTGATATAATTTTTTTTTAAATAAATTATCTTACTTGTGAAACTTACATTTTTTGATTGTTTTTGCGATCGAAAATCCCACTCTTGCACCACACTTTTACCCATTTTGTAACTGGTTTTTCGTTTGACGTAATTACGTCACTGAAATGCATCAAGGTTGATATCCGTCTGCAGGACTTCTCTTTAGTTTGAGACCGCTTTGGATCAGTAATTGCTAATCTAGTTTTTTTTTATACTACTTGGATGACGGAACAAGCAAGAGGCCCACCTGATGTTAAGAGGTAACCTCTGCCTATGAACAGTGCATTACCTCATAGGGCACGTCCACCTAGGACGCACCCTATGTGGCATTGCACTGCGCCCGCCACCCTGAGACATAGATGAAAAGTCTCATGTACCTGTAATTTCACCGGCACCCTTACCCTTCAAACCGGAACACAGCAATGCGAGCACTACTGCTTTGCGGCAGAAATAGGTATGGTGGTAGTACTTCCCCGGACGAACTCTTTCACAAAAAAGCTCTACTACTACTTGCTGTAGTATAGACATCAATGGCGTCGGTAGGCTCAGGCTGGTAGCTATTTTACCAGAGGCTCGGGTTCAAACCCCACATTATCTATAAACTATACTTTGCAAATACCTAAGAGAAATATTCGTATACTTACTTAAGTCTAAACAAGTTTAACAGCATTTACATGTTATTTTTCGTTCCACAAACTATCTCTTTCATCTAAAACCAATATTATCAGAGTTATGTAAATATCAACAGTGTAAAATATAATAAGTAAGGCGGCTATCAGCTGATCGTAAAACGTCCCCTCGCCGGCGACCTTGAGCCAGCGACCCCACTATTGAAATAAAAGGTCACTGACTTTGCACTTAACATTTTTTAAATCTTCAATTCTGAGTTTAAACCTGGAATAAAGCAAGCACAAGATTAAAAAAAAATTATGCGTTAGTTCCTGATAAACCATCTAAGTCTCAATTCAAGATCGACCACACTAAACATTATTATGTACTACTATAAGTATGTATGTACTATAAGTTACTTTTATATACATTTTAAAACTCCCGAATATTTCTATGTCCGACCAAAATTGGGAAAATTAAATACTCTTATGTATAAAACTAATAAAATGCTCACGACTTCGTCCGCTAGTAGTTTTTAACCCCCGACGCAAAAACGACGGGGTGTTATAAGTTTGACGTGTCTGTGTGTGTGTTTGTGTGTCTGGCTGTGGCATCGTAGCTCCCGAACGGATGAACCGATTTCGTAAATTTTTTGTTTGAATGGTGAATTTGTCGGGAGTGTTCATAGCTATGTTTGATCAAAATCGGTTCAGCCGTTTCATTGCGATGAGGGTTTTTTAAATTTTTACAAAATTAATTACTTGTATCTAAACCCGTAAAAAAAAAAAAACCTCAGGAATGATGCAATCAGGAAATTCCTTCATTAGTGCAGAAAAACAACTGTACCCTGCAAATTTATAGTGTCCAGGACTTACAGATTAGGCTGTACGTTGATAGTCAGTGATTCATCGAGGCACGCAACGATTTTATATATTACTTGTGACTCGTCCCGGCTTTGCACGGGTAGTTTCGGGATGAACAGCAAGTCGTTATTTCCGGTCGATTTTTACTGTATTTTATTTTCACGCATTCGAAGTGAAAAGTAGAGTGTTTAACTCGGGACTAAAACCCATTCATACTCGGTTCAATAGACTGCCCCGCAGTCTCGTATGACATGGCTCTTTTTGGTCCCTAGTTGAACAATCTACTATTATCACAGGGCATCTTTATTGTTTGCTTAGGTCTTATGCACAATCAACATTTTTAGTAGTAGTAGAGCTTTTTTGTGAAAGAGCTCGTCCGGGGAAGTACTACCACCATACCTATTTCCGCCGCAAAGCAGTAGTGCTCGCATTGCTGTGTTCCGGTTTGAAGGGTAAGGGTGCCGGTGAAATTACAGGCACATGAGACTTTTCATCTTTATGTCTCAGGGTGGCGGGCGCAGTGCAATGCCACATAGGGTGCGTCCTAGGTGGACGTGACCTTTGAGGTAATGCACTGTTCATAGGCAGAAGTTACCGCTTAACATCAGGTGGGCCTCTTGCTTGTTCCGTCATTCAAGTAGTATAAAAAAAAAAAAAAAACTTTAATATATGCTAAAATTTGAACTGGCTACCTCTTACGGCTGCCGAGATTAGCCCTGTGACAGAATACAGACAGACAGACACACGGGCGAATGACATAGGCTTAGTGCAACGGGATCCATGGGCACCCATTGGGTACAAACCATAACTTTGTACTCGACTCTTCAAACTCACAAAAGTGCGTTGACGACTGGGTTGAATTGTGTTATTTATTATTCGTCATATTATTATTTATTTACGAGTCAATTTCCATTAACGTTTCTCAACGTCAGGATTTCATTCATTAAACTTTTAAGTAAAAAAGGTTCCCATCAAAATTTCCCGGCAGTAAATCAGAAGATGTCTCAAATTATTAAAAAACTACTACTACAAAACTAAAAGTGACACTTTTATTTTTGTGTTATGAAAGTATCAATAAAAGCCTATTATGAATCGATTTTTGTCTCGGAACGGTAAAGAAATTTCAATTCACCGACTCTCTCACAGTTGGCTAACAAGATAAGCCCACGAAAACGACGGAAGTCCCAAGTTAAACAAGCCACAGTACCGTTTTTAGTATGCAGTAGCGCTTTTTTGTGAAAGTTTACGTCCAATATACGAGGCCTGCAATGCTCTTAGAATATACCTATTTCTGCTGCAAAGCTCTATTGCTCGCATTGCTGTGTTCCAGTTTGAAGGGTGAAAGTACAGGCAAATGAGACTTTTCCTCTTTATCTCAAGGTGGCAGACGCTGTCAATGCCAAGTAGAGCGCCTTCTAGGTGGACGTGACATATTATGAGGTAAATTGTTATAGGCAGAGGTTGGGAAATCAGCTAGTTTCGTCATTCTTACAAATAAAAAATAATATTAAAAAACCATTATAAATAATTATGACGGCTTTGACTATACAGTTCTTATCATCAAATAATGCCTAATTCAGATACACATAAGATTTCTTATCAGTAAAAATTTATGAATATAATATTTCTTCTGATGCTCATACAATGAACGGTTGTTTCATAGCCCTTATCCAATACAATCGGAGGCCAATGTCCACTGCGTTCCATTGATTCGAGACTTTCTTCAAGAAATCACGTCCAACTCCGGAAGACGATTCGTCTCGGAGGCAGACCAGAACGCTTCGCTGACACTCACCATTCTACCATTCCACCCCATAACCAACCCTACCCCTATCACAATACACCACAAATTCCGTTGACGCATAAACACCGGCCCACACTCATCTAAACCATTCTAATACGGACAGTATGGAGTCGTTGTAAGGTGTAGTATACCATGGTTGGTTCTCAAGTAGTGCGTCTTAGCGTTACCAATCCGTGTTCGTTCCTTCACGCGCGGCTGCCGTGGGGGTGTCCAGGAATGGCCAAGTCATTCAGCAGATGCGTTCCGGCCCGATAGATGTGTTGAGTGGTCCGTGACGCATAACTAGACACATACTTGCCTAGTGGGCTTAAACCACAGCGATATTTCCATCTTGTTAGAGTTTCTACTAGCTTTTACTTAACTTGCAATGTTTGTATGTATATTCGGGTCAAATCTTGCAACTGAATTTTAAAGCAGTTATCCTTCCGATTAAGATGAAATTTTGCATAGGTACCTATATCAAGTTTCAATGACAATGCAATATTATGGTGACAGTAAGCTGATCTGATGATGGAGACGGAAGGTGGTCAATGGAACTTATCGGTGGATAATAGTAGACTGGCCGTGTTTATGTTCATTTCTATCAGCACACAGTTCCGATCACTAATTTTATAAAAGCTTGGAGTGTAAAACATATTTTATTAAGTATGCAACATTGCTATTCAAAGACTGACTAATAATATTGCTACCAAATTGCAAGGTTGTTTTTGTATTTAAATAAAAAAATAAAAAACTTTCTGACCAGTATCTACTATCTTGAATAGTTGATTTAGTTTTTAAAAATCCAGCTTACTATTGCAGCAATGTTCTTAGTTCGAGAAATGTATCTAAATATAGATAGATACATTGATATATAGCACTTGGTCTTGGAAGGTTGAATTTAAACTTGGTTATTGAATTGTAATAAACACAGATTAACTATAGTTCAGGGCAAGTCATTCCTCAAACTCCGTGGCATTAAGATTTTAAAATATGTATGAATGTTTTGTTACATATTTCGTTTCACGGCTGGGCAATTATGGGTCTCCCGCAAATTTTTCAAACCATCTCTTTCCTTCGACGTCTCCCACCATCGAAGGCATCTTTGAATGTTAACATATCAAAAATGATCTATGAAAACAATGTTTGTATTTAAATAAAAAAACAGATCTTTTTGAACTTGAGAAGAAGTTTTTGTACTTAAACCGAACCAAAATAAAATAATAACATTAAAATATTATGAATCAAGAAGTAGGTACTTTTACAAAACATCAACTTAATTTATGGCAAAATCAGGTAAAGGTAAAAATTAGTTCTGAAAAGAAACCAACCAAGTGAAAATTAAACTTTTACAGGACATTAGGTAATGAGGAACAAATTTAATTTTTAGTAAAGGTTTGAAACTTCCTTTTGATAGGCCGGCTTGAAACTCAAAACTAAATTATGCTTTCAAATTAAACTAACGAGAATTTCTTCCTCAGACATACATTTTCTGAAGTTTATCTTTAGTACAATTTTTTAAAACAAAATGTATTTCTCATTACTATAACTCTTGTTTAGTAGTAGTAGAGCTTTTTTGTGAAAGAGTTCGTCCAGGGAAGTACTACCACCATACCTATTTCTGCCGTAAAGCAGTAATGCTCGCATTGCTGTGTTCCAGTTTGAAGGGTAAGGGTGCCGGTGAAATTACACACATGAGACTTTTCATCTATGTCTCTGGGTGGCGGGCGCAGTGCAATGCCACATAGGGTGCGTCCTAGGTGGACGTGCCCTATGAGGTAATGCACTGTTCATAGGCAGAGGTTACCTCTTAACATCAGGTGGGCCTCTTGCTTGTTCCGTCATACAAGTAGTATAAAAAAAAAAACCTGTCTCTTTGTTGGACGAGCGTTCGACGAGCGAGACCAATTTTTTTCTAATTTAACTAAAAACTTTGTTTAATTTTCGTAGCTCGAGCACACGCGTTTATGTCTTCTACATGTGTGTAGAGACTTCTACGCGTGTGTAGCGCATCTACGCATTGCTACGCTGTGCCGCTACGCAATATGTAAAATATCACCCACTATTCAAATTTTATTTGTTTTACAACTATGTACCTGTCTTACAATTTCCGCTCTAATAAATTCATTCAAATCTCGAGTATAGCTCTCTTACTACTCCCGATACTCAATTAAAAACGAAAACCTTCACAGTCGGTAAAAAACGCTCCGACTATACAGAAAAACCTTTTGCGTCCCCTATCCCCTGGCGAGTTCATTACACATCAACAGCGTACACCAATCAAGCTTTCATTAGTCGCGAACGGAACAATCAATATTCATATCCCATGCGAAATCTTCATAACGTAGACGAAAGAAAATGAAAAAAAATCCTGATAGATGATCCGACTCGCTCGCATTCGCAACGAAATTAAAAAGAACAAGTCATATCACTTAGCGCACACAGAAGCGCGGTTTTTATTAAAAATTCTACATATCTCGCGCGTCTTCGCTTTATCTTAGCCCCCACCCCGACAGGGACAGACAATAAAAAAATATGGAGAAAGAGAGGGACCGACACGAATACGAAAATTATAATTGCCAACTGTACGTAAATTAACACCGTGGATTATCGCATCCTTTCTCGTGGGTGTCTTCTGTGCTGGGTACGAGTGAGATGGAGCGTGTTTGTGTGTGCGGCGCGGATTGAATGATTTACATACATGGTTTGCTCACAAACACAATAATGGACAGAGCGGAAAATCGAAAGAAACGATGAGACACGATCGGTTTTCCAATCCGATTCTACTTGCAGTTGGACGTCGCTGCACTGAACAGACCCCGCATAATGTATGCGCGAGCGAAAACAATCCAAGCTTCGGATTATGGGATGGGAATATGAATATTTGAATTTAGAATGCACGTCTCATTTTAAAATAGATCAGAGACTGTTCTATAATTTCTGCTGCAATCTGTCCAATCCAGAATTTGTCCTACACCGAACAAAGGCTGCATTTATAGGTATCTAACATCAATACAATAACGTACTTGACGCTACTGACGTACTTGGTAAAATGGTTGTGTTCTATTATTTAAAGATAAGTTACCTCAATATTCTCCATGCAGGAAAAGACGATAATATAAGATTTACTTGCCATTGCACTGAAATTAACTATTGAACGATTTTATCGTTTATACCACGTGCTCCTAATCATATAAAATATACCTTCTTAAATAGTCACGTGTAATACACAAAGGTTTTTACAAACTGTTCAAGACTCACAAGTAAAAGCAAGTAAAAGTAATGCCCTACCCACCCAGCTCCCCAGTACAATCAAACACAAACTAGGTTACGCAAAGATGTAAATTCTTATCGTAATATAGATAGATCGGTACAGTCGCACGCACAAAACAATGGCGCTGCGACGGTTGACCTCGCGCCTCCATGTCTTGCCTCCCGCCGGTAGGACCGCGTGCAATTAATATGCCGAGGCGGCCGCGTATACTGCGACCGTGACTAGTTGATACTTCGAAGGACCTCTCTTTTATTTTTGGGCACCTCATTATAGTTACAGTGATTTGCGATAAAAAAACTGGATAAAAAAAAAACACTTATACTTAACTGTGCTTGTAAACCCTTCATCTGATTTCAACTTATTCTGTAAAACTGGTAAATTTGAAGTGACCCGTTAGCTGAACTTACCGACAGGATTAAAGTTTGCTGAACTTACCAACAAGATTAAAGTTAGCTGAACTTACCAGCAGGATTAAAGTTTGCTGAACTTTCCAGCAGGATTAAAGTTAGCTGAACTTAGCAACTGGATTAAAGTTAGCCGAACTTACCAACAGGATTCAAGTTAGCTGAACTTACCAACAGGATTAAAGTTAGCTGAACTTACCAACAGGATTCAAGTTAGTGCCGACTTTGCGACGCTTCGATCGATGAGCGATGTCAACTTTTATTTAAAAATGGTGGTTAGATTATTAAAGGCCAGCTGCATTGAATCCACTTAATGCATGGGAGAGGAAATCGCCACACATGCACCTATTATAGGTCGTAGACTAGAATGCATACGAGTCAGTGCTTTTTGTCTTGCTTAATTTTATTTGATTTGATTTTCGGTACAAGCAGATTGCCCACCTGATTTGAATCGGTAATCTCTGGTTATAACATGCATTACCTCATAGGTCACGTCCACCTCTGACGCGCCCCATGCGGTATTTCACTGCGCCCGCCACACTGAGACATAAAGATGAAAAGTCTCATGTGCGTATAATATCACCGGCACCAATAAAATGTTAGATTTCCAATAGTTTACTACCCAAAGTTACTAAAACCAGATAATTTTGTATATGTTGCATTGGTAACTGACTGATCGCAAGCGGAATCAGAACCTGGGATCGACGAATTCATAGTAAGGCATTCACTTTGGCGAGACGGCAATACACAGTTCGCCATTTCATGAAACCAAAAAATAAAATAAGAAATCATTAATTAAAATATCTAATTACAACGATCAAACTACACCGGTTGACACATAACCCGTCCAAGTTTTCTTTTGCGAAAGAAGAGAGAGAATTTTTGATCAATAATTGTCACTGGGCGGCCCCTTCCCCCGTAGCGAAGGGGGAGAGGGGGGAAAGAAAGGGAGGGGGTAATTACGAGTGCGTTTTGTTACCGAGATGATAGGCGCGAAAAATGGCTTGCGCGTGCCTTTACGTGTCGCCTCTAGTTTTGAATATTCAGACTCGGCTCGTCTTGATGAAATATTGAATAGACTCGGTAATTTATTCCCCGAGGAGAGATTTCGAACGGTCCACGTTCAGAACGGATATTGAAATTAGGCGATGCTTTGCTTAAGAAAAGCGTTTGTTTGACAGCTGCCCTATATCTCCTTTGTACACTTTCATTTTGATTTAAATTCGGCAGGCGCTTTTTCACACCTACGCCGGCTGCGGATTTATTAGTTTTGGGGCAGTGTTTGTCAGGAAAGCCTTTTCTGTTCAACAGACAAAGAGAATATAGCTTTAGTACTTTCACATAGCATTTTCATGGTTTATAAAAGCTAGACACATGACGTATCTATTACTTTTTTACGCGTTGCGTTGGCCGGTCTTATATTTATAATCTTTGTATCACCTTTGTCACTTGTATATCCCACGATGGTGCAACCCACGGTGAAAAGAGGCCCATTTGAGGCTCTGCCTATCCTTTCGCGGAAAAAGGCGTGTGTCTATCTATGTATGTATGTAAGCACAACGCCAAAATAAATGTGATCAAAAACAAAAATAAAAAAGTCAACGTTCTTAGACGACGTTTTTTTGATTAAAACGATTAGAAAAATCTGTATACAATTATTTGGCAAATTCTCGGATTGAATATCTCCTACAAATGGTAAAACTAAAATGCGCCCGTAGCGGACACCTTAAGAACCTCAAATTCAAAAATCCGTACCGAAAACTGAACGCCTGTATATAATAATAAATAATAAATAAATAAATAATGCTGGACAGTTTACACAACATTATCTAGCCCCAAGCTAAGCAGAGCTTGTGTTATGGGTACTAGATAACTGATATACTTAATACAATATAATAACATAGATAGATATTTTTTATTATACATAGAAAATACCCAGAACACCCTGAACAAATATCTGCATATCGCACAAATATTTGTTCCGAGGCGGGAATCGAACCCGCAACCTCCGGCGTCGCAGGCGAACGTTCGCCCGCCCCGCCACAGAGGTCGTCACATAGTTACTTGTTATATTTCTAGAATAGGCCCTTTGATCTGATCTATCCTACTTCCTACTATCCTATCCTACTTCCTACCCTACTATCCTTCCTACTAATATTATAAACGCGAAAGTTTGTAAGTATGGATGGATGGATGGATGTTTGGTACTCTTTCACGTAAAAATTACTGGATGGATTCGGATGAAATTTTAATTTTTATCCTGTTATTTCCACGGGATCGAGACTAACGTGGATGAAACCGCGGGGCGCTGCTTGTTATCTATATATATCTATCAGGAATTTAACTAACATACACGTGCTAAGAGACGCAGGAAACTTAAGAAAACACTCAAGTACGACTCAATGTGTACAATGACTTCACGACTTGCTTCTTTACATACTCTTACGATTGCTCTCGTTTACGAGAATAGGTTTAATTATCAATTCGGGAATTAAACTAAGAGAAGAATGTGAAGTGCGTACAAACAAGCTATTGCACTTAGTGAGCAGATATGCAAATTCATACTGCGGGGAGAGTGTGCCGTATGCAGAGAAAGAACACAAAAAGAGTGGAGACTCCCCATGTTTGTTAGTAGCAGAGCTTTAATTTCATTTATTTATTTATTTTCTTTCAAGCACACAAGTTACTCATAATTTAACAATCAAAGGGTTTTAAAAATACATAATGGCTTGGTTTGCATTAAATATTATATACAGCACCTACACTAAGTCGTAAAGACTTTATTGTAAAAGAGTTCACCCGAGGAAGTACTACCACCATACCTATATCTGCCGCAAAGCAGTAGTGCTCGCATTGCTATGCTGGTTTGAACTTTTCATCTTTATGTCTCAGGGTGGCGGGCGCAGTGCAATGTCACATAGGGTGCGTCCTAGGTGGACGTGGCCTATGAGGTAATACACTGTTAAAGGCAGAGGTTACCGCTCAACATCAGGTGGGTTATCTGCTTGTACTATCAATAAAAAACGTTAAAAAAAAGTTTACAATGATAAGAAACTTGATCTTCTTTGAAGTTACCACTTTCATTTGACCGCGATCTCACCTATTGGTAAATGACGATCTGGAAGATATTTGATAGGGGTCTAGAAGGACCTATTCACTATTGAATTGAAGACACCCAGAATATAGTTTAGCAGTTCTTATGATTTGTTTCTAAAATCCCTTTCTTGATGTATCGCTTATCTCAGAGAGGCTTCTGACATGGTAACTATTAAGAATTATTTTAAGACCAGTAAGAAAATTTTATGGCTACGTGACAAACTACATCAAATTGTATTCACTATTTAGTGCGCGCACAGTCTCCACGCTTTTCCCTATTCCCAGGACAGCGACGCAAGAAGAGGGTGGTTAATGAATAAAAAAATCCCGTTTTTTTCTCCACTGCTCAGTGATTAGCTACCCTATAATGAGCGGTGGTGTGTGTGGGAGGGAGGGGGTGGGTGCTTAAGTTTTTTTCATATGACAGTTGATAAGGGACCGAAATTAGGGTCTTTGTCTTATTGATCGCGATTCGTAAGTTAGAATTTGCGTGTGTTTTGAATGTTCTTTGTTGTGTTGTTTTGTATGCCGTGGTGTGTCCGGCCTAAGAATAGACCCCTCCATCTCCTCCCACGGATGTCGTAAAAGCCGACTAAGGGATTACCTGGACTTGTTAGTAAGATTTGTTGGTGTAAGATTTGTCCTGGCTGCCAGCTTATTATGGAATGTGTTATTACTGGAAGAAAGCGTTAGTTGAGTCAGTCGTGGGAAGCAATGGCGGCGATGAGCTCACCACTTGTCACGTCTATATTCCACGATGGTGCAACCCACTGTGAAAAGCGGCCCATTGAGGCTCTGCCTACCCCTTCGGGGAAAAAGACGTGTGTCTATGTATGTATGTGTTGTTTTGTAGAGATGACTTCGTCAGTGTTTTTGATCATCTGCTCTAATAATAATTGTATGAAAGTGACTGTTACTGACTGTACCTTCTCCAGTTTACCATAATCATTATTACTTAATCTGTGTCTACGTTAAGTTTGGGCCGGGTTGACAGTAGGTTTTACATGTGGGCCACGCTGTCGCATCAAGAATGTGGGACAAGAGTTCATGAGCCAGGGTGTCAATATCCCTGCTTATTGCACCGTGATGCTGTTGATGCATACGTTCACCGGTTTTTAGGTCCATTAAAAGGTTTAAATTATTGATTATATACGTGTAATAAGATAACCTACCTATACACCACTATTAAAATTACAGGCACATGAGACTTTTCATCTTTATGTCTCAGGGTGGCGGGTGCAGTGCAACGCCACATAGGGCGCGTCCTAGGTGGACGTGACCTTTGAGGTAATGCACTGTTCATAGGCAGAGGGTACCGCTTAACATCAGGTGGGCCATCTGCTTGTTCCGTCATTCAAGTACCTAGTAAAAAAAAAAAAAATACCCTAAGAAATAAACTGGATAGGGTAAGGAACCCTTGGTGCGCGAGTCCGACTCGCACTTGGCTGGTTTTTTTCTGAAAGTTATGAGGTTATATTTTGTAAGTTTTCTTTAAATTTACGAAAATACGTATTGTGATAGCCCCTAAATCAGCTGACTCTTGAAGAAAAAGTACTTTAATCAATAAATACTAAAATAAATAAAGAAACAGCTGATTTTAGAATAATTTTAGCATTTTCTAAGTATACCAAAAACTCTTACAACAAAAGTTGTTGAATTTAATGATACCAATTCGGCCCAAAACCACTTTACACACCTTTCAAATGAACAATTATGTATTATGTAGTTTCATTCAATTATTACTGGATGAAAGAGTTAGCACAGTCAGTCGTTGGAAGCAATGGTGGCGATGAGCTCACCACTTGTCACGTCTATTTCCCATGATGGTGCAACCCACAGTGAAAAGAGGCCCATAATGAGGCTCTGCCTACCCTTTCGTGGAAAAAGGCGTGTGTCTATGTTGTATGTGTAAACCCAGAACACCCTGAACAAATATCTGCAGATCCCACAAATATTTGTTCCGAGGTGGGAATCGAACCCGCAACCTCCTGCGTCACAGGCGAACCGTCACCCGACGCGCCACAGAGGTCGTCAAATAGCAAGTTGAGCCGGCCTAGAGCGCGCAGAATTGACAATCGTTGGGGAATAAGGTTTCTCCAGTGGCGACAACGAATCAGACGACGCAGTGTAGGTAGGCCTCTTGATGGCCCGACGACAAATTAAAGGTAGCAGGAAGTCGGTGCATGGAGGTGGCACAAGACCATTCATCATGGCATGCTATGGGGGAGGCTTTTTTTCAGCAGTGGACATCTACAGGCTGATAATGATGATGAATCCCAAAAGCATACCTTTACGCGTAACTTTTGACTCCGAAATAAAATAAACCCAATATTCCCCCCACCATGTAAACGACCTCAAACGGCGTGTCGAGGTAAACTCGACAGAATCGGCTAAGTATCATACACGTAATACGCTACTGTATCGCCCCAAGGAATGGGGACTTTCTTATTTGCCTCCCTTTCCGTGACACGTGTCCAGTGGAACTTGAACTGTGGCTGAAAAATCTTAACTCTGAAGTACCCGTTAGCGCGTTTTCGTATGTTTAGTAATCAACACGTTGTCGTTATGTTATGTTATGTTATGGACTGTACATGTCCTGTCCAGTTGCTAATCCGTCCACCTGAGAATCTGTCCAGTTGAGAATCTGTCCAGTTGCGAATCTGTCCACTTGCTACGGAGGCGTTTTATCTTGGAGCAACACAGGGCGAAGATGTTTGAGCTAAGTTTTTGATAAATCGATAATTACTTAACTAAGTACGAATCATCACTAAGATCTAAGAGCAGGAGAAAACGTATCAAAATAACGTGGCCTACCTAATGGCGCGCGCACACCTAACGAGTACAGTGGCGAGTCAGTGTCCAGAATCCCAATCTGTTTACTAGGCCGAGTACCCGCTGTTCGCCACTCGCCACTGTACTCGTTAGGTGTAATCAATGCTTAAGTCTCTCAAGAATTTAGACGCGGGTAGACCAAGATATTCTGGTGATAAATTCAAGTGGGGATGTAAGAGTGACTCAAGTTAAATTAAGAATGTGGAGTATTTTTTTCTTTTCACTTTGTTTGTTGACGGAGACTTTTTTGACATTGTGGACTTTGTGCGCCCTCGAGTTTCTTTTTAATTCGTGAGGCGTCCGTGTGTAGGCTCCTTTATTACACCTCTATGTACGTAGCTGTGTGTAGGGTCCTAAGATTTTTCGGCGTATTAATACGCCGAAAAATCTTAGGACGAATCCTTAAGGATTCGTGTGTTTTTTGGATTAGACGTCTTTGATGTAGGAGATGAAGGTTTTTAATACGTTTTGTTTGTTTAGGTATGTTTGAAACTCGTATAGAGCATACTTCAGATATGCACAATGTTTACGGTAAAGGATTCAATAATTTTGTTTGCAAAATAAACATAATACTATTCAGTGTTTGACTGCAGAAAAATGCTAAGCTGTTTCCAGTATCAACAAAAACATCTAAAAAGAGTAGGTATTTATTAAAATCAGGACTTTTTGGAACATCTTGAAATAGATAGTACTAGTCACGATCTAGACCAAAAAATCAGATGCTGAATATTAGGACACAGTCATTAATGTACATCATAAAACGGTGGCCGTTTTACTAAAACTTTGGTAGACAATTTCCACCAATTTGAAAAGTCACGCAATTCACTTCATTTTAATTTCACTACACTTGTGCTCTTTAAATGAGCTACATTGGTAGCTCATTGGCATGCCACCAAAATAACTTAAAATAACTCAAAAAAACACAAGGAAAAGAAATAAAATAAAAGTAGACGTCGTTTCTTTTCAAAAATAGCGGAAAGCGACAGAGTTTACCCCTTCTCCCATTACGATACGCACAGGCGATTTAAGTATCCTGTAGGTATCCTGCAAGTCTCGGAGACCTTGAATCGCCTGTGCGTATCGTAATGGGAGAAGGGCTTTACACTTGTTCTCTATTGTTCAGAGTAGAATAGATATGTTCCTTGATGGTGATGCCATATTAATGAAGCACGTAAAACCAATGCGTATCCAATACATTTTTTACAAATTAACAGTTCGACAGCTGTCGTTGTGTCATTAGCCCCGATACGGCTAGTTCCGAGAGAACATAGAGCGGAGCGGAGCAAAAACCGAGCAATTAATTAGAAAAGTACCGCTCAAAATTAACTGTGCTCGGTTTAGGAAAATGAACCCTAGCTGGAAGGCAATACGGATTAAGGTGAATTGTGACATTATTAGCGTATTATTTAAAGATGTCGTGTGATGAAAATAGATAAAAAGTAGATAAACGGCTATTGGAAAACTATGATTTAAGTGTTAATAAAAAACTGTCTTAATACTCTAGTGTTGGTCATCCTTACCTATACTTTTATTTTTTATTTTTTTATTACTACTTGGTTGACGTAACAAGCAGATGGCCCACCTGATGTTAAGCGGTAACCGCTGCCTATGAACAGTGCATTACCTCATAGGTCACGTCCACCTAGGACGCACCCTATGTGGCATTGCACTGCGCCTGCCACCCTGAGACATGAAGATGAAAAGTCTCATGTGCCTGTAATTTCACCGGCACCCTTACCCTTCAAACCGGAACATAGCAATGCGAGCACTACTGCTTTGCGGCAGAAATAGGTATGGTGGTAGTACTTCCCCGGACGAACACTTTCACAAAAAAGCTATACTACTAAAACTATATTTTTCGGTCCTTAACGCCAAACCGATTACGCCAAATTTGATGAAATTTGGCAGACTGATAGATCCACTGCGGACCCACAATACCTCTGGCCATACCCCTGGGGGTAGGGTGGGACGAAACCATACCACTAGGTATAGTAATGTTAGGAATAGATCGGAACCAGGATTAATACATAGGGTACTTTTATCTAAAAATTCAGAACCTATCATATAATTACCCGGGTAAAACCACGGGCAAGCACCTTGTAACTTAATAACATGTGTCACTTTATAACAAGAAGTTAAATTTACTTCTGGAAAGAAATAGTTAAAGCAAGAATCAGAACTGCTAGTTAGATTTGTTAGTAGTAGAGCTTTTTTGTTAAAGCATTCGTCCAGGGAAGTACTACCACTATACCAATTTCTGACGCAAAGCAGTAGTGCTCACATTGCTGTGTTCCAGTTTGATGGGTATGGGTGCCGGTGAAATTACAGAAAAATATTCAAATTTATGTCTCAGAGTGGCAGGCTTAGCGCAATACCACGTAGGGCGCGTCCTAGGTAAACCTGACCTATGAGGTAATGCATTGTTATAGGCAGAGGTTACCGCTTAACATCAGGTGGGCCATCTGCTACGCCATTCATTCAAATTAATATGGCCTGCCCATTGCCGCTTCAACTTGCTAATTCTGAGTGATTTTCCATATTCACCACGCTTGAAAGAATTGGTGATCGCAGTAATGGTATTGAATACGCCAGAGGATGCTGCCCATCCCCTGGTGTAATCCTTTCGTTGGCTTTAACGACATCCACGAGAGGAGGCAGAGGGGTCTATTCTTAGGCTGGACAGAGCACGGTGGTAAGTAGTAGGTAATAAGTAGGTACATAATCTCATCAATTAACAAAATGGCAAAGTTGAGCTAAAACATTGCACCGGAAAAGCTATTTGAGCCGACAACAGGAGCATCTGGGAACAGAATAAAACTGAATTCCATGTGCAAGCATTCGCGGCGCTGTCCGTGCATTGTGGAAATGTAAAAATTTGCACAAATACCTCGCGCCTGACGGAAACATGCTTTGTTCGCGATTTTACCCCTACTTTGGGTTTTTCTGTGCTGTGGTGTGTCCGGCCTAAGAATAGACCCCTCCGTCTCCTCCCGTGGATGTCGTAAAAGCCGACTAAGGGATAACCCGGACTTGTTGATAAGATTCGTTGGTATAAGATTTGTCCTGGCTGCTAGCTTATTATGGAATGTGTTATTACTGGAAGAAGGCGTTAGCCGAGTCAGTCGTGGGAAGCAATGGCGGCGATGAGCTCACCACTTGTCACGTCTATATTCCACGATGGTGCAACCCACTGTGAAAAGAGGCCCATTGAGGCTCTGCCTACCCCTTCGGGGAAAAAGGCGTGTGTCTATGTATGTATGTATGTTTGGGTTTTTCTCTTGATAAACTTGTCCACATGCTTTTTCTTTACCTGGCTGGAAAGACTTTCTTATATATTTTCTTATATCGTAGAGACGATGGACCATTCCATTCACTATAAACGGCAAAGTATAACACCTTTGAAAATTAAAAGGATGTCAAAATGAGTTCTATACACTGCCAGTTCACACTCTAGCTAGTCCTTCAAATGTGTTCAAGCGGCAATGATCGGATAAAACTGTCAGAATTGTCCCTCTTTATGTGTTTGTCTCTCTTTTGGTTCAGACACATTGAGCGCTGACCCAACTATTTACTTTGTCTTTGAGGAGGACAAGAATGAATGAATGAATGAAAATACTTTATTGCACACCTTACAAACTAGTTAAAAACAAGACATAACAATTAAACAAAAAAAAAAAAAAAACAATGGGCGGTCTTATCGCTAAAGAGCGATCTCTTCCAGACAACCTTTGGATGGAGAGGAGCTGAACTTATATGGAAGATTGGTTGGGGTGTACCCATAGTTAAATGTAAAAGAAATATTTTCAATAAATAAACTTACACATTATTACAAAATAAAAAATATTACAGAATAATAGATAAGTATAATATACACACAAATAAATATATATATATATACATATATAACTAAACATATGTACTCATAAAGTAGACAAATAACTAATTTTACAATATATACATAATAATAATAAACCTACGAACAAATCAGGTGAACAATTTATGACAACACTTCAGACAAGTAAAAATTCTTGACTCTAGTCTTAAAAACAACTATTGAGGATGATTGTCTTAACAAGATTCTATTTTTGAGCCTGATCAATGCCCTAGCTAGATTGATGAGGAGAGTGGTGTGAGGCCTGATACCAAGGACCTACCTAATTATTTTTTAGCTTTTGTTGTACATTATGTATATCATTATTTTCTTTATTTTTAATAAAACTGCTTCTTTTAACCTTTTAAGAATCTAGTACATTGAAATCATTAGTGCCTACAATATTTTTCATTCGTATTCTATCGTAAGCATTGTGTAGGCAGTTGCCTAAAGATTATAATTTAGCAGATATAAATCCCGTTTTGAAGTAAATATTGAAAAGGAAAGCCATGCCATGTCACCACATGTTTTTCGCTAAACTTCGGAGTTTTCTTTCGATTGAGGAAAATGTTTTAAAAACTTTGGTAGGGGCAAAGGGAATCACACCAAAATGCATCGTAAAAGTTTTCCGTGCCAGATTTAGAAAATTTCCCGGCTATCTCGGGGTTGAGGAATTTTATTTTACGTACCATTTTCAGCTATAACGAGGTAAGGAGAAGTGAGATGTGTTAGGTTCTGTGTCATTTGCTTTAGCTACTCAAATTAGAAGCAAATTCCAACTAGTAGTTCAACCCCGAACGTGACTTCGTGTGGACCCCTGTACCTAAAAAACCCCAGCACCGATCAAGCTCATGTATGAACTTAAAAATTAACCTGTCAAGTTACATTGAGATTGGATCACCGGTTCTGCAGTTATCGTCGGACAAACACACAAACTTACAAACATACATATACACAAACAGCCACTATACAGCCGCTTTTAAGTAATATTTTTAATTAACTTTAATATTATGTTTGAAATTATTCTAAATGACTTATATTTCACAAAGCCTCTACACAGCTGCATCTTTCTTGTGTACAAAAACTGTTTTTTTTATTGTGTGCTTTACTGTGAGTTGTCGTGACTAAGTATTCCCTGTGATCCTAAGGTATTAATATATATATAAATATGAAACACCGCATCCTACAATTAGATTCTGACTTCAGTTCGCTCGGTCACTTAAAATTATAAGTTTAAATTTCTGAAAATGTGAAATACAATCATAAAAAGATTAACTATAGCCTAGACACAGGTATAATCAGCCAGGATAGTACCAAAATAGCCCCTTGAGCGATCTACGGGGTTCAATACCTTTTCATGTCACATATACGACATGGGCCCGATCGGACACACTAAAAAAAAGTACGATGTGCCTTCAACTCGTGTTCTGGATCTGATCGCACTCATTAATGTTCAGGCATTTCAATTCACTTCTAAGGGGCATTTTCACGAACAAATAAATCAGTGGTTACCGTAACCAATCGTCAAAGTGACAGATAACGTATGAAAACATATGTCAAAAAGAGTTGGTTAAGCTTAACAGCCGTTTAAACGTCCGTTAATGTGTTGGTGAACAGTGACCTAAGTGTGTTTATTTTATTAATATCTATTAATAATATACAATTTGACAGGTTTCTATGAAAAACTGTCACTGATGACATATTTTAAGTGTCTCGTAAGCGTTATAAGGCCCGGCATTGCTTACTGAAAATGAGCAATTATAGTTTATTTAACGAAACAAATTATGACGTTGCCGTGGTTTTGCTTAGAAAGAACCTCTCCATCTCCTCACGTTGATTTCGTAAAGGCCGACTACGGGATTACGCCAGGGAACGGGCCGCAGTATCGACCTGAGAACTGCCAGCACTGCTATTACCAATCCGCCTGCCCACCGTGGTGATCATGGCAAATCCCCCCATCGCGTTCTATGAGGTAGGCCTAGGGTTGCAAATAGAAAAAAAAAATTTTTGTTTTTCAAATTCATGAAAAAAAACATGAAAAAAAACCTGACACCATTGTTTTTTTCTAAATAAGGTTTTTTTTCAAACCAACAAATAATACGACAATAGCGGTTTTTCATGGTTTATTTACGTAAATAACTTAAAACGAATCAAGATTAATTAATTAGGTACGTACATTTTATGTATGTTGTAACAAAATTATTCTAAAAAACTATCAGCATCACTGCTGCTAGTCCTAACACTAGTTCTGTCATCGTCAGAATTTTCTGGTTCTTCGGACGATACAGAGTCTTCTAAGTCCATAACTGTTCCTCCTTCTGGTTCTTCTGGTATAGATTCTCTAGATCTGGTAAGATTTTCAGACTACAATTTCAATCGTTTAAAAGTATTAAATGCTAAACAAATGAGAGATTCCGTACTTATGAAAAAAAACATATTCCAGAAAAAAACTGTTTGTTTTCACGGTTTTTTTTCAGGTTTTTTTTCAAGCCAGAAAAAAAACCGTTTTTTTGCGACCCTAGGTAGGCCTCGTCCAACAGTGGACGTTTACAGGCTAACTATGAACGAAGTAAACTGTTGATTTTTTTGTGAACGATGAAAATAAGGACATTATACCTTCCTTAAAATCTTACACTAAGTTATTGTTAATCCACCTAATGAGAGCCGGTAGCAATAAAATAAAATAAGTGGACACAAATTGGCCATCGGCTTCAAGGCTTCCCAATAAACGCATCGAACCGGGGGCATGTCCAGGATTTGCGGTTTCAATATGCTTACAAATTACTGTAAAGACAGTACAGTTTTCTAAGACGCAGAGGCCGCCATATGACGGCTGTATAGCTGAGAACAGTTGATGCAAACTATGTAATTGATGTAAGCCTAGCCCAGATATATTACGGAGGTGTTATGATAGTTAAATTACTTTTACGCCGACCGATTGGCGTAAACGCATTTAGTCAGAGTTTGTTAGCGCCATCTTTTGACGAGTAGAGGCGCTATAGGAAATGTAGATTTAATAGCGCTACCTGTTGACTAGTGGTAAATCTGTGCATGTGGCCGTAGAATAGTTTTTTGTTGTAGAGCAGGACGCAGTATCATCTGTCCTCTTTGGATGTTTAGAGGGAATTCTACTGAATGCTCGAGTACCTACTAGATTGTTCTCAATTTCTACTTGCTAACACACACTCTAAAAGCAGTCAGTCATAATTTGTCTTTCAGTGCAAATAAATCAAGTGACTTAAGAGTGATATATAGTGAACAGTGTAATGAAGTAGTCTTAGTGAAGAGTGAATTAATGTTTTAGAATAGTTTTATTAAAGTTTCGTTTTGGTTACCTAAGCCGGAGTTTAGTGTGATTAATTTATCCCGAATCCTAACTCGTATTATTACTATAGGGTAACTATCCCAATGGCCGCTGCAGTATCTTAGAAAACCCAGCGGCTGAGTTCCACACGTATCGCTAAGTGAGACCACAGATACAATACAAGCTGTTTTTGTACAGAATTGTGTATATTTCAATCAAATCGAGTAGGTACCTACGTAAGTAAGTAGTTTAGGTTTTTGAAATATAATATTTATTGTACCTCCGTGGAAAGACTTGAATTTTAGAAAGTCAAGATTTCCAAAATTAAATACCTTAGTAGAGATTCACGATGAAAATAACCACCACAGATCTCGGGGAATCTATAACTATTTCTGATTGATTTAGTACCTATACCTACTGTGCCGCGGTAAGTTTGAATCCTACCGTCTCCTCCCGCGGATGTCATAAAAGCTGACTAACGATTACACCCGGGGATTGGCAGCATTATCCACCTGATTACTCAACACCAGTAGCGATCACCAATCCGTCTGCCAAGCGTGGTGATTCTGGCAAATACCCCCATTGAATTCTTTGGGGGAGCTTTAGCCCAGCGTAGAGAATTGACGCTGCTTATGATAATATAGAATAACTACCTAAGTGTACTGGTGTGTCCGGACCAAGAATAGACCCCTCCATCTCTTCCCGTGGATGTCGTAAAAGCAGACTCAGGGATTACCCGGACTTGTTTGTAAGATTCGTTGGTATAAGATTGGTCCTGGCTGCTAGCTCATTAAAGAATGTGTTATTATTGAAAGAAACAAAGAAAGAAAGAAAGAAAGAAACGTTTATTTATGACTAAACAATCAAAGACACACACATGCAACACGCAACAGCAAACATGATAAAAAAAAAACGAAAACAAAAACAAATTACACAGATATAAAAAATAAGGCAATTTGTGTGTGTGCCTGACGTAAGCCACAAAAGGGTCCTCAACTCAGCGTTTGCTAGGCCGCGTTGGCAACCCAGCGCTGATCTTCCGTTGAGGCCCAGAGTGAACCACGGATATCCGCTTCGGTTCCGATTGAGTGTCGTGCATGCAGATACAAGCAATTTAAAAATAAAATACATTTTTAGCATACTTATACAACTAACTAACTATAAAATTACAATGACAAGATTAAACAAAGCTGGTTTATACAAAAAAAATAATAAACAAAAGAGTCACTTAAAATAAAAATAAAAAAAATAATAAAATTGGAAGAAAGCGTTAGCAGAGTCCGTCGTGGGAAGCAATGGCAACGATGAGCTCACTACTTGTCACGTCTATTTCCCACGATGGTGCAACCTACAGTGAAAAGAGGCCCACTTGAGGCTCTGCCTACCTTTTCGGGGAAAAAGGCGTGTGTCTATGTATGTATGTGTGTATGTAAAAATAAACTTACAATACATTTATATAAAAGACTAGCAACTCGTCCCGGCTTCGCACGGTTAGTTTCAGGATGAAAAACAGCCCCCCTCCTATCCCTCCCCCTGGTAGCCTATGTCACTCAAGGTGAATGTAGCTTTCTAATGGTGAATTGACTAATCGTGATTTCTAAGTATTTTTGAAATCGGCACAGTAATTTTTGAGTTTATTCATTACAAACATACAAAAATACAAATCTTTCCTGTTTATAATATTAGTGTAGACAGAGTGCCCAGCTATTTTTGGAACTGATATTGTGCGTGCACTATTTTCGTCACCGTTTTGAGCTTTTTTGATCATGTACACATAAAACAAGTAATCTAACAATCTATGAATCGGTTGACCGGACCGTTCAGTTACATTCTTTCCATTGAACCGCAAATTTCCTGTCTTCTGATGTGATTGCAGGAACCACGCTCCGCGCACACACCTGCTGTGGCTTCAGGGGAAAAAAAGCTTTCCAATACCCACCTTGTAGTGTGTTGACCTACCCATGTTCAATTACAGGATTATTTAAGTTGGATGGTCTCGATCGAGGCGCGAAATTATTATTTTTTGGTGTTTTTTGGTCATCACAGCTGATCAACACTTCTTGACATAGCGAAAGCTGTTTTCGTGAAAACTATTACAACACACATGTTTTAATGGATGGTACCACAATATATCATCGCTTTAAAAAAAACACTATAAAAATAATTTAATGATATTCTTAGCTATAAACTAATGATTGGTATCTATGGGATAGAATGAATGAATGAATGATTAAATGAATGAATGAATGAATGATTAAATGAATGAATGAATGAATGATTAAATGAATGAATGAAAATACTTTATTGCACACCTTACAAACTAGATAAAATCAACACATAATAACTAAACAAAAAACTAAATGTACATGGGATAGGTATCTATGTTATAGGTATTGACTAGGTATGTATTTATGATAGGTATTTATATATTAATAGGTATTATCATTATTATTTGGTATTTATTTATGACAGGTAAATCAATTATCTATTGTTTATAGTTGTAATAATTAGGCTATCCATTACAACATGTTTGTAAGGTAGGTAGTTATATAGGTAAGTCTATTCTAAGCAAAGGGGTTATCTCCACTAGGTACACATAGGACCTACTGCACCTTTTTGGTTCAATGAAAATAAGCCGCGCCATGTTTGTTGACTATAATTCTTCCAGGTTTGGTCGCGTTGGAGTGAATTTCGTTTTTATTAAGATTCAAAGTGATCCTTGATATTTCAATGCATAAAATGGATATGAATTTTGAATACAAAGTATGAAATGTTTTGTATAAATAAATGGGTTGATGAACATATTTTATTTTCTGAATTTCATTATAAAGACAGTTGATGAAGATATAAATAAAAATCTTATTTTTTATGAGGTGAGGTGACGTAGCAGCTTAAAAAACTTTAATGAATTGTTTTTTGCCTATTTACTTTAGAATTTATATTTCTAGTTCAAAATCATTTAAAAATATATTTTTGTAATTACTAACAAAAATATATTTCCATGTAATTTCATGGAATATTTATAGCCGTTATTATGGTAGATATTATGATGCCGTTAACATGTTTTTTTTAGTAGTAGTAGAGCTTTTTTGTGAAAGAGTTCGTCCGGGGAAGTACTACTACCATACCTATTTCTGCCGCAAAGCAGTAGTGCTCGCATTGCTGTGTTACGGTTTGAAGGGTAAGGGTGCCGGTGAAATTACAGGAACATGAGACCTTTCATCTTTATGTCTCAGGGTGGCGGGCGCAGTGCAATGCCACATAGGGTGCGTCCTAGGTGGACGTGACCTATGAGGCACTGTTCATAGGCAGAGGTTACCGCTTAACATCAGGTGGGCCTGTTGCTTGTTCCGTCATTCAAGTAGTATAAAAAAAAGAAGATATATCGCAATCATTTAGGTACTTATAGTTACTTTGATATTTTATTAATCGTAAATGTTCATGTCTAAGGCCTATTGGAGATTTATTAAATCTCGTCGATATACCAAAACATATATACAGAAGCTTAATGTTTATGTTTCACGTTGGATTCACTAATAACAATAAAAACAAAAATGCAAATTCGGCAATTTTACCGAACTCACATAAGCAAAGTTGTAAATTGTAATGCAAAGTTCAAACAAAAAGTACAATAAACAGACAATACACACTGGATCGCGTGCCTCATATCGTAAAGCGGCGCGCATTACCGAAATGCGGCTAGCACGTGTATACGGCACAAGCCTTATAAATTATACCCGTTAGGTTCTTGCACACTACCGTGGCTTGCTGTATAGCGTGGCATATTGCAAAGTGTATGAGCGAAATACGACTAGCACTGTTGTTAGTAGTACAGCTTTTTTGTGAAAGAGTTCGTCCGAGGAAGTACTACCACCATATCTATTTCTGCAACAAAGCAGTATTGCTCGCATGGCTGTGTTCCGGTTTGAAGGGTATGGGTGCCGGTGAAATTACAGGCACATGAGACTTTCCATCTTATTATTTATAATGATTTACATGTATCCAGACGAATATGCCAGGTATGCCAGCGCTGGCATGTGTCGTTGATACGTCTCCGACGCATTCAGACGTGTCCGTATGCGTAGCGACTCCCATAACGAATTTAGGGTTTTCTTCTTAGCCAGTAAATAGTGCCTAAGTAGATAGATAGATAGATAGATAGATTAACTCTTTATTGTACACAAATAACACACAGAAATACAAAACATAACTCAATAACAAAAAAATAACAGAAATGTACAATGGGCGGTCTTAAGTAAGTAATGCCAAATAAAGGTTTTAATTCAATAATGAGTGACTCAATACTTAAGAAGTTATTAGCAAAAGAATTCGCTAGCTATGCGCTTTTCGCTTGCCTAGCAACCCTTCTTGAAAGTCAGCAACCAGAAACCGTACGGCTTAGCTTTATAGCTAAAAAAAATTGAGCCTAAATAGTGCTTAAGACTTGCATAACTCCAGCTACGAGGCTAAAATAGAATATAAGGGATTTGATATTATTTCTGAGGCTATTGGCGCAACGGCGTCGGTCACCGCTGCCGTCACTGTCGCGCCAATACGACAACCGTGTGTACTGACAACATTCTATCATTCATTCTGACGTGTCCTACAGATGCAGGCACGTGCTGTTGCGGGGGATATGGGAGATGCGAAGACACGGGCTCTATTCCGTGCCAATGCTAGCAGCCCGCGATGGACTGGCACGATAAAGTATTTGCACATTACCTTATGATAGCTGTTACTGCCTTGCTCACTGCCACGGCATTCCATGTGAAAAGCTCTTATTTTGTAAGGCCCGCTCCCACAGTAAAATTGCAGTGCTATATAAAAGCAAAAATCTTACAATGCAATGGCTGCCGTGGTTGGTAAACGATTGTCACACAGACATTCTGTCGTTATTCATGTCACAAAATTCAATATTTTCTTACTAATTCTGGGTCTCGTGACTTTTTGTGTGAAAACTCACACAAAAGGCAGGCAGGCAGGTGTATAGTAATGCACACTTTCGCCGGATATGCCCCTTATCGTTTCTAAGAGTGGTAATTATCTAAAAATCGATTTAAAATGAATTTTCTGTGATATAAAACTTGGAGTGACTTCCCTAAAAAAACATTAGCATCAATCAAATAAATAATATTCAATTATATTTTATTTTGAGATATAGCTGATTCACTTTTTCCCTGAAAAGGCTACAAGCAAAGATCGAAAAAACATTTTCAAATATAAAATATCACGCCCGACACCGCAGCTTGTCGCGTCTCTTGTAACCCTGTGTGAAATAAGTATTAATAGCAAACCCTTCCTTGGCTTTCGGGTGTAATTAATAACGAAATCGTACGATAACATCTTTTAAATCTTCTACGTAGCGACACGCACGGATTTTTCATTGTAGTACGGCAGCTTTGGAACTAATGGTTGAAGATAAGTGTTATTTTTTATAATTTATTAAAAACTATAGATGGAGTCATGACCGTGGATGGAGGCGGCTCATGACCGTTGTAGCATTCTGTGGGCCTATGTCCAGCAGTGGACTTCCACAGGTTGATCTTACATCAGGCGAGCAGCAGGGAGTAGTTTTAGTCTGTTTGTTAGTCTTGCTTTCAAGCTAAAATGATTGGACCAATTTTGATGAAATTTTGTTGGTACAGATAGATCAAAACTATATGTACCTATGCATATGTTTGACATGTAGGTGCGCCCTTAGGAGAATAACGCAGATATAACAACGGGCGACCGCTAGTTACAAAATATTTAATAAAATCGGTTTTTATGAGGTGATACGTGATACCTACATACTATAACTCCTTTTTCCCCATACGCCTTTTTCCCGAAAGGATAGGCAGAGCCTCAATGGGTCTCTTTTCACTGTGGGTTGCAACGTGAGAATATAGACATGAAAAGTGGTATGCTCATCGCCGCCATTGCTTCCCACGACTGACTCGACGACTACATCCTTCCAGTAAACACTAGCAGCCAGGACCAATCTTATACCGACGAATCAAACTTTCAACTCCCGGTAATACATCCACGGGAGGAGATGGATCTATTCTTAGGCCAGACACAACACGTGATTGCTGTAAATTGTTGAGAAACTATAAAATAATTTGAAACAACGTAAACATAAATAGTTCGGTAACCTTAACCGAAACGTGACTCGAAAATGATACGTTACCAACTCGTCCAAACTATGAAAATTGCGGTTTCATTTCAAAATAGTTGTTTTACCGTGCCGTAAAATTTTGATTAGTGAATTTTGGATCTAAACTTACAGCTGTAGAGTTGATAATCCTTTAAAGGTGTGGTTGAGGGGTCGTTGGTTCAAATTGGGTAATATGTTATGGTATGAAAAAGGTGTTAAATGTCGACGATAACAAGACGTTATAATTATGGTAATAGTTGGGTTCATTTTATCCGACATTTATCCGTTCATTTTTTCAAGACTGAACAATTTGGTTTTGTTTAAAACAGTTTCTCTACGTTGTAACTACGTGTTAGTGCTAACACTATTAAAAAAAAGCAGCCAAGTGCGAGTCGGACTCGCCCAAGAAGGGTTATGTAGCAAGTAACATAATATAAAAGTTCGTGGATGGATTACGATTTGACGTATTAAAAAAAAACTACTTACTAGATCTCGTTCAAACCATATTTCGTTGGAAGTTTACATGGTAATGTACATCATATCTTTTTTTAAATTTTATCATTCTCTTTATTTAAGAAGTTACGGAGGGGGGGGGGGGGGGGGGGACACACACACACTTTTTACCACTTTGGAAGTGTCTCTCGCGCAAACTATTCAGTTTAGAAATGATATTAGAAACCTCAATATCATTTTTGAAGACCTATCCATAGATACCCCACACGTATGGGTTTGATGTTTTTTTTTTGAGTTTCAGTTCTAAGTATGGGGAACCCCAAAAATTTACTGTTTTTTTCAATTTTTTTGGGAAATTCTTAATGCGGTTCACAGAATACATCTACTTACTAAGTTTCAACAGCCTAGCTCTTATAGTTTCGGGAAAAAGTGGCTGTGACATACACGGACAGACAGACAGACAGACAGACAGACAGACATGACGAATCTATAAGGCTTCCGTAATTTTTGGTTACGGAACCCTAAAAAGGGGAATGTGCCAATGGTTAGCCTTGCCTCTGACTACTCTCTAATAGGATTTCCTTATGGATCTAGGTAGATATTGCAAATCCATAATTCCTAGAGGTTGTATAAATAATTTTTTGTTGATTTTCTGAATGATATCCCATATCCTCTGCGACGCAGGAGGTTGCGGGTTCGATTCCTGCCTCGGAACAAATATTTGTGCGATCTGGGTGTTCTGGGTATTTTCTATGTATAATAAAAAATATCTATTTAAGTAATATATTGTATTAAGTATATCAGTACCCATAACACAAGCTCTGCTTAACCTGGGGCTAGATAATGTTATGTGAATTGTCCAGCATTATTTATTATTATTATTATTTATTATGGTGAGCTTTGTCACTTAATTTAAGCATTATATTCGCGCAGTTGGTGGTTTACATCAAAGCAGCTCTCCGCCCGTGTAGAAGCAATAAATTAAGATTTTGAGAAACACCTACATACAGAAGTTTGAGGAACGACTTAGAAAACACCGGTGTCAGTCTCTGCCTGCCCTTTCGCGAAACAAGACACGCGTCAATATTCAACAAAGAGCTTTTGAAATAATATTCACTGAAAGCACCACTCATCCACACTATTCCTCAAAAACTAACACATATGTAACGTACCACTATATAGAAAAGACCCAAAAAAATAATTTCTAATGTTAACCAGTGTGGTGAAAGTACGTCTTGCACAACATTAAGTAACACAAAAATACGTATATAACATAAAAATGCTTGAAAAAGGTGGACTGATCGTGAAATTCACTTATCGGCATCGAACGCTTTCGGAATAATTTAACCAATAACAATCCGACGGCTAATTTTAGCGGCGAATAGAAAAAATGGTCAAGCGTGAAACGATCCATTCCTTTTGACGTTTTAAATGTCTGTAATTTCGGATTGGCAGCCAGGCCAATATTTTTGATGCAACGGATGCAGGGGAATTACATAGAAAATGGTCGCTTTCATTATAATAATATAATGGAAGATAACGCCACGACACGATATCGTCGACAGGGGCGAAACGACGCACCACACCACACACACGACCGCAGCACTTCGGGAGTAAACAGCAAACAAAGTGCGGCGCACAGACATAGATGTGGTGTGTGCTGCGGTGCGTCACCCCGCCCGCTTCTCCTTCATCGTCACTAAAATCCATCCTAAGTTTAGCAAAACAGGAAGATTTTTCTCAGAGTAAGAGCTAGACAGTTACAAAGTAACTAATAAAACATAGATATATAGATTAAAAAGTTTTGTACATAGGCGAACTTAATGCTAGATAGCATTCTTTTCCAGCTAACCTTTGCGTTATATGGAAAAAAAATAGTAGGTAGTGCACAACAATTTGATAAAAGGATAGATTGTATCAATGAATAACCTAAATATAACTAGCGACTCGCCCCGGCTTCGCACGGGTAGCCCGTGGCGAAAAACAGCTCCCCCTCGATATTTTATTACTTATTCTGCTATTCGGAGCAATCAATCAATCAATCAATCATTTATTTCTCGTAAGTAAGTGATTTACAAATAAAAGGTAAATGCACATTTTTACAATGTCAAGAAGTTAATTTTATAACAAATAGAAAATAGACACAATGGTAGTTACAAAATAAAATACAGTACCCACCTAGGTTAGGTACACAAACCACAAGTAGGTTGAACAATAAAAAATATAGCAGTCTTAAGAATCATGTGCTGAGCTCCCAGGCACAGAATAAATATTAGTACAGTCCCAGGCTCTTTTGTCATCTATGTAATATTTTACTTTGTAGTAAGCCTTTTTTAATAAAACAGTCTTCACAATTTTCTTAAATTTATTCTCAGACAAATTAACAATATGGTCAGGTAGTTTATTAAAGAACTTAGAGCTTTGTCCTATGAACGACTTACGAACTCTAGCCAATCTAGTTGTATGACTTGCAATCTTATTCCTGTTTCTAGTATTGTGTGTATGCCTGTCTCCAACTTTGTCCAAATGACCTAAATTTTTCCTAACATGCATTATATTCATATAAATATACAAGGATGGCATTGTTAATATATTAATTGTTTTAAATAGTTCTCTTAGGGAAACTCGCGAGCCAAGCCCGTAAATAGCCCTGATAGCTCTTTTTTGAAGTATAAAAACTGCTTCTGCATCAGCTGCTCCTCCCCAAAGCAGTATGCTATACGACATGACGCTATGGAAGTAGCTAAAGTAGACAAGACGTGCAGTGGCAATATCTGTCAGTTGACGTATCTTGCGCACTGCGAAAGCTGCAGAACTAAGTTTGTTTGAAAGATTGCCAATGTGTGGTCCCCACTGAAGCTTAGAGTCCACAGTTATCCCTAAGAACACAGTTTCTGCTACTAATTCCAGCTCCTCATTATCTATAACAACATTTGCGTTGTTAGAAGGTTGACAAAGGGTAAATTTAATGCATTTTGTTTTTGATGCGTTAAGACGTAAGTTATTTGCACTAAACCAACACTGCATGCATGCAAGTACATCATTTATTTGCGATATATCACCATTGGTATTTCTTTTAGTACTAAAAATGAGAGACGTATCATCTGCAAATAACACAATGTCTGTGAACTTTTCTACTTGGAACGGTAAGTCATTTATATAGACGAGGAACAAAAATGGGCCTAAAATAGAGCCTTGCGGAACCCCTATATTCATTGGTGAAGCATAAGATTTACTATTATTTATAACTACAGTCTGCCGTCTATCAGTGAGGTAAGATTTTAACAATTTTAACGCAGAGTATCCTTACCCATAGTGCTGAAGCTTTAACATTAGTATGTCGTGTTTGACGCAGTCAAATGCCTTGGAAAGATCGCAGAAGATACCGTAGGCATCCTCTGATTTCTCCCAGGCTGCATATATTGATTTTACTAGCGATACTCCAGCATCTACTGTACACCGTCCCCCAATGAACCCAAACTGCTGCTTATGTAACAAGCTATTTCTACAAAAAAATGATGACATTTGATGTAATAACAGGCGTTCAAAGATTTTACTCATAACCGGAAGAATTGATATAGGTCTGAAATTTGAAGGGTCACTGCTAGTCCCACTCTTAAATAAAGGAAGAACCTTTGAATGTTTCATGAGGTCCGGAAAAGTACCATCGTCTATGCACTTATTTACTATGATGGCTAGATGGGGAGCAATTAATGGTATAATTTTATTTATGAAATGTACTGACATACCCCACAGGTCTTCTGTTTTTTTTACATTAAGTGATTTAAATATCCTGATGATAGTTCTAGAGTCAACGTGATGAAAATCAAAAACTTTGTCGCAGCAGCTGACATTTTGATATAAGAAAGTCTTTGCCTTTTCAACACATGATTTCAAGCACCTAGTATTTACTATAGGAATATTTGCAAAGAAATTTACAAAAGTATTAGCTATATCCTGATCATTGCTTATAGTGATGTTATCAACCAATAATTTAATCTTTTTTGAAGGTCCTCTACCTTTACCAGTTTCCCTATTGATTATCCGCCATGTTTCCTTAATTTTATCTTTAGACTGTTTAATTCTATTAGATAGGTATAGAGCTTTAGCAGTGATGCAAACTTTGTTAAAGGTTTTTGAGTAGTTCTTTACATAAGCAATGAAGCTATTATCATGACTCTGTGATTTCTGCTCATAAAGATCATAAAGCTTATTACGACAACGCTTTAAAGTAATAGTTGCCCACTCATCAAATTTACATTTCGAATTTTTCAAAAGCTTCCTAACTTTAAATACTTCATTATAATTTGTATTCAACGAGGCAAACAAAATTTCGTAGAGCTTGTTACCACTCCATCCAAAATCAGATCTAAATTTATGTATAGGAACCTCATTTAGCAATCTTTCAACAAACACACTAACCTGGCGTTCAGTGACAGGTCTACACACAATGCTAGACATTTTATTTTTAGTAATTGATTTAAGCGCTGGTATGGTGATAAACTGTCCTATGTGATCTGATCTAAAGCTATGTATAAGAGATTTACTTAAAATGTCACTGTTAGAAAAAATGTTGTCAATACACTTAGCAGAATGCGTAGTTACCCTAGTAGGTTCACAAAAACAATAATGCAAGTCAAATGATATAAATAAATTCAGAAACTTCTTTTCGGAGCGGAAGAAGAGAAGAATCCACCAAAAAAGAGATAACTAACATCGGTCCAGCCGATCTTGAGTTATAAGTGGTGTAACTAACACGACTTTGTTTTATATATATAGATTTACTATAATAGATACAGAAATAATAAATAAACACATACACACATATTCAATAGACTAATACATTATATCAAACATTCTTTAAAACGGAAATGAAAAATGCAATGCAATGTGTGCAAATGCAAAAGATGCATTTCTAGATGCATTTCTAGATGCACTGTCATGGTCGGAGTCTAATAAAACTTATAATCCTCGTTTAAAGCAAGTTAAAGAGTTGCTACAGCCAATTTCCGCTGTCAGCTAAAACTCTCCGTTTTCCATTAGTTCCTGCGGTACCCTAATCCGCCGGACACGCCTCTACGTTGAGTTGGTTGAGTAAAGCAATTTGCGTGGCGAGGACGGCAGACGTGAGTTCAACTTTACGTTCCATTCTGCCATATTTTACTGTGAAATAATAATGAATAATAATATTTTAATAATAATAGTAATATGTTTTTATCAATCAGAGTGCGTATTCACAAACGTGAAAGACACAGATAATCTTGCACTTTTAAGGAACCCACAGCGTGTTTTACAAGCTTTTATTTAACTAGCAATATTATGTATGTTTGTCTGGATGGAAACCGGGTGGAATCATGCAACAGAATTTAAAAGCAGTTATCTTCAACTGATTGAGCTGAAATTTGGCATACCTGTCAAGTTCCGATGACAATACAATATGATGGTGTCAGCGAGCTGATCTGATGATGGAGACGGAAGGTGGACAATGGAACTCCTCGATGGATAATAGTAGACTGGCTGTGATTATTAGGCTCATTTTAATCAGCACACGGTTACGATTACTAAATTGATAAAAGACGTGTTGAAAAATATATTTTACACAATAAACTTATTTTTACATATTTAACATTTGACATCTCTTACTTGCCAAGTTTGACAGTTCTTACAAATTACCCAGCTTTCATGTGTTTTATTGCATCATAGAATGTCACGACGAATGGTCTTGAGCCGCCTCCATCCACCAACTTCAGCGGCCTTTATAATGTCTTTGGTTCATCGAGACGAGGTTCTTCCTACAATACGTCGTCTGGTTCGTGGTTGCGCTTTAAGAACAGCTGTCAGTTCTGCGAGCTATATGGCCTGCTAATTGCCACTTCTACTTACTTTACCAATAACCTTTCATATCTGAACATAGTCAGTATTGTTGCATGTGGACCACTAATATTTTTCAGAGAGATAAAGTCACTCACGATGGCGGAATGTGCGGTTAAAAAAGTACGAAGCTGGCATTAGTTCAAACAACTCCTCAGAGCATTCTCTGTTAAAAATCTTGTAAAAGACACTTAGCGCGCCAATATCTCGGCGCACGCTCAACGGCTCTAGATCACTGGTAACTTTGGGTGCGTCGACAATCCTAACAGCTCTGCGTTTTCCAGAGGTTGCAGTTGGTACTTCGGTGCACCGTTCCAGATATGAGAGCAGTACTCCAAGTGTGGCCGGACCTGCGCTTTGTAAAGCGTAAAACGTTGCCCCGGTGTGAAATACCGCTTCGAGTACACCGAGTTTTTTGGAGGCAAGGGCAGTTTTGCTCTCTAAATGACCCCTGAACTGTACTTCGCTCGAAATATCAACACCCAGGATCGAGAGACTGTTAGAAATGGGAAGGGTAATTGAAATTGAACTTGCACAAATTTTGACCAGATATATAATCCAAATGTGTCTATTTATCAAGACTGGTAATACCTAGATTACTCTTAGAAGTACCTACTAACAGTAATGTATACTTACGTACATTTACCAGTCCGAGTGACACTTTCGTGCCGGATAGCATAAATTAAACAGCTATATGCCGTACATTAAGCTGTCTCTATCAGAACGCTAATTAGCGCCTCTATGCTGGCCCTGCGTGGAACGTTCTATCTTAATTAATGGGTGATAGAGCTGATGAAAATATAGGCCTCGATATGGAATAACAAGAACATAGGTAGTAAGATAAAATGTACTTACTATCAACTCCTGCGTCGTTTATGATGTTTTTCACGCGCGGTCTCGCAGACCTCTTACTTAGTATTGTATTAATATTACATTTATTTACAGAAAGAATAACACAAGGTATGTACAAAATACATATGAAACAGTTGTGCTACCTGAAGACCGCTGCTAGCGATCTAAAGGTAGCTCAACTGATCCAAATCACTACCAGACGGAAGCATCCTTAAGATGCTTACTTAGTTGTGTCTAATTTCCAATAGTTGCGAACTGCTGAGGAATAGAATAAACTACCGTCGTATGTCTTCCCTGAAAACTATAACCTGGGTCTGTGCAAGGCAAGAATGAGCAGGTTCTTCGTTTGCTCAATTGTCGGTCACATCCTTATCAACAGGTGAGCTCGCGGCCAAACGAAGGTCTTTAAAAAAAAGCTTCTAAAGGAATTTAAAGTTCAGAGCTGCTGCTGACTCCACAGTTTCTTAATACAACTCATTCACCATCGTCACCTGGACACGTTAACCGCTGGATGAGACCAACGGGATTTGCCATAATCACCACGCTGCACGCGGATGGAGATCGCAGTTCGGTGTCAAGTACTCAGATGGATGCTGCTGCCCATCTCTAGGTGTGATGTGTATCACTCACTGCTTAATTTAATCACATGATTTACAGATCAGACGATATGCTGGGCCTCAATTTCATGCTTTCGATTCAGTCGTTCTACATACATATTACACATAACATTCAACAACAAGCCCCCAAAATAGTCATACATACTAGTCCTGATCTCACACTAGGATCTCCTGTGTCATGAGTATCAGGAACTACTAATACCAACACAGACCCGCAACAAATATTTGCAGATTATACAAATGTATATATATAGACATACGCCTTTTCCCCGGAATGTTACGCAGAGCCTCAAATGGACCTCTTTTCACCGTGAGTTTCACCATCGTGTGAAATAGACGTGAAAAGTGGTGCGCTCATCGCCGCCATTGCTTCCCACGACTGACTCTGCTAACGCTTTCTTCCAGTAATAACACATTCCTTTTATAAGCTAGCAGCCAGGATAAATCTTATAACAACGAATCTTACAAACAAGTTATTAATTTTGTAAAAATTAAAAGCCCTCAACGCAATGAAACGGCTGAACTGATTTTGATCAAACATAGCTAAGAACACTCCCGACAAATTCACGTTTCAAACAAAAAAAAAAACGAAATCGGTTCATCCATTTGGGATCTACGATGCCACAGACAGACACACACAGACAAATCAAACTTATAACACCCCGTCGTTTTTGCGTCGGGGTTTAAAAACATTTGACCTACAGCGAGAATCAAAATCCGCAACCTCTCCCACCTCAGCTGGCTACTCACCCGCCATGCCACAGAGGTCGTCATCTTTATTTTCTATCCAGTAGTCTACTGGACCGTAGTTATCGTAATATTTGCATCCGCTATCGCTACTATTTCCTACTTGAGAGATATCACAAAACCATATTCCTTCTAAAATATCTTATTGAAACTACTGGATAAAATATTCAAATAACCAAATACATTGGATAATTTAATTAAATGTCAATATACACAGGCCGTTTTATTTATCAGTATATGTATATTAAATAACATAGTTTACATATGCAGTTTGTATGGTAATGTGAGGGAGTATTATTTGTTTAGCGTGCCCTAGCTTAGGACGCTGTATTAGAGACATTTGTAAGGGCTTAGATTGTAGGTGAATTGCAATATATAACATTTTTACCCAACGGAACAGACAACGAATATGCGTTTAGGGTGAGAGGTTGTTTGTATGTCCGATTTACATACCGTTTTCTTTATATATTAGATGGTGATTGGTGTAAACTTATTCAGTATTTTCCTTCTGGCGCAATACTGATACATTATTTTTTCCGCAATTCACCAAGGTTACCTGGAAGAGAATGCTTTCTAGCATTAAGTTCGCCTTTGTATTTCTTTTTTATGTGCAATAAATAATTTTATATCTATCTTTCTAGTGCGTGATGGTTCTTTGCTACGTTTGGTGGAAATTGCTGCAGCCGTTTCCACAATCATCAGCTCTCAAGAATACTTTTGAACAACAATTACAAAAAATTACTGTTGATAGCACGTTGTATTTTTACAATTCAATTCAATACAATACATTTATTTCAGGCAACAGTGAAAAATGTACATTGTACCTAGACAAAGGCCCATAGCACAGATAAAAGAATACTATACTAGTACCCATAGTAAAAATTTTTACCTGTGGCGACATCTAGTCTTGAATGGAATAACTGGCTTCGGGCCTTACATTATGCGTGCAAGACTTGGACGAAAATAATCAAGGGTTTTGCATTTTTATAAATTACCTTGTGTGCAAAGTACACAAGGTAAATTACCGTGTAAGATTCGTTGGTATAAGATTTGTCCTGGCTGCTAGCTTAATATGGAATGTGTTATTACTGGAGAAAGCGTTAGCAGAGTCAGTCGTGGGAAGCAATGGTGGCAATGAGCTCACCACTTGTCACGTCTATATTCCACGATGGTGCAACCCACGGTGAAAAGAGGCCCATTTGAGGCTCTGCCTACCCTGCAGACATCAAATACCCCATGATTTTTCAGGGAAAAAGGCGTGTGTCTATGAGCTTAGTTTTGTGTAGACCTTAAGGAGTAGGCATAGTTTGAAATAAACCGTGCCACACGGCTTTATATTACATTCTTTTTTAAACTTCACCTGATGTTGATGATGACAAATATTTCTACCACTGCGGGAATCGAACCTGTAACCTCCCACATCTCAGCCAGCTTCTCGCCGCTGCGCCCAAAGGTCGCAATATACATCTGTACCTTTATCAAGTCGCATCTTAACCTGGTTAAAACGGAATCACGTAGAACGGACTCAAAACAAGTTTTTAGTCACTATCAGTTATACAGCTTATACATGATCATTAACATGTTTTAAACAGCCTACTTTGTAGTCATATGGAGGCAAAAGCGTCAGGATTAAGGCACCCAGGATGGATTATGTTACCTGACTCCATATGGCGTAGAACAGGCAGTATGGTGCCAATCCTAAGATTATATTAACAGTTAATATATATTAGTGAGCGCGACTCACATTATAGTCAATGAGGGGATTTGTAGATCTAAGAATCGAGAAGCAGGTCTATAGGTATTTTTAAATTTAAAATAGGTATGTTTTCAAAAGACGCTACTTAGTCCGTGGAATGGAAATATTCATGCAATTTTGTGACTTATAATAAATAAATAATGCGTAGTTCCGCTCAAACCAGGCATTATGTAGACTACAAAAGTTTACTCAAGCCGAAACTAGATGTCGTGACTGGAAAAATTACATACATACATAAATTCACGGCCTTTTCCCCAAACGGGTAGGCAGAGCCTCAAAAGGCATTTTTCCACCGCGGGTTCCACCATCGTGGGAATACAGACGTGACAAGTGCTGAACTCGTCGCACTTGCCATTGCTTCCCATGACTGACTCGGCTAACACTTTCTTCCAGTAAATTACACATTCCTTAATAAGCTAGCAGCCCGTACAAATCTTACTAGCAAGTCCGGGTAATCATGGCAGTTCTAAATAGTTCTGTTTTTTTTAAATTTCATATTCTGTCACTTTCTAACCTACTTGAACTTTAATAAGTTAAGATAGTGACAGAATTTGAGGTGGTTAAACGCGCGCCTCGAGATAGGACCCATGCCTAGTTAAACAGCGTTTGATCAGAAACAGATTGGCTCAAGTTGAGCCAGTTCTGAGCCGCTCAACTTGAGCAACTCATCCACAGTGAGACAGGCGCGGTCGCAGCTCATGATTTTGGGGGGGGGGGTCATCTTGGCTGTAGTACAAAAATCAAAAATACCTACTTTATTCATTGAAATCACAAGGATCACTTTGAATTGTCTTATATACTCCTGTTCCAGCGCAACCTTTCGATCGCGATATAAAAATTCAATATTTTTAGCTCGAGGAGAAGTACTAAGGAGACTTATTCTTAGAACATACAACGGCGAGCGGAGAGAGCCGCGAAAATTTCTGTACATTTAGCTCGAGGATAGTGCAGTAATAAAGATATCCATTATCAGAACATATAGCGAATTTTTTGCATTTTTTGGTCGAGGGAAGTGCAGTAATAAAGATAGCAATGTTTAGTGCACGATGTGTTCATCTGTAATTGGAATTGCATGTAAATTAGATCTTAAGCTAGCAATAGTAAGCACCCAACCATGTAAATTCTGTTGATGTTCCATAATAAAAAAAAAAAAAATTCATTAATTATAGCAATTGGTACAACATATAACGGCGAGTGGAGCAAGCCGCGAAAATTTCTGTGTATTTAGGTCGAGGAGAGTGCAGTAATAAAGATATCCATTATCAGAACATAGAGCGAATTTTTTGTATTTTTTGCTCGAGGAAAGTGCAGTAATAAAGATAGCAATTGGTACAACATATAACGAAAATTTCTGTACATTTAAGGTCAAGGAGGGTGCAGTAATAAAGATATCCATTATCAGAACATATAGCGAATTTTTTGTATATTATGCTCGAGGGAAGTGCTGTAATAAAGATAGCAATTGGGACAACATATAACGGCGAGCGGAGCGAGCCGCGAAAATTTCTGTGTATTTAGCTCGAGGAGAGTGCAGTAATAAAGATTTCCATTATCAGAACATAGAGCGAATTTTTTGTATTTTTTGCTCGAGGAATGTGCAGTAATAAAGATAGTAATTGTTAGAACATGTACCGGTTCGCTCCGCTCGCCGCGAAAAATTCTGTGTATTTAGCTCGAGGAGAGTGCAGTAATAAAGAAATCCAATACCAGAATTATAATGCGAAAATTCTGTTTTTATAGCTCGAGTAAAGTGCAGTACCTAATAAAGATAGCTATTACTAGAACATAATTAAAGGCGAGCGGAGCGAGCCGCGAAAAAATCTGCATTTTGTAGCTTTTTTTAGTTTTAGGAGATTTTTCAAGTTGACGTGAATGCTTTTGGGGGGGGGGGGGGTCATGACCCCCGTGACCCCCCCCTGCGACCGACACTGCAGTGAGATCGCAGGTATGATGATGTTTTCATTCAACGTCTCAGAGCACGTTCATATTGTGACATCATTCTAGTGACATATCTATTGGAGGATGACCGGGATTTGAACCCACACAGATAGCATCGGAAGTCCAGTGACCAGACTATCAGTGCTATCAAAGTATAAGGTAATCGACCAGCATAAAGGATTCATAAAAAATCGGCAGGTTCCATAGATGTATAACTCTACAGAGCCGGCGCGACATGTCACTTGAATAGACGTCCGTATTCCAACTATTTACATACTTAATGACGTAAAACGTCCGTCGCAGCGAGTTCGCCTAATGAGATACACTATCAAGTCGTTACTGAAACTACGAATATACTTGTACTTTATGCTCCGCTATAAACTATTTTTGTATGATCTACATTTAGATGGAAATGTTTGTGGTTCTTTCACAATTTACTTCTCCTTGACAGTTGTCAATAGGTATAGAAATGGTATCTACTTTATGTTAAATTTCAAAGAAAACAGTGGCAAATTTTGAGTATAGTTTCTGTAAATTTCCCAACTTTATTTATTGCTTTCTTTTAGTCGAATTATAGAAGTTGTCTGAAAATAATTATACGTAATATTTGAACAGAGGACAATAAAGATACGAGAATAAAGATAAAAAAAGATAAGAGAGCCGAAGTGAGGAGATCCGTTGAAGAACCAAGATCACCAACATAGCTCTCTGATTTAGCAAGTTGAAGTGGCAATGGGCAGGCCATATAGCTCGCAGAACTGATAACCACTGGGGAATAAAGGTTCTCGAGTGGCGACCACGAGCATGACGACGCAGAAGAGGAAGGCCCCCCTCTTAGTGAACCAAAGTTATTATAGAGGTAGCAGGAAAGCGGTGGATGGATGCGGCTCAAGACCGTTATCTTCGTAGTATTCTATGGAGAATGCCCATGTCCAGCAGTGGAGTTCTGTAGTCGGATGATGATGATGACAATAAAGATGTTTTAAAATGGCTTATATGGGTTAAGCTACACACATAACTATGCTTCAGCACTGCGCGGCTGTCATCCCATATGACATCCCTGATAACATTCAATACCAAAGGTTGCCTGGAAGAAATCGCTTTCAACGATAAGTGATAACCCTAGTAAGTATTTTTTTTTGGTGTGCAATAAAGTGTTAATCTTTTCGTTTTTCTTTTTACCTAAAATAGGCTTGCGTTTGGCTACATCTCACCTGATGGGAAGCGACGATGAGGCCTATTTAAGTACGCTCGCCTAGAAGATGCCTATTAACTCTTCGTTTTAAGACGCCCAAGTTGTATGATAAAGGGAACAAAGAAGCCGGAAGAGAGTTCCAGACCTTTGATGTCCGCATGATGAAAGAGTTTGAGAAACGGTTTGTACGCGACGGTAGTATGTTAACAACAAAAGGGTGAAACGCTTCTCCACGTCAATCTATCTATCTATCTATCTACCTAATCTATCTATATGTAGTAAATAATAATACAATAATGATGTAGGTATAGCCTCAATTGTATCGCGTGGCTTATCTTCATCAGTTAGACTGGTATAGTAAATCACATTAGGAACTAGACCACGAAAATAACTGTAAACCTATACAATAGCCCAACATGAATTCCTCCTAAAGGCAAATATCTGCGTTTATACCAATACACTATTCTATTCATAACTCATTTTCCTAAGCGAGCGAGTCGAATCACACACGGCACTATAATGAGGTTAGAGCGACCGCGTGCGATTGTCATTGGTGCACTATTGTTCACTCTATATGGCGGCGCCACTGTATTGCATCGCTGCATTTGGACGTGTCTAAATAGGCATAGATCTATGACCGCAGCTCCGCGTTTTACACTAACCAAAACCACTCGACCTCTTTCAAGAAACTTGTATTATGAAACTCGGACTACATTACTCGTTTTGAAGGGTTCTCATTTTGTTGGTTGTTTGCATGCCTGTTACGTATGGGTAACATTGTCAAAGTTACAGCTTTCTTCTCTGCTGTTGACTTAATTAGTAAGTTGGATATGTGAATGGCAGCGCAATGCTTCCAGAAATCTAGAAAACATCGTTATATTGAAAATATGGGTGGCGTTCGATTCCCGTCTTTTACCGGATTTGTATGGGACATTTTTGCTTTGTTGCCGCCTGATTGTGTTTAGTATAAACAAATCTGCTATTGAGTTGAACTAATGAATAGGAAATGTGTGTGAGAGAAATGATATATTATAACATTAAAGAACGAATGGAACGAGAACTATTCATTTTGCTTTTCATTCAGTCAGTTTTTTGCTATATTGCCAATAGTTATATATATAACATAACACCCAACAGCCACATACATAGTACTGATCCCACACTAGGATTCCCTGTGTCATGGGTATCAGAAACTATGAGTACCATGGTACCATAACACCCAGACCAGGAACAAATATTTGCAGATCGTACAAACATATGTCCCGCAGCGGGAATCGAACCCGCACCCTTTCGCATCTCAGCCGGCTATATACTTGACCGACGCAGGTCGTCAATAATTAAATACGTGTCAACTAAAGAGGTCTCTAAACAATTTGCCCGCGTCCATTTTATTCCTCTTGACAAATTAATCGTTCGACCCTAGTCAAACTCATCTTTAGCTGGCACTTCTATAACTTCTTTGTCTATGATAAATTGAAGTTCACCAGTTTTTTCATTATTTAGACAATACAAATCTTTAGCACCTAGAGCTCTTTATAATGAAGGCTTTTTGGAGCTTATTCGTTAGAGCTATTGATTAGCTCTTAGAATTTAAAACAAGTTGAAGTGGCAATGGGCATGCCTTATAACTCAGGGGACCGAAAACCGTTGGTGAATAAAGGTTCTTGAGTGACGAGCACGAACCAGACGCAGGAAGACCCAATGGGCTGATGGCATTTTAGAGATCGCAGGAAGTCAATGGATGGATGTGGCTCAAGATCGATTATCATGGCTACGTGTGCCCAGCAGTGGACATACACAGGCAAATGATAAATGAATTAATGAATAAATGAATAAACTTAAAAACAGAACAAACGGTGAAATTACAGGCACATGAGACTTTTCATCTTTATGTCTCAGGGTGGCGGGCGTAGTGCAATGCCACATAGGGCGCGTCCTAGGTGGACGTGACCTATGTGATAATGCACTGTTCATAGGCAGAGGGTACCGCTTATCATCAGGTGGGCCATCTGCTTGTTCCGTAATTCTAAGTAGTATAAAAAAAAAACTAAATGCAAAACTTACTAAATGAAAAGTAAAGAGAAGAATGAGAAGAAGAAGAAGAAGAAGAAGAAGAAGATGATGATGATGATTGATTAGTTAGTCACGAGTTTTAACCAGGTACTACATAAAGTTACCTAACAGCGTTATGTCTAGCGACAACGCTGCTCGCTAACAACCAGAAAACTACGCTCGATTTATTAGTGCAACTTCCACTTGGAAGTTTGACTAATTGATGCTGTTGGTGTAAACAATGGCGTCACAGGACGTCATATAAATACATAGAACTATAGCTTAAGAGAACTGTACTACTAGTCCGCTACGAACAAATCGAAGCTTTGCTCTCATTTCGATACATTGACTAATTAAAATCAATTAAATTTTGTGCACACAATGTTAATACTAAAATCTAGGCCTGTGGTCTGTGAGTTTCCCATTAAATGGTATATAATCAAAGTAGCATGGATTATAATATTACCATACTGTCGGTGTGATTTGAAAACCGTATAATTTTATAAGAAACTACTCGTCCCGGCTTCGCACGGCTAGTTTCAGGATTAAAAACAGCCCCCCCCCCTCCTACCCCCCCCCCCCCTGGTAGCCTATGTCACTCAAGGAGAATGTAGCTTTACAATAGTGAAAGAATTTTTGGAATCTGCACAGTAGTTTTTGAGTTTATTCATTACAAACATACAAAAATACAAATCTTTCCTCTTCATAATATTAGTGTAGACTAACAAACTACAGACCTAGATATTAGTAAATTGAAAATGTTTACAACATTTAATGGCGTCTGATGAGATAATATCCAAAACATGAGCAAACTTCGTTTGTATGCAGAGAGTTCAAGCGTCCCCTAGCAGTACACTCCTCATAAAGATTCTAAGGAAGTATGAAAAAGAACACGGCCGTATCGCAAGAAAACAGATAATGCTGTTAAGTAGATACATAGATAGATAGATAGATAGTTTAACACTTTATTGTACACCAAAAAATAATAATAAAAAACACAATAATACAAGGATTAACTAAATCAAATTATAGTACAATGGGCGGCCTTATCGCTGAAAGCGATTTCTTCCAGGCAACACACATACATACACACATACATTTTATACATTAATGCCAATAACATACATACATACATAGACACACGCCTTTTTCCCCGAAGGAGGGTAGACAGAGCCTCAATGGGCTTCTTTTCTAATTGGGTTGCACCGTCGTTGAATATAGATGTGACAAGTGTTGAGCTCATCGCCGCCATTGCTTCCTACGACTGACTCGGTTAACGCTTTCTTCTAGTAGGTAATAATACATTCTATAATATGCTAGCAGCCAGGACAAATCTTATACCAACGAATCTGATCAAAAAGTCCGGGTAATCCCTTAGTTGGATTTTACGAAATCCACGGGAGGAGATGGTAGGGTCTATTTTTAGGCCAGACACACCACAGACGCCAATAAAATATACATAATATATGACAATTAATGACAAATATGAATGGACAGACAGAATCAATACAATAAATTCGCAATTCGGCGCAAATGAAAAACTGAGAAGTAAAGGGAATTCCCCCTGAATTACTAAAATGCACAGTATAGTAGCCATGTTAGAAAATAAAGATATAAGTCTTTATTCAAGGCTATGAGGAATTCTTTAAACACCCCCATAGATAATGTCAGTGAAACTCACTAAATATAATGTGTTGCCACCTTAGAAATCAAAAAGCGCTAAATTATCCACTTGGCGCTAATTGTTAGGCTCATCAAAACGCGCTAGAACTAGCGCAAAATGGCAGCACTGCCAAGCTCAAGCCCATTCGTCGTGGCATTTTATATGGAGGATTATGCCCAGCATTTGAAGTCCTTAGGCTGATGATGATGACGATATATTAGCTTTAACTAATAACCATTTTGTGTGTAAATAATATGGTAAATTGTCATAATGTCTTTCGAAAAGTTACTAAGCAGATATTCCTCTTTTATTTGAGGTGTCGTTTGTTTCAGAAACACCCTAACCGCATTCTCGTGGGTTTCAAATATTGGGTTCAATAGGTTCAGTATGAAAACCCACCCCATTTCAACACTATCCAGGCGCAAGCTAATACAATACAAAACAACCAATCATTCGTCCTCTATATTAATTAAAACACTCGCGTGCACAGAAACAATACGCGTATATTTACGTAATAAAGAATCAATAAGACTAAAACCATGTTAAATAAACATTGGACGCAAAGACAAGAAACGAATCCGACAATTTATGGTCCCGTGTATTATAGAGCTAGAGACTGGTAGAGGGGCTGAGTTTTATATTTTTTCATCTAATAATCATCGTTTTCACTTCTAGCAGTGGATAGTCATAAAGGCGCCTTAGCCTGCCAGTTACGTTTAATTTTTAAGTTTTATTTTTAGTAAACTGTGTTTTGCTTTAATAAGTTACTTATTAGTTAATTTATTAGTTTTTTACAAACCTACCTTGGTTTACGCGGTTACAACAAAATAATGAACTATGTAATGAACCTTTTTTTAATTAATAAACGTATCTATCTATCTATCTGAGTAATTTATTTTATAATTAATAAAGACCCTTTTAAAAACAAAACAAAAACAAAGTTGATATACAATTATTGGGGTTGAGAGCGCAAATAGGAACAAAACTGAAAAAAACACATACATTGGCGTCGGATCTGAGAAGCATTCTCTAAAGCGTATATATCTTCGAATCATCAATCCTGTTCATCAATCGTTAATCTTCTAAAATATTCTATGCTGCACTAGTGCGGGAACTTTATGTTCTTCCTCACATATAAAGCAAGTTTGTTGTTATTCTATAAACTCCTAGCTCTACACAAAAAAGCCTAATTTTATTAGGGACGCACCCAAAGTAGAAAAAGGCGCGAATCACACGCGATATAAAAAATGGCGGAGTGCGATTTGAATGCGTGAATTATTGTCTTTTAAGGAGAAATAATACACCTTCGAAAAATAATATGAACCCACCCACATATAATGGGTTTTGATAAATTGAGTACGGTTCTTTTGTTATCGCGAGTGGTTTATATCAATTTATTAGCCGACTGCATAAGACGTGAGGGTGTGATTCTTCAAAGTTTCAGTGTGTATAGAACATTAATTTTGTACCAATCAATAATATTATTTGCACCAGCCATTCTCTGCACTTTATCGAATGTAACCTTTTTCTACCACAAGTCACAACACACAATTCCAACAAAAACTCTACTTACCGTTTTTGCATATCCTTGGTGGTGAGACTGTTCAGTCCCAGCTCACTGCGTGGCTTGATTGACACCATTAGAACATTATTACTGGTAATGAGCAAACGGAGGAAGATTGGTCAGTAAAAAAATATCATTGGCAGGTGAAGGTAATGACGTTATATGCTGGATACACTGCAGCAAACGCAGGAAACCTGTTGAAAACACAAATCTGCTTCAGTTACCAACAGCTGAGATTGTGGACATACAAAGGTATATCAATGTCAAAAAAAAAGTTGTTCCACTTCTTGTTAAGTTTACCAAAAAAAATTAGTCTGACAATATAGTACACAGCTGATAAAAAAGGCTCGTATAGTTTGTCTTAAAAATAAATTTGTTAATTTAATTCCAGGGTCGTGGTCCAACTTATTCTGTGCAACCAGTTTCACAATAATGCAGTCTTAGTCAGCGTTGGCGATGTGATACCTACCTATTTTTAATTTATAACGGTACTTTTGTTTGGTACATTCATGACGATGACGTCAGAGCTTGGACCGAGCTCCGATTGTCGTTTCGCATAATATGGCAGATAGCCTATTTTGCATTTTATTTTATAAAATTTCGTTAAAATCTTGCTTTGAATATGAAATCAGAAAAAAAAACTTTTACTTTTTTCATTTTAGAATCAAAAATGTCACTGGTATTTTGTTACTGTCATCGTGAATATTGACGACCGCGCGATGCGTTTGTAGGAACTCCTACAAACGCATCGCGCGGTCGTCAATATTTCAAAAATGGTAGGTTTCAACTGAAACCTACCATTTTTGAAAGAAACGTCGTCATTTTGATTTTATTACATTTTAATGTGATTTTTCGAGTTATTTCGTGTAATTTTAGTGGCATTTTAACCGGTGTAACTTGGATAAATGGCACATGTGTGATGTAGTGAAATTTAAGTGTATTGCGAGCGAGTCTTTTCGAAATGGTGGATATTTTCCTGTAAAAACTCAGTTTTTAAGCCACCATTTAAACTGGGTTAGGACTTGACGGAGACTCTTGACAACTTGACTATAATAATTATATAACTTGACATTGGCTAAATTGTTGCAAATAATGCACAGAAGCCATTACCTAAGCTAAGAATAAATAAATAAATAAATAAATAATGCTAATAATGCAGTTAACACAACATTATCTAGCCCCAAGCTAAGCAGAGATTGTGTTATGGGTACTAGATAACTGATATACTTAATACACTATATATAACATAGATAGATATTTTTTATTATACATAGAAAATACCCAGAACACCCTGAACAAATATCTGCATATCGCACAAATATTTGTTCCGAGGCGGGAATCGAACCCGCAACCTCCGGCGTCGCAGGCGAACGTTCGCCCGCCCCGCCACAGAGGTCGTCAAAGATGAAAGAAGATGCGTTTGTATGAGGTTTGGCAGATAATACAATTTCTTATGTTTACCACTCCGAGGCTCCGAATAGAAAGTTTTCTACATGTCTGTTTTTGACAGACATTTCCTTGAGAAACCTATACCAGTATTATGTTATCTGTACCTATACGAAAGTTAGAGACACCGTTTACTAATTAGTACGTACACGCTGATTGATAAGCCTTATCCTACAATGTAGGTTGCCACGCCGCAATTAATTCAAGTTTTCCAATCAATGGCTTTCAATCAATGCAAATCTTGTATTACCATAGATGTAGTCACGATTGCTAGCTAATGTAACGCTTTTGTGGTTGGATTCGTCGTAAAAGATGGCTAAAACTGGCCAAATCGTTCTATCATCAATCATTGAAATGAGCCTCTGTTTATTGTATACCTCAATGATGTTTTTAGGATTCCGTATCCAAAGGGTCTTAACGGAGCCCTTATTGCTCTCGATTATCCGTCCGTCCGTCCCTCTGTCACTAGGGACTAGCGGCTAAACCGTTGAAGTTACGGTTTTTATATTTTCACTGGTGTCGATTCTGTGCAGCATTCTCTAATTTTAAACCGCGTTAAAGTTGTCGCGCGCCCTTTCTAATAGACTGAAATAAAAGAGACCGCGATAATTTTAATGCGGTTTAAAATTAGAGAATGCTGCACAGAATCGACACCACTATTTATGTATCTTAGTGACCCAAAGCCATCGAGCAACACGGAACAGAGATCTGCAATGCTCTAAGCCCAAAGCCAAATACTTTTTTTTTCATGTACTTCACAGTGTAAACAAGGCGTGTTAAAAATACTGTCTTACCCCAGCATACCTATTATTATATCACATTTTAGAGGTCATTAAGAGTTGAGTAAGACTGTATTAATTTTTTCAAAAGTAATGGAAAACATAGTCATGTATACTTAACATAAATTACGAATACAATCTATAGCAAAATATGTTCTTTGTTTTCTCTTCGCGATTTATTAGGCCTAGTAACGGACTTATGAGTGAGCTTTAGGTAAAAAACTGGCTACATCTGTCTAAAATATGCAAAGCTGGCTACAGAGATTTCATAGTAATGATGTGGAGTCCATATTTAGAGGGGGTGTGTCCAAATCTGCATATGCACGTATCTGCGATCAACTGCTCAACGGGTGCAGGCCAATCAACTGATCGGATCTTAATGAATGCGCAGGGATCAGCAACATTTTGTTATGTAGGTCAAGGTCCTGTGTAGTTTGTAACTTGTGCTATTATTACATAGTCAGTATTTTTAGAATATCATAAAATCAAACAGTAAAGTAATCGAAATGAAGTAGTCCGGAATATCGAATTGGAATCGGAAATGACGAGATTTGTAGAAGAACCTAGATCACCGACATAGCTCTCAGAATTAGCAAGTTGAAGTGGAATGGGCAGACCATATTACTGATAGCCGTTGGGGAATAAAGGTTCTCGAGTGGCGACCACAAACCAGACGACGAAGAGGGTAGGCCAAATCGTCTCGATGAAACAAATACATTATAAAGCTCGCGGTAACACAGTGGATGGAGGCGGTTCAAAATCGTTCGTCATCGCATTCTATGGAAGAAGTCTATGTCCAGCAGTTGACATCTTCGGACTGATGATGATGAAGGTTTGTCGGAAAAAGTTTGCATGTATAAAATCTTTACTTAAGTTTCACTAACAAAGTCTCTATTTTAACATTATTCATACAAATAACTTTAGTGAAAGGTGGAAATATTTACATGGTTGTGGCAAGTCATGACTACAAGTTGTAACCCACTATTAGTATTTATCAGTCAAGAGATCAGACTAAACAACAACTTGTCTATGCTAAATTATTTCAACAGATTAGTCTAGAAGTGACTAAAACACTGTTAAGTATAACATTTATACAGCTTATAGCACCGACAATCGTCTAGATATGTTAAACGCTCCTGCCACATGTGTAATTTACACAAGCATACTTTGTAATAAAATAGAATGGTAATTTCACTATAAATATCTTAATAAACGCAAAATGTCTTATATGCAAATGAGGTTCTAGTCGAATAATGCAGCAAAACGATCGATTTGTACGACAAATATATGAAACTCCTAGCTTATTACGTCAACCGACTTTATGTGCTTCAAATCGTTCTGTAATTCCAACATTCTATTAAACTATCGGTAATAATATCTGTGTGATAAAATGAACTGGTGCGCTGGATACTAAGTTCCACTTATGTGACCACAATAACGCTTTCGCGTATCTGAATTGCTAATAAAGGGAGGGGAATGTGTGTCGGGTGCGCAAGAGTGGCTTATTAGCGGGCGACAGTGGCGCCGTGAACAATTGCGGCGCTCGGATGAATTATACCTGCAGCGGGTCACCGAAGGTTGACGATCAGTGCATCGCACCTGTCAAACCTCGTTCTAAGCTGATTTCATTTAATAATTGGCTTCAACAGCTATTACTTATTCAATTGTGGCTATTAACAGCCAGAGCTGACATAATAGATTAATAAATTGAGCTTCCTGCAGCGGAAAAGACGAATTTATCGACACATTGCACCAATAATTGTAACTGAATCTTACAATCAATCTTAAAATAATCTCTGCTCTAACCGGTCTCTGCTCGAGACGAAACACTGACTCCATTGAGCGTCTTGTCGTACAAGGACGAGTAGAGGGCACCAAACCGCGCGGAAGGTCGCCCATGCGTTGGACCGACTAGATCAAGTCTGCAGTGGGTGGCAACCTGTATGAATGCACAAGGATGTCCACGAATAGGCATAAATGGCGAGATATCGTGAGGCGAGCAACATCAGCCCCTAATAATAGTACAACATGACGACCACGCCTGCTCTGTCAAGAGTGCAACGACTGAGAAGAAGAACCGGTAGTAAACCAACTATTCGGAAGGCAAGAGAAAACGTAAGCAACATTACCCAATTCCTTTGATGGCATGAAATACTAGAAATTAATAATGAATAATATTAATAATAAATAATATGAATAATATATAATAACTTTTATCATATCATACACACCTTTTTATCTATTGAATTATTGAAAACAAAACCAAAATGTTGCGCATCTCTGACTAAGGAAGCTCTAGTATTATCGACGTATTTTCTACATGCACTGATATACGAACATACCTAAATAATAAACACAGTAAACCATACATCCAGTAATTATTCTAACGTATAGATTCGAAACTCCCCAACTAGAAAGAAAATACAGTCCTATCAAGACTTAGCAGAGAAACTTTGATTTAGAATGTAAGGGCATTGTCAGCACGGGGTTGTAGAGAAGTTTCGTATCTATGTGGGTAGGAAACTATGGTAAGACACAGGTTACACAGTAGCTTCAGATCGCAGTCTCCATACATCCAGAATCCAGTTTATATGCAGATAAATGACGGAGATTACACGCCGCGGGATGAGATGTGTCAGGGCTAGTTTATTCTAACGCGTCTGGATTCAATAGATTAAAACGGTACTTGGGAATTACATTTATGATAAAATTACATACATACACGACTATTTCCCCGAAGGGTAAGTAGAGCCTCAATGGGCCTCTATTCACCGTGGGTTGCACCATCGTGGGAATTTAGACGTGACAAGTGGTGAGCTCATCGACGCCATTGCTTCTCACGAATGACTCGGCTAACTAAGAATAGCTAAAAATAGTATTGGCGATATTCGTTTCGGTAGAAGATTTGTCCTAAAGACAAATTATATCATACTCTGATCTAGTGCCGATGTCATAAATGTCACAATTGTCACTCAACTGGCAACACAACACGGAAATGTAACTGTAATAAAATGTGATTGAAACTTGAACGAATCAAAGTTTTTCTGAGAGTTTTAGCTTAAGACGCGTCTCTTTCACTCTTTCCAATTATATAAAACACTGTCCTACTCTAATATCACCCTGAATCGAAAGTAGACTATATAATAACTGTTTTTATGAAGGAGCCGAATACCAAATTTCAGTCAATTCACAATACAGTCTCGATTCGGTCTACTTTGAGTGAGGATTTAAAATAAATATCAGAAATGGTCTCTGGCTGCTAGCTTATATAAGAGTGTGTTATTACTTGAAGAAAGCGTTAGCCAAGTTAGTCATGGGTAAGCAATGGCAGCAATGAACTCACCACTTGTCACGTCTATATCACTGTGATTGTTCAACCCACCATAAAACATAACATCCAACAAAACATCCAACAGTAACATACATTGTCCTGATCCTACAGTAGGATTCCCTGTGTCGTGGGCATCAGGAACTACGAGTACATGGTACCACAACACCCAAACTCGGGACAAACATTTACAGAACATATAAGCTTTTGTCCCGCAACTAGAATGAGGGGTTTTGACGGCCGTTTCACATCATGCCTTGTAAATAGATGGCGCCAGCTCTGTACTTAACTGTCAAAATAAAGTGAGATGTCAAAGTCAACAACGTAGTCATATATTTTCGTGGTATTTTGTTATTATCACACAAAAGCACAGACAATGCATTTGTTAATTTTGGCAACCACATTTGAGTCAGCGCCATCTATCGAGCCAAATAGAACTACTTTTTTTTTATTCGAAAATGAAATGCCTTCATTTCACTCGCAACTTCTCTCTCGCATCTCAGCCGAATACATATAATACAAATCTATACAAGATGCTTGTAAAGAAAAGAGACAGAGCCTATTGTTTTGTCCCTTATCGCCTTTTTACAAGGTTCAGCACTTCATTTGCTAAATAAATACTATACCTTTTTACCTTGATTTTCAGTCCCTTACAGCGACACGCTGAGCAATATTATATACCTCTATTCTCTGTCTACAGAATCAAGTCACAGACTGGATATCGTTGGTGTGTTGCATCCTATTTTGACACCGATTAATTGTGGCCATTTTAACATGGCATCTACCCATGGCATCTCCCTGATATGTCTATGGTTGTAATGCTGGTCACCATCTTACTCCCCACGATCTTCTAAAGACTGTTATTATCATAAGGCTGTAGAAGTCAACTGCAAGGTGTAGGCCTTCCTCAAAGAATGTCACAACAACCAGTCTTGAGCTGCCTCCATCCACTGACATCCCGCAATCATTAAAACGTTCAGCCATTGGCTAATAAAATAAAATTTAAAAATTTGATTAAATTATTATACTATGGAACACCTATATCGTACACGTGCTACAGATGTATGCAAGTAAGTGTTAAGTTTACTCCCTAACACCCTATTTGTAATAACTAGATAATCCAATCACATTCATATACATTTGATATAGTTCTAGCCATTAAACGTTTTGTTTATGGCGTCGACTGCCGTTATCTGTAACATCTGACTACCGACATGTGTAATTAACAGGCTACATGCTAGGGTCCTACTGCCTAAGAAGGAGTTTGCAACAAAGTTTCGAATTGTAGATTAGATTTTTAACTGAGTAGGTCAAGTACAATGTTCAGATTAAAACATAACCTCTAACTTTTAGCTAGATTTGATTGTTTTTCAATAAGGTGCATATGGCTCATAAGGTGGTGGGATGGTTCCGCAAAATATCAGCTTGCTGCTTTGGACTCAATAGATCGCCGTGCTATGACGAGGCACTGGTTGCGAAAAGGTTGCAGAGCTTAGAACATCGTCGAAGAGTTGCGTGTTTGTGTATCTTCTACCGCATACATTTCGGTGAGTGTGCTCAGGAGCTGCACGATTGAATCCCCTCGTCTCCATTCCGCCACCTGACTACCAGACGTGGAGAGGTGTTTCACCCTTTTGCTGTTGACATACCACCGTCGCGTACAAACCGTTTCTCGAGCTCTTTCATCATGCGGACAGCAAAGGCCTGGAACTCTCTTCCTGCTTCTTTATTCCCTTTATCATACAACTTTGGCATCTTCAAACGAAGAGTTAATAGGCATATTCTAGGCGAGCGTGCTTAAATAGGCCTCATCGTCGCTTCCCAGCATGTGAGATGTAGACAAACGCAAGCCTATTTAGATTTAAAAAAAATGGGTCAAAAGATTTTTTCTATTAAAGTAACTATTCTATTCTATTTTACAATTAAACCGAAGGCATTTTGTTTACGTTTGAAATGAGGGTTTTGATGTAAAATTTTATTTTCATCCCATCTATTCGAAAAGGACGACTGGGTTCGCCTTTAAGTGCACCCAACGGTGGTGTTTTCTATGAGAAAGTTTTAGCGGGCAGTAATGAGTTTTGTGGTGCACTTATTAAGTTCCTAATTCAAAAAGTGCGCGGCAAAGATAATTGCGGCGCACTTATTGAATTTGGAACCAGCGCCAAATAATTCGAACGCAAATATTGTTTGAATAAATACTGGCTGGTACGACGGCCCAAAACCCAAAACAAAAAACGCAAAACACACAAAAAACACAAAACACAAAAAAAAACACAAAAACACAAAAAAACACAAAACACAAAAACACAAAAAAAAACACAATACACACAAAAAACACAAAACACAAAACACAAAAAAAACACAAAAACACAAAAAAAACACAAAAAACACAAAACACAAAAAAAACAAAAACACAAAAAAAAAAAAAAAACAACACAAAAAAAACAATACTAAAAACACAAAAAAAGCACAATACACACAAAAAACACAAAACACAAAAAAAAACAAAAAAACACAAAAAAGCACAAAACACAAAAAACAAAAAACACAAAAAAACACCTAAAAAAAAAACACAAACACAACAAAAAAAACACAAAACACAAAAAAACAACCATTTGTTTTATTAAATAATAATATTACAATAACATATGAGGCGCCTTTTATTTTCTCATTGGGTGATGAAAAGCAGAGTGTATCTCACGGGCGCAACATATATTTTTGGCTCGGGCGACGTACTTTGAATCCCTCGCTACGTTCAGGATTCTAGAGTAGGATCTCTCACTTCGCTCTGGATTCAAAAAAGCGCCCTCGCCGTAAAAATATTATGTTGCTCCCTTATGATACAATCTACTATATATTAGTACATTGTATGAAATATTCAATTAAAATAACAGTCGAGAGGCGCATGGCGTTTTTTTTAATGCAGATTTCTGTTTGGGGTTGGCGCAGACCTACTAGTGGGCTTCAATATACCCCCTCGTAGGAAATCTAGCCATTATTTAACATAGAGAATGCGGATTTAAATACAATTTTTTATTGTGAATTTTAGCGTGAATAGACGCGTCTCTCTTCACTCTGTTGTATCTGTGATCAAAGCTTTCCAATGATATTATATGACACTACCTTACCCTAACCTATGGTCGCCATAAATAGACAGTACAGGTCCACCAACTTATCTGTAGAATGAAATGTATGTTTTTTCTATCATCTACATACATTTCATTCTACAGATAAGTAGTTGGTGGATCTGTAAACAATATTGTAGCAGAAAACCAAATTTTAGCCAATTCTCAATTCAATCAACATTCAGTGTGGTTCTAAAATACTTCCTGGTTGGCTATTTTTGGGATAAAACTCTTAGTATATCCCATTAATGTGGGTTACCAACTATGTATATTGACTTGTCATCGAATGTGGCAATTAGTGGGCGCATTTGGTCTTTTTAACAATTGTGCCTACTATAATTGTACTGTATTTAGTAGTAGTAGAGCTTTTTTGTGAAAGAGTTCGTCCGGGGCAGTACTACGACCATACCTATTTCTGCCACAAAGCAGTAGTGCTCGCATTGCTGTGTTCCGGCTTGAAGGGTAAGTGTGCCGGTGAAATTACAGGCACATGAGACTTTTCATCTTTATGTCTCAGGGTGGCGGGCGCAGTGCAATGCCACATAGGGCGCATCCTAGGTGGATGTGACCTATGCGGTAATGCACTGTTCATAGGCAGGGGTTACCGCTTAACATCAGGTGGGCCATCTGCTTGTTCCGTCATTCAGTAGTATAAAAAACAAATAAAAAAATATTGGGATAACACCCAAGTATATCCCATAAATGTGAGTTACCAACTATGTATATTGACTTGCCATCCAATGTGACAATTAGTGGGCGCATTTGGTCTTTGTAGCAATTGTGCCTACTATCTCCGAGTCTGTTAGTCTGCCATCATGCGTTGAATTTCAGTGTACCCCTCCTCGTTCTAATTAGGTGTACGCCATCCAGGCCATCGGCTTCTGATCGGCGGCGGATCCTATCGCAGTACTTTACCCGTCATGATGTATCATGTGGAAATTATTTATGCTTAATTACCTGCGCTCTGCTTTCAAAGAAGCGGGGACCGGGATATGACGGCCGTTATATAGGAAAAATATAATAATAATATAGCCTTTTTATTTCCTTAACTAACTATTTACATAAATGTTTATAGGTATTACAATTAGTAGACATTTTTTGAATATAGCTAAGGCCCCTTTCGGGTATAGGCCTCCTCCATTTTTTTCCAAGTTATTCTGTCTCCAGCTTTCTCTACCCAATTCTGTCCTGCGACTTTTCTTATTTCGTCGGCCAGGGAAAATATAGCACAAGATAAAGTTTGGTTCAAAAGTTATAGGGGTTTTCGTAATAATTATACTTTTGACAATGAATGGGTACTTTGATGACCGTTTTGATAAGTTTGTGAAATGTTAACATAAAAAACTGAAATTAATTTTATAATATAAAAAAACTTAATGAAACTTCTGTTGTGCTATGATATAATGATTGCCATCGAACTATAGGATTGGTAGATAACGATCACAGTAATAGAATAATATAAAAAAACTTAATAAAACTTCTGTTGTGCTATTATATAATGATTGCCATCGAACTATAGGATTGGTAGATAACGATGACAGTAATAGAATAATATAAAAAAACTTAATAAAACTTCTGTTGTGCTATTATATAATGATTGCCATCGAACTATAGGATTGGTAGATAACGATGACAGTAATAGAATAATATAAAAGAACTTAATGAAACTTCTGTTGTGCTATTATATAATGATTGCCATCGAACTATAGGATTGGTAGATAACGATGACAGTAATAGAATAATATAAAAAAACTTAATGAAACTTCTGTTGTGCTATTATATAATGATTGCCATCGAACTATAGGATTGGTAGATAACGATGACAGTAATAGAATAATATAAAAAAACTTAATGAAACTTCTGTTGTGCTATTATATAATGATTGCCATCGAACTATAGGATTGGTAGATAACGATGACAGTAATAGAATAATATAAAAAAACTTAATGAAACTTCTGTTGTGCTATTATATAATGATTGCCATCGAACTATAGGATTGGTAGATAACGATGACAGTAATAGAATAATATAAAAAAACTTAATGAAACTTCTGTTGTGCTATTATATAATGATTGCCATTGAACTATAGGATTGGTAGATAACGATGACAGTAATAGAATAATATAAAAAAACTTAATGAAACTTCTGTTGTGCTATTATATAATGATTGCCATTGAACTATAGGATTGGTAGATAACGATGACAGTAATAGAATAATATAAAAAAACTTAATTAAACTTCTGTTGTGCTATTATATAATGATTGCCATTGAACTATAGGATTGGTAGATAACGATGACAGTAATAGAATAATATAAAAAAACTTAATGAAACTTCTGTTGTGCTATTATATAATGATTGCCATTGAACTATAGGATTGGTAAATAACGATGACAGTAATAGAATAATATAAAAAAACTTAATGAAACTTCTGTTGTGCTATTATATAATGATTGCCATTGAACTATAGGATTGGTAGATAACGATGACAGTAATAGAATAATATAAAAAAACTTAATTAAACTTCTGTTGTGCTATTATATAATGATTGCCATTGAACTATAGGATTGGTAGATAACGATGACAGTAATAGAATAATATAAAAAAACTTAATGAAACTTCTGTTGTGCTATTATATAATGATTGCCATTGAACTATAGGATTGGTAAATAATGATGACAGTAATAGAATAATTCTTTTCGAAAAAAACCGACTGCAATTTTCCCCCAATACAAGATTTTATAATGTTAGTGATCGAAACCGTGTGCTGATCACAATAGGCCTAAACACGGCCAGTCTACTATTATCCATCGAGGAGTTCCGTTGTTCAGCTTCTGTCTCTATCATCATATCAGCTCGCTGTTACCAACGTATTGTCATCGGAACTATTTTATTTTTTGTTTGGAGATTTTGCTATTTATTGTTCGTCAGTACAATAATATAATATTAAGAAAGTGCCGGCATACACGGCTGCACGGTCCTAAACAGCAGATGAACACCCAGACCCGGAAGAAATATTTGCGGATAATGCAAATATTTGTCTCACTGCGGGAATCGAACTCGCACCTTTCGCGTCTCAGTCTACTCACCCACCACGTCGGTTGTTATTTCTGTCATTCGTATTTTTTTATTAGTATTTTATTTGTATTATTTTATTCATTGTTATTATTATTCGTATTTTGTTTGGTTTTTTCGTAGATCTCACAGTAAATAAACTTCGGATCAGCGCTCACAAAGGGTCCGAAACAAATGAGAAAAATAATTATTTAACTAAATAATTCTGTCAATTGCTGCTTGATTGACACATTTGAATGACTAGAGTGTGAACCGGCAGTGTAGCGAACTCATTAGTCATCGTTCGAATTTTCAAAGGTTCCATATTTTGGCATTCATAGTGCATGGACTGCTAATTCCATCGTACAGATATTAGAAAGTCTTTGGGTTTTGCTCAGATTTTGCGATTTATGAAATAATTTGGCTTAATTCAGACGCAGTTCGACGATATTAGTCAAATAAAATTGTGTAAACTAGTTGACAAGTATTTGTGTTGTAAGCTCACGCGCACATTCGCAATTAGCTGCGCAGGCGCCGATACAAGCAACCAATTTGTTTTGTAACATTCCCTTTTAACTATACGCATACAAACCGTGTATTGTTTCGTTTGCACTTTCACGTTTAAGTTGTAACTACGAAGCTTTAAGTATGGAACGGCCATTAGTTACTAGCTTTCGAAATGTTCACTATACAGGTAAGTAGACTATATTATTCACTATCGATCAAGAAGGTACGTAGATGTAGCCATAACAGAATAATATCCAAAGCCTAATTCTCGCATATATAAGACGAATGTTAAAATGTTAGAGACGTTGCGTTACATGCTTACTCAGTAACAGTAAAGGTTACAAACTTGATGTTAATACAGTAACTACTTGAGGATGTAATCTAGATACACGATTGGTGAAACTTTTCTTGATAGCTTTATTTTTTCGTAATTGGCCCTCCTTAAACCCGTTTCAGGTACCTCTTTCGAATAGAGAAAATTTTGTTTGTTTGTTAGTATTAGTAATGTGATTACTAATCACATTACTTAGATTAATTATAGATAATTTATTTTATATATTTGCTAATTTAGAAGCAAACCGAACTTTTATCATTTGTCGCTTACGTCAGTTACTTCCTAGCGGCAAAAATCTATACCTCTTCTCCTCCCGGGTTCAAGTCAGTAATAGAGCTGTCACTTTCATGTAGATATTGTTTACTTGCTAGACTCCGCCCATTCAATATTTTAACATATCGCCTTAAAAAAAGCAATAGGATCTGTGTGTTCGAGCCATAGATTTTTCGGAATTAGATTTTTTAGAATTCCCTTGCATCCGTTGCATCAACAATTTTGGCTACCAATTAGACATTACTGACGTTTAAAACGTCAAAAAACTCGAAATTAAAGTCAGTCCGGATAATGCTTCAATCTAGTGTCTAACGTTATTCTAAATGGTATTCTACTCAACTGACACTACAACACGGAAATGTTATTATACGGTCATTTACGTGTTTGCGGTATCTATCTTGATATATGGTCTATGGGGGAGGGTTGTGTCCAGCTATGGACATCCATAGGCTTTTTTTATCCTACTTGGAATGACGCAGATGCAGAACAAGCAGATGGCCCACCTGATGTTAAGCTGTAACCTCTGCCTATGAACAGTGCATTACCTCATAGGTCACGTCCACATAGAACGCACCCTATGTGGCATTGCACTGCGCCCGCCACCCTGAGACATAAAAATGAAACGTCTTAAGTGCCTGTAATTTCACCGGCACCGTTACCCTTCAAACCGGAACACAGCAATGCGAGCACTACTGCTTTGCGGCAGAAATAGGTATGGTGGTAGTACTTCAACGGACGAACTCTTTCACAAAAAAGCTCTACTACTACTAAATCTAACGTCACAAATGGTATTCTGTGATTTTAATCCTGTGAAATGTGATTTTACGGTAATTTACGTGTTTGCGGTGTCTATCTTGATATATAGTCTATGGGGGAGACTTGTGTCCAGCTATGGACGTTTTTTAGAATGATGATGATGATGATGATGTAGTATTTTAATATAGCAGTTTCCTCAGAACATTCCACCTGTCCATCGCGGAACCCTTGTGCAACCTCACTCCACATGTCCACTTATCTAAGCACAAGCGGTCACGACTTCGCCAGATCAGCCGATTGCTGCTTTTGCATAAAACCTTAGATTTAAACAGGAACACGAAGATACGGCATGGCTCTTAACCAGAGCAACCACAAGCTAATTTTATAAAAAAATGGCCAAGTGCGAATTGGACTCGCGCACGAAGGGTTCCGTACCATTATCTATAAAAAAGGCAAAAAACTCACGTATTTGGGAGCCCACTTAAATATTTATTTTATTCTGTTTTTTAGTATTTGTTGTTACAGTGGCAACAGAAATAAATGATTTGTGAAAATCTCAACTGTAAAACTATTACGGTTCATGAGATACAGCCTGACAGACAGCCAGACGGACAGCGGGAGCCTTAGTAATAAACAACCCTAAAGTTGTTTTTAAAGTTTTAGGAACCCTAAAAATTTAAAAACCACCTTCTATTTTCTGGATTATCTTGGAAACGGCTGCATCAAACAAATTAAAGATTTATAGTTTTTTCTTTTTTGAGATTTTTGATTTTTGGTTTTATTTTATTTATAACTTAAGTGTCTAAATTATGTTTTTGTAACTGTTATTGTATGTTTTTGGTTGTTATTTTTTATTTATTTTCTGTTTTTTTTCCTACTGTTTCCTGTTTGTTTCCTGTGTCTAGCATTCTGTTTGTTCTGTTTGTTTTTTTTTGTTTGTGCCAAATAAATGTTTTTCATTTCATTTCATTTCAAAGAACAAAGAACGAAGTTAAAAACTCTGTAAAAATCATTGCAGTATATTCATAATATAATATAACATAACACCCAACAGTCGCATGCATATTCTCAATCCCACACTAGGATTCCTTGTGTCGTGGGTACGAGTATAGGTACTATATGGTACCATTCCATCCAGACCAGGAACAAAATTTGGAGATCATACAAACATTTGTCCCACGGCGGGAATCGAACCCGCAACCCAGCCGCGCCTCAGCCGGCTAGTCGCCCGATGCGCTACAGAGGTCGTTGCTAAACTAATGATATTAGTCTTAGATTAGCTAATGATATTGGGTTAGGTCTCCTAGCTTCCGCAAAATCACTTATCGCTATTTCATGAAATGTTGATGCGGAATGATGGTAAGCAAAAAAAACCGGCCAAGTGCGACTCGGACTTGCGCACCGAGGGTTCCGTACAAACCTGTACGGATATAAGTTATGATATTTTTATTGTTAAATGAAATCGTCACGAGGAAAGGGGTAGTCAGTTTAAAATTATTAAAAATATTTTGACTATATGATGTAACTAAAAATTTATGCTTTTCGCAATTTTTCCTTTATCCGTGCTATAAGACGTTGCTTCGTACCAAATTTCAAGATTCTGAGTTCACGGGAAGTACCTGTAGGTTTTAATTCCCTTGCGAGCGTCGAAAATTTGCAGCATAAACGGCTGTATATTTTGATTACGTTGGCTTAGAAATTTGATTTTTACACAGCTCCAAGGGACAGTAGACTTGCGTATTTGATATAAATTCCAGCTTGATACCTCCACGCGTTCTTGAGAAAAAGGGTCTTGACTGACAGACGGACAACAAAGTGATCCTATAATGGTTCCAGGTTCCGTACCTCAAACACAATACAATTTTACTTCCGTGTCACTAAAAAACTTTACACCTGCAAAGACTGCACTTGGTACCTGTAGAGACTACGGCTGAGATAAATAGATGATACTTAGTACATACAACTGCTTGGCATTGTCTCTATCCCTCTCTAGCACACGTGGTTTGACAAGTGTGTGAAAGTGACAGGGATAATGCTAAGTACCAAGGGCTAGAGAATTAAAAAATAGGTATTTATAAAATGTATTGCTGTCGCGCAGACCTCAAGCCTCCCCCCGCAGAGCGTGATAGAGACAACTGCAGCTTGGATCGACAATACCTATTAAAAGTACATAAAATCAACGATTCATAGTCCCCTGATTCCTTCTCCAAAACTTAACCAATTTACCTATTTTTTTGAATTAAAAATACATTTATTTACAGAAAGAATAATACAAGGTATGTACAAATTAAAAATAAAAGAAAGTTTTAGCCGTGTTCCTATTGTTTTTTTATATAATCTAGTCCAATTTGTTTTCAGGATGTTTGAACACAGCGGAAAATCTGACCATTTTTTTTGGTTTTTGATGTTTCATATCTCTTTTAATAATTAATTTATAAAAAAGGAAAGCATAGGGACATGCAAATGTGGCCATAGATTTTTTGGAAAAAAAATATTTCTCTATTGGCATTATCCATGGAGAAAACAGGGGACTACGTTTCTATGGGAAAACGGCCCTTGTGTTTCCTCTTAATACGTGCTAAGTAAGATCTAAATAGCAAATCTCAGCCTACGAAACTCGCAAACAACAGCTTACGATTTGAGTTCGTTGTAAAGACTGAATTTGACAAGTCCATTGGACCTGTCTTTCTGTGGCTACCACATGGCCAAACCACATCTCTCCCTGTTTAAGTCTAAGCACAAAACTTTTATTATTGTCGCATTATAACAATGTTATGCAACAAGGAGTCACGAGTTCCGTACGTGTCGATTGCGCACGCAGCCTTATCTAACGTGTGTTTGAGTTTATCATACGGTTTAAAATTATGGGGTCTAATGATATGGAATGTATGTTTTATGAGCAAGGCAAAGGTACGCAGGTTTGTATATTGTCACAAGTTTTTTAGGATTCAGTTCCTCAACAGAATAAAACCGAACTCTTTTAAGATTACTTTGTTGTCCGTCTACTAGAGAGACTGAGTGTCTGTCTATTTGCCTATCAAGACCGATTTTCTAAGGAACGGCTAAAAGCCTTAAATGTGTATACCAATTAGGCATAAATTATATAATGCCATATAGGCATAAATAGGCGACCTCTGTGGCGCGGCGGGCGAAGCTTGGCCTGCGACGCAGGAGGTTGCGGGTTCGATTCCCGCCTCGGAATAAATATTTGTGCGATCGCAGATATTTGTTCAGGGTGTTCTGGGTATTTTCTATGTATAATAAAAATATCTATCTATTTAATGTATTGTATTAAGTATATCAGTTATCTAGTACCCATAACACAAGCTCTGCTTAGCTTGGGGCTAGATAATGTTGTGTGAACTGTCCAGCATTATTTATTTATTTATTTATTATAAAGGTCTGTGAGCATAATTATATTAAATATTTATCACTTAAATATTTGATAGTGCATACAAATTTCGTCTTCAGCGTCATAGTGTTCTATGGCCGAACTGGTTAAGGCATTGCCGATCACAGGCATGGTTGCGGGTTCGAGTCCCGCTGGAACGGAATTTTTGGGTTACATTTAAAATTCATAATTATATTGCCGTAAAAAAACATGTCCTAACTCAATGCATTGAAAATAAATATTAAAAAAATAAAAATTTATTTTCGATTAAATGTCTAATTTTTGTATGGATATTGCGAAACCCTTCTGGTTATTTCCCAGTAACTTCATAATTATGAAATTTGGAGGTTTTGTGGCACAAATAAAGGGGAATGAGAAATTTTGTCTTTTTAACTCCTAGAATGGGAAGTGAAGTTTTTAGGAAGTGGCTGAAAATGCGTGTAGGGTAAGTAAGTATGCAGTGTAGGTTTCAGTTTTCAAATCATAATTTTCACTACGTAACTCTAAAAGTTTTCATCACAGGATATCTTATACTATTAAACGAGAAATTTTTATATATATATTTGTAATCACGTTCTCGAAACCGGCTCTAACGATTTCGATAAAATTTGCTATATGGTGGCGAAAAATCGATCTAGCTAGGTCTCATCTCTGGGCAAAAGCAATTAAAACCCATTTTTCCGAATTCAGGGCATTGATCTGCGTGGTCAGTTTTTGGATGGGTTACCACTTTTTAGGTGTATGTTTTTTAAACGCGTTTTTCCAAATGTAATTTAAACAATGATCTGCGAGGTCAGTGCCCTGTGACAGATTGCAGACAGACAGACGGATTATTACGAAATATATTATAATTTCAGTACAATTCAGTAAATAAAAGAGTCCTTCAGGGCAGGCAACGCATTGGCAATACCCCTGTTGTTGCAGATGTCAATAGGCGACGGTAACCGCTTACCATCAGGCGGGCCGTAAGCCAGTTTGTAGAGCCATTACATAAAAAAAAAAGTTCGCTGGTGTTTTTTTTTTTTTTTTTTTTTTTTATACTTCTTGTTTGACGGATCAAGCAAGACGCCCACCTGATGTTAAGCGGTAACCTCTGCCTATGAACAGTGCATTACCTCATAGGTCACGTCCACCTAGGACGCGCCCTATGTGACATTGCACTGCGCCCGCCACCCTGAGACATAAAGATGAAAAGTCTCATGTGCCTGTAATTTCACCGGCACCCTTACCCTTCAAACCGGAACACAGAAATGCGAGCACTACTGCTTTGCGGCAGAAATAGGTATGGTGGTAGTACTTCCCCGGACGAACTCTTTCACAAAAAAGCTCTACTACTACTAAAACAATATTGCTGCTAAAAATATCGCTTAAAAACCGCGCAAACTGTAAAACATATTGTAATGTACTCGTGCAGCGCACAATGCAGATAATCAGGTGTTACCTGGTACCCTATATCGCAACGGAAACTCCGCGGGACCAACTAGAGGGTGTTTCATACGATCAAGGGTATTATATTGCACCAATTTAAGAAGGTATGTTAAAATTTTGGAGTCGTTGCGTTCAATGGTCACTCACTAACAGTAAAGGTTACAAACTTGATGTTAATACAGTAATTACTTGAGGATGTAATCTAAATAAACCATAGACTAGAAACACGATTGGTGAAATTTTCCGCGATAGATTTATTTTTGAATTTGCCCTCCTAATGCCCGTTTTAGGTCTCTCCTTCGACTAGAGAAAATATTAAGCATATTTTTTTATACTATTCAGTAGGTAAACACATTACTTAGATTAATTATAGATAATTTATTTTTATATTTGCTACTTTAGAAGCAAAACGAAGCTTTACCATTTGTCGCTTACGTCCAGTTTTTTCCGAGCGGCAGAAATCTATACCTCACCTCTTCCCGGGTCCAAGTGAGCAATAGCGCTGTCACTGTCTTTCAGGTATTGTTTTCTTGCTAGATTCCGCCCATTCGGTATTTTGACACATCGCCTTAACTCGACTTTTTGTTGGATTTTTTGGCTTTTATTTGAATTTGTTTCCGCCGTTGTACTTACGAATTTATTTTCTTCGTCATCTTCAGACGAACCACTTTGATGATACCTATAAAATTCTTTAAGACCTGACATCTATATATTAGTTAAAAAAAAGGGAATCTTCGTTTTGAATGGTTCCCATGGCGTAGAATACCACAACGTCACGAATTAAAATCTATTGTTTTGTGTGGAACTTGTCATTGGGAATCGCTATCATGAAGAAACTATTACATAAATTTTAGTCACCTAATCATGACTATAAATTAGTAAACTTTGTTTGTATAGAGCAAGTGGTCAATTTTACATTTCGTCACAAGTCCGGGGAAGTACTACCGCCATACCTATTATAGTAGTAGTAGAACTCGCATTGCTGTGTTCTGGTTTGCAGGGTAAGGGTGCCCGTGAAATTACAGGCACATGAGACTTTTCATCTTTATGTCTCAGGGTGGCGGGCGCAGTGCAATGCCACATAGGGTGCGTTCTAGGAAGACGTGACCTATGAGGTGATGCACTGTTCATAGGCAGAGGTTACAGCTTAACATCAGGTGGGCCATCTGCTTGTTCCGTCATTCAAGTAGCATAAAAATAAAATAAGTTATATTCAGTTTTTAAGTGGTCATTCCGGTGAAAAGGGAATCTGTCCAACCAAGAATCTGTTCAAAACGGGATCCGTCCAACAAGGAATCTGGCGAAAAAGACCTTTTGGGTTCAACCCCTAAATGCTAAGCCAATTTTCTTGCTACTGCTAGCATCTTACAAAATATTCCATTCATAATTACATAATATTGGTTCGCCCCGAACTACAAATAGAACTATTTATATATTCTGTGCCGGAACTTAGAACTTGCATAGCTCAACGAATCCTTTACCGATTAAGCTGATAACCGAAATTCCCAGTTTTTGGATTGCCGATTGGATTAGCGGTTCGAAAAACGTCGAATATACATACATACATACATAGAGACATTCCTTTTTCCCCGAAAGGGTAGGCAGAGCCCCAAATGGGCCTCTTTTGGGCCGTGGGTTGCACCATCGTGGGAAATAGACGTGACAAGTGGTGTGCTGCCAGTACGTCCCACGACGACTCTGCTAACGCTTTCTTCCAGTAATAACACATTCCATAAATAAGTTAGTAGCCAGGACAAATCCTATACCAACGAATTTTACAAACAAGTCCGGGTAATCCCTTAGTCGGCTTCTACGACATCCACGGGAGGAGATTGAGGGGTCTATTCTTGGGCCGGACACACCACGGCTTACATACTCAACGTCGAATATACTCCCATTAAATGTAGATTCGCTTCGGTCGTTTAAAAGTCCCGCACTTGTGTTTTCATTGATAAAAGTGCACGGTCTAAATATAGCCCGCTGTATGTCCCGTACGGTACATTGTCCTTCAGTCCGTGGGCGCTACCGCTCGCCCACAGCCCGAACCTAATCACCGCGTATAACTGTATAGTGTGTTATCATATTAATGTTATCTAGGTATTGGCAGTCGGAGCATTCTGTAGTAGTACGTGAGGGTGAAATATTAAAAGAACGTTCTATTGCTGTTCGAGTATAGTTAGCAAGAAGACGTTCGAGAGTATTGGAAGTCGAGAGCTCGAATATGTCCTTTCGATACGAAACGAAATTTTCAACGGTCTTTTAGATAGCTCAATTGTTTAATTATTTAGATATATGCAGATATTTGTTCAGGGTGTTCTGGGTTTTTTTATACGTATAATAAAAAATATCTATTTATATTATATATTGTATTAAGTTTATCAGTTATCTAGTACCCATAACACAAGCTCTGCTTAGCTTGGGGCTAGATAATGTTGTGTGAACTTTCCTACATTATTTATTTAATTAGAATTTTTATTTTTATACATGCCTTACTTGTATAAGTTGTAAATAAAGATCTTTATAAAACAACATACTGTATTAGGTATCAAGTAAACCAACAAATGCAAATACTTGATTTGAGAGACGTAAATATGACTTACCGTCGAGTCGCACTGCAAAGCCAACATGCATGTCCGTCCGTATGTTTTGTTAACGAATTTATTATTTATGGGGCTCAAACCTCTTTGAAATGCTGATTATGAAAGCTTATCGTATTGAAATATGGGTTCCCTAAGCCACAGATAATATAATACTATCCTAAGCATAGGTTATTATATGGACTTTCAAGTGACATCAGAGAATGTTAGGGGGAATTTATTCTGAACTTGACCCAGTCCTTATCATCATCAGCAACCGCTAGACGGCCAGTGTCGGACGAGGCCAGATAATGCAATAGATTGGCCATAATAACCACATCCACCACGCTTGCCATGTGGATTGGTTTGTGATCGTAGATTTGTGTTGACTATGTACTCAGGCGGATGCTACTGCCTATCCCCTGGTGTAATCCTTTATTCAGCTTTTACGACATACATAGGAAGCGAAGGGTGGGAGGGGATTAGGGGACTATTTTTATTTTAGGCAGGACATTATCACGGCTAGATTTTTATTTTTTATTTTAGCGTAATTAAATGTCTGCTGAAGATTGATCAACAGCAGGTAAGTTTTGTGGAAGAATGACTGTCTGAACAAACAGCCGCCCATACAAATGCTGTTCCAGGCATGATATTTGACGAAGAAACAGTTATTGAAATTGAATCTCACTGATCTTGCATTAAAGCTGAAGCATACTATCGGACAAGACTAGTCGTGACTGGCAGTCGCGACTTATACAGTGTGCAGTCATGTGGGACGCCGTGTGCCAGATATTTGTCGGAAGTCCGCTCAAGGTCACTCATTTATGAAACTTATTTTAGTACGCACGCGTAGGTTTTTTTTTTTTTTTTTTTTTTAAATTTATTTATCATTTAAACTTACTATTACAACATATAACATAGATATAGCACTTTAAAAACCACAAAGGTTTGCAAACAAATAATGCTATAAGCGAGTCTTACTGAACCGTGACGTCTTAGGTCCGTCGTCGTCGTTAGCGTCTTAGGTGTGATGCTATTGGCCAGATTCAGCTTATGGTACAGAACATACACAAAAGACGTCGGACGCGGGCGAGTAGATGGTGCAGCGAAGGCGCGGTGCCACTTTAGCTTTAAAATTAAATAAAAAGTTTGATTCTATTTTGTTTAAATGATCAGTACACTAATATCTAAACCGGTGGTTTGTCAATAACTTTTAATTTTGTTTTTTTAATGATTTGAAAATCATATAAATTTATAAGGAACTGACGAACCAAGGGTCTAGATAATAGCCTACTTATCGTGTGTGCAGAATTTTCTCGAGTTTGATAATATTCAAAATAGTAGCAAAATATTAGCAAACTTCGCTGGCGTACAAAAGGGCTCAAGGGCCCTACGTGTAATCTCCTCTTATTAGATCCGGTGGGATGCAAAAGAAAGAGAGGCAGTGAGGCGTGGGCGTAGCTTCCTTTGACGCCCGTAACTTCACCCGCGACCGAAGCTTTTTGCGTATGTCCCGCGCTAGTCGCGACTGTCGGACGCGTCCAATAATATGTTCTGGCCTTTACTCACTGTTTATCTGCGACTCGTTTACACATTACAAGTGGCTAGCGCGAGTTACACAACACTATAAACGATGGAGTAGCTGGTCGCGTCGAGGTATCCTTGCTGATTAGTTAAGAGTGGCTTGGAAAAATATGGAGCAATTTTGAGCAACAATATTTTGTATGATAATAATAATATTCTTGTTCTTGATATAAGGAACTTGCTGTCACAAGGAACTTAAATGATAAGGAGGAAACAGCTACAGGTACACGAACCTGTACAAAAAAATTGAATTTCAATTTCATTACGATGCATAATAAGCCATTTCTTTAGGAATACCAGGTATCTTTCGCCCTGGTAGAAGGAAAGTATAGAAGTGCCGTGGGTAGGTGTCTGCCGTGGTGGGTCCGGGCTAAAAATTGATCCTTCCATGTCCCTCCCGTGGATGTCGTAAAAACCGACTAAGAGATTACACCACTGGAAACATCCAACTGAGTACTCAACACCAATACTAGGATCACCAAGCGCCTACCAAGCGCAAATCCTCCCATCGTAAACCGACACTGGACGTCTTAAGGCTGCTGAGGATGATGAGGTGTCTGCTAGAAAGCGGTACCTGGAGATTCCATCCTCCTTATATTACTTAAATAGTTCGTGGTAACAAAAATCTGACCAAACAAAGATATCTGATAGGACGACCTCTGTGGCGCGGCGGGCGAACGTTCGCCTGCGACGCAGGAGGTTGCGGGTTCGATTCCCGCCTCGGAACAAATATTTGTGCGATCCGCAGATATTTGTTCCGGGTGTTCTGGGTATTTTCTATGCATTATAAAAAATATCTATCTATGTAATATATTGTATTAAGTATATCCAGTTGTCTAGTACCCATAACACAAACTCTGCTTAGCTTGGGGCTAGATAATGTTGAATGAACTGTCCAGCAATATTTATTTATTTATTTATATTAATAGCACTACAAAAACATGACTTGCTAAGTTTTCTGTGTCTGTTTAACCAAATGTCGTAATGTAAACTGATGTAACTTTATTCCATTCTAGACAGCAGTGTCATAACCTGTCAGCCAGTGTCATAGCCTGTCAGCCAGTGTCAGTGACAGAGGTCGAACAGCACATTGTGTGGAGACACGCGTTCGTGAGCTATAACCTCAATCAAACATTGACTAACATTGTATTATACCTGATTGCTGGACACCTGCAAACGAGTAAATAAGTGGCATTACACACGAGGTAAGTACTAACTAATGTCGTGAGATCATTCCTAAGTGCATATTTCATCAAACGGTACAGCAAACGATCCGGATCACAGCGATCTAGGGTAGAAACCTTGATGCTATTAAGGGGTGCATTTTTATTAAATAGAGGTTTCCGGAACCCTGAGTATCGGTGATGATATGAGACATAATTCCCATGTAGTTTGGCCTTAACCATTGGATGAGGCCTCCCATCTCTGGAATGAATAGAATAGGAATGTATAGAAGGCAATGAGGGGATTAGCCATAATATCTACAATTGGCAGGCGGATTGGTGATTGCAGTATTGGTTTTATTATTCACGTGGATGCAGCTGCCCATCGTCTGGTTTTGAATTAGTTTGGAGCTGATACGAACACCAATTCCAGGCGAACACAACATTGAACTTTAATCTTACAAAGGTACATATACTACCAATCAACCGAACCAACCCGAACCGGTACTCAATCGGAACCGAAGCGGATATCCGTGGTTCACTCTGGGCCTCAACGGAAGATCAGCGCTGGGTTGCCTACGCGGCCTAGCAAACGCTGAGTTGAGGACCCTTTTGTGGCTTACGTCAGGCACACACACAAATTGCCTTATTTTTTATATCTGTGTAATTTGTTTTTGTTTTATTTTATGATGTTTGCTTTTGCGTGTTGCATGTGTGTGTCTTTGATTGTTTAGTCATAAATAAACGTTTCTTTCTTTCTTTCATACAGGTGTAGGTACACAGGTTTGATGACTAAAGCCTCAATATGACAAATATGCCTTTGTCGATTGCCTGAACTGATTTCTCTTGAGTGCAGCTGGTAGGGCAGAGGATTTGGAAGAACAGGAGGTATAGTAGATTTACCACTATTTTAAACATATCTCTATCAAGTTCATAGTAATCAAACTTAGACGTCCAATGTTGGACGAGGCACCCATAGGATGCAATGGGAGGATTTGCCATAACCACCACGCTTTGTAGGCGGATTGGTGATCGTAGTATTGGTGATGAGTAGACAGGTAGATAATAAATAATAATAATAAATAAATAATGATGGACAAGTTTACACAGCATTATCTAGCCCCAAGCTAAGCAGAGCTTGTGTTATGGGTACTAGATAACTGATATACTTAATACAATATATTACATAGATAGATATTTTTTATTATACATAGAAAATACCCAGAACACCCTGAACAAATATCTGCGATCGCACAAATATTTGTTCTGAGGCGGGAATCGAACCCGCAACCTCCTGCGTCGCAGGCGAACCTTCGCCCGACGCACCACAGAGGTCGTCAAACTAAGTACCTTATGGCGTTCAATTGACACCTCTCCACGTCACGACACGTGTCCGAAGAAAGTGAGGTTGCGAGATTGCACAGTAGGTGATAATCGCTGTTTGCCACCGAGTTCCTAGACTTATTGGTATGAAACTCAGACCACAAAACGCCAAGCATTCTTCTCCAGCACCACATCTCGAGTGAATCTATCCTCTTCTTGTCGCTCTCCCTAAGAGTCAATGTTTCTGCAGAATAGAAGAATAAGGAAAACAGCACTGAACACTATAATCTGGGTCTCTTCAAGGATATAGTGAATAGGTGCCTTCTAGACCTATGTGCTCCATCTTCGGCCACATCGTCACTTACAAACAAAGGTCTATCAGCGTTAAAAATAAAATAAAAAAAACTCTTTCTTGAAGGATTAAAGTGGATTTTGTGATGTTACGGTTTCTCCATATCTTCATCAGCTTATCCGTGTCAGACCTAGAATTCGCCATACGCCGCTTGATTTCGTCATTGCACCATTGCAATCGCAACTTACACCTGCTTTGTTGACTTTAACACAATACCGTATATACCACAGTGTAAAACACCATTTAAACCACGAGTCACTTATACCAACAGACCCAGATATTATTTGTGTGCATGTCTAATCAACCTGTCGTCAGTACTATGAGTTAGAGAGCTATGTCTAAATTATGGCTTCTCTATGCATATGTGTCGGGCTGCGGACTCGTTAGCAAGAGAGTTCCAATTGATTGATGTGTTCAATTGAAACCCGGGAATAATAAATTGCAGGCAACAGAAGAGACATTTGAATGGGTATCAGTTTGTTGAAAATAATGTAATTTATTTATTTGATTCTGCGAGCATGTTGCTTTTTGTGGAGAGACTGCAACAAAGTATACCAACTGAAATTATCCAGATTATACTTACCAGGGCCAGGATTTTCTTCGTGTCATGGCCTCCAGGTTTCAACCTTATGTCAATGTTAAGATGATAACCAAACTCCAAACTGGAAGCACTCTTCGAAAGCATTCTTTTCAAAAAATGATAATCCAAATAAATAAATAAATAAAATAAATAAATAATCCTGGACACAGTTCACACAACATTATCTAGTCCTAAGCTAAGCAGAACTTGTGTTATGGGTACTATTTAACTGACATACTTAATACAATACAATACAAAGTTAGTTTTTTTTATTATATAAGAAAATACCTCAAACCACTAAACCCTGAACTAAACTCTGAACAAATATGTGCAGATCATGCAAATATTTGTTCCGAGGCGGGAATCGAACCCGCAACCTCCTGCGTCGCAGGCGGACCTTCGCCCGCCACGCCACAGAGGTTGTCCAAATATAAAAGACATGTAGTAAAAAATAAAAAATAAAACAAAGATTCCTATGATTTATTTAAATAAAGCCTACTGCTTTCAAATACCTGAAGCGATTTTATTGATTCTTTCACAATATTAAAGGCAATTTATAAATATATATAAAATCGTTGCGTGACTGACTGACTTACTGACTGACTGACTATCAACGCACAGCCTACACCGTAAGACCAAGAGACCTGAAATTTGAAGGGTACGTTCCTTTTGTGGTCTAGGGCTGCACTAAGAAACGGATTCCAGAAATTCAATTCGACTTTGTTTTATGTATAGAGATTTTAAGAAACCAACACATTAAGCCTGCAGTTTTATTGTATTAATGATTTGTTTTTGTTTATGTCATTTTTAACCTAAAACGATCTAATTTAGACAAAAGTTTAACCCAATAATCTGCACCATATTGAGAAACGATCTAATTTAGACAAAAGTTTAACCCAATAATCTGCACCATATTGAGAAACGATCTAATTTAGACAAAAGTTTCACCCAATAATCTGCACCATATTGAGAAACGATCTAATTTAGACAAAAGTTTAACCCAATAATCTGCACCATATTGAGAAACGATCTAATTTAGACAAAAGTTTAACCCAATAATCTGCACCATATTGAGAAACGATCTAATTTACACAAAAGTTTAACCCAATAATCTGCACCATATTGAGAAACGATCTAATTTAGACAAAAGTTTAACCCAATAATCTGCACCATATTGAGAAACGATCTAATTTAGACAAAAGTTTAACCCAATAATCTGCACCATATTGAGAAACGATCTAATTTAGACAAAAGTTAGAGATTTTTGTGATTTTTTATATCGAGAAAATGTTGTCCTATCGTGTTTTTGGTACAGAGAGCCATCGGAATTATATTGCAGTATTTACGCATATTTTTAATCTGAATATTATATTGGATTTACTTGGTTAAAAAGCAAATCTACGATTTTTAATGTCACGGCATGCCCCCCCTCATATCCCCCTATTGCATTCAGCTGATAATGATGATGATGTTGATGACGATGATGAAAAGAGAGCCCCTTTATCATGATGCTGCTCTGGATTGGTCCACAATATGTCGAGGAAAACAGTTCTCTTCTCTTCAGGAAACTATCGCATCTGTACACGAAATTCTACAACCTAATGACTAAATATTCAAAGGAGATACGGAACCGAAGCACCGACAGGCGGACACACGATTTTTTGTGTTTAAGCGAGTGTACCTGCATATATCAAATGCTTTCGAACCAGTATTTATACTGTTTTGAATGAACAGTTTGAACACAGGTTTCTACTGAATAATGGACGTTGATTTTAGAATATCGAATTAAGGCGCGATAGGTTCTCAAATGTCTCTAGAATTTTAAAGTTTTTGATAAGAATTTTCATAGTTTTCTGTGAAGGAAAAAATATATAATATTCTTGAGCTTTTTATCTAGTGAAATCAATAATTCAATACAATATTTGAATTACTTCACTCGATAAAAAAATATAACAAAGATACCTCCTTTTTAAAATTTAAATGCTATTTTTTACTCACTTCTCTCACGTTTTAATTTTTGAAACATTTGGTTACATGTTAGTTATGAGTTAGTGAATTCATCAACAAAATTAAACAAAACTTTGAACGACATTTTTATATAGTTTTTTTATACATAAAAACACGGTATCAGAGCGTGCGCTCGCCTTCTTCGCCTCATACAAAAATGTTCGTTGAACCTATAGCGCCTTAAGCTCTAGATCAAAGAGTGATCAAGAGAGGTCTGGAGAGTGCTTACGTGAATGCAGTGTGTACGCAGCCTTATACCGATGACGTAGGCAGTGCCGGTCCACCGTCGAACGCGGTCGCGGGCGGTGCTCATGATGAAGAGGCTTCTTAACTTAGTCTTGAAACGTCAGCAAAGTAACGACAAGTAATTAATTTAATAAAAATTAAAAAGCCCTTAACGCAATAAAACGGCTGAACCTATTTTGATCAAACATAGATAAGAACACTCCGGACAAATTCACCTTTCAAACAAACAAAAAACGAAATCGGTTCATCCGTTCAGGAGCTACGATGCCACAGACAGACACAAACCCATACACACACACATATACACACACAGACACACACACACACAGACACGTCAAACTTATAACACCCCGTCGTTTTTGCGTCGGGGGTTAAAAAATAGGGTTATTAGCCGTTACTCATTTAAAAAGCTCTAGATCTTCCGTGGAAACTTATAGTGGTCCGTATAAGTGACTGGGGAAATAAGCCTGGTTATATCTTACGGAAGGGCTATGTTCAAAATCACTCAGAAATGCAACCTCATGTCGCATAAAGCACCCTCCCACGTGCGTCCACGTGACCACTTGTGTGTGGTATCGCGACGCGCGGATCCCACTTGCCATGTTACTCCTCCTCGAGGGCTTCGCAAATAATTACTGAGCAGATTTCTATAAATATTTTTGTTATAAATAGTTGACCGAGGCATCGAAGCGAGCAAAATATTTGCAACAACCTGGCAAAATTTGCTTTCATCTGTCCGGATGTATGTATGTATGTATGTATGTATGTAAGTATGTATGTTGGTAGTCGAGCGAAGTCCTTGCAACAGCTGGTAAAATTTGCATTCGTCTGTGTAAAATTTATTTACGCAAGAAACACGATATTACTAGACAAACAGTCTGAGTGCATCTATGGTCATTCAAAAATGATCCTTCGAACTGATGACGTCAATCTCATTAAGGCTATTGATGTGCCCATTTACCTACCTGCGGTGAAACTCGTCCCACTCTAATTAAAATATCCATATGAATATACATAAAAGGGTTTTCTCTAATCAAAACTTTGTTATTTATAGTGTAAGTCCGCAAGGCAAGATCATAAATTAGTTAATATTTACAGATAGATACGAAACTTCTGCGTTAGACATAATCTATGACGACGTGACGGTACGTCACGGCAGTTCTCTGAACCTGAAGCGCCTCTTATGTTTTTGCTTATTTATTTATGTCCTTGTACAATCGCACAAGAAACTATAATTCTATTTTTAATTTCTGTATCCTTTGAATAGCGCCATTTTCAAGGCTGAACAGGTCCGCTGGGTTGCCGTCATATTTGGCGGGTGGGCTGTTTCTGACGATGTGCGCGACGTCCTGCACTCAGGCTCCACAATCAGAAGCTGGTAACCCTGTCCAGCCACATTTACGCATGAAAGCTCACCTGCAACCACAGCTGCTTAATCTGTTGAGCTGGCACCCTCCTCTTCTCGGCAGTGAGAAGCCAGGAAACCTCCAGACTTTTTACTGCGGTGGGGTTGATGATGGACTTGCTGACACGTCACGAAGACGTGACGTTTTTGGAAGTCAGATATTTAAATCAGCAAGGCTCAGAAGTTGCAAGTTGAAGTGGCAATGGGTAGGTTATATAGCTCGCAGAACTGACAACCGTAGTGGAATAATGATTCTCGAGTGGCGACCACAAATAGTATTACACGTATCGCTTCCAGTACCCTGCGCTTATCGTCGCAGGAAGAAGTTACACTTCTATTCGCTTGTATTTTTATCATTAGGTGGATGCTGTCGTCCAAGCCATTTGCATATACAAGTCCTATGATAACGAATGGGGTCGCTTTAGCTTCCTATAAGATGTTATGCTTTTACTACTACACTTGAAAATCGAGGCTGTGTTATTAATTATTGGCACCAAGCGCAGGTTTATTCATCTTCATTTTGTATCGGCTTTTTGTGTACTTTGAATGATTTTTATTTTTTGACCATGAGATAAATTAATGAAACTATGGTAGGGTTGCGATATTAGTCTCTTATGTATACGGGTAAGTTTGAGATTTAAAGCTAAAAGTAGCTCAGCAAATTCAAATATTCATGTATTATGTTGCATGTTATTCGCAATAGGGAGTTTTAAGAGGAGTGTACCGCTAGGGCGTTTGACTACCTTTGTACGCAAACGCTCGAAACGAAGTTTGCTCCTGTTTAGGTTGTTATCACATTTTGATGAAATAATATCCAAAACAGGAAACAATTTTTTTTTTGTTTTTTTTTGTTTACTTCCTATTTTTTTTTATTTGTTATTTTTATTAAGTGTGTGTGCTACAAAATAAATCTTTCTTTCTTCCTAATATCTAGACCCGTGGTTTGTAATTTTTTTTTACTTATATATAACTTAAAAATCCAAAAAAGGGGATTCAACTTGGGCGTGTTCAAACGAAGAGTGTATAGTCTAGGTGAGCGTGATTCAATAGGCATCATCGTCGCTTCCCATCAGGTGAGATGTAGCCAAACGCAAGCCTATATTAGATTTAAAAAAAAATAGGAGCAATCTTAGTTGGCGTACAAGAGTGAGGTACACTCCTCAGGGAGTGCAGCAAAAATGAAATCTACACAATATATAACAGCGAGTTGTGACAAGCAAGGCAGGCAACGAGCGTAGTGTTTGAAAAAAAAAACTAGTATTTGCATATTTGACGACCTCTGTGGGGCGCGGCTGGCGAACGTTCGCTTGTGACGCAGGAGGTTGCGGGTTCGATTCCCGCCTCGGAACAAATATTTGTGCGTTCTGCAGATATTTGTTCAGGGTGTTCTGGGTGTTTTCTATGTCTAATAAAAAATATCTATCTATGTAATGTATTATATTAACTATATCAGTTAACTAGTACCCATAACACAAGCTCTGGCTTAGCTTGGGGCTAGATAATGTTGTGTGAACTTGTCCAGCATTATTTATATATTTATTTATTTATATTTCGGTACAATAAAATTACACGGGCCAACACACCCATTCCGGAACTATCCTGACAAGGGTTTTTTGTGGTCAATGAAAAGTGCGTAGGCTAGGTCATCATCATCATCATTATCAGCCTTTAGACGTCTACTGCTGGTCGTAGCCTACCCCATAGACTGCAGAGGGATTGGCCAGAATCACCAGGCTTGGCAGGTGATGGCAGTATTAGTAGTACCTACTCAGATGCATCTGAGATAGTTATCTATCCCCTGGTAACCCCTTAGTTGGTTTTACGACATCCATGGGAGATATTGGAGGAGTATTTTAATGAGAGCTGAGAGCATCCCTACCAGCCGTTCATACCAGAAAGCATGAGACCTCATCTGTTATCTGTATTTAGAAACGAACCAATTATTGCAGAGGCAAAATTATGATCTTGGAGTCCATTTAGCATCACGTCCGTGCTCCATCTAGGCCACTCCACTGCTATTAATTAACACATGCCAGTATAGCATCCCTATAAATCTGTCGCGGTGTCGGCACTCCAGACCTGTCGATGCACTGTAATTGCACGTCGCAAGGTTATATTTAGTTACAGGTATGATAGTAAAATATGCCGCTGATCGTACCGATTTACGATCAACTGGTAAGTATAGAAACAGGAAGGATCATATGAAATCAAAATATATTAATTTGGAACTTAAACACATATTTACAATACAATGGGAAACGATGAAGCCTGCAGAAGTTTAAAAACTGTGTCGCAGATACCAACGCCCTCCTCCTTTCGAGAGATGACAGTTCCAGTTATAATTAAAGTATGTACTTATTTAGAAATCTATAATTATATATATAAAACAAAGTCGTGTTAGTTACACCACTTATAACTCAAGAACGGGTGAACCGATTTGGCTGAAAATAGAACCAGGAGATTGACATAGGGGTGAGGGGTAGGGGGGGGGGGGGGGGGGGTCACCGGGGGCTACCCGTGCGAAGCCGGGGCAAGTCACTAATTAAACATTAAAACTAAGATTATAAAAATAAAGAACCACTTAACTAACATGAGAATGTAAAAACTATAACTCTAGTGAGTATAAGTGGAGTATGTGAGGATGGCTGATATATCTACCGAGCAATGGAAGAGATATTACAAAGAAGACGAATCACACGTAATAAAGCTCCTTGTGCGTACTACCGTCATACCTATTTCTGCCGCCAATTGAATTGTGTGTTCCAGACTTCCAGTTTGAAGGGTAGGTGCTGGTGACATTACAGGCAGATTCCGTTTTTATGTCTCAGGCCGAGCGTGAATGCTACGAGGCGCATTCTTGGCGAGCTTTTTGCAGTAGTAATGTATTTGTTTATTAGGATTGCCACTACACACAAAATGGGGTTAGGGTTCTTTCGTCATCGGGTAAATTCGTCACCAAAAAAATGTAGGGTAAATTCGTCATCGCCTGCTTTCGTACAGTCAGCTCGGTAAAATTATGATACGCAGACATCAGAACGAATGAAAAATCTCAAATGAAAAATCTAGAATGAAAAATTTCGAATGGAAAATCTCGAATGAAAAGTCTCGAATGGAAAATCTTGAATTTAAAATCGTCAATTAATAAATTGGGTGTGTTCCCTGTGCTCACTCTGTAGAGGCGATCACAGCTATAAAAGTAGTGCGTTACTTATTCAAACACATACATAAGTACCTAAATAATAAGATTTTCATAACATGTATCAGAAAATGTGAAGGTTTTTGCATTTATCATAAAGATTTTATTTAAAAGTTAGCAGGGGAACGGGATTTATATGGAGTTCCTTTAAATAGAACATCTACTTACACAGACACACGCCCTTATCCCCGAAGGGCTAGGCAGATCCTAAAAGGACCTCTTTTTGCCATGGGTCGCACATCGCAGGAACATAGTCTTCCCACTAAAACCGGTGGCTGGCCTCGATGCATGTCAAGGGGCTCCGGGATCTCCATACATTGACCCTCTCGCATTTGCCTATGGAGCCCTGTCCCGGGAATGAAACCCGTTGTCATGCCCTCGCAGGTGCTCCCAGCGACAACTTGCCACAGGTTAACTTAGTCTTGACCTGTGGTGAGCTCATCGCCGCCACTGCTTTTCCAGTAACTCTGCTTAGTTCTTCCATTAATAACATACCCCTCAATAAACCAGCAGCTAGGACAGACACAGGTTCATAACATACCTAATTGCACATACATGCCGTGGTAAGTCTGGCCTACGAATATACCCTTCGATTTCCTCCCGTGGATGGTTTATAAACCGACTAAGGGATTTCATCCAGGGTTCCACATCCACCTAAAAGCCACCCGTAGTAGTAGAGCTTTTTTCGTAGTAGTAGAGCTTTTTTGTGAAAGAGTTCGTCCGGGGAAGTACTACCACCATACCTATTTCTGCCGCAAAGCAGGGGTGCGTTCAATGGGTACACTCCAAGGATGTAGTTGTTTTTTAACCACGCTCTGAGGCTCTGAACGACTTGGATTGACACGCAATGTCAATGTCTCTGTCAATTTTTGATGTAAACAAACGCTTTCTTCACCCAGTGTTGCCAATTTAGCTCTTTTAGAGCTAAATCCAGCTCTATTTCAACATAGTCAGCCCCCTTTTTTCCAAAGAAGTTAGTAGATAGGATGAATGAATGAACTACAAAACCAAAGCCTAAAAAAGTTGTTTTTGTTGCTGTGTAGCGAAGTAGAATGATTTGTTGAATCACATAAACTGCATTGTCCTTTTTACTGAAACAATTAGCCGTATTTTCAACTCAGTTTTCCCATTCATTTTTCATTGTTTTTGCTTTCACGTGGCCTACCATTTTTAGATCTCATGAAGTAGAGTAAGACTGTTTATTTTAAATTTTCAATGGTAATGGAAAATAAAGTCATGAGGCCGTCAAAGTCAGTTTTTTTTTAAAAAAATTTGTTACTTAGTTATTTGTTTTCCATTTGACCTAGGAGCTTGTTTTGTAAATTTTCTACTTGTTTTGTATTGAGATCGATGTACTTACACCCTATTGTACACCAAAAAATAAACATAATAGGATTAACTATAAAATACAGTAAAATGGGTGGCATTATCGCTGAAAGCATAAGTGTGTATTTATATTTTACCAATAAATACTAAAAACTTGAAACATTTCGAGAATTTTCTGGTATTTTGGTACGGAACCCTGAATGCGCGTGATCCGACGTGCACTTGACAGTTTTTTTTACCCTTTTAGGCAGGCTAAAAATACCCCCAACAAAGATCCTTCCAGCCTTGATAGGTACCTACATACTGATAAATTTGACAAAAGCAGTCAAATCTAAACTTGATATTTCACAGAAAAAATATTGGCGATGTTTGCAACATCATCGTCACGTCAGCCTACATCAACCGCTAGGACATCTGAACATATCTGTGGATGTTATTTCATCAATATCGGTTCAGCTGTTATGGCGTGATTGATTAACAAATACTTAGAGCATTTAATAGCAAAGTAATCCAACAACAACAATTACAACATTTATATTAATTATTATTGATAACAACTACTGTTTAACTTTATAAAAAAAACCCCCCGTGGACTCTGGAACTCTCACAGTTACTATTTTACTACTTGGGCTTACCTGCATAAAATATTTCTACATCTATGGATGGAACAGGATTTTTTTTTGTAGACTTGACTTTGACAGCAATCTGACTTCAAAATCATAACAACCGAACACCCACCCAAAACGGTGGTTGTTCAGTTATGGTCACGTGACGCTAATCGAACGCTCTAACCGAGCCTCCGAACGGAACAACCCATACACTCTGGCGACAAGCACATGATTTGACTTTGACAGACGTCAGAATTGTCAGAGGTGGTTGTTCGGTTAGGGTCACGTGACGCTAACCGAACGCTCTAACTGAGCCTGTGAACGGAACAAACGTACACTCTGGTGACAACCAACACTCAGAGTGTACCCACTGAACGCACCCCAGTAGTGCTCGCATTGCTGTGTTCCGGTTTGAAGTATAAGGTTGCAGGCTCATGAGAACCTGATTAATCAACACAAGTACTGGTCCCGGTCCAATTACCGATCCGCATACCAAGCGTGGTGATTATGGCAAGTCCCCCTATTTGTTGTATTGGCCTCGTTCAGCAGCGGACATATGTAGCCGCTGATGATGATGATGACTTAATTGCACAGTTATCATTGATCATAAATGCATTTATCTCTTCATATCCGCTGACACGTATTTGCACTAAATCCCAATGTTAAACATGAGAACCAGAGAGCAACGGTTGAAGGTACGTGATAACAGCAGGTTAATTGAAGGAAGTCAATAATTGCGTTCTTATGTTTTAGAATTTTTATTCTTTCGTAAATTATTGAATTGTTCCTTTTTAGGGTTCCACACACAAAGGGTGCCAGACGAGACCTTATTACTAAGCTTACGTCGTTCACCTGTCCTTTCGTCTGTCCGTCTGTTTGGATTATGTAACAGGAGCAGGTTTATCTCGGCAGCCGTGAGTAAATATTTACAAAGCTGAAGCTGTGTTGTTTGGTCATGAACCATATGCAAATATTAAAAAAGAAAAAAAAATGTTGTGAGTCCCCCGCACAAAGAGTTCTCCAACGAAGGGATAAAATGCTTCTCACAGCTTCGCAGTCTATACATAAATAAATAAATAAATAAAATAAATAAATAATGCTGGACAGTTCACACAACATTATCTAGCCCCAAGCTAAGCAGAGCTTGTGTTATGGGTACCAGATAACTGATATACTCCATACATAAAGCATAAGTCTGGGCTGGAATGGAGTACAACTGCCACGTTTGGAATGGATCGGCCAAACACCAGCTCGCTGCCTTGGACTCGATCAAACGCAGTGCTTTCAGGCTAATAGAAGAGCAACATATTATGGCGCAGACTAAGTTCCAGTGTCTTGAGTAAAGTTGCATGCCTTTCGATCCTCTAAACTTTGGATGATGCTTCCTGGAACTTCTCAATCTGATTCCTCAGTCTCTTTTTCATCATAGAACGAGCGGACGCACGGCTCGGTATATCCTTACGTCATTAGTAAAACCCTCTATTCGTAGTAATCGTGTCTGTTCTACCGCTGTTCCGTTAATGCGAACTGATCCCACCATCTCCTTTTCATCATAGGACGAGCAGGCGTACGGCTCAGTACCATACTTACCTCATTGGTATACCTTCTATTCGCACAAAACGTTTCGGTTCTACCTTTATAATGCGAACTGCTAAGGAGTGGAATACACTGCCGTCGTCTGTCTTTCCTGAAAACTATAATCTGGGTCTCTTCAAGTCTAGAGTGAATAGGTGTCTTCTAGACCTTTGTGCTCCATCTTCGGCCACATCGTCACTTACCAACAGGTGAGATCATGGTCAAAATAAAGGTCTATCAATGTAAAAAAAAAAAAAAAAAACTGCTAAGGCGCAAATGAACTCGCTGTGAGCTGCTGCCGATTTTAATCTGGGTCTCTTTAGAGTGAATAGGTGCCTTCTAGATCTTTGTGCTCCATCGTCGGCCGCATCGACACTTACTAACAGGTGTGATCGCGGTCAAACGAAGGTCAATGTTCAAAATAAAAACTTGTCCCGTTGTTTCATAAAAATGAGAAATGTATCAAAAACTAACTTGGATATCCTTTGATGAATACTTCTTAAGTTATGTAGGGGCCGTGACCTGACGTCGGAACCCTGCACTAGTATAGTATTATTTAATCTGTGCCTGCACAATGCGAGAGGAGACGCGGGCGGTTTATTGAAGATTTGATGATTTTACGATACATTTTAATGAGGGTAAAAAATCTGACGCCAAGGTACGTCGGTGTGAGTTTTTTTTTCAGTATCATTGTACGCTGATGATTTAGTGGAAGGGACCTTGAATTGCAATCCTAAGTTCGTGGGTTCAAATTCTGACTCTTAAGTTAGCGGGTTCGATTCCTGCTACATGAGAAATGTTTGTATGATCTGCAAATATTATTTCTGGGACTGTGTGTCCATGGTTATCCTCGTTCCTGATATCCACGGCACAGGGAATCTTAATGTGAGATTATTTATTACTAGTAGCGCCCCGCGGTTTCACCCGCGTAAGTCTCGATCCCGGGGGAATATCGGGATAAAAATGTACCTATGTGTTATTCCGAGAGTCCAGTTATCTCCATTCCAAATTTCATGCAAATCCGTGCAGCCGTTTTTGCGTGAAGAAGTAACAAACACACTACACACACACACACAAACTTTCGCTTTTATAATATTAGTGTGATTATTAAAAATTATGGACGAGCAGCTTTCGCTGATGTGCCTATTTCAGAGTGTTGAAATGTCTTAGTTTCACTCGCTGCACTGATTACACTTTAATGTTTCATAACTAGGATTAGGACTATGAATGTGACTACATATTGGGTGTTATGTTATGTTATTTCTAGATCTACCTATATACAACTCTATCAATTCAACTTAAGCACCGATAAACAAACATAAACAAACTGACACATATAAATCAAACGTGCGAACGTGTAAACACTTTCACCCGCACGCGACCGACCGGTCCAAGGTTCGATTCCCGATAACAGCACTCTAATGAGAATACCTGTTAATTGATTTATTGGCACACAGAGATTGCGAACTGTTGAGAACATTTTACTCTGTCTCTATCTGTGTCATGGTTCTGGTTATGAGACTAATCTAGACTCTTGCTGCCATTTTCGAAAAGAGACCTTCTACTTTTATTTTATTTCATTCCCTAGTGTTTTTTTGAGTTATTTTGTGTAATTTTAGTGGCATTTTAACCAATGTAGCTCGTCTAATAGAGCACAAGTGTAGTGAAATGAAATACTAGTGTATTGCGTAACTTTTCAAATTGGTAGAAATTGTCTACCGAACTTTTTGTAAAACGGCTACCGTTTTACTATAACATGACTTGACCTATGACTTTGACGACTTGGAATGATTGTTACATTGCAAAATACATCACATTATACTTGAAAATGGCAAATGCAAAAGCTGTGCGACGCCAATTATAAAGAAAAAAAAAGTCTAATCTAGAAACCATCATTTTGTAAACTATTATTTGAAAACGGACCCCTACTCCATATATAATATAACCAATACGCATTTGTCTAGGAAAAAAGAAAAATATTATATAAAAAAACACAGTAGTTTAATATTATTTTTGTGTTAATAAATTGCTCACGATGAAATTAAGTAAGTATGAATACTAAGTTACAGGTATATCGCAAGAAATATACAATTTATTAATGCAACACCTAAACCTTAGGTGTGTTACACCTAAACACTCACAGCTTTTGTAAGTATAAGACCTGCACGCCTTCCTTACAGAAATTTAAATATTAAGTAGTAGTGTCCGCCCGTGGCTTCCTTCGCGTTTTAACAGGATAAAAGTAGCCTATAGCTCAATCCAGTTCATAATATATCTATGTACCAAATTTTAAAGAAATATGTTCACCCGTTTTGGGCGTGTTTGCGTAACAAACATACAAACATCCAAACTTTGACATTTATGTAAGAGTGGGATTAACTTGTTACATTAATAAATTATATATTTCTTGCGATATACCTGTCAGTCTGAAGAAACCTTGCTTATAGCAAGGTTTCTTGGTATTTTATTATTAATAATTGACCTATTTTAGATTGCATAGTTTAAATCTGTATCTTTAAGTCACGCATTTTATATGATCTGAATGTAAAATGTAATGCAAAGTGTCAAGTGTAGGTGTTGCAATATGATATTGAAGCTTGGGGCTATAATTCTAGAAAATCCTGAAATTTTTAAGATCTCCGAATTTATAATTAATATAATTTGTTGTGAAAAAACAATCAGACGGGTAACCTCTGCCTATAACAATGCATTACCTTATAGGTCACGTCCACCTAGAACGCACCCTATGTGGCATTTTACTACGCACTTCATCCTGAGACATGTCGCTAATCTGACTAAGTGACGTAACCGACATTTTGGCGTAACTGACATTTTTGATGTTGGTTTTATCTACTTTTGAAGACGCACCGATCTGTCTAATCGCCGTTGCTGTATCTCCTACCAGTGTCTAGAAGTATGGTTGACGTATCTACAGTTCTTAAAAATTATATTTATTCTAAGTGCCCTAAGTTACACTTACGACTTTTAGTAAGATTTTTATCCACGCAAAATGTACTCAAACAAGTCGTAAGTGTGAAATTTCCTCTTACGACAGACATCAAGAAAAAATAACTCCAGAAAATGCACAGTGTGCAACTTTCGATCTACAACAGGTAATAAACTTGCTGCAGGGGACAGAATCGTTATTCGATTGTAGCTTCAACTTTGATGTATTTAATATTTAAATTGGCTAGAAGAACAAACCATATCATGTCATCGTCCTCGAACACACATCATCATTTTCTTACCCTTTTCCCAATTGATTTGTGGTCGGCGCAGTACGTCTATTTCTTCCACTCTGCCCTATCAGCCGTCACTTCATCATTCACTCCCTTCTCATTCATATCATCTCTCATGCAATCCATCCATCTTTTCTAAGGTCTTCATCTTCTCTTCCATCCACTAACATTAATATTCATAACTTTCTTAGTTACATGCGTATCATCCCTCCTCATAACATGCCCATAACAAGCTTAACGATTTCCTTTCAACTTTTTTGTCTTTTGTGCAATTTTCAAACTTCCTCTTATACTTATTCCCTTTTTTAACCATTCTTGTCACTCCACACTTTCATCTCAACATTCTCATCTCTGCTGCATGCAATCTTCTTTCATTCTTCTTCTTCATGACCCAGCATTCCGATCCTTACCTGCATAACGACTGGTCATATTACGGATTTGTAAATTTTACCCTTAAACTTGAGTGGCATCCGTGGTTCACACGTTGTTGCTGTGACCTTTCGCCATTTCATCCACCCTGAGTTGATCCAATGCGTTACGTCCCGGTCAATCTCACTATCCCCCTGTAAAAGTGACCCTAAGGTAACGAAAACCGAAAGAGACCGGTAACGACATCTCGGTAAGTGTTAATGTCACAGGATTGGAGAGACCGCCGAAATAGCAGAACACGTACTCGGTTTTGGTTCTGATGATTTTCAGGCCATCACTCTCCAGTCTTTGCCGCCATTCCTTCAGTCTACTCTGGACCTCGAGGCCATTCTCGGCAACCAGCACAATTTCATCGTCATCGGCAAACAGCAGGTACCAGGGAGCCTCCTCATTGATGTCCGACGTAAGAGCGTCCATTATCACCAGGTAATAGCAAAGAGCTGACCCTTGGTTCAAGCTTACAGCTACATTGTAACTGTAGTGCCAACTGTCGGACTTGGATACTGCATCGAATGTACATTGCTCGGATCAACTCCATGTACTTCAGAGGCACACCTTTCTTCTTTAGGATCCACCACTAAACCTCTCGGGGTACCTGGTCTTATGCCTTCTCAAGATCAATGAAGACAACGTGCAAGTTTTTATGTGCACCTCTGTATTTATCGCATAGTTAACGCATTGCGAAAATGTTTGTACGGGTATTTTGTTAGTATGGAGTTAAATGTTGATATTCTATTTTTCCTACGATAATCAATTAAGTACCTACTCAAAGATTACCTATCTTAAATAGATCTTATTTCGATTTATGATAAAAATTATTCCAATAATAATATTACTAATTAGGTTATAACGTATCAAGTACGACATTGTGATTAATTATAACCTACCTTTAATGTTCGGGACTGATACTTTAACAAATAAAAAAGTAAACTAAGCGTTTTTTAAATATTAAACTGTAATTAATTTAAAATTAACGAATTTAACTTCAAAAATACCCAGACCTATCTGAAATTTGAAGCCAAACATTTCAAAATAAAGTTCTAACGAGGTGTCGTATCTGCTATAAATTGATTTATTGAAATAACTAATTATTCAAATAATATCAAAAGTACGTTATCAGGAAGGCCTTAGTTTGAAGTATATTGGTGTGCATTTTCATTTTAATCGATTCATATTTAAGCGTGTTACAGTCACAAATCAGTCACAATTGTACGCGACGCCAACAAAAAAGCTTGTCCTGTAAAATTACCAAAATGTCGGTTACGTCACTTAGTAAAGTTAGCGACGAATTATATGAAAAGTCTCATATGCCTATAATATCACCGACACTCAAAACCTTCAAACCTTACCTATACCTTAATCTTGTTACCTTTTCATTACATTATTCTACTCGTTGGAATGCAAAATCCACTGCAAGTCTGCTGTCAGTTTTTGCAATTCGCGTGTACAATGCCACCAGTATAAGTTGGCGGTGGCACGTTTGAGGAACTAAAGCTATAATCATCATAATCTGTATCAAACAGCGTCACAACGGCGGCCACAAGTTGCGCCAAGTTATACTGGTCGGTCTGAACATACGCTTTTTCAAATTTTAACACACGTGTGTGTGTATGTCTTGTCGTAGCACGCCGCGTAACACACGTTTGGTTATCAATGCAGAGCTGAAGGAAACACTAGCTAAAAAAAAAAAAAAAATTTTTGTAGTAAACGTGGTTTTCCCCTCCATTTCCTGCCCCGTTGTGATATAAAAAGGGCTTACAGATAGGTGATAGGTTACTCTCCAATTTACGCGCGCGTCGACTCCCGTTGGTGGACAACGGACATCCCATTGTCCCCCGTATTCATATGCCAACATTCAATTTATGCCCAACCAACCTCACTGTACCCATCAACATCTATAACCCTTGATGTAACAGTTATAGGGTTGAATTTGGTAGAACACGTGGCAAAGAAATTGGTGGTGCTACTGAAATCAGATATATTGTGACGGCAGGCTCTTAAGTAATACGGTAGCTTATTTATTAGTATTGTTCGGTTAATTATTTTGCTTTGAGTAATTGCTTGTTTGATGTTACTATCTTTATTTATGGGCTGTGACAACATTTCTAGCAGTTGAAATATGTTCGGAACAGGTTTTTGAAAATCGTTTTATTTGTCCCACAAATTCTTTTTGAAATCGTATTGTTTTAATTCCTTGTGACGCTTTAACACAGACGCGTGTGTGACCCGCGTAGCGCCGTATCAAATTCACACGACGCAGTGTATCGCTACACTGCTGAAATAAAATAATAAAATAAATCATGCTGGAAAGTTCACGCAACATTGTCTAGCCCCAAGCTAAGTAGAGCTTGTGTTAGGTGTACTACACAACTGATATACTAATTACAATGTATCAAAGAAAGAAAAAAAAGAAGAAGAAGGAAAGAAAAATATCAAAGAAATTCGCTCTAAATAAGAAAAAAAATATCGTCCAGACAACAAAAATACATATGTGTGTGTTTTTAGCAGTCGACGTGCAAAGATACTAAGTAATTTAGTCAACAAGTAATGAGCTTACTTGTTGTCGTTTAAAAATATATTTTAAATCCATTTCTCCATAAAGCTACCGGTCATTTTGCCATATCACGAATGATTGACAGTCAACCCGTTCAATAGTCTAGAAGTACTGCTAGATAGTTTTTGTTAAATATCAGTCGAAAGAAGTCTGCTGCTTGACATAGGCCTCTCCAAACGAATGCCAGCCATGACAAGCTGTCTTGAGCCACCTTGATCTATTGACCTGCCGCGACCGCCACAGTATTATCTGACCTAAATATGTATTACTATGCTTATATAAAGGAGATTTTTTTTCCATGGCCTCTGCGGTATTTTACTCTGGCAAAATTTATGTAGATAAAGGAAAATGTTCGACCATTTAAATATATTGAAAAATATACGTTATAATTACTAGTAAACTATGAGATAACGAAACCGTAAATGACAAGAAATTTTCTCTCAATTTACAAGATTTTTGAATGCAATTTTTGTTTCTAAATCGAGACACAGGCCGTTTTCTCCTGACTGAAACAGTTTTGTTTAAATTTTAGCCTCCAAGGCCCTCGAAAATAACTATTTTCTTTTGAATTATTTAGTACCTTATTTTTTTCGTTGATTAAACAATTAATTTAGCTAAACATTGAAATAATCTCGAATCTATCAACAAGAAGCTACCCAGGTAATGTGATACCCCATTGTATTGTCTACTAACAAACTTTAACTCGTAATTAAACGTCGATGGATTTCAGTTTCTAACTGATAAACAAACATTCTGTATAAACATTGTTTTGCTTTGTTTTCAAAGCTACAAATACCTTTCTATACCTTCGCGAGATAAAAAGATAATATTTTGAAATACTAACAAAGGACCGACTTATATCAGAAATTGTTAAAGTACATCAGATTAGCAAGTTCATGGTTGTTAGCAAATTTAATAAACGAATAATAAAAAAAAGTAAAAAAAAGTGTTACAAGAACTCACACAGAATTAACATCTAAAAGAAATACAACATTAGCACAAACAAAATTAGAGTTAATAATTTTCATAAATTAAAGACAAAACCGATTCAATTAATTTTTTTCGAATATAAATAGAGCCAATTTCGATGTACCTATATACCTATATAAAAAAAAACATCATCAAAATCGGACTACTCTGTAAAATTATATTCGTGGTCGTACATTTAAAAAAACCATGTCAACTTGAGACACTTCTTTTTATCAGCGGTTATAAATATGGTAAACATTTTTATATACCTACAATTAAGTAGAAACAAAATTAAACATTATTAATCGGATTAAACAAATTGATGGCTGTATGTTAATTTGACAAACAAATATTTTTATTTTTATTTTTTTACATAGCTTTTATTATATAGTTGTATTATTCTTTCTCTAAATAAATTAAATAATAAATATATAACAATTTATTTCATACAGAGATAAATATTTAAAACATATACCTACAATATTACGTATTATTAAATATTTATCTCTGTATGAAATAACACAAATAACACTTTTAATAAGGTAATATACTTAAAATAACTACAATAAGTACATACATAAACGTAATACATCATAAGGCCTCATAAATTGTATGCGTTCTTACAATAAATCTATTTTAAGAATCCATCAACCCGTAGCTAAGTATCTCTATGTATGAAATATATAGATGGATACCGTCTTTCGAAATTAATAGAAAGAAATATAGACGACCTCTGTGGCGTGGCGGGCGAAGGTTGGCCTGCGACGCAGGAGGTTGCGGGTTCGATTCCCGCCCGGAACAAATATTTATGCGATCGCAGATATTTGTTCAGGGTGTTCTGGGTAATTTATATGTATAATAAAAAATATCTATTTATGTATTATATTGTATTAAGTATATCAGTTATCTAGTACCCATAACACAAGCTCTGCTTAGCTTGGGGCTAGATAAATGTTGTGTGAACTGTACCAGCATTATTTATTTATAGAAACAAATTCAAATGGTTGTATTTATCAATTTAACTCGTTCTCGATATAGTTTAGCTATCTTTTAGCAATACAGGGAAGTAAGAACGCTGTTATTATCTAACTAATTAGATACGACGGATTCAAATGAGTACATATACTCATCAACAAGCATTTATCAATTTAACTTCCCGATTAAAACAACTCAGATAATCTTTGCTTACAATGTCATTACCGTCAACCCACATGTCGTATGTACCTAGTTAGAAGCATAATCGAACCGCTCTTACTTAGCTTTAGCATAAAAACCTACTCAAGTGCACTAGAAACCATGCATTATGTTGTTACTGAGCCAATAATGATTTAATTAATAATTGGCATATAGCCATTAGGATTACGTGAGTGCAATAAAATATCATAAAAAGCAGCGTTAGAGAGGTTAGTCTGGTTAATCGAGTTTTGAGATTGTCGTTCAACAGATGAGATGGTAAATTTTAATTAAAACATACATTGGGAAGGCATGCTGATGTACTTGTAATGGAAAACTAATCAGGCGGGCCGGTAATGAGAAAAATCACCAGTAATTTTGAAGAGTATTAATTTTATTGACCACCTTGAAAAATCATGAAGCTCAACCAGGGAAGAGCATTCTATTTTTAGGGTTCCGTACCCGTAGGGTAAAATGGGACACTATTAATAAGGCTCTGCTGTCCGTCCGTCTGTCCGTCTGTCACCAGGCTGTATCTCATGAACCGTGATACTTAGACAGTTGAAATTTTTACAGATGATGTATTTCTGTTGCAGCTATAGCAACAAATACTAAAAAAAAAACAGAATAAAATAAATATTTACGGGGGCTCCCATGCAACAAACGTGTTTTTTTCCTTTTTTATAGATGATGATAATGTTAAGAGTCCTTCAGGGCAGGCGACGCATTGACAATGCCTCTGGTGTTGCAGATGTCAATAGACGACGATAACCGCTTACCATCACGCGGGCCGTAAGCCAGTTTGTCAAGCCATTACATAGGAACCCTTCGTGCGCGAGTCCGACTCGCACTTGGGTGTTTTTTTAAATATTAGATTAAATATGTTTTTTTTGTAGCGGTCTTAAATTTTTTTTAGACCTGAAGGTATTAGGTATAAAATAAAAACACTCCTGGACGAGGCTTCCCCCATATAATGCTGCGGGGGATTTGCCGTAATCACCACGCTTCGCAGGATTGGTGATCGCAGTTTTGGTGTTGAGTACTCAGGTGGATGCTACTGCCCATCCCCTGGCATAATCCCTTAGTCAGCTTTTACTACATCCACGGGAGTAAACGGAGAGGTCAATTCTTTGATCGGACACACCGTAGCATGAAGATCGCATCGCACATATGAATACATAATTAAATCTGGCGTCCCAATGAGTCACCATTTGCAAACGAGCTGATACCAACTTTAATGGGCGTCTGATGGTATCTGTTATCAAGCAGGTACCCAAGGTTGTTAGCAAGCAAAGCAACCAATAAATTGCTTGATAGCTTGATATAGGGAAAAGTTATGATATGTTTTAGCGGAGCAATCAAGTACCTAATGACGTCTGATTGTTTCCGGTGGGTTTTAAAGGGCATCTAAAACGTAGTGATTACATGCTCAGTGTAATCATTTATGTTCAATGTATGCAAAAAGTGAAATTGAAATGCTTGAAATTGCTTATTTTTAAACCCCGACGCAAAAACGACGGGGTGTTATAAGTTTGACGTGTCTGTGTGTGTGTCTGTCTGTGGCATCATAGCTCCCGAACGGATAAACCGATTTCGTTTTTTTTTGTTTGAAAGGTGAATTTGTCGGGAGTGTTCTTAGCTACGTTTGATTCAAATCGGTTAAGCCGTTTCATAGCGACGAGGGTTTTTAATTTTTACAAAATTAATTACTTGTAGCGTGATGGTCTTAAAGTCACGCGTAAAGGAATGAGTGCACAAATTGAGTTCTCTTCTGACAAAATATGCTGCAAAGACCGCCTGTAAATGCCTAAACGTACCAAATTTCATCGAAATCGGTTCAGCCGTTTCGGCGTAATTGAGTCTTCAACCAAAGTAAAAAGTACTTTGGGTCGAAGGATTGAGTATAATGCGCGTCATGTAAAAAGAATGCTGGCGGTCAAGCTTCTTCAGGCGTTCCAGCGATCTTTTTACATGACGCGTACTATACCTACTTATTTAAGAGATGTATACCTATGCATTGAATGAGTGCCTACCTAGTTTATACAAATAATGTACAATTATAGTATAACAATGTACAAAAAGAACGCTAGATCGCCTGTAGAAGCTTGACCGCCAGCGTTCTTTTTACATGACGCGCACTATGACAAACATTCAGACATCTAAATATCCAACATCTGATATCCTCGTAACTTTGACATTTTTGATATAAGAGGGATTTCGTATTTCTTGACAACTATCACAGATAAAATAATACGCGGGATTCAATCTGCCATTTTTGAAAGAAATGTCGTAATTTTTATTGATTCACACAGGATTCACATTTTAATGTGTTTTATCGAGTAATTTCGTGTAATTTTGGTGGCATTTTAACCGGTGTAACTTGGATATGCTTGCACATGTTTGATGTAGTTAAATTTAAGTGTATTGCAAGTCTTTTAGAAATGATGGATTTTTTCCTAGAAAAACTCGGTTCTTCTATCACTATTTAAACTGGGTTACGACAACTTGACTATAATAGAAGTTTATGCAACTGTCATATAAGAAGGGTTATTAAAACACGAGAGTCTGTTTATCGCATGAGGCGAAGCCGAATGCGATAATAGGTTGACTTGAGTTCCTACCTAAGTTATATGCAGTTTCATACACTACTTTATCTTCACTCATAGGAAAAATTGAAATGAAACAAAGTAGAATAAAAAACAGGATCGGCAAAAAAATGTATGGGAAGCGCGGGAAATTAAGTTCAAACTACGCATGCGTGCGCCATTTTTTCACAGTTCGAACTGCGTATGCGTGCGCCTTTTTTGTCATATTCAGGCTATAACCATAGACTAGTTTAATGAATTAATAAATAAAAGATAGCGGTACTATAATGAGTTTCATGATACAGTTGGCAGTACTATAATGAGTTTTATTCTTAATTTTATGTATATGCGTCTATAAAGTGCGTCTGTATGTTTTCACTTAAAATGTAGGTTTTATATGTATGTTTGTTTTGTTAAAATTTAATTTCAATTTGTAGGACATGTTGTGTTTTTTAATTAATTTGTGATAATGTTTTATTTTTAATTTTTTAATCTGTTCTCGCTCTTTATTATTAATAGCATGTTGTTAGTCATCTATAATTGTGGTAGCACTTGGCATGTATAACTTAACTATCTTGTGTGTATTTACTTTTTTCGGTGTATACTATGTTGGTGACTCTAATAAATAAATATAATATAATATGTATAGAACCGTCTTTGATTTCGTAATTCGAATTTTTCGATTTGATAAAAATATATTACTTAACATTGGCGAAATTATTTGGAGCACTACTCAGAAGCCATTATAAGAAGATGAAGAAGATTAACTTTTTACTATCGCTATACTTGCTTCATACACCCATATACATTGTAAAGGGCATTGAAAAGTAGGAAAAGCTCGTGAGTAATGTAAATCGATTGGGTATAATGGTAATCACGCCCCAGGATAGACTTTCCATTCCCGCGTCTATCTTGTACCCATTACAATGCATGCACCTACAATTCATATAGTAAGTTTCACTGCCGGACTGCGAAGGCTTCGGACTTGGTGAAATGTTATAATGGCCATAGAAACCCGGAAAATATGACAAAAGTTTTCAATTGTTTGATGGCAAATACGCCAGCTAAAGGGAGAACTACATACATACATAGACACACGCCTTTTTCCCCAAAAACCCTTTCGGTAGAGACTTAAATGGACCGCTTTTCACTGTGGATTGCACCATCGTGGAATACAGAAGTGGCAAGTGGTGAGCTCATCACCGCCATTGCTTCCCACGACTGACTCTGCTAATGCTTCTTCCAGTAATAACACATTCCATAAATAAGCTAGCAGCCAGGACAAATCTTATACCAACGAATATTACCAACAAGTCCGTATAATCCCTTAGTCTACTTTTACGACATCCACGGGAGGAGATGGAGGGGTCTATTCTTGGGCCGGACACACCAGGGATAACTAAATTTGATCAAAATAGATGTGGACAAATAATATGATTGTGTGGTACACGAAAGATTCAGAAATAAACTAATTGGTAACATCAGGTGGGCCATCTGCTTGTTCCGTCAATCAAGTAGTTTATAAAAAAAAAGTGGGAGAGATCACCTTGTTAGTATTTAATGTTAAGGCAAATTAAGTCCTACGGAAATGGAAAACAGTTAGATAAATGTCTCCCGCGTATATCTATCAAGCTATGATAGATTATCATAGTACCTAATTCAAGTTCGTTTTATTTATAACTAGCGACTCGGCCCGGCTTCGCATGGGTAGCCCCCGGTACCCCCCCCCCCCCCCCCCCACCCCTCCTTATTACTTATTATGCTATTCGGAGCGGAGAAGAATCCACGAAAAAAGAGATAACAAGTGAGTGAGCGAGTAAAAAAAGAGGTTATAAGTGGTGTAACTAACACGACTTTGTTTTATATATATAGATTAACCAAAGAAGGATCATCCGATTCCTTCAGAAACCCAAAAAAATACAGTTATAAACAGCCTCATCATCAACCACAAGAAGTCCAATACTGAACTCGTCCAATGAATGCCAAAACAAAGTCTTTAGCCGGTTCATGGCAGGTTTGCGTTTTGGAAAAGTTCTCCAAAGCTAGGCTATAGTTCTAGCAACGATAATAATCGATACCAAGTCAGTAATATACGTGGTGTTAGAAAGGCGTTGTGTATCGGAGTTGCCGGCAGACATCCTGTACAATGTGTTGCACATCTAATGACTCGCCCGCGATTTTGCATATTGGACCAGTCGCCCAGTGTCCAGTCGTGAGGAAATTGGAGCCGTTTTTAGATTTATTATAATGTGGATAACTGTATTTTAATGTTATTACGCTTAATACTGAGCTAGTTATACTACCTAGGTTATGTTAAACGGGCTACAACGAAAGACATATCAAGAGCTCGGAATGAGCATCTTCTTCTTAGTCGTATTCTTCATTACTGAAGGTCGTGCCCGTCGTTAAAGGATTTAGTAGTGATGCTGACGAGCTTCTTCCACGCTGTTCTATCCTCAGCTTGTTTCAGGGCAGCGGTGAATGCCTTGACTTGATTAATAGACCAGCGACTAGGTGATCGGCCGCGCGGTCTTTTTCCATGAACTTTTCCCCACAACATCAGTTTTCCAAGGTTATCTGGCTGTCTTCGGGCTATGTTTCCAAAATAACTGAGAACTCGCTGGTAACAGATGGTGGAGAGTCTGGTCTTGATGGCCAGATGAATGAATGAGCATAAGCGACTCCATCTTCTTCCCTAACAATGGGTAATTTAAAGGAATTTAGTAATGTCATCAGGTAGTTTTAGGAAGTTAATCAGACAAACAAATAAAATACATTTATTTCCAAAAATAATTATACAAATAATACATGTACATCATTTAAAAAATTCAAATGACACAGTTGTGTTACCTGAAGACCGCTGCTAACGGTCTAAAGGTAGCTCAACTGATACAAATCACTACCAGACGGAAGCGTCAAGCAATAATTTTTTTGGGTAAGTACGTCTTCGATTTCATTTATGGTGTGTAGTACAGTCAGCTCTTTGTCTAGTGGGAGTACCACCGTCGCGTACAAACCGTTTCTCAAACTCTTTCATCATGCGGACATCAAAGGCCTGGAACTCTCTTCCGGCTTCTTTGTTCCCTTTATCATACAACTTGGGCGTCTTCAAACGAAGAGTTAATAGGCATCTTCTAGGCGAGCGTACTTAAATAGGCCTCATCGTCGCTTCCCATCAGGTGAGATGTAGCCAAACGCAAGCCTATTTTAGGTTAAAAAAAAAAAGAGTGTATGATTAGGTGCTAAATACGTGGCCAAAAATCTCGAATGACAACTCTCGAATAAAAAATCTCGATCAATAAAATTCGGATAACAAACATAGAATGAATAAACTGGCTACTAGCTTTGAACCGTTTTGAAATTAGTTCATGGTGTCGAAGCGAGGAAGACGCTGAGTAGCTCTCTTAGGTAAAAAATAGAACACACAGTGAATTTTCTTATAAACTTGACTCGAATATTTAATTATTGTTGGGTTAAGTGATAGATGTGCAATATTGATAATAGTATATTATAATACTCACAACTGATTATTATTAATTTTAACAATTATCTTATAAACTCTGTTTAACCGTCTAACAGGACGTCAGCTCGTGGCGAAGCGCGGCGTCATCAGTGTACCATATCAGATCTCCCATACACATGTGCATGCGCATACCAGCTCCCGTCCACGGGTAGTTTATGTCCGTTTTATGCATTGATGAGGCATTGCAGTATAATTTATTCGGAAGTAACCGTTGCATGTGATTCTATCGAGCTGCGGTAATGAGGGAGTTAGTGTTGATGAGGCATTGCAGTATAATTTATTCGGAAGTAACCGTTGCATGTGATTCTATCGAGCTGCGGTAATGAGGGAGTTAGTGTTGATGAGGCATTGCAGTATAATTTATTCGGAAGTAACCGTTGCATGTGATTCTATCGAGCTGCGGTAATGAGGGAGTTAGTGTTGATGAGGCATTGCAGTATAATTTATTCGGAAGTAACCGTTGCATGTGATTCTATCGAGCTGCGGTAATGAGGGAGTTAGTGTTGATCATTTACATTTTGTCAATATAACTCAAGATATTAGGTTCTTACGTTCTTAGTTGATCTGGAACATTCCGTCTCATCATACCATAGTTTTTGAGTGCATTGAAGACTTTTACGCTAGTCAAAACAAATAATAGAATAAAGGAACAGCTAGTCGATAATTTTAATTTTAGTACAGGCAAATTAGGTGATTTTTAGCAAAAGTGTGGAAGTAATTAGATGTACTCACAAAACCTTTTCTAATTGTTTTGTTTGGCTTAAAAATCGCCTATAATATAACTTTCAGCAAATTCACCCCCCCGGAACAGGGTGAAATAGGGTGAAAACCTTATAATACCCGTAACTTAATGGGGAAAATAGATGTAGTCGGTGCAATTTGGCATACACTTAAGACCGTTATGATCTACATTTGCACCAAGTATTTTTTTAATCCGACTTACGGATCATACGAAAAAAAAAGCATTTATAAAAAAATCTTTTTTTCTGTATTGCGGCTCGGGGGAAATTGAAGTAGTCGGTGCCATTTGACAGAATTACCAGAAAAATGGGCCAAATAAATTACCAGGTTTGCACCTGGGTACCTCACACGGAAGTCACTTTTTCCATATTTTATTGTCGCTCTACTTCGGGGAAATTTCAGGCAATTCTGGAATTTCACTTAAACTTATTCATTTGATTAGTACTACATTCGCCGGCCATTTAATACTGGAATTTATATACGGAACATGCATTTTTTAAGTATTATATATGTAAGTTCGGTGCGGTGCTAAGAAACTAATATATATACTGTGGCGCTACACTGCTAACACTGTCCCCCGACCGCGGGGTGCATCCGTATTGATCCCAGAAAATCATCCCACGAGCTGAAAGTAATAATAATTATTCCGGATTCATACAATTAATATTCATTTCATTTTTAGAGTCCGTATTTATCCCACCTAGAAATACCTACATCTAAAACGAGAGAAAGTAACGTCAGCAAAAAAATATGTTATTATGGAACATCTATTTATTTCATAAAATTGTTGGTATAAAATAATCAACAAAGTAATAATATATACAGTGTGTCCCAAAAAGTAGTGTCAAGCCGAAGTCCGAAGAAAGCTTACCCCCAGAGATACCCGAATCACCCCCATTTCACGATTTTTAGTAGTTTTCGAGTTATGTGTTTTTAAGACAATCGGAGCTCTTACACTTTTTTGGCCATTGTGACTTGATTCGTTGAGGTAGAGGCCTGTTTTTTTTTGTGGTACCTTGTCTGATAGCATTTACATCAATAGCACATACTATTGCATTAAAATAAAAATAATAATATGAAGATATATTTTTTTTTTGCCTAAAATCTTACTTTCAATGAATGTTTAAAAAAAAAAGTCACATAATCTTTTTCATCCAAACCTATCTTAAAAACATGGCTGATGTGTCAGCTATTAGTCATGTAACCTTGTTCCAGATTCTTGCACAGGATCATAAAAACACTATATTTAATAAAAGATTTTCAAAAAAGAGTTTTTAAAAATGTTCTGCAAGTCGGAATTAAAAAGAAATCTGACAATCTGAAGATTGTATTATACATAAGCAATAGTAAAACAACCCATATTTGTTGTTCAAGGACATTATTTTCTACCTACGAGGCAGAAACCTGCGACAGATGGTGGGCCCATTCCAACTGCCAGATCGCCTAAATGGCGAGTCATACTTGAACTTTTTAAGAGAAGATGTAAATGGATAATCCACAGACATAATTTACTAACACGCCGAAACATGATTTTTTAAAACGACGGTGCACCATGTCACTTTGCGTCAAAAGTTAGTCAATATCTTAATAACAGGTTTTTTTTGAATACTACTTAGAATGACTGTACAAGCAGATGGTCCACCTGATGATAAGCGGTACTCTCTTCCTATGAACAGTGCATTATCACATAGGTCACGCCCTCCTACGACGCGCCCTATGTGACATTGCACTGCGCCCGCCACCCTGAGACATAAATATGAAAAGTCTCATGTGACTGTAATTGCGCCGGCACCCATACCCTTCAAACCGGAACACAGCAATGCGTGCACTACTGCTTTGCGGCAGAAATAGGTATGGTGGTAGTACTTTCCCGGACGAAGTATTTCACAAAAAAGCTCTACTACTACTAACAAAATGTGATAATTGGTGATAAATGCATTGGCCGAGGCGGGCCTATCGCATGGCCCCCACGATCTCTTGACTTATACCCCGTTGACTTTTTTTTTGGGGATATTATAAAGAGATTGAGATATTATTGTTTACTCTCGAGAGTGCCGAAATGTGGAAAAATTGCCAAGAAGGTTGACCCAGGCACAAGCAACAGTTCAAAAGCAACAGAATCGCTTTTCTACGCTTTAAAGAGGATTTTTTTAGACGATGCTGATTATGTATTGATCAAAAAGGTCGCCATTTCGAAAATTTATTGTGATGATTCACTGAAATCATGCAATGCTGAAAGTTATTATTTAGTTTTATTTACGATTTCATTTTATCTTAAAAACCAGAATTTCGCATTCAACTGTTTGAATTGAATATCATGAATGATCCCGTAAAAGAATCTCAATCAAATTTATATGACAAATATTCATAATGACCAAGTTTTTAAGATAGGTTTGGATGAAAAAGTTTATGTGACTTTATTTTTAAAATGCCCTTAGAATGTAAGGGACTAAACAGAATTTTAAATTTTTCCATATTATTATACTTATATCATATATCTATCTATGTAATGTATTGTACTAAAGTATATCAGTTATCTAGAACCTATGACACAAGCTCTGCTTAGCTTGGGGCTAGATAATGTTGTGTGAACTGTCCAGCATTATTTATTTATTAAATGTTTATTTATGATGGTGACAGCGAGCTGATCTGATGATGGAGACGGAAGGTGGACAATGGAACTCCTCGATGGATGATAGTAGATTACTGGAAAAACTCTAGAGTTTACTTATTTTTACTTCTTTGCTTATATCCTAAAAGTTACACAGTCTAAAATAAAATTAAAACTAGTTTTGAAACGTCTATGATTGTTTCACTTATTTACCCTTTCTTTGGCCCCAATATTTTCTACAGCCCCTGAACCAATTTAGCTCATAACCTTACACAAATTGTACTAATACTATATACCCATCTACCAAATTGTATAAAGAATACTAGTTTTATAAAGAATATATCAACAGTTCGCAAGCTATCTTCAGACAAACATACAAACATACGAACGCCAATTATTAATAATTTGCATCCAACAAAAATATTTGAAAATGATAGTAAGGCATTTTTCTGTCTTCCCGTACTAATATCCATTGTTAAAGGCCGTGGCGTGGTATGAATTGGACCACATTTTGCGATTAATACGGACAAATATACAATTTTATTATTCATGGGATGAATACGGCCTACATTTTGGTATGAATCTGCACCCCACCCACGCCGTTGATTTCTTATTAAGATCTATTATTAAGAAGTACTTCCGGTACGAAATTTGTGGTTTTTTTTACGTGCGAATGTGGTAAACTGATAGTATATACCATAATCAAATTTGCACGACTACATAAGTTTCCCTCGAAGTACAATTTACAAAAAAAGAAAAAAAACTATGTTCCGTAATTCGCTGAGGTGTGCAAAACTAATATAGTGTTTATAATACTTATAGAAACCTTATGTAAGTTTGCACCGAGTACATAAATTTCCCCCGAGCCGCAAACTAAAAAAAACAAATTCACAGTGTTTCCCACTATGCACGTAGTTTTAATTAAAATACTATATACCCATCTACCAAATTGTATAAAGAATACTAGTTTTATAAAGAATATATCAACAGTTCGCAAGCTATCTTCAGACAAACATACAAACATACGAACGCCAATTATTAATAATTTGCATCCAACAAAAATATTTGAAAATGATAGTAAGGCATTTTTCTGTCTTCCTGTACTAATATCCATTGTTAAAGGCCGTGGCGTGGTATGAATTGGACCACATTTTGCGATTAATACGGACAAATATACAATTTTATTATTCATGGGATGAATACGGCCTACATTTTGGTATGAATCTGCACCCCACCCACGCCGTTGATTTCTTATTAAGATCTATTATTAAGAAGTACTTCCGGTACGAAATTTGTGTTTTTTTTTACGTGCGAATGTGGTAAACTGATAGTATATACCATAATCAAATTTGCACGACTACATAAGTTTCCCTCGAAGTACAATTTACAAAAAAAGAAAAAAAATATGTTCCGTAATTCGCTGAGGTGTGCAAAACTAATATAGTGTTTATAATACTTATAGAAACCTTATGTAAGTTTGCACCGAGTACATAAATTTCCCCCGAGCCGCAAACTAAAAAAAACAAATTCACAGTGTTTCCCACTATGCACGTAGTTTTAATTAAAATACATAACGCACTAAGACTGTCTCTATAAGTAATTGAACTTGCACTTAACACTTTTTTGTTTTTTCAAAAGTTACAATTTTTTAAAGTTTGTACCTAATATTTAAAAGCCTTCCGTATGCGCCAGAAACGGTGCAAACCTGGGATAAGCTTCTATTCGTGTCATCTATCGATTCCATAAGAATCCACGACTACTCGACTTAGGGCCACACTTTTTGCTAATTTGCCTGTACTATTTATATATCAAGCATAGTGCTAGAGTCACCTACGAACCTATTTGTTAAAAGAGTAGACTTTTTTATTGGTTATGTTTGATTTAAGAAGAAAAGGAAGACAGGTTTTGCTTGCCGTTGTGTCTGCCAAGGTTTTTTTTTGTAAATTAAAATAAACTTTATTGGTAACCATATATAAGGGTACATGGGAGTTTACATAGATCGTAACGCTGGTTTTCCAGGCTTGTCTAGGGGTAGTCACCCCCATTTCCCATCTATCAGGACTGCCCACTGTTCCAGCCGAGGAACTACTCGAATTGACCCATTCAACTTTGTCGATCGATGTATATAAAAAAAAAGTGGCCAAGTACGTGTCGGACTCGCCCATGAAGGGTTCCGTAGCAGCAAGTAACATAATATAAAAGTTCTTGGATGGATTACGATTAATGATGTATTAAAAAAAAACTACTTACAGCTACGGGGGGGGGGGGGACACACACACTTTTTACCACTTTGGAAGTGTCTCTCGCGCAAACTATTCAGTTTAGAAAAAAATGATATTAAAAACCTCAACATCATTTTTGAAGACCTATCCATAGACACCCCCCAAACGTATAGGTTTGATGAAAAAAAAAAAAAAATTGTTTCAGTTCTAAGTATGGGGAATCCCAAAAATAATTGTTTTTTTTAATTTTTGTGTAAAAATCTCAATGCGGTTCACAGAATACATCTACGTACCAAGTTTCAACAGCCTAGCTCTTATAGTTTCGGAAAAAAAAGGCTGTGACATACAAGGACAGACTGACAGACAGACATGACGAATCCATAAGGGTTCCTTGTCTTTGACTACGGAACCCTAAAAACAGGGTTCCGTACCTTTACAGGAAAAAAATTGACCCCCATAGTATCACTATAAGGGATAATAGTATATGATATTATTCTGGGTCTGTCTGTCTGTCAGTCTGTCAAGAACCTCTTTCTCAGAAACGGCTAAAGGTTAATAATTTTGGTAATACGAGATTTACATAGATGACTATCTAATTTTGAAAATGAAAACGACCATGGTAATTTCAGTAAAAACTCATATACGAAATCTTAAATGTTTTGTAACATACCTAAAAAAGTCTATATCGAGGAATTTCGACTATTAAACCTAGAATGGCATGATCACTACAAAACCACTATAAATAAGCATTGTAGGACAAGGAATGCCAAAACTACGCTACGGAAGCCTCAAGGCAACAGTCCGATTCCATTTGTCCGTTATATTTCTTATTTCCCTATTGGGTTCTCCTTCTTTTAAACCCCTGACGCAAAAACGACGGGGTGTTATAAGTTTGACGTGTGTGTGTGTGTGTGTGTATGTCTGTCTGTCTGTGGCATCGTAGCTCCCGAACGAATGAAACGATTTCTTTTTTTTTTGTTTGAAAGTTAATTTCGCGGGAGTTTTCTTAGCTATGTTTGATGAAAATCGGTTCAGCCGTTTCATTGCGTTGAGGATTTTTTTAATTTTTATTAAATTAATTACTTGTTCCAATTACTTCTATCTTGTGTTAATGTCAGTCAAGCTGTGAATTCAACTCATCGCGCCATCTACATCTTGTTCTGTTTCATTGAAAAGAAAACGACTATACTATACAGGATCCCATTAAGGTCCCACACTAATAAAAATGCATAACTGTACCTAAATCCTTACAGGTTTGCAACCAGTTATATTTATGCAAGTAGCTCTCTCTCATCGTCCACAATCTGGTGGCGATCGATCGCAGGGCAATTATTCAAATCAGCTACATGCATTGTCACTGTGTGTGCGCAGACGCAGATGAGATTGCGATGCGCGTGGACTATGATGAAGTGTGTTGGTTAGTGTGGATGGTGTGTTGGATTTGGCTTTACTATGCTTTTTTCTATTGAACAAGTAAATATAAATGTGTGCCATTAATGCCTTCCTATTAAAAAACAAAAATATCTTTTGTAAAAATTAAAAAAAACCCTCAGTTGAATGAAACGGCTGAACCGATTTTGATCAAACATAGCTAAGAACACGCCCGACTAAAATAATTAAACTGTCAAACAAAAAAAAAACGGTTCTTCCGTTCGGGGGCTACGATGCCACAGACAGACACACACATAGAGACAACACAGATACACACACAGACACACACAGAGACACACACACAGACACGTCAAACTTATAACACCCCGTCGTTTTTGCGTGGGGGGTTAAAAATAGGAAGTAGAACATTATTTGTACTAACTATTAATAAGTCTATTTAAGTCACAATTTTTTTTTTTTTTGGGTTTTTTCTATTTATTTTGCCTAGTTTTATTTACAACTCCTATTTTAATGTGCATGTTGTGGTTGTAGGATAATCGTAGGAAAACTAGATTTGAGTAACTTTGGAATTATTCAATATTTTTCAAACACAGACCAAAACCGATACCGGGATTCTTTATAAAATATTTCCACAAAGAGTTTCGTGAAATGTTTACATAATGCTAATGAGAATTTACACAAAATACTGAAATAAAGAAAACTACGACTCTGGTCAACATAGTTAGATCCACGATGATGACGACACAAAATAAAATAAAATAAAAAATATATGATGTCTGAAGATGGAGGCACCTCAGGACCGTTAGTTGTAGCGTTCTATAAGAGAGGCCTATGCCCAGCAGTGGACTTCTTAAGGCCCATAATGATGACGAAATGATAGTAGTAAATATTTATGTACCGTAACACCCAAGATTCCAATTTCGCAACAATCCGCGCTGAATCGAACGCACTCCATAACTCATGGCACATGCATTCCACCGCCCACAGAATGCACATGCAAATGAAAAGCAATGTACTGCTGCATCACTCACTGCCAGATCAGCGCATGATCCTTTATGTTGATTCTACGAGTAGAAAGCTGTATTCGCGGCCTTATAACGATATAATTTGAAAAAGAAAGAAAGATAGAAAGAAAGAACATTTATTTGTGTCAACAACATGAGTTAACAAACAATATTGCACACTAAAAGACACACACACACACACAGAAACAAAGTTTTTTTTTTTTTTATTTTTTTTTTTTTTAATTTGTTAGTAGTAGAGCTTTTTTGTGAAAGAGTTTGTCCGGGGAAGTACTACCACCATACCTATTTCTGCCACAAAGCAGTGGTGCTCGCATTTCTGTGTTTCGGTTTGAAGGGTATGGGGTGCCGGTGAAATTACAGGTACATAAGACTTTCCATTATGTCTCAGGGTTGCGGGTGCAGTACGCGTACTTGGTGGACGTGATCTATGATATAATGCACTGTTCATAGGCAGAGGTTACTGCTTAGCATTAGGTGGGCCATCTGCTTGATCCGTCATTCCAAAATGTATTAATAAAAAAAAATATGGTCTAAAATTTGACTACGCAACTCAGTATTCACAGTCTTCGACCAAATTAAAACGTATGGACGGGCCTTACCCATACAAAATGTCCGTGATTTATTTTGGTCGAAGTTCACAGTAAGTAATTTCTGGAGCAATAGTGTAATTTTATTTAAGCAATAATTCCCGTTGGAATTTATTTAAAATTTTATACCAGGACTTGTACGAGTATTGTATGTAAGATTCGTTTGTATAAGAGTTGTCCTTGCTGTTAGCTTATGAAGGAATGTGTTATTACTAGAAGAAAGCGTTAGCCGATTCAGTCGTGGGAAGCAAAGTTTTTTTAACATTGATAGACCTTCGTTTGACCACGATCTCACCTGAAGGCAAGTACCGATGTGGCTGCCGATGGAGCACAAATGTCTAGAAGGCACCTATTCATTTTAGCCTTGAAGAGACCCAGATTATAGTTTTCAGGAAAGACAGACGACGGAGGTGTAATCCCCTTCCTAACAGTTCGCATTATGGAGGTTACGAATAGAGGGTACCTATACCAATGAGGTAAGGATGGTACTGAGCCATGCGTCTGCTCTTCCTATGATGAAAAGGAGATGGTGGGACCAGATCGTAAAGTTCCTGAGAGCATTCTCAGAAATGTAACCTGTAGAAGATCGAAAGTCTTGGAACTTTGCGGCGGTGCTCGAGACTCTGGATCTTAGTCTCCGCTATATGTTGCTCACCTATAAGCCTGAAAGCTCTGAGTTCGATCGAGTCCAAGGCAGCAAGCTGGTGTTTGGCCGAGCCATCCCAAACATGGCAGTAGTACTCAATACCAGCCCGGACTTGTGCTTTATAAAGACTGAGAAGCTGTCCTGGTGTGAAGTAACTCTTTACCTTACTCAGGATGCCTTAGCTTCATGGCAGCTGTTTTCGCCTTAGACTCGATGTAGGGAGTAGGCGTAAGTGAAATACATAAGATGAGGTGATCTCCTATAGCTACATGTATATGTATACTTATCAGAAAAATACTAATGAAAACCATACACTCACATATAACATTTATTAAAATACACCAGGTGCATAATCGAAGCAGTCGTAGGGGAGATCACATACTTCTTCCACGAGTACGAACTACCCAGGGAAAGAGAACCATTGTCTTTGAGGGTGTGCAGATATATAATAAATTACCCAAGGAAGTAAAGAATGCAGATTCGTTCAGCGTTTTTAAAAATAAATTAAGAAAACACATACTAAACGACTTAACATTATTGAAACAATAAACTGACTTGCTGATATAATTTTCTCTGTGACGCACCGAACGAACCTGCATCGCTCACTCAAAATATCTATTTTTGTCCTGCCTCAGCGAGCGATACCGCACATTACGTGTTTTTGCGGGTATTCGAACATTTGACAAGCAATGATTTTGGCATTGTTTGTCAATTTACCTACTAAATTATTTTAATTGATTCGTTTTGTTTAAAATCTGTTACTAAGTTTATAACTGTTAGAAGCGCTTACTTTAATTATTAAAATAAGTTTCTCATATAAGTGAAATGTTAATTTCTTTTGAGAAAATAAATAATCTTTAACCACATATCTCGGAAGATAGAACCTTGAAGAAAAAGACTTTTTTTTGCGGAAAAGAGACATGCCTAATTTTTAGAGCGCGACCGACTCAAGGCTTTGAACTTGACCATATTGCAATATTGGTATCGCCCCAGTCGGATAAAGCCTTGAAAGTCAAATTCAGACGCTAAAGCATCTCATCTCATAGCTCCTGAATTTAATTTTACCTAGAGTGGAAACGTATCCGTGATGGTTCACGAGGAAAAAGGCATGTGTTTATTTTTGTATGTATTTATTTAATGTATGATTTTAATTGAAATCTTACGACTGTGCTATGAGTACCCTATACACGCATTGAAACGTGTAACTCTGCGCAGACGCACACAGTTAATAACCCACGTACAGACATGCGGGCTGTCAGAGTAAATGATGATGCGATCCTCAACGAAGATAGATCTTTCAGTCGGTAGGCTACTTTATATATACCGGACGGGATACTAAGTAGGACTGTGTTTATCGAAAGGGCTTAATCTAACATAGTACCTTCATTATAGTTTATGCATTATTTGTGGGTGGTTATCGCTGTGTGAGGCTGGTAGTATGCAATAGCCATAGTATAATTATATACTTCACCAGGTAAGCTACTCCGAATCCGATGGTCACGTGGTTAAACACCAGACGACGTCATCACCAATGAGAATTGTGATAGCCCATCTCTGTCCTACCAGTAGAGTGTAATCTAACACCGCGACCACCATAAGGTGGTTCAGTATTTTTTTAAAATTTAATATAAATTAAATTTTAAAAAAATACTGGGTAGTTCATCGACAATACCCTCGGTGTTGCCGGTGTCTATAAGCGACGGTGACCACGTTACAGCAGGTGGGCCTAAGGCCTACCTACTATGAACTTCGACCAAAATAAATCACGGACATTTTGTATGGGTAAGGCCCGTCCATACGTTTTAATTTGGTCGAAGACTGTGAATACTGAGTTGCGTAGTCAAATTTTAGCCCATTTTTTTTTTAAAATACAATTTGGAATGACGGATCAAGCAGATGGCCCACCTAATCAAGTTACCCAATTAGTTTCATTACAAAAAAAAAACAATTGAAGTGAGCCAGTCGAAGACGGCCTGGACAGGGTGGTCGGTGTTCAAGGTGATAGGGATGGTCCGTCATCCGTCATGGTGAATTCCGTGTGCCATTTACAAGGGACCCAGGAGTTATTGCTTACACTGGTGCATGACACTACAATCATCATCAGCCTATAGAAGTCCACTGCTGGACATAGGCCTCGCCCATATAATGCCACGACGACTAGTCTTGATCCGCCTCCATCCACCGACTTCCTCAAACCGTCAAAATGTCTTTGGTATTTCCTACACTGTGTTGTCAGGTTCGTTGGCTTTATTCTCCAACGGTTGTGTGATCTCCTCGTCTTGGATTCTATCACGTAGTGAAACTCCGAGCATGGCTCTCTCTATAGGTTGCTGCGCAACTTTGAGTTGTGTATGAACGATACCTACCTTGTTTGTTTATATTAAGATAAATGTGTATGTGAGCCTACTTTTTATTGATTGTGAAAACCTAATCAAACCTTTGAAGGTTTTTAAGGTCTTTCTTTCTATCTTTCTATAATAAAAAAAAGCGGCCAAGTGCGTGTCGGACTCGCCCATGAAGGGTTCCGTAGCATAATAACATAATATAAAAGTTCTTGGATGGATTACGATTAATGACGTATTAAAAAAAACTACTTACTAGATCTCGTTTAACCAATTTTGAGTGAAAGTTTACATGGTAATGTACATTATATATATTTTTTAGTTTTATCATTCTCTTAGTTTAGAAGTTACGGGGGGGGGACACACACACACACACACACACACTTTTTACCACTTTGGAAGTGGAAAGTGTCTCTCGCGCAAACTATTCAGTTTAGAAAAAAATTATATTAGAAACCTCAACATCATTTTTGAAGACCTATCCATAAATACCTCACACGTATAGGTTTAACGAAAAAATTTTTTTTGAGTTTCAGTTCTAAGTATGGGGAACCCCAAAAATAATTGTTTTTTTTAAATTTTTGTGTAAAAATCTTAATGCGGTTCACAGAATACATCTACCTACCAAGTTTCAACAGTATAGCTCTTATAGTTTCGGAAAAAAAAGGCTGGGACATACACGGACAGACAGACAGACAGACAGACATGACGAATCCATAAGGGTTCCTTGTCTTTGACTACGGAACCCTAAAAACGAGGCCAATCTCTGCCGGAGATTCTTCGCATCCTATTTTCGTCTCTGCTTCGTCCTATTTTATTAGTTACTTTATTGGCATAATGAAGTCTAACAAATTTATTAGATTTCGTAGTATTTTGGGGTACTAGACCACAACGTACGGGTACGACCACGGCCTGGGGACCAGTAGGCACTAAATAAGGTATCAAATGAGCCATTGATACTAAACGGACTAACAAACAATCGATGATTATATACAAAAAAAGGGATCATTCGCTTGCACTTACAAACACGCTTGCACTCTCACCCTAAACGCATATAAAAAAAAATATCTAACTGTGTGCAAAAAGTGCACAGTTAAAATTTACACAGTTGCTACAACATATTTTTCATTGAGATCTAATTAATTTACACCGTTGGGGCAACTGCAAAAAAACAGTTAGGAAGCAAACAGTAAATAAATATGTATAAACAGTTACAGGAACTTTTTGGTCAATAATAACAACGTATCCTGGCAGTAATTTAAATTTCAACGGTTAAACATCAGTCCGGATAAGACAGTAAAATGAACTGTTTTACTTTAACTGTTTTTTTTTCAGTTATGCTAACGTATTTAATGTGTTTGCTCCATTTTAACCTCGTAGAACGGTAACTTTTATCGGTTTTCGGGTTACTCGAACTGTATTTTTTTTTCAGTGTACCTACTCCGTTCCGTCGGGGCAAAATTATTAATGTAATTATGATGTTCTTATTGTCCATAAAAGGAGCTTCAGCAAGAAGCACAAGTCTTTCACGACACTGGTTCTTTCGTCAATAGGCCACTAGGCCCTGTCTAGGGCCACCTTAAACATCAAAGAGATCTCTAACGCATCGCAAGAAAAACCAGTGTCAAATTGGTAGCAAGTAGTAGTATTGCAAGTGTCTACAATATTACAGTGCATCCAATTTATATGGTCAGTGTAGACACATTGTAAAAGCCTATAAAACTCCAATAAGCCATAAATAGTAGTTAGTCCAACAAGAGTAAGCATGTTCTAATCAAGTACAGGAGCCTATACAGAATACCATACGCTAAACATCTGTACACTACCTTGGCAGAAAACTAACAGCTGTACACTGCCGGCTCAGGAAACTATGCGCCATAACATGAAGTGTAATGCGAGCTACATGCGCACGTGCTGCTATTTATCCTTACTGCTACGGGAGCTATCCTTAGAATTATGGACTCATATTTACACTTAGGGGAAGAAAAAGTGTACCACATCAATAAGGGTTTGGAAATCTACTCGTAGGCTACAATTCGGCAGAAAAATAAAGCCTTATGCGAGTTGAGCAAGAAGGAAACTAATAGATATTTATTTTACATACCTATTAGTTTATTTCTTATAAACTACAAGGCATTCAATGTTTTTTTAAAAGCTTTTATTTAACTTTCAATTAATGAGTGTCCGTTAAATCTTTCAACTGAATTCTGATCCAGAGCCTCTTTCGATTGAGCTGAAATTTTGCATACCTGTCAAGTTCGATAACAATACAATATGATGGTGACAGCGAGCTGATCTGATGATGGAGACGGAAGGTGAACAACGGAACTCCTCGTTAGTTTATAGTACACTATCCGTGTTTGTGCTCATTTTGATCAGCCCCCCTATTCCCTATCTTGAAAGTCACACGGTGACCAACGTTTGACAAGTAAAATTAGAGATCCACCAACTTATCTGTAGAATGAAATGTATGTAGATGATTGAAAAATGAAGGAAAATGGTTCTACAGAGAAGTTTGTGGATCTATACCATCAATTGTAATTTTTTTGATTTTTTTAGTTTATGATAATTCTACTTGTCAAACGTTTTTCACCGAGTGACTTTCAGTTAGGGAATAGGGGAACAAGTCACGGTTTTTTTACTAATTAAAAAAAAAACATTATCATCATCCGTCAGATGTACATTGCATAAAAGCAAAATATTTTGTTTGCAATAAAATTATATTTATATGTTATATATTTTTTTTTATTTTTTTTTTATTTTTATTGTATGTGTTCTCCCATGATCATGGCGCATGCAACTGTGCCGAAATATCGGGAACATATAAAACTCAAAAATCATGGTAAATATCCCGTTTCTAGTGAAAATTATGTACATATCCATGATAATTTTCACTAGAAACGGGATATTTACCATGATTTTTGAGTTTTATATGTTCCCGATATTTCGGCACAGTTGCATGCGCCATGTACATAACCATGATAGTTTCAAAAGTTATATCCATGATAGTTTCAAAAGTTATATTTATATGTCATAGCTGAGCCCTTTTACATGAAACCCCACTTTACCTAATTCTATCACTTTTTTTTTTACCCCCTTTTATATCCCAATATCTCGACAACCACCTACCGATTAATCTCACAACCTTACCCACAAATTGTATTATTACTATTATACCCAACTAACAAAATATGAGACACTATTGGACGTTTGGTCTAGACTCGGAATAAGGAGTTGAACGTTTGCAAATAAAGCACAACAACAGAGCTGCATATCCTAATCAATCAACTCGCGAATGTCTTCATTTTAATGATGTATAGCTTACATTTATTTGGCCTGCAGTGTTCGCATTTATCTACGTGTGTTACAGTTATAGTTATAAATAAAATGGCTCGCGAGGTCTAAAGCATTACTCATGAATGCTGAGCTACGGCGCCCGTTCAGTCTGGATTTACTAATATAGCGGCCGAGTGTATATTACGGCCGCAATATAGCGCACTGTGGCCTGAATAAGGCGAAAATAATTAGACATACCTACTTAAGACGGAATAATAATACTGAATATTAAGACCGAAACCAAACTAAGAACTGATAATAAGACCGAATAATTAGACATACTTAAGACGGAATAATTAACTGAATAACTTATTATTCAGTTAAACCAAACCGAACTAAGAATTACTGACGGAAAAATAAGACCAAATAATTAGACATACTTAAGACGTTTTTTTTTTAAAGAATAAGATGATAACCTATGTGAACTAGTTGGTAAGGAAAATAAAAAGGCTTTATTATTTATTTATTTAAGACGGAATAATTAACTGAATAATAAAACCGAAACCGAATTAACAAAAACTGACAGAATAATAACACCGAATAATTAGACATACTTAAGATTCTGGATGTTTATTTGCTTATATAAGTGGTACAAGGTTTTAAAGATAAATGTGTCCGGCCTAAGAATAGACCCTCCATCTCCACCCGTGGATAACGTAAAAGCCGACTAAGGGATTACCTGAACTTGTTTGCAAGATTCGTTGGTTTAAGATTTTGTCCTGGCTATTAGCTTATTTAAAGAATGTGTTATTACTGAAAGAAAGCGTTAGCAAAATCAGTCGTGGGAGAAAATGGTGGCGATGAGCTCACTACTTGTCACGTCTATTTCCCGCGATAGTGCAACCCTCAGTGAAAAGAGGCTCAGTTGAGGCTCTGCCTACCCTTTCGGGGAAAAAGGCGTGTGTCTATGTATGTATAATACTTTAGTTGTGCTTTAAGGCACAAAACACATGCACATGCATTTTTTTTTAAATCTTTTTCGCCCTTTATGACCATTGCAAACTTTTGTCTTAAGATGAGGTAATCAGTGCGTGTAGCCAGTGATGACAAACGGCCCTTAGACCCTGTCTATTTAGGAGTGTTCTCTTATGATAAAACACAAAGTGGCTCCATCTTGTATCCGATGACGTAAGGTTGACTACGGTACGTGCTTGTACTAGATATACCAACGCTCGTCAAATGGCGGACGGAAACCTTGCCTTAACTCATATATCGCTGGTGAACTGAATTCCACTTGTTATATTATCGTTGTAGGTATACTTATTTATGCAAGTGATTGTATATTCATTGGAATGTGTGATGTAAGGTCGAAGGATTTGAATTGAGAATGTGTTGATGTGTTTGTTTAGAATGGGTTTGTTTGTAGTGACACTCTGGTCTCAGCATTAGAACTAAAACATTTTTGTAGTGGTTTTCCACGAACCTTGCGAGTTCACGCGATGATGCGATAGATAATCCACTTTTCTAACTGTTCTAACCGACTTCAGAGAATGGTGTGTGTCAGCTCCAACGCACGACTGGAGTTTACTCGTATAACATAACAACTTCACTGTTTGTTAAGGCGTATACAGAAGCTGATTGGTCTTATTTGGAGGCTTTCTCCTCATAGACGAGTTAGTATTATGTGCTGAAAAAAATATATGTATGTTTATTGACCTTTTATTTGTAAAGTGATCTTACAAAAATGTTCTAACTGTTCATTAACCATGTGAAAAAAATAACAAAGTGCAGCTGTTTTCGAATGAAAACTTGATTCAACTTAGAAACGACTTGGAGTTTTGTACTTTTTCTTTCACCTAAATGTCGGCAAAGACTTTATCTTCAAGTTGAACGTATGATTCTGTGATGTGCCGGTTTTTCAGGTGGCAAATCATTGTTATTCGTGATTTTCAGTTACTTTTCGTTTACTTACCTTAACATTAATGAGTTAGAAAGTGGTGGAATTTGGCTCTGGTATGCGCCTTAATAAAATACTTACGAATTTACTCCCCGTCTATGTAGTTAGCCTGTATGTTGGACCATTTCTGGGTCCACCGTAGTCGGACTATCGAAGCTAGAAAAGCCACCCAGTATTGACATCGAAGTATCTTACCGCCGCAGTCCCTGTCTTAAGCCGGAACATACTAAGACATATATTTTTGCTTTGATAATCTTTAAAATGTTACCTTTAGATTTTCAGTAATACTTACACAACAAAATTGATACACATAATTTGTGTGTAAGTATTGCTATTGTAAAGTATATTGAAGAAAAAAGTTTAAAAGTAATAAAATCTGAAAATGTAGTACGGAAATAGTAGCAAAAAATAAGGAAAAAAATAAGTAAAAATAAAAAAGAAGTAAATATGTAAAAAAGTGAATGAGTAAAAAAATAAAACAGTAAAAAGTATTTTTGCGAAGTGGTCATATTGAGAAAAAGTGCGGTGTACTTAAGTTACGCGCCTGAGAAGGTCTAAACGCTCTAAGCTAGTAGGTATAGGTTGTACTAATATTTATTCTGTGGTATAGGTATAACACATGGTATAATCTTAATCCGAGGTATAACGCAATGACTAGTTTCTTTAGTCATTGGTATAACGTCACATTGTTTCGTAACAAATATAGGAAGCGTAATGGAGGAACGAGTCAAATTGGACTGTCCACTACAAAACAGTTCTTCATAAAACGCTCAATACTTGAAACAATTTATTAAACAGTTAACGTTTTCCTCTGGATTTACCTGCGTCTTACAGCAATATCCCATGAAATAAATAGGGTATACAAAAAACCTACTTAAATAATATTAGTAGAGAGGCCGCTTCTCAAAAAGTCGTCAAATGGCGATTCTCGTTGGACAGACGATCTTTCTCCTCTCCTCTCTCCACCCTCCACCACTTTAGAATGCGACAACCGGTCTATTCTTGTTCAGGAGATCACGCTGAACACAATGATACTGGTTGTCGGCGGGCGACTCGTCGGTCCAACGGGAATTCAATTTCGGAGGCCTGGCCTCCCTACTATATGTGTGATAAACAATACTTGCATTCTAACCGTTCTACTAAAACTCAGAATATCCTTGGACAAGTTACACCGTGTTTTGTCTCATCTGATCGAATATGAATCAGCTTGTTAACAAAAAAAAAAAAAAAAAAACTAAATAAAAAAAAAACCACCAACTGTTTTCAGTGTTTCGACACTATTCTTTTACAAATAAAACCGCATTGAAAACGGAACACCTATTGCAGCCTAAATACTTTTCATTGTGTGCTCTTCATCATCAGATCCTGAAGTCTGCAGGAGGAACACATGTCATGTCATCATAATTCAATGTTTGAGTTCAAACTTGAAGATTTAGCTTAAGTAGTACCCTGGATCCTATTCATCCTATGCTGGTCATCATCTGATTCTGGAGACTGATGTCAACAAAATTGAACATTTTGAGCTCAAACTGAAACACAAAAACGCCTTTGATCCCTTTTAATTTGAAAAAAAATGTTGATTGATGGTCCTGGGAATGGCTGCACCAGTTTCCACCAAACTAAGAACCATCTCGCAAATACCACCTGTTATACAAAATAAATAAATCAAAGCAGCTGTTCCTTAGCTAATAGGCCACACAAACAGATATACAGGCAAACATACTAAACAAACTTAGGTATAACACATTGTCTTCTTGTAGACTTAAATGAAAAGTGATTCGATTTTGACCTAACCCAAGATTTATTATATCATAGCAAGAAGCAAGTTAGTATCCAATATCAATTTAATACCGACTCTCGCGTAATAAGAAAGGTTACAAGTTACGGCGAGGACTCGAGTTTACGCAGATCTATAGTATCCCACTGACTCGTTTTGTCTCACAAATATTATTGAATTTTTTCTTGTGCAAGAAATTTTCGAAGAATCCAGGTGGCGTTTGTATACCTACAATAAAATGTCCTGTGGTGAGTCCGGTCTAGAATAGAATAGAATAGAATCTCTCAATCTATATAGATGTCCTAAATGCTGACTAAGGAATCACATCAGGTGATAGGCAGCCGCATCTACCTGAGTACCTAACACCAGTACCATAAATACTGCGATCACCACTCCCAAGGTGAATGTGGCAAACCCTCTGCATTCTATGGACTTCTGTAGGTGGCTGATGATGATGCCAATAGAAGGATTTCATGTGATATTAGTATATCCCGTTTCTAGTGAAAATTATGATATTAGTATTGTTTAATACCTACATCAAAACCTTGTGGTATTTACATAAGTTACGGGTACATTTGAAATGATATAACTTGTCCTAAAATAATAGTAACTGGGCCTGAACGGATCTGTGAGGTAAATTAACCATGCTTTCTTTGTATCCTCGATAGAGAATATGTGGATAACATAAACTCACGCCTGTTTCCCGGAGTGGTAGGCAGAGACCACGGATTTTCTCTTGGTACAATCCTGACACACCTCTTTTGCTTCATTCATTCTCATCACATTCTTCATAAATGCTCGTCGGTTAAGGGTACTCTTGACCTGGCCTTTAACCAGAACGTCTCCGATCTTCTGAATACGTTCGCCTAGGTCTTCCCCTTCCCACGATAACTATGTAATAATATAATTACATCAAAGCTGTTTGAAAAAAGTTCAGGCATGGGCTTGTCCCTTGCTTCGAGATCAGTCGCTTCGGCTAACCGTCAAACCAAGATATAAAACTTAAAATACGACAAATGAAATGCTTCTGAAGTACTAGGCGATCATGCTCTCTTAGGAGATTGTACAACACACGAGTATAATCGACGCCGCGGGACTTCCGTCCCAACGGGACATGCGAGCTGACGTGTGGTAGGAAGAGCTGGAAATCTATGGAAAGGACCTAGATATCATTTCTCATTCTTTCACAAATATCGGGAACAAATAAAACTCAAGAATCATGGTAAATATCCCGTTTCTAGTGAAAAGTATGTTACGTTGAACGGTCTGTTTTTTGCACGTTTTTTTATATTTAAAACTTCAATATTTGTGTACTAACAAAACAGAATATGGTGAGTTTTTTTTTTACCATTCCCATCACATTCTTCTGTATAATTAAGTGAAATTTTGATTCATGTTCTTTGCAAATGAATAATCTGAATCTTTAGATTCAGTTTTTTTTTTATAGTCTACCAAGCTATAAAAAACAGTTTCAGGTAAACCTGAAACTTTTTTATAGCTTGGTAGACTTCAATTCAACTAGAAATTACTGGAATTAGCAGAACTTCGATTCGAGAGTCAATAAAAACAAACTCCTCACAAGCGGCTCAACGAAGCGAAATAAGCCTTGGCCTCGGACACAAGACTACGCCACGCTTCTCTATTCTACAAAGTCTCACGCCAGCTATTGTCATCGAGTTCACGCAAGTCTGCATCACGTCTGTCCATTGATATCTAGAACAGTCAACTAGCCTTCGCCCATATGGTCTTCTCGGGTACATCTCCTTGACAGCCCGATCTTCTCTCAATCTTCCATTGTCTCATTCTTTCAGTGTCCGAGCCTGTGCAATTGGCAGGCCTTAACTTCGCCTGAGATGTTTGCCTCGGCCACTTACTAGGTCTTCTTAATTGCTTGTTTTTTCTATTCATCTTCATCATCCTTATCAGCCTATAGGATCTACGCCTGAACTTAGGCCTCTGCCATCCACCAACCTTCTGCGAGATATAATTATCTTTGGTCCATCGAGATGGGGCCTTCTTACACTGCGTTGTCCATTAAATGGTCGCCACTCGAGACCCTATATTCCCCAAGGTTTGTCGGTTACCCATTGCCACTTCAACTTGCTAATTCTGAGAGCTCTGTCGGTGATCTTGGTTCTTCTACGGATCATCTAATTTATGATTCTATCCCGTAGTAAAACTCCGAGCATAGCTCCGCTTTTCAAGCAAAATTTAACAAAATTCTCAGTAAATAATAAAGGCCGGTGTCCACTCTATCCACATACAGGCTGTATGCTAGAATGCGGCTACACCCAATCAGACAATGGTTGATTTAAGCCGCTACCGTGTCCGTTACGCCGGCCCACGCACCTTGCTGCCTGTCCAGACGCACGTTATAAGTAAATACAGTACCGCAACAGGAAGGACCTGGCCATTTCTGCAAATATATATACCGTTTACCTTGAGCGAGTGACGGACGCCTGGCGAAAGTCTAATAAAATTATTATGAAGAAGCTTCTCTATATTATGTGCACAATACCACCCAAACGTAGTGATTACCTGCTCAGTGTACCACCCCACAGCGGGATGTCAGTGAAGGTTATAGCAACTCAACTTAAAATTAGAAACCTCTATATCTATAATCAATCAATTATCAAACATTATAATATGGAATATAGGTAAGTACTTACATATTATTATTAGCTTGTTATTTATAACAAAATGAAGCGTAGCGTGTTTTTTATTGTTTTATGCAACTTGAATGACGGAACAAGCTGATGGCCCACCTGATGTTAAGCGGTAACCTCTGCCTATGACCAGTACATTAACTTAAGTGTGCTGTCTTATGAACTTTTGTTCATCCTCTTTACATCTTACTTTTACTACTAGTTTAGCATTATTTTATCGGTGCTTTTACCTAAGGTTTTTAAGTTGTAATACTATAAAAAAATTCGTAAATCACATCAAATAGTTCAAATAGTTTTTAAGTTGGTTCTATTTTTCTTTGTATCAGCTTCTTGTTCTCGAGGCACCACACAGGCGCTTCCCACTTAGTAGTAAGAAGGATCATTAAATAAAGCCAAGTTGTGTTTGTAGCCTGGTTCTTCCAGGTTTGGTTGCCTTGGAACAAGAGTAAATTTAGTTTATAAGACGATTTAATAATAAATAAAATACTTTTGAATTTGAATCAATCCACATTGTTAGTACGGATTCGAAAGTTTTTATCGATTTGACGAAGTACCCCATGTCAGTCATACTTTTCATGCTTCATTGATTTTCTTGCCAACCTTAAATGACGTGACTATCATATAATGTGTGCGTGAGTTGGACGTTGACGCAGATGAAACTCTGTTTATCCCAGGTACACTGCAACCCTTGCCGCCAGTCCATGCATCCGTAGATACTGCGCCTGCGCACGATATGTTAAATTGGACACACGCCTCCTGACATTAGTGTTCCTTGTGTGCACTGTTATAATATTGTCGGATTACAGTTAGCTGTGTTTGATGTTAAATTGCGATAGAGATATTGCAGTTCATTTACTGAATTAATCTGTACTATAATTGAAAACACGTTCTTCGTCCTCTGTTACCTATTGATCTTGAGACTGTGTCTTATGATGTATATTCGTGATGTATATTGTATATCAAAAATCAATCAAAATCTTTATTTCAGGTTTACTGAGAAATGCACTAAACCTAAACAGTAAGCCCATATCTACATAAATACCTTAGAAACTAACATACACATATAAAAACACTTTATTACTTAATCTAACACACGTGTGATCACCGACGCGTCGCGGCCCGGGGGATCACGTGACAGGCGACCCTTGAACCGCCGGAACTTCACCCCTTTCGGCCAGAAGTCAGGGCTCAAGTAAGTCTTCACATTTTCCGTAGGGACCCTCACCATAAATGAGCTAAAGCTCACATTATGACGAGAGTCCAACTTCATGACCCTCAAACCCACTCCGGCTTTCTTCCTGATATACTCCACCACCTCTGCGGCCTTCACGTCGAAGTAGACGCGGGACACGTAGATCTGCGTGGTGGGTACCTCCGCTCGGAAGTGCTGCTCACTGGATACATGAGTACCACACTGGTTCCGGCTAGAAGGCTTTCGTTTCTATATCGTTCTGTTTCTGTTTCGTTCGTATATGTGTGTACTTTAGTAGTTAGTTATTTATTTGTGTAATAATGCTACTTTATGAGTATGTATAGTTATACATATATTTGTATCTAAATTATACTTATCTTATCTCTTATATTTTGTATAATGTGTAAGTTTATTTGTTGTAAATTTTTCTTCAAAATTTAATCATGTGTACACCCCAACCAATCTTCCATATAATTTAGCTCCTCTCCATCCAAAGGTTGTCTGGAAGAGATCGCTTCTTAGCGATAAGACCGCCCATTGTACATTTAGTTTTTTTTAAATTGTTGTTTGTTTATTTTAACTAGTTTGTAAGGTGTGAAATAAAGTATTTTCATTCATTCATTCATTCATTCATTCATTCGTGTGTAAATTTGGGGCCCATAAAAAGAAGATTGTTTGTTGGAACGTTCTGCGAAACTGTAGCGAGGCAAAGCGTACCAAACTAAATATCTATGGTCGTTTGAGCCGTGCATGCTATCCCATAGTTTCGGCCATACGAGGAGTTGGCCCTTGGTGTAGAGTTCAAGCCCGTCTCCATATCAAGGAGACAGTCGCGGGTTCGAATCCCGCCTGGTTGGTAATTTTTAGGATATTATGAAAATCGTAAATCTGATATTTTGTTAAGATTGCTACGATAGTTGTCAATAAAAAGTTTATAGCAATGCTTGATATAAACTCTTTCTTGCTCAACTTGTTGTAATTGTTTTTTTTTTATTGGAATATTTACCATCGTCATCAGCCTTTAGATGTCATCCCCCATAGAAGGAAATGGGTGGATATGCCAAAATTGTTACGCTAGGCAGGCGGATTGGTGATCACAGTATTGGTGTTGAATTTGAATTGTTTTTTAACCCCCGACGCAAAAACGACGGGGTGTTATAAGTTTGACGTGTCTGTCTGTCCGCTCGTAACTCCCAAACGGATGAACTGATTTAGTTTTTTTTTGTTTGAAAGGTGAATTTGTCGGTAGTATTCTTAGCTATGTTTGATCAAAATCGGTTCAGCCGTTTCATAGCGTTGACGTTTTTTTTATTTTTTTACAAAATTAGTTACTTGCTAATATGTATGTTCAAACGATACCAAATATATGTTTATTCTCAGATTTTTATTTAGTTGAATGTTCTTTTTTCGTGAACTAATAAGTAACATGAAACTAAAAAAAAAATATGTCTGATGGAAGGCGAAACATGGTGGTTCTACAACATTATTTATCATCTATAGGTATATTGAATTGTACCTACCTGTGTTTCGAACACATACATAAGCAGACTGCCCCGTCCAAAACAGGTGGATGCTAATAATGATGGGCTCCATCTGATCAAATTTTAAATTAATAATAATAATTATTAATTAATATTATTTTTTTAATTTAAAAAATTCATATTTTTTTTTTATTCATTTTTTTTTTTCATTCACAATTCAATTTAATTCATATTATAATTCACAATTCAATTTAATTCATATTTTAATTTCGTGTTGTCCATTTTGTGTAATTTTATTTTAATTTGTAAATTTTGTGAATTTTGTTGTATTTCTGATTTATTGGGTTGTGTGTAGTAGTTTTAAGTCTATTGTGTTTTGTTATATGGGTGTATTTATAACCTGAAATAAATTAATAATAATAATAATATCTTATTTGTATTTGATAGTCTTACAAGTATAAATATAGTTCAGCATTTTGGTCCAGTTGCGTGCCTTTTAGTAGAACCATCAATTAGCGGACTAGTTACGTCACAATCCCTGCAAGTATCTTACAATGTAGGAGGTATTAGCGCAATCACACAGTGCGAATGTCTGGTGTAGCGGCGTCGAGCTTACTGTCACATAATTGTGATTAATTTTACGTGAGCGTGTGGCTGCGGTCAGCGTAGGAATGTCGTCCTAGTGAGGTGCTAGAAGTGCTGTAGCTTGGTGGTAAGCGAAGCGATAAGCGTTTTAGTACTGCTTCATAATATCGATTGATACAAAGTTTTTTTTTTTAATCTTTGTTAGTACTTCGTTTGACCGCGACCTCATCTTAAGGCTCCATTTAGGTATACCTAAGTGACGATGTGACTGACGATAGAGCACAAAGGTCTAGAAGGCATTTATTCACTTTTGCCTTGAAGAGACCCAGATCGCATAGTTTTCAGCGAAGTCAGAAGATGGTAGTGTTCCACTCCTTAGCAGTTCGCATTAGAAAAGTGGAACTGAAACGCTAAGCACGAATAGAGATACTAATGAAGTAAGGATGGTACTGAGCCGTGCATCTGCTCACTGCTCTGAAGGTAATTATTTTACAACCACACCGAAAGTTGACCAAAAAGAGACTTGAAAATTGGTAGTTTGTTCCCTCATAATGACTATTTATTCTACTATCGATTATGTTTCGATAAACTTGAAAACTTAATTTTAACGTTTAAATAAGGAAGACAATTATAAACATTGTATTACTTTGGAAAAATGGCTAATGCTTGTCATGCCTTTAGCTTTGTTTATGTGAAATTAGACATCTAGATAAGAATATAATCCGACCTATGTTTATCTATTTTTTTTACGAAAACTTGGACTTCAGATTTATTGTCCAAATGAATTGTCGATATTGGTTCTTTTGTCATTGTTCACTAGGCCCCTTTCAGGTCTGCCATACGTCAAACTGGTCTCTAACCTAACGCAGACTGAGAAAGAACCCGTAACAAGACGTAGTAGTATCAACATCAGCCGATAGACGACCATACTAAAACCACGACGAGCGATCTTGAGCCGCCTCATCGCTGAGCCTATGAACACGTTCTCTCCTGTAAACCACATTTCCTAATAGAAAACTCCTGCGCTCTGCACACTGGAATTAGGCATATTTCAACCCTCTGTAATTTGGCAAAACTTACGACATCACGACTTTTGTTTATAATTTGTAAATGTAATCTGTGAGGGAGGTCAAATTGTAATTAGTCTTTTTGTTGTGTGAAATTACTTTTCCAGTGTTATTGCAGGTAATTGTAATGTGTTTGCTTCATACACCGTGTCTGTTTAATCTTGGTTTAATTCCTTCGTTCGTAATTTCACTCGTTTTTTCTTGGTTAGGTCAGTGAGCAGGATGAGGTATGGTTGACTTGAGAAGGGTTTTGTGATGAAGAAGAAACATTAAAAAATATATGATTTTAAAAATTCAATTGTCATAATATTTTCTAAAATAGTAGATCGTTTTAAATGAATAACGGCTAATTACAACTATTTTTCGTCGCTTTGCTGACGTATTCGCCGGTCCACCGTCGAACGCGGTCGCTGGTGGAACTCATGATGAAGATGCTTCTGAATTCAGTCTCGAAACATCAACAAAGCGACGAAATACAGTGGTAAATAGCCGTTATTCATTTAAAATGATTCCCAACTACGATAGTTTTAATTCTATAATAGTAGATTAATTGCCCAGGGTCCCTGAGTTAAAATAGTAAAACAGCCTAGTAAACTGGCCCAGGGAGCAAACAACTATTTTAAAAGCGAGAGTGTTGAATTCATGAGTATAATCTCGAGCGTAGCGAGCAGTGAGAGATTCAAAGTACGTCATTCAAACATAAAATAGTGTAGCTCCCTAGGTGGACCCTCATATAATTGGGAAAAATAAGGCATTACATATAAACAATTAGAGGATAATGTTTGTACTTATTTGAACAATGATGAAAGTGCATCGTAACAATGTTGTTAATACTATTTGGTACAGTTGTAGATTTATTTACAGCTTCAGAAATAGTCTCAGAAAACGCTGTTTCATATAGTTTTTGAGAAACATGATTATTTTCTGGCATGGGTGATGGTCCAAGATCTTCTTCAGACGTTGATGATGCGGTGCGGAGACGGCTATTTGAAATTGATATTTCTGACAGCAACTCGGTGGCATTTTTGGCTTAGTTTTCAGTAGACTCTTCTATATATCCTTCAGCTACCGCTGATAATTTCCTTGTCGCTTTAAAACAGACATGTCCACTTCCATATCTGCTAAGAGAGTGGCAGACGTTCTCCGAAAACAATGGACTGTATACAGCATTAACATCAGGTAACTTTAAATATGTAGTGATTTCCTGAAGCTTACCCGTTTTTTTTCCAATAGTTTGTCTTGTATATTTCTCGTTTTGGTAACGGATAAAGAATAGATTGGTTTTCATATAAGGAGGCCGAAGTTTCTGGTATTTTTCAATAGTAAGTTTGTGCACTCCTCGGATAATGAAAGATCTGTCGATTTTGGTTTTTGTGTCATTCAACTGTATCAAAAGTTATTCATCCGAGTGGGTCTCAACCAAGAAGCTTGAATTTTAACTTCATGGTCTCAACCACAGATAAAATAATACTATACTATACACTGGTTCAGAATTCGAGATATTTTTTGTAAACAAAGGGCCATATCAACATATACCATAGCAAAAAAAAAGGTGCTCTATGGTAGTTTATGAAATTAGGCCAATAAACAGACCAGGCATGTTAATATAACTCAGATCTGATAAACTATAAAGTAATCAATATTTTGTCGTATATATTTTTGAGTTATTTTGGTTATTAACAAAGTTATCAAGCAAAAATATATTTGTTAGTAGAAAATATGTCATGTTACTTGGAACACTGCAGAGATTCTAAACAATGGGCTTTGTTTTGAAAGCCGGTCCCCATTTTGTTAATATCATTAGTTTCTCCTCATTTGACGACCTCTGTGACGCGGCGGGCGAACGTTCGCCTGCGACGCAGGAGGTTGCGGGTTCGATTCCCGCCTCGGAACAAATATTTGTGCGATCTGCAGATATTTGTTCCGGGTGTTCTGGGTATTTTCTATATATAATAAAAAATATCTATCTATGTAATATATTGTATTAAGTATATCAGTTGTCTAGTACCCATAACACAAGCTCTGCTTAGCTTGGGGCTAGACAATGTTGTGTGAACTGTCCAGCATTATTTATTTATTTATTTATTTTATTTTATTTGCCGAATACGAATGTGCTTTTCTCACAGTTTTACAATAGAATGGTCATACTGATCAATTGGTAAGAGCTATATATAACATTTTGCCGTTTACACATTGACTCGTCAGATAAACTTAGGTAGATAGTGGGTTTGTGTTTATTTGCCGCAAATTGAAGGTACATACCGCGAGAGCGAACCCGCTGGCGGTTATTACAAAAATTTAATACCGTAGGAAAAGACGCGGGTCCGTACTAGTGATAGTACTAGTACTAGTGATCCACGCAAAAAAATGTTTTTACCACTGGCTTGTCTCTTTGACGGTGACATTTGTTTGTTCACAAATAATATCTCGAATTCTGAACCAGGGTATAGAAGTCTCAACATTATATATCGTTAGATTTATATAGAGCCATAACATCAAAAAAAAAACACATTCATATAATTATCACCGACGTGTAAAAATTATTTACCAATAAATTGATTATTATGATTATTCACAATCCCGGGAAAATCTTCGACCAAAGTAACTTTGGTCGAAGATTTTCACGGGATTTTTTAGATAATATACTTTGTAACACATTTTTATCGTACGATACAATGTTCTCCAGAGTGAATGTACCTAGCTAATAATTTCATTCTCACTACTTGAGGAACGAACACGATTTTTTTATAAAACTAAGTATAATCCGAATTAGAGCTGAATGTATTTCACACGCTTTGGGTTTTTTCATAACCTTTTTAGGGTTCCGTAGCTAAATGGCAAAATACGGAACCCTTATGGATTCGTCATGTCTGTCTGTCTGTCCGTCCGTATGTCACAGCCACTTTTTACCGTAACTATAAGAGCTATGCTGTTGAAACTGCAAAATAAAAAAAAACTGTTAAAGAAATATATTATGTACCATGTAAACTTCCACCTAAAATTGGTTTGAACGAGATCTAGTAAGTAGTTTTTTTTATATTATTAAACATCGATCAAAGTTACAACGAACTACAAGAACTTCTATATCCAAGAAGGGTTCCGTAGCAGCATGTAACATTTTACTTGCTGCAACGGAACTCATCATGGGCTAGTCCGACTCGCACTTGGCCGCTTTTTTGAATTGGGCTCGCTCATGGTTTTCTTTTTCATACAACCTGTTTTTTTTTTACTTTGTAACCGTAAAGACATTCTAACAAGTTTAATAAATATTAAAGCATCTAAAAACAAATCGCCACAGTCGTCACACTTATGAGTGGCATCATCCTTGGGATGTTGACAGCCTGGCCCACAGTACGCGGGCCATTGACAGCGTGTCCTATTTTTTAACCCCCGACGCAAAAAGAGGGGTTTTATAAGTTTGGCCCCTATCTGTGTCTGCCTGTGGCACCGTAGCTCTCAAACGGGGGAACAGATTTGAATATGGTTTCTTTTATTTGAATGCATGTTTTCTAGCAATGGTTATTAGACATGTTGGGAATTTTTAATTTTTTAATTTCTTTGTTTTCGTTATTTTCTTTGACAACGTGGCATACGACGTTGGGACACGATGCAAATTGCTGTCATAAATATATTTAAGCACTTGTGTCGCAAGACACAATAAAACGTGCCCTAAATACAGCAAGTTTTATGACCTAACTCAGGTGAACTAGGTCTTAAACATACCTGAACTAGGGCTTATTTAATGGTATTATGTTGTTTTACCGTAAGTACCCACCTGGGGTTAGAGTTACCATGTTTACCTTAGGAGTATTTATTTATTTGATATTACCTACATACATATTTATTGCTTATCATGACGTAATATGTTGGTGTTTATGGCAACACCTGGGTCCTGAAATCCCCGTACCAGGGTTTGACAAAGCTTATGCTGCAACAGATATCTATTTGACCCCACACAACACATGCGTTATTGATGCCTAACTTCCTAGTTATATCAAAGTCAAAGTCTTGAGCCGTCTCCACCCACCAACTTCCTCTACTCTATAATGTCTTTGGTCCATCAAGATGGGTCTAAGATCTATCCCACCACACCATCATACCACACAACCATATGTAAAGGTCGGTGGGCGCAACAAAGTCCCATAGGCATAGCTTAACACGACAGGGGGCCATAATTCGCGTCTAATGGAGTCTGCAACACGCACCAGCCACACATCAACCTGGGACAGACAGACGGACAGACTGGCTCAAGCTATTTATTATCTAGGGAAATTTGAGCTTTATTACCTGTTCGTGAGATAAAGTTTTGCGTGGGATTCATCTTCTAGCGTGGTTGAGGTCCTTGCACATTATATTGTTTGAAAATAATATCCTTTACTGTAGAATTTTAACACATCTTATTCTATGTCCATCAAGTTGGAAACCTCACCATGAAATTTGCTGGTGTCAACTTTGCCTAAAAACTGTGACAAAATAGTGATAAATAGTGACGCAACGCAGATAAATAGTGACGCTAGTGAGGAATAGTATGCTGTTGTGTGCTGTGTGTTTGTAGAAAATAATGGCTTAGAAACCAAAATCTGTCTTACATAATTTGTCCTAATGACATGTCATTTATAATTTGTCATCAAAGATTTAGGTTCGGATGACATTTAATTTTCTAGCTAAATGAAATGATGCATAAAACTGTATATATAGTTTGTTTTATATATTTGTCATTATTTATTTCAGAGTTTTTAGGAGTTTTGCATTCATGTTTCAAAATTCACTGCCGCTTCGCTGGAATCAAAGCGTCAAGTTAGCAGCCTCAATGGCTTCTATCTTTGCATGTTCTATGGGGAAGACCTATGTTTTTTTTTTTAAATTTATTTCATACACAATATTACACAGTTATAATTATAATATAGTACCTTAAAACCCTAGGTACAATCACCAAAAAGGAGGCGCACACCGCGCACATGTACAGCAGTGGATTTCTACAGACTATATACACTGCTAGTATATATTATAGGCTGATGATGAAAATTAAGGTATCCTCATTGCACAGTCTCCCTTGCTAGTCTTCAGTGTGTGCGTCACATCTCACTGACGCAGACGTCACATAACTCTACGTCGGGAATGAAGCTGCACTCTGTATCTATCAGTGATTCCTAGATAGAGTAATGTAGCATGTTATAGAGCGCCTTTAAAGGCATTAAATGACACTAGAGTAAGTTGATGTGGAATACCTTGAGCAAGGTGATATGGCAGAATAGGTTTTTGGCTGAAACGTGTCTTTGACAGAATAGTTAGTAGTAGTAGTAGAGCTTTTTTGTGAAAGAGTTCGTCCGGGAATGTACTATAACCATACCTATTTCTGTTGCAAAGCAGTAGTGTTTGGCATTGCTGTGTCATAGTTTAAAGTTTATTTATTTGGGAGTATAAAAAACATATTAACAAAAACAATGGGAAACGATAAAGTCTGCAGAAGTATAAATACTGTGTCGCTATAGTTTGAAGGTTGCCGGTGAAATTACAGGCACATGAGACTTTGATCTTTGTCTCAGGGTGGCGGGCGCAGTGCAATACCACGTACAGTGCGTCCTAGGTGGGCATGTCTGAAGAGATAATGCATTTTTAGCGCCATACATAAAAATAACACTCAAATTGGAGGATTTCCGTGATATGAGTATGAAGCAAGTATGAATGGAGCAATGTTCGTCTATTCCCACCTTTTCTTTGGGGAACGACTAAGGATATGGGTGTTATTAGCTTCTGTTCGCGTTCTAAAGCCTAGCTATTACTACTCTATGAGACACTAACTCATTGATAACCTTGTATTGAAAAGTAGGCTAAATAGCTGAGCATGCTGGCTATAAATTTGAATACAGTCACACATTAATAAGGTTTGGCAAGTGCGAAGGCAGTTACGACTCAATTGCAGGGAAAAGTACTCTTATTTATGTTTGGTTAAGTCTACAGAACCTAGTCTAGAAATGTAAAAAGCAACTACACGGGCCTGTCGTGTACACTACATGGATTTTTGTATGGAAATTGATGTTTTTGAGATATCCACTAGGGGCAGTTTTCTATTTTACCATACAAAAATCCGTGCAGTGTACTACACCACACATCGTAAAGTTGCAGACTCGAAGCTCTGAGTTAGCATAGCGTAACATAACATAACACCCAACCCCAACAGTCACATACATAGTCGCTCCCACACTAGGATTCCCTGTGTTGTGGGTATCAGGAACTACGAGTACCATAGTAATGCAACAAACACACAGACCCGGAACAACACGGACATTGACCCCATTTCTTTTGGAACCAATTTAATAATAAGGCCTATGCAAAGGTACACAAATAGATCGGGTTGTACCCGTAGTTCCAGTACTAAGACAGGTAGGTAGATAAATCGTAAAATCGAGCGTTACTAAAAAGTGAAGTCGTTATGTTTTCTGAACTGGACTGAAGTAAACTGCAGTCGCACATCGGAGCTAACACACCTTCTTTATTTGTAGTTTCGTTGAATCGTAAACGAAAAATCACAACATTCTATTAGCGGGTTCGTAATATTATGCTGCAGCTAACTCGTTCAGTGCTGGCTCATCAGGGACTTTCTTGTTAGAAAATAGACCATTACGGTACAAGTGTGTAATGTTGGTTATTACCGCTGAGGCGCCATTGAGACCTGAGCCGTTAAGTGAGGGTAATCAATACACACGTGTATCATACGACGTTTTACAACACACTTGTGATGAAAATAATAATAAAACAAAAATACACACTCTGTGTAAATGTTCAACTGTCTCTATAACTCACTTGTGAACAATAGCAATGAAAAAGTCACAGTTTGATTACAGGTGTAACACAGAAATACACACTCTGTGTAAATGTTCAACTGTCTATATAACTCACTAGTGAATAATAGCAATGAAAAGTCACAGTTTGATTACAAGTGTCAGTATGTGCCTAATTGCGGTGAAATTAGACCACTTTGTGAGCAAGTGCGTTGAAAATTACCTTATAGTCCCCGTTTTATCGGCAGCTATGATGCCAGGGAACAATATGGCCGCACAACTACTTCCAGTAAAGTATCTTCACAAAATAACAAAGTGATTATTCAACACTTAACCAATCAGCTGCAGAAACCTCTTAATTATATTCCGATACAATTTTAATTAAACACAAGGAAGCTGATAATGCGCGGCGCACACTGAAACACTGTGATAAGATCGTCGCGTCGTTATGAAATCACATATTTAGTAGTAGTAGAGCTTTTTTGTGAAAGAGTTCGTCCGGGGAAGTACTACCACCATACCTATTTCTGCCGCAAAGCAGTTGTGCTCGCATTGCTGTGTTCCGGTTTGAAGGGTAAGGGTGCCGGTGAAATTACAGGCACATGAGACTTTTCATCTTTATGTCTCAGGGTGGCGGGCGCATTGCAATGCCACATAGGGTGCGTCCTAGGTGAACGTGTCCTATGAGGTAATGCACTGTGCATAGGCAGAGGTTACCGCTTAACATCAGGTGGGCCATCTGCTTGTTCCGTCATTCATAAGTATAAAAAAAAAAAAAAAAAACATAACACTGCCCTAATGTACAGATGTGTCAGTCTTTATGTAAACAATGCCTCACAATCCATGTCTCCATCTTTAATACTTATTCTGCTCAGCTGTAAAAAGGACATTTTGAGAGCGGGCCGTTTTGAGCATGCGGGACATTTTGCGAAAGGGACATTCCCGTCCGAATCCATATGGTGGGTCAAATTGACAGTATATTTTAAATGTGGGCTTACAGTAAATTTAAATGTTACCCAAAAATTCCATTCCAGCGGGACTCGAACCCAAAACAACATCGCCGGTGATCGAAGACGCCTTTACTAAAAAACCAGGAATGGAATTTTTGGGTTACATTTAAATTTATTGTTATCCATAAAGTGTGGTTTACAATTGAAAAATAATAAACTGTGGGCAACGTGTTCAACAAAATATTGAAGCGAGCCAAAGTAAAACATAAGAAAACAAGCAGTTGTGGCATATGATGTGTAACATCCGACATCCGACATCCTTGGTAATAAGCAACAGTGCTGATAGTACCAACCTCTCGGAAAATGCATGCTCCCTATTACACACTTTCGGCCATTTTCACGAAATCACTCCCACAGATTGCAGGAAAGCGACAGGTTTTTTTTTGCTACTACTTAGAACGACGGATCAAAGCAGATGGACCACCTGATGTTAAGCGGTACCTTCTGCCTATGAACAGTGCATTACCACATAGGTCACGTCCACCTAGGACGCGACCGATGTGGCATTGCACTGCGCCCGCCACCCTGAGACATAAAGATGAAAAGTCTCGTGTTCCTGTAATTTCACTGGGTACCATAACCCTTCAAACCGGAACAGCAATGCGAGCAATACTGCTTTGCGGCAGAAATAGGTATGGTGGTAGTACTTCCCCGGACGAACTCTTTCACAAAAAAGCTCTGCTACACCTGAGGAAAGATGTTACTCATCAAAGTTTAGGGTTATTCCCTTTGGTCCCGGTGGTTTATGTGGTGAAATAACAAGCTTTTAGAAAACGCTGTCCCGTCTTCTAGTTAATGATCTGTGCCAACGCGTTAACAACGCAAGAAGCGGGACAAACAAGTCTATATCTTGTATCTCCACCGCACCTCGGTCTGTTCGCAAACTAATTCATTAATTAAGTGTAAACTAAAGGAAAATGTCGATAGTATGCGTGGGTAAGGGGCGGCGGACACGTGTCATGAATATTGCTTAAAACTGTACACGCAAGTAGTAAGTACGCAAGTGCACGAAAAATTTGTGTCATTAGTACGCAAATGCTACATATACATATGTGGCGACGAATTTCCCACTACGTGTCTCCAAACATATATATATGTAAACTCTGCCAGTGCATCAATTGCGGGTTTGTTTTGTGCTTTTACACTTGCACATTTAGAACTACTTATCATAAATTTGACAGGAATATGAATATGAAAGAGGTCATAATAATTGTTAGCCTGAAATAACAATATTTCCAAGTCAAGATATGTGCAATTGTAATTTTTTTTTTTTTTTTTTTTTATACTAATTGTATAACGGAACAAGCAGATGGCTCACCTGATGATGCGGTAACCTCTGCCTAAGAATAGTGCATTACCTCATTGGTCACGACCACCTAGGACGCGCCCTATGTGGCATTGCACTGCGCCCGCCACCCTGAGACTTAAAGATGAAAAGTCTCATGTGCCTGTTATTTCACCGGCACCGTTACCCTTCAAACTGGAACACAGCAATGCGAGCACTACTGCTTTGCGGCAGAAATAGGTATGGTGGTAGTACTTCCCCGGACGAACTCTTTCACAAAAAAGCTCTACTATTACTGAAGTACTCGTAGTAATAGTGTTTTTGACCACTTTTGCTTGAGTCATTCCATTTTGTACCCCTCGCTCCGAATCGAGGATCGGGATTATTTATTTTTTGGTTTCAATTTTAAGAGGCCGTAATAGTTAGATAGGTAGGATATTATTTATTGCAAAAGACAAAAAAGCAGTACATAGGCGAACTTAATGCTAATTAGCATTTTCTTCAAGCTAACCAGTGTAATATGTAATTTTGCCCACCAATATCGTCTTAGAACTCAGTATCTACAAGTTCTAAGAGACAAATATTTTGGAATATGAACATTTTATATTTTTGCAATGGTTCTGTAAGAATGAAAACATGATATGATAAAACCGCGATATCATAAAAAACCTTGTTTAGCACACGTTTTGAATGAGATCTCAGGAACCCTACAATATTTCAAGATACATTTTATAACTAGAACTAGGTAATACCTATTTCTTAAATCTGAAACGGGAGTTTGTATAGTTTTCTTGTAGTGAGATATTATTTTATTCTAACTTATCTTAACTTTAAATGAGTTAGATAGAGTTGGAAATAAATTAATAAATATTTCACACAACATTATCTAGCCCCAAGCTACGCAGAGCTTGTGTTATGGGTACTAGACAACTGATATACTTAATACAATATATTACATAGATATTTTTTTTTCATTATATATAGAAAATACCCAGAACGCCCTGAACAAATATCTGCGGATCGCACAATTATTTGTTCCAAGGCGGGAATCGAACCCGCAACCTCCGGCGTCGCAAGTGAACCTTCGCCCGCTGCGCTACAGAGGTCGTCAAATTGTTGGTGATTGGTGATGGAAGTTGGCGGCTAGTTGCTTCTTAAAGATATTTCTATTTCACACACTATTTCTGTCCCACGGACTTTTTTGTTTCATTTTTAGACGAAACTATAGCGTAGTACATTTATAATAAATTATATTAATGTTTTTTTCATAAATTGCGTCTTTTTGTCGCAATGAGCGTCTCACTTTAGCCGCAATTACGCACAATGCCCGCATGTGGCGTACTTATTCTGAACCTTAGCTGATTGCGGAATGTTCCCTTTATGTTACACTAATTTGCTGAACCAAAGTGCTCGTTGGAACTTAGATAGTTCGAACGTAGGTGTGGTTGGTTTTATTGCTCGTTATTTTTAGGAACTGTTAATGGCACATGCTTTCAAAGCTGTATTGCAAAATTATTATTGGAACTATAAGATATTTATTAGATATAAAGTTAATAGATTTCCAAAAAGTCTTTCTGCTGCATTAAATCAAAATTAAATGAAGGCTGCGCAAAAACGCAAACATAAATTTTCATAAAAAGCTCCGTTCACCTCGAAAAAAGGCATTTAAAATGAATATCTCGTAAAATGTTGATCACACTAATATTATAAATGCGAAAGATTTTTTTTTTTTTTTTTTTTTATTTATTATTTGTACTAATGAATGACGGAACAAGCAGATGGCCCTCCTGATGTTAAGCGGTAACCTCTGCCTATGAACAGTGCATTACCTCATAGGACACGTTCACCTAGGACGCACCCTATGTGGCATTGCAATGCGCCCGCCATCCTGAGACATAAAGATGAAAAGTCTCATGTGCCTGTAATTTCACCGGCACCCTTACCCTTCAAACCGGAACACAGCAATGCGAGCACTACTGCTTTGCGGCAGAAATAGGTATGGTGGTAGTACTTCCCCGGACGAACTCTTTCACAAAAAAGCTCTACTACTACTAAAAGTCAGTTTGTGTGGCTTGTGAGTTTTAGATTGTTTTATCTCTCTCTACTCTGTATAGTATAAAGTGTTTTTCTTTAAAGCACAAAGCTCGACTAAGCACCATATTTAGATGTGTCGTAAGAGCCACATAACCGTGCTTATCCCCGGCGTTAATTTAGAATGCGCTTGCGCGTCCAAATATGGACTATTCGCGTGAATGTGACCTAGTTCTGAGAATTTCCGGGTTGTATACCCTGAGCTTTAGTTATCCATTAATATTCTGCATTATTATTATGTGTTTAATGTGTTTGATCTACACTCATATCGTAAAATGCTGATTAAGAACTCAAAAGTAGTGTTTTTATGACATATTTAGGATAATACATTTATTTACAGAAATAATAATACAACTAATACAATTTTTGTGGGGGGGGGGGGGGGGGGGGGGGCACCACAGAGCGATAGTTTAGAGCTGAGCATAATATCAGTGAGGTTAATAGCACTTAGCACTGTGGAGCGATAGCTCAGAAATGAGCACACCAGTGATGTTAATAGCACATAGCACTGTTGAGCGATAGTTTAGAGCTGAGCATACAATCAGTGAGGTTAATAGCACTTAGCACTGTGGAGCGATAGCTCAGAAATGAGCACACCAGCTATGTTAATAGCACATAGCACTGTGGAGCGATAGTTTAGAGCTGAGCATACAATCAGTGATGTTAATAGCACACAGCACTGTGGAGCGATAGTGTAGAGCTGAGCATACAATCAGTGATGTTAATAGCACATAGCACTGTGGAGCGATAGTTTAGAGCTGAGCATACAATCAGTGAGGTTAATAGCACATAGCACTGTGGAGCGATAGCTCAGAAATGAGCACACCAGCTATGTTAATAGCACATAGCACTGTGGAGCGATAGTTTAGAGCTGAGCATACAATCAGTGAGGTTAATAGCACTTAGCACTGTGGAGCGATAGCTCAGAAATGAGAACACCAGCTATGTTAATAGCACATAGCACTGTGGAGCGATAGTTTAGAGCTGAGCATACAATCAGTGATGTTAATAGCACACAGCACTGTGGAGCGATAGTGTAGAGCTGAGCATACAATCAGTGATGTTAATAGCACATAGCACTGTGGAGCGATAGTTTAGAGCTGAGCATACAATCAGTGAGGTTAATAGCTCTTAGCACTGTCGAGCGATAGCTCAGAAATGAGCACACCAGTGATGTTAATAGCACATAGCACTGTGGAGCGATAGTTTAGAGCTGAGCATACAATCAGTGAGGTTAATAGCACTTAGCACTGTGGAGCGATAGCTCAGAAATGAGCACACCAGCTATGTTAATAGCACATAGCACTGTGGAGCGATAGTTTAGAGCTGAGCATACAATCAGTGATGTTAATAGCACACAGCACTGTGGAGCGATAGTGTAGAGCTGAGCATACAATCAGTGATGTTAATAGCACATAGCACTGTGGAGCGATAGTTTAGAGCTGAGCATACAATCAGTGAGGTTAATAGCTCTTAGCACTGTCGAGCGATAGCTCAGAAATGAGCACACCAGTGATGTTAATAGCACATAGCACTGTGGAGCGATAGTTTAGAGCTGAGCATACAATCAGTGAGGTTAATAGCACTTAGCACTGTGGAGCGATAGCTCAGAAATGAGCACACCAGCTATGTTAATAGCACATAGCACTGTGGAGCGATAGTTTAGAGCTGAGCATACAATCAGTGATGTTAATAGCACACAGCACTGTGGAGCGATAGTGTAGAGCTGAGCATACAATCAGTGATGTTAATAGCACATAGCACTGTGGAGCGATAGTTTAGAGCTGAGCATACAATCAGTGAGGTTAATAGCTCTTAGCACTGTCGAGCGATAGCTCAGAAATGAGCACACCAGTGATGTTAATAGCACATAGCACTGTGGAGCGATAGTTTAGAGCTGAGCATACAATCAGTGAGGTTAATAGCACTTAGCACTGTGGAGCGATAGCTCAGAGATGAGCACACCAGTGATGTTAATAGCACATAGCACTGTGGAGCGATAGTTTAGAACTGAGCATACAATCAGTGAGGTTAATAGCACTTAGCACTGCGGAGCGATAGCTCAGAGATGAGCACACCAGTGATGTTAATAGCACATAGCACCGCGGAGCGATAGCTCAGAGCTGAGCACACAATCAGTGACGTTAATAGCACATAGCACCGCAGAGCGATAGCTCAGAGCTGAGCACATAATCAGTGACGTTAATAGCACATAGCACCGCAGAGCGATAGCTCAGAGCTGAGCACATAATCAGTGACGTTAATAGCACATAGCACCGCGGAGCGACAGCTCAGAGCTGAGCACACAATCTGTGACGGTCAGCGTAGACGCACGAGTCGCGATATACGCGCGCTCCTAATAAATCACTTCCTACTTGCGATACAAAATACGTAGGACTATGTAGCTTTAGAAAGGACAGGATTTGTTCTTCTTTCAACTCTATCAGTTTTCATTTTTAACCCCCGACGCAAAAACAACGGGGTGTTATAAGTTTGACGTGTGATTTAGATATAAACTTGCGATTTTTACTATCAGATAGATAATAGAATGTAGAATTAAATAAAGTAATAATAAATAGATAGATAGATAGAAAATTCTTTATTGCACACTACAAAAAGCAGTACATAGGCGACCTTAATGCTAATTAGCATTTTCTTCCAGCTAACCTTTGTGTAATGTAGAGTGGGTGGTAGTGCTATTAATATTAATTATAGGTTGAGATTCAATGATAAACATAATTAAATACCTACTCTAAATAACTAGCTATATAAATACCTAACATAATATAATATATATAAATAATTTAATAAATAACATAAGCTCAATTTGGTGGACATTTTGCAATGACAAAAAGTATTGGTACAGTTTGGACTTGAAGACTCCCATGGAAGCGGCTTTCCTAACTTCTACTGGAAGAGAGTTCCACAAGCGGTTCGAAGTGACCGTAAAAGAGTATGAGTAAAAAGAGGTCCTATGGGCAGGGGTCATGAGTAGAAGATGTTGAGAGGATCCAGATAGATGGTCAGGAGAAAAGAGGGGAGGGAAACGTTCTTTTAAATAGTTTGGAGAAAGAGGATTGTGGAGGATGTTTTTAAAGAGACAGAGTAAGTGTGTATCCCGACGATATCGAATTTATATGTAGGTAAAGAAGGGCATTTATTGCAAAATTTTAAAATTACTGGAAAAATTATTGAAAAAAAAAGCTGATTCTTGTGAAAAAACATCTTAATTTTCAATTGAGGGCTGTTTTTCCTATAATTTTTTATTTTATGAGCAGCTTCTGTTATTTTTAATCATTAATCAGTTTGTTTCATTGAAATAGTTCGTTTAGTTTAAAAGTTACACCGTCTTGTTTAGATGGAGGCCAATGTAGCAAAAAAAATTAAAAAAGCGTCTTAAAATAATAAAAAAAATAAAGATATTTTTTATTCATTTTTCCGTCGCTAAAATTAAGCAAAGCTACCGACATTTTAATTTGTGCACATTATGAAGACTCACACTGTATATAGAATGCTTAGTCAGTCATAGGGTTATTAGAAAATCTTTACTACGAGTACAAACCCGAAATTACGGACGAGAAAGATATTCTAAGATGGTTTGGGTATTTAGAAAGGACATTAGATTGACGAAACGAGTATACACGACGACCTCTGTGGCGTGGCTGGCGATGGTTCGCCTGCGACGCAGGAGGTTGCGGGTTCGATTCCCGCCTCGGAACAAATATTTGTCCGTTCTGCAGATATATGTTCAGGGTGTTCTGGGTGTTTTCTATGTATAATAAAAAATATCTATCTATGTATTGTATTATATTAAGTATATCAGTTATCTAGTACCCATAACACAAGCTCTGGCTTAGCTTGGGGCTAGATAATGTTGTGTGAACTTGTCCAGCATTATTTATTTATTATTATTTATTTATTTATTATACATAAGTCAAGTGTGAATGGGACCGTGGGAAGGGGGAGACGATGTAAGAAGAATGTGATGCGAGTAAATGAAGCAATAAATGTGTGTAAGGATCGAAGCAAGTGCAAATCCGTGGCCTCTGCCTACCCCTCCGGAAAACAAGCGTGAGTTTATGTATGAATAGTATATTCTCAGGCCGCCCATGACCGTAGACATCTTCCGTTTCTTGTAGTTTTTTTTTTAAAATTTATGTAAATTTCTAGAACAGGTAATAAGATGACATCTTCGACTGATTCTTGAGTGGTTCATATTGTTCCATATGTTGTCAGGATATTCGTGCTGTAGGTATCTATGCAATGTGTCGTGTGAACTATACAGTGCGTCCCAAGAATATGCGACATGAAGGGAAAGTACCTTTAATATTGTAGATAGAATATTTTACTGAAACGACACTATATTTTATTTTTAAAATTTAGTAATACTGCATTCAAAGTTTTTATAGAAATTACTTGCTTCGTCTGGGAAATTAAACGACTCAAAAGTTTTTTTTTTTTTTAAATTAATTTTACGTTATTCTTTTGTTTTAAGATATTATGTTACTTAAGATAATTTTTTTTTGTCCATTCTTTCGATTGGCATCAAAGAAATACGGGTTATTTTTTTCACATTTAAGTCAGTTAGATTCCCAGGAGAAGCAAGTTTTCTTTTTAGAAAATCAATGAATACAGTATAACAGTATTATTGTGAACTGTCCAGCATTATTTATTTTATTTTTTTTATTTACTAACTGTAGTAGTTTTAGTAGCAGTAGAGCTTTTTTGTGAAAGAGTTCGTCCGGGGAAGTACTACCACCATACCTATTTCTGCCGCAAAGCAGTAGTGCTCGCATTGCTGTGTTCCGGTTTGAAGGGTAAGGGTGCCGGTGAAATTACAGGCACATGAGACTTTTCATCTTTATGTCTCAGGGTGGCGGGCGCAGTGCAATGCCACATAGGTTGCGTCCTAGGTGGACGTGATCTATGAGGTAATGCACTGTTCATAGGCAGAGGTTACCGCTTAACATCAGGTGGGCCTCTTGCTTGATCCGTCATCCAAGTAGTACAAAAAAAAAAAAAAAAAAAAAACTAACATAAAAATAAAATAAAGTTTCCTTTCCGCAAAATATCCTATCAACAATATTAAAGGGACGGCCTGTATATCGTGGAACACTTTCCTATTCTACAAGTTTCCAAATTCTATAGTTCAGTACAGGCTATAACCAAGACATCCATAAGAGAGCGTGATATATCGCCTCTGTGGCGTTAATAAGCGAACACGGGACTCGTGATCGCCAATAGCGACGTTCTACAGGTTGTCCTAAAATAAGTATGAAAACCCGAAAATAGGTTATTCTTCACTTCTACAACAACTTTTATCTTTTCATTTTTAAAATTCGTGTTTTTTTTATTTGTTTTGTAAAATCAGCTGTCTAAAAGTTTTTTCTTTTTTATTAATTACCAATCTTAATGACAAACATCTTGTTGCTTTTACACAAAAAAAAAAACTAATTTTAACTCTAACTATAATCCTAATCTAAAACTAATGCACAAATTCTACGAAACAACTGATTAAGGAACTAGACATTTCCCAATTTTTTTCGTACTTGTTTTGGGACAAGCTTTTAATTTTTAACTCCCTACGAAAAAGAGGGGTGTTATAAGTTTGTAGTGTGTATCTGTGTCTGTCTGTGGCACCATAGCTCCTGAACGGATAAGCCGATTATGAATTAGTTTCTTTTGTTTGAAAGGTGAAAATATTTTATATTCTATTTAGTTTTCAATTTATTGTTTAAGGTGCACTTTTTCGCGATTGTATACCTACATATGTAGAGTAAAATAGAATAGAAAATACTTGATTGTACACCTTATTAAATAAAAAAACAAAACTTAACTATATACAATGTACAATCAACAATGTACAATGGTCGTTCTTATCGCCTAGAAGCGATTTCTTCCAGACAACCTTTGGAAGGAAGGAAGAAGGGCTGGGGGTACATATTCTGGGACACCTTGTATATGACGCTTCTTGCTTGGAACTGAGCAAAACAGAACTTTTTCAACGTTTAAAGTTGAATGAATTGACGAAAGGAGATCTCACTGATGAGGCTCGTTCAAGCACCTCATTGTGTCGAAATGTACGCTTCAACTATATTCCAGCAAGATTTACATACAACATCATCACCCATCATCATCATCATGGTCTTGAACCAGGGAGATTGAGGGGTAGGCAGAGACTACGGATTTGCACTTGCTTCGATCCCGACGCATGTTTTGCTTCATTCGCTCTCATCACATTCTTCATAGTCCGTCTCCCCATTCCCACTGTCCCATTCACACTTGACTTATATACCCGTTTCGTCAATCTACTGACGTCCATCCTTTCTAAATGCCCAAACCATCTAATAATACCTCTCTATGTACCTATATAAAAAAATATCTATCTAGGTAATGTATTGTATTAAGTATATCAGTTATCTAGTACCCATAACACAAGCTCTTGCTTAGCTTGGGGCTAGATAATGTTGTGTGAACTTGTCCAGCATTATTTATTTTACTTTTCAAAATACTTGTCACTACGTCTTCTATAGTTTCACAACGCTCTCTTATCACACTATTCCTCGTTCTATCTCTCAAAGTCACACCTATAGCATACTTCTCAAAGCTCTCATCTCCTCAGGATAATAAATAAAAATAAAATAAATAAATAATGCTAGACAGTTCACACAACATTATCTAGCCCCAAGCTAAGCAGAGCTTGATATGGGTACTAGACAACTGATATACTGAATACAATATATTACATAGATAGATATTTTTTATTATATATAGAAAATACCTAGAACACCCTGAACAAATATCTGCAGATCGCACAAATATTTATAACGAGGCGGGAATCGAACCCGCAACCTCCTGCGTCGCAGGAGGAATAACGCGAGTGTAACCGCGGGTGATAGCTAGTCAACGTATAATCCGTCTAAATCAAACTGGAATGCGTGGAAAATGGCAGGACAACTATCAAATAACCTCACATACGTGAACGGATAGGTGAACTAAGTCTAAGCTTACCGCCCACTGGCGAGCGGCCAATAATAGCCAATCACGATTTTAATTATTATAATAACCTTGCAATATATTGTACCGTATGGTAGTGGGTTCAACAACCGGTCTGATGCAGTTCGGCTGCGCACGCGCAAGGCAACAATCCCGTTCAGGGCTGACACTAGTGGATAGTTGTGCAAAATGAAAGGCAAAGTAAAAGAAACAGGACATTGCTTGAAGATTTAAATAACATAAACAAACCTACTACTTCACATTTTATTTCTTATTTCTAGCAATTCCGAAATGTTTAAACTTCTTCCTTTATGACATGAGCTTTTGTTTTAGTTCCTCAGTGGTGCAAAACGAATATTTTTTATTTGATTTGAATGGCGGAACAAGCTGATGGCCCCACCTTATAAGCGGTAACCTCTGCCTATTACAATGTATTACCTCATAGGACACATCCACCAAGGACGCACTCTATGTGGCATTGCACAGCGCCTGCCACCCTGACACATACACCCAGAAAATTCTTATGTGCCTGTAATTTCACCGGTATTCATTCCCTTCAAACCGGAACACAGCAAATGCTTTGATGCAGAAATAGGTATAGGAATACTTCCCTAAATTAACTCTTTCACAAAAAAACTCTACTACGAAAAGTCTAAATCTAAGCACAGAATAAATAATAAGTACACGTACCGTAAGTATGTCCTCTAATAATATAACAAATGATAAAAGTAAGTGGTATCTTCGTGACAGCCCTAAGACCGACCCACAACGTGACTAGCCGGTGCTCCTATTAAAATACCTGCCTCAAGATTCTATTATCAATAACTATGTTATATGGAAACTGGTGCTCGGATAGATTTAGGAATCTGAGCTGCAATATGGTGTCCGATCGGCAAAATATTGCCTGGCTTCGTCGAGTATCGAGCGACCACATCAGTTTTACTATAGCAAATACTTTCACTATACTGCCGAGCAACAATATGGTGTCCGATCGATAACCTGGCTTCATCAGAGTATGAAGGGACCAAGCAGTTTTATAATTCCTTTCAACACACTGGTTCTCTCATAACGAGGCTCTTTTTAGGGCCACCGTAACTCAATATAGTCAGAACCTAACGCTTAAAGACCCAGTGACAAACAATGGGAAAATACTAAAGTATGATTTTTTATAAGCTTTTGTACGAGCTTTTGTTTTTTTTTTAGCCACTTACGTATTTCGTAAAACCTTGCAACCAGTTCCACTCAACCGATCTAGCTGAAATTGACAGACAGTGAGCTGATTTGATGATGGAGACTGCGGAACTCCATGATGGAAAGCAGGGACTGGTCTTGTTTAGGCTCATTTTGATCTTCTTACATTTCTTAGTAAAAATTTCATCATCATTAGTCGGAAGTACTTTCCATACAAGTATGTTTTGAAAAATTCGTTCTTCACTGATTATAGAAGTTTCAAGAAAACGTGTAGAGATCCTTATGTCCATTTCACCAAACCATTCTTATTGTACGGGACACTTAAGGCATGTCAAATTGACAGGCTTCTATGAAAATATATCATCATCATTTATAGTCAAATATAATAAGTTACCTAAACATTTTAACAAAAAAAAACAACAGACTACAAAGCTTAAAAAAAATGTTAAGTTAAAAGTCTTTGCAACATTTTGGTCTGCTTAGTTACCTCTGAAATTCAGTATTTTCTCCTAACTCCTAATCGATAAGGAGTGCTGTGGCATTCATCATCAGCTCACGAGCATGAGATGATGATGACTCCCAGACGCAAACACCTGAATAACTTATGAAAAACTAACAAACACTATACGTGCTATTCGTTTTTGAAGATTTCCTTCCATTTCTCTGAGATTCCATCATCAGATCCTGACTTGATGAATATGGGACCAGGTTGGGAGAAAACATATTCTAACAAAAAAAAAAATGTTCACAATTGACGGATATATCGATGATCATACATAAATCAGCAGAGTCGCGCGTTGATGATTTCTACGCGATCATACGCAACAGAACTAGTAGTAGTAGAGCTTTTTTGTGAAAGAGTTCGTCCGGGGAAGTACTACCATCATACCTATTTCTGCCGCAAAGCAGTAGTGCTCGCATTGCTGTGTTCTGGTTTGAAGGTGCCGGTGAAATTACAGGCACATGAGACTTTTCATCTTTATGTCTCAGGGTGGCGGGCGCAGTGCAATGCCACATAGGTTGTGTCCTAGGTGGACGTGATCTATGAGGTATTGCACTGTTCATAGGCAGAGGTTACCGCTTAACATCAGGTGGGCCTCTTGCTTGATCCGTCATCCAAGTAGTATAAAAAAAAAAAAAAAAAAAAGAACTTCTTCCCTGATGAGCCGCGTTCGTGGCAGTACTAACAGCATGCTTGCTGTTGTGGCAGAACATTTTAATTTTAATTCCGGCATCATAGCACACTCGGTTTCAAAACATCAGCCAGTCGCGCAGCTTGTGACTCAATAGGTATGACTTATACTTTACTTTATGTAGCTATTGTTCATTTATTTCAGGTTTTACCCATATAACATAACACATTATTGCACATAAACTTTTAGCTACTATATACAACTTAATAAATCAAGAATACTACAAAATTAAATAAATTAATGTCACAAAATTTCCAAATTTAAATTTATGAATGGTGATTGAATTTAATTTTATAAATAATTGTAACTATGTGTGCTTACTAACATAAATTATAAGATTTAATTTATTAACAAAATGGATGACTTGTGAATATTTTAATGTGTGAAATCTGAAAATAATCAATTATTTTATCTTATCTTATTTATTTACAGAAAGAATAACACAACTAAAAGAACAAAATTAGAAAAAATACAAATTTAACAGCAGTTGTGCTACCAGAAGACCGCTGCTAAAATATACATACAGATGAACAAAGAATCTCCTCTTTTTCTGATGTGGGTTAAAAATATACGTAATCGAGCATTACATACATACATACATACATAGACACACGCCCCCTTCCCCGAAGGGGTAGGCAGAGCCTCAATAGGCCACCTTTCACAGTGGGCCGCACCATCGTGGAACATAGACGTGACAAGTGGTGAGCTCATCGCCGCCATTGCTTCCCACGACTGACTCAACTAACGCTTTCTTCCAGTATTAACACATTCCATAATAAGCTAGCAGCCAGGACAAATCTTATACCAACAAATCATACTAACAAGTCCGGGTAATCCCTTAGTCGGCTTTTACGACATCCATGGGAGGAGATGGAGGGGTCTATTCTTAGGCCGGACACACCACGGTAATCGAGCATTAGATCCGTTAATCAGCCCCTGCATTGAATGCGCCATAAACAATGCAGTGCTAATGTGCTGACGAACAATTGCAATTGTTTTGCGATCACTATCGTTACTTAATGGCTTATAGAACTAAGTAACTAAGGTTTGCAATTACAGCGATAAACTTAAAAGCATAGAATTACTGAACACGTGGTAGCCTTGACAAGGGGAAAAGATGATAGGAGTTCGATCACAAACCATCATCAGAGGTCCACTGCTGGACATAGGTCTTCACAATAAATCACAATGCCAGGACGAAAAAATGTAAAGAGTCCTTCAGGGCAGGCAACGCATTGGCAATACCTCTGGTGTTGCAGATGTCAATAGGCGACGGTAACCGCTTACCATCAGGCGGGCCGTAAGCCTGTTTGTCGAGCCATAACATAAAAAAATATATAGTAGACCGTCCATTCACAGTCTTCTTGAGTTTTTTTGTTTGTTAACATTCATAGACCTTTGTTTGACCACGATCTCACCTGTTGGTAACTGATGATGTGGCCGAAGATGAAGCACAAAGGTCTAGAAGGCACCTATTCACTCTAGCCTTGAAGAGACCCAGATTATAGTTTTCAGGAAAGACAGACGACGGTAGTGTATTCCACTCCTTAACAGTTCGCATTATAAAGGTAGAACTGAAACCTTTAGTACGAATAGAAGGTACACTAATGAGGTCATGATAGTACCGAGCCATATGCCTGGTCGTCCTGTTTGAAAAGGAGTTGGTGGGATCAGATCGTGAAATTCCTGGGAGCATTCCCCGAATGTAACCTATAGAAGATCGAAAGGCATGCAACCTTACGGCGGTGACTCTGGATCTTAGTCTCCGCCACCTGATGTAAAGTGGTTTTTCTTGAAGCGACACATGTCGTATGTCGTAACCACGCGGGAAAATCTCAGATTGAAGCTCATTCCATAGTTCGTAGGTATAGGGAAGAAATGCTCACGAGAAACGAGTCGTACGAGAAACCCAGGGCCCTATGATGTGTAGATGAGCTTTGTCACGGTGCCGGGAAGCCTTGTACCTTATTAACTTTGTCAGTCCACTGTTCAGTTTGTGGTTGCCACTCGAGAACCTTTGTTCCCTAACGGTTGTCACTTCTGCGAGCTATGGCCTAATTGTCAGCATCCTATTAGTAGAGCTTTTTTGTGAAAGAGTTCGTCCGGGGAAGTACTACCACAATAACTATTTCTACCGCAACGCAGTAGCGCTCGCATTGCTGTGTTCCAGTTTGAAGGGTATGGGTGCCGGTGAAATTACAGGCACATGAGACTTTTCATCTTTATGTCTCTGGTGGCGGGCGCAGTGCAATGCCACATAGGGTGCGTCCTAGGTGGACGTGACCTATGTGATAATGCACTGTTCATAGAGAGATGGTATCGCTTTACATCAGGTGGGCCAAATAAATAAATAATAAATAAATAAATAATGCTGGACAAGTTCACACAACATTATCTAGCCCCAAGCTAAGCCAGAGCTTGTGTTATGGGTACTAGATAACTGATATACTTAATATAATACATTATATAGATAAATATTTTTACTATACATAGAAAACACCCAGAACACCCTGACCCAATATCTGCAGAACGCACAAATATTTGTTCCGAGGCGGGAATCGAACCCGCAACCTCCTGCGTCGCAGGCGTACCATCGCCAGCCACGCCACAGAGGTCGTCATGCTTGCATGCGTCACATATGCTTGATCCGTTATACAAAGTTGTATAAAAAAAATCCTTTAGACGTCCACTGCTGGACAAGGTCTCCCCATAGAATGCAAGGGACGGATTTGCCATAGTAACCACACTTGGTAGTAGGGGATTAGTGATCGCAGTATTAGTGGTGTGTACTCATGTGGATAATACTGGGCATTTTTTATTTTAACTGCCTGATTTACGGTATAAGCAGGTCGCCAAGCTTTGCCTTTACTAATGCATTACCTCAATAAAGCTACCTATATGTCATTGAACCATAAAAATTACATGATATTCAAGTGGATTACATTACGAGTGTAAAATTAAACTCTATGAAAACACAAATCTTGAGTCACGTCTACCTAGGACGCACCCTATGTGGCATTGCACTGCGCCCGCCACCCTGAGACATAAAGATGAAAAGTTTCATGTGCCTGTAATTTCACCGGCACCCATAACCCTGCAAACCGAAACACAGAAATGCAAGCACTACTGCTTTGCGGCAGAAATAGGTATGGTGGTAGTACTTCCCCGCACGAACTATTTCACCAAAAAGCTATACTACTACTAAATTCCTGTTAGTAAATTAGTGTATTCTACAAGAAATAAATAATCTTTAGCCGGAATCTGGTGTTTGAGAACCTGGTGTTTAAAAATCTAGCGTTTGCGAATTTGATGTACTGCGATTGAAGCAAGTGCAGAAGCTACTAATCCAGTAAACCTAACAAGATAATCACACATCGTTCACGACTCATGAAGTCTACCTATATCGTCAATCTTATCCTTAAAAATAAAGTTATATCGCAATTTTCCGTTTCAGCGACCCCCCTTTTGGACGTGTGACGCGAAAAATCCTAACCACGTTACAAATTTCAAAACACAGTTCAAACCAAATTCAACTTTAGGTCTCTAGAAAAAGAACTCAATCCAACTGCATTTAAAAATTGGTTACATATTCTACTGACAATCTTAAGCAACAATAGAATCAAAGAAATTTCAATGTTACATGATTGAGATAAGGTTGAATAAAGATGCACGGATTTGCTTGTAATGCTGTTAACACACAGTGTGATGGATCGCCCGCTTCACGCGTGACGTAACTGTCACGCTGAGGTTTTACGGATGTCGCGATTTGAGTGACAGGAAAGGATGAGATTATGTAGATACAAAGACTTTCTACGATGGACTTGAACGATGACAATTGAGTTCGATACACTGCCGGTTCACACTCTAGTCCTTCAAATGTATTCAATAATCAAGCAGCAATGGACGAATAATATTTGTTGATGACGACCTCTGTGGCAAGGCTGGCGAAGGTTCACCTGCGACGCAGCAGGTTGCAGGTTCGATTCCCGCCTCGGAACAAATATTTGTACGATCTGCTGTTCTGGGTATTTTCTATGTATAATCAAAAATATCTATCTATGTAGTAATGTATTGTATTAAGTATATCAGTTGTCTGGTATCCATAACACAAGCTCTGCTTAGCTTGGGGCTAGATAATGTTGTGTGAACTGACCAGCATTATTTATTTGTCAGAATTGACCCTCTTTATGCGTTTTGTCTATCTTTTAGTTGGGACCGTTTTTGAGCGCTGACCCAAAGTCCATTTACTTTGAGGTCAATGACTAGATATAAATGTATCGAGCCTCTGCGAGTCCTTTCATGCTACTGGTTCTTTCCTCATCGTCACTAGGGCTTATTTAGGGCCACCAAACGTCAAGGTGGTCCCTGAACTAACGGAGGGTGACCAAGAAAGAACCTGTTGCAAGTATTTTTTTCAAGTGTTTTTTTTACAGCTGATTTTGTTTTTCAGCTGTGAAGCTATACGCTGACGTGTGTCACGTGGCGTTGATGTTAAGAAACAAATAAGTCAAACAGTGCATTACGTCACATGCCACGTCCACCTAGGACGCGCCCTATATGGCATAGCACTGCGCCCGTCACCCCTAGACATAAAGGATGATCCATCAAACCAGAACACAGCAATACTGCTTTGCGACAGAAATAGGTATAACATAACATAACATAACACCCAACAGTCACATACATAGTCCTGGTCCCACACTAGGATTCCCTGTGTCGTGGGTATCAGAAACTACGAGCACCATGGTACCACATAACACCCAGACCCGAAACAAATAATTGCAGATCATACATTTGTCCCGCAGCGGGAATCGAACCCGCAACCTTTCGCATCTCAGCTGGCTACTCGCCCGACGCTCTTACAGAGGTCGTCAAATGGTGAGGTATGGTGGTAGTAGGTACTTCCCCGGACAAATTCTTCCACAAAAAAAAACTCTACTACTTTGTTGTAACCAATTATATAGCTTTGTATGAGACCAAATTAAAAACAAACTTAGTTTTATAAAAACTTAATTAAAGCCGAAAAAACCGATTGATTCATCTTAAAATGATTTCCCATAAAGCAAGAAGCCTAGTAATTACAACTACCGCTACCGACCACGCCCGTAACGTATTTGCTCTCATTAAGCATAGTGTACACGGGCGGCGTGAATCTCAGCCCAGATTAATAGTAAAGGCTTTAGGGCGCGACACGAAAATGGCGACTGAGTCGCGCGACAATGAGTGCTGGATTTGTGTTTAAATAAGTGTCATCTGTATTGGTTTCTCGGGCACAGAATCACCAATAAACGTTTCTTTCTCTTGTCCCTCCTTAATGAAGGTTAAAAGGTTAAAGCAGTTTTCTGATAAAATATGTTTAGGTTTTAATAACACCACTGGCTTAAATGAGTGCTTGTTTAGTTAACGCCCCTACATATAACATACTTATATTGTAGTCATAAGAAAGCCATAAACTTTCTTCTCCCCAAAGTATCAAGTCAAGATCGCTACTTAGCTTTAAGACCGCCGTATTTCCTAAATAAGTATCGTTTTCTGTCAGAAATCTGTATCATGTACACACACACAGTACAGTATTTTCAATCTACCTGTAGTCGTTTTTAAATATTCTTAGTATTATATAACAAAACAGACTAAAAAGACTAATTATAAAACACCTTAGTATCTAAGGAGCTATTATTGAATGTCATTGAGTGACTAAATATCAGCAAAATGGTAGTTAATGACTGATGTCCTACAGTTTGTATATTTCAAACTCATCAAATAATATACAAAATATACAATCAGACAAAATATCTCATGCATATCATATGTATGAGAATTTGATATGTAAAGAAAGCTTCTAGCAAAAGATATATTTTTCAAACATATTTTTTTGGTCGCTTGCTTACAATAATGTCTCTTGTTTTGGTCGGTCTCATCCTATCACCACCTTATGTTAGTTCGTATCGTGCTCATTGAATGCACGCCCGAGGGCCGCTTTGAAGGCCGGCGTGTAATGTGCATGCATAAATCTGCGCGATTGAGGTAGCGAGAAAATTGTATTGCAATTTTTATAGTGTGTACTATGCCTTATTATGTTGCCACGTTGTATAAGATATTAACTGCACTATTTTCAAGAAGTTTATTATATTCATTTTACTAGAAGGAGAATTTACTTACTGAGCGATAGACTATATATTATGTAGGTACTACTGGTGTCTGCCGGTGGCTTCTCTCGTGTTATACCAGGATAAAGTGAGCTAATCCAGGTTCCAAAAATGTACTTGCTTTGAAAACCAAGATTAGCATCAAAGTCAAAAAACGCGCATAATTCTTTTCACTATAATAGATCAAGAGGCATTTTTTATGGCTGAATTATACCATACCGCAATCTGGTCACCGATCAACGCACGAAAAAACTGGTCAAGTGCGAGTTGCACGTGTAACGAACGCTCTGTACAAGAAGGCTACCTTGTAACCACCATTATTATTTGAACTTAGGTAGATAAATCTTTCGAGCACACCACTAAAAAAACACATTAAAAAAAATCAGAAAAATAAAGTATGGAAGTACAATGGGCGATCGTATCGCTGAGAGCAATCTCTTCCAGACAACATTGGGATGGACTGGAACTTAATGTTCGGTCTAATTAATGAATAATTTCCAATTCCAGTATAATGGCGTGACGAGTTGGATGTGCACCTACCAGACTGGCCCACTGCAGCAACGGCCACAGAGAACTGGAAAAAAGGGCATTTGCCTTGCAGTGGGACAAAATGGACTGAAAAAAAAACAAGGAATTTAAAGACTTAATAAACGCGGAACAGCCTTAGGATGGTTACACTGTGTTTTGTCTCATAAGATCAAATTTGAAACTGTTTGTCACTACAAAGGACATAACACTGTGCAACTATTCCAAGGATATTTCGTGTTTATTTAGGAGCACGGCTTGGAATAGGTTTTATTGTAAATTATGTATAATCAAGACCCTATATAGTGTTTTTTTCTTAATTTTTGGCTCAGTTTCGAAGATGATGATGGTCAATTTTTTTTTTTTTAAATGTCTTTCAAATCGTGCTTTTTATAATTACAAAAACATACACTTATATTGTTCAAAACCCCCTCTTTGAAACCCTTAAAATTTATTACGGACGCAACGTAAATAAATTAATTCTGTTCTGTAAGTATTTCCAAAGGCAGACGGAAAGAAAGACACGATAGTAATTCCTTTAGTACCTTTTGAGTAACCAGAACACCAAAAAAAACTAGAGTCGTAAGACTTATTCTGATCCCACACTAGGTCCCCCGTGAGTATTAGGAACTAACAGTACCACGCTACCAACTACACCCATACCAGAACACAAACAAATTAAAGTATCTACTTAGTAGATAAACAAATCATAGACATTCTGTGATACGTTTCCGTAATGATGACAGAAACACTACTCAACTAATCAAAGAACGAACGAATGAAACCTTGCACGCAACTCCGAACCGATAAAACCTATAGCATTATTGATTAAAAAAGCAACATAAATTAGCGAATTGTAGGGGTGGGTACCCCCCTGTTGTCAAAAAACTTTATAAGTGTTTATGTGTAGGAACACCCCCCACCGGCCGCTGACACCCTTTCGCGTATACCCACATTCGCGCACCCGCTTTGGCACAGGCGGTTGTGGATCGAGACAGTCTTGATAAATAAATATCAATATCAATCGGCAGATATTTGTTCAGGGTATTCTGGGTGTTTTCTATGTATAATAAAAATATATATATCTATGTTATATATTGTATTAAGTATATCAGTTAACTAGTACCCATAACACAAGCTCTGGCTTAGCTTGGGGTTAGATAATGTTGTGTGAACTTGTTCAGCATTATATATTTCTTTATTTATTAAATAAATAAATAATGCTGAATAGTTAACACGCAATATTATCTAGCCCTGTGCTAAGCAGAGCTTGTGTTTTGGGTACTAGATAACTGATAAACTTAAAACAATACATAGATAGATATTTTTTATTATACATAGAAAATACCCAGAACACCCTGAACATATATCTGCAGATCGTAAATATTTGTTCCGAGGCGGTAATCGAACCCGCAACCTCCTGCTTGCAGATGAACTTTCAGACGCCGTTCCACAGAGGTCGTCAAATCGTCGTTGAAAGATCATCATCATCATCATCAGACGAAAGACATGACATCCACTGATGGACGAGACTTAATAATGCAATGGAGCATTCGGCCGTAGGCCAGTTTGTCAACCCATTAAATGAAAAAAAACACGCTTGGCAGGGAGATTGGTAATCGCAGTATTCGTGTTAAGTACTCAGGTGGATGTTGCTCCCCCCTCTGGTGAAACCCCCGAGTCAGCTTTTACGACATACCTACTTGGGAGGAGGTGGATGATGGTTATTATTAGGCCGAATATACCACGACCGCTTGCTTTGGACCTGGAAGCTAATGTAAGGAAAATAAATAAACATGGGATGATATCAAAAGTGAATAACCGTTTTTTACAGGTCACAGGAGGTTTGGATGGATTCAGCTCAAGACTATTCGTCGTGGCATTTTATGATGGAGGCTTATGTCTAGCAGTGGATAGCTACCAGCTGATGATGATGAAGTTACAGACGTTTTAGACGTTTTTTTGTCGTTTGATGCAACGGTCTTAATAGTTTTTTGTTATAATTAAAGTGTTTTATAGTATATTGTGTTTAGTATTAGAATAATTATTATGCGTATATGGTGTAAAAGATTCAAGGTTTACGATATTCATTACGTGAATGAACTAGTGAAAATATGTGTATCCATTTAATTTTCTTATCAGATTCTAGAACACAATCGATTTCTTATATGTCAATATAATTGAACCCCTATAACCACACATTCAAATATAGGTATACTTTTCGTAGAACTCATGATACACTTTATTAATTGAATAAATCAGCATCGCTGTCACTATTTTAAGACGATATGTCAAAATACCGAATGGGCGGAGTCTAGCAAGAAAACAATACCTGTAAGACAGTGACAGCGCTATTGCTCACTTGAACCCGGGAAGAGGTGAGGTATAGATTTTTGCCACTCTGAAGTAACTGACGTAAGCGACAAATGATAAAACTTAGTTTAGCTTCTAACGTAGCAAATATAAAAATAAATGATCCATAATTAATCTAAGTAATGTGATTACCTACTGAATAATATAAAAAAATATGCTTAATACTTTCTCTAGACGAAGGAGGGACCTAAAAAGGGCTTTCGAAGAGCCAATTTAAAAAAATAAAGCTATCGAGAAAAGTTTCCCGAATCGTGTTTCTAGTCTAAAATTTATTTAGATTACATCTTCATGTAATTACTGTATTAACATCAAGTTTGTAACCTTTACTGATAGTGAGTGAGCATGTAACGAAACGACTCCAAAATGTTAACATAGCGTCTTAAAGAACAATTTTAGAAAAATTACGACTGTACACCACGTACTTTACTATTCTCCTGCTGACGTTTTGCTAAAGAACAATTACCTACTCTTGAAGCATCATTCACCATTTTCCCCTGGCGCGGTACGCTGACATACAAGTACATGTAAATTAACACAACCGCACACAGGCACGCACACAAATAAAAACGAAAGAAACACGCCGAGAGGAAGAATGTAAGAAAGCCAGAGAGGGACAACCCTCTAATTAGCACCTCGGGAGAGAACGGGATAGCTAGCACGACACGCTAATTAAGAATACAAGAAGAAAGACGCTTTTATGTACGGAAAATCGTCTTTGTGTGTTGTATCAATGTGTGCAGTAGTGACGGGCGTGTGTTGTTATTAACTCATTATGTGAAGAGTTGGTACATAAGGCTTTATTTACTGGTTAATTGAAAGCGGTTTCTTGATAAGAGTTGAGCGAGGATCGGAAAAGCCATTTCATTTTTCGGATGTCTTGAGACTCGGTAAAAATAGCAGAGTTGAGTTGACAAGTTTGGAAGACGGTGCACAGTAGAGCTTTCTAACTTTTTTGAAAATTGCCTGATCGGATTTTGGGGTAAAGATAATATTTATTAATTTCCTTGAGCGATTGTTAAGCTGAATAAACCATGATTCCGTATGTTGTGGGTATCAGGAACTACGAGTACATATTTTCAGAGTATTTTTGTCCCGTACCGGAAATCAAACCAGCACCTCTCTCTTCTCAGTCATGGAAGATATCGAATGAATGAGTTGACAAACACCTTCAAATTCACCCGACTATAAAAAAGGAGTCTTATGTTGCTGAACTGCTAAGGAGTGGAATACACTACCGTCGTCTGTCTTTCCTGAAAACTATAATCTGAGTCTCTTCAAGGCTAGAGTGAATAGGTGCCTTCTAGACCTTTGTGTTCCATCTCCGGCCGCATCGTCACTTACCAACAGGTCAGATCGTGGTCATTGTAAAAAAAAAAAAAGTTTTTGACCGTATATGTAAAAAACCATAAGCATAATTCTAAATATAAAATTAAAATGTTACAATATTAAAATATTTTGAATTTCATAACAAATGATCTTTTTCACACTTTTCAGTAAAGACTTTCCGCAGTCTGATTTTAATTCTATTATCTTTTGTCTGATAATACATTTATTTACAGAAAGAATAATACAAGGTATGTACAAAATACATATGAAACAGTTGTGCTACCTGAAGACCGCTGCAAGCGATCTAAAGGTAGCTCAACTGATTCAAATCACTACCAGACGGAAGCGTCCCTAAGATGCTGGCTGCATCTTTTGTCTTATGTTTTCAGTAAGTTATTAGTGGAACGCCCACGACTTCGTCTGCGTCTGGTTTTTTCCATACGTACTCCAACACCCCAATGCATCCCCTTTTTAGGCTGTGCGTTAGTCAGTCAATAAGTTACGCAACAATTAAATAAATAATAAATAATAAAATAAATAATTCTGGACAGTTCAACACAACATCATCTAGCCCCAAGCTAAGCAGAGCTTGTGGCTAGATGATTAATATAATTTAATATAATATATTGATATAGAGGCTTAATTATCATCTGCTAGTCTTATGGGATGTTAGTTCAATAAATAACGACTAGCTTTGGCGCCATTTTCAAAATAGGCGTTGTCTTCTTTTATTTTTTCCTAATCCTCTTGTTTTTTTGAGTTATTTTATGTTATTTTGGTGGCATTTTAACCAATGTTAGCTCGTTTAAAGAGCACAAAAGTAGTGAAATAAAATGAATTGCGTGACTTTTCAAATTGGTGGAAATTGTCTACCAAAGTTTTAGTAAAAAGGCCACCTTTTTACTAAAACATGACTTGACTGTTAATTTGACTTGTAAGGATGACGTTGCAAATTATATTGAAAATACAATAAATATATTTGTAAATGGATAATTAACAATTATAAAATGGAAAAAGCAAATGAAGTGCCACGCCAATTATAAAAAAAAGCGGCCACGTGCGAGTCGGACTTGCCCATGAAGGGTTCCGTAGCAGCAAGTAATATAAAAGTTCTTGTAGTTCGTTGTAACTTTGATCGATGTTTCAATAATAGTGTATTAAAAAAAAACCACTTACTAGATCTCGTTCAAACGAAAATTTACGGTGTACATCATATTTATTTTTAGCTTTATCATCTTATTTTAGAAGTTACAGGGGGGGGAGGATTTGATATATTTTTTTTCTAAACCATTCAGTTTAGAAAAAAAATATATTAGAAACCTCAATATAATTTTTGAAGACCTATCCATAGATAGATAGTATGTATGGGATATGTAGGTATGGGGAACCCCCAAAATGTATTGTTTTTTTATATTTTTGTGTGAAAATCTTAATACGGTTCACAGAATACATCTACATACTAAGTTTCAACAGAATAGTTCTTATAGATTTGGAAAAAAGTGGCTGTGACATAAGGACGGATAGACAGACAGACAGACAGACAGTCATGACGAATCCATAAGGGTTCCGTTTGTTGCCATTTGGCTACAGAACCCTAAAAAACTATTCATTTAGTTAAATGTATATCTTTGATGATAGATAAAACTCTGAGAACGATCCTAGAGTACTTTGTCACCAATCATCCAATTTAATTAACAGATTTCGCTGTAACACAACACATCTGCGGAATTTTTCAAACTCCCTACTTTTCCTCTAAAACAAACTTTTTAAAGGCAGACTTTGCCTCGATTTTTAAAAAGAACTTCTTCAAGAACCGTTACCGAAGCTAATGACGACCTGTCTACGATAAGGCATCGTCAGATCACCTCCAGCATCCGACAAAACCTTATCTCGCCGTAGGTTTATTTGTTTTAAGCTTTCAATGCGAACGAATGAAACAGGCGACGTGTATCGAATTACACGAAACGACATATATTTTTTCCAATTTCATACGAAAACAGACGCTATTTACGAATAGTAAGGATATGAATTTGAGTGGAGAAAGATGTGAGATATAAAGGATGTATTGGTTATCCGTCTTGCTCTCGGAAAAAGCTTGCAAGAAAGCAAAGAATGGCTGAAGAAAGGGGAAGGGACACCAAGGAGATATGTCTCAGTGCCGTGATGAATTAAATTTTTAGGGGGTGTTTAGGGGGGCAACTTGCCCCTTTCATCGGCGCGTCTTCATCCAAGTTCGTTTCTTTAATTTGTGTTTTTAATGTATCGTGTTTTGTTTTGCTTAGACGCCTCAAATGTCTTATGTATTTCCATATTTATACTGGCTGAAAATATACACTTGAAGTTTATGCAATTATGGTTACTTATTTTGGAAATATATGTATGACTTTTAATGATATATGAAATCTTAAATGTTAGGCAGTTTCATGCAGCTGACGGCTAGCAAGAAAGTATGGACTAACTACTGTGAGATTCTGACTTATTAAATCTCATTTGGATCCAAGAGATAAGTGACATCCAAGACAAGACTTTAAGTGTTCATGAAAAGTCTCTGCAAGATACATGAATTCAATTCTGATTCCATTCACCACACTGCTTCTTTCACCATTGGTGACCAAGCATTATTTAATATAAGGGGAATGCTCACGCTTGCGGCGCGAAATTCATTTTTTTTGTGTTTTTTGCCCATTACAGCTTATAAACACTTCTTTAGATAGCGAAAGTTGATTTCGCGACAACTAAGAGACTTAACACACTTATTTTAATTGATAGTATCTCTTAAATATCATTAAAATATGTGTGTTGTGTCTCCTAGTTCTCGCGAAATCAACTTTCGCTATCTGAAGAAGTGTAGATTTGCTGTAATGGGCAAAAACACAAAAAAAAAAAAATAACGCGCCGCAAGCTTGAGCCACACCCACCTTGAGGCCACTAACCTAAAACCAAGAATTAATCAGTTACAGAAATTAGTAGTAGTATTAAATGGTTGCCGTCATTAGGTGTCATTCGGCTATACACAATATCAAAATAAAATGGAAAGAAACAAAACAAAACTTGCCACACCTCACCAAAAAACGCTATACAAATCGATGACGTCACAACTAATGTGCCAACTTCCGACGTAGGCACGCGAGCAATGAGCTGAGCATGCAAGCGTGAGCACGTGTGCACTCCACTATCCTTAGAAAACGAATCAATACACCAAAACAAAAGAGTAACCCTCGGAAAACGCTAAAATCGATGCGAAGAAGTGTCATTAAAGAACCCCCAAAAATTAAAACCCCTGTATATGTACGCATGAGTGCGTAACACACACATACCAATGACTAATAGAACACACTAGGGTTTAATGAACTACTCTCTCTAATTTTTGTCGATGAAATTTTTGTTATGCAAAAGATTTGTTCGTAACTTTGTTTTGCGAATTTCGTAAGCCGATTACGGTTGCGTAAATTGTAAACAAAAGTTTTTTGAGGTTATAGCAATATTTTACGTAAGATTATTGAATGCTATATTATAAATTATTTTTACAAAGAGCTAGAAAACTTTCTGATGGTTAATACTTATTATATATTTCGATGGCAAATTCTAAAATTCGTCTTTTTAAAACCAGCGCTGTCTGTTGGAAAACGCTCCTCAATTCATATAAAACGTCTAGAATTATTGGGCATTGGTGTGGAGGTGTTGGTTCTGGTTCGCTGCGGGCCACGTTCACCTTCGGCTCGCTCGCAGCTCAAGAAGTGAGCACTGTTCTCTAGTGTTTTAAATACAAGTTGGACAACCACTCATTAAAAAAAACTAATTTTGTGGCATATTATATAATAGTGACAAGGCAATTTATATTTTGCCTTCGGCATATTTCATATCTTCGTGCGTTTTTATTCGGATGACGCCGTTTGTAAATAGATAAATCATACAAATTAAGTTCCTGTTCAAATCCCTTGAAAATTATCCTGTGGAGTTTGTTCGTCCTGTTCGATCCCTTAACATTTTTAGGCGACTCACACACATTGGTTAGATAACTCAGACTCAAACTTGACCATCTCCCATGAGTATGGCAATGATTAGGGGTGATTATTGAGTTGCAAACATTTTGGATACCTGCAAAGGGCATTCCTTTTATTTTAATTGTGTGGTGTGACACGGCTAGCAGTTGTCTCACGTGATATTATGGGGTAACTTCTGCCTTTAACAATCCATGACCACATATGTCAAGTCCACCTAGGACGCACCCTACGTGGCATTGCACTGCGCCTGCCACCCTGAGACATAAAGATGAAAAGTCTCATGTGCTACAGGCACCATTGCCATTTCACAGGCACCTATAACCCTTCAAACCGGAACACTGCAATGCGAACACTACTGCTTTGCGGCAGAAATAGCATCCAGATTGAATAAACGGTTCTACAGTTATCGTCGGACAAACACACATACTTACAAACATAAACCTACATACAAACGCCGCCTGCAGTAAAACAAGACCTGGCTTCGCTCCATGAAAATCATCGCAAAGAAACGATGTGACCTCAACCAATCTAATAGTAGTATCCAATACTAGCAGCACCCCGCGGTTTCACCCGCGTAAGTCTCGATCCCGTGGGAATATCGGGATAAAAATGTGCCTATGAGTTATTCCAGGAGTCCAGTTATTTCCATCCCAAATTACATCCTAATCCGTTCAGCCGTTTCAGCGTGAAGAAGTAACAAACACACACGCTCACAAACTTTCGCATTTATTTAGTGTGATGTGAAGTGTGATTGGTCGAACGACACCAATGCTTTTTCCACAACAGCAAGAAAATAAACATCTCACATTCCCTAAATTCATAACGACCTTATCTCGCAAGCAATCAAAACATCAGCCATATTTTCTCCCAATACGAACCGAAAAACGTAACTCCGCGCCGGCCGTAAAGATTGCATTAATAAAGACCCACACACACACACACACGCGAACGACGGCGGCGATGAGTTTTAAAGTTTTTAAGGGTTCGCCGAAGATTGCGTGCCTTGATTACCGAGCCACCCTGTGGGGAGACACACACGGAGGCCGAAAACACCGCTGCCCTCCCTTTTTTAAGGAGGGAAAATTAAAAGTGTTGTGAGGAGGGTGATAGGCTTTGATACTTGGAAGACGTAGATTAGTTTTTAACGACAACATCACAAAATCCTTTAACTGTCATCAAGTAAAAGACAACGCAATTTAATTGTCGATGTCTGTGGCGTGGCGGGCGAAGGTTCGCCTGCGATGCACTACGCAGTGCTATCTGCTTATAAATTTCGGTTGCAAGGTTTGACCCGAACATACATACATACTTCGATCAATCAATTAATCATTTATTTTGCGAAACTTGGGTACATACTTAGGCAGGAGGTTCCCTACTTGCGGGTTCGATTCCCGCCTCGGAACAAATATTAGTACGATCTGCAGATATTTGTTCAGAGTGTTCTGGGTATTTTCTATACATAATAAAAAATATCTGTCTATGTAACGTGTTGTATTAAGTACCTATATCAGTTATCTAGTACCTATAATACAAGCTCTGCTTAGCTTGGGGCTAGGTAATGTTGTGTGAACTGTGCAGCATTATTTATTATTTATTATTATTATTTTGTTAAGATTATGTGACCTACCAATGTTGTTTGCTTACCAGTAATATTACTAGTAGTTCACCCAGAATGTGACCACATACGGGCCCCCGTAGCTCAGAACCCCCTCCCCCCCAATCAAGCTCATATTCGAATTTAAAAATTATATAAAAAAACTACAAACGTACCAAGTTTCATCAAGATTGGATCAACGGTTCTACATTTATCGTCAGACACATATTTACAAATACATACGTATATAAAACGCTGCATTATCCAAAAAGACTCTGAGATCTCGCTTCACTCAGTCAATAAAACAATTAGAATAGAAGGCAATTAGGCCTTGGTTTGCTATGAGGCGAACGTCGTAGGAAGACTCTAAAGACCGCGATATTTAACGTGACGACTGAGCAATAATCGACTTTCGAAGATCCTCTACTATATTACGGCCGCCGTAAAGCGATTAAAGCGGTGTGGTGTGTTGTGTTTCCGCTTCCGTAAATAATAATGTACCCTCTGTCCGTTCCTAAAGACGTTCAACATATTCCTCAATATGAAATGAGATCAGTCGTGTTCCGTAGGATTTTTCACTCTAAACGTCATTCACTATTGTATCACCGTTGCAGTATTTTTTTTGCCCCGTTACTAACGTTTAAAACATCAAAAGCTCAATGTATCAAGACGGTTTTACCGCTGTTGATCGCGAAGACATGTTGTGCGTAGGACATCGTTCCCGCTCGTTCATTTACGAACGATTGTAATTTCTTATCTGTGGTGCGCGGGATGTTATTAAAAATATTACGTGTATTCGGTTACGTTATGAGGGATTAGGGATATTACATTTATGCATTTTTGTATAAAGATAACAAACGTCTTAGGGAGAATATCCTACGATGTATATAACCGAGGCATATTGCCATGCCAGCATCAATCGCGACTACAACACTCACTTTGTACCTAAATATTATCATAGCAGAGTCTAGTGTTTATTTTTAATAAAAACTAATTTTCAAATAGCAATAACCCAGATATTTAAAAAAAAACTATTAGTGTTGAAATGTATTTTATCATATATTTCGACACTAATAGTAATGTGTTTTTGAAATAAAACTGGGTAATTTTGTGTAATATCATTTTATAATTCGTTTTACCTAAAATAAAATACTTAATGATGAAATTATATCTGTTCTCACTGACATTCGTTCCTTAAAGTATGTATAGGAAACTGTTTTGGACCAACCACCTTAATACAGTGTTTTTTTTTCTAATTTGTAGTTACTTCATGTCCTATGAAAGCTTGAACTAATAGTGAAGAATCTGAGATTCAGATCAATGTACTCATCAGAGAACCCACAAGTTTCATAAGGTGTCATTGAACTAGTCAAACTTCCAAAAAAGTGCGCCTGACACATCACCCTAAATTAAAAACAAAACGCAATAAAGGCGCGCACACACGCGCACTTCTAATTATCGGGAGGGACTTTGCATAAGAAAGTATTGGTGCGTTTTACGACGCGTGTCCCCCCCTCTGCCCCCCTCGGCCCAGATAAAAAATCTCCCATTTCCTTAATTCGTTTATCGGGGTTGGCGAGGCTTTGTCTCCGATCGATGGAGGACTCCAAATGAGCGCGGGACGTGACGCGAGTGTGTATTAGGCTTAAGGTGACAGCTTTAAGACTGCCTCAAAAATTTGGGATTATGAGTTTTAAAGGTTTTGACGAAGGGATAAGTTACTGAACTTGATTTTATGACTTCTATAATTAATCTTTAATTATATGTATTTGCCAAGCTTTGCCCGCCGCGCCACAGAGGTCGTTATTAGTTAAGATTTCAAGTTTCTAACTAGATAATAATGCAGTTAATAACATAGATTGAAAAGCGTCATGATGAGCCTGGTGTTTTTTTTCAAAAAGTGACCATAGACAATCTCCCTTCTTTTTGTTATAGATGTGTTTTAATTGGTTTCTGAGGAATATAAACTAAGTCAAATCACAAGTCATAACCCATGTCAAAATGGTTGCAGAGAAACCAAGTAGTAGTAGTAGTAGTAGGGTTTTTTTGTGAAAGAGTTCGTCCGGGGAATTACTACCACCATACCTATTTATGCCGCAAAGCAGTAGTGCTCGCATTGCTGTGTTCCGGTATGAAGGGTATGGTTTCCGGTGAAATTACAGGCACTTTTCATCTTTTTGTGTCAGGGTGGCGGGCGCAGTGCAATGCCACATAGGGTGCGTCCTAGGTAGACGTGACCTATGTGATAATGCACTGTTGATAGGCAGAGGGTACCGCTTATCATCAAGTGGGCCATCTGCTTCTGCCGACATTCTAAGTACTTAGTATTTTTAAAAAAACAAGGTTTAGATGGAAAAAATTCTCGACTTGACTTTTACTAGAATTTTTGATTACTTGATATTCATGTTTATTTTTATTAAATTATTATAACTTGACATTGGCTAAATTGTTGGAAGTAATAGTAGAGCTTTTTTGTGAAAGAGTTCGTCCGGGGAAGTACTACCACCATACCCATTTCTGCCGCAAAGCGGTAGTGCTCGCATTGCTGTGTTCCGGTTTGAAGGGTAAGGGTGCCGGTGAAATTACAGGCACATGAGACTTTTCATCTATGTCTCAGGGTGGCGGGAGCAGTGCAATGCCACATAGGGTGCGACCTAGGTAGACGTGACCTATGTGATAATGCACAATTGATAGGCAGAGCGTACCGCTTATCATCAGGTGGGCCATCTGCTTGTGCCGTCATTCTAAGTACTTAGTATTTAAAAAAAAACAAGGTTTTGGAGGAAAAAATTCTCGACTTGACTTTTACTAGAATTTTTGATTACTTGATATTCATGTTTTTTTAATTGTATTATTATAACTTGACATTGGTTAACTTTTTGAAAATAATCCAGAGAAGACAACAACAAAAAAAAGTCAGTTAGTCAGTCCTATCAAAGCGAGTCACAACTAGCAATAGTTCGGATCGGTTCCCTTGGCGTAGAGTACCACGGCGTCGCGAATCGATTTTCTTATAGTGTCACTATACGTTATTGTAAACTATCAACTCGTTAGACAAACGATTGAAGCAATAACAAAACATAGCAATGCAATAACAAACTAACATGTTAATCCTAAAAGCGCTACGAAAAAGTTAACCAATCAAAACCCACCCTAAAAACAGCGCCGCAAAGTCAATAAATTAAGCTTGGAACACATGTATCACCCCCGTTTCGAACGATAACTTAGTAATTAAGAAAGGCATTAATCATGGATCGGGACACGCCGGTTTTCTATGCGTTTGATTGCGAATATGACAAACTACCATAAGTCATGCGTTCCTGTGACACCGTTCGTGGGTGCTAAGCCTTACAATACAATAGGTCTAATACGTTGATATTGCTGGATAGTGTACATTATTATAACACATTGAAGTAATAATAACACAATGTTATACTACTATTACTATAAAGAAATTTGAATAAATGTATATAATAAAACATATTAACAAATATAATACAAATATTTGTGCGATCGCAGATATTTGTTCAGGGTGTTCTGGGTATTTTCTATGTATAATAAAAATATCTATCTATGTAATATATTGTATTAAGTATATCAGTTATCTAGTACCCATAACACAAGCTCTGCTTAGCTTGGGGCTAGATAATGTTGTGTGAACTGTCCAACATTATTTATTTATTTATTTATTTATATACATTTATTTACAGAAAGAATAATACAAGGTATGTACAAAATACATATGAAACAGTTGTGCTACCTGAAGACCGCTGCAAGCGATCTAAAGGTAGCTCAACTGATCTAAATCACTACCAGACGGAAGCGTCCCTAAGATGCTGGCTGCATTGCCACGCTGAATGGCAATACTAATGCGTTGAGTCAGATAAGGGCCAGCTCTCGGGTCACGCGTCGCTTCGACCAGATGCCCTGAAAGAATTTTGAAAACGCGAAGGGCCCCGGATCCCCACGGGCCCAGAATAAAATAATAATAATAATAGTTTTAATTATTTTAATAGTTTTATAATAAAACTAATAAAACAGAATAATGACGGTACGAAACAAGTTATTCCCAACGGACAAACAACTTTAAAGAACAAATAAGTAAACGTTTATTTTGGTTAGAAGTGTTCTTACTTGAAGTGATTTGAGTATCCGTCTCCTCCCGTGGATGTCATAAAAGCCGACTAAGGGATTACCCGGACTTAGGTTTAGGTTCATACAATTTACTTATTAGTAAGATATGTCCTTTTTCGTTCATTAGCCGAGTCAGTTGTGGGAAACAATGGCGGCAATAAGCTCACCACTTGTCTCTTCAATATTCCCATGATTTTGCAACACAAGGTAAAAAGAGACCCTGTCAGGTAAAAAGGTGTTTGTCTAAGTAGCATCAAAGTACCTAAAAGTATTGAAAAATATTTGCAACCAATTAATAAAAAAAAGCGGCCAAGTGCGAGTCGGACTCGCCCATGAAGGGTTCCGTAGCAGCAAGTAACATAATATAAAAGTTCTTGGATGGATTACGATTAATGACGTATTAAAAAAAAACTACTTACTAGATCTCGTTTAAACCAATTTTGAGTGAAAGTTTACATGGTAATGTACATCATATATTTTTTTTAGTTTTATCATTCTCTTATTTTAGAAGTTATGGGGGGGGGGGGGGGGACACTTTTTACCACTTTGGAAGTGTCTCTCGTGCAAACTATTCAGTTTAGAAAAAAATGGCATAAGAAACCTCAAAATCATTTTTGAAGACCTATCCATAAATACCCCACAAGTATGGGTATGATGAAAAAAAAAAATTGAGTTTCATTTCTTAGTATGGGGAACCCCAAAAATAAAAAACTACTTACTAGATCTCGTTCAAACCAATTTTGAGTGAAAGTTTACATGGTAATTGTACATCATATATTTTTTTTTGTTTTTTCATTCTCTTATTTTAGAAGTTAAGGGTGGGGGGACACACTTTTTACCACTTTGGAAGTGTCTCTAGCGCAAACTATTAAGTTTAGAAAAAAATTATATTAGAAACTTCAACATCATTTTTGAAGACCTATCCATAGATACCTCACACGTATAGGTTTAATGAAAAAAAAAAATGAGTTTCAGTTCTGAGTATGGGGAACCCCAAAAATAATGTTTTTTTTCAATTTTTGTGTAAAAATCTTAATGCGGTTCACAGAATACATCTACCTACCAAGTTTCAACAGTATAGCTCTTAAAGTTTCGGAAAAAAAAGGCTGTGACATACACGGACAGACAGACAGACAGACAGACAGACATAACGAATCTATAAGGGTTCCTTGTCTTTGACTACGGAACCCTAAAAAGGTTCTCCAGAGTAGCGACCACAAACCAGAAGATGCAAAAGAGGAATGTCTCTCTTTCGATGAACGAAAGACATTATAGGGGTCACAGCAAGGCGGTGGATGGTGGCGGCTCAAGGTCTTTTGTTGTGGTATTCCGTGACTTCTGTAGGCTGATAATGATTATTATGCAAAATACATTGCAAGAAAGACTCATAAGCCGCCATTTTCTCCTACGCTTTTTTAATATCTCAAACATTCGCCAAAAATTAGGGCAACGTTTACACCTCGGAAAAATCGGGAATATCTCCCAAATTATTCATGCAGTTCTTTACTACCTTATGGCGTACAAACGTGGGGTTATTTTTCTTTGGATTGCTTGGCTGATATATTGGTAAATTAACACGAGGGAGTGGACGTGACATTTATTGTTTGATAAGCATCGATCTGCCCTTTGCTATGCGAGGCGTGAGGCAAAGTTCATAGGTTTTTTGTTTGAGAATGTGGAGGCAGGTGAGGTGAGGTGCCAAGTGTTGAAGACGGAGCCTTAATATTGAGATTGTGCATGGAAATCAATGGTGCATGGAAGTGCGCCCTTGCGGGGGGGGGGGGGGGGGGGGGCAATAAATCCTTTCAGCACACTGGTTCCTTAACTTTTGATCACTAAGCCCAGTAGTAGTAGCTGTCGTAATATTGAGAGGCATATTTCACAGAGGCACCAATTTTTTTAATTTTTTTGTAAAACAAATATGCATACTAGCATACGGCCCACCTGATGTGAAGTGGTCACCGTCGCTTATAGACACCGGCAACACCCGAGGTATTGTCGATGCGTTGCCTACCCTGAAGGAATTTATGAACTTTTTTCTTGAAGCGACACATGTCATAACCAAGCGGAAAAACCTATATATACCTATTTTTTTATCCTTGAGGCGAGGAGTATCCAGCCTGAAACTAGACCCCTCCATCTCCTCCCGTGGATGTGGATGTTGTAAAACAGACTGTCAACTAGAGGATGGGCAGCACCATAAAATACTCAACACCAATACTGCGATCACCAATCCGCCTGCCAAGCGTGGTGATTATGGCATCGCTTTCTATGGGGAGGTCTCGTCCAGCGCTGGACGCCTACCAACTGATGATGAAGACTACCATGCACCTATAGCATAGCCCACGTGGAATCGACATAAAAAAAGAGCCATTGGTCCATTATTGAATCTTCCAAAATTCATCGAAATTGGTTCAGCCGTCACGGCATATCTATGAAACAAACAGACATTGAAACATACAATTATCAACACTTCCACGTTAGACAAATTAATAGGAAACATACAGTGCTACATGGATCATTTGGCACGTGGTGTTATTGAGGATCTTTTTTTTTTTAAATGTTACGAATATGCAAACTAGCTTACGGCCCACGTGATGTAAAGTGGTCACCATCGCTTATAGATACCGGCAACACCGGGGGTATTGTCGATGCACTGCCTACCACGAAGGAATTTATGCACATTTTTCTTGAAGCGACACATGTCGTAACCAAGCGGGAAAATCTCAGATGGATTCCATAGTTTGTACATATGGGGAATAAATTATCTCGAGAAACGAGTCGTACGAGAACTAAATCTATAATCATTATAGTGCCATAATGGCTGCCAAAAGTCACGCCATGTAATACTGGTCGGACTGTAGATGTAACAAACAGAATAATATCAAAGTACCTTCATCCCACCTCTCTACCTTTATACCATTCATGCAGAATCCTATGAGACAGCCGAAGAGGCATATTTACAAAATCCGCCGCGTATTATCCAATTTGAAGTCGGATGTCGACACTCGAGACAAATAAATCCCCATCGATCCCCTCACATCCACGCAAATGTGTTACGCATGTAATCCACTCCAAGATGGGCCGGAAATATCTTACTCGGCATGTCATGCCATACACACACACACACCCATATATACACTACAGACACTCTTATGCGATTAAGAATACCTACCTTATATATATTTTACCTAAGTTTTTGTTTGTTTTTTTTGTTTTAATGTGTTTGTATTTTCTCAGATTTAAGTACCTACTTAAGTACTTATATTGTTTTTGTAAGAATAATTGCTGCTTTATTCAAACTAATGTAGGTACTTAATTTAATTTACGTAATTTACCTATGTAACTGATATACCTTATCCGGCTTTCCTGCCGTTTTTGTTTTTTGTTGACCTTGCATGCGTACCTACCTTCTTTTTAAACGAACTGTATATAAAATGTGGATTTAAATTGGTTTCAGAATAGCATATAGTGTATAGCTTATAACTAACTATAAGATAACTGTAAATCCTGGGTTAATAAAATAAAATAAATAAGATATCTGATTCTTCTAGATTTAGTTGCATTAGAAATGGAGTAAATTTTGCTTTTAGATGATCTAAAATTATCCTTGTGATGTCAATAAATAACATTGCAACATTGCAGTTTCATTAAATCGATAGAGATAGTAGGAGGTTTTGTTAGATAATTTTGTCTGCAATCTAAACTTAGTCATCAATAAATTATAAGAAGGATAAGTATAATTATATTAGCAGGATTGATGATAAGAAGGAGGCAATTTTGGTCTGAATAGTTTGATAGTAACCAAATATTTGAATGTAAGTTTAAAATTATTTATTGTACTAAAAAAGAAAGAAAATATCAAAATATCGTGAGTACTGATAAATATGATCGCTATGATTTGTTGTACTGACTTTAATTTAGTTAATATGATCCGGTCACGAACTGATCAGTTTAATTAAATCTAATATTTAAAGGTTGTAAGAAAATGTCACAAATTTATAATCCGTTACACATTTGTATTCTTTCAAAACGATTCTAAAGGGTTGTAGTAATTATAAAACTAGCTGATAAAAACAAATTCATACAAAATTATAGCTTTTGGTGGATGCCATCGCACATTCTACCTCGATAAATGCCAAATCATGTCAGCGAATATCGAATGTGTGGAAACAAGGGTGCCATCGTAATCAGGGAAGTGGTGAGTCTGTGTTTGAATCTATTTGTTTTATTTATAGGTTATGAAACGACAAATTACTACCCATTTTATTACGAAGGAGTTTCTTTTAACAGACGAATTTAGAAGTCAAACTCATTGCGTGGGGCTCTTTGGCTATATGGAGCGATGAGTAAGGCCCAAGCGCCACAGGTAAGTGCCTCGCTTGATACCACTCATGGTTTCTTTACAACTATTTCACTTTCAACTAGTACATTTAATTGTTATTGGAAAGGCAAAAATGCTTAATCGCCAATATTACAACTTTACAAGGGAAAATTTTAAAGTTTTATTAAATACATTTTCTTTAATTGTTTGTTTTTTTGTAAATCGTATATTATTCGTTATTTTTATCATAATTATGAATGTGTCTTCATTAATGCAGGGTAATTAAAAATATGATAAAATACAAATAAAACCGTACTTACACAAAATGTTTATTGAAAATAAAAAAAGTATCATAAATTGACAATTCCCCGCATGTAATCGTGTGACGACAGCCACTCGACTCCCGTAGTCCCGACACGCCCTCAGGCGATCTCTAAACGTTCTAACACATTGTTGTGTGAATAGGCTATTGATCAACAATCGAATTTGATGATGGGACCTTTTTATTGAAAACATCCTTGTAGGGCTTTCAAATATGCCGCTTTACAAAAATATGTCTTAGAATTTTAATTTAAAACGGTAATGTTAGATGTGTATTTAGTTGGTTTATACTTAGTTTAAATTAAAACGGTAATGTTAGATGTGTATTTAGTTGGTTTATACTTAGTTTAATTTAAAACGGTAATGTTAGATGTGTATTTAGTTGGTTTATACTTAGTTTAATTTAAAACGGTAATGTTAGATGTGTATTTAGTTGGTTTATACTTAGTTTAATTTAAAACGGTAAAGTTAGATGTGTATTTAGTTGGTGTATACTTAGTTTAATTTAAAACGGTAATGTTAGATGTGTATTTAGTTGGTTTATACTTAGTTTAATTTAAAACGGTAATGTTAGATGTGTATTTAGTTGGTTTATACTTAGTTTAATTTAAAACGGTAATGTTAGATGTGTATTTAGTTGGTTTATACTTAGTTTAAATTAAAACGGTAATGTTAGATGTGTATTTAGTTGGTTTATACTTAGTTTAATTTAAAACGGTAATGTTAGATGTGTAATTAGTTGGTTTATACGTAGTTTAATTTTAATACGGTAATGTTAGATGTGTATTTAGTTGGTTTATACTTAGTTTAATTTAAAACGGTAATGTTAGATGTGTATTTAGTTGGTTTATACTTAGTTTAATTTAAAACGGTAATGTTAGATGAGTATTTAGTTGGTTTATACTTAGTTTAATTTGTTAGTTATTTGTATATCGGCATAAAAATATAAGATTTGATGGCAAAATGGCGGCAAGGATACATTAAGAAAAGGAAAATATTAGTTTAGTAGTAGTAGGCTTTTTTTTGAACAAAGTTTTGTTTTGTTTTTTGTGTTATTTCTGTCACAAAGTAGTACTGCTCGCATTGCTGTATCCCGGTTGAAGGGTATGGGTGCCGGTGTAATTACAGGCACATGAGACTTTTCATATTTATGTCTCAAGGGGTGGGCGCAGTGCAATGCCGCATAGGATGCGTCCTAGGTGGACGTGACCTATGAGGTAATGCATTGTTAAAGGCAGAGGTTACCGCTTAACATCAAGTGGGCAATCTGCCCCCTTATTCGCTATGACCAAACGTGACATTACGCGGGCTCGCTACGACATCTGCGTGGAATCATAGTATAGAATACATTATGACGTCACACGTTATTGGCAAGGACTCTCCTGTTGTTATAGCAAATAAGGGCCTTGCTTGTTCCGTCATTCATATAAAACAAAACTGAACATGCCACTAAAATGACTAATAAATAGCTAACTCGAAATCAACAAAAACAAACCTCCATAAAAAATTACATCTAAATTCAGTTCATAATCTCTTCCACATCCCCACATAATTTAGAGGATAAGGGAAAGAAAGAATACCTACCTACCCTCATACAAGTATGCGTACAGTCATGCTCATACTTAGTGAGTTACACCCCAAATTAATAGCATCCTAACAAAAAATGCCCCCCTATCTTAGGGGGTTGGGGTCCATTTGCATATATGTCTCCCTGGCACCCCAAGGAGCGAGGATGTATTTTTAATTTCATTCTTATCCCTGTGCTTAAATCATGAGAGCGGCCATGCGTGCGGGGTGGTCCTCACCCCCGCCCGTTTCACCCCCGCCGTTAGCTTGCGTCATACGTCGCTAACCGCGTACAGAGTAAAAAGAAAAGAAATCTTAATAAGTTTGTTAGGGTGCGCTGGGGTAGTGTGGATATGCCTTTGGTAGAATTACGAAAATTATAATCAACAGTCTTAAACTGACTTAACTCTGACTGACAGTCTGACTGAGTTCTTCCATTTTGTGTGAAACATTGAACAAGAGCCGTCAAATACGTATAATTTCGTAGCACCCAGAGCGCGTTGAAGTTTTTTCTATGAGTGTCATCAAGTGCTACGCGCTTCGTAGTAACGCGTAGCGTTCAGGTTCTTGACAAAATGGTTTTTAAAACAATTAATTATTTAACGTTTTGTTTCTTTTTCGTTTGATAAAGTGACGGTTCTGACTGCTTATACTGTACTAATGTTAAGAGGTATCCTCTGCCTTACAACAGCGAATTAATGTTTTTGGTCGGACGAACTCATTCACGACGATCTCTGCTACTGCTCTACTCAAAGCTCCCCTTTTGTACTGCGTTACTATACAGCCACCAGTTTAATAGACCCATATAATAACATATATTTTTCTTAAATAATAATTTGAGTCAGAAATATTTGATTCGGAAACTTTTATAGAGTTATAAAAAAAAGATAAAATAAATCATAAATCATTTATTGTTTGTGAATCCAGGTAGTTGGCAGGTTAGGTATGGTGAGTATGGTATCGCTGGACTCTGCATTTCAGCGTAAAAACATTTGTTATATTAAGACAGATCAGGAAAAATGTATAAGTAGTAAAACATGCACTAATTCAATCAAGTCTACTTAATCACCTACTAAAGTTATATCAAGATTTCGACATCAAATCATCAACCATTCGATTTCTACTGCTGGATGAGGCCTCCTCCATATAATGCAATAGGGGGATTTCCCATAATCACCATGCTGCAGATTGGTGATAGCATTATGAATTAGTTAAAATCTGTTATTTCTCTGTTTCTGGTTTTTCTGTTATTCTGTTATTTCCCTCGATGGTGCAACCCACAGCGGAAAGAGGGCCATTTCAGGCTCTGCCTACCCTTTCGGGGAAAATGCGTGTGTCTATATATGTATGTATGTAATTTGTTAATTAACCAGGTCTTATCCACACTGACCTCTCGTCTTATAAGCAAGCACCTACAAAAAACAAGCGTCGTCATTTGGGTGAGCAAATTTCGCGGAAGTTTTCCGTTCTTCTTTCTATATTATATTGTGGATATATTACTCCCTGTACACGTTTAATGTCAATTGCGGTTGTGTGTGTGACTTGACATTATGTGTGTGTGACTTGACATTATGTGTGTTGGCACGGAAGCCAATTTTTGAAGTAATTGGAGTTCTTCATTTGGAGTGTAGGTATGTTTTGTTTATTTTTGTTTTTCCCTATTCAGACCTATTGAATTTATATATGGTCAAGGATTCTTTCTTTGGCTTCTTTTTTACGGACGGGGTGTTATAAGTTTAACGTGTCTGTGTGTGTGTCTGTCTGTGACATCGTACCTCCCGAACGGATGAACCGATTTCGATTATTTTTTGATTGAAAGGTGAATTTGTCGGGAGTGTTCTTTTAGCTATGTTTGATCAAAATCGGTTCAGCCGTTTCATTGCGTTTTTTTAATTTTTACAAAATTAATTACTTGTTACATTATTCATTGGTGTTACTGGCCTTCACCACACCCATATACCCCTCCGTCTCCTCCCATTGATAAATGTTAGTGTTGATGTTAATAACCTAATTATGATTAACTAATGGCACCTACCGCCGCGGGGTATCTGGCCTATGCATATACCACTCCGTCTCCTCCCATGGATGGAAATGTTGATGTTAATAGGCTAATTTTAAGTAATGGCACCAACTGACGTGGGGTATCTAGCCTAAGAATATACAGCTCCGTCTCCTCCCGTGGATGGTAATTTTGATGTTAATAGGCTAATTTTAACTAATGGCACCTACCGCCGTGGGATATCTGGCCTAAGCATATACCACTCCATCTCCTCCCGTGGATGGTAATGTTGATGTTAATAGGCTAATTTTAACTAATGTCATCTACCGCCGTGGGGTATCTAGCCAAAGAATATACCCCTCCGTCTCCTCCCGTGGATGTAGTGAATGTGAACTAAGAGATTGCACCAGGGAATCCGCCTGAGTACTAAACACCAATATTGCAATCTCCAATCTGCTTGCCGAGTCTATAATAGATCCATACCGCCAGCGGTAATCCGGTGGATGCCGGATCCGCCGGATTACCTATCCACCGGACCAGTGGCGCGCTTACGTACCTAACTCTGTTGCTATCGATTTCAATCAATTTCAATGCTGTGTCTATTTGAAATTACGTTTTTGCGATTACCTATTTTATGCAGTCTAGTTGCAATCAAGCTTTGTGGGTAAAGTGCGTTAATTGTGTAAGCGCAAGAGTGTCCTTTTGGTAAGAAACAGCATTGAAACTGATAGAAACTGATAGCAACAGAGTTACATAATCCACTAGCAGATTGCAATCCCTAGTCGCATTGTATTTTCATAAACAAACAAACACCAGCTATTCCATGTAATACCATATGTAACGTTCACTGGGAGTCATTTCAAATTCATAGCTACGTAAATACAGTGACATAGAGACCGAGCAATGGAACGTAAAATCTTAATTACTGCGCAGAATTTATTCCTATCGTGTTACCGACTTTGATTAAAACAAGAAAATATTGTTTTACAAAACCCCCCCTCCCCCACGAATCCTTATTCAAATATCAAAGAAATCATTAAGGCAAAAAGGAGTGAGCTGACGACAATTGGACGGCCTTGCTTGTGTTTGATGGAAGAACAATAAGGTCTTGGAAATTGTGAAGTTTGTTCTTTTGTAGGTAATTTCGTAACATGGAGGTGGAAATGAGGGAAAAAACATGTTACATAACAACAACTTTTGTAGAAAAAGCAGTTGTCGAAATTGTTTCTGGTCACGTGGATATCGTCACGTGTTTTATATAAGGTACACAAGGCAAAGATTATTGGTTACCCCCGCGTCACAGATTAAATAATTGTTACTGCAACACGCGTGGTAATAACTCATTTTTTTATCGCTTTAGGAGCAATTTCCTTTTCTTTTTTTTTTTCATAAAAAATTTTGTTCCATTCGATCGACCATCGATCGACAGTCGATCCATGATGGGATCGTTGCTCAATGATAGGAATGGACGTCTACTACCTCTGTGACGCGGCGGGCGAACGTTCGCCTGCGACGCAGGAGGTTGCGGGTTCGATTCCCGCCTCGGAACAAATATTTGTGCGATCTGCAGATATTTGTTCCGGGTGTTCTGGGTATTTTCTATATATAATAAAAAATATCTATTTATGTAATATATTGTATTAAGTGTATCAGTTGTCTAGTACCCATAACACAAGCTCTGCTTAGCTTGGGGCTAGACAATGTTGTGTGAACTGTCCAGCATTATTTATTATTTATTTATTTATTTACTACCTAAATTCATTCCACCATATTTCAGCTTCTCCTTGTTCTCAAGGCACCACACAGGCGCTCGCAACCTAGTAGTAAGACGGATCATCGTATTAAATAAACTATTTTTATGACTTTGACTTTGATCGATGACATCAATCCATTGTTACTACTCGTATCAGTGCTAATACACAACTAATGATAAAAATGGTGTGTGTCAGCTCCGACGAGCGACTGGAGCTTACTCCAGTCCAGTTCAGTATAAGCGAACATGTTGCGCAGTGGATAAACAAACAGGTTTTCTTTTTTTTTAACGTTCGAAAAACGCTTTGAAAATAGTTTTTTAAAGGAGTACGATTAAAATTCAATCCAAAAAAGTACAGAATAATTCAGTTTCTACTGCAATGTGTACAAACACTATAGCATACAATTACCTTTGTCGTCTGTTCTAGGTTCTCATGTTTGTACGTAAAACACGTGACATGTTGAATAGTTTTCCAAAATGCTAATTGCGCAAGAAAATAAAATTCATGTAGAAAAAAAAAAAAAAAAAACATTCATAAAACATAATACTCGTATATGTACCTCTACATGAATTGAGCAATTGAAATTTTTGAAAACTATTTGGAAATTCTTGTAGATTCTTGTTTCTTGTTCTTCATATACGAGTATATGTTTATCTCTACATGAATTTTATTTTCTTGCGCAATTGACATTTCGGAAAACTATTCAACATGTCACAGGTTTTCGTAAAAAATAACGGCAACGATGAACGACCGCAATTGTATAAAGGTAAACGTTCACTAGTCAGCGTCGAACGCATTGAATGATTAATATTAAAATTTCCATACGAGAATACCAGGCGTGTTTGCGGCTGAGAGGACGCTCTTGTATAATAAGCATATAAAATTCATTATAAACAATCTGCCGAATGCGTGCGATACCAACCTGTGGACTTTTACCTTAAATAAATCCACTAGAGTAAAATATATAATGTTGCTGTTTGAAAAATTAATAAATAATCAGTCAGTGAAAGTCAGGCGAAACAACGAATTCCAGCATAAATATTAAGGAGACCGAACTGAGAATTTAAAGGCGGCAATTTTAACCTACACTCTTATCCTGATCGCAGGATAATTTATCTTAACGAAAGAAAGGGGTGGGCTGTAGGGCTGTTAGGGGGTTGAAAGAAAAGGGGGTGTTTCACCCAAAAATTGGGTAAAAATGTTGCCAGCGAGCGATTAAACCGTGGGGAGATGCGTTGTATTAATCACCACCCGCTCGGAGTCGTCTTGGAGGATTTCGCGGTGTTGTCTATAGAGATGATAATACCAAGGAGTTTACTGGAGACACCTACCTACCTACAAAATGTACTGGAGGCAATTGCTGAAGAAACGTAGTATGAATTCATTATGAAAAGTAGGTTATTTTGATTTCCGAAATCAATTCTCGCGCTATTGCAGTGCCTCAAAATTATCTGGTCTGGTGACCAAAAGTGGAACTAATCTAAATGACGTGGACATCGGGAACATACCGCCCTTTTTAAATAAATAATAAATAAATAAATAAATAATGCTGGACAAGTTCACACAACATTATCTAGCCTCAAGCTAAGCCAGAGCTTGTGGTATGGGTACTAGATAACTGATATAATTAATATAATACAATACACAGATAGTATTTTTTTTTTATTATACATAGAAAACACCCAGAACACCCTGAACAAATATCTGCAGAACGCACAAATATTTGTTCCGTGGCGGGAATCGAACCCGCAACCTCCTGCGTCGCAGGTGAACCATCGCCAGCCGCGCCACAGAGGTCGTCAAATAAGGTTCGTATATGAATTTCAATATGTAAACCATGACTAAACTAGGGGGCAGACTGATTTGAAATAATCCAGAGATACGAGTAGTCTAATGTTTTGTATTTTTTGAGATTATCTCGGCCTATCTAGCCTAAGAGATAATCAGGGAAAACAAACCATCTGCCTTTGCATTAAAGTCGTATATACCGAAGGTCGACATTTAAGCCTAGACTGGTAGGCGTCTAAACTCAGGTTTAAATCCTAACAGTGTTACTATAAAACTCAAATTACCCTCTGAATAGTTACATAGTATTTTTTGCATTGGCAACCAGTTTTGGTCGAAACAAACAAACACGGTGTAACTATTACATAGATATTTCGTGTTTATAAGTAGCACGGTTATAAATAAATTAAATAAATAATGCTGGACAGTTCACACAAAATTATCTAGCCCCAAGCTAAGCAAAGCTTGGGTTATGGGTACTACATAACTGATATACTTAATACAATACATTACATACTTTTTTTTTAAATTATAAATTTAACTATTCTGGGTATTTTGACCCTGAACAAATATCTGCAGATCGCACAAATATTTGTTCTGAGGCGGGAAACGAACCCGCAACCTCCTGCGTCGCAGGCGAACCTTCGCCCGTTGCGTCACAGAGGTCGTCGTTATTCCTTATGAGAGCTGAATAGTCTATGGAGGTGATGTCAACTCTACAGATTCCTAAGTCACTGTGTCCGGGCGGGCACCTTGGCTTTGTTTTAATATTTTCGCAGGCATTATGAAGGGTTTCCTTGCTTTCAAATAATTTCGGCTTCTGCTCGTGAAGTTTTGATAAAAGTTTCATTCTATCAATAATTAACGGGAACAATCCTGGGTTTGCTGATGCGATTATAAAGGTCGGGTTTTTGCCTTATCTTAATTTTTTGGAAGTTCCAAAGTATTCTTTGTCGGTAATCGAGTTGCGGAGTTTGGCAAAGGGTGCGGTGTGCGTAATCAATTATGAATTGGTGCATTGTGGTTTCATTATTAAGGTTTCTTTTTCGGTTTCACAATTAGAAATTTTAATGTTTTTAATCGACTTCAGAAAAAGAGGGGGTTATATATTCGTCTGTATGTTTTTTTGATTCTTTGGTCAACTCAGCCTACACCTCACTCAGCCCGCGGGCCGAAATGTCCACCACGTTTTTTTTTTTTTTTTATAGACAACTTAGCTCGCGGGCCATATCCGTCCCTGAAATTCTATGTATATTTACTGATACCTCCGTTAATTCTCAATTTGAAAACATAACTTTTTGTTTGAATGTGTGAACTCCCGATGTTGGTACCATATTCACCAAGTCAGGATCTGATGATGGAATCCCAGAGAAATTGAGGGAATTCCTGTAAAATTAATGGCACGTAAACAAACAGTCAAAACACAATACAGTCATACTCATAGCGATTTTTTTTTATACTACTTGAATGACGGAGTAAGCAGATGGCCCACCTGATGTTAAGCGGTAACCTCTGCCTATGAACAGTGCATTACCTCATAGGTCACGTCCACCTAGGACGCACCCTATGTGGCATTGCACTGCGCCCGCCACCCTGAGACATAGAGATGAAAAGTCTCATATGCCTGTAATTTCACCGGCACCCTTACCCTTCAAACCGAAACACAGCAATGCGAGCACTACTGCTTTGCAGCAGAAATAGATATGGTGGTAGTACTTCCCTGGACGAACTCTTACACAAAAAAGCGAGTAGTTCCTGAATGATCCATTGAGATTGATCCATTGGAGTTTGATCGTCCTGTTTGATCCATTAACATTTGTAGTCAACTTTAAGGATAATCGTCTTGATTACTAAAAGCTCGGTTCACGGTAGATGGCGTGGAAACTTATTGTATTACTTTTTTATTTTTTGTGCTAAATTCGGGCGTCTTTCGTGTTTTATTTTATCGTTCGCGGCTAAGTTGTAGTTGTAAGAATTTAATTCAGTATGAATTTCCTTTAAACAGTCATTTGAAAGTTCAAATTACCTAGAAATAAGATCGTTCACTTTTCTGATGTAATTACACGCACGCACACATACATATTCACTGTTTTGGTTTTCATTAGATGGCGTTGTTATTGTCCAAGAGCATTGGCATGGACGTTAGATAGATGGCGTTAAATAAATAGCTTGGTATCTGTTTATAGATCGCGTTGAATAAAATTGTTAGAATGATAAAAGGTATTTCAGGGATAAACTCGGAAAATTATTGTTTACAAGAATAAAACTTATTTTTCTAATGTCCAAAATGTACACGAATGTAAGTAACTGACCTTCATCATTGCAGTAGGTAGGTAGGTACCCATAATTATCATAGTTTGCCCCGTGAACCCATGACGGTTTTTCATTATCATCAGCCTACAGAAGTCCACTGCTGGACATGGACCTCCCCATAGAATGTCAAGACAAACGGTCTTGAGCAGCCTCCATCTACCGCCTTTCCGCAACCCCTTCTGTGGCATGTCCGGCAAGATAGGATGTTGCATAAGAATGTTTCGTTTTACAGAAATGAACAAAAAAAAGAAAAAAAGATTATAAATTGTTTTATATTACAACTTCTGCTTACACTAGAAATATTAGGTATACAGTAAAAAAACATCATCAATAACTAAATACATTTTGCCTTCGTTTTTTGTATTCATTGCTCGAAGATTCTGTACCCGTACCTAAATCCGAAACATCCGTAAAAGAACCAGGATCATATAGCTTTATGTCTAGCCCATTGCCACTTCAACTTGCTAATTTAGAGACCTATGTCAGTGAGCCGGTGGACTTGGATCTACAGGCTGATGTTTGTACCACCATCCATTTAGAATGCGTAGTACGAATAGATAGGTACCTACTCTAGGTAGGTACCTACTACCTATTCTACGCACGGACATTGTTCAGCTAGTCTAATATAAAACCATTTTACTGACTTCAAGCCAATGTAGACGGTTGATCATCATCATCATCAGTCTACAGAAGTCCACTGCTGGACAACGGTTTCCTCTCTAAAATGCCACGACGAACTCTCTTGAGCCTGCATCTACCAACTTTCTGCTGATTATAATATCTTTGGTGCATGGAAAGAGGGGTCTTCCTCTACCTTCATCAGGTTTGTAGGTACCACTCGAGAACCTTTATTCACATAATATGGTTGTTAGTTCTGCGAACTATAAAGCCATTTTTTTTATTTATTTTTTAACTTTGATAGACTTTTGTTTGACCACGATCTCACCTGTTGGTAAGTGACGATGTGGCCGAAGATGGAGCACAAAGGTCTAGAAGGAACCTATTCACTCTAGTCTTGAAGATACCCAGATTATAGTTTTCAGGAAAGACAGACGACGGTAGTGTATTCCACTCCTTAGCAGTTCGCATTATAAAGGTAGAATTGAAACGTTTAGTACGAAAAGAGGGTATACTAATGAGGTAAGGGTGGTACCAAGCCGTGCGCCTGCTCGTCCATGATGAAAAGGAGATAGTGGGATCAGATCATGAAGTTCCTGGGAGCATTCCCCAAAATGTAACCTATATATAGAAGATCGAAAGGCACGCAACCTTACGGCGGTGCTCGAGAGACTCTAGTCTCCGCCATATGTTGCCCACCTATAAGCCTGAACGCTCTGCTCTCTGAACGTTCGATCGAGTCCAAGGCAGCAAGCTGGTGTTTGGCCGAGCCAGCCATCCCAAACGTGGTAGGAGTACTTCATACCAGCCCGGACTTGTGCTTTGTACAGACTTAGAAGGCTTCATGGAGGCAGTTTTTGCCTTAGACTCGATGTAGGAGCCAAGTTGAGAGTAGGCGTGAGTGAAACGCCTAAGAGCTCGAGGTGATCTCCTATAGCTACAGGTATATCTCGGAAGACAGGAACTTGGAGAAACTTACTTTTTTCGCGGAGAAGAGACAAGCCTGCGTTTTAGAGGCGTTGAACTTGACTAGATTGGCATCACCCCAATCGGAAACAGCCTTGAGAATCAAATTCAGACGCTGCAGCATCTCATCTCTTAACTCCAGAATTTAATTCTGCCTAGCACGCGCATTGGAAACGTATCTCTCCACAACTGTGCTGTCGTCTGCATACCCAATGATACTGGGCATTAGCAGATCATTTATATGCAGCAGAAACAGTGTGGCAGGTAGCACTGACCCCTGAGGTACCCCGGCGTTTATAGCCATTTGATCCGACGAGCACCCGTCAACAACTTACTCGAATGGATCTTTCCCTCAGAAAGTCTGCGAGGCAGGCGCAGAATTGAACTGGCAGTCCGTAAGCAGGAAGCTTGTCAATAAGGCTAGCGTGCCAAACCTGTCAAAGGCCTTCGAGACGTCTAATGAAACAGCCAGTGCTTCACCATGATCTCGATGGCCTCTCTCCAAATGTGCGTGGCATACACAAGAAGGTCCCTAGTAGACCGATTTCGGCGAAATATCCTCGATCCGTCGAGGTATGCAAGGACCTTCCTATTCTGTACACGCTCCATACATTTACATAGCAGGGAGGTGACCTAGATAGGGCGGTAGTTCAAAGGGTCAGCACGACTGCCTTTCTTGGGCACAGGTTGCACGTTAGCGAGCTTCCAAGACTTGGGGACTTCACCAGTATTCAAAGAGAGGCGGAAAAGTTGCGTTAATATTGAAGACAACTCAGGTTCACAGGTTTTTAATACTACGGCCGAGATACCATCCGGACCGCTAGCTTTATTCACGTCGAGACTACGTAGCGTTTTGAGCACTTCCTTTTGCTGGATGCGAATTCTTGCATTGAAGCTTCGCACCGAGGAAGGCTGGGTGGAGTTTCGCCAGAGGCGTCAAGACGCGAAGCCTCCGCAAATTGAGTGGCAAATAAATTTGCTTTCTCAACCGCAGCGTGAGTTTGGGACCCGTCCGGTTTCAGTAGTTGGGTTTAGTGAAGGGCGGCTGAAGTTCGCTTCCACCGACTTAGCCAGAGACCAGAAAGCTTTACTTCCCGCAGGGTATGCGGCAAACTTAGCCCCCAGATAGCCAATCCGATTGAAGCGAGCCTTCTGTAACATCTTCTTGCAGGACTTGGTGGCTTTGTTATAGGCTTTCTTCATAATCCGTGCATCCGAGGTTTAACCGTTTCTTGCGTCAACGCAAGCTAGGTATGCAACACGTTTTTGCGCTTCCGCGCTAGCACACGCGGGACTAAACCATGGGCGAGCATTGCTTGCAGGTGAAGCATCGGAGAATGGAAAAAAATACTCCATTGCTCTATTTATCACCTCCGTAACGGCATCAGCACTGACCGTTGGATCACATGAAGAAAAGCAAGTTTGCCGCCAAGGATAAGAAGCGAAGAAGTGTCGCATCTCATCCCAATCTGCCGACTTGTAACACCACACTCGCCTACTACCTCTGGGCGAGGGATCGGGTGGCGAGTATGAAGATACAGACCTCACCACACAGTGATCTGATGTTCCCAAAGGAAGCATCACTGATACCGAGTGGCGATCCGGCTCGTTCGTCAGCAGAAGGTCCAGGCAGTTGGCTGTGTGGTCCTCAACGCCCAGAATTCTGGTTGCCGCATTGACGAGCTGAGTGAGATTAAAGTGAGTGCAAGTTTGCACGCCTCTCTCCCAGCATAGTCGGACAACTGGTAAGGGAACAGCCACTGTTGGTGGTGGGCGTTAAAGTCCCCCAGAATCACCAGTTGGGCATCAGGATAACGTTGCTGGGCCACATCCGCCGCTTCACTGATGTAGTTGAACAACCTGGTTGTCTCGTGGTCTTCAGAGTGACAATGATATAAACCAGCATAGATAATTTTATCTAAGCCGGTGTCCACCAAAGTACATAAAACTGAGAAATCGGGTTCATTGAATCTGCGTCTCCGTGAGGATTAAATAATAAGTGTGGCTTAGCTGTCCCTAGGTGGTGGTGGACCGGATCGAGATTGGAGTGCAGTCCTCTAATGTTTCAGAGGTGCGCTTGAAGCGAGAGGAAAGAAAGAAAGAAAGAAAGAAAGAAAATTTATTTATTTTACCACATGCACAACACTCACATAAAACAAGAAGACAAAAACAAAAATCTACTAAGTATAGGTATAGGTACTACAAGATCTTAGAGAATTGAAAACAAAAATAAATAAAACTGTTATAACCGTTGGTAAGATGATAGGTTGTGTAGGAAGTGCTTCCGCTGTGAGCGCAACTTATTATATGTTGACTTTTTCATGGTTTGGTTTTTGGAGTGATTAGGTTTGTGGGAAAAACGGCTGTTGAGTGAGGCACTGGTCAGTGAAAGCCTAGAGACAAACAGCAGGCTCCTGCGCCAGTGGGAGACTAGACTGGAGACTGAGACCTCCCTCCAGGAATGGCCATCGGGTCCTCTAATCCGGTCGCCAACCGGCACGATGGAGCATTCTGGGATTTTTCGCAAGGCGGCGGGCTAGCTTACTAGTTGGGCCCCCTACAACCTGCAGTCAGCCAGCGGAGAACCGTGCTTCGGATCCCGCTACCTTCCAAGCCTAGCCAACCGGCACACTTGCACTGCTGCGGTCTCTAAAACGCACATGCTGAATCCAGTGCACGAACTGCCGTGGTATTCGGGGCCGCATGAAGCCTCACGTGAATATTCACGATTTGCGCAGTAAGAAATCTGCACTCTGTAAAGTTCGGCGTGTAACGCGTATCGCGCAACGCGTGAATTAGATGACACAAATAGGAAGTGAATTGGCTCAAATCACGGTACACAGTGGAACGATTTTGAAAAAAGGTGGACGTAGGAACAAGTTTCGTAATTTCTGTCTAAAAAAAATTGCAACTGATAGGAAATTGTATGGTGATTAAAAGATATTCTATTAAATTTTCAAAAAAAGACACTCCTTTATAGGTTAAAATAATAGTTCAGAAAAAATGTATGGAAATATTTATATTATATTGTTTTTCTCAGAAATAAGAAGTTTGTTCAAGAAAAAACCTATAATAGCTTAAAGTAGCTACTGTCTTCTACAAATGGGCATATAGGGTTCTGGACGGTTTAACCCTGCAGCATTGGCAGTTAAGGGGAAATTAAACTCTTAAAAAATATTGTTTATTTTGATACGAGCATCTGATAGGAAATGTAGTGCTTGTTAAAAGTTATTCTATACAATTTTCCATAAAAATGAGTCTGTGATATTATAAAAATGTATTTCTGAAAAAATGCAATGAAATATAAATCAACATATTTTTTCTCGGAATTTTAAATCATAAGAAACTTACACTACTTAAGTTCTATACAACAACGAAATATTCGTTTTTGGCTAAACGCTGTTGCAGTGGTGTTTAAATGGGATCAAACTTTACAAATATATGATTTAATGTTAAATGTTAATGGAAAATGGTTCAATTTCTGTCATTCGCTCAGTCTTATCTAAGTAAAATGAATAAATCATAATAAAATCTAGTGTAAAAAACTTCTAAGTCTAACTATTGGCTTCGTAATTATCTCCAAATAATTTGCCAATTTTTCCGATACTCGACATTTCTGACCTTATAGGTAGGTACCCGATACTTTTCATTGCTACAGTTCTTCCACTGAGCATTACATTCATAAAAGTAATAAATCAATATACAATCTAGTGTCAAAAAGTACAAAGATCTAAGAGATTAAGAGATTGTCTTATTAATTATCTCCAAATAACTTAAATAACTTGCCAATTGTGTTGTTATATCCAAAAGGACTTGTAACTTAATCTTTGCCTCCGTTATTTCAACACCTTCTGTAGGGTAGTATCTTTTTTTGGCTTCTAATATCTTGTAGTAGAAGGGCAATACAGATATGCTGGAATCTGATAACATTGTCCTCAGGGATAAGTATTTTCATTTCGTTAGATTCAGCGAAGTTGAAAGAGCAAGAACACTATCTTCATCAGAGAAATCATCGCATCCAATGAATAAAATCAGAGCATCACAACAAAACTTTACAGATCTGTTAATATGATTTACCCTCTTACCATTTTAAAATAGTCCGGAATTCCCAGCAGCCATTTTTCATAAAACATTTGATACATATTTTAGTATCGATGTAACTAAAATATTTCCCAAATAAAGTTAATAATGACAAAAATCCCCTTAAAACTACAAGCAACCTTCGTAAAACTAGTAATCACTAACTGGAAAGATCCACCAAATTATCAGTAGAACCATTTACCTACATTTTTCTATCATCTACATACATTAAATTCTACAGATAAGTTGGTGGGTCTCTAACAATGAAAGGAATCTAGTACCTTCCTACAAGGTCAGTCATTAGGCTCAAGTATCGGGACCATTATTAATAATACGTGGCAAATTATTTCAAGATAAGTAATAGGGGGCGTTCAAGTATTATGTAAGCGCTTGAGGGGGGCGGGGGGGTCTTTGTTTTGCTTATTTTTGATGACATGGTCGATATCGTGATTACGTCAGCAGTTATTATTTACTTATTTTACACAAATGGCAACCCACAAATTGTCTATGCTTGAAAATACAACTCACATGTCAGGGATTCCCACAAATAAAGAATACGTTATAGGTACTCGCCTAGAAGCGAGTGGGGATTACCGCGCGCACTTGTCACGTCTAAATTTCTTCCGTCAATCTATTGTTTCGTTTCGATTCGAATGACGATTTGACGTATTGTAAGCAAATCAAAGCAAGTTAATTTTTGTTTTAACCGGTGATCCTTTTTCGCCCAAGCTTAACTGTTTAACATGTCGTTTCAAATAAACAAATCCAAGTAATATCAAAAATTATTCGAAAGTTTTAAAAAATCTCATACAAATACAAAAGTACAAAATGTACAGAAGTTAGTTAAGCCTATTTGCTAACTACTGCTCACGAATCAATAAAAAAACAGAATACATTAAAAGAAAAATGCATATAGGTACCAATGATTAAGTAAGCATGGGAGGGGGGGAAGAGGTTTGCTTACTTTTGCTTACACAGCTTACACATAAGGGGTGGGCATAATGCGCGTCATGTAAAAAGAACGCTGGCGGTCAAGCTTCTACAGGCGTTCCAGCGTTCTTTTTACATGACGCGTACTATAATGGTACATTATTTGTAGTAAACTAGGCAGGCACTCATTCAATGTATAGGTATCTTAAATAAGTAGAAAAGTAAGTAATCTCTTAAAAAGAACGCTGGAACGCCTGAAGAAGCTTGACCGCCAGCGTTCTTTTTACATGACGCGCATTATAAATAGTTGTAAAAAATCTGCTTACGTAATACTTGAATGGCCCCATACGACAATCGCTAACTTTGTAGTTTTTGTCTCTAGTGACTCTAGAGCCTAGATGATATGGTGATTTACTTTTATGAAAGTAATACTCAGTGGAAGTACTGTAACAATGAAAGGTATCTGGTACTTAACCTACAAGGTCAGTCATTAGGCTCAGGTATCGGAAAAATTGGCAAGTTATTTGGAGATAATTATTAAGACTATAGCGATCTTTGTACTTTTTGACACTAGATTTTATTTTGATTTATTACTATTATGAACGTAATACTCAGTGAAAGTACTGTAGCAATGAAAAATATCTGGTACCTACCTACAAGGTCAGAAATGTCGAGTATCGGAAAAATTGGCAAGTTATTTGGAGCCAGTAGCCAGTACTAAGCCAGTAGTTAGACTTAGAAGTTTTTTACACTAGATTTTATTATGATTTATTCATTTTACTTAGATAAGACTGAGCGAATGACAGAAATTGAACCATTTTCCATTAACATTTAACATTAAATCATATATTTTTAAAGTTTGATCCCATTTAAATACCGCTGCAACAGCGTTAAGCCAAAAACGATTATTTATTTTTTGTAAAGAACTTAAGTAGTGTAAGTTTCTTATGAAAACCTTTTAAAATTCCGAGAAAAAATATGTTGATTTATATTTCATCGCATTTTTCAGAAATATGTTTTTATAATATCACAGACTCATTGTTATGGAAAATTGTATTGAATAACTTTTAACAAGCACTACATTTCCTATCAGATGCTCGTATCAAAATAAACATTTTTTTTCAAGAGTTAACCCCCTTAACTGCCAATGCTGCAGGGTTAACAGAACCCTATATGACCCATTTGTAGAAGACGGCAGCTACTTTAAGCTATTGTTGTTTTTTTTTAACAAACTTCTTATTTTTGAGAAAAACAATATAATATAAATCTTTCCATACATTTTTTTCTAAACTATTTTTTTAACCCATGAAGAAGTGCCTTTTTTTGCAAATTGAATAGAATATATTTTAATCACCATACAATTTCCTATCAGTTGCAATTTTTTCAGACCGAAATTACGAAATTTGTTCCTACGTCCACCTTTTTTCAAAATCGCCCCACTGTGCGGTACCCCGAATACCATAGCTGCTCAAACCCGTCACTTCCACGATGGCTACACTGGACATCAGTCCGAAACACGACAATGTCGCTTCACGGACTGGCTATGTCCATGGGGTGGTGATAAGCCACGGCCGAAGCCTACCACCAGAAATGTTGTTACCCGTTTGACACCACCCAGAGATCACGTGTAGGGACGCGAGGGTATTTTCCTATGGACGCGAGCAACTCCAATCTTCAAATTTCCGAGCGTACTCTTAGATGATCTATATACCTGCACACCAGTACCTTAGATGATGATGATAATGACGACGACGTTGTTAATGTTCATCACCACCGCCATCATCATCATCATCACCACCTCAATCATCATCATCATCACCACCACCACCATCATCATCATCATCTAAGGTATTGTCGTGCATGTGATGATGATGATGATTATGATGATGATGATGATGATGGTTGTGGTGGTGATGATGATGGTGGTGACCATCACCGCCATCATCATCATCATAATCACCTACACGCTAATATCCTAGATGATGATGATGATGATGATGATGATGGTGGTGGTGATGATGATGATTGAGGTGGTGATGAATATTAACAACATCATGAAGATGGTGATGATGGTGGTGACCATCAACATCACCACAATAACCATCATCATCATCACCTGAACGCCAATACCCTAGATGATGATGATGATGATGATGATGATGATGACGATGATGATGACGATGATGTTGTTAATGTTCATCACCACCACCATCATCATCATCATCATCATCACCACCACCACCATCATCATCATCATCATTATCATAATCACCTGCACGCTAATATCCTAGATGATGATGTTGATGATGATGATGATGGTGGTGGTGATGGTGATGATGATGGCGGTGGTGATGAATATTAACAACATTATGAAGATATATTATATTACCCACCATCACCATCATCATCATCATCACCTGCACGCCAATACTCTAGATGAAGATGATGATGATGTTAGTGGTGGTGATGGTGATGAAGGCGGTGGTGATGAACATTAAAAACATCATGATCATCATCATCATCATCACCTGCACGCGTGTACCCTAGATGAGGATGATGATGGTGATGGTGATGATGATGGTGGTGGTGATGAACATTAACAACATCATCGTCATCATCATTATCATCATCATCTAGGGTATTGGCGTTCAGGTGTTGGTTCTGGTTCGCTGCGGGCCCTGCTGACTACTGAGCCACGCTCGCCTTCGGCTCGCTCGCAGCTTTCGTGGTGATCACTGTTCTCTAGTGTTTTAAATCCATGTTGTACTTTCACTCATTTTGAAATATAAGACTATTCAAAATTCGTAGAATCGTGCATCATACTATCATTGATTCTGGCCAAGTTTTCACGTATTCTTTCGTTGTTTTATTTTTAACACCTCACATAGTAACTTAAAACTTGGGTAGGCTACCTAAATTGAAATAAAGTATTTTCTCGCACTATAATGCTAACGTAGTTGTAAAATAAATTAGTATACATTATTATAAGTACAGTTGGCAACCCTATCAGAACTAGCTCGCTATAGTAGAAATTACGGCCAACTTATAAAAAGTATTGTGTGTTCACACTAGTAACGGTTTGGCAACGTCGCTTTTAAACTTTTGCTGACGGAGCGGCAACATATCAAAGTAAAAGTCAAAAAGTATTTTATTCATTGAAATCACAAGGATCATTTTGAATCGTCTTAAAAAATAAATTTACATTTACTCCTGTTCCAACGCAACCAGACCTATAAGAATCAGGCAACAAACACGGTCTGTTTTTCTTTTGATGATCCTGCTTACTATTAGGTGGGGAGCCCCTGTGTAGAGCCTCGAGAACAAGTGGAAGCTGATTCAAAGAAAAAAAGGAAAATCAACTTAAAAGCCTTCCTTAGGTAGGCAGTCAAAAGTAAGATGATAGAGAAAATCAGCAAAAGTTCATAAGGCAGCACACTCTACGCTTGATATACTCATAAATAACACATATTACAGTCCAGTCGGCAGGTGGTTTCAGATGGAAAAAGGTCAAAAGCTAATGAAACTTTGGGAGGTTGTTCAGGGATAGTTAATTAACATTTTCCCAAGTTTTGGACCTCGAGGACCATGTGCGTAAAGTGGAGGGGGGGGGGGGGGGGGGGGGGGCGCAATCGCACCCGCAACCTCCTGCGTCGCAGGCCAACCTTCGCCCGCCGCGCCACAGAGGTCGTCAATATGCTACCTCCAAGCAATTGCTGAAGTGGCGGGAAGTCAACTTGTATCCCACTAATTGGGGGTGGAAGCAGTCTTCTGCAGGGACTCAGTCTTCTCTTCTCAACCCCATCCCCACCACCATGATCACGGCGTCCTCAAATGCCTGCTTCACTTCGATGCTAGCATCCACCATTTGTGTCATCAACATCGAAATGAATGCTCTCATATTGTGATCTTTTGCCAGAACTTTTCTTGTGCTATTGTCACCATAGTAGATGAGGAGAACACGACTTTGGTTGGTGCTTGTAATGCAGACTGGCGAGCTCGTTCTGCTGCTTTGGTGCTTTGATAGCCGGATTTAGTGGGGTATCCATCAAAGACAACAATCACATTGCTACCAAAGTGTCTCTGCACGTAGTTGATGTACTTAGAAAAAAACACACATCGCCATATCTCGATAATCTATTGACATAGAAACATGTTTTATTAGTCCAAATTATAGTAAATTTAACGTTCTACAAAAAAGTAGCTGGTACTTTTGCCGTAGGATGTAAGGGAAAAAAGTTATTGAGAAAAAACCGGCGTAAGGTGCAGTTTCCCGCCCCCTCCTCTTTTCGCACAGGTTCCTCGAGGTCCAAAACTTGTTTTTTTTATTTAACCATCCCTGAACAACATCCTGAAGTTTCATTAACTTTTGACCTTTTTCCACTACTTTACCCCACTTTTTACGACCTGCCGACTAAAACATCACTTTTATTATTTAGCGCCATCTCTATCATGTTTACTTACTATCTTACACAAAACTCTTGTGTTTGAAGGTCAATTTAGCGCCATCACTGTCATCTTTAATTAAACTGGGTGCTCTGCTGCGTAAAAGTATCTCGCTACGATAATAGATGTCCGTGCAAAATAAACTCACACATTTGTAAAAATTGTCGTATTTCAAACCTGTTTTAAAAATTCCCTATTGTATATTTTTGTTTGGAACGACCATTCGCGATAACTATTATCATTAGGAAGTCTACAAAATAAGTCAATTTATAAAATGACAATCTGTGGTTTGAGTAACGGCCTAAAGTATTTTGTATGGGCAAGGAAACTTGAACATTCACCTTAAGCTCTACTAATACTACAATCTAATTCACTCTAATTCTACTTATAACATTTAATGTATAATGTTATTATCAAATATAACATAATTATTCTAACTTTATCTGGTAACGAGAGTTATCCCAGTTGGGAAGATTGTACTTTCTTATTTTATCTGTTACAGTCACAGATTACAGAGGAGACGCTCGAGGTGCGGTTTCAATTCCTGCTGCGAGACAAATGATTGTATAATCTACAAATATTCATTCCGGATCTGTGTGTTGTACTCATAGACGTAGAATTTTTTCGCTAGATCTATGGTTGTACTATGATGCTCCTAGTTCCATGTTGTTGACACAAATACATGTTTTTCTTTCTTTCTTTCTTTCTTTCTTTCCTGATACCCACGACACAGGGAATCTTAGTGAGGGATCAGACTATGTATGTCATTATTGGGTGCTATGTTATGTTGTTTTCAAAGCCGCATAATTGAATGGCAAAACATCATCATCATCATCAGCCTATTATATAGAAGTCTATTGCTCGACATATGCCTCCCCATAGAATGCCATCACGGTCTTTACCCGCCTTCTCTTCTTCTTCTCCTCTTATAATGGCTTCTGAGGAGTGCTCCAAACAATTTCGCCAATGTCAAATGATATAATTATATTTTGTATAGTCAAGTCGTCAAGAGTCTCCGTCAAGTCATAACCCAGTTTAAATGGCGGCAGTTTACATGGAGTTTTTACAGGAAAAAAAACACCATTTCTAAAACAAACGCAAACACTTTAATTTAAATACATGTGTTATTTATCCAAGTTACACCGGGTATGCCACATAGGATGCGTCATAGGTGGACGTGACCTATGAGGTAATGCACTGTTCATAGGCAGAGGTTGCCGCTTAACATCAGGTGCTTGTTCCGTCATTCAAGTAGTATAAAAAAAAACACTGTGACCTTCATAATGTCTTTGATCCACCGAAAAAAAGTAGTCAATGTACTCAAACGTAATAACACAAATTACATCCACTTTTTCTCACCCACAAAACAGTTTTAAATCACTTCAGAAAAGTTCGAAACCCTGGGTCACGTATCGCTTAGTATTCAAAGGTAAGAGCACACTGCAAACAAGGGTGCATGACGTGTGGTTCAGTACATTCTCGACACGTAACGGTATTAATGAATTTCGAGTTTTTACCTTATTTAACATTCAGGTGAAAATCAAAAGAAACTTCAAATTTTTCGCTGCTTCTTTTTTTTCTGCTTCTTTGAACCTTTTGTAACTGGCATTAACAAGTGTAGTTAAAGGCTTGATTGTGCAAACGTGCAGTGTTAAGAAGTCTGTGTTGAAGTCTTCAAGCAAATAATCGTCGGTCGCCTCGTCACTTATCTACAGGTGAGATCGCGAACAACCAAAGGTATGGAAATTAAAAATCTTTTTTTTAGTTCATGGACTTTTTTCACAATGTTTTCCTGTCCTGTTTTTCTGTTTGTTTCCTGTCTGTTTTGTTGTCCTGTCTTTGTCTTTGTCTAATGAGTTCACAGAGAACTCATCTATGATGAATCGCAAGAAAATAACAAAGCGAACACATAATCTGTGTTAATTTCAACGGCTGCTGATATTATAAGCCCTGTGACAGACATACAGACAGAGAGACGGCGTAGGTTTAGGAATAGGGTCTCGCTGTAACACTTCAGGTAATGAACCCTGAACAAACCAATAATATGTAGTTCTAATTCTTTCTACATTCATAAAAATATCAGTAGGTTTTTCAAAACTTGCCAACTAACATCGATATAGCAAACAAATAATTAACGAACGCTAACAAATACTGCTCTCAAGTCGAGCGCACCGCTTATTCGCGACTAGTGCGGTGCTGTTGTACCACTAATTGGCTAGCGACCGATGTTTGCGAGTGCGCACTGACCGTGCTTGTTGATTCCCGCTTTAGTTGGCAGTTACCTTAATATTATTTTTACTAGTGGAATGCCCACAAACTCGTCCTCGTGGAGTTTTTTTTTCATACAAACTTCAAGATCATATCCTGAGTCCTAAAGATGAAAAGTATCATGTGCCTGTGATTTCACCGACACCCATACCGTTCAAACCGGAACACAGCAATGCGAGCACTATTGCTTTGCGGCAGAAATAGGTATGGTTGTAGTAATTCCATGACTACTAAGGGCATCTACATTGCACGAAACCTCGGGTCATACTCGAATAAAACCAATTTAAATTTAATTCGGAAAGTTAGTTAATTATATTATACACGTAGAACGCAAATTATCGTGCCTTAAAATTATTTTATAAAAATAACAACCTTATGATACACCACATTCTTTACTATTTTCTGCTACTGAGGTTTTGTTGACTATTTAGTTGTTCTTCTCATGAGCTTGTCATAAGAAGGATAGAAAGTTATTAGTGTATAGTTGTATATATTTTTTTTTTTTTTTTATACTACTTGGAAGACCGGTCAAGCAAGAGGCCCACCTGATGTTAAGCGGTAACCTCTGCCTATGAACAGTGCATTACCTCATAGATCACGTCCACCTATGACGCAACCTATGTATGGCATTGCACTGCGCCCGCCACCCTGAGACATAAAGATGAAAAGTCTCATGTGCCTATAATTTCACCGGCACCCTTACCCTTCCAACCGGAACACAGCAATGCGAGCACTACTGCTTTGTGGCAGAAATAGGTATGGTGGTAGTACTTCCCCGGACGAACTCTTTCACAAAAAAGCTCTACTACTACATACATACATAGACACACGCCTTTTTCACCGAACGGATAGGCAGAGCCTCAATGGGCCGCTTTTCACAGTGGGTTACCCCATCGTGGAATATAGACATGACAAGTGGTGAGCTCATCGCCGCCATTGCCTCCCACGTCTGACTCGGCTAACGCTTTCTTCCAGTAATAACATATTCCATACTAAGCTAGCAGCCAGGACAAATCTTATACCAACGAATCTTATCAACAAGTCCGGGTAATCCATTAGTCGGATTTTTCGACATCCACGGGAGGAGACAGAGGGGTCTATTATTAGGCCGGACACACCACAGCAGCGCATATTTTGGATGCGTGGAGGTCTCGCACAGTGGATTTCACGCACTCGTATCTCCCGCGTACCTGCAAGGCGTGGAATGAGCTCCCGTTGGATGTCTTCCCACAGGGCTACAATATGGGTAAATTCAAGAGAAATATCAATAGGGCTCTTAATGGTAGGCAGCGCGTTTGCAATACCGTGGGTGTTGCAGATGTCCATAGGCGGCGGTGACTGCTTTACATCAGCCGGGCCGTCAGCTTGTTTGTCACCATATAAATTAAAAAAAAAAAAAAAAAAAACTGGGTAGTTACTTTTCCTTAAAGTCAAGCTCACGTTTGCGGCGCGAATTTAAATTTTTTTGGTGTTTTTTGCCAATTACAGCTCATCAACACTTCTTCAGATAGCGAAAGTTGAGTTCGCGAGAACTAGGAGACTTAAAACACAAGTTTTAATTGATAATATCTCATAAATATCATCAGTTTAGCTATGATACCCCTAAACACATTTTTTCAGTGTTTTTTTTTGTTTAGGGGTATCGTAGCTAAACTGATGATATTTATGAGATACTATCACCCAAAACATGTGTGTTAAGACTCCTCGTTCTCGCGAACTCAACTTTCGCTATCTGAAGAAGTGTTGATAAGCTGTAATGGGCACAAAACACCAAAAAATTAGAATTTCGCGCCTCAAGCGTGAGCATTCACCTTAAGAACACCAAAGAAAACTCCGCCTACAATTCCTCTAATGTAAAACAGCCACGAATTTTACAAAACTGGTATCAATTTATAGATACACCGAACATTTTTCCGGCCAATAATTTGAAAGTTAATATTATGCTAAAACCATCACGTGCGAGGCACGGTATGGCACAGAGGTTCGTGCATGGATTTTAATTATTGTCATGTACCAAATACGGCTTCTAATAAATGTCATTATGAACCTGTAACTTAACCAACTTATCTCATTCAACCACCAAATAACCCACTGACTCTAAAGTGTGGTAGTTTAGGTTGAAAATTGATGAAGGTTTTCTTGCGTACCTGTTTTCGTAAGTTGGTGCTGATATAGTTCTTTAATGGAACAGCGATGCCATGTGCGTGACAATGACAGTACGTAAATAACAAAGGTATAATGTGTATGCAAGGCGGTACGAAGTCTAGTACTAAACTTTAGCGGTATTCATAACTCTGATATTAGGGTACATACTGCGACGTACAGTCTCATTATAATACTTGTTTAGCACTGGAAAGCTAACGTCCGACAATAAATAAATAAATAAAATAAATAAATAATGCTGGACAGTTCACACAAAATTATCTAGCCCCAAGCCAAGCAGAGCTTGTGTTATGGGTACTAGATAACTGATATACTTAATACAATATATTACATAGATAGATATTTTTTATTTTACATAGAAAATACCCAGAACACCCTGAAAAAATATCTGCGATCGTACAAATATTTGTTCCGAGGTTGGAATCGAAACCGCAACCACCTGCGTCGCAGGCCAACCCTCGCCCACCGCGCCACAGAGGTCGACAATATGACGAATTATATGTAAAAAATATCTCCACCTCCCTTTCCAATGGTTTTTCCTTTTCACTCACGGTTTTGCACCAACTTAATAACCACTAGATTTTGTTTTTGTAAGTAAGTTAGTTTGTTAGTGTAAGTTGAAATACCTACAGTATACTCGCCATTATGGCAATTAATTAGCTTGTGCGTAACTTTTTCTCCAAAACTAACCCGGTATGTACTATTATTTATTCTGTACCGGTAGGTAAAAAAAAGTTAGTTTGTGTCATTTCATAATTATCACCGTTGATTTTGATGAGTTAAATGCCTCAAAGAAACATATTTTGTACTTAAAAGTTGAATAAATTTTGTTTGTCGTGAAAACTATGTTTAATTTATGTCCTAAATTTTCTATAAAACAAAACAAAATTTATGAAATACAATAAAAGAACACGTTTAATATGATCGGCAAAAGTGAAATAGTTAGCTTGGTAGTTTAGGAACAAGCTTTCCAGGGTTAAATTGCTTCATACTGACTTTTCAAAAGAAATAGTTTTGTAATCGACAAACTTGTTTGAAGGACTTTATTTTATAAATTGAATAAGATATTGCAAGGTCACGTGAATATATTTCTTTTACAAAGAACATGTGCAACTCCGGGTACATTCTTCGTCAACTTTTTTGACTAACGGAACGTACAGTCGGGATACTTTTGGTTATTGATAATACATGTTAAGTAATGAAAAAGCGAATTTAATTTCTTGCGTAGAAGTTGAGGGAAAGTAATTTCATTTATTTCCACCTAAGGATCACACAAGAAACACTTAGTTACGTCTTAATGAAGCTCCCTCCTGAGGTGTTTCCGCTAAACTACAACAAGAGCCGCTTTGAAAAATATGTAAAAAGAGTCCTTCAGGGCAGGCAACGCATTGGCAATGCCCCTGGTGTTGCAGATGTCAATAGGCGACGGTAACCGCTTACCGTCAGGCGGGTCGTATGCCATTTTGTCGAGCCATTACATAAAAAAAAAAGAAAAAAATAGCTTGTTGCGTTTTGTTTCACGCAAATGCAATGAGTTGATTTATCGAATTATTTAGAATTACAACTTTAGAACCGTACTAATTACTTCCATGAAGGGTTCATATATTTTGTTTTATGTTGCCCACCTCCTTTGAGAGTATATTAGTTTTTAAGTGTGCATTTTAGCAGACGTTTCCGTGGTTTTGCCAGGATGCCCCATAATTTGTATGTTACATCAAAATCAGTTCCTTTTTCGGCACAGTGATACAATGCTAGTATTACTGCTTGGTGACAAAGTTGAAGTGGGTGGTACTTTTCTGTAACGTTCCATAAAATATTCTTTCATTTTTGTTTGATTAAAAAGCGTTTTTCTAATCACTTTCCTTATCTCCATCTCCCAGCCAAAGCTAGCTTAATCCGTCTACAATAAAATAGGACACATTAAAAAGGAAAATTAATTTCCTAAAATAACACTTAACCTACCATCCTAATATTGAACCAAAACAACGGACAATAAGAAGCAGTAGGCCGTATAAAACGTTCGCGCGTCACCCCTTAGGGGGTGAGGGGGTGCCCCCACTTAAGTCCTACCCTTTAAAGATTCCGTCTTCTCATTTTTAAGACTTTACAATACCAACACATACATACTAAGGGTTCTTAATTTATATTAGAAGGGACCTATAAGAAAAGTGTGTGTGTGTGTGTGTGTGGGTGGAAGATTGGATTTTTCCGTGTTCCGTGTAATTAAAGTGATTCATTAGGGATGTGAGTGTACCAACTTGATGGGACACTGCGGGATAAATAAATGTATGGCTGAATTACCGTAATGAGGACTTATTTCTGTTTATTTATTTATTAGATTTATTTTCCTTGACGTATTAATTAGGGAAAATGGATCGGCTTTATTAAACTGTCTTTAGCAAGATTTTATAATGTAGATACTAGCTTCGACCAAAGAAATTTCTTTGGTCGAAGGGTACTAGTATCTACTTGCAGCTTGGCTTGGTTTGGCTTGCAAACTCGTGACGATCGTAAACCTGAGCCGTTACTCGTTTGCGTTATCTATTTACGACCCTCGTATCACATAATGTAGAGTCTGTTCAGAAAGAGAGCCGTCGTGGTTAAATTGTGAACTAACGTGTTCTTTAGTTTACGATTCAAACTGTCGGCATTTTGAGTCATAAACTAAAGAAATAGTTACAGTTGTAAAAGGATCATAATAAGACAGATGCGCTATTGTATTTCCCGCTAAACAAAAAAGGGTAAATAAGCACAGCGCCCTCAAATCCCACGACGGGTCTCTTTCTGAACAGACTCTAGTAACTACAAAAATACTTTCTGTATACCCTTTTGATAAATGAAAATCAATACTGTATCAGTTGATAATATTATATGTATCTTTAAGGCTATTTTAAGACTTTTGAGGTAAGCTGAATTCGATTATTAAGTTTTTATAATGTTCAAAAAGTTACTTCGCAGTGATTCTTTTCATCTCGTCACCAACCGATGATCGTGATGCATATAAGCGCTACGTTAGTATGCCAGTTTTTCAGTCATTGCTTTAGAGCAAACATCGTCATCATCGTCATCATCAGCGAGGCTTCCTCATAGAATGTAATGGCGATAATGTGGATTGGTCATCGCCGCATTGAATACTTAGGCGGATATTACTGCCCATAACCTGTTTTTTTTTTTTTTTTTTTTTTTTTTTATTATACTACCAAGGTAGCAAACAAGCTTACGGCCCACCTGTTGGTAAGCGGTTACCGTAGCCTATGAACGCCTGAAATACCAGAGGCATCACACGCGCGTTGCCGACCCTTTAAAAATGTATGCCCTTATTGGATTTTTATGACATCCACGGCAGGAGACGGAGAGGTTTATTCTCAGGCCGAACTCGTCTGTAAATGGCAAAATTATTATCTAACTGGTTTCAATTTCAGTTTTGCTGAATTTGTTTTTAAAGTTTCACAAGTGGAGTTAAATTTCTTATTTCTTAAAGGTTTCACCGAAAATACGTTTTGTTGTGTAAAGGGCTGAGTATTCTTTGAATTTCACTGGCTTCTAAGACTATTATGTCATCTGTCGGGGTGTTATGTAAGGAAAGTATTCGAAAAAGTCTGAGCCTTTCAATTTTAGAAATCTTCGGGGTCTGTGTATATTTAAAACATCGTAATTCTCGAAGCGCATTTCTTGCTCAAAAGATGCAAAAAGTCACCGAAAATTTCGTCGTTTTGACGGCTCAAAGGATCCAATGAATTCGCAAATTGAAACAGCCACATTTTCGACGACTTTCTTACGTATTACAAACGCTGATTGGTGCTTTGGAGTGTGCTTAAAAACCACAATAGGCCTGTTTAATTATTATTATTATTATTAATTTATTTCAGGTTATAAATACACCCATATAACAAAACACAATAGACTTAAAACTACTACACACAACCAATAAATCAGAAATACTACAAAATTCATAAAATTTACAAATTAAAATAAAATTACACAAAATGGACAACACGAAATTAAAATATGAATTAAATTGAATTGTGAACTATAATATGAATTAAATTGAATTGAATTGAGACTGTTCCAATGCAAGAACCAAAAATTTGAAAACATGTGTCATGTGCATGATAGGAGCTTCTGCGAGGAGAAGTCAAAGTCAAAGTCAGAAGTATTTTATTCAATGAAATCTTAAAAAATAAATTTACTCCTGTTCCAACGCGACCAAACCTGGAAGAATCAGGCAACAAACACGATTGGTTTCTTTTTTGATGATCCTTCTTACTACTAGGTGGGGAGCGCCTGTGTGGTGCCTCGAGAATAAGGAGAAGCTGATTCAAAGAAAAAAGGAAAACCAACTTAAAAACCTTAGGTATAGGCAGTCAAAAGTAAGATGCTAGAGAGAATCCGCAAAAGTTCATAAGGCAGCACACTCTACGCTTGATATACTCATAAATAACACATCAATAATAAGTTATATGTAGGTACAGACATTGCAAATTGACAAATTAGGTGTCAAGGGGCAGAGCGATATCAGGCCACGTGGCTTTATCATTAACATAGTCATGTAGAGTGTAATTCGCTTTCTTAATTAGATTATTCTTTATGTAGGATCTTTTCACCACATTGGTTCTTTCACCATTGGTAGTATAGTATTATTTTATCTGTGTCATTGATAACTAGGGCCTTTTCAGGGCCATAATACGTGAAGCTAATCACTGACCTAACGCTGAGTGACTAGGAAAGAACTGGTGACACGAAGAAATTAACGCATGATGATTTTTTATTTTTTTTTGAACACAAGCTCTGCTTAGCTTGGGGCTAGATAATGTTGTGTAAACTGTCCAGCATTATTTATTTATTTATTTATTTATTTATAAATAAATTAAAGTTCGAGTAAACAAAAAAAAGTTCAAGAGACTTTTATTTCATTTTTATTTCATGGAAGCCTTTCACAATACTAGTTTTTTTAATGCTTTTATATCAAATCATGCAACTGAAATTTGAATCAGGTAGCCTCGTTCGATTGCACTAGTATATTATGTTTTTGATTACTGTAACCGATATACAAAAAAAACAATATTACTTGACAAAAAAAATTTCAAAGCTACCTTCCATTTAGCTAAATACGATTGTGTCTGAATATGGCGCAGATTATTGGGTCAAAAATGACATAAATAAAATCAATACAATAAAAAAAAGACTTTTCTCAATTTTGCAAAAGCCTAAGCACTAACCAGTCTAACCCTAAGCACTAACCAGTCTAACCCTAAGCACTAACCAGTCTAACCCTAAGCACTAACCAGTCTAACCCTAAGCCAGTTTATGTTTGACTAGTGGAAAGTTCGTGTTTTTGTGTTTTGAGTTATTTTCATACGAACTTCTACACCCCATTGCATTGCAAATAAATAAATAATAAATAAATAAATAATGCTGGACAGTTCACACAACATTATCTAGCCCCAAGCTAAGCAGAGCTTGTGTTATGGTTAGATAACTGATATACTTAATACATCGAGAAACACGGAACGGAGGCCTGCAATGCTCTAATGCCGCGTTCCCACGGCCCGTCTAGAGACAGGCGTCTGAAACCCGAGCATAGAATAAATAATAGTATATATGAGGACGACGCGCCGCGCGCCACTGTGGTCCCACGGCGCGCGTCTGCCCGCTAGGGAATGCAACAACGGTGTCCTAAAGAATCGGGATTTACGGTACATAGGAACCGGGATTTGTTTTTGATAACACTGAGAGTCGAAAATGATAGACGAGAATTAATCATAAATATACTAAAACGATGTAGGTGCGTACTATAGGTACTTAACTAATAGAAAATGTTTTACACAATTTTGTTTGGCCAGTGGAGTCAGCACGGCGATGCCTCCTTGATCAGACCATGGTGAATGGTCTACAAACGTAAAAGCATAATAAAAAAATAATACTTACACAAAAAACAAATAGGCATGATGACAATAACAAAAAAACCAGTGACATTATATATTTCAAAATAAAAATAGGTAAGTACATTTACTTACCTATTTTTATTCTTACCATTTAATCCCTCGGGCGGCTTGACAAACTCTGACACCAGAGGCCAGCACCACCTCATACGAAACGAAACGAAACGAACCATTTAATCCCAAAACGTTTCCTTTGCTTCGCGAGGTTTTTATGATTTTTGGTAATCAGAACCCAGTCCAAGGCGTGACGTCATCGTGGTAACAAACGTGAGGCAAACGTACCGCACTGGTAATGCGGGCACACATTAAAAAATAGTTACTACCTAATTAGCTTCTCGCTGAGAAAAACTTGTGCCTTCACAAGCAAACGCCATGCTATGCATGACATAATTGCGAGCAAAGGCTCGCAATTATGCCATGTCCGTTGTTTTAAAAGTAACGCAAAATTCAAAGTTGGTATAAAAAATGCAAAATGTTGCAACTAAATGATAGTTTTATACAGAAATAAGAGAATTTTTGGCAATAGTAAACACGTAGAGATCCACCAACTTATCTGCAGAATGAAAAGTATGTAGATGATATAAAAATGTAGGTAAATGGTTCTACAGATAAGTTGGTGGATCTATAAGTACATTATAAAATAGTTTTTAAAACAGTCATCAGTCATCATGCCTATTCATAGAATATGGTCTACCCCTATATTGTACTATTATTTATTCTGTATAATGTACTCTGTGCTTAGGCTTGGGCGCACGATAAAGACATACTAAGCATGTTCTTTGGTTATTATTATAAGAAAAACACGCTAGCGAAAACGTCCACATTGTGTTAACACTTCAACACCTAGCTACACCCCCTTAGGGGATGAATTTAAAAATTCCTTTCATTGCGCACACCTAGACCACAAAAGGAATGTATCTTCCAAATTTCAGCTCTCTAGAGTTAAAGGTGTAGTCAGTCAGTCAGTCAGTCAGTCAGTCAGTCATGCAAAGATTCTATATACCTATATACTAGATGACCCGCTCGCGACTTCGTCCGCTTGTAGTCAGAAAACTTCCTCGGCGCGGTGTGCAGAGAACAACACCACGCCGTGAAACGACCTTTGAAACGCCACCACACACAAGTTTTTTAATTAAGGGGTCACATTATAACCTTGAGTTCCTGAAAATATTTTAATCTCAACAACGAAACCGTGAAACGACCTTTGAAACGACAACATACACAAGTTTTTCTTTTTGGGGGTCCCATTTTAACCTTGATATCCTGAAAATATTTTTTACTCAATGACTAAACCGTGAAACTAACTTTTAAATCATCTAAATACGCTGAAATCTGGCTAAAACGTTAAGTGTATTTATTTACAAAGAAAACGTTCCCATGGCTTTTTTTATTAAATTTTCAGGTACTGCTGAAACATATGTTTGCTATTTTTATTTAAGGAATCTAGCTGTGAATTTTCAAGTTTCTACTACGAAGCATTTTAGTTTTACATTAAAAGCCGTTTTGGACCCCCTACAGGGTGAATTTTCCAAAATCCTTTTTCAGTACACTCTTAAACCCAAAAAGGAATACATCTTCTAAATTTCATGTATCAAGGTCCAGCGGTTTAGGCTGTGCGTTGCAAAACGCAAAGTGTATACGTTAAAAGCCCTTTTTGGACCCCTAAGAGGGCGAATTTTCCAAATTCCTTTCTTAATCCACCTCTACACCCTAAAAGGAATACACTGTCCAAATTTCAAGTCTCAACGACCAGCGGCTTAGGCTGTGTGTTGTGAAAACTAAAGTTTTTTTTAATTTTTACGAATAAAACGTTCCCGTTCCGTTTTTCAGGAAAATTTCAGATACCGCTGAAACATGTGTTTGTTTATTTTAATGAAGAAATCTCCTTGTAAAATTTCAAGGTTCTACTACTAACGGTTTCCGAAATACGGAGTATTTTTATTTTAAGTTAGAACCCCATTTTGAACCCTTTAGGATATGAATTTCCAAAATTCCTGTTTTAGTACAACCCTTCACATTGATACAAATACACCCTCTAAATTTCAAGTCTCTACGACCAGTGGTTTAGGCTGTGCGTTGTCACTTGTCAGTCAGTCAGTCAGGACACTGCATTTTATATATATATATATACATATATATATTGTTAACTACTATGTTTCAGACGCAGAACAAAATGCGATAAAATTCTAAAAGAAACGAATGAACCAGTATTTAGTTTGGAATTCCCGGTTCTGTAATGGACACGAAATACTACGATTTCGCGGTACTCTGGGTCCGGTATTTCCAGGGAGCATACATTACTGCCTACGACACTATCGTTCGCCACTATATAGGATTAGGTATTCAAATCGAAATATGTAGGTAATTACCTAGCTAGTTTTAGGTATGTAGGCGGGTGTTGTAAGTAGGTACTCGTATATAGTCTATAATAAGTAGTGTACGTACACATTAAAAAGTTTGCGATCACTTTGAAAATATTATGAAAACCTATAAATTGTATAAATTTGCTTAGATATTTGACGACCTCTGTGGCGCGGCGGGCGAAGGTTCGCCTGCGACGCAGAAGGTTGCGAGTTCGAATTCTGCCTCGGAACAAATATTTTGTGCGATCTGCAGGTATTTGTTCTGGGTAGTTTCTATGTAAAATAAATAAAATAAATAATAAAATAAAATAATTATCTTGCCCCAAGCTAAGCAGAGCTTGTGTTATGGCCATAGATAACTGATATATTACAAAGATATATATTTTTTATTATACATAAAAAATACCCAGAACACACTGAACAAATATTTGCGATCGCACAAATATTTGTTCCGAGGCGGGAATCGAACCCGCAACCTCCTGCATCGCAGACCAAGCTATGCCCACCGCGCCATAGAGGTCGTCAAAAACAAAAAAAAAAAATATATATAAAATAAATAGGTAATGTAATAAAAAATATGTATATTTAACCCCCGACGCAAAAACGACGGGGTGTTATAAGTTTGACGTGTCTGTGTGTGTTCTGTGTGTGTATATGTGTGTGTGTGTGTGTGTGTGTGTGTGTGCGTGTGTGTGTGTGTATGTGTGTATCTGTGTGTGTGTCTGTGTGTGTGTCTGTTTGTGGCATCGTAGCTCCCGAACGGATGAACCGATTTTGATTTTTTTGATATGTAATGTATTGTATATCTAGTACCCATAACACAAGCTCTGCTTAGCTTGGGGCTAGATAATGTTGTGTGAACTTGTCCAGCATTATTATTATTTATTTATTTATATGTAGATGCTCTCTGGTGCTTGGGCAAAGTCTGGTTTCAGCTAGTGTTTAAACAAATAAAATTCTTCGAAACAAAATTCATTTATTTGTCCCCAAAAAAAACATTTGCAATATTATAACGAACTAGCAAAATCAAAGCGAAACAGCACATGCCTTTCGGAATAGTATAGGTACCTAGTAACCTACCAATTCTGGGATAACTGTAAGTACCTACACGGTGTACCTACCTTTCTACTCATAGTTGTATTATGTAAGTATGTAGCTTACTACATACATTGCCTACCTAGCTATTGCTAGTTGTAGGCTTGTAGGTAAGTACCTACCTATAGCCAGTTAGTGGTAAGTACCTAGCTAGTTGTAGGTAGGTACCTACTACGTAGTGAGGAATGCCCGCACTTGATGGACTGAGGAGAGTGTAAAAGGGCCATTTGCAAAAAAAGTGTACCTACATTTCACAAAGTACATGGCACAAGGTTTTTTTTAAATCTAAACTATCAGTAACCTCATTATTTCACTATCAAATTTACTTAGTTTAATCATTGTTTGATCCATTTAATTGTAAACAATAACTAAATATTGAACATAAGTAATAAATAATAATAAATAAATAAATAAATAATGCTGGACAGTTCACACAACATTATCTAGCCCCAAGCTAAGCAGAGCTTGTGTTATGGGTACTAGATAACTGAAATACTTAATACAATATATTACATAGATAGATATTTTTTATTATACATAGAAAATACCCAGAACACCCTGAACAAATATCTGCGATCGCACAAATATTTGTTCCGAGGCGGGAATCGAACCCGCAACTTCCTGCGTCGCAGGCCAAGCTTCGCCCGCCGCGATTTTTGAAGTTATAATACTATTGATAACTTCAAAAAATATGCCACAAAATCTCTCCATACAAATTATGCATGTCACAGCAAGGTCATTGCAACAAAAAAATACTCTGGGGAAATTTCTAGCTAAAATATTTTTGGAAACTACATAATCTAAGCAATCTAATTTCATTTTTATGAAGACCCCTGTGGCGGGGCGGGCGAACCTTTGCCTGCGACGCCGGAGGTTGCGGGTTCGATTCCCGCTGGGTTCGATTGTTCTGGGTATTTTCTATACATAATAAACTAGTGGTTCGCCCCAAACTGAGACCTCGCGAATACACGCGATTCAGGTAGGTTACCTCATTTCTTTCGATAAAATATCTATGTAAATAAATAATTAAATAATACTGGACAGTTCACACAACATTATCTAGCTCCAAGCTAAGCAGAGCTTGTGTTATGGGTACTAATAACTGATATACTTAACACAATACATCTAGTAGATACTTTTTTTTTATTATACATAGAAAATATCCAGAACACCCTGAACAAATATCTGCAGATCGCACAAATATTTGTTCCGAGGCGGGAATCGAACCCGTAAACTCCTGCGTCGCAGGCGAACCGTTGCCCGCCGCGCCACAGAGGTTGTCAATGTCCCTACGTGAGTACATCCACATAAAATTAATGTTCTTGTCGGTTCGATGAGTTAGACCTACAACGTCGTTAAAATTCTTAGAAACGGGAGGTCAACTATACTGGTTAATGTTTTATGGAGTAGGTACAAGTTTCGAAATTCTTCAATTTTAGACTTTTCCCAGTATTCGCATCATAAAAGCTACAAACATACCAAATTTCTGCGTTGTAGGATTAGTGGAAGTACTACCCTAGAGGTTTTGGTTTTTTACGTTTTTAGATTTACCTTAATATCTAAAAAACTTCATAAGTAAGTTACAAAATTCAAAAAAATTGTTTTGAAATTTCGAGTAAGGGACTTTCATATGACATCCCATTTGATCTGATATTCTCACTTTTTTTTTACCCCCTCTTGGACTCCAATATCTCAACAACCCCCCGACCGATATAGCTCGTAACCTTACCAACAAATTGTACCAATACTATCTACCTCCCAATCAAACATGAAAATCGGATTAACGGTTCGGAAGTTATGCTCGGACAAACATACATACATACAAACAAACGCCGCTTCTTCCAAGTTGAATCAGAGAACTCGCTTCGCTCGTTCAAAAATATCTATCTATGTTATATATTGTATTAAGTATATCAGTTATCTAGTACCATTAACACAAGCTCTGCTTAGCTTGGGGCTAGATAATGTTGTCGCCCGCGGTTTCACCTGCGTTATTCTCCTTTAGAGTAGGTTTTGATCTATCTATATACCTACCAAATTTCATCAAAACCAAGACTAATAAACATAACTACTCCGCAAGCAGCCTGCTGCTTGCCTGGTGTTGTATTGGATAAATTCCAGTATTGAGGATATCCAGTAGGTATCCGACAAGCCGACTACTCTTGCAGCAGCATGTACATATACCAGGCAAGCAGCAGACTGCAGGAGTCTTCTAGTTGCAGAATGTCTGGAATACCCTTGAAAATACTGGATTGCTGTCGCCCCCATTTCACCGGAATTCCAGATATTCTGTTGCCATATTGCTCCTGCATGCAGTCCTGCATTCAGCACATGCATTTTGGAATATTATAGGTAGGGTACCTACCAATTCTGGGACACCTGTACACGGTGTACATACCTTTCTACTCATAGTTGTATTATGTATGTAGGTATGTAGCTTAGTACATACATTGCCTACCTAGCTATAGCTAGTTGTAGGCTTGTAGGTAAGTACCTACCTATAGCCAGTTAGTGGTAAGTACCTAGCTAGTTGTAGGTAGGTACTACGTAGTGAGGAATGCCCGCACTTGATGCACTGAAGAAAGTGTAAAAGGGCCATTTGCAAAAAAAGTGTACCTACATTTCACAAAGTACTTACTGTCACAAGGTTTTTTTTTTAAATCTAAACTATCAGTAGGTAACCTCATTATTTCACTATCAACTTTACTTAGTTTAATCATTGTTTGATCCATTTAATTGTAAACAATAAGCAAATAATGAACTAAGTAGTACTTTGATAACTTCAAAAAATATGCCACAAAATCCCTCCATACAAATTGTGCATGTCACATCAAGGTCATTGCAACAAAGAAATACTCTGGGGATATTCTTACTGAAATATTTTTGGAAACTACATAATCTGAGCAATCTAATTTCATTTTTATGAAGACCTATGTGGCGAGGCGTACGTTCGCCTGCGACGCCGGAGGTAGCTGGTTCGATTCCCGCCTCGGAACAAATATTTGTGCGATCTGCAGATATTTGTTCAGGGTGTTCTGGGTATTTTCTATATATAATAAACTAGTGGTTCACCCCGAACTGAGACCTCGTGAATACACGCGATTCAGATAGGTCACCTCATTTATTTCGATAAAATATCTATGCAAATAAATAATTAATAAATAGTACTGGACAGTTCACACAACATTATCTAACCCCAAGCTAAGCAGGGCTTGTGTTATGGGTACTAGATAACTGATATACTTAATACAATACATTAAATAGATAGATATTTTTTATTATTCATAGAAAATATCCAGAACTAACTCCCTGAACAAATATCTGCACATCGCACAAATATTTGTTCCGAGGCGGGAATCGAACCCGCAACCTCCTGCGCCGCAGGCGAACCATCGCCCGCCGCCACAGAGGTCGTCAATGTACATTAGTACGTACAGAGTACGTGAGTACATCCACATAAAATGAACGTCTTGTCGGTTTGAAGAGTTAGACCTACAACGTCGTTCAAATTCCTAGAAACGGTAGGTCAGCAATACTGGTTATTTTTTATGGAGTACCTACAAGTTTCGAACTACATAAGTTAAAAAATTATAAAAAATAGTTTTGAAATGTTGAAGCAAGGGACTTTCATATGACATCCCATTTGATCTTATAGTCTCACTTTTTTTTTTACCCCCTCTTGGACCCCAATGTCTCAACAACCCCCCGACCGATATACCTAGCTCGTAACCTTACCAACAAATACGAATACTATCTTCCCCCCAATCAAACATGAAGATCGGATTAACGGTTCGGAAGTTATGCTCGGACAAACATACATACATACATACATACAAACAAACACCGATTTTTCCAAGTTGATTCAGATAACTCGCTTAGCTCGTTCAAAAATATCTATCTATGTAATATATTGTATTAAGTATATCAGTTATCTAGTACCTACCCATAACACAAGCTCTGCATAGCTTTGGGGCTAGATAATGTTGTGTAATTTAAACTGTCCAGCATTATTTATTTATTTATTTTATTTATAAACTAGCTGTCGCCCGCGGTTTCACCCGCGTTATTCTCCTTCTGAGTAGGTTTTGATCTATCTAATACCTTCCAAATTTCATTCAAATCTGTCCAGCAGTTTCAGCGTGAAGAAGTAACAAACGCACTACACACACACACACACACAAACTTTCACATTTATAATATTAGTGGGATTTAACATCTGCGTATCGAATCAATGGATGGAGGCGGAAAAAGTTTAAACATTTCTGTGGCATTCTATGGAGAAGCCTGTTATCCATAAATTAACATCTATCAGCTGATGATGATGAAGTAAAAAATCCTCTCATTATGAGCAAGTCCTTATGTTTCCAGTTCGTCATAAGTTCGTTACGTTCAATTTAGTTTCCATTTATTAACATATACACTTTTTTTGCAAATGGCCCGGTTGGTTTTGGTTTTTTAACTAGGTACCTACCTACGTCAATGACGTATCAAGTAGATGGCCCACCTGATGTTAAGCGGTAACCTACCTCATAGGTCGCGTCTACCTAGGACGCGCCTTATGTGGCATTGCACTGTGCCCGCCACCCTGAGACATATAAAGATGAAAAATCTCATGTGTTTGTAATTCTACTAGGTACCTATATTGTATTTTGTTTTTTATATATTTACACGTTGTTTTTTTTTTGTTGTAACTTCACGTCCTCTCACGTTCTTTACAATCCTGTCCATCCAAAGGTTGCCTGGAAGAGATCTCTCTTAGCGATAAGGCCGCCCATTGAATCACCGTGAACTAGTTTGTAAGATAATATAAGTATGCTGTTATTTTATTTTTTAAGGTGATTACAATAAAGAGTTTTCTTCTATCTATCTATCTATCTATTTCACCGGAACCTTCCCTTCAAACCGGAACACAGCAATGCGAGCACTACTGCATTGTGACAGAAACAGGTATGGAGGTAGAACCTACTTCCCCAGACGAACTCTTTCACAAAAAAACTCTAGGTAACTAGGGACTACTAGTAACTACTAGGGTGGGTGCACCAGCCGCACACCAGGCACCAGTAGTACACCATTTAAAACTTCAACCATAAATAATAAGCTTCTTTTAAATTTCCCACTACTTTTTTACTTTTACCTTTTTTTTTTTGTTGTTAAAATCGAATGAGACGCCATCTGCAGAAATTATAATGATTTTTATGTAACAATCACTCGTTCATTATTGCCATATTGTAACGGGGTAAATTGGGGAGGTGGGAGGACAAACCTCGCAGATGTAGCTCCCTTAGCTCAGCGGTTTCGCTACTAAATGTTTTTTTTATTATCTTGCGATTTAAGGATGTGTGAATTAAGTGGATATGAGACGTGGACTAGGTGTTTAGGCTTTAACAATTAAAACGAGTCTTTCTTCTGTAGGATTGACTTTATTCTTATCATATTTCTTCGACCCTAAAAAAAACTACTGAGGTCCCTTCATACAGGGGGCGACACGCGCTTGTCCTGTTTGTTCATCTGAGAAGTTATTACAATTTCTGAACCCACCTCTATTTTTTTATAACAAAGATAAAAACTGGGGTCCTTTCCTCAGGGACGACACGCACTTGTCCTGTGTTTTTTGATTATTACAATTTCTGACTTCATGCCTATTTTTTATAACAAAGATAGACACTGGGGTTCTTTTCCTTATGTTCATTTGGTTCTGGCGGCCATTACAATAATTACGCGCATGAAGGTAAGTTTTTTAATCTACTTAAATCTCGGGTTGTGTATCTATTGTTATGAGCTCCTATTGTTTTAATTCGTTAATATAATGTGTTTACTAATGGTATTGCATACTATTTTTGAAAAATATATCTTTGTGAAGAGATAGTTTCGCTGGTAAACTACTGGTGGTCAAGCTTTTTTAAAGATAATTGTTATTTAACTTTATACAAATTTAAGGTTAAGTTAATTGATTACTTTTTTACAGGAAACACTTCGGAAACTTACATTGTTCCAATAGTTGTCCAGTGGTTAAACTCTGGTAAAATCAGAACTATCAATTTGTTACAGTAGTTGACTATTTACATTTTCTTTTAAACTCATCAACCTTCCGAAAAGTTTTCTGTTGTTATTTTATAAGTGTAGTGTTTGTTGTGAAAGTATGATCTCTTAAAATTTAAAATTAATCTCTTATAGTAATAACTTTCTAAGTGCCGAGTTATTAATTATAAATGTTGATTTCGTAATAATTATTTAATATTTCATTGATGACACGTAATAAAATAAGATAATAAAAAACACTGCTCGTAAAGTAGCTTCTTTTCAATAAAAACACTAGTTTTATTACCTGGTCAATCATTGGTGCAATGCATGGTTAATAACTGGTACAAACTGGTCAACCTAAGGAACATAACACATCGCGACGCATTTTTTTAGTGTAGGTAAACATTGTAGTTCAACTAGTAGATCTTTTTTGTGAAATAGTTCGTCCGGGGAAGTACTACCATCATACCTACTTCTGCCGCATAGCAGTAGTGCTCGCATTGCTGTGTTCTGGATTGAAGGGTATGGTTGCCGGTGAAATTAGAATTTGTTAAATGTGGTTACAAAATAAATATCTTTTTATCTTTTATCTACATTACAGGCACATGAGACTTTTCATCTTTATGTCTCAAGGTGGCGGGCGCAGTGCAATGCCATGTAGGGTGCGTCCTAGGTGGATGTGACCTATGTGATAATGCACTGTTCATAGGCAGAGGGTACTGATGGCCATCTGCTTGATATGTCACTGAAAAATGTTTAAAAAAAATAGGATACAGACAGACACTTTAGTAGTAGTAGAGCTTTTTTGTGAAAGAGTTCGTCCGGGGAAGTACTACCACCATACCTATTTCTGCCGCAAAGTAGTAGTGCTCGCATTGCTGTGTTCCGGTTTGAAGGGTAAGGGTGCCGGTGAAATTACAGGCACATGAGTCTATTCATCTTTATGTCTCAGGATGGCGGGCGCAGTGCAATGCCACATAGGGCGCGTCCTAGGTGGACGTGACCAGTGAGGTAATGCACTGCTCATAGGCAGAGGTTACCGCTTAACATCAGGTGGGCCATCAGCTTGTTCCGTCATTCAAGTAGTATAAAAAAAAAAAAAAAAAAAAACACAGCTACACACCATATTCCAGAATAAAAAAGTGAAATTCTACTTCTCGCGACTACTGTATCTAGATACCTAAGTACCTACCTACCTATACCTACGCACGAACGAAGGTATTTCATTGCAAAATCTCGGAAAATATGCGTCGTAGCGAAATTACCACTCTATACAAAATAAAAGCTTATTAAATTTGCTAAACGTTTTACTTTGTCAAGTTTTTCGTAATCTTGTATAGTTTTTGCGTTATCCGCTCTTGAAAGTCTGTAATTATGGAAAAAAAGCGGCCAAGTGCGAGTCGGACTCGCCCATGAAGGGTTCCGTAGCAGCACAGAATAAATATTAGTACAGGTAGCAGCAAGTAACATAATATAAAAGTTCTTGTAGTTCGTTATAACTTTGATCGATGTTTTAATAATACTGTATTTTTTTAGGGTTCCGTAGCCAAATGGCAAAGAACGGAACCTTTATGGATTCATCATGTCTGTCTATCTGTTTGTCTGTCTGTCTGTTCGTCCGTATGTCACAGCCACTTTTTTCCGAAACTATAAGAACTATGTTGTTGAAACTTGGTAAGTAGATGTATTCTGTGAACCGCATTAAGATTTTCGCTTAAAAATAGAAAAACACAATAAATATTGGGGGTAGGTACTTAGAACCCCATAATTAGAACTGCAACTATTTTTTTTTTCATCTAACTTATACGTGTCTATGGATAGGACTTCAAAAATGATATTGAGGTTTTTTTTTTTTTTCTAAACTGAATAGATTGCGCTAGGGACACTTACAAAGTGGTAAAATGTGTGAAACTTCTAAAATAAGAGAATGATAAAACTAAAAAAAATATATGATGTACATTACCATGTTAACTTATACCCAAAATTGGTTTGAACGAGATCTAGCAAGTAGTTTTTATTATATACACTATTATTAAAACATCGATCAAAGTTACAACGAACTACAAGAACTTTTATATTATGTTACTTGCTGCTACGGAACCCTTCATGGGCGAGTCCAACTCGCACTTGTCCGCTTTTTTTTATCTCTATTGAACGCGGCCTGGGCCTCATTCGTTCTTGAATGAAAGGTAAATTGCGGTTTACGACTTATTAGATAAAAAAAACTTACTAGATCTCGTTCAAACTAACTTTCGGTGGAAGTTTACATGGTAAATGTACATCATATATTTTTTTTAGTTTTATCATTCTCTTATTTTAGAAGTAACGGGGGGGGGGGGGGGGGGGGGGGACGACGACACATTTTAGCACTTTGGAAGTGTCTCTCGCGCAAACTATTCTGTTTAGAAAAAAAATATATAATAAGCCAAGCATTTTTGAAAACCTATCCATAGAAACCCCACACGTATGGGTTTGATGAAAAAATAAATGTTGAGTTTCAGAACCCCCAAAATGTATTGTTTTGTTTTCTATTTTTGTGTGAAAATCTTAATGCGGTTCAGAGAATACGCATCTACTTACCAAGTTTCCACAACATAGTTCCCATAGTTTCGGAAAAAAGTGGCTGTGACATACGGACGGACAGACAGATAGACAGACATGACGAATCCATAAGGGTTCCGTTTTTTGCCATTTGGCTACGGAACCCTAAAAAGCAGCTTCTTGGGTGGGAGGAAGACAAGAGATATCAGGCTTGACGGTGGACACCGATTTCAAGAATGACTTGTAGGCCTATGTAGGTACCTGGAGGCATAGAGGGAGACCTCTTTCACTGGAGCCCCATACCTCCTCAGAGGAAGGGTCTGAAAAGACCGCTGCTGCTCTCTGGACCTCTGGCGACTTCAGAAACCACTTAGCAAATGCGACCATGCTTTTTTGAAATGCTGAAGATGTTGTGTCGCACGCATCCTCATGTAAAGGCATGCAAAAACAGCACGTATTTGAAACCTTGTTGCTTGACGTTTTACGAGTATAAAGAATTTAACGGCAAAAAAGTTTTTTTTTTCCAAAAAATGGCAGACTTTCAAGATCGGATATCACGAAAACTATAAAAGATATCGAAAAAATTTACGAAGTAAAACTTGATTCATATATTAGCCTCATAGCTAACATTAGCTTTAATTCTGTATAGAGTGATCATTAAAAGAGCCCCCCCTCCCCCTCCCCCCGGCTCAAAGGCTTCGGTCAGGGACTTTGATATGTTCACCTCCTAACTACGTACCTACCTAGTCCAAACAAAGTTAAGAAGTCAAAAATTGTGTTCCAAACATTTGCCACTATAAATATTACCATTAACTTTTTTCGAAGTAGTTTTATAAAGAATGAAGAGCTCTTCACATATCTTTACATAAAATGTTATATCGGTAGCAATTGTTTAAGTCCGCAGTTTTACAGAATCGTGCCACAGATAAAATAATACTATAACTGTGCATAGCTCCTTTGAAGTTTTGCCGCCACGTGTTTCGAAACTCGTGTTCAGTACTGCCACCTCTGAGGCCGATCGGCCCTAAAAGCGCTTGAAAATAGCGCTAGATTCCGCTAGATTGCATAAACAAAAAATAGCGCTAGAATCCGCTAGCTTGCATGAACAAAAAAAGGCATTACGAAATAAGAAGTTTTTATTTATTTCAATACAAATTGTATTTATCTTCTAAATTCTACTATAATCTTACTACCTACATAAAAAAGGCACATTGTAAACCAACGAGCAGAAACAATTTATATTATTCGGGGAATACCCTACCCTAAACATATGGAACGGAACGGAAGCTAAACGAATTGCGGCGTTGCTGCTTACTTCCTACTTTTTGCCGAGATTGCGACATGATTACTACCAAGATTGGTCTGCCAAAAAAATGCGCTACAAGTTAATATTAAAATTTCAGCGCTAAGTGTCCCAAAAAAGCGCCAGATCTAACTCCGAAAGCGCTGAGGTGGCAGCACTGCACGTGTTTGACTGTCGGTAAACTCAATAGGTACTTCACGTCGTCGGCGCGAGTCCGTCGCGCCGTCCGCGCCTTTGAAGTTTACCGACTCTCGATGGATTCGGCGCGCCGGCACGGGCGTGCACAGGCTTGCGTGGTCCCACGGCCCGTGGTCTGTGCCGGCGGGTACAAGAGTGCGGGGAGGGAGGGCGCGGACTCATGCTGATTGGACGATGACTACCAGACATCGGCAGGCGTCTGCCGACGGGGTGGTCCCACGGCGTGTTGCCTGTGACCTTGTGTCTGTGCCTGTGTGAAAACGGGCCGTGTAATTGCACCATAAGACTTAATACAATATATTACATAGATAGATATTTTTATTATACATAGAAAATACCCAGAACACTCTGAACAAATATCTGCGATCGCAAAAATATATTTTCTGAGGCTGGAATCGAACCCGCAACCTCCTGCTAAATAATATTATAATAATACTTTTATCTTGGTAAACGCGAGTGAAGTAATGGACACTAGAGTAGTATATCAAATCGTAGCGTGACTGACGACACAGCTAAAAGCGTAAGTCCAGAGAATCCAGAAATTTACAGGGTCAGGGTTTTTTGTGGTCTAGGGATGTTCTATGAAAGGAATTTCTGAAATCAACCCCCCTAAGGGGGTGCAATGGGAAGTTGAAGTTAGTATGGAAAATACTCCAAAAAACAAAACCACGAATTTTCCACTTATCAAATATAAACTTGCTCTGCTTAAAAATCTCTTTCTTACATTTTAAGTAACCCATGTCTAACAAACAAGCTCGTCCAGGATGTAGGGGAATAATAAGTAGGGGGGCGCATTAATGTGTGGCAAATGGCACGGAACTCGCGTACTGTTGATTTTTTGCATTTTTATTTTGACATTAGAATGTTAATACGTACATTATTTGCACGTACGTATGCTAGGAAGATGGACTAAAGGCATGGAACTAAGGCTAAAAACGAAACGTTAGCGATTATACCAGTCTCATTCTTTTATATGAATGTATTCATGTGTTGGAATGAGACAAGAATAAATCTATCTGTTCTTATTTGTGTTAGTCGTACCAGGCCAAATGTCAAATTACTAGTACATTCATGGTAACAATCTAGGGAGATGTACATATATGCATGATACCAAAATTCAGGGTACGGAACGGAAAGACGACTGTGGTGTGACAATATATTTGTTTCTCTCTAACATAGGATAGCAAGCTATCTTCTAGGATAGGAGTAAGAAGGAACACTCTATGCTATTTTTAGCACTCACTCCATTACTATTATACCTACATGTACGTATGGTATTATTTTATCTGTGCATGTACGTACTTTTTAGGATTCCGTAGCCAAATGGAAAAAAACTGAACCCTTATGGATTCGTCATGTCTGTCTGTCTGTCTTTCCGTCCGTATGTCACAGCCACTTTTTTCCGAGACTATAAGAACTATGCTGTTGAAATTTGGCAAGTAAATGTATTCTGTGAACCGCATGAAGATTTTCACACAAAAATAGAAAAAAAAAACAATAAATTCTGGGGGTTCCCCATACTTAGAACTGAAACTCAATTTTATTTTTCCATCAAACCCATACGTGTTGGGTATCTAAGGATAGGTAGTAGATAGGTACTAGTACTACTAGGTAGGTAGTTCACTAGTAGTAGAGCTTTTTTGTGAAAGAGTTCGTTCGGGGAAGTACTACCACCATACCTATTTCTGCCACAAAGCAGTAGTGCTCGCATTGCTGTGTTCCGGTTTGAAGGGTAAGGGTGCCGGTGAAATTACAGGCACATGAGACTTTTCATCCTTTTGTCTCAGGGTGGCGGGCGCAGTGCAATGCCACATAGGGCGCGTCCTAGGTGGACGTGACCTATGAGGTAATGCACTGTTCATAGGCAGAGGTTACCGCTTAACATCAGGTGGGCCATCAGATTGTTCCGTAATTCAGTAGTATATAAAAAAAAAAAGGTCTTCAGAAATGATATTGAGGTTTCCGATATAATTTTTTTCTAAACTGAATAGTTTGTGTGATAGACACTTCCAAAGTGGTAAAATGTATGTCCCTGTAACTTCTAAAATAAGAAAATAATAAAACTAAAAAAATATAATGATGTAATTACCATGTAAACTTCCATCGAAAATCGGTTTGAACGAGATCTAGTAAGTAGTTTTTTTTAATACACTATTATTAAAACATCGATCAAAGTTACAACGAACTACAAGAACTTTTATATTATGTTACTTGCTGCTACGGACCCTTCATGGGCGAGTCCAACTCGCACTTGGCTGCTTCTTTTTTTTGTCTCTTGGTACTAACTTTGATGGTTCGGGGGTAAGTACACCAATGGTTAAAAAAATTGGTGTCTGACGTGTACCTTTGTATACCACGCAAGATGTTGCACTTAAATCATTACTAGTTTTGTGACATTCAGCAGTAGGAACATTTTTTTTTTTTTTTTTTTTTTTACAATCTTTCTTCTATTCTAAATATTCGATTCTATTCTATGCTAGCTTTTATTTAACTTGCAATGTTTGTCCGGGTGGAATCTTGCAACTGAATTTTAAAGCAGTTATCCTCAATTGAGCTGGTATTTGGCATACCTGTCAAATTCCGATGATAATACAATATGATGGTGACAGCGAGCTGATCTGCCGATGGAGACGGAAGGTGGACAACGGAACTCCTCGATAGATAACTAGTAGACTGGCCGTGTTTAGGCTCATTTTGATCAGCACACGGTTACGATCACTTATTTTACAAAAGCTTGTATTTAAAAATATATTTTTTACAAAAAACTTATTTTTAAATAATACTTGTGTCGTGGGTTATTTTCGGCCTAAGAGTAGACTCTTTTTTTATACTACTTGAATGACGGTACAAGCAGATGGCCCACCTGATGTTAAGCGGTAACCTCTGCCTATGAACAGTGCATTCTCACATAGGTGACGTCCACCTAGGACGCGCCCTATGTGGCATTGCACTGCGCCCGCCACCCTGAGACATAAAGATGAAAAGTCTGATATGCCTGTAATTTCACCAGCACCCATACCACAGAATAAATATTAGTACCCATACCCCTCAAACCGGAACACAGCAATACAAGCACTACTGCTTTGCGGCAGAAATAGGCATGGTGGTAGTACGTCCCCGGACGAACTCTTTCACAAAAAAGCTCTACTACTACTAAAAGCAAACTAAGCAAACCGTCTCCTCCCGTGTATGTCGTATATAAGCAAACTAAGGGTAATCCCTTAGTCCATAGTTTCCCGTAGTCTTTAGTTAGCCTAGTGTAATCACCAGGCGATAACATAACACCCACCACAGTCACATTATATAGTCCAGGGGGGTTACTATGAGCTCTTATATCCATTCAGTTAAGAAACTATTCAGTACAAAATATCGGTTCATCGTTGACATTTTTCATCGTTGAATAACTTTAATCGCAGAAGTCTGTAGACCCTCTGCGATTGTGCCTTTAAATATAGTTGCGGACATCACGGAACCAATATTTTGTACTGAATAGTTTATCAACTGCATGGCAATAAGAGCTCATAGAAACCCACCTGATCCTACACTAGGATCCCCTATGTCATAGTTATCAGGAACTATGAGTACCATAGTACCGCTACACCACAACACCCAGACTCGGAACAAATATTTGCAGATCATAGAAACACTTGTCTCGCAGCGGGAATCGAAGCCGCAACCTCTTGCATCTCAGCCGGGTACTCGCCCGCCTGATGGGGATAGCCAATAAGGTCTTAGCATCAATATTGCGATCACCAAGCCATCTGCCAAGCGTGATACATACATACATAGACACACGCCTTTTTCCCCGAAAGGGTAGGCAGAGCCTCAATGGGCCTCTTTTCACAGTGGGTTGCACCATCGTGCAATATAGACGTGACAAGTGGTGAGCTCATTGCCGCTATTGCCTCCCACGACTGACTCGGCTAAAACTTTCTTCCAGTAATAACACATTCCATAATAAGCTAGCAGCCAGGACAAATCTTATACCAACGAATCTTATCAACAAGTCTGGGTAATCCCTTAGTTGGCTTTTACGACATCCACGGGAGGAGACGGAGGGGTCTATTATTGTTAGACACACCACAGCACCAAGCGTGATGATTATGGCAAATCCCCCCTTTGTATATGGTGGATGGTAGGTTTTGGTTCTCGTCCAGAACTATTAACTACTGCCACTTCAACTAGTATGGCCTGTCCATTGCCACTTCAATTGTTTTGAGAGCTATGTCAAGTAGGTATATAAAATGTATAACCACACCAAGAGTTTTGGTAATCATTTGACCAGCTAACTTCCAAAGCCTAATGGGTTAAGACGAGATGACGCACAATTTTTGGGAATTTCAAGTGTAATTAGAGAAGCGATCGCATTAGGGTTGTCACTTTTGGTTTATAGCGGGGGGTGACAGGGGGTGGAGTTGTATCTGTGTGTGTTGGAATGTAAAATGGTTGATTATTGATTTTAATTTACGCTTGTTTCCCGTAAAAACCATTATTGGTAGAGCGTCATTTAATTCTATCCGATGCAAATCTGTCCAAATGTTATAAACATGAAAAGTTTGTGAGTTTGTATTTCGGGGGTAATCTCCAGAAGTAGTGATCAGATTCCAAAAATTGTTTCACTAACAGAAAGATACATTACCCCTGAGTGCTACAGACTGTTGATATAGTGTGTTTATTGGAGTGTATAGTGTTTTGTTAGCTTCCGCCCGCGACTACGCTCGAATTATGTGTAGTTCTACTGAACTCCGTACCGGGTTTTTTTTTTTTTTTTTTTTTTATACTACTGAATGACGGAACAAGCAGATGGCCCACCTGATGTTAAGCGGTAACCTCTGCCTATGAACAGTGCATTACCTCATAGGTCAGGTCCACCTAGGACGCGCCCTATGTGGCATTGCACTGCGCCCGCCACCCTGAGACATAAAGATGAAAAGTCTCATGTGCCTGTAATTTCACCGGCACCCTTACCCTTCAAACCGGAACACAGCAATGCGAGCACTACTGTTTTGCTGGTTGAGCGGATTTTGATGATACTTGGTGTGTGGATGGATGCTGGCAGGACAAAGGGAAGGGTTGGCAATTTATTTTGACACCACGTGTGCAAAACCATGGGCAAAAGGCTAGTACTATTTTCTCTTAGGGCGATAAACACGGTGCGTTTGTGACGCCCGGTCAAGCGGATCGTGAGAACCACACTATATTTGTATATATATCACAGTATATTGCAATCATACATAAATTGGTACTTATGAAGGAGGATTCTTCTAGGTCTGGTTGCGTTGGAACAGGAGTAACTGTAAATTTATTTTTTAAGACGATTCAAAATGATCCTTGTGATTTCAATGAATAAAATACTTTTGACTTTGACTTTGACTTTGGTTGCAGGTTCGATTCCCGCATCGGAACAAATATTTGTGCGATCTGCAGATATTTGTTCAGGGAGTTCTGGGTATTTTCTATGTATAATAAATAAATATCTATTTATGTAATGTATTGTATTAAGTACCAATAACACAAGCTCTGCTTGGCTTGGGGCTAGATAACGTTGTGGGAACTGTCCAGCATTATTTATTTATTTATTTTATTTTATTTACTTACTTAAAAACATTGCAAGTTAAAATAAAAGCTTTTTTGTCTACCACGGATTTCTAAGCAGGTAGATAGTTAAGGTTTAAGAGCTTACAATAAAAGCAAAAAAACTCTTCTGTAAATTACAATTTTCTTAGAATTCATTGCCAACACGTTCACAAAACCAACACGCTCAGGCAATTATAAAGGTGGCTACACACGGGGAAGGAAACGTGCATAGGTGCCGCTGACAAGCGCTGAAGAAGACAGATTGTTCAGAGAAGACGCGGAGAAGACGTGTGGAGACGGCTTTTTAGGATTATAGCGTATTGCTTGGTGGATATGGATACGAGGCAACGCTATGTTTGGTTGTATTTTGTAAGGTTGGCTGGAAGTAGTAGTAGTAGAGCTTTTTTGTGAAAGAGTTCGTCCGGGAAAGTACTACCACCATACCTATTTCTGCCGCAAAGCAGTAGTGCTCGCATAGCTGTGTTCCGGTTTGAAGGGTATGGTTGCTGGTGAAATTACAGGCACATGAGACTTTTCATATATGAGTCTCAGGGTGGCAAGCGCAGGGCAATGCCACATAGGGTGCATCCTAAATGGACGTGACCTATGAGGTAATGCACTGTTCATAGGCAGAGGGTACCACTTAACATCAGGTGGGCCATCTGCTTGAACCATCATTCCAAGTAGTATAAAAAAAAAAGTTTCTCACAGCAAGCTTTAGCAGATTCTGATAATATTTAGTGTGTGGATAGATTGTGATAAGGAAGGGGGGGGGGGTTTGCCTGATTTTCATACTGAGACTACCCGTGCGAAGGGTGCTAGTCAGTATTAAAGAAACTTGAATTACAAAAAGAATAATACAACTACAATGAAACAGTAGAGCTCACTAGAAATCACTACCAGACGGAAGCTCCCTGAGATGCTGGCTGCATTGCCACGCTGAATGGCAATACTAATGCGTTGAGCCAGATAAGAGCCAGCTCTCGGCTCACGCTTCACTTGGACTAGACGCCCCTGAAAGAATTATGAAAACAAAAGGAATGTAAAAAAAATATAGTAGGTAATAGTCGTTATTCCATCCTACAACCTAAAAAACCTAACAACCTAACTGCTGACTAATGATAGATTTAGGTATATTTTTCTTTATTCTTAAAACTATCAAATTAGCAATTGCGCAAATTGATTTTGAGCCCAAAATTTATTAAAAATCCAATCTAAAATAATTGGCAATCCACTTGTACTGAGTAAACGTCATTATAAAAGCCCACTTCATATTAGAAGCCCTTTCTTGAATGATTGTCGGAGACACGCGTGTTCTATCTCACATCTCTTTGCCTATGTGTGCGTCCCTAACGTAATTTACATTTACCTACGAAACCGAAATGCCCTTCTATTAGATATTAATATAAAATGTGTATAAAAATTTAAAAAAAAACAAGTAGTTGGCAACTCTGCCTATAACATTACATTACCTCATAGGTCACGTCGTATGATGCGCTCTATGTGGCTTTGCACTGCGTCCGCCAACCTGAGATATAAAGATGAAACTTCACCAGCATCCATACCCTTCAAACCAGAACACAGCAATGCGAGCACTACTACTTGGCGTCAGAAATAGATATGTTGGTAGTATTTTCAAAAATGCTCTGCTACGAAAAAATATTGTAATTGAAAGAAGCGTCTGCAAGGCGCACTAAATCCTTTCACCACACTGTTTCTTTCACCATTGGTGAAATATATGATGGGCACATTCATCAAAAGAATAGCAACATTCAGAAAATACTAGTATTTCAACTTGTTTTGGAAAATAGTGTCATTATGTTAATTTTTAATAACAGTGGGAATTTTATTAATAGTTATTTATTTATTTACTGAAAGAATAAAACAACTAATACAAGGTATGTACAAAAAACATATGAAACAGCTGTCCCAAGACCGCTGCTATCGATCTAAAGGTCGCGCAACTGATCCAAATCACTACCAGACGGAAGCGTCCCTAAGATGGTGGCTGCTTTGCCACGCTGAATGGCATTACCAGATAGGAGCCAGCTCTCGGGTCACGTCATTTTATTAATTTACTCTAAAATCGGGACTTCTATCATGTGTTTTAACATTCGCATCTGTGTTACATGCAAACTCCATTTCATCAGTCATTAATGCCCTTCGAGTGCCAACACTCCGAACCATACTAGCAAGCATAAAAAGTACCCTAAATACGGAAAATAAATAAACATTCCGCCGAAACCGTCCGACCTTGCAAAAGTGAAAGAGTATCCGAACGACCGAAGACAATTTTTAAGTCACTTTTAAGTTTACGCAGGCCGAAAAAACCGTCCAAGAAATAAGCGAAAATCGCTTCAGACAATTATTTTTCCCCAGAAATTCGAGACTTAACGAAATTCAAATCGCTTAGTGAGCGAAGGAATTATAGAAAAACCCTGCGCTTCTTCAAAGGTGGTATCAACCCTTTGGGGCTGGGCGAGGGGTGGTGAGGGAGGGGGGACGCACAGTAATATAGAAAACTTGTGTTAGCCCAGTTCCGCGCCTTTGTAACATCATTTCGGCTGCCGGTGTACTGCGGCGCAGCAGTCTTGGTACTTGCTTTTGTGTTTTCTAAAAAGCCTCTTAATAAATTTGGCTCAAAGTTAATGAGGTTTTTTCATTTATTAAATCATCTTTACAAGGCATCTATGCATGTGTTGCTGCTCAAGTAAATGTACCTTGAATAACAAGTGATTGTATACCAGAGACAATTGATGCATTGATCCTGCCAGTTTTAGGATAGATGTATATACTCATTCTCAGGGTAAATAAATAATGCTGGACAGTTCACACAATATAATCTAGCCCCAAGCTAAGCAGAGCTTGTGTTATGGGTACTAGATAACTGATATACTTAATACAATATTTTACATAGATAGATATTTTTATTATACATAGAAAATAGCCAGAACACCCTGAACACCCTGATCTGCAAATCGCACACATATTTGTTCAGAGGCGGGAATCGACCCCGCAACCTCCAGCGTCACAGGCGAACGTTCACCCGCCGCACCACAGAGGTCGTCAAATTTGTTGTTATAAATAAACAACAAATAATATGTATAATTTCATAATAATTAATACTAAAATGTCAAAATACAAATAAACAGGTAATTAATTAAATAAAAACGATCCACGTCTAAACTTTTCTACTCAGGAAAATTTACAAAAACATTAAGTCAAGTATCAAAACCGTGCAATCCACAGCGAGCTTTATAATTTAAGAAGAAGAAACAGGCCATAAGAAATAAATGTAAAGAAGGAGAAGAAACGTTTGGACCCCGAAAGGGTTGAAAAAGGGGTGCGAAATCACCCCCACCTGTACGTACACGACTTTGAATTCACACAACAATATTTTAAGTAATGTGTTTGTCTGTTTGTTTCAAGTATTTTTAAGGGAAGGTAGTATCTTCCAAAGAACCTATTTAAAATTATATATAGACAACAGAGTGTCTTAGTGCATGTGGATATAAAAACTAAGGCTGTAACTTTAGACGCTTACCGTGCTACTATAATATTCGAATTATCTTTAGAACATTACACAGTGTTTTTAACCCCCGACGCAAAAACGACGGGGTGTTATAAGTTTGACCTGTCTGTGCGTGTGTGTGTCTATGTGGGTGTGTCTGTCTATGGCATCGTAGCTCCCGAACGCATGAACTGTTTTTTTTTGTTTGAATGGTGAATTTGTCGGGATTGTTCTTAGCTATGTTTGATCAAAATCGGTTCAGCCGTTTCATTGCGTGGAGGGATTTTTAAATTTTTACAAAATTAATTACTTGTTTCTTATGCACTGACAAGCAGTTTATAATGAGGGGTTTTCACGGACATTTCAAATCATGCGCTAATAGATGGCGCTGCTTTGAACCTAGCTTTCAAAATAAAGTGAAATGTCAAAGTCAACAACGTAGTGACATATTTTCGTGGTATTTTGTTACCATCACACAAAAGCACAGACAATGCATTTGTTAATTTTGACAAGCATACTTGAGTCAGCGCCATCTATCGAGCTAAATTGAACTACTTTTTTTATATTCGAAAATGAAAAGCCCTCATTCTAAAATGAATAACTTTTGCTGACAGTCGCGAGCGTTGCTCATGATGAAGAGGCTACTGGACTCAGTCTCAAGACGTCAGAAAAACGAAAACAGCCAGCATAAAACCGTTTATTCATTTTAAAACTAACTCCAAACACTATTGTTTCAATTCTATAGTTTGTGCTGTTGTGTGTCCGGCCTAAGAATATACCTCTCCATCTCCTCCCGTGGATGTCGTAAAAGCCGACTAAGGGATTACCCGGACTTGTTAATAAGATTCGTTGGTATAAGATTTGTCCTGGCTGCTAGCTTATTATGGAATGTGTATACGAACTGGACGAAAGCGTAAGCCGAGTCAGTCGTGGGTGGTAATGGCGGCGATGAGCTCACCACTACGCGTTTATTAGTAGCACGGGTAAGCCTCATTTAAGCCGCATGGAAGTCCTACAAATATTGGAAAATTAGTAACTTTTGTAAAATATGTGGAGGTGCTCAGAAAGGAAATCTTAAAATTACATCTGAAGTTAACAACGAAGGCACAAGCATTCTACTTAAAAATGGTTTGAGTAATTTGTGTAATGAGGTGTATCTGGCCTAATAATAGCCCCTGCGTCTCCTCCCGTGGAGGTCGTAAAAGCCAACTAAGGAATTACACATGGCCTTGTCCAGCAATGGACGTCTTAACGCTGCTGATGGCTGATGGACTGGTCAACAGGCTGCCGAGAGTCAAATAGGCTTCTTGTTGGCAAGCAAAACCGCGGTCCACAGTATCTTTCAGAGTCATCGCTGTGTGCGTTCGCCTGTTTGTGAATTTTTGCTCGCGAGAAATAAATCGCACGGAACATGTCTCGGCCCGTTCTTTGTTTCATTAGGGGTTAGATTCGGTGATTTAAATTGTTTTGCCGAGTATATTGATTAGGGCTTTTGTTTTGTTCCATTTGGTTGAGAGGAGAGTAATGGTCCTATTTGGCTTCTTCGTAACAATAATAATTGAGAAAATAATTATGGAATGAAAGTCGAGGCTAATGTACACGGCGCATTATAACAGCGATTTAAACGAAGTACAAATCCGATACAAGCGCGATACAAACGTGTTACAAAAGCAATACAAAAACGATAAAAAAACGCTTTAAAAACGCGCGTTGTTTTTTTACGTGTGCCTAAGCCCTAAAAATTCTGAATTTCGACTGATTTGAGTTTTATCAAAGGGAAAGAAGTGAAGGTATGATGGACTCAGGCAAATTTGAATAATATTATTTTTATCGAGATAAGTAGATGTAGATTTCGAAATGTTAATACACTTATTTATTTCAAATGTTTGTCCTCAATGTTAACTATCATGCAAACGTAGATCATGCAAATATTTGCCCCGAATCGGGAATCGAACCTGTATCACATGACTGCTACAGACTTAAATTTAATGCTCTTTTAACTTTTTTTTAAATTCTAAGCCGTGGTGTTTCTTTTCTAAGATTAGAACCCTCTACATCCTCTGTGTTTTTTTTATACTACTTGGATGACGTAATTAGCAAGAGGCCCACCTGATGTTAAGCGGTAACCTCTGCCTATGAATATGTATATGTCATAAACGCTGACTAAGGTATTACACCAGGGGATGGGCACTATTGCTACTATTCTTCTTAACCTGTATTGAAAAACTTCTAGATTAGACATAACTTTGGGTCGAACAAATTCCTGATTGGACCCATCCATTGTTGTTCGATTATGACAACGTGTCGAGTCGCAAGCAGTGTTTCCTAGGCTTTCTATAGTCAAAACAACATATTGTTTGTTCTAAACATGGTTAGTCACAAATTTTAAAATATACTAAATGTAAAGCAAGGCAGAAAACTACAAAAAAAACGGTCAAGTGCGAGTTGGACTCGCGCACGAAGGGTTCCGTACCATTTACTAAAAAACTGTAAAAAAACAGGTTTGTAAAAAAAATGCACGCAAAAAGTGGTCACCCATCCAAAAACTGACCCCGCAGAGCATCGCTTAACCTACATTTGGAGAAATCACGTTTTTTTTTTGGGAGCTCCCTTAAGTATTTGTTTTATTCTGTTTTTTTGTATATGTTTTTATAGCGGTAACAGAAATACATAATCTGTAAAAATTTCAACTGTCTTACTATCACGGTTCATGAGATACAGCCTGGTGACAGACGGACGGACAGACAGACAGACAGACGGACAGCCGAGCCTTAGTAATAGGACCTTTGGGTAAGGAACCCTAAAAAAAAAAAAAATAGGAACCTATCGTCACCAAAATCGGGCGATAAAAACAAATTTCTCACCTAAGCTAAACACTAAACCCTTTTCCAAGAAGCTCAAAGGAAACCCCACAAAAAAAGAATCACAAGGTGTCTTCGAATCGAAATTCAATACCAATTAAAACATCCCGGGAGATAGTATTTAAATTAAGGAATATTCTTCATTGAGCCGTCCCGCCGGTCTCATTTAAATTAAGCTTTTTGAAAAAGTCTCATATCTTCTTTACCAGGGGCGCTGAGGTACATCAAGCCACCCCGTTAAAAGGGGTAAGGTATTTTTCTTAGGGAGGGGGTGGGTGCAAAAATGCGTAGCGACGCACACATTTATGCGTGAATATTTACTGACGCACACAGACGAAGCGGCTGTATGTAAAACACTTTAAGAAGCGGCGAAGAAATGCTAGACGCTTAACAGGTACAGGGTGTTCTCAAATAAAAATAATTAACATGAAGAAAAATCATGATAAAAGTTTTTAATCAAAATCTACCCCAAAGTGGATAACTAGTCATTTATGCCTGTCACCACACTTGTTGCTTGTAACAGAAGTACTCATTATCATGTGATTCCAAGGACAGTGATTTAACCGACACTGACACACAGACTGTTGTCTACCATCATGTTCCACGCCTCACCATTAATCTAGTTTTCTGGAACCGAATATCAAAACTGATAAACTCATAAGCCAAGCAACGATATGCGTACATCAGAAGTGGATCTCGAAAGGCCAAGAAGATGTCTAACAGATTTAAATACATTTTACATTATATACATAAACTCACGCCTGTTTCCCGTAGGAGCTGGCATAGACCATATATACACCTCTACATACCTCTTTTTCTTCATTGACTCTCATCACATTCTTCATACATGCTCGTCGGTTTAGGGAGCTCCGGAGACCTGGCTATTCTTCAAAACGTGTCTGATCGGGTGTGAATACATTAGCCGAGTTATTCCTCTTCCAACAATCCCATTCCTCTGATTGTTCTAGGTTTGGTCGCGTTGTAACAGAAGTAATTTTATTTATTTATTTATTTTTGAATTTTGAGAAAACATACATTTAGTTACACAAAACTAAAACTTATTTAAATACTTGCATGCATAGTACATGTATGCTGAAGGCCAATTACAAGTTTCCATTGATAGGTTAAGTAGTATATGCTAAAAAAAACAGTTAATGTGGACGACAAACCACGAAAATAATGATTTACAAAAATATAAAAACATTAAAGCCAAACAGAGAATGAAAAAAAAAAAAAAAAAAACAACTAAAACATAAATCAAGTATACAAAAAGACTTTGTCTGCAAGCAACCGTTTTAACTTGTTTAGTTTATAAGACGATTCAAAATATTCCTTGTGATTTCAATGAATAAAACACTCTTGAATTTGATTCACGCTCGACTAGTCCATAATTTCTAAATGTCCAAACTATCTAAGCATGCCGCACACGCCACGGGATCACACCAGGGGATGGGAAGCAGCATCCACCTGAGTATTCAACGACCACCAATCCGCCTGCCAACTGTGGTGATTATGGCAAAACCGTCATTACAATGGGGAGGCCTTGACCAGCAAGATGCATGATGTAACCTTTCTCAATCCTTGTCACTACGTCTTGTTTCATTCCCGCTCTCCTATCACATACTGTTCCTCACTCAAGTCACACTACAAATACCTACTTCTCAAAGCTCTCATCTTCACTGCATTTTTTTTTTTTTTTTTTTTTTTTTTATACTACTGAATGACGGAACAAGCCGATGGCCCACCTGATGTTAAGCGGTAACCTCTGCCTATGAACAGTGCATTACCTCATAGGTCACGTCCACCTAGGACGCGCCCTATGACGCATTGCACTGCGCCCGCCACCCTGAGACATAAGGATGAAAAGTCTCATGTGCCTGTAATTTCACCGGCACCCTTACCCTTCATTTATTCTACTTTCATGTTTCTTCTGCCGTACTGAACTTTCACTGGGTTCCTAATTATTAATAAAAATAAAGCTATGAAGAAAGCTGTTGTCCCTATACTTATTTTATGATATTTTCCAGAAATCTTGACAACACCCTGTCCGGGGGGTGAAAGCGAAAGGGTTGCGGAGGCGATCGCCACCCGGGGGTGTCCACCGCCTTCTTACAACCTTTTTACAGAGGGGGGTGCAGAGTAATAGACTACAGAGACTTCAGATGCGTATTGAAAATTGCTCTTAGGATTTTATAATGGCGAATTTTCAATTTGATTATGTAATTCTGTGCGAGGGAAAGATGTGTTTTTTTTAAAGTAATTTTGATGATTAACATAAATCTGTACCCTAACATAAGTAAACATATAAAACATGTAAACACATAGGTAAAAAGTTATTATCGAACATTTCACTTTAAATTTTAGATATGTCTACACTATTATTTTATTGATCTTGCTACTTGCCCATATCTTCATTTGTTGTTCTTCTCATTACAACGTATCTTTAAATCACGAATTTAAATTATAATGAATCTTCGCAGATCTTGGTAAGACTCAAAAATATTCTCCATGAAGATTGAATTCTATGCATCGCATGAAAACGCTTTACTCAAAAACCAGTTTTCGTTTAGAGGTTATAATAAGTTATTTCAATATCATCGTTTCTATTAGAACATATTTAAATTTTCAGTTTCTTAAACCTATACCCTAAAATAATTCAATAACTACCACCATTTTACAAGCCAAGCATAAATATCGACTGAGCTCCGAAAAATTACTAGTAAATTAATTTATTTTTTGTACCACAGTCTCTGAACTGTGTCGCCAAGAATGTTGTATTAGCGAGGCGAAAGGGGGGAAAAGTGGGGGTGTAATTGCAAAATAAAATTAGCCGGGGTACGTGCTCAATTTGCGCCTCCCAGCACTGATTTGTTTTCACTCCTGCCTATGTACGGGTGCTTCGGACTTCTCCCTGCTCTGCACGTTTCTTAGCCTATATATTATTGATCCGCGTTACTCAGCCATATTGTTTCGTGCCGCGCAAAAACTCTCATTATAACGTATCTGTAGCTGGGCTAGCTTTTGCATGTGGCTCTGCCTTCGTAGAATCTAGATACTCACTCCCTGCAAACTGCACCCAAAGACGTTTATAGAAGACCTGAAGGTATACACACAGACAGAACGACAGTTGGATTTAATGAATATCAAGAGGATGTAGAGCAGAGTACTTCGCAACTGTTTGTATTTCAGTTTACTAATTAGTTGACAGAGCGACTGAAAATCCTTCAGGCTATAAAAATCCCGGCAGAGATTCCGCGGGAATGCTTAAAAAGGCGTCTAAAAGTTTGCCGGCCGCGGAGTCAATGGCTTTTTTATTTTCGCCTTTTCTTTCTTTTCCGGTTGAACTTTTCCAAAGTTTTTATTTTGAGGAAGTTTCAGAGTGTCAGTTTGGCGTCCGCCCGCAATTTTCCGCGGTTCGCGCCGATAATTGCGGACGCAGGTGGCAATATTATTTGCTTTTTTTCTAAGCGTCTGTTTAATTTTAGCTTTTATTGCTTCTGCCGTAGGCGCCTGTCGTGACACCAACTTTTGATCCAAAAATCATGGATAAGATATAATCCTAGCTGCGTGCGTTGGGACTTTTTCTAACTGAAACAAAATGTTTGTATAATCTTGCTTGAAGAAATCGGCATGTATAGAACCAAAATAGACAAAGGCAGAGATATCTTGTATGGTAGTTTGCGGTCCGTTCACTCTCGCCAGTCTAGAGTAGGCCTGAACCCCTAGGAACCCTCTGATCATTGAAGATAATTGCTTTAATCTCTAAACACCCGATACCCAATAGGTATCAGTAGGTTAAAGTTAACATGCGTAGAGTTGTTTCCCTCCCATATACTGTCACATGTCGGCACGCCCACATTAGAACACGCCTACACATATACATGCATGGCCCAGTTACGTGACGTACGTGCTCACATGAGGCGTGTGTACTGCGCATGCCGTAGCTCGTGGGCGTGGCTTCCCCACCGTGAAATTTACGTCACGTTAACGTGACGCTTCTTCACGTTATTGCTGTGTGCGGTACTGCCACAGAGAAGTAGGTGCCATACAGAGTTCAAACTTACAAATAACACTGTTTATTCCAATTTTTACGCCAGGCGGCGTCGCGGCAGACCACGCATGAGGTGGCGGGATGAACTGGACGCCTATGAGAGGGAATGGGAAACGGTTGCACAGGACCGTGGTGACTGGCGGATATGGGGGGAGGTCTTTGCCCACCAATGGGCAAGTATGGGCTAGTAGTAATAGTAATAATTCCTATTTTAAAACGTAGTTGTTCCATGAAATGTGTCTTTGATTCACAGCACATATTATATTTATTTATAGGATTATAAGGAACGCTTTTCCAAGGCTAAATTATGCACATAATTGAGTTAGGGCTGTATAAACAAGCTAGAAACAGAGTGCAAGGATAACTTCATAGCGTATCTATCTGAACATGATTTTATTTCATTGGTGCATTGTTTGTTTCTGCACGACCAACGTCATTTCCACATGAAT